>CM031238.1:458291851-459641851 GCA_018340775.1 Taxus wallichiana var. yunnanensis | reverse complement strand
TACATTGTTTCCTTCCTCTAATTGAATTTTGAACTACTCCAATTATTGTGTGTGAACTCTGTTATTGCCTACTCACAACAATAACCTTCCCTTTCCTAATTTCTCTCCTTCACCCCTCATCGCTGCAAATTCCTCCCTTGTACCCCATACAAGCACTTTGCCATAAGTTCAGTGAAGTGTTCCTATGTGATCCTCGACCTATTTGGCCACCCCACAACATTAGATAGAATTATGATAGTTTACATTCAATAATGGGAGCCTCCCCATACACAAGAAAGAGGGGCGTAGCCCCGTGAGCATTGGTGGAAACACATAATTTGCAACACAACAAATTATTTCACCAATTGTGCATGTGTGTGTCTCGTGGGAAGATCATATCATTATTCAAAATATTTTTATATTGTACACTCTTGGTTTCTAATCCACTATATTTGGAAGAGAATTGCTAAAATAATGTCACAAATTAAGAGAAATGAGAAAATATGAGAAGGGATCACATTGATGTCATATTCCTTGGATCTTTTTTTCATATTTTTATGCAATCACTATATTTGAACCAATCAATACTTAATACTCATCAAATAAGATGAGTAATGAAGGAACTCTAATTTGTATTTTCAGTCTAGGTACTCATATATCAAGATAGTTGTGTACTTACAAATTTATATGAATGATTTAATATAATCTAGTTTGACTAACCAAAGACATAGTTTATATTATACTTCTTACATTGTTGAATTGTAGTGTTTATTATGGAGCTTAACAAGAATTAAACTCCTATGCAAATTGATAATTCCAGTCATTCATGGGAATGATATAGTTAGGGGATGTGCGAATCGAATAGATGTGATAATCGCAAATGATGTTTTAAGGACTTCATCCTCAATCAAGATGTATGCATGAGGACAAATGCTTCATAGTGCATTTATTCAAACGAATGTTTGTCTTGATGGTGCATATGCTTTCATTTTAGGTGAGGACATATGCTTAAATTGTAAGGGAGGACATATGCTTTCAATTAAGGAATCAAGGGCAGCAATGGAGATGAGATGCTTCAAAGTGGAAGTGCGAGAGGTATTACATTAAAAGATGCTTATATGGCTTTAAGCATGGTGTTCTTTATAGTAATTCCCCTCATGTATAGATAGGTAATAGTGATATTATTATGTTGTTAAGTGCAAGTTGGTCACACATATATGTGGAGGTGCAGTTGGACACACACACATATATATAGGGTTTAGGATGATGTTTTTTTGATGGGTCCAACATAAAATATAATAGGAAGGGCTCTCAAGAACCCGTCTCTAATCTAAGATAAGATGAGATTAAATAATACATATGTGGAGAGGAAAGGAGTAGAACAAGAAGCAGCAGAGCCCTCAAGAACCCCCTTCAAGAACGTGATAATCCCTTTGAAGATCATTGTCGATCCACGGTAATCACTCAATAAATGCATGTAGTTCTTCCCGAATGACAACAAGAATATGTGAGAGAAAATTCAAGGGAAATCTTGAATCATGGTCCGGGATACCAAGGATAAACTCTCTTACGAGCACATGCTCTATCTCGTATATACATGCATGTTTCCTCAAGGTCTCACTTAAAGCCCCCTTATATTTGGGAACATGAGCCCAACCCAAGTTTTGAATATTTAAAGTAGAAAATGATATGGACCACGGTCCCACCGCGAAAGTGAAACCATTGGCTTTTCTCCCTAATATTGAATCCAACGAGATAGATCTTTAAATTTTCTTTGACGATATCAATATTGAATTATAGGTGGACCGTCATCTCATACAACCTTCTCAACTGGTCATGAAACATTGAGACCCCAAGTGCCCAATTCAACTCGCATTGAGGTACTTCTTAAGTAGTTATGTGCAATGTTGAGGGTAGGGGCCGGAGGCCGCAATGTGTAACCTATCATCTCTTGAAAACATTAATATCAATAAATGCATGAATGAATTAGTTGATTTCAAGAGTGAAAACCCATGAGCCTCACACGCCCTAGCCTCGGATCACTGGCCCCACATATATAGCAGGAGTGTCAAGTTATCGTTGATATGATGTAACATAAGTTCAACAATTCAACGGTAAAGACAATGTACCATGGTTTCATTCAACCCAACTATCCCATGCCTAGTGTACCACATTGTGTGTACATCATATGTATGTGTGTACATATGTATGTATGTATGAATCTGTGTACATGTGTGTGTGTGTGTGTGTGTGTGTGTGTGTGTGTGTGTGTTATTATAATTTATTTAATTTCACATCCAATTTACATTGAAAAAAATATAAACGGGAATGAAGCTATTTAATTCCTTCTAATCAATAAAAATATGTTCAAGAAGAATATAAATAGTACAACCAACATCCCATGGCATTAAGACTTTAAGACATTATAATGTCATTTCCCAATGTTAGGTCTCTTTGAAGACCTTGGGTTCATTCCACTTCCCGTGGGCTAAAAGCGAATGAGCTAGGGAAGTTAATGTCATGATTTTCATATTGTTTTTGTGAGCTTTGTATTATTTTTATAGTAATTTTCTAAGAATAGTCAGTCAACTATGAAAGAGGTGAAAAGCCAATAAAAATTAAAGAAAAATGGAACTATTACATCCCCAAGGATTTTAGTCCTCTTTACAAGGATTCTATTTGGTTTTGGCTTTTGACCCTAGCTATTTAAAGGGGCCGCTTGGCTTGGAAGATGTTTATGCATGCTTAGGAATTTATTTTCTTCAAAGAGTTGGAGCATGCTTGCTTTCTCTCTCATCCATCAACAGAAAACCTCAATGGAGGTCTTTGAGGATGAAATCCTTCAATAACACTTAGATTTGAGAACGGAAACCCATGCATCTTCAATTGTGATCCCATAAAAAGGTCACACTTGTGCTACAATCAGATTCACAACGGTTCAAGGTAGATTTATCAGTGCTAGGGCATCATTCGCAACTAGGGAGATCAAAATTGCATGGTTTTGAGTGTGGGACAGCCACACAAGTCCGTGTTTGAGCTTGCAACGGTTTTAGACCAGTTATTGGGTTAATTTTAGACCACCTACTAGCACAACGACTTGCCCTAAGGTGAAGTTTGAGGAGTTCTAGGGCTCAAAGTGGTATCAAATTCTTCCACCATTGTGTTCTCCATATTTTTAGCATCTAAATCTTCTAGTTGTACTTGTGTTTGGGCTTGGAAACACTTGGTTCCAACCATTTTTATAATTGGTATTCACTATAAATTAATTCCAACTAGTACTAAAATTGCAAAAAGATATATTTTCTAGTGATTTTCCCTTGTAATCATATTTCCAACATTGAAGAATAATATTCGAAGGGATTCTATATTACTTCAAGTTTGTTGTCGACTTCTATCATTAAAAATAGGTTTGTAGCCTACTACTAGGGTTTGACATTTTAATTTCAGTTTTGATTTAGTTTACTATTGGGATGTGTGTTTGTTCCTTTGGTGTTGATTTAGCCCAAAAGGGACATTACAGACATACACAAACACCAACTCTTTTTCATTATATAACAAGGTGTGATTCTAAATTGGGTGTCATGCTCTAATGAGACATGAACATACCTTCGAAGAATTTATCAACCATCAATCTTTCCACTTTGGTGGCCTAATAACTATCATGGTAAGTGTTTGAGAGTTGACATAGCAAATTAAAATTTCAAAAATGGAAAATTTGGCATCAAAGAGGTTTGAATTTTGATGTTCATGTTGTTCAACCTTCAACCTCTATAATTCAACAAAAACAACCAATACTAATATTGAAGATGCACAATCTTTTAGTAGGGATTTCTCATTAGTACTAAGGATGCGAAACAAGCTCATGCACTCGAACCCTCACAAAGAAGAAAATATGCACGTTCGCGATGTCAACTAAGACGGGCATAACAAAGGGTGGGTGTATTTGAATAAGACTACAAGTTTATATACATGAAACTACAAAGCAACCATACTAAACAAAAAAATTAACATTCTAAGGTGAATGCAAGCAGGAATCACACTTGGAATCTTTGTATAGCATTCAAAGGCAATGAGGGACTCTAACCTAGTTTACATAGAATTTATATACAATCTTAGCTAACCGAAAGTATGGTTAGGATAACTATTTAACTTGGAAAGGATCTCATGGATTATTAGGGTTACATTGTTAAATTCTTGTACTAAGAATGAATATGGACAAGATATCTATAAAGCAAACCCAAAACTTGGCACACACCATTTACACCTTTCTAGCAACAAACACACTACATAATCACAACTAACACATGATTTAAAAACCAATATAGTGAATATGGTGTACACAACGCAAGGGTGGCTTGAATATGCAAACAAGTTTTGTGCAAGTGATACATGTAATGGTAAAAGTGTTACAACGAGCAAAATAGGGTTTGCCATCATTGCATGCGCCTATTATCATTTGTTGTGATTGCAAATGCTTAACAAACTCTACAAGTAATGAAAACTAACATTTGCCTAACATAGATTAACAAAAGATGGTACAAAGTGAGGTGCACATAACCAATAGAAGACAACAAACCGCTAGCAATGGACGTGAACTTGTAGAAGCACTCTTTGAAATGCATGATACATGGAAAACAAACGAGAGCTACGAAGTATCAAGCAAATACATGTTTGATAGTTGTTGTAAAACCTTGAAGTCCCTCAAATATTTGTTGACCATGAATAAATGAAAGCAATACATTACAAAGTCGAGCTTGATAACACAAACCCAACAAGAAAAAGAAAATCAAATCCAATCATGTCTACATCCCATGAGATGCAATTAATTGCAAGGAAGGTGGTGGATTTCCCAATATTTTATGCGCTAACACAATGTAACACCTTAGTGCTAGTTTCACAATTACTAAATAAACCCCAACCCATTATATTGACCACTAAAAAAAGTAGCCCTTTGCTTTGGTCATGAACCATTTTTATTTATTAGGTAATGGGGGGTTGAAAGGGTCCCTCTCCCTTGTACAAGCTCCCTCAGTGCTTTGGCAATAAGAGATCTTAAAAGAGGGCTAGACAAGACCACGAAACAATGGTGCAATATTACAAGATAACCACCAAAGAATATCATAGGGATGATTTTCATACCAACCTGCCCGAACAAACCTTAATCAAAAACCTTTTTAAGGACAAAGAACTATTTTATGAGGTTTTGAAATATTTTAAAGGGGTCCCTTCTTCCTCTTTTGAACTATAGTCCAAGACCCATTGTCATCCCCACCAACAGAGCCGATAGTGCTAGTGAAGGAAACTTCGACAACCTTGGTCGAGACAAAATTGTGTACAAGTAAGAGAACTTTTTGATCCATAGATGAATCAAACTACTCATGCTCCTTCCAGCAGACAATGTTGGCTCGGTGGAAGCCTCCAAAGAGACGAGATCAAACCACTCAATAAAAACCTCTTTCTACATTTCTCGAAGGCGATGCTTCTTGTTTAGAAACCAACAGAGCTTCGAAATCTAATCCGAGGAAGCATTATATGAAGGCTTTGGGGCAAGTTCGTGTGGTCCTTCAACGCTTAAATGGTGGGGAAGAGTGTCCCTCCACCACGAAGTTACAACATTTGTTATCCGGTGATAAACCATTTTAATTATTAAACCATCTAGTGATTGTTGAGTGTTACATAATTTTTTTAATTTTTTAAATAAAAAGGTAATCACAACGGAAATTGAATTATTAACTTCAATTCTTTTTGCTCAACTATTACCAACTACATAGCAAACACATGAAGTGACAATCGGTAGTAACAATGCATGTTTGGCATCAAACGAGAGGAACGAATGTAACAGGTTGCAGACCTTTGTTCCCATCTAGGAGGTGCCAAAGGCAACACAATAAAAGAGTTATAACCAGAGAGACTATCGTGGTTTTTTGTTCAACACTTCTCAATATTGCACATTGGCATCGTTGGGATACACTTCCATGTGAACTACCAAGCAATCAAATTATTAGACAATTATGGCATGACCAAAGATAATTGAACTACTTATATTTTTAAAATGTTTTAAATATGTTGCAATATTGCATCATTTTATCCGGTTGAATCACTTTGTCCCAAAAAAAACTAATTTGTAACATTGGTTGAACCGTCTATAACTCTTAAAAGTTAGAAGAGAACTTAAGGAATAATGAGAAGTCATTTGATATGCGGCAAAACACTAATTGTGTGAGATGACTGTAATAGTGACCTACCATGCGGTATAGTCTAAAAAAGCTTTGCCCCCATTCCTCTAAAACGTGTTAATGTTTCTTTGAGAATTTCTTCGTTCTTTTATAAGATCAGAGAAAACTGCAATACCTAAAAATTGATTCTCTAGCATTATTTAGTAGTCTTTTATAACTAATTTCACGCATTTGTTATGTTCGGTATTATTGGTTCAAAATTGAGCAAATATAAGGCCATCATGTTGACTCACCTTGCTAAAATTATCCCTTTTGTGTGGGCCCCTTTGTCTAATGTGCCCGTGTCCCCCTCTTCCCCTCTTTTTAGGTCCTCGCCAATGAAAGCTGGGTCAAGTACTCATAATGTTTTAATTTGAATTTGAATGTCACCTATAAATAGGCAAGAATTGTGGTTAATTTTAGAATTAAAGAATTAAAAAGAACATCCATTACCGTCTAAAATAGTTTGTCGAGCCTTTGCATTCATTCTGGAGGGAAATGAAGCAGTCATTATAGCATTCATTGAAGCATACAAAATATTGTTTTTCATACTGTTCAACATAAGCTTTCATATTATTAGAGCTGCTACTACAATCATTGAGATTTGTCGTTTCTTATATAGCAAGATAGTTTTGATATCCTCCAGTTTACTAGAGATCCCAAAACATATTTTGTTTTCCTTGAGCTTTCAAATAATACTTGGAAAATAAGATCTTTGAAGGTACCCCTGTTGAAAGTTCGAGATAGGAATGCCAAGTCAAAATGTTGATCGCCTGCACGGAAAATGACAGCTCTGGAAAACCTGTGTGAATGCCCACTCACTTTGAATTTTGATGAACTAAGCATTATTTCTATATTCTGTATGTATTGCAATGCCTAGTTAAAAGATTACAATATTTGTGTTGTATTCAGGGGTTATCCACATTACTGAAATATTGGGGTTGGAACAAATACTTTGAATCTTATTGCTTAAAAAAATATATCAGAATTGAAAAAAACAAATTGCCAAGCTTCCTAAAATTCTGAATATATATATCATCCCATGAACAGGGGGTTACAATATCAGAATGTGTTCAGTTTAATTATGATGTTAGCAGCAAACAGGGGAATGCAAGGGCTATTAGAATGTGTCTGCTTTAATATGATGGTAACAGCAACCGTGTTTAGTTTGTATTTTCTGGTTGGATACATTTACTGCTTCCACATTATACACTTTATCTGATCTCATTTAAGAGAGTTATTTTTTCGATGAAGGATAAACAACCCAATCTCCTGAGACATGTTTGCACTCGTTAGTGTTGGGTGCACTTATAATCAAACTTCTTCAGCTTATTTCAACCAAAGGCCTTGAACGTTATTCTGCATGTCACCCCAATTCTGTGTGTTGATCTTTATGGACTCATCAAAATCCATCGATTGTTTGCAAACTCCAAGCTAGTAAACCTTTATGCACATTTCGCCTTTCATACTCCAAAAGTTCATGCTAAGTATTCTACACAAACTTCATTGATAAGAATGCAGTGCTTGATGACATAAGGCATGCAAGTTATTGATGCCCTGACTTGCAGCATTTGGCATTGGTTTAAAAACAAAGCCAATTTCGAATATTACTTTAGTTTTTCAGATGTTTTCCCATTATCTCTGATGCCTACTACAACTTGAGCTTTTACAACCAATTTCGACTAGAACTCCAGTTTTTCAGATGTTTTCCCCATTATTTCTGATGCCTACCACACCTTGAGCTTCTACAAGGTATATTGCAGGTCCTCAGCACCTTATTTCACCTTCTATGCCTTCAGTGCATTTCATGCATGTCCTGACAATGTAAAGGGATATATGAATATATACACCGTTTCCCAAAACATGTATCTGTAAAATCAGCATACCATTTTATATCACAATAAGCAAGCTGAAAACTTACCATATAGAAAACAAGCTTGATAATTTGCTCGTACAGTTTTGACTGTATGGCAATTCTTAATGACCTTAAGGCTCAAGTGTTCATTCTGCGAAGGCATTTATATGTACAACTAGTGAAAACAGATACTCCAGTTGGACCTGTCCCAGCATTCACATCTTTAACTGTAACTCCACACAGCGTCTGATCAGCCCAAAAAAACCCATATATTTACAAATAATTCCTGACATTCTGTTCTGAAAATTCTTCAGGATATCATGATTCTAAGCCATCTTATCTGTCAGCAGAATTGGTACACCCCACACCTTGTGGTTGCATTGGTAGGAGCTTGCTGTGTTAAATATTTGCAGTGAGTACTTCTATAGTCTTTTGTTAGGTGTTTAATAAAGGATTTTATGTTCTCTGGTTGACTTGGATTCTGCTATCAGCTCAGTGCAGTCAGCTTTTGTATTGCACATCCTTTCTCTGGTAGTATCTAATAATACAAATAATAGTGCATTTAAAATTATCTATGATTGTCTTTAGAAGCATTTAAAATTATCTATGATTGTCTGTAGAAAATTCTAATTGGAAACATATCACTCACTACAGAAGCTTCATACTTGGGCTTTCTTTTAGCATGAATTTTGTACTCTTCTGCTCAGCATCTCCACGAGTATGCTTTTACTTGGAAAAATAATACATAGAACAAATCCAAATCATTGATAATGTCTGGTATCTCCACAAGTAATGGTCCTATTCTCTTTAAGACTCCTACAGAAAAACAAAACTGCATCCTTACCTCTACGTAATAAAGTGCACACAATTGTATTCACTGTGCACAAGCACTATACTAGCAAAGTAAGTGTTTTAAAAGGTCCATGTGGATCATAAGAAAATATATCTAAATCTTCTACATGACAAACGGTATTCTATAAAGATGGGGGTGGAGGTGGAGGTGGCGGAACATGAGACTTTGCCATTCCCACCCATGCTACTATGCCAACAGCAAGTACAATCCAACCAAATATGTCATACTTCAAATCGCTGTTTCTCTTCTTCTTTGAGCCCTGCAAAAACCACCACTCAATTATACTTCAACCTAATTTTCCAAACAAAGGATTTCTACATAGCTGTCCATATAGAATTTTGAGACCTGAAAAACCAACAATCCAATTATATTTACATTGTCTACTCCATTACCCCCACACACATCATAATACTATGGGCTCAAATGCATTACATCATTCCAAGATAAAGAATTTTTACATAGTTGTCTCAACTTATTCACATATTAACCTATGTCTCAGGGACAAGAATCGGGGTAGGGGTGGATGGAGGGACAGTATTTCCAGGATGGCGAAAAAAATTCCAAATTTTGGGGATGGCAGGGGGACGGCTATTAAAATAACATATAAAAATTAATATTAAAATATTTTAGCTTCATTCAATGAAATTTAGGGATTTAAATTGTACTTAATGTCATTTACGTGCTTTCAAGATTATACTTCAATGGTTTTGCTAAACAATAACAGCTTTTTTAAAGTTAAAACATCAGAAAACTTTTGAAAGAATTTTTAAAATATAGGGGATGTCCCCTCAAAAGTCCTTGAAGGGACATCCGGAACATCACCAAAATTTAGGGGTCGCATCCCCACATAACACTGGAACTTGTTCATAGCAATTATATAAGAAACGTCAATAATACTCTAGAAGAATATCAATCTATATAACAAGCATTTAATTCTTGAAAATCCTGTGAAAGAAGTGCAAACATTTTATTTTTGTAACCCAATACCTAGATGGGATTATATGTTTGCAAATCTGGCTTATTCTGAACATTTATATTGCATGAAATGCCTTGACATGAAAACATTTTAGATTGTCATTGCTTGAAACTGTAAGTATCTACAGAACACTATATGATGTGAGATAATAACAATATATGGTACTATCTTCGATGATTCTAAGCTTTCAGAGGTCATCTATTTTTTATGTTGCCAAGAATTGGACATTCCACACCATTCCACTCTCTCAAAATTTACACCTCAATGGATTCTTTCAGTTCTTCAGAGGTCATCTATTTTTTATGTTGCCAAGAATTAGACATTCCACACCATTCCACTCTCTCAAAATTTACACCTCCAATGGATTCTTTCAGTTCTTCATGATACAATTACATTATGGTTTCTATTGTTATTTTCATACATATTTACTTGTTTGACAATGCTGCCTCTTCAATGCCAGGAATGCCGTAAACAATTAGACTGTAGGATACTCCTAACGCTTAAAGGAATATTGGATTTCTCTTGTTTACATGCATGTTCAGTGATTTGTAGACATAGGTTGATTCTGATAGAAGTAACAGGAACTATTTGTTCCATCATTTAATTATTTTTTCCATACCTATTAACTAAAATTCCTAGAGAAAACTTCCAATGTGGCTAGTTTATAAAGCTTATAAGGGCTTGATTTTTCCCTTCCATGCCAGCAATGTCATATAGGATTAGAAAAAGATACTCCCAACACTGAAAGGACTATTGGAGTTTCTCTTTGCACTTTGGTTGTGTTAGCACAATTTTGTGTCGCTAAAAATCTTTTCAATGATTTCAATGACTCACCCAGTGGACAACGGCACAAAGTGCAACAGATGTGGGAATATCACCATGAAAGAGGTGATTTGCCTAGGTTGCCAGGAAACAGGCACCAGTAGGGGTTAAGGTACGGATTCTAAACGCGGAAACGCCAATTTTCAAAAACACTTAGGTACGAAACTGCATGGAATCATCCGTACTATATATATATAATACTCATTTTTGTCCATAAAAGATAAAACACTTAAAACACTTTGTATTCATGAAAGTTCAAAACATTCAACATGCTTAAATTTTCATATGCACATAATTATAATCTAGATTCTAGAATATATCATCTAGATTTTCCTGAAGTACCACTGAAACAGAAGTAACTAGTTTTTATATTTTTATTTTTGGCATTTAAAAACAGAAGCACAGCTGAAATGGTACAAAAACACCCCGGTACAGCATAAAATGGTATAGAAACGTCCGTGTATGGCAGAGCCATATCCAGGACTGTTTTAGAGTTTTGGAAACGTTTCAGGCAAGTATCAGGACCAGTACCAGTACCCGGTACGTCAATACACAGGTGCACTGCCCTGGTTGGCATTTCCGGGTAACATAGTGATTTGCCCTCAAAGTTCCCTTGTATGTTGGAGGTTTGTATTGATTTCCTCCCTTGGGCGAATGGCAATAGAAAATGGCAAGTGTAATAAAACAAAATATAGTAAATGACAAATGGTATCTGTAATAGAAAGAAATTTAGTATCAAGAAACACAACTTCGTCCACCCACTAAAAGCCACAGAACTAAGTTTGCGATCCATGAAGGCTTTACATGTAATCAAAAACGATATATCTGGACATAATGAATCCTTTTATGAACAACAAAGCAGGATTTTGCAAGAAAGACATAATACACCCATCCATGAAAGATGTGATGCCCTAAAATTTTCACCCAAAACAACCCAGCAAAAACACAAATTTTTTTATTTTTATGGCATGCGCACAATACCCGGTAGTTTGATTGACACATATGTGGAGAAACATAAACATGTCTGCATATGCCGTACATACTTGCAACCTGAGTCAGAAGGTTCGTGTTCGTGTTCATGTTCAACGAGGATAAAGTTCGGTTCAAGTTCGCCAAGGGATAAAGTTCAAGAAAAAAATTAAGTTCGAACAATTTTTTTGTATCATCTTTTCTGAAAAACAGTTCAAATTTTGTATATTGCAAAATCAAGTCAAAAACTTCCCATGCAAAAATAATGGATGAAGTTTGAGTTCATGTTCGGCAAAATTTGAACTTTTTAGATAAAATTTGGAGAACCTTGTGACATAGCTTACAACTAACATGACCGCGGAAGAAGCAACCCATCTAATATCAGCCAACAAGTCAGATATGTCCATTAATTTAATTCTATCTCTTTCAAATTTCGTCTTATTATCATTACCACATAACTCAGGGCAACAGGTGGACTGACCCATAACCAGAATCACAACCAAATTTAAAACAAAAATGCATAGCAAACTCCTTGAGAGTAAAATCTACAGCTGCGAGCAGGAGTTCTAGGCAGGATTCTTCCCTCTTGAAGGAGGATCCACCTGTAGCAACACCCAAATCTAGTTCCTTGGGTGCATCAAAGGAATTTCAAAGCCCCCAAGACGGATCTCCCAGTAACAGAACACAAGTCAACATCCAGAAGTGCAAGCAGGAGCTTTGGAGGAGAAAAGTTTCATGCAAAAGCCTCATTCAAAGAGGATAGTTTGAATCTTGATCATATGGCAAACAAAAAGGAAAAAGGAGCTACAAATAAAAGGATATGTGGTAATTCCTCATAAAAATCATGGATTCGGCAATGTTCCCCTTCCTTCTCGTAGGTAGGGTTTTATTGTTGATAAATCATTACAACCCTTAGCCTTTTCCCAGAAAATAATGAGATAGCTCATTTTCCATCTATAATTAGTGAAATGTAAGTTTAGTGGTTTTTGGCCCCTTCCTTGCTCTAAATGAGTGTATAAGCCAAAACTGAGCTCCCAAACTTTCAGGCAAGACGGAAATTTACACGTGTGCCCAAGGGTTCTTCATTGTGTTGTTTGGAGAACCATTGGACCCACAAGAGGTTTTCAGAAAAAGACCTTAGTTTCATAAAGGGACAGGAGTATTCATGAATCCTTGGCTTTAAGATTTTGACCCTTCGACTGAAAATCTTTCCTTCATTCTAGTTTGGGTTAGGCTACCAAATTTGCATTTGCATTTTTGTACTCCATCTAAGACAGATCAGACAAGCTATAGGTGAATTCCAGAGCCAACCATTGGAACCAGAAAATAAATTCATAATGTGTACGCGCATTTGTGTTTGTGGATCTGAGCAGATGTCTCACTGACGGTTTTTCCTTGGTTTGGAGGTGGTTAACAAGAACCCAAAAAGTAGATTATGAGAATGTTGCTTTTAGATGTAGGCAATGTTTTGAATATGATCTCTTCGATGCTTTAGGTCCACGCCAACAGGCTTAAAGGAATTCTATCTCTGTCGAAACCATGCCTATTCCTATTTAGCTAATGTCTTTATTATTTGTTCGTGAAGGTATTAAAAAAGATTAGTCAAAATCATGAAAAAATTATGCAAAATGGAATAGGTGATAATGAGAAGAATGCTTTGATGAAATGGGAGGAAATCAGAAAACCAACATCCAAAGGAAGATCTATTGTAAATAATCTCTCTTCTAAATAATTCTTAATCTAAAGATCTATTGGTTTTGAGGAAAATCTAGATGATATATTCTAGATTATTTGTATTCATATTGCCACATGATTAATGAAAATGTTAAATTTTAAGCATATTGAATGTTTTGAACCTTGATCCTACTATATTTTTCAAGTTTTGTATTTCTTATGGACTAAAAATGAGTGTACATACATACATACAATGCATATCCACATACATACATGTCCCTTTTTAGAGACTAATGAGTTTGAAGACCTTAACCCATTTTCTTCCCCATGGGTTTAAGGAAAGAAGTAAAGTGAAGACTTGGATGACATTTTTGTGATTATCTAAGCACATCATGTATTCCAATTGGGAAGCCTAGCTCTCCAATAGAACTTATTTAATTAGAAAATAAAGTATTTTGAGCATGTAGGCTCTAAATACAAATTAGATAATTAAAAAGTAATTTTTATTTGGGTCGGCCATCATTTCAAAAGTAGCACCCCTTATGGTTATAAATGGAGGTTGCTTGGCCATTTGGTAATTGTATGTGAATTCTATTATTTCGAAAAGATTGCTTGTGAAGCATCTCTCCCCTCTCCTAGGAACAAAAACCCTCATAGAGCCTTGTGTGAGGACGAAACTCGTTAGTGTAGGATTTATTTTCTTCGCTTTATTTGTATTATCCTACTCGGGATATTCCACCTCACTTGGAGTTTCCCTACACTTATGGGATATGCTTGCTTAGGTGTACACTTGACTACACTATTCTAGGTGTTGGTTACCACTTGACTACACCATTCTACGGGTTGGTTACCACTATTTAAGGTGGGGATTGCCATGATTCTAGGAGGTGGTTAAACATTCACCTCCTATATGTATATCTCTTGCATTATTCTATTTGATTGTATTGAGTTGGAGTTATTTCGTGTTATTGCAATTATCTCTTGTATTTTCGTAATTTACAATCTTGTATGCTTGCATTGTTTTGTCTTGGAACAATTCACGTCTCGCATCATTCTCCTGTGCATTATTTGAACCAAGAGATCTATGGCGCTTCGTGATATGGTATCAGAGCCGAGTTGGTATTGAGATTGTCTCAAGTTATTAGTCTGCAAGATTAATTTCATTTGAGGTCATTATTTGGGTGTTTTTGGTGCTGGTTTTGCTTGGTTTGTGGGTATATAGCCTATTTGCAGGCTTTTGAGGTTTACAGGCCCACATAGTGCATATACAGTTCTGGAGATTGCTTTTTGCAAGCCCTAAATCATTGTTCTAGGCTCCCTAGAAGATTTATCCAGATCTAGAGGTTGATTTGCAGACCTGTGAAGGGCATTTCACCTGTGGTAG
The DNA here is from genome assembly GCA_018340775.1 of Taxus wallichiana var. yunnanensis. Taxonomy (NCBI): domain Eukaryota; kingdom Viridiplantae; phylum Streptophyta; class Pinopsida; order Cupressales; family Taxaceae; genus Taxus; species Taxus wallichiana. The sequence continues at coordinate 459,627,124 of CM031238.1, read as the reverse complement.
TGCTTTGCATGCATGTTCAGACTTGCAAAGGGCGTGTTTCTGATCAAGAGACGTTTCAAACTTGCAATAGAGTTTCCAACAGCCCATACACGCATTGAATATCCGAATTCAGTCACTATTTTTGTAGTCCTACAATAGTGTTGTTTACCACACTCATATCTACAACAATTTAAGGGCCATAGTGAAGATCTTCTTGATCCAACATGGCCGCATCCCGTGGCTGCGAGACCAAAAAAATTGTCTCGACCTAACGGCCTCGCGTCGAACCATCCTTCGGTTGTGCAAGGTGGCTAAGGCCAGCCCCCGGTGTTTTTGGCCTTAGGTTGCACCCGCCCATGCAAATCGAAGGTGTTTATTTTGGATTCATCAAAACCCACCTCATTTTGCTAAAATTATATTTTAGTGAAAAAGTGCATTTCAAGTTTAGTGCAAATTCATTTAAAATAGGGCTTATTTAAGAAATAATTATTGTAAAACTTTTGATTGGTAGCTCGATATCAAGTGTCATTTTTTTTGCAAAAGTTAAATATTTTTCATTTCCCAAAGCATTGGACCTATTTATTTTTTAAAACGCACTAAGTTATAAAGTGTCAAAACTGTGGGGGCTTCTTGATATAGTTTCTAGGGGGTGTACAATGTGTTTCCTCTCTTGTTCGAAACTTCTTTCTTTCCGCACATTTCTTTGTTTTCTGCAACAACTACCACAACTTTTCTTTCTACACTAATGGATCTAAGTTCAATTAACCCACTTACACCTTTTAACTACCATGAATGGAAATCAAAATGACCATTGCACTTAGGAGAACATGGTTGTACCGTATCACAATGGGGTTAGAACTGAGCCTAGTGAAACTGAGACAAAGTTAAGTGGTTTAATAAGTGTGATGAAGCCTTTGGTATTTTGTGTCTTTCAGTGTCTCCTAAACTCCTCTTTCACATAGAGTCAACCAAATCTCCCAACGAGGTGTGGAAAACCTTAGAAACCTTATTTGGAAAAGTTGACACTATGAGGGGTCATGAGCTAGAAATAGAACTTATCAGCTTAAGTCCTAACAACTTTGACACCTTGGAAGATTTCTTTACCAAGCTCAAGTCCTTACGAATTGCAGTTAAAAGAATGTGGAACAGAAAAGAAGGATGAACAGTTAGTTCTTTCAATGCTTGCCAAACTAGGTCCTGACTACTCTTTGTCTTTACCTTCTATGCTACCAAGAGGGCTCTTGGAGCCACATGGTCTATGCCATCTTTAGATGACTTTATTGCTGATTTGACTAAGGAGCAAGACAAGTTAATACAAATGGGTACCTTGAAGTCCTCCAAACCTCAAGCTCTCATTGCAAGAATGGAAAACAGAAAGCCTCATTAGACATATCTATTATATGATTGGGTGACAACAATTCTGCATAGGTTTTGGGAGAGGGCCTATTGAAGTGAATGGAGGAACATTCAATAATGTTCTTAGTATTCCCTCACTATTAACTAATCTCTTATCAGTCTACTAGATTACTCACCTTAGGGCATGCGGGTTGAGTTCACTCCAAATTCAATCTATGTCAGAGAGCTACACAGTGACACTATCATTGCAGTGGGTGTAGTCGATCATCAAACTCGGCTATATTCCTTCTCTCACTTTGTCCCTCCTTCAGATTCTTCACCAGATTCACTTGTACTTGATGATACTTCTGATCTTGAGCACATTTCTGATGATAACTTCTCTTATGGCACAGATGACTTGATGGTAGTGACGGGGACCCACCACCACTATCTCATTGTCACCTTCAAATTTTAGAGTTGTTTTTGATCCATCTACTTGGTCCACCTCAGACTTTTCAGGGAGCAGACATCTTGATTCAGGACTCATCAGACATCAGGCAGTCTTCTACTCAGTTACAGGACCCTCCACATTCTTTCTTCGCTGCATCAAATACATCATTCCTTCATGGAGTAGTTGGCACTTCTACCATGTATGAGGAGCATAGTTCCTTAGATAGGAACCACACCTTGGTTGGAGATCCATCAGACACTTGGCGGCTACCTTCACTTTTCCATGGTGATCCACTCTTCACTGCATCTACTTCTGAGCCACAGTCACTCCAGGAGGTTGCTTTGCAGGATACCAGATGGCTACAGGCAGTTGTAGCTTCGAGTGGGGCTTTCTAGTCCTACCTTCTCTTCTTTGTCTCTCTTTTTGGGGGAGTTTTTTCCCATTGGGTTTTCTCCTTTTACTCTATCTTTGTGAGAGATGCATTATATGTGGGTACCTCATCAGGCCTTGTTGTCGGGACCCACTTTCCTTTTCACTGCCCACCTAAGTTGTGTTTATGGGGGGTTAGTGTAGGATTTATTTTCCTCGCTTTATTTGTATTATCCTACTCGGGATATTCCACCTCATTTGGAGTTTCCCTACACTTATGGGATATGCTTGCTTAGGTGTACACTTGACTACACTATTCTAGGTGTTGGTTACCACTATTCCAGATGGAGATTGCCATGATTCTAGGAGGTTACACATTCACCTCCTATATGTACATCTCTTGCATTATTTTATTTGATCGTATTGAGTTGGAGTTATTTTTGTGTTATTGCAATTATCTCTCTTGTATTTTCGTAATTTGCAATCTTGTATACTTACATTGTTTTGTCTTGGAACAATTCACGTCTCACATCGTTCACCTGTGCATTCTTCGAACCAAGTAGATACATGGCGCTTCTCCGATAGAAACCTTTCACCAAGACCAAGGAAGACTTCAACACGAGTGTCTCCACCCTCTTGAGGGATCTCTTTGCTGTTGAAATCTTCATTTGCAGCTCAAGGCAAATTGCCCTAAGGAGCTAAATTGGTCATTAATTGAAGATCTTTGCACTACTTATGATTGTTAATGCATATTTGGCCTTCCTAGAGTGGAGCGACCAACTTTATGGTGTATTTTGGCATATGTATTGGTTGTTCCAAGTAGGGCGACCAGCTTGGAGGAATAGTTTGGTGTGTTCTTGCAACAATTTCGTGGATTTGAGATTAGAATCATGTTCTTCATATTTTTAGAGGCCAAGATCTGAAGTTTTATTAATTTTGGAAGTGTTTTGCTATTTTTCCAAGCTCTCTCAAGTTAGTTACAGTTTTGGAATATTTAATTAATTTCATGCAATTGAGGGTTTTATCATAAAAATTAGATCTCTCACTTCTAAGCTTATAAAAATTAGTTTTCTTGCATGATATGATTGCTAATAATATATAATAATTTTAGAGTCTTAAAGGTCGCTGATTTCAAGGGTTATGCAGCACAAAAGTTTTGAAACCCCAAAAACGGTCGAGTGCCCTAGAAAGATGTTTGTTGTGGCAATGATTAACGGTCTTTATATATTTATTTCAGTTACTAACAACCTACTAAAAATCTGAAAAGTGATGTTTATCTTCAGCTTTGCATAGTTTCCTAAGAGTCCCTAAAAAGGGACATTACAGTGGTATCAGCGCATCATCCTCCCGTCTTGTGAAGCATGGGAAACAAGTTAGAAAGGATAGTGAGAACACAAGAAAGGATAGTTGATGCACTAGAGAGGCTTACCTTAGCCATCCAAAATATGCAAGGTCATGGTTCGCTCAAGGATAAAAGGGTTTCAAAGGTTGACAAATTGATGAAGAGTACAAGCCCTTCCTCAAGGTGATCTGGTATAGAGATTTAAAGCGTAAGATAATATTACAGCTTCTATATTTCATCTGGGAACATACATACATTTAAATAGGAAGATCTCCTATTTTTTAGGAGGCTAACTACTCAAACTATTCACAAGAGTTGTCAAAACAACTCTCCCTAATATAATAACTAGCCAAATATTAGTTGTTTTATAAACAACTAATTTACAATAGTAAGAATGTAGTTTTTACCCATAGTGAAACACTAATTTCCTAAAATTCGCCCTTAGTGCGAACATGGTAAAAAAACATTCACACACTCATCTGCAGTATGCTCACCCCCGTGGCATGTCCAACTATGCCACTCGTAACCTTAATACAAAAGAAAGTCTCTCCCCTTCCATGGTTTTAAACAAGCTTACCACAAACCTTGACATGAACACCCCCATCAACTGTCCAACTCATGTGATTTTTCCGGATATCCCACAAACCCTTTCAAGGTCCATAAACCGATATCCCCACATAGAGAAGATAAGATAGGATATCTATATGGGGAGGGAGCCCCCACCTACCTCTTCTCTCTACTAGGACAACCCCCTCTCATCGAACAAACCCCGGATCGGGGTGGGGCCGATGTTACGTAGATAATAGAATCGTAAGATTCATGTCATGTTACATAAGAATCCCATCATACGTATGTCATTAGAATCTTGCCATCTCGAAATGAAAGTATTTCCTCGTCTCTCTGCTAGATATATATATATAGGCGAGATAGAGAATGCCCTCTCTATATATCTTATCTTAGGAGACTCGAGATTAGATTTGGACACGGGTAATTTTGTTCTCCACTATGTTTTTACATCAAGGAATAACATAGGAAACATTGCTTACTTTTACCAAACTAAATAAGAATATTCACTCGGAAAAGATTTCACAGTACATCCATAAGAACAAAACATTCTTAATTGTACCCACTTTTATCGATCGTCGTCACTCAATCTCGAACAACATAGACAACTCCCACTGCCATTGGACATTGCCCTTGACTTTTGCCAGTTTGGCACAGAATGGAAATCGAACATTGGTGTCAAGTTCCCCTCCCCGGTTGAAATTTCCACTCAGAACACCGAAAAAAATTGCACCGTACTACAAACTAGTATCTGGGTCTTGATGCACATGATCACCATTGTCAGTGAACATATTCACGGACCAATCATCTTCCAACAAAGTACAACAATTAGAGGAACTCTACATTCATCTGCTCTCCTATACAATTGTTTTTCCACTATCCACAATACGCTCCACGCAAAGTAGAAAATTGTAATGAAACACACTGCACAACTAAAAATCAAATACTCACATCACATAGAATTGCCACCAAAGTTGCTATGCGGCCGCAATGTTAGTGAGTAACGAGAGGTCATTGATTGACCTCCAACCTCCGATGCCTTCGTCCGCCAATACAATGTTGCTAACTCAGCGAATTTGACTTTTGAAGATTAATGGTTGCTTAAGAAGTCGGGTAACACCTAAAATATGTTTGTTACAATTTTGAATTTTGGCATTGATGACTCAATGAGGCTCAAAGGGGCTGCAAAAATCTCCAAAAGTATACACAAGCCCAAACAAGGAGATGCCCACATGATGGCCAAAAAGAGGGTATTTTTCAAACTTGGTATTTTTCAACAAAATTGGAACCAATGCAACGGGGATGAAAAAATAAGCACTTTTGCAAAAAAGGTACTCGATTTTGAGTTACTATGCAAAAGTTATTAAGGTTTCAATTTCCCATAAAAAGGCCCAATTTAATTAAAATTGGCTCAACAATTAAAAACTTGCTCAAGATGGAGAGAAAATTTATCGTGTGACCACTCGTTGGAACTAGGAGGAAATGAAGATTCCAAAAATGTCAATGGTCCGAAGAACTGGTGCAAAAAAAATATTACTTTGGCCCAAAAATCATTAATTGACCTCAAAATGCAATTATTTAAGTAAAAACTATAGAAAAATTAAATTTTTAATACTATAGTCTTTACAAAAAAATCAGCCAATCAAAAATGGTTGTGCGGAGGGCAAAAAAAAATTAAAGAAATAACTCACGGTTGATTTGTATTTCTCCTTCTTAGATTATGTTTCATGGGTAGAGATTACCAAGAGAAGATGCAGCTCCAATCGGAGGAAAACAATGAATAGATCAATTGATGTTGGCAGTTGTGAATGAATTGAGTAGGGTTGTTAATGCAATGCATTCTTCAAAACAAAACACGTTGAAGATGGTTGTACAATGCTTCCCATATAAGAGGTCAAGCTCAAGTTGAAAAGTGATGCGACCAGCTCCTTCAAAGTGTGGAAAGTTTATAACACAGGCTTCCAATGTCCTCCTTCCCTTACACCCTTAACTACCAATAAAATCTGAGCAATTGTATGCTAAACTATTCTATCTTATGTTTAAAAATAAACTAAATCCATCATATAATATTTCAACTCATTTTCTTGGGGCAATTGTGACAGATAGAGCTTTGCCTCCTTCAAGTTCTAATTGTCAAAACTTCATAACAGGCACGAGAATAATAGAGCTTTGATACCAAATGATCTGGTACAAAGATTTGCAGCAGAAAATAATATTGTACCTTCTATATTTCATCTGGGAACATACATACATTTAAATAGGAAGATCTTCTCATATTTTTAGGGGCTAACAATTCAAACTATTCACGAGAGTTGTTAAAACAACACTCCCTAATATAATAACTACTCAAATATTAGTTGTTTTATGAACAACTAATTTACAATAGTAAGAATGTAGTTTTTACCCATAGTGAAACACTAATTTCCTAACAAAAGGGATGTGTGATGCCCTTTCCTTTGAGGAATTCGTGGAATTAGGGAACAAGAGAGTGGGCATTGGCACAAGGCCTGAGAACTGAACCACACCAAAGAGCCACAATAGAAAAGCCTCAACCCTAGAAGGGAAAAACCCTTCCCTCATGAATAAACAAGTCAAAGAGCATGTGGCGGATCAGCTACATGATGGAGAGAATGGTCATCTTTCTAAGGAAAAGAAAGAAGAAGATATATCGCAGTGGTCGGTTACCAAGATGAAGCAGCCCTTAGGAGTCCTAAAATCCCCCAACACTCTTGCCCAAGCAGAACTCTTGACAAATTCTCCAAACAACACCATCAAGACACGGGAAGAAAAATAAATTTACAAGGTGTTGAAGAAGCTCAATTGCTAAAGGATAAGGATAAGGATACAACAATTTCTTATGAGGGTAATTCAGATTTGTTGCTTGTTATCATGCCATTTCAAATTTACATTCATAGGCAATTAGTGGAAAAAGAGGACCTTGGGGCAAGTTTGATTCTCCATAGTAAATCACAGCAAATGGGTAGTCTTCGTTATGCTAAGAATGGAGACAAATCAAAATTGCAAAGGGTCAATGGGCCAAGACCTTTGGGTGACCTTGTTAGAAGCCACACATGAAGAGAGTGCTTTTTCGGGTGTGCCTATAATCACTTTCAGTTCGCTGAAAATTTCAGGACAGCAACCTATGGTAAGCAATTTCATCATCTTCTTAGCAAGGATTTTCCACATCACCTTCATGCTATGTCCTTGCAATGTTTTGGTCATCATAAAGAATACTCTAACCACTTTGTGAAGATGAAGGGTACCAAGTGGGAAGAGAAAGAGCTTGGTTTACAAAAATTGGGAGGTGAAATTAATAACATTCAGCTTGCTGAACTGTTCCTAATAGCAGACAATAACAAACACATTAATGACATTTTCAGCTTGGGAGCAGAGCCCAAAGATGTTCCCTACCAGAGCGCTGCACCTAACTTGGAATCTCTAAGTGACAAGATTGTTGTAAGCAACCCAAGGCATCATATGTCAACAGATGGCGAGGTAGGAAGTACCTCTTGTGGCAAAGAGTGTATGGATGTTTGGATTCAATCTCAAGATTGTTTTCATGATAGTGTTGTGTTGAACCCTACAAAAAATCGGATTGCTGATTTCAAAATCAGTATGGGGAAAAATTCTATCATGGTGTGTTTTAGGCATCAAGGATATTCTAATTATATTTTCCATAGATTGCTTACCCATGGTTCCATGGGAGGATTGGAGAGGTGGAAAAAGAGGAGTAATCATGATGGGATTGCAGCTGTACATATTTCAGACATAGGGGAAATTGATGGTCCATGTTTCTTGAAGAATGCACTATGCACAAAGAAGATATTCCAGCTGCTTATCCTCATAGAAGGTATGACTTTGAAGGTTGCAAAAATTGATTTTTGGGATTTTGAACTTCCTGTTATCAACTATTTCAGTTTTCCCTACAATATGTTTGTTGTCATCAATAAGAGGACAACCATGAGAGGAGATAGTTTCCAAATTCCCAAAGCATTTTCAACCATTAGGGATTGGTCCCTTCTCACCTCATTCATCATTGCAAGGGCAACAAGGTGTTTGACATGGGAAGATGGTAAGCATGGCAAAAATCATTTGGTTGTTGATCATAACACTATTGTCATATGCACTTCCAGCTTGCACAATGACATATTTGTAAGCATACAAGTAGATTCGGCCATGGGAAGTGTTGGTTTTCAGTTCATAGCATTGTTGGCAATCAATATAGGATCATTTCCAACTCCTATATCACTTTTGTATGGGTATCATCATGCATCTCATACTACAAAGAATGATGAGGTAAGAAGCACATCTTTGATTCAATTTCAAGTTTGTTTCTGTATATGGGATATGGGTGTTTTTGTGAGGCTTGCAAAAGGAGAAACTTCTGATTTCAAGATCAGCACTACTGATGATTTTATCATTATGAGTGTCGGGATGAAGGAAAGATCAAATGAATCTTATGGGGAACACAAGCAATATGATCATCTTCATATGGGAGATTGTTTGCATCATTTTTATGCCATGCAATTGATGTGTTTGGGTCATCAAGGTAAGGATTGTAATTCTGATTTTTTGATTTATGGTTCCATGAAAGAACCAAAGGGAATGAGGGATGACAAATACCTTGACCCAAGGGTCAATTGGAGGACTGTCCAACAGAGGAGGCATGCTGTTTGGTGCATTTTCAGTTTGTCCTTCTCAAGGTTTTGGAGCATAAAGAGACATCTTAATACATGGGAGTTGTATTCGCCACACACTAACAAACCTGTACTGTTTTGTGCAAGTAAAAGTGGAATTCCAGCCACCTTCATTTTGATTTTTATAGGAGAAAGGAAAGTTTACATTGGTGTTTGGGACAACAGGAGGGAAATTGGGAACAACCAAAGTTTGGATGGTAATTATAAGGCTTGGGCAAGCAAAGAAGATGAGTTGGTCATCATATCCACAAGGCAAGAGTGGATGAAGAAGAGGACACATTTTTTCTTTAATAAGTTTGCTTCATGTGCAGGTACATCAAAGAAGTAGCACGTGAGGTTTAGTTGGGAGCCGGGTACTTGTAATTGCTTAGAGACAAGCAATCTTGGGAAAGGGGGACTGTCATGTCCCTTTTGGAAACTACCGAATTTGAAGACCTTAACCCATTTTCTTCCCCATGGGTTTAAGGAAGCCAAGGGAAGACTTGGATGACATTTTTGTCATTAGCTAAGAAGATATGTTTAATATCATCATGTATTCCAATAGAAGAACTTATTTAATTAGAAAATAAAGTATTTTGCTCTAAATACAAATTTGATAATTAAAAAGTACTTTTTATTTGGGTCGGCCATCATTTGAAATGTAGCACCCCTTATGGTTATAAAAGGAGGTGGCTTGGCCATTTGATAATCATAAGTGAATTCTTTTATTTCGGAAAGATTGTTTGTGAAGCATCTCTCTCCCTCTCCTAAGGATGAAAACCCTTGGAGAGCCTTGTGTGAGGACGAAACCCTTCACCAAGACCAAGGAAGACTTCAACACATGAGTCTCCTGTAATGTCCCTTTCAAGGGCTAAAACTGAAAAAGAAGGAAACCACACAAACCCAAGTGAAATGAAATCTGATTTTTTATAACAGCAGCTGTAATATCCTTCAAAACCCTAGGGCGAACTGTATAAGAGCTTAGAATTCACCATGCAACCATGCACAACAACTGAAAATTACTTCAAAATGATTAATTCAAACACGGCAATCAATATCCATCCAATTTGGTAACAACAAATGGAGAAAATCAGCGAATATATATTGTTGTAATTAAATTTAGGACAGCAGCAAAACCACAAACCAACGCTGAAAATGATAGATAAACACCACCAAAAATCACGAAAATATAGATTTCGGCCTTATAAATTATGGAGATTCAGATTGTAAAATCAGATATGAAATATGTGCCCTAGAAGGCACCCAAATAACACCAAACCCTAGTCGCTCCCTCTAGGGAGAGCTCCAAAATGCATGCAAAGCCTTTGTAGATGTTTTCTCTTGATGCCCTAGATCCAAATCTGCAAGAAGTCTTCAATAAATGTCTTCAAATCACCCCAAATGGAGGGTTTCCGTCCTCCACCAAGCCACAAGGAAGGTTTTCGTCTTCCTCGGAATGCTACACAAAAGGGCTTTCATCCTCAAGTGGATAGTTAATGAGCACTTTGCCCAAAAAACCAAGCATATATAAAATGCGCCAAAGATAAGGTGTAAATGAAGTCACAAATCTCCTTTTATAGCTCTTGCTTGGCACCAAAGGCCAAATAGAAGTGGACCAACCTCCTTGGGCTTATTTTAGTCTTTTAATTTGCCTTTATGATTCTCTAATCACAACCGACTTCCTTATAAAGGGAAACACTAAAAGAAACATCAAATCTAATAAAGAAAACTGAAATAAAAATGCAATTCCTTCCCTTGCTCAATCATGCTTCATTGCCACGGAAAGGGGATGGCAAGAAGTCCACTTTTAGGCTCTTAATTTGAAAAAGGGGACATTACATCTCCACCCCCTTGAGGGATCTCTTTGCTACTATAATATCCATTTCCAACCCTAGGCAAATTGCCCTAAGGAACTCAATTGGTTATTAACTAAGGATCTATGCACTACTTATGATTGTTAATGCATATTTGGCCTTCCTAGAGTGGAAGGACATGGATTTGAGATTAGAATCATGTTCTTCATATTTTTAGTGGCCAAGATCTGAAGTTTTATTAATTTTGGAAATGTTTTGCAATCAAGCTCTCTCAAATTAGTTACAGTTATGAAATATTTAATTAATTTACACGGTTGAGGATTTATCATAAAAATCAGATCTCTCACTTCCAAGCTTATAAAAATCAGTTTTCTTGCATGATATGATTTCTGGTAATATATAATAATTTTAGAGACTTAAAGGTAGCTGATTTCAAGGGTTTTGAGGGCACAAAAGTGGGTTTGAAACCCCAAAAAGGGTCGCTGCCCTAGAAGGGTGTTTGCTAGCAGCAGTTGAGGGTTTTTATATATTTATTTCAGTCACTAACAATCTACTAAAAATCCGAAAAGTGTTGTTTAACTTTAGCTTTGCATAGTTTCCTAAGAGTCCCCAAAAAGGTACATTACAAAGATCTAGATGATATATTTTAGATTATTTGTATTCATATTGTCACATGATTAATGAAAATGTTAAATTTCAAGCATGTTGGATGTTTTGAACCTTGATCCTACTATATTTTTCAAGTTTTGTATTTCTTATGGGCTAAAAATGAGTGTACATACATACATGTACATACATACATACATATACATATCCACACACACACACAAATATATATCTTGTGTGTGTATAGACATACCAAGACGTACCATACCCAAGGGTTTTGAAAATTGACGTACCCGTGTAATGTACCATACCTATATCCTAGCAATATACAACAAAAAAATACCATATGATTTTGTAACTTCCTCATTTAAAAGAAAGGACTTTTTGTGTGAAACAACAAAAGAGAGAATGTCGCAACTTAGGACTAAAAGAAATAAGATCTTTCACCATACCACGAGACCTACTATTGACAAATTCGAAACCAAGGTGCTACTCTTCCTTGTACCGGAAAACCAAAACTCTTCTATGAAAGAGTCAACAATCATAACTCTTAAGATTCGAAAAGTTTAAGCAAACGAACTGTTGTTTAAAATTTTCCAAGGATCGCCTAAAATTCTAAGAGAAGTGATTTCTAAAAGGACCATGAAGTAGGGGCACTTAAGAGGAACACCACACATCACACAAAATCAAAGTGAACATCTAATCATTACATTCAAGTTCTTGGTTGCATTGCAACAATCAACGTGCAAAACGGAGTTTGACACCACACAAAGAAAAGAAATGATATAAGAAACAACCAAAATCAGAAACCTATACAATTACCCACATTTGTTTAACGAGATAACTCATATGTTAAAGAGGGTCACATATAAAAGGAGGCATAGTGGTGTTTCTTGAATTGAACTTATGCATATCAATCACTCACACTAGGTCAGCTTGAAATGACACAAACGGATCGAACCTCCTAAAACGGCCCAACAATGTGAATGGCCTAAAATAAAGTGCAGCAAGGTGAAGGACCTAGTGGCCATGTAGTGTGATAGGTTGCACAACCACAACTGACAGCACAAATCACAAGGGGCCACATACCCACTAGTTTGATCCACATTGGCTCAGCTGAGCCGATTTCACAAAACAAGGCCCAAACAGCCTAAATGGCCAAATGGGCCCTAGCATGTAATGTCCCTTTCTAGGGTTGAAACTGTAAATCAAGGAAATCACACAAACCCCAAGTGAAGTAAATTCTGATTTTTATAACAGCAACTCTAATATTCCTTGAAACCCTAGCAGCAAACTGTATAAATTTTGTTTATCAAAGAAATGGAGAAAACAAGAGATGATACCCAGCTGTAATTAAATTTATGACAGCAGCAGGGCAGCCACAAACAAGGGCTGAAAATGATAGATAAACTCCTCCAAAAATAACCAAATTGTAGATTCCAACCTTATAAAATATGATAAATCCGAATATCAAAGAATAATGAAGTTTTGTGCCCTAGAAGGCACCCAAATCCACTTCTACCCTAGTCGCTCCCTAGGAGAGGGCTTCAAACAATGTCAAAAGCCTTTGTAGGTCTTCTTCTTGATGCCCTAGATCCAAATCAGCAAGAGAGTCTTCAATAGATGTCTTCAATTCACCAATATGGAGAGTTTTCGTTCTCCACTATGCCACAAGGAAGGGTTTCGTCCTCCTTGGATGCCACACAAGAGGGTTTTCGTCCTCAAGTGGAAAGGTATTGAGCAATCAGCCCAAAAACCAAAATAGTAAGTGTATATGCACCAAAAGATGATAAGAGCGTAGAAACGTATTGAGTCATAAGAGTGTAGACCGACCTCTTTAAGTGCTTGATCCTACTTTTAATTTGCCTTTATGAGCTCCCAGCCCAACTGACTTGCCTTAGGGAGGAAAAATACAAAAAGAAAGTATTAATAGTAATTAAAGAAAACATAAATAAAACCCAAAGACTTCCCTTGTTCAATTTCTTCTTGGCTAGGGGAAGAAAAATGGCAAGAAGTCTTTAATTGGTGATAGTTTGAAAAAGGGGACATTAAATAACAACCAAATGGCCAAACTGCATAAATGATGAATAAAGAGTTCAATGGCCCAACCAAACATCAAGTCCAACAAAACATTACAGTCAACTCAGGTCAATGTGATCAACAAGACCAAGGTTGTCTAACGGCCCAAAAGGGCCCGACGATCAAAACGACCAAACCACCCTAGAAAGGTGAATGGGGTTCCATTTTCTAAGTGACATGGTCCTTGGAGATCCAATATCACCCATTTAGAAACATTAATAACCCATTTCCAAGGAATCTACGGGTCTACTATTCTAATTCAATGTTCGTATTGCACTTTATGGGTTCTTAGATTTTAATTTAAAGTTCACTTGAGTCAAAAAGGAGGCTAAGTCACTTGAGTGACATCACCATAAGAAAAGTAACACAACTTAAAAGCATAAGGGGAGTGTACATAAATAACTTAAGCCAAATAAATAATCAAAAAGGCAACTTCATTTTAAACCTTTTGCTTTGAGAAAAGGAACATCCCATCTTTATCCTTGGATTAGGTCCTATATCCATCATAGGGTGAGAAGGTGCCCTTCATTGCCCAAATCATCCTCATGGACCCCAAAAGAGAATCTCCGCACTTAAGGACCTCATTTTAACAACCTCCAAGAGGAGATTGGAGAAAAGGAAGGAGCACAAGTGTATTTAACCCCTCATTTGCTCTTGCTTTGATCTTTTGGTTTTACTTTTTGTTTGACATTGCATTTTTATTAGGTTTATTTGTCCAGGTTGTAAGTTTGATTCAAGAGGATGAAGTGGCAAGAGGGGCATCAAGCCCTTCCCCATGGCCTCAAGCCCCCTCACAAAACCGAGGGCCTCAATCGCCTCCAAAACCCTAGGTCACTCTAAGCGGGATACTTAAAACTTTTAGGAAGCGCCACAACATAGGCCAAACCGGCCAACGACCATAGGATAGGTCGTAACCTACATTGTGGCTTTCCCTTTTTGTTTTACACTCAAAACTCTAATGAGGTTGCGGACTTCCAAACAACACAAAGACCTCGACCAAAACCAACCTCTTGTGTTGTTCTCAAGGGCCAACCTTATCAAAACACGCAGATTTTTCCCACCAAAGGGTTAAGAACTAGCCCTCTCCTCGCAATGTAAAAGCGGCAATGCCGCCAAAATTCCAATCTTTTCCCAAAACTTGAATTGGTTCATCCACCAAAATAGAACATTGTCAAGCCATAAGGCCCGACCTTTGTCGCCCGATATGTGGGTGTGTTGCTTGCATAGGTATACATTAATGCGGTCATAGTTATAGGTCCCAATGAAAGGATACCTTATACCACGACCATCAAAATCGCATCAAACTTGAATGTGCATGAAAATGCACATAAAACAAGAATTGAATATGAACTAAAAGTTTTATTGATTCATCAACATGGAAAATACATCGCAAACAAACTCACAACACTCTCACAAGTGAGATTCTTTACAACACTTAGATCCGCAAATCTGCGCTTGCTAACTCACATCATTGCAACTATAACTCTCTTAAACACAAACCAACTCATAGTCTTTGCAACTATAGCTCTCCTAAACATAAACCACCCGAACAAACTAGTCCATGCTCTAGCTCTAGCTTGTGCGAAGTCATCCCTAACACAATTGCAATGATAGCATGCTTTGTATAAACACAAGACTCACCTACTTACATCATTGACTTGAATCTATAAATGACTCATTAGATATTAGATACATCCCATTCCTCTATGCAAGATAGGGCCAATTGGTCATAATACAACTCAAAACAAATGAGTAGTCTCAACAGTTATAACTATAGGTTAGATGAATTCATGTTGTCTCCCTCAACCAATGTTGCATTTAAAACTCGAAAGTTACGCACCAAACTACACCCTTGCATATAAGACTATGTGTTGGCCTCTCAAATGAATCCTTGCCCACTATCTCAATTTGCCTTCAATGACCTCACAGTTCCAAAGGAAGATAAGCAATACTAAGATGAACTCATGTTCATAATGCAAGCCCCTAAAAATGCTCCCCGTGATACATCACACAAAAATAGCAAAATATACACATGCCAGGACTATTTCTATAGGAAACATACTTATGTTATACACTACTTGAAATATATGCTTGTGTGATCTCCTAAAATATGCTCTACACTCGGAAGATACCCCAAACCATGTTAAGTTTCTATGGACCTGCCACAATGACATGAGAACCACAACGATTCAAACATTTGCAAACGCCAACAAACCGGGAAAAACATTACAATACATAGGCACAAAGACAAGTGTAGGCGCAAAAATACTACAACACTTACACACTCGCGCAGGATGCAAAACTTCAAAGAAGACTATGGCACAAAACAAGGCTTGTGCATTTTACAAACAAAAGACTTATAGCCCAAACAAAAACATTGCATATTACTAGATATAGTTGTAAACTAACATGTTTTGCATGATGCAAGATCGCAAATGATAGATGCTATGTGCATCCTACACCTCGGGTAACAAATAAAAGCATAAGCTCTTGTGTATGGCTTTGTTGATGATATTCCATGTTTTGCAAATTCCAATGTGCTTATCCAAGTCACTTTCTCAATTTCTCGGCCCTTTCATTTAACCTAATATTCTTTGTATTCCTTTTACGTGTTTGTTCGTTGCTTCTTCGTTAGTTATGCTTTCCACCTCTACATGTTCCAGATCCGGCATTTACACTCTCCAATCAAAATTTAAATCTAAATCTAAATCTACACTCCTTTCCTCACTTTATACTTCATGTTGAGTATACAAATCTGCCACATTGAAAATAGGTAAAAATCAATCCCTTTAGGTAACTCAATCTCATATGCATTCTTTGCAAATTTCAACAACACTCTACACGGTCCAATCTTCTTCAACTTCAACTTGTTATAAGTCCTTTCGGAAACTTCTCCCTCCACAAATGTGCTAGGACCATGTCTCCAACCTGAAATTCTTGTCTCCTTTCTTCATGTTTAAGCATTGCTTATACTACATTGTACTTTTCTCCTATTGTTTGCACACTTGTTCATGCACATCTCTCATATGCTTTGCAAAATCTTTTGCATCTACATCTGCACTTCCTAATTTTGCACTCCTCATGTCCACAATTCCGCAACTCCTCTTGGATATAACTTGTAATGTCCTCTTTTTCAAATTAATGCCAAATGAAGACTTCTTGCCATTCTCTTCCCATGGCCAAGAAGGATAAGTGAACAAGGGAAGTAATTGAACTCATTTCAGTTTTCTTTTATTATTTTTAATGTTTTTATTTGGTGTTTCACTCCTTAAGGCAGGTCGGTTGGGGTTATAAGACCCCAACAAGAGATTAGAAGATAAAGTGAAGCTTAAAGAGGTCGGTTCTCTCCCAAGGGTCTTGGCTCCAACCATGAGATATAAAAGGAGGTTGTATGGCCTCATTTGCACATCATCTTTGGCGCATTTTACACAAAAACTTGGTTTGTTCGGCTGATTGCTCAATACCTTTCCACTTGAGGACGACAACCCTCTTGTGTGGCATCCAAGGAGGACGGAACCCTTGTGGTTTGGTGGAGAATGAAAACTCTCCATGTTGGTGAATTGAAGATATCTATCGAAGACTCTCTTGCTGATTTGGATCGAGGACATCAAGAAGAAGACCTACAAAATCTTTGCATGATTTTTGGAGCCCCTCTCCTAGGGAGTGACTAGGGTTTGGTTGTGGTTCAATGCCTTCTAGGGCACATAATTCATATATTCTTTGATATTCTAATTTACCATAATTTATAAGGCTGAAATCCATAATTTGGCTATTTTTGGAGGAGTTTATCTATTGTTTTCAGCCCATGTTGGTGGCTGCCCTGCTGCTGTCACAAAATTAATTACAGCAGTGTATTATCTCTGGTTTTCTCCATTTCTTTGATGCAAATTGGATGGATATTTGTTGTACTTGAAATAATTATTTAGAAGTATTTTTCAGCTATTGTGCATGGTTATATGGTGAATTTAATGTCCCTATACAGTCGCTGCTAGGGTTTCAAGGAATATTAAAGATGCTGTTATAAAAATCAGAATTTACTTCACTTGGGGTTTGTGTTATTTCCTTGATTTTCAGTTTCAGCCCTAGAAAGGGACATTACATAACCCATACACAATCTTGATTGGTGTCTTTCATGTGCTTTGATAAACAAAATAATCATGTGAACTCAACTTGCTAGAATATTATGTTACTAGTTTACCTTCCATCAAACATTTCAAGAGATTACCTAAAACTTTGTTGAGTACCTCTATATGTGGATGCATCTTAAACTGAATTGTAACTTGGTGTTCAATTTCTTCCACAATGTCCTCCATAAATGTCCTACAAATTTCACATCTTTGTCTAATACAATATTTCGCAACAAACCATGTAGCATCACGATCTCTTTGAACAACAAATTTGCAATGTTCGTCACATCACTAGTCTTCTTACAAATCACAAAATGTGCCAACTTCAAAAATCTATCAAGTACCATAAACAGTGAATCATTTCCTCTTATGTATAAGAAAAAGCTATAACGAAGTCCATATTGATACATTCCCATGGTTTCTCTAGAATAGGCAACAGTTGATACATTCTTGTATTCTGACTTCTTCCTTTACCTAGTTAAGAAACTCTACACTCTTACACATAATTATGCACATTTGAACTCATGCACAACCAAAACTAGTTCTCCACTAATTGCACATATGTTTCGTCATAGCCAAAATGTCCAAACAATCCACCACCATTTCTCCTTGACAAAATTTCAGCGCATTGAACCTCTAGGTATACATCACTACTCTTTTCTTAACAATAACCCTTCTTACACTTGATAATCCAACCACAAGTGTCATCATGTCATGTCGCCACTCAATGGTTCAATGCATGATTTCCTTGCTTCACTTAAATTTTCATCCTCAACATATTGTTCCTTCATAGAACCAAATGTTATAACTTCAACTCTTAACTCATTCAATAATAGAATTCTCTTGCTCAAAGCATCAACAACTCTTCTTGATTTCTTGCTTCTATGTTGTAACACAAAAGAATGACTTTGTAGAATTCAACCCACTTCATATGGCGTTGGTTCAACTTTCCCTAATTATTTATTACTACAACACATGATGATTCGTATACAAAACAAACTCCTTAGGTAACAAATGATGTCTCCATTTCTTGAATGCTTAACTATTACGTAGAACTCTTGATTATACCTTGAATACTCAACCTTCGCGTCATTGAGCTTCTCATTGAAAATGCAATAGGTCTTCTTATTAGACCCAACATTGCTCCTATTGTTATGCCACTAGCATCACAATCCACTTGAAATACTTTATTGAAATCTAGTATTGCAAACACAAGCTACTTTGTCACTCTCTTCAATCGCTAGAAACTTTGCTATGCTTTCGTGGTCCATACAAATTCCTTCTTATCCTTGAGATGCACATCATTAATTGTTGTGCATGTTCCTCTGAAATTCCTAGTGAACTTCCTATAAAAACTTGCCACTCCGTAAAAAACTTTGCACCTCAAAAACTCCTAGGTAACGGTCAATAAAATAGTGCGCATACCTTTTCCAGATTTATCTTCAAACCTTAGGAAATTACAAGGCCCATATATACCATTCCTTTCTTCAAGAAACTATGTTCGTTCAAGTTTACGAGCAACTTTTCACCTCACAATCTCATCAACACTAAATGTCTTTACAACTTCATTCATCAATGCACTTAGTGCATTTATTAAGCCAAATGGTATAACCAACCATTCATAAAGTCCTTGATTTTTGAATGATGTCTTCACCGATTACCTTCTCTAATGCAAATCTAGTTATCTCCAATCTTCAAGTGAATCTTTGAAAAATACATTGTGCAACTCGAGCAATCCACTCTTGGTAGCAAAACCTATACTTGATTGTGACCTTGTTTAAATCTATGTCATTTATGCACATTCTCCATTTTCCATTTTTCTTAGGCACTAATATTGTTGGTATTGTGCATCAACTTAAACTTCCGTGGACCAATCATTTGTCCAATAACTCTTAAATTTGTTTCGCACCTTGGCATTCTCTTACAATGTCAACTTAATCCCGTTTTCTTTGGGAAATTCCATACTAGGATCAAATCCATTTGACGAATTATGCTCCTCATTGGTGATAATCCATCTCATATATCAATAAATACAATCTCCAAAAATTCATCTATCAATTCATTTGACTCTTGTGGAAGTGTCTCTTCCATACCTTCTACTTTTGCGCAAGCTTTGCTCTACGACACAAACTATATGCATTCCTTCACCTCGCTTAGGAATTGCTTTCCGACATCAACATAACTTTTGGATTAGTTTCCACTTCCTTACGTTTATCCTTAAAAGGACTCAAAGTGTGTTTGTCTCCATCTTTTGCCACGCCAAAGTGTATATATTTGCATGACCATCCTCATTTGCCTTGCAGTCAAATTTCCAAAGCCTTACAAGAAATATATGACAATCATTCATAAGCATTATCTCACACGTGACTTCATCCTCGTATGCACCAATTTGGAATTCACCAAACATTGTGCATTCACCAAAATTAGATGTCCTTTTAGAAACCAAGAAACCTTGTAGGGAATCCGAAACATCAGCATTACGCGAGGACGCATCCGGGCATCAAGAAGACGCCCGGACGTCCGGACGTCTCGGGGACTTGGGGACGGGGACGGGACGTTTCCCTGCCGTCCCCATTTCCAAAAAAAAAAAAGGGGACGTCCCCTAAAAACGAAACGCACCCGGGACATCCCGGGTGCAAACTTGTTGGGACGCCACGCATCCCCAACGGGCCTTCACGCTTCACGGCAGCCAAGGCGATTTTGCCTTTTTTTTATCATTTTTATGTTTTTTTAAATATTTTCTTAAACTTTTAATGCATTCTAACTAAAACTAACATGACCTAACCCTAAAAGCAACAAAAAAACTTATAAAAAGAGCATTTCATACTCATTCTAATCACACCAAGCAAGAGCAAAAAAAAGAGAAGGAAGGAGCAAGAGTAAAAAAAGAGAAGGCAAGAGCAAAGAGCAAGGAGCAAGAGCAAGAGCAAGAGCAAGAACAAGAGCAAGAGCAAGAGCAAGAGGTATGTACATACATTACTAATTTACCACCATTTGTTTTTTTTTTTTTAATTTCCAAATGCAAAGTTGAAAGTGAAGGCATTACATTTGTTTGTATTTTTTTTCCTATTTGGATTAGCACGTGATGGAATGAGATAAAGCATAAAGGGAGGGTTTTTTCATTGTTTGTTTTTTTTAATTTTTAAATGTATTCATCGTTTTGTTTTTTTTTTTTTTAATGTATTCATCGCTGTTTTTTTAATTTTTAAATGTATTCAAAAATTGCATTCATTGTTTTATTGTATTGTATAGTTATATTGTTTTGTATTTTAATTATTGTAGCTTCAAAATGAGTTCCGATAGTGATTATCAAGCTGAATATGAGGTTGAAATGGGTGTGCAAGGAGAAGGAACACAATCACAAACACCTAATACTGCTACTAGTTCACAAGGGAGTGTGGACAAGTTCAATTGCCCCTCCGAAATGCTGAAAAAGTATGCTAGGGGGCCTTTTGATAAGAAAAACCTTTGAAACAATTTGGTCAAATTATGCAAGGTCCTAGATCAAACATTTCAGGGGGCACTAAAACATGGAAATGCAACATTTGCTCATTATCTTGGTCAGGCAACATTACTAGGTTGAATGCACATTTATTGCACATTGCGGGGAAAGGTGTAGGCATGTGTGGACAGCTATCACTTGAAGAGAGGGCAGAAATGGTGAGGTTGTATAATGGAGATATGGTGGAAAAGGTTCCAGAAGTTCGTGGCCGTCATGTTAGTGGCACTGGCACCCCTTCTAGTGCTGTGAGAATTAATATCGATAGTGGTGCAGGTGCATCTTATGAGGTGTCTGAATTGGATGCTTTTGGTAGTAGTAGGGGGAAGAGGAAGGTTGTGGCCTCCAATCCACTTGTTGATATGTATGATACAAAGGCTAGAGAGGAGGCCGATGATGCCATTGGAAAATTCTTTTTTGCTACTGGCATTCCATTTCATGCTGCTCGCTCTCCTTATTTCAAGGAGGCTGTGGCTAAGATAGCCAAAGCAGGTAAGAGTTATGTGCCCCCAGGAGACACGAAGTTGAGAACCACAATCTTGGATAAGAACTATTCCAAGGTTAATTTACTGATGGAGGAAATGAGGAGCACATGGGTCTCTCACGGTTGCAGCATCATCATGGATGGGTGGACAGATATCAGACACCGCCCACTCATAAATATCATTGTTTCATGCAGAGAGGGTCCTTACTTTTTGAGGGCAGTTGATTGTTCAGGGAAGAAGAAGGATGCAGAGTTCCAATTCACCATTTTGCGAGATGCTATTGAGGAGGTTGGCCCTGCCAACGTTGTGCAGGTTATTACAGATGCAACATATGTGTGTAGGGCAGCAGGTAAGCTTGTCGAGGCTCATTACCGACATATATATTGGACCCCATGTTGTGTGCATGCCATGAACAATGCACTAAAAGATATTGGAAAAATTGATTGGGTCAAAAATGTAGTGGTTGATGCTAGAGATGTGCAGATGTTCATCTGCAACCACCATACGTCATTGGCACTCTTTCAGTAGCTTTTCGAGGAAGGAATTCCTCAAGCCAGTGGACACATGTTTTGCATCATACTTTATTTTGTTGGATAGGATGGCTGAGTTGCAGAATCATTACAGTGCATGGTCATGACATCAGAGTGGTCTAGGTGGGATGGGTCGAAGACAGAGCAGGGGAAGAAGGTGAAAGCAATTGTGGTGAATGAAACATTTTGGATAGATGTGAGATATATCACATCCATAATATCTCCAGTTTTCAGTGTGATAAAATATGGGGATTCTGAGAGCCCTAACCTTGGTGAGATATACAAATGTATTGATAGTATGCTTGGCCAGATGAAGGAAGGCTGCTTTGCTCGAAAGCAAGGGACCCCACCTTGGAGTTCTACCATCAGCATATTCAGCCTATCATTGAGCGGAGATGGGAGAAGTTGAACACTCCTTTACACATGGCTGCATATGCACTAAATCCGAAGTGGTATGTTGAGAGGCCTGGCAGAGTTCTCCCAGTAGATGATGAGGAGGTGAGGAAGGGTTTCTTGAAAGCCCTAAAAAAATGTATAATGCGAGAGGATGCTTCACGAGTCGAATCGATTGGCTCAAGTTTGCTTATCCGGATGGCTACAAAAATATCAAAGATAGATAGGGGCACATTGGCACAAGAGAGTCCAGTTAGTTGGTGGCGATTGTATGGACATGCAGGATTGCTACGGACACTTGCTATTTGTCTTCTTTCTCAGGTTTCTAGTTCCTCTGCTTCTGAGAGGAATTGGTCAACATATGGGTGGATCCACTCTCTTAAGAGGAACAGACTTACCTCTAAGAGAGCAGAGAAACTTGTTCTTGTCATGCACATAGTAGGCTTGCGTCTCATGGATCGCAAGACACCTACGTCATAAGGAGAGCCCAAAGCATTGCGGTGGGATGTGGATCCCGAGGATGCAAGGCAAAGTTGATGAAGATCGGGAGCAGCGAGGATCTGGTTGATATCTCCTTTGCAGATGCTGGTGACATTGATACTGATATCTCTAGTGAGGAGGAGCGGTTTGCAAACAGCTTCCTTCGGAGGGCTCGATAGTGATTTTTGAGTTGTACTTGTCACTTGTAGTTGTCATTTTGGTTATGTAATGTCATTTTGGTTATGAGACATGACATAATATTTCGTAGCATATGTAATGTGGGTGTAGTTGTACTCTTCTCATGTTGATTATCAAGAGTAAGACTAAGACTTGTTTTAAATTTTCAGCTTTACTATTTACTATTTAGTCTTTCATTGTCATGTTGAAGTTTTGAACATTGAATATAATATATATAGCTGTAGCATTTTGGGCCTTGGCTTATGTGATGAATAATTGGATTAATCATTAGTGGTTACAATCTTCAAACTTTCTTGTATTAATCATTAGGTTATTGAATTATTCTTTATTCATGTTATATTTGTAAAATAAATAAAATATATATTTTTTTTATTAGCCGTCCCCCGCCGTCCCGAAATTTTCAAAAAAATTTGCCGTCCGAAACCCCGTCCCTACGTCCCGCCGTCCCGGAGTCTTAGGTAACTATGGAATCCGATGAGTAATTCTCTTCTAGCCCAATTTATCCACCATTTCTTGCGAAACAATGTCATTTGTAATGCCACTATCCATAATCACTTTGCAGCTTTACCTCCTAGCTTCGCACAAGGTTCTAAATAAATTCTCTCTCTATGCAGAGCTATTCTTCTCGCTTTGCAAGCTTCAACAACACCCTCTTCATTACAAGTGCTTCTCTCGATTTTAGGTTCATTGATGTGATGCACTAACACAACACTTTACTCATATGTGTCTACACTATGCGCACTCGCATTCCTACCGCCATCAATGTGCATACAGCACTCAAATGCTCCAAGCCCAACTTCTCCACACTTGAAACATGTACCTCTCAATTTGTGTCCATGGCCTTATCCTCTTCCTCTAAATTTGCCTCTCGCCTCTTTGTGCACCATCATTGTGTTGTGATGTGCTCATCTCATTTTCACGTGTAGAGTTTCCTCAATTGCTTCCTTCTCCATGACCACACCCGAATTGGCTTTTCCCTTGTGTAGTCGCTCATTGTTTGCACCCTAACTTTTCTTCCACCTTCAACATGCACCGACGAGATTCCTCGTAAGAATGCAATCTAATCATGCCAAATTCATCTTCAACTAACATCCGCAATCCACTCCAATAAAGCGAGATACATCACAGCATCATCTTCAACATGATCGACTCTGTAGTGGTTATATTATAGAATTCCTCCATGTAATCATTTACACTTGTATCCCTTTGTCACAAGTTTTGAAAACTTTTAAACAAACTTGTGATAATCCTACAAAACGAATTTTTCCTTCAATTTTGTGACGAATCAATTCCAACTCTTAATTTTCTCTTTGCCCTTTCACAATCTTTTGGTTTATACATGCTCCCACCATTGAGATGAGTAACTAATCAATTTTTCATCGTTGAACTTAACTCATCTAGAATTGTAATGTCCCTTTCGTGCTCAGCTTGAAAATTTTGGATTTTCTCCAAAACCCTAATGGAACATTGCTGGAATTTATGACAGCCACCTGTATAAATCTGATTTTTATGACAGCAATCTGATTTGATGCAAAAATTAGGGCAGCAACCTGTTTTAGGTCCCCAAAACCCTAAGCGACCTAGGTAAAATTCAGATTTTAGTATTTCTCACACATAAATCTTCAGAAATACATCAACAACATGAAACCCTTGATGAAATCATGTAGAATAGATATTTCAACGACAAAATACAAACAATTGGATTTTAATTATTGCTCAAAAACAGCTGAAACTTCAAAAATCCATATCTTCAGAAATACTTGGAGATAAAATGCAAATGATAGCTCAAAATGACCACAAAAATGGCAGCTATCAAACAAAATTAAGAGCAGTTTTTTCCAACCACCAAAATCCCTTGAAATGATGTCCTGCAATCTCCAAATGGGTCGCTCAAGCTAGAAATGAATGTGGCAGCCCCAAAAAAACATGCCCTAGCTGGAATGTATGTCCTAAAACGGATGGAAACCCTTGTCATTCTGAAATTTTGAATTTTAAGCTCACTTGTGACTCTTGGATGAAGCCACCAATGCAACAAATGAGGGTTTTCATCCCAAGTGTTGTGACTATTGAGGATTTTCGTCCCCAATAGGATCCAATGAGGGTTTTCATCCTCAAAGGCTGAAAATGAGAGCTCAATGCTCCAATTTCCAAAGAGAAGTATAAAATTCACCAGATGATCCTTACAATGAGCCCCAACATTTGCCTTTATAGCCTTTTCTTTCTTTTTCCTTGTGGAGCACACCATATGAATCTCTTTATTTCTTTTTAACATTTACTTTTCCCACTTAAAGAGGGACGACCTCCCCTTTTTAATTCTCCTTTTGGGTCACTCCACTTGGGCATTTAAAAATAATTAATTAAATGCACTTTTCCCTCTTTTAATAATTTAATTAAAGTGCCAATAATTAAAATTACTTTAGCACTTAAATTATTAATTTACTTCCTCCCCTTTTAGCTGACTGAAAATAATGAAAATAGGCTAAGGGTCTTCTTTTTGCTTTAGTATTTAAAAATACATTTTATTTTAATAATAATATTATTAAGTTGCCCATAAATAGAGAGTTATTTGGGCTCAACTTAAAAATATTATTAAGTATTTCTAATTTAGAAAAGGGGACATTACAAGAATCTTCCACATTTTCATACTCCAAATATTTTCCTATCTCAATTGATTGAGTGAATGAGTTCATCAAGGCTCGAACTTCTAGAATAAATTTCCAAGGTTCAACTTATTTTACTCATCATCCTCACAACAACTTTCAAAAATCTATCTTCATGTTCTTTAACTTCTATTTCAAATGCTTCTTTTGCAGCTTCAATATCGCTTTCATAGTCCATCGCCACAAAACCTTGGCATTGCGCTATCTCCATAGCCTCGAGATGAGATTGCATGTCTCTCAACAAAACTACTAGGTCTGCAACTCCGGGTGCTCTTTCATTATTCCCTCCTCATGGTCTTCTTCCATTGGTATCTCTTTTGTTTGTCATTTCTTTTGAATCGAAGAATTCACTTGTGCCCATCTCTTTTACACCTTCTATCCAACTCATTCGTAGGAAGACGTGTGTGATTATCTTTACTACCAATCGATGATGATCTTTAAACCTATCAAACTTTTACTTGGAAGATGTTTGTAATTACTTTCGACTCAACTCGCAAATTTGGAAAGCAACAATCAACTCGCAAAGAGTACAACAATGCTTTGATACCAATATGCATGAAAATACACACGACTCATAAATGAAATAAGAACTCAGAACTTTATTAATTCATCAAGAAAGAAAATACAAAGTGCACAAACACTCATAGTAATCTCATAAACTCGGGTGCTTTACAACATTTTAATCTGCATATCTTTGTTGGCTAACTCACAAACTTCAGAAGTACAATTCTCCTAAACACAAACTACATGAACTAATCCAAACACTAGCTCTATCTAGTGCGAAGAAGTCGTGCCTAATACAAGTGTAGTGGTAAGATTATATAGACACAAGATTCACCTACCTACATAATTGCCTCGAATCTACAAGTGATCCATAAGATATTAGACGTGTTTGAATCCTCTATGGAAGATAGCACTCAATTGTTCATAACACAACTTGATGCAAATGAGTCAGCTCAACAGATATAAATAAGGGTTAGGTGAACTCATGTTGCGTTTGAAACTCCAAAAGTTATGCACCAAGTTAGCCTCTCGGATGAATCCTTGCACACCTGTCTCAATTTAGCTCTAATGACCTCATCAGTTCCAATGGTAGATGCGCGCTACTAAGATGAACTCGTGTTGGAAATGTGAGCCCCTAAAAATGCTCCTACCGATACCGCACACAAAAATAGTGAAATATGCACGAAACCTGGACTATTTCTACTAGCAACATACTCGTGTTTTCGGCTATTGAAATATATATTTGCACTATCTCCTAAAAGATGTTCTAGACTCTAAAAGATACCCCAAACCTTGCTTTAGGTTCTTGTGGACATGCGTGCAACCACAAGACAACCACAACCATTTTAAGCACTTTTGTGCATCTAGAACATTACAAGACATATAGGTGCAATACAATTGTAGGCACAAAACAATACAATAACGCTTGTGCACTCACATGTTGCACAATTCCAAACAATACCATGGTGCAAAATAAGACTTGCACATTTTTACAATCAAGACTTTAAATGCAAACATAAACATTGTGCGGTCTGCAAGTGAACCCAGATGCTCCTACACCATCCACCCACTACATAGGACACGTTTTACTCTAGTTCAACCCTCAAAGTAGGGTCCATACTGAGTTAAGGCCAACCGGCCCTAGGCCTTTTATATTATTTTTCTTTTTTCGGTAAATTTAGGAACTATTATAATGCATCAAAAAGGAGGATAATATTAAAATATATTCTTAATATGTAAATAAACTCAAAACAAACTATTAATAATGTATTAAATAATATTTGTTATAACCTCTTGTTGCATTTTATAACTATCTCTTGCATAATAAAATGATGCACACACAATCTACAAAGTGTGCATTCTAGTTTCTCTTCATTCTTTCTCTATTCACATCTTCTAACATTGATATCAATGCCATTGGCGCCGAAAGGGCTTGAAATCTAAGGAAGCATGTGGAAGGAGTACAAATTGACAAAGATTGTGCAAATTCAATGAAGCCTTGAAGTAGGGCACGGCCTAAAGTCGAAGAAGTCGTTTAGGGCACATCAAAAATATGAAAATCGTGAATACAATCTGTGTATTCCAGCGGTGCAAGTTCACCATTCTTGTGCGAGAAAATACGGTTGAGTTTTTAGGGCACACTTGAGGGCATGATTGGGGTTGAAACACGTCAATAAAGCAAGATTCTAGTCTTGATTTTGTGCAAAAAAAAATCAGCTACGGCATTTTTGCCTATCGTGATTTTCAAAGAGGCGTGTACCCGATAGAAATAAAATAACTCATAAATTAAAGTGGTTTTGCTATTCACAGGAAAGAAAAATATAGTCACAGACAAGTACCTGTATTTTGATAAGTTTCATACCAAAAATGAAGTTGGTTTAGAAAAAGGCAACAGTCACTACAAGAGAAGTTTGTAAGGGCACAAGACATGTTCTCTACTACAGTCCAGAATAAATTATACTCAATTACAAAAGGGAGGTTAGATTCTTCAGCAATTTTTATGTTAAAAGCACCTTCAAAATCCTTGCCTTGTCATTGTAAAAATTAGAATTCAAACTTGTATTCTCTTGGTTGCATTTATATTCGTGCCAGAAGTTTGAAAGTCTAATTATAGATTGTTATTTTCATTTTGTTGCGTTAATTTGTGAGTTGAAGGTTAAAATTGGTGTGAAAAATGGCAAACATTCAAAACCTTGTTCTGCAACAACCAAAAAAACCCGACAGGTCAAAACTATAATGTCTAGAGTCATAAGATTCTGACTATTGTTGAATATCAAAGTTGTGACAAAAGAATGCTTGGCACAAAAGGAAACTCAGTTGCAAATTTTACGGATTATGACAAATGTCACAAGGCATTGCTGCTTCTGAATTTGTCAGTACCTAAAGTTTGATACCAAAGGTTCAAAATGCCACTATGGCAAGTGATTTGTGGATTAGTCTGAAGGACAAATACATGACTTCAAAGAAGAGTTGCCTGTCATACTTGAAAATTTTGTTGTTTTCAACAAAGCTACAAGAAGATGAGTCATCGTGAAAATACCTCTTCAAATGAAAGATCTCTAAGACCAGCTTGCCTCCATTAACAAAAAAGATGAATTATGACAACTGGTGGCATTGGTTCTTAACAATTTTTTGTTCTTGTATGACTCATCTGTGGAAGCCTTACATTTGATGGTTGAATGCAATGTTCCTTTCTAGGGCTGAAACCGAAAAATCAAGGAAATAAAAAAACCCCAAGTGAAGTAAATTCTGATTTTTATAACAGCAGATCTAATATTCCTTGAAACCCTAGCAGCGAACTGTATAGGGACTTCAACTCACCATACAACCATGCAACAACTGAAAATGCTTCTAAATAATTATTTCAAGTACGGCAACATTTATCCATCCAAATTACATCAAAGAAATGGAGAAAACAAGAGATTATACCCAGCTGTAATTAATTTTATGACAGCAGCAGGGCAGCCACAAACAAGGGCTAAAAATGATAGATAAACTCCTCCAAAAATTACCAAATTGTAGATTTCAACCTTATAAAATATGATAAATCTGAATATCAAAGAATAATGAAGTTTTGTGCCCTAGAAGGCACCCAAATCCTCTTCTACCCTAGTCGCTCCCTAGGAGAGGGGCTCCAAACAATGTCAAAAGCCTTTGTATGACTCCTTTATGCCCTAGATGCAAACCAACAAGATGGTCTTCAATGAAAGTCTTCAACACCACCAAATTGAAGGGTTTTCGTCCTCCAATCTCCCACAAGGGTTTTGTCCTCCTTGGATGCCACACTAATGGATTGTCGCCCAATAGTGGAATGGACTAAGAGCAATCAACCCTAAAGACCAAGTATAAAGTGTATATGCCAAAAGATGATGTGTAAATGAGCCACCAAAACTCCTCTTATACCCTTTGGTGGGCACCAAGAGTCATAAGAGTGTAGACTGACATCTTAAGCTTGTTTTATCTTCTATTTCCATGTTGGAAACTTTTCAATCTTGCCAACCTCATAAAGAGTTGTATCTTTTAATTTCATGTTGAGAGTATTATAACCCAGCCGACTTGCCTTAGGAAGTAAAACACCAAATAGAAACATTAATTACAATAAAAGGAAATAAAAACAAAACCCAAGGACTTCCCTTGTGCAATTCCTTCTTGGCCACGGGAAGAGAAACGGCAAAAGGTCTTCAATTGATGTCAGTTTAAAAAAGGGGACATTACAATCCTCCCTTCCCAAAATTGTTTGTCCCCAAGCAATTGCAAATTTGGATGCTCCAATATTGTTGCACTTTCCCATGTAGCATCTTCAAGGGGCAATCCCTTCCAACGAACCAAATATTCCTTGATACTTCGATTCCTTAACTTCTTCTCACGAACCTCCAAGATACTTTCCGGAATTAGAACCAACTTACCCTCTTCATCTAATGGTGGCAACTCAAGTGAGGGAGTAAGGTGTTGTCCAAGTGCCTTTTGAGGCACGAAACATGAAAAACATTGTGTATTCTACTATGTTCGAAGCTCAAGTTCATATGCAACATTTCCCACCTTTCCTTTTACCTTGTAAGGACCGTAGAAATGTGGTTTCAGCTTCTCTGCACCACTTTGTTTGAGAGAAGATTGCCTATAGGGCTGCAACCTTAAAAACACCATGTCACCCACTTCAAATGACCTCTCTTTCCTATGTTGATCTGCATATAGCTTCGCTGATTTTGGGCACGTTGGAGGTTTTCTTTGAGCTCTTTCAAGATATCATGGCTTCGTTGAATTAAATCTTGGGCCTTTGGCACTCTACTATCCGTCATAACCATGGAGCATCATAACCATACAAAGCTTTGAAAGGAGACATACCAATGGACATTTGGAAGGTGGTATTGTAACAAAACTCAGCCATGTATAACCATTTCATCCATGTTGATTGTTGCCCATCAATGTAATTTCGTAGGTATCCTTCCACCCATTTATTAACTATTTTTGTTTGTCCATCCATTTGAGGATGGTAGCTAGTGCTAGGAGTGAGTTTGGTACCTGTCAATTGAAACAACTCTTGCCAAAACATGCTCATAAATTTGTTGTCCCTGTCACTTACTATATCCTTGGGCAGCCCATGAAGTCTAAACACTTCCTTAAAAAACACATCAGCCACTATAGGTGCATTGTACTTAGCCAGAAGTGGACAAAAATGAGCGTATTTAGTGAGTCTATCAACCACCACATATAAACAATTCTTACCTTGAACCATGGGCAGCCCCGTGATGAAGTCCATGGAGATACTTTCCCATTTTTGAGTGGGAATAGGAAGAGGTTGTAAGAGTCCAGCTGGAAATGCATGTTCTGCTTTGTTTTGTTGGCATACTAAGCACTCCCGGATGTATTGGAGTACTTCCCCTTTTAGGCCTTTCCAATAGAATCTTTCTCTCACCTGTTTGTAAGACTTAAAGTAACCTGGATGACCAGCTGATGGGTCATCATGAACAGCCCTTAATATTTTACTCTTCACCTTTGATTTAGGCACCAAATAAACCCGGTTCTTGTAGAGAATGAGCCCATCTAATACCTTGTACCTTTCATCCATCATTTCACCCTCAAAATAACATTAGCAAACTTGTTTTTGACATATTCAGTTGTAATCAAATACTTCCAATCTGCTGCTATCTTAGATAAAGAACAGAAATACGATTCTCTTGACAAGGTATCTTCTACCAAATATTTGACTTGAGGATTTTCCGAAGCATACCTTGAAGTGTCACCTTCTTGCCCATGTCCATAAAGCTTATTTCCATGTTTTGGTAATTGAAAGTGAGTTCTCCCAATGAATGCAACCATTGGACCCCAAGCACAAGATTAATACCAGCCATGCTAATCAAATAAAAATCAGCACATACCTCATGTTTTCCCAATGTGAAGAGGAGTTGGGGGCACCTTCTTGTGCATGTCATAGAGTGGCCATCTCGCTATCTTAACCGTGAAGCCTTTGAAGTTTTCTACCTTCAAATCCAACTTGGCCACCAAGCACTCATCAATGAAATTATGAGTGGCTCCACTATCAATCAAAACTATGACCCCTTGCCCTTGTAGGTCACCTACCATCCGGAATGGATGATAACTAGGTGCACCGGACAAGGTAGCAAGAGTGTCATCCACACTTTTGGACCTTCTTCCAGTATATCATCTTGTTTGGCCTCATCCACACAATTTTCATCATCTTCACAATCTGAAAATACCTCAATGTAATGCACTTTACCCTTACCTAAACAACGGTGACCGAGAGACCATGGATCCTTGCAAGAGAAGCACAAATTCCTCTTTCTTAGCTCATTTCTTGACTCACCAACATTGCTGGTTTTGGGCAGCTCCTTGTGCACAATGGGCATCCGTTGGAAGGGCTTCCTTGGCTGGTCCAAGGGAGGGTTTCTAGGCTGTCCCAAGGGTCCCTTGGGCTGTCCTCCACTCGCATTAACCTTGGAATGTCCGTTGATCACTGCTGTTTTTGGGGCAGCACCTTCAAGGTCCAAAGACTTCTTAATTGCCTCTTGAAGAGACAAAGGATCAAAGGCTCTAACCAAACCCTTGAGTGGTTCGGTCAAACCCTCAATGAAAAGAACAAGTCTCCTTTCCGTGACATCTGTAATCATGACAGAAAGCCTTTGAAACTCAGCCACATATTCCTCTATCGTGCCTTGTTGTCTTAGTTGTGCAAGCTCCCGAAAGTGAACTTTTGGATCAACTCTATCAAATCTCCCAATGAGTCTTCTACAAAACTCATCATATGAATGGATCTCATTGTGCCCTTGTGTCACCAATCCATGGAACCACCACTCATGAGCAATCCCCTCTAGGTGAAGGGTTGCAAATTTTATGGCATCATCCTCCATCATAGGCCTCAAAGACAAGTATGTATCCAACTTTTGAATCCATGCCCTCGCTGTCCCTTTATTTGAACCATCAAAAGTAGAGAAAGTCATCTTGCCCAACACATTTTGGACCTCTTTTGGTGGCGCATTTTGTCTTGGCTCTTGTTTTGACCTTCCTTTGCTCACCCCAATGAACTCGGCAAGTGAAATTGCCTCCCTTATCTCCCTTGGAAGTGCCATGTATTTCTCATAGCTTGTTGCCCCGAAGTGGGCCTTATTCCGCCTCCGGAAAGGGTTCTTCCCTTGGAAGGAAAGAAGGCCTAGTGGCTGATCCGTGAGCTGATCCAAGGGGCTGCGGTGAAGTATTTGCTCCGGATGAGCTTCCTTCTCCATTATGAACCCTAGGTTCATGATATCTCTAAAGGGTTAGGGCTAGCAAGTCCATAGTATCCGTCAATCTCACTTGCCCCTCAATGGACTTGTCGATTTTGGCTTCCTGTGGATCTTAGTGAGCCATATGATCTTCTTCTCTTGGCTGGTCTGATTTTCTTTCTCTCCTCTGATAGCAAATGAAACCCTTGTTGCCTTCTTGCATGAATGAAATGTCCCCTTTTTCATATTGAGGCCAAATGAAGACTTCTTGCCATTTCCTTTCCGTGGCGAAGAAGAATAAGTGAAGGGAAGGAATCGCACTTCATTTCAGCGTTCTTTTAATATTTTTAATGTTTTCTTTTAGTGTTTTCCTTTATGAGCTAGGTCGGATGTGTTGGAAGAGTCATAAAGGAAAATTAAAAGACAAAAAGAAGCTTAAAGAGACCAGTCAACTTCTAATAGGCCTTTGGCGCCAAGCAAGAGGTATGAAGGGAGATGTGTGGTCTCATTTTGAGACCATCTTTGGCGCATTTTATCTAGAATTGGTTTTTTGGGCAAGTTGCTCAATAACTATCCACTTGAGGACGAAAACCCTCTTGTGTGGCATTCCAAGGAAGATAAAAACCTTCCTTGTGGCTGGGTGGAGGACGAAAACCCTCCATTTTGGGTGATTTGAAGACATCTCTTGAAGACTACTTGCAGATTTGGAACTAGGGCATCAAGGAGAACATCTACAAAGGCTTTGCATGAATTTTAGAGCTCTCCCAAAGGGAGTGACTAGGGTTTGGTGATAGTTGGGTGCCTTCTAGGGCACATAATTCAGATTTTATTTGATATTCAGATTCAGCATAATTTCTAAGGCCGGAATCTATCTTATTTTGTGGTTAATGGGGTTCGAAACCTCCCTTTTCATTATTTTTATGGGTTGTACTTTTGTTGTTCATAATTAATTTTCTATCCGAGTGTTTTATCAGATTTGATGATAAAAAGCGGCTTAAATTCTCCCTGAAGTGTTTATCTATATTGTTGAGTTACTTGATGATATTTGAGTGATTTTCCTCTCATTCCGAACTGATGATGAAAAGCGGCTTAAATTCTCCCTAAAGTGTTTATCTATATTGTTGAGTAATTTGATGATATTTGAGTGATTTTCCTCTCATTCTGGACTGTTGTCAAAAAAATCAAATTGTTGATTTCAAGTTGTCATAAAAACTAGTTCGCTGATTTAAAAATCTGAATTTAATCTTTTGGGGACCGTGTGGTTTCCTCATTTTTCAGTTTCAGTCCTAAAAAGAGACATTACAGTGGTATCAGAGCTTCAATCTTCCCATCCTAAGGTTTACATGGAAGAGGGCAACAAGGGTTTCCTCTACTATCAAAAGAGAGAAAGGAAAGCAAACCAGCCAAGAGAGGAGGATAGTATGGCTCACCAGGATCCTCAAGAAGCCAAGATTGACAAGCTTATTGAAGGGCAAGTAAGATTGGCAAACACCATGGACCTCCTAGCCCTATCACTTCAGAGATTTCATGAACCTAGGGTTCATAATGGAGACGGCAGCTCATCCGGAGCAAATACTTCACAATGGCCTTTGGGATCAGCTCATGGATCAACCACTAGGCCTACTTTCCTTCCAAGGGAAGAAGCCATTCCGGAGGCGGGAGCAAGGCCCTCTATGGGGCAAAGCATTGCCACAAGCTATGAAGAGTATATGGCACTTCCAAGGGAGATACGGGAGGCCATTACACTTGTAGAGTTCATAGGAGTGAACAAAGGAAGAGCAAGGCATGGACCTAGATCTCAAACACCACAGAAGGATCTTCAACATGCCTGGAAAAAGGAAGAGGAGAAGAGCTTCCAAATTGCAATGGCGGAGCAAGAAGAAGAAATCAAAAACAAGAACAAGAGAAGACCAATATGCAGCATGAAGGTAAAGATTCTTCAACAATAAATGATGTTTTATTAATTTCCAATGATTGCATGTGGCGGCAAGATAGTGAAGGAAAATCAAATCTACAAGAGATTCATGAGGTTGAGATTTGGGATGACCCTTTTGAGAGGCATGCCCTTCAAAAGGAGGCCTCACTGTTACTCATGAGGGTTTTCAGTCTGCTGGAATTTACATATCAGCGACAAATGGTAAGCAATTTAATTTATTGCATCACCCTCACACTATGTATTTGCAAGGGTTTGATCATCATAAGAATTATTCTAACAAAGATGAGAGGATGAAGGGTACTAAAGGGAAAAATAATCTTTTCCAAGAAGCCCCTATCCATCTTCCGAGCATTCCAAAGATTGGATCAAGGAAAGAAGAATTCTATTTGCATAGTTATGATAATGAACAGCTTGCTGGAATTTTCAGAACAACAGTCAATAAGAGGCAAGTTGATGGTGTACATGACTCGGAAAGAACCATGAAGATGTCCCATGCGAGTGTCAACAAAATATTGTTGAAGCCAAGGCAGAAAGAGCTTCACTTGTTGAATCTAAGGTGAAGGAGAAGGCTGATCCTAATTCAGAAATTCTGAGTCACAAGGTCAGAAGTGTAGAGGATATCCCAATCATTCCTCATCTGGCAAGGGAAGGTGAACATGTTGAGGACAGCCCAAGGTATGATAGTAATGATCAGATTTCATATTTGTTAACTTCCCCTATGTCGCTGCAATATATTCCTTATCTTGAGCAGCGTGATGAAATTGATGGGAAGATGAATGGTAAGCAAGCTAGGTATTATTTTTATAATCAAGATTGTATGAATCAGCTTGCTATGGTTTTATGGGACTCAAGTTACTCTCAAGATTGCCACTTTTGGATGTATGTGAAGGTTATGGATAATTCATCCAATGAACATACAAATTCAGCTTCATGGAATATAAATTCAACTTGCTACAAGGTATGCAATAATTCAGTTTTCATAAACCAAGGTGAAGTAATGTGTCATGCCATTGTTTGGGATTGGTTCTCTAAAACATGCCTAGCAAGAATGCCTAATGAGACACGGATTCAATGGGAGTTTTGTGGTATAAGTCATCCTTGTAAAAATGTGAATCATGAACCCCGAATCATTATGGGAGTTGTCTCAAATCTTGTGGCTGTTATGACCACATGTTCAGTTGGTTCCACATTCTTTTTGCAGCCACCAAGTGGATTTCGATCACAAGGAAGGGGTGCCCTTCTTCTAGCAACATGGACAAGGTAAGAGTAACTTTCACAAGATGTTTGTTGGCCACTACGATTCTGAATCTAAGTAATGAAATGCAATGCTACAACCGTGATGAGATGTTTTTCCCAATTTTATTTGTTGGGCTTCTAGGGACAGTGATAGAGGGGCATGTTTGAAGACATTCTTTTCATTTGAAATTGTGTGTAAGAGGATCCACTCATTGAGAACAATTAAGGCCAATGTTCCAACCTATTTGGGATTGTTTGGGATGAAATTCCGGGCAAAGTATGGCAGTTATACTTACATACCAGCACTCTTAAGTTCTGATCCAAACCCAAATCAGCAAGGTAATAACCATCCAAAAGAGGTGAGGATAAGTTTTGGTATGTGTTGTTTGCATCTTATGTTGAAATGCAATGATAAAGGGAAGAAGGCAATGCTTCCAAGCATGACTAGCATGAAGAAGGAAGAGGCATATCTTTATGGCATTCGATGCATAGATGCTAGCATGGGTTTACTCTTGGGTAAGATGCTTCATGGTGATAATTTTTGGTTGGTTCCAGGCATGCATAGTATTACCTCCATGTGGGGAACACTTGAAGAATTAAGAACAAATTGGAGCTTTCTTGTTGAAAGCCATCTTCTTCGCCAAGTTTGGACAAGGATGGGTTGCAAGAATCTGGAGGTAAGGACCAATATGTCTGCTGATTTCAACCATAGACTTGTTGATCTTCATTTTCCAGCCTATGTAAGGCAATTTTCAGTCCATATGCTACTCATGAATTTGCCTTTTTCCATAAGATTTCAGTTTGGTAGTTGTTATGCCATGGTTATAGGGTTGAATGTGCAAAAATCAGATTTGGGACTGCCATTAGCAGCCATGAACAGCGGTAAACTGGCATTCTCGGAGGGAATTCCATCATAGGGTGATGTGAGAAGAAGGTTACAACCGAAATAAAGAAACAAATCAGATTTGATAGCCCCAATTTGGATAAGATTCCATGTGAATTATGACTATGGTGAATTGTTTTCAGCCCCTCCACAATCTGATTTGCATTTTGTAATAAGAGAGATAGCTAGTCAAGCTGATTATTCGTCCATTTCTTGCTTTATGATGGAAATTACATCAATTTGCAAGGATTTTTGTACAACTGAGCATGCAGAGAAAGGAGATGTCACTGTTGTTTTTGAAGTAGAAGATGATGAAGACTTCCATGAAGAAAGGGGCAAGTAAAGGTATGAGTTTGTTTGGGTTGAAGCTCCTTCATTTAATAGGCACAGGATCTAGATTATGGGAGCACTATAGCATGTCCCTTTACCTTGATATGATGATGCTTGGGCATATGAGTTTGCAATTGCTTGAGGGCAAGCAATTTCGGGAAGGGAGGACTATAATGTCCCCTTTTTCATATTGAGGTCAAACA
The DNA here is from genome assembly GCA_018340775.1 of Taxus wallichiana var. yunnanensis. Taxonomy (NCBI): domain Eukaryota; kingdom Viridiplantae; phylum Streptophyta; class Pinopsida; order Cupressales; family Taxaceae; genus Taxus; species Taxus wallichiana. Next base: position 459,589,729 of record CM031238.1, on the reverse strand, counting down.
AAGACTTCTTGCCATTTCCTTTTGTGGCGAAGAAGAATAAGTGAACAAGGGAAGGAATTGCACTTCATTTCAGCTTTCTTTTATTATTTTTAATGTTTTCTTTTAGTGTTTTCCTTTATGAGGCAGGTCGGCTATGTTGGGAGAGTCATAAAGGCAAATTAAAAGACAAAAAGAAGCTTAAAGAGGTCGGTCCACTTCTAATTGGCCTTTGGCACCAAGCAAGAGGTATAAAGGGAGATGTGTGGTCTCATTTTGAGATCATCTTTGGCACATTTTATCTACAATTGGTTTTTCGGGCAAGTTGCTCATTAACTATCCACTTGAGGACAAAACCCTCTCATGTGGCATTCCAAGAAAGACAAAAACCTTCCTTGTGGCTGAATGGAGGAAAGGAACCCTCCACTTTGGGTGATTTTAAGACATCTCTTGAAGACTATTTCAAGATTTGGAACTAGGGCATCAAAGACAACATCTACAAAGGCTTTGAATGAATTTTAAAGCTCTCCCCAAAGAGAGCGACTAGGGTTTGGTGATAGTTGGGTGCATTCTAGGGTACATAATTCAAATTTTATTTGATATTCAGATTCGGCATAATTTCTAAGGCTGGAATCTATCTTATTTTGTGGTTATCGGGGTTTGGAAACCTCCCTTTTCATTATTTTTATGGGTTGTACTTCTGTTGTTCATAATTAATTTTCCAACTAAGTGTTTGATCAGATTTGATGATGAAAAGTGGCTTAAATTCTTCCTAAAGTGTTTATCTATATTGTTGATGAGTTATTTGATGATATTTGAGTGATTTTCCTCTCATTCCGGACTGCTGTTATAAAAATCAGACTGCTGATTTCCAGCTGTCATAAAAACCAGTTTGCTGATTTAAAAATCTGAATTTAATCTATTGGGGTTTGTGTGGTTTCCTCCTTTTTCAGTTTCAGCCCTAAAAAGAGACATTACAATGAAACCCTCAGGATGGGAAGCCCGAAGCTCTAATACCATTATAATGTCCTTTTCTGCGGCTGAAACTAAAAATCAAGGAAATAGCACAAACCCCAAGTGAAGTAAATTCTAATTTTATAAAAGCAGATCTAATATTCCTTGAAACCCTAGAAGCGAACTATATAGGGACTTCAACTCACCATACAACCATGCAACAACTGAAAATGCTTCTAAATAATTATTTCAAGTACGACAACATTTATCCATCCAAATTACATCAAAGAAATGGAGAAAACAAGAGATTATACCCAATTGTAATTAATTTTATGACAAAAAGTAGCAGAGCAATCACAAATAAGGGCTAAAAATGATAGATAAACTCCTCCAAAAATTACCAAATTGTAGATTTCAACCTTATAAAATATGATAAATTTGAATATCAAAGAATAATGAAGTTTTGTGCCCTAGAAGGCACCCAAATCCTCTTCTACCCTAGTCACTCCCTAGGAGAGGGGCTCCAAACAATGTCAAAAGCCTTTTGTATGACTCCTCCTTTATGCCCTAGATGCAAACCAGCAAGATGGTCTTCAATGAGAGTCTTCAACACCACCAAATTGAAGGGTTTTCGTCCTCCAATCTCCCACAAGGGTTTCATCCTCCTGGATGCCACACTAATGGATTGTCGCCCAATAGTGGAATGGACTAAGAGCAATCAGCCCTAGAGACCAAGTATAAAGTGTATATGCCAAAAGATGATGTGCAAATGAGCCACCAAGACTCCTCTTATACCCTTTGGTTGGCGCCAAGAGTCATAAGAGTGTAGACCGACCTCTTAAGCTTGTTTTATCTTCTATTTCCATGTTGGAAACTTTCCAACCTTGCCGACCTCATAAGGAGCTTACTTTATCTTTTAATTGCATGTTGAGAGCATTATAACCCAACCGACCTGCCTTAGGGAGTAAAACACCAAAGAAAAACATTAATAACAATAAAAGGAAATAAAAACGAAACCCAAGGACTTCCCTTGTGCAATTCCTTCTTGGCCACGAGAAGAGAAATGGCAAGAAGTTTTCACTTAGTGCTATTTTGAAAAAGGGGACATTGTACTTAAAATCAAACACTGGACTTCAAAAAGAAAATATGTTAAAAGCACCTTCAAAATTTGTCCTTATTGTGTATATATCGTAATACAAACCCGTATTTTATCTCTATGGCATTTATTTTTGTGTCAAAAGTCCGAAAGTCAAATTATAGATGGTTATATTCATTTGGTTGCATTAATGTGCATGGGTAGAAGGTTAAAATTGGTATGAAAAATGGAAAACATCCAAAACCTTGTTACATCGGAGAGGCACAAAAACAAAGCAGTCAAAACTATATTGTCTAATGTCATAAGATTCGGACTATTGTTAAATATTGAGATCTGTGACAAAAAAATAATACTTGACACTAAAGGAAGGTTAGTTGCAAATTTTGCGGATTATGACAAATGTCACTAGGCCTTATTGCTTCTAAATTTGACGGTATCTAATGATTTGATACCAAAGGTTCGAAATGTCATTGTGGCAGGTGATCTATGGACCAATCTGAAGGACAAATACCTGACTTAAAAGAAGAGTCGGGTGTAACATGTGAATTTTGTTGTTTTCAACAAAGATACAAGAAGATGGGTCGATGTCAAAACACCTACTTCGGATGAAAGATCTTTGAGACCAGCTCGTCTCCATTAACAAAAAGGTGAATGACGACGATCTAGGGGCATTGGTTCTTAACAATTTTCTATTCTCATATAAGTCATTTGTGGAAGCCTTACATTTGATGGCTGAAAATCAGACTTTGACTTTTGATAAAGTCGGTTCCTATCTGTTACAAACGGAACGAAGACAAAATCAAACACTTCAGTCTAGTTTTGGACAGTTAGAGAGTGCATTGATTGCTCAATAAAATGGGAAGTGGAAACAACACTCTGGTGAATCTTGAAAAACTAGATAAAAGGCCAATACTATCATAAGGTTGGGCATTTCAAAAGGGATTGTCAAAAGCAACAATATGAACTTTCTCAATAGAACAAAAAGCCATGGGATGAGGCAAATGTGGCAACGATTTGCGAGATGAACAAGATTTAGACGAAGAGTGTGCTCTTTATTGTTTTACAGTATCATGTTCGAATGACAGTGCTACCAATTGTTGGATCATTGACTCTAGCGCATCCACACATTGTCATGTTGAAGGGACCGGTATGTATCAAATCTGCAGATTACAAATTATTCTAATTTAGTTGTCTTAGTTCATAAGGGATAAGAAACGTATGCATTGTGATGAATAATGTTCAAACATTATTAGTAAGGAATGTTAGGTATGTTCCTAGCTTGCATAAAAATCTCTTATCTATTTGTCAATTAACAAAGAATCCCAATATTGTTGTAATTTCTCTGGGGAAAAGTGTCTTGTGTTAGATGTGAAATAAGGACGCAGTGATTTCCCTACACTTTTGAAAGGTGGCCATTATGTGCTAGTTGACTTTTCTACGCTTAACTCAAAAGCACGTGTAGGAAGACTCGAGCATTCAAGATGTGATGGAGGATGTCATTCCTCATAGGCTTCAATTGACCCTAAATCGATCAACCTAGATACACTTGCTATGAAGGAATATCCACTATATAGAATGTGCAGGAGGCTGAAATTTCTTTGGAGAATGAACTCCCGAGGACGAACCTCCTCATTCAAATACACAGTTATCTCTGCTGAGGGAAACTTCACTATCTAAGATGCGCTAGAGGTGTATGGTGAGAAGGTAAAATAGGCCACACATTCACAAGCACTAGCAGGAAGGACAGTAGAGCATGGACATTGTCCTCATCTTATTGCAAAAGGCTTTTCACAATAGGGGGAATAGATGAGCAACAAGAGGATGCAATTATTTTCCCTATGGAGATGGTTATTTCTCCTGCTATGGAGTTGGTTGTTACTCCTATTGCAAAGATGGTCACTCAGTTGCTTCTCTCCATAGCAGCTCAATTTGGTTGGAGGGTATCTCAAAGTGTATTTCCTAAAGGTGATCATCTAGATTGCAAATATATTGAGTCTTTGCACATAAACAAACAAGCTCCACAAGCCTAGTACACTCAATTCAATCAACATCTCCAAGAATTTGATTTCCAAACTCTGGAGATTGGGCTGAACTTTTCCACCAACTATGATTGATTCCCGATGAATCACTCAACAAACAATTGGACTACCTGTTATATCTTATGTCCGTGGGATTGGATCTTTGTTTTTCTAATAGCTGCCTTTTTGGTCTTCTTCTACACCAAAGATCCTACATTGGACAGCAGCTTTCAAAGTAATATATCTCAGTAGCAGCCTATAGAGTTAATAACTAAACTTCTTGGGACACAATCTACTAAATGTGCATTTTGGTTTCTCTTCATTCCTTCTTTGTTCACATCTTATAATAGATAATATCGTATTTCTACCCACATATTTCACTAGAACCCAAACCTGTCCATTTTCTTTGAATTGTTTCAAGCATACAACTAGTTGCACAACCTTAAACCCTAATTTCTAAATTCCTCCTTTCCCATCAACCCTAAGGTACCCAAAATTGAGTTCCAATCCTAAGTCTTCATTAAACTCTTCATGCACATGCGCAATATTTTAGAAAGAAAATAAAGCACCTGCCTTTTGATACAGAAACAAATGAGAGCACATTATAATTTGGAGTGTTCTTCTACATACTATGTTCTTACAAGAAAGTTTATGAAACTCATACATCCCTCCACATAGAGTCCACGCCAAAATATCTCTCAATCATTGAGATCCACTTCTTGTGAAAAGACTTGAGAAAATTTCCTTATGTTTAGTCGGAGAAGTAAGAAATTTTGGCTCAACCTCTTTAGCATCTTGGGTCAATTCATGAACAAGATTTGATATTTGAAATTTAAACAATCTCTTCTTCATAGAAATGCTCAACAAGATGTGCCTCAAAACAAAGATTGTTTAATATATCATCACCGCTGAATTTGTTTCCTCCCAAAAAGGGAAAAAACATCAAATTGAACTCACATAGGAGGCACTTCAAACAGAATAGAATGTTCTTCGAAACCATTATTGATCTTTTCTATGATAAGAGGCGAGAGAGCATAGAATGTGTGATCTCCTTCCATAGTGCAAATATTTTCATTATAATTTTCCATCTCGTACAAATCCAATAATGGGCATGTGTCTCCTTGCTTATTTTCCATATCATTTTTCCACTCGAGGAGCTTAGCAACCAAAAGATCGTGTCCTTCAAAATGCAAACGTTCGATTGTTTTCCTTTAGACCTTCCAAAGAATTCTTCAACAATCAAAACGAGAAGGAAGAGCAAGAGACATAATCACTTTTGAAATTATTAGCACTAGCGTCTTCATAAAAACTAGGAGGAGGGACGAGAGTCATTCACCTCTTTCTAAGGTATTATTATAGTCTTCAAGAAAAGAACTTGAAATGTAAACAACTTATTGCAAATCTTCAAAGGCTTCATCTTGTTGATGATGTAGGCAATTTCATATTTCCAATTCCTCTAATTTCTTTTTTGCATTGCTTTCGCCAGCCTAAAATATCTCTTTAGAGGACAAAACTGCGAATTAAGGAAATTAGCTCAAACCTCCAAAATAAGCAAGTCTGATTTTTATGACAAACAATTAATAAAGGACTAGAAAGCACTCTCAAACTCTAACGACTAGGAGAGAGATAGAAATCCACCGAAGAAACACTCAAAAATTATGAGAAGTAATTCCTTGGATTGCCCTTGATTTTAAAAGCCAGAAAATGTGATCAAATCATCAAACTCAGAATTCTAGAATTTATTATGGCACAAAAACAGCTGAAACTTGTAAATTCAATAACTCTTAGAATACAAGGAATCTCCACACAAATGAATACTCAAAATGACCATAAAAATACCAGCAATCAAATGAGACCAATATCATAATTTTCCAACCATGGAAACCCTCTCAAAATTGATCCCAAAATCTGTGAATGAGTAGATGAAGCTGAAAACCATTCCAAAAATTACCAAAACGGAGATTCCGGCTTTATAAATTATGTCGAATCAAAATATAAAATCAGATTTGTAATTTGTGCCCTAAAAGGCACTCAAACACCATCAAACCCTAGTCACTCCAACTAGGAATGGCTCTAAAATGCATGCAAATGTTTGTAGATGATGCCTTTGATCCTCCAACACTCAAATTTGCATAAAGTTCTTCAATAAGTCTTCACTCCAATCAAGAAAAGAGGGTTTTTCATTCTCTAACCAGCCACTAGAAGGGTTTCGTCCTTCAGGGACTTCTAGGAAGAAGCCACACACTTGGGTTTTCGTCCCAAGAATGGAAGAACAAGGAGCAACAAGCCCACAATGTCCAAGTAGAGAATGCGTCAATCTAGATGCTCCAAATGAGCTCTCTAATCTTCTTTTATACTCTTTTTGGTGCCAAAGTTTGGAATAGCTAGCTAGGTCGACCCCTTAAAGTATTCTTGTAATCTTTAATTTGCTTTTAAGGTGCATAAAACCTAGCCGACTGCTAAAGGCAAACACATGCTAAAAGAAACATTAAAAATTAGAAAAACAAATGCAAATGAAAGTTCAATGCTCTTCTCCAACTCCTCTCCTTCTTTGCCATAGAGAAAGAATGGCAAGAATTCCACATTCTTATCCTCAAGTGGGAAAGGGGACGTTACATGACCTTCCGACTTCAAGGTCGTGACAAAGGTATGATTGTGTCTTGGTCAACATTTCAAAACTTCAAAATGTACTCTTTCCAAAGCACCACCATCTCCTCATCTCTGCATGTGACAGAGACATCCATGTGAGGGCAATGGATGGTGGGGAACATGAGCTTTAATTCCATCCATGAGTTCTCCAATGCAAGGCGTTGAGCTTTGTAGTCACGGTTACTTTTCTGGTGCATCTTTTATATTTTCTGTAATTACTAATTCTTCTTGTCAGATTTTTTCAAAAAGTTTTGGCTTCATCATCATCACCTTTATAAAGTGCAAACTCCACTTGCTATTTGATTTCTTCCCCCTTTTGCCATCAACTTTCTGCAAGTTGGTCATATTCATGTTGTAATTTGTAATCTTCCATAAGGCCTTGGACAACATGGTACAAGTTGATCATATCTTCTGGCAATATAATAAATTCCAATACTGAGAAGGATTGAATTTCAAGCACCAAACTCCCGATAGAGTCGCCAAAAACCATCAGCATAGTTTTATGCCATTGAAACATGACAACATAAAATGCAACAAATGTGGGAATATCACAATGAAATTGGTGAATTTTCCTATGTGTTTGAGAGGATCAGTCCCCTTGTATGATGGGGTTTTTAGGGGCTTTCTATGCTTTTAACCAGAAAGATCAGGGGAACAAAACAGAAAATGAAAGGGAAAAGGTGGTAAGCCTTAATATGAATAAAGTTAGTCGTCCATTCAAGAAACTGAAGAAAACATAAAGCAAGAATTAGATAGAAGTTTCTCCTCCCTCATAAAATGACAATGGAAAATGGCATGTGTGATGGAACAAAATAAAGTATCAGGAAACACAAAGTCTTCTACAAATGTGACCGTGACCAGTCAATGTTTATCCTTCAAAACTCACAAAACAAAGCTTGCAAACCATAAAGACTTAACATGCAAACATTAACAGGATATGGGAACCACTTAAATCGACAGGCACTTGACACCAACGCATGCATTACATTGATATTTGCGCATTAAAAATAATTTATGTCCATTCAAATTAATTGGAAAGTTCATTTAGACATGACTAGAACAATCTTATCCATTTGGCCATAGAGTCATTCACAAAAATTAATCCAACGATGTTGACATTGATACACGACCAATACATAAGACCTTGGGACAATGTTCCCCAATCACATGTATTACAAATTTCATTAACATGTCACTAGACAAGACCCGCATGATGCTTTGATTCTCAGCAAGAGGAACGAGAACTCTTAAGTGCTTGAACAACAAAATCATTGGAAAATTGACTCAATCATTAGCTGTTTTTGAAAATTTGGGTGTATTATGCATTTGTGAAAACGGGGGTTCACATGGTGATTCTAATATAAGTTATAGGAACTATGTGTTTCGTCATTTACTTTTGGTGTTTCATGAAATTCAACCTATAACCAAAATCCCAAAGGATATCTTCCAATGTGGCCAGTTTAAAAGCTTCTTAAGCCTTGATTTTCCATGCTAGTTAAGACTAATTGTTCCTTATTCACATGATATTTTAAGCATTTTAGATAGAACACAGATCATAGAGCTCCAAACATATCGTTTCAAAACCAGAAAATGCATTACCAATTCAAGATTTACAAGTCAGCTCTTTATTTATCCCAGATCTTAAAGGCGGTGTTTAATACAAAACATTGGAGAGAAGAAATATGATGAGAATTGCTTATAGAATTTTTCAAAATCATTTCTTTGAATTCTTTCATAGAAATTTATACCATTGAAAAGAGTTCTTTGTATACTACCTTCAAATTAGAAGTAGTAGATGAACCAGAAGCAACAGACTGCGGATTAAACATTTGCTTATGGACTTCCAAATGTAATTCAGGAGCCTGCAATAAAAACATCCTCAAAAAATCAAATTGCAATTAGACAAATGCTTCTCCAACCATAATAGTCTGACCAGAAGAGAGTAAGCCAAACTTATCCTAAGAATGAAACAAAGGGTATGGTAAGCTATAACACAACAATGAAATAACTACATCTACAATATTACAAATAAATAGATAAGTATGAAATCTGCCTCAACAAAATATGTGACATCTATTTACTATTCATATATGTTATTCTCTTATACAGCACATTGTAAAACAACAGCTTATGGATGGAACAAATTTCAAATCAGGAATGGCATAGGTGCTTCCCACAGTCAAAAGGTTTTCTAAAACAACCTTGTATTAAAAACAAGTTTCAGAAACATATTATTGGGTTCAAACCTTTCTCCTAACAAAACTTCTAAAATGTATTGACTGCAATGATGGTTTATATGTTCATTAGAAATAGTAATTTCAACTTTTAGCTGGAAACTTGAGAAATTGACCTATAACCATAGTTTAATCAAATATTCTTTAGGTTTTCCATGATAGACTGTACAAAGTAGCATCTTGTATCTCTAGCACTTCTAATAATATATTGACATTAATACAATTCCTTTACTTTTTTGTTTTTTCCTTTAATTATAACCAATGGTTGAACCTCCTTTCCTCTTGAAGTTTAGAAGATTGTCATTAAATTGTGCAAACACTGATCAGCTATATGTGGTTTAACCAACTAAACCAAGGATAAAAGCCGCATCAACAAATTCAATTGTTGCAAGGCATCAAGTCAACCCTGGGGTTGCAGAAGGATGGGGAGTTTTCACAAGTCTCACAGAGCAATTCGACTTGATTTTTCAGTTGAACTGGGTAAACAAAGATATAATTATGGAGAATCTGAAGCTTTATCTTTGTGAACTAGACTTCTATGGAATAAACTTTACTAAACATTATAATGGAAGCAACTCAATGGTACATATTCATACTACAGATCTTTGTCTTATACAGAAAAACTAAAGATTATTCTGAATGTGCATTGGGGAAATGTTTTGAATTCAATTATGTCAAGAATGTGTGTATAGCCAACCACATGGTGGAGATATAAGTGGGCATAAGGTACGAGATCTCCACTAATGATCAATAGGGATCAGGAAATCAGTCCACTTCATCATCCAACCACGAAAAATAGCACTTTTTAGTCAACAAATTGGGCTCAATGTGTGTATTTCCTGATTGGCGATAAAACTGTCGACATTAACCGGTGACTTCTCCTAAATTGACAGTACATGTAGAGTAACAACAAAGAGAGGACATCTTCTAAATTTCCAAACATTTGGGAGTCATTTGGTGCACGAAAGGATACTCCTAAGGCACAAGAACAATTGAAGACATCCAACTAGTTTTTCTCCACCTTGAGGTTTTTCAGGTCAAAAGTCTCGTGTCCATTGTTGTGGTGTTCACGCTACTCATATTTCTAGTTTGAGTTATGTATTTTACATTTCATATTCTCCAATAGCACGCATTATGATAATTCTAAGTCTCTAAAATGTTCTAGACTATCATTTAATCTAGGTCTCTAAAGCGTTCTAGAGGAATGGGATTTCAAGTAAGACAGCAATTTGTATTCCTGCACATTATACTAATCATATGTACTCAGAAGTTCACATATCATTTTGGAACCAAAGTAAGTTAATTGTGGGAATTGAAGAAAGTTTGTGATTGATTTGTATGACAGTGACAAGATCAAAAAAAGAAGAGTTGCTACCTTGCAATCCCGAGGTTTCTACAAGGTGGAATCAAAAGGTGAAAGAAAAATTAAAGTGGGTGAAGACTCTTGCCAAGAGAGTTGTTGCCTTAGCATCATGCATGGAAAGTGTGCTGAAGACCCAAGGTACTATTACCCTGCAACAAGAGCTCACAACTAGGAACTAAGAATCCATGGACATGGTGATTCATGCTCTAACCAAGAAGTTGGCCACAAGAGAAGAAGAAACCCTTAAGGAAAAGAAGAGTTAGTGGGTCAAGATGAGAAGCGTCAAAAGATAAAGATAAAGCTAATGTAAAATCAGCCAATCATACTCCTTTCAAAGTTGAGATTAGATCTTTTGAAGGATAAATAGATGTTGAATTAATAAATGGTTGAAATAAATGGAGAAGAAGAAACCCTTGAAGGAAAGAAGAATTTGTGGGTTAAGATGGGACGCGCCCAAAAGATAAAGATAAAGCTAATGTAAATCATCCAATCATACTCCTTTCAAAGTTGAGATTACATCTTTTGAAGGACAAATAGATATTGAATTACTAAATGGTTAAAGCAAATGGACTTATATATTAGTGTACATCATGTTAGTGAGGCACAAAATATTTATTTTGCACATCTCAAAATGGAAGGACATGATCTAATTTGGTGAGAAATTTACCTAGAATCTAATGAAAAGCAGAAACTAGTTGTGACTAGATGGGATGAATTCAATAAATTACTGCATAACATTTTTATCCTAATGGGAATTAAACTGATCCAAAAAAATAAATGATAGTATTTCAAGGAAGAAATGGTCAAAGCGTGCAGAATTATACCACAAAATTCAATAGAAAAAGTATGTAAATGGACTTGGAAGATGAAGACAACTTGACTGAGAACATGGGAGGTCCATACATGCCTAAGGAGACAAGCCATCTCAAGTAAGCCAAAGGACATTGATGAGGCAATGTGCATACATACTACATTGAGGAAGAAAAGAGGCAAAGAGAGGGAGAATCCTCAAAGCAAAATCAGCCTCTTACAAAGCCTACAAAAAGGGTATGTAAAAAACTGAAAGAAACGTCCCTACTTTACCTGTTTGTTAGGGTCCAAACAGCCATAATTAAAAGAATCGCTCCAAAGACAACTCCAAGAATTCAATTGCATCTTTCAGAGAGAAATCAAAAGCAGAGTTAGAGGGAAATTCGATGTTGATGAAAATTTGGGTTGCACCCCTATCAATGCCGCAAGCAAGGAACATGATAAAGAAGAAATGGACAAGTTATTCCAAATCAAGCCCAGGATTACGAAAACTAAGATAAATGCAAAAACAGTTCTCAAATCCGTACAAGAAAGCAAAAACAGCCTTACAAAGCCCACAAATAGGGTAAGTAGAATATAAGAGTGTCATTGCTTTACATGTTTGTATGGATCCAAAGAATCATTTTCATCCCAAGAATCGTTCCATGGACAACTCTAAGAAGTTAAACTGCTTATTTGAGAGAGCAGTCAAAAGTGGCATTAGAGGACAATTCCGATGTTAATGAGGAGTTAGGTTACACAGCTACCAATGCGGCAAGCAAGAAACAAGAAGAGAAGAAATGAAAAAGCTATTCCAAATCAAGATCTATATTTAAAAAACTAAAAAACCAATGTCAATCCAAAATCAGTTCTCAAATAAGTCCAAGAAAGCAAAGTCAGCCTTACAAAGCCTACAAAAGGATAAGTAGAAAAGTAAAACAAATACCACTGCTTTACATGTTTATAAGGATCCAAAGAACTGTTGTAATCCAAGAATTGTTCCAAGGAGAACTTCTAGAAATCGATTGCGTCTCTGAGAGAGCATTCAAAATTGGAGTTAACCAAAATCCTGATGCTGCCGAAAAGTTAGGTTGCACCACTACTAATGCGGCAAACAAAGAACAAGAAAGAAAAAAAGAACAAGCTATTCCAAATCAAGATCTAGATTGAGAGAACCAGTGTATTTGTAAAATCAATCCACGTATCAGTCCAAGAAAGCAAAATCAGCCTTACATAGCCTACAAAAAAACGCAAGTAGAAAAGTAAGAGAAATGCCACTTTACATTTTCAAGATCCAAAGAACTGTTTAATTCCAAGAGTTGTTCCAAGGAAGACTACAAGAAGTCAATTGCATCTTTGAGAGAGCAGCCAAGAGTGGAGTTAAGAGGAAAATTCCAACATTGATGTAAAGTTAGGTTGCACCACTACCAATGCAACAAGCAAGGAACAAGAGAGAAGAAATTAGCACGCTATTCCAAACTAAGATCTAGATCAAGAAAAGTAACATAAATGCACTTGTTGATATTAGCTCTCAATCTAATTTAATTTCAGATGAAGTTGTTAAGAAGTTTGGTTTCCAAACATGTGATCATTTTCATCCATATCCTTTGCTTGAGTAAAAAAGGGGTGTAGAGATTCAAGTAACTGAGAAATGAAGATTTAAATTTGGTACTAACCTATAATACATTGATAAGATAATAGCATATGCAATTCCACTTGATGCATTTGATGTGGTGTTTGGAAGTCCTGTATCTTAGGGATGTTATCATCATAAGGGGAGCTAACAAATACAAATGGATAAAGGACAGGGTCAAAGCATGCCAAGGCAAGTGCCAACAAAGCAAAGAGACTCATTCAAGCCAATAATCAATTTTGTTTGCCTCTTTTAAAGGATAAGCAAAAGGTTGGTTAGAAGTTTACGAAATTAATTGTTCTAGCAAGGTATTGAAAGGTATCAATAAATTGTCGCTTTACTTTCAAATGGTCTGACCTCTTAAATGTTTACCACCAAAAAGTGAAGCAGAGCATGAGATTTAATTGCTGCCCAAATCTCATTTACCTAGCATTCATTTGTACAGGAAACCCCTTTTAGAGAGTAATGTGGTTAAAAACAACTCCAAGAGCTGTTGAAATTAGGGGTCACACACCCAATTTACTTCGTCATGTAGGTCACCCGTTGTGATGATACAAAAGGACAGCTCTTGGGGATTGTATAGATTATAGAACCTTGAAAAATATTACCATGGAGAATATATATCGACTTTCACAAATTGATGACTTGTTGAACAAACTTCAACATGTTAAGCACTTCACAACATCTAAGTACCATCATGTTCATATGGAAAAGGATGTATGGTAGATAATTTTCAAGACAAAACATGGTTTATATGAATGGTTGTAAATTCCATTTGGTTTATGTAAAGCACATGCTACATTTATGTATTAGACTTTGATGAATGATGTATTAGACCTTTCATAGATATGTGTAATAGTGTATCTAGATGATATTTTGGGTTTCAATGATACATGAGAAGAAGATACTCATTTGAGATAAGCCTTGCAAATGTTGAACGAAAATCAGTGTCGTGCAATATGAAGAAATGTGAATTTGCATTACAATCAGTAATTTATTTGGGAAATGTGGTTAGAGGAGAATTGAGAGCGGATCCAACAAAGGTTGAGGCTATCACTGATTTTCCCACACCTAGGACTCCGCGAAAACCAGGGGCTTTGTTGAAGCAAAATACAATACATTTGGTTTATTCTAGCTTTCACCACCATTGTCACGAGTCTGCATACAACTGCAACAAGTGGTGAGTGTATGTTGTCTAAGATTGTCAATATGAATCGGATATAAGTAGAGGATCATTTTAGCGCCAACACACAAGCCAAGGATAGCACCTAAGGGCGTAATAGTCATGGATCTAGAAGACGATAATCTGCAGTCATATCAAAGGCATGAGGTTCCAAAGCCTATGTCTAAGATAATAGGGGGTGGGGTCCTACTAGAATCTTAAGGTTGCAAGAGTAATGACAATAACTATAAGCAAGAGTTGATGATGCAGGGGCTCACACAAAACTTCACACAACACTTTGTACTTTGACAAGTTTCCTTATTAAGGCTTCCCTATACACCTTCTAAGCAATCTTGAAAGGTAAACTCCATGTGTCACTCCCATTATGCTTCTTCAGGGATGTATCATCTTGCTATTGTGTCATATAGATCCAAACATACAATTACAACCTCAACACACTTGCACAATTCAAGAAATGCAAAACTGTCTTCATAGACCTACTAGACTAGGTCTCCTTCCTTAGACTTGGCTTGTCAATATTCGGATGTATGACTCCTCAATAACTATCCATTGCTTTAACAGGTTGTATTGGACTTATTAGATCACCTCCAGATCTCTATGCTCTTTGCTTCAACCTGCAATCCTCAAAACTTTAGCTTTTCCCTCAAAACTGCCTTGTAGGGCTACAAGGCCTAATATGCAACATTTAGAGTTATGAATCAATAAATGACTTGGGCAAAGGTTTGTAGACTCTTATCACACCCTGAATATGATTTTCAAACAAATTCAGGCCTTTACCCACACTATGGAGTCAAGAAATTGCAAATTCTTCTCAAACTAGCTCCTAATTAGACCTCTTTCTTGACCTGCAGACAGACTGTCATCAATATCTTTTGTTGTACGTATTTTCAAGACCTGAAAATTTTGGGATCAATTGCCAAACATCATAAGGAACTTACCTACAAAATTTCAGGAGTTTATGATCAACCGTTTTCAAGTTATGGCACTTTAAGTCTTCCCAAATAGGGTTTTGGGTTTGTCTTCTTAACAGTAGGTCTGAGTTTTTAAGTTTTTCATGATCAAAACACCTCCAAATGAATTAAAACTTTGTAGAAACTCTTCTTAGGTCCAATTTAAATTGTTCACAAAGTTTCATGAGATTCTGACGGTGGAAACTCCAGCTACACCCTTATTTGCACTCCAAACCCTAACTCAGGGTTCACAGACCAACAAGCACTCAAAAAGCCATAACTTTCAATTTTTAGCTTGTTTTTCTAAAATTCCGCTTGGATCAGGTTTGTATGGGCTTGATACACCTGTGAAAACAATTTAGAGGCCTTGATCTATCATGAAATGCATAAAAATATGGATTTACCAGGTCTGTGTAAGAAAAACTGTATCATTTCTAACCCTGCCTTCTACAAACAACCACATACAAGCTAGATCAAGTCAAAAGAATCATCAAACATGGATCAATCACACCTGCAAGAGCATGAACAAGATTAAGGAAGTCTTCTTTGATTCATTCATTGCTTGAAAACACCATACAACCCTTGCAACCTTCACATACCAACCATTCCAACCTTGTAAAACTGGTTTTCCCCTTCTTTTTATGCTTTTTCAAGCCTCTCCATGTTTGGTTCGACCTACAACCTCTCAAACTCAATGTACAAACATGGTTTAAGATCCCAAGAATCTCTCAACAACTTTTAAGTTGTTTTACATGCTTGATTTGGTCTTTCTCAACGTTGGAATAAGGCTTATCATGGTCTAATTTATAGTTTGACTATTTACAACCAACTTGAGAGATAAATGACTTTTAATACACATTACTGAACTCCAAAAACCACTCACCTAATGACCAAGATCCTTGAAACACTCTAGAACTCTCCAAATAGTCCAAAACCATTCAAAATTTTAATTCTTGGTTTTGGAGGGAAAATCTCTAACACCCCTAAATGACTACAAACCACAACTTGAAGCCTATGTAGGGCTTCTTATTGACATAATAAGACTTATCACACCTCTTACAAAGCAAATAGCACCATGATTGTGCTCTATACAATGATGCACCTGCATCATGCTCCCATGCTTGGAAATGTTCATAAGCTCCTGCTCATGAGTCTTCGTGACTGTGTCCAAATCTTTCATTATTAGCTACCCCTTATAAGTCATCTTCTTTTCCTCTTCATCATTACTCCTCTTCTTTCTATGCACTCCTAGATCCCATGGTCTTCCTAGGAGTGATAAGGATTAGTTTGATTTTGCATTTTCTTCAAGGATGCATCTTTCCTCCTTGATGGTAATCCTCTCTTTTCTCGTCTCCAAATCTTCTTCAATTGTACTTGCACATGTAAAAAAACACATTAAAGCACACAACTTCTTCATCATACTCTTTGCTCCACTCCTTTGCATTGCTCTATTCCTTGTGGTACTCACAACTTTCATTGACATAATGGACTCCAAGATGTCCATTCCCAACCTTCTCTTGGCTTACTCCTTCCTCTTCATTCTTCCTTGACCTCAAAACATCATTGTCTTCTTTAAGACCCTCTCTTGACTTATTGTCATCTTCAAGCATCTTGTTCCCAAGAACATCCTCAAACAATGTTGCATTCAAGTTTTCCTTGGCCAATTTTCTCTGCCCCTGTTTTGTCACATAGTTGCTTGATCCTTGTTTGAGCATGAAAGAAAAAAAGAAGCTAAGAGCCCATGGAGGCATGAAATGGAAATCAGTCTTTGAAGGAAGAACAACCAATTTTCATTTGTGAACCAGAGAGAGGAGCAATGTTTGAGCATGAAAGAAAAAAAGAAGCTAAGAGCCCATAGAGGCATGAAATGGAAATCAGTCTTTGAAGGAAGAACAATCAGTGTTCATTTGTGAACCAGAGAGAAGACCAATGTTTGGTGAAGAAGAGGTGGATGAGAGACAAAATAAGAGTCTCATAGAGGACATCAGAAATCTAGACCAGCATGAAGGAGAGATGCCAATCCTAGAGGCATCAAGAGGGGCAAATGAGCCTCAAATTTTTCAATCTAACTGTTTATATAAGTGTGTGATTATAGGTGAAGAGCATGTGGGTGAACAAGCACAAGAAGTTGTCATAAAAGAAAAAGAGGCAGAATCATCTCTTGAAGACAAAGGCAAAGCAAATAGCAGTCATGGACCTCAAGTAGAAGAGGAAGACAAACAAAAGAAAGTTTCAAGATTCTCCAAGATAGAGTTGATATCAATCAAGAAGTACGCCCTATATCAGGTTCAATGGAGATCAAAAACAGTTTGCAAGGTGAAGAAAGGAAGGTTTCAAATGAAAGAGGTATATTGTCTAAAAAAGCACTTCAAGAAGATGAGTTTTCAGGCCTTAAAAGAGAAGAGAATCAAGAACAAAGAATGCATTCCAAGCAGGTACATGATTCTCATGATAGTGATAGCAAGAAGAGTTCAAGAACTCAGTCTCTTATACTTCCAAGGAAGCAGTATGGTAAGAACATGATGGGAGATCAATATGGAGCATCAAATGAGATGGTGAAGAGACCACTCAAAGGCAAATCAGATGAAAGAACGGGAGGAGTAATGAGCAGGTTTCCATGGTTACTAGCCATGCAAGAAAGAAAAGATAGAAAGAAAGAGATTGCACAAGGTCCTTGTTGGTGAAGCCTAGTGTGGAATATCCACTTGGCTTACAAATTAGATTGGTATCAAAGCAAGTTATCCTTTTTGCCATAAAGGTTTTTCTAACACTTTCCGCAATTTGTGTTAGTTTTTGTTCTTGTGGTGCGTGGTTTGTGTGACTTGTGTTGCAGTTGTATGCCATAGCAACAAGTGCATGTGGAAAAGGTGACTAGTTCATTGCAAGAAGATATCTCCACCAAGAAGTGGAAGAAATAAGTGAGAAGTATGGCTCATTTTGTTGATGAGGAGACTCGTACAACTGAAGAATGGTTCCGCAAGTTGGAGGAGGATGTTGTAAGTATTTCTCTTTCATTGAAGTTAGATAGGTTGGGGTCCATCATGGAGACTCTCATGGAGAAGCTTGGTGTTTCGACAAAGGCACTACATGCAAATGAGGACACTCCCAAACGTGAGATGATCAAAGAACCACCCCTTGCCAACCAAGCTCCACCTCCATTCAAGGAGGAAAATATTGAAATTCAGTCGTATGATGGAGAGGTGAATGCGGAAAAGTTAGACCATTGGCTAGCTCAACTTGAGGTATACTTTGGTTTACATCAAATTAATGAATGTCTACAAATCTCAATTGCAAAACTGATCTAAACAGCATTGACTTGGTTTGAGAGTTATGTTCATTCTTTGGTTGTGAAGAAGCTACCACCCCTTAGTAAGTGGGAGGAATTTAAAGTTTTGATTAAGAAACAATTCTATCCTATTTGCTATGAAGAGGAAAGATCTATTGTTTGGCAATATCTCAATCAAGAACAAGCACAAAGTGTGCAGGATTATACCAGCGTGTTTTGGAAAGATGGCAGTGCAAATGGGTCAAGACACCTTTGATCGTGACATCTTGATGAAGTATGTTTGAGGGCTGCATAGTCACTTGAGGAGGTCAGTGTTGCTACCTAAGCCCAAGGATCTTGATGAGGCTTGTTCTCAAGCTCAAGTTCATTTCCTCTTCAGATGATGATAAGGAAGGTGTGTTGAATGTTACTTCTATTTCTAACAGAGAATGTGTAAAGCATTGTGGGCAGTATGATATGGATAGTCATGACCAGCAGTCTTTGAAGGATGTGAAAACCACATCAAGAACATGGAAAAGGTGGACATCAATCCACAGAGCTGAGCATTCATCTTAGCTGGTACCTCCATGCAAGGGGGGTTAAAGGAGTCTCCAGCAAAATGCAGAGCAAGGCATGCCAACATGGATTGAGCATAGTTTCCTTGTTAAGGACAAGGTATGGCTGCACTTGAGTAAAGGAAGACTCAAAAGTAAAACTAAGAGCTTAAGCCTCTTAGGGTATGCTATTAAATTGGATATGGCTCCTCTTTATAGAATAATATTTTGTTTTGAATATTGCAAGCTTACGTTTCTTTTAAATCCTTCCATGCTCAACATTGAAGTAAAATCTTTTTCTCCTAATGGCCAAAAGGAGTTGGATAAAGATGTTGTGTTACAATTGAAGGAAAGAGTGTTAAGAAGAGGAGAGCAAGTGGATGGGAGTTGGTCTGAAGAGGAGAGCAAGAGAATGGTGGAGTCCAATAGATCTTCTCTTTGGAAAATTGAACATTGGAGTTCGTAAAAGGCACCTCCAAGAGAGGGCAAAGATGTGGGGACGAAAATTTCCTCAATCAGTTCCTCAATCTTTTAGGAACTTACAAGCCTCAAATTACGGAGGTGTGATCCGAAATTGGATCTGAGATATGTTTGATTCATGTAATTTGCATTGTAAACACTTTTAAAAGACATTTCTTGTAAAACCACAATAGAACCTATATGTTTTGATGACATATTTGGATTCCTCTTTCACAAATACACAAATAAAACAACACCTGATAATGAGTTTGTACAACAGTCAATGGCAATTGCGCAACCGCACAATTGCCAATATTCACTGGGAGGAGATTGCATAGCCGCCAATCTGCATAAAGTGGCAATCCTGTCATGTGATAACATAAAACACTTATAACTAACATATGAGAATGATTACTCTTCCAATACAATTTCTTGCCAGAATCTCGTGGCAGAGGCATCTTTGCAAGATTGTTAGGTGTCAGTTATCATGAAAGGATGTAAGAGGAGTTATGGAATTTGGATTCCCATTGTTATTATAAGCAAGTTGGAGTCTTTGTCCATGGTTACACAGTGATTTCCCAACAGTGAGAGGTTGTTTCTTGTGAGTTGTAAGTTAGAGAAGTGTTGGAAAGGTGTTAAGCATGTTGTCTGCAAGATTTGGAGAGAGAGAATGAAATTTCACTAGCAATAACTTGCACATTTGAGTGAATTACATAGTGAAAGGGGAGTGCATTTGCCTCACCCACTAGAGTTTTCTCCCATTTTGGGTTTCTCCAAGATAAAATTTGTGTTTGCAACTTTCCATACTTCTCATATGTGTGTGTTTGATATTGTGCACATTCATTACAGCTCTTCATAACTTTGTTTGGTATACAAATGAGTTATTTTACAATCTCTTTGTAAGCTAGGAAGCACAAGGTTCGTGTTAGTGAAGCCTAGTGTGGAATATCCACTTGGCTTACGCATAATCACTTCTATACTTATTCTGGTTCTACAAGGCCAAGGGAGAGACCCTAGCAATTCTATCAAAAATACTGTCAGCTAGACTCAAGGGATCTATCTACAAATGCAACCTCCATGACTATGCACCCAATGTGACTTGTGACACAATCATGCATTTCAAGAAAATACACAAACCAAAATTGCCATAATGTAGAAATGCAAAGATATTCATAAATCGCAATCTTTCTAATGGAGGTTTCAATGAATGCAAAACAAATCCTAGCAAGTATGAATCCTAAGTTACAGCAAAGAGACCTCAAACGGTATACGAGAATAAAATAGAGATCTCAAAAGGGAAAGGTACAACAAAATTTCATATAAAAAGGGGTGATCATCTTAACTTCAACTAGTGCCTTCTTTGTCGGGCTAAATCTAAAAGCTTTAACGAAGGAGTCAAAATAACCATAAGAGTTGAATCAATTTACATAGTTGCTACAAACTTCCTACGATTCGCACAAATCAGATCCCATGCAAACCTTGCCATCCTTTACCTTACTAGCTTGCTTCAAATTTTCCCGAACTCACCTTCATCGAATTGCGCCATGTGGCACCAATCCGTGCTTCTATATCCCGGGAAGCTTTTGTGTCTTGATCGAGTTAAGCTCCAACCTATTACGGATTAGCAACATGTATTGCAATGCAGAAGCTCTTCCTTCCTCTTTCATGCCTTAGAACTTTTAAACGCTCCTTTCAACTATGCCTGGCCGCACACTTAACCAAAATATATACCAAGCCTCATAGAGCCCTCTACACTCCACTTTAACACAAGCGCTCCCACATATAAATTGTTGATGCGCTCCAAGCTCCTTTAAATGTGGGGCCAGAACTCCAAGGAAAAATATCCACTGACAAGATCGACCACAATCGATGTTGTGAGGCTTGCGCTTTCTCTCCAAGGAAAAATAGGGCACAACCATGGCTCTAAGGCAGCTGCTACTTCCACCAATGAAATACAGCCAAACCCAAGAACATCCACGCCTTCAATCCTTCCTATAGTTGATTGCAATCACTTAACAGCAAAATAGCAAACATCCATGGCTTAAAAGCAGCGGTAGTGTCTGACAAAGGAAAAGTGACACGAGTATCCCGTGCACTCGACTTCTCAAGGTTAGGCCGAGACAACCAAAATATGGAAGTTAATGCGAGGATGGGAAATGAAATGTGGCGATGGAGATAATAGGGGATAGTAAATATGGTGAAGGTGAAAATGGCTAAGGATTGAGATGTAACGGGTGAGCAATTATTGATCAATTAACTTGCAAGTACAAGACTTGTTCATCGAGGACAACAAAAACCTCCCTCTCTCTATGTGTGAGATGTGATCTAGGATAATTATTCCACGGAAATTTCCGAACTATATCAATTAGGCCGAAAACACTTTAAACCAGGTTGACGGACCATTGGGAAATGTCTGTTTGCTTTAGGTATTCATCTCTAGAGAGGGTCATGCAACAATGTGAATGATGTTAAATAATAACTAATGATTTGCACGTCTAATGCAGTTTTCTTGGTCGGCACATAATTGCTCAATTATAGTCTATAGATAAATGTTCGTTTAGAACTTTAAGGCGACTAATAATCACTAACAGTAAGGGAGTAGAGCGAAAGACCAAGGCACACGGTCATAAGTCTATGTCTCCCCGATAAAGATCATTACCCAGTGAGTTGATGATAGGTTCAAAGATTCTTCTAAGAGGTTGAACAGACGGGAATGGTCATGGGTGGGAGTCAACTTGTGAGAAAGAACGAGAACCGAGAGTGGCTAAAAGAGAATAAGAGGCTAAGAACATGTAGTGTTAGTTCCCGATAGCTATGTTTGTTGTCTTTGTTTTGATTCCTAAACTATTTTAAGATCTAACAATGAATAAGTAATTGAAAAGGGAATTTAAACAAACCGAGAAAAAGAAAGATAACTTCTTTGATTTATTATATTCACCTCTAATTAATCATTCAATTAAATAAATAACCTACTTTAAACCTTTCTTTTTGGAATTTTTAGAGATTTAAATTGAAAAAAGAATGATATTAAACTAACCGCTAACTAATGTTTTTGATCTTTTTCAACTATTCAAAATGGTTGGAAAGCTATAAGTTAAAAATGACCAATCCATGAATAATTTTATGAGTATTTGTAAGTTGTTGGGAAGGAATAAGTCGACTAACCATGTCAAATTAGAAGGAATGACTCGGCCAATGTGGAAGAAATCAACTAGCTATTTTTAGCAAAGGTGAAGAAAGAAGTGAAGATGGTTTCAACAAGCCTATTCTTGGCGACTTTGACAACGTAAACTCGGAGATAAACAAATCACATTCAAAACACGCATTCAAAAACACGTGTTTTCTTTTTTTTTTACATGGTGACACAGCCGACCCTGTTACCAGATCGGTGGTTATACAACCGCTCATGAAGGAAAAGCAATGGTTGTGTCATGGAGAGGGAAAAGGTGCATTCTTGAAGCTCGAAAACATGATGCAGAGATTTTGCCAAGTCAAAGTGCGTGTGCAAGAGAAAATGGGAGGGGTCTGGATCTTGTTCTCATTTTGGAAGTAGCTCTATCATCATCAGAGACATATTTTGCTAACTATTGCACAGCGTAATTTTTGGATGCGTATAATATTGTCATGAATAGGAGCGAATCATAGCATCCTTGTAGCTTGAAGCAAAAGACAAGGCTTTCACATCTTCAATCTGATCTCACAACTAATTGTAAAGATATTGAAGCTCAAATTAATTTTTTTGATTGAACTTATTATTTTTGCACGGGTGAGGTGCACAAAATTCTTAGGCTTAGATGTCAAGGACTGAGGGGTTTCCATTCCGCCAAATTCACCGAGGCACGATCCTGGCCTCATCCCTTATTACGGTATCTAGGGCCTTTGCACTCAACAAGAATTGAACCCTGGTGGGCTCTTTGTGAGCCAAGCAACTTCATCAATGGGCCAACGGCCGTTCGCTATCAAGCTCAAATTTCATCCTCGAGGCTCCAAAATTTATCTCTAAGGTCCAAAAAATGTAATGAGACATCTTGGCGCCAACACTACCAATGATGGCAAGATCATTGGAAGAGACAATTAGGATCTCTAAGCCAACATCATTGGTTTTGACAAAGAGAATGGGTTCAAAATAGCTTTTTATGAATTCATAATCTCTAAGATAGTGAACAATTTATAAAAATCAAGCTCAAGGACCCTATTTTAGTCCATGCGGGGACTTGAACAACCGGCATACCAAATATTCTTTCTCAAGAAAGGCTTCCTCTTCCAAGTCTTTGTTCATGAAGGAACTTTTAATATTTATTTAATATGCCTTCCATCTAAAATGAGCAGCAATGGAGATAACTTGTCAAAATGTTATCATATTTTCAATAGGGCTAAGGTCTCTTAAAATTCAACCCTTCCCTTGTGCATACCCTTTAGAAACAAGACGAGGTTTGTACTTGTCCAAAGAATGATTTGTCTTCCACCCGACTTTATAAATTCATATACAACCAATGGATATTTCTTCCTTTGGGTAATGCCGACAACACCTAAGTCTTGTTTTTTATTAAGGCATTGAATACCACCTTCATGGTAGCTTCCCGTTCAAGATTTCATTTGGCCTCTTCAAATGTGCTAGGCTCAAATACCTGCAAAACAACATAGGTATGAGTAAACTTTATTTGCTCGCCACCTTGCACCATTTGTTTTCCCGATTTTCCATTGCACGTGGAAATTCACCCTCCTGAACATCCTTTATATTGGTATAATACTACTTCAATCTCTTTTATTGGCCCTTTGATCCATCTGTGAAGACTTAGAATCACCTTGTTCTTCACCGATCCCCCTAAGAAATCAACTTCTTCGATGTTACCTACTCTAAGCCCTATTTAATTTGAACACCATAACTTGTTCCGCATGATTAACAAAGCATCATCTTCCTATACATTACTATGTAGATTTCTCATTATACGATAACAAAGGAGTCTTATCATCTACAACATCACTATTAACCATAACTTTGTTTGTAGAGACATCTAGTAACTTGTATGATTTAGACTGCTCACTACAACCAACATACACATGTTGTCTTTTGCATCTAAATTACTTATCTTTTCATTGAAAATTAGTGCAAAAGCAAAAACTGAAAATATGAAGTCACTTACAAAAGGTTATGTTTGTGCTTCCATTGGGAGTGACATTTTGCAAAGCTTTGCAAGAACTTTTGTTAACAATGTACATCAGCATTTTCATGTCTCCTACCCAAAACCAATAAGGCACATTTCGACTATACACCATGCACATTGTCATCTCTATAATTGTCCTATTCCTCCTTTCGATTACTCCATTTTGTTATGGAGTGCAGGGAGCAATATATTGCATGTGTATACCTTTCTTCTTGCATTACTCCTTACATTCTTTTGAGACAAACTCACCTCCATTATCAGATCTTAAAGCTTTGACCTATTTATTTGTTTGTTTTCTACCAAAGCTTTCCATGCAACAAAATTAGAAAAACAATCAAGTTTTTTATTACAAAAATAAACCAACATTTTACTTAAAAAGTCAACTAGTAGTAAGAAACATTTTTCTCTAGATGATGTAGATGTCTTGATTGGACCATGCAAATCACCATATATTAGGACCAAACCTCTTTTATCCCACTATGCTTTATCGATATCAAAAGGGTGTTGACTTTGTTTTCCCATTTGACATCTTGTATTTACATTCTTACTTGAATATATGGAAGACCATCTACCACATTAATCTTAAATTCTTAATAAATAAAGACAAATATTGATAATTTAGGTATCCATACCTCTCATGCCAAAGTATATTGGTATTCACAACCATTGCTAGTGCATGTGCTTTTGTTGTTTTAAGATCAACCAATGTATACCGTCCCTTTTCACCAATAACAATACCAATCACTTTGTTATCATGAAGGGTAGTAGCCACGCATGTTTAACTCGAAATTTTACATAGAGTAGGATTCTTAGTTATCTTACCGATAGACAAAATATTTTTGTTCATGTCTAAAACATATCAAATAAAAATGAGAGTATAACCTACAACATTGTAACTCCATGTCACATGTACTTCTCCACATCCTCTAAAATAGTGAGTCCAGCCATCACCCAAAAAATCAAATTCACGACTACTCTTATCTTCGATGAAATTTACATAACCTATGTGACACGTATAGGTTATAAACTCAAGAGATTGATTATAAGATACCACAAACGCAAACTTGCTTGTTTCCTATTGTTTATCCCCCATAACAACAATTGCACACTTAATATTTTTTTACCACTTGTCTGGTCAATTTGTCTCTTCCAACAATGTTTCTTGAAATGTATAAGCTCTTTACTGTAAAAACATTTCGATTTTAACTTTCTTGATGTATTACTACCTTTGGAAGAATTATTTGATGAAACTAGCATTGTATTGTCTATCTTTGCCTTTGAAATGTGCATTGAATGCACCCTATGTAGTAAATAGTGTTGAGGCTAATGCCTGATCTTGCATAGGCTCCTTTTACAAGAGAGGTGTTAATAGTTTCTCGAAATCTAGCTCTCGAGTCTTCACAATCAAATGCATGCATTAAACAAATGAATCAAAGGATGGGGGTGAGCTACATAACACCAAAGCAACCATAGCTTGATCATCCATTGGCTTACCAATTGTAGATAGTTTATCACTACAATCCTTGAGTCACAAGAAGTACTCAGAGATTGATCCTTCTTACAACAACTTTGTAGAAAACAACATTGTCTTCAAATACAATGCCCTCACAATGTCTAAGACCTCATACTTGGTTTTGCAATCTGTCCACAATGTTGATGCTATAGTGGCATTCCTTAATTCTGGCATTAATGTCTCCACAAACGACAACTTTAGAAGCATTTAAGCCTCTGTATGTCTTTTGTCATAGTCTCTGATATCATTTCCTTGTCTTTGTTCATTGTTTAAAACAATTTGGTCAAGATCTCTAACTACAAATGGTAAGCATTTTGACTCCATACTATAATTTTACCCGGTCAATTTTTGTGACTCGGGCAATAACACGTGTTGTATATAAGCCATCTTAACCACAGAGCCTCCTTCCTACAACTCAATAGAAAACAACACAATCTTCAAATACAATGTTCTCACAATGTCTGCGACCTGATACTTGGTTTTGCAATTTGACCACAATATTGATGCTTTAGTGGCATTCCTTAATTCTGACATTGATGTCTTTGCAAATGACAACTTCAGAAAAATTTAGGCCTCTTTATGTCTTTTGTCATAGCCTTGAGATCATTTCCTGGTCATCGTTCCTTGTTTGAAACACTTTCATCTAGACCTCTACTCACAAATGGTTAAGTATTTTGACTCCAAACTATAATTTTACCAATCAATTTTTGTGCCTCGAGCAATAACAAGTGTTGCGTATTAGCCATCCTAACCACGGATCCAGCCACCCAGCCAACGAAAACAAATAAATCACGCAAATTTCAAATATACATACCGTACATCCACCACTAATATTTGTCTCACAAAGGTGGACAATCGAGAAAAAATTCAAGGAAAACTATCCCTCAGTTCAAAAAAAAAAAATCCCTTCCGCGTACATTTAAGGAAAATATTTTTAAAAAATCATACAGTTTATGGAAGCATGACTTTATTATAAAAAAGAACCAAAGTAATTTAACAGCATTGTATCAGTTAGTATATTGATTTAACCTATGTTAGTGTATTGATGATGTCGTTTATGTTTGCATTTCCATTAGATACATTTGTCTACTAGCTAGTCTACGAGTTGTCCTCACCCCACTCCTAGAGGTCCTTCAAATATTCTTTAGTAAGTTCTTCACAAATCCTCATGGTTCTTATCATTGCATGTCTACCCATTCCCAATATTGAAACGAAGGAATACAACCAGGATTTGCCTCAAATTATCCAGAAGAACGACACTCAAAGACCACGATGTTTATGGACACGAAAAAATTGGCTTGATAAATGTCCAAAAGCTCACTCAAAAAGGATTGGAGAAACAAATAAAAGTATTATTTTCGCAATTCCAAAACCTAACGCTCTAAAAAAGTCCTCTAGCATCCTCCACCACCTTTGTCGCCTCCTCGTTCTAGCACCAAAATCCATTCAAGATGCAAGTCAATCTTGACATCTAAATTTTCCGAGGTAAATTTGGCAGCGAATGATTGGCTTTGACAATTGGAGGCAAAACTATATTGTCAACCAATTCGTAAATGTTAAAAGGATTGCCTTCATAGCACATGAGATGTCCAAACTAGTGCTCCATTGATGGTAACCTTTCAATTGAGGTAAAGAGAGATCAATCTTGTAAGACTATTCAAACAAGTTCCCTAAACTCTATACATAATTGAACCTTTGTGAAACAAAGCATCACAAAGTCCTAAAGTACACAAGGGAACTAGATTATTACATCGACAAGATGGAATTATAACCTTCAAGACATTGGGGCAAGCCTAACAACATAATGTCAAAATTAAGGGAAGATCCAAGATAATGATGCAAAAAGTGCCAACGTTTTCTCACTTCTCGAGCAATAATAGGGCCTCAAGAAAATCTCATCTTAGAACTGCACAGCCACCATATTGCAATGAGCAGCCTACACCTGAACCACATGCGACTACACAACAAAAGCTCCCACCCAAAAGCCTCACAAACGGAAGGGAAAGAAATGGTGGTCATAACAAAGTTAACATGCATGATAATTGTGAATGGCATACAAAGAAGACTTTGTTCACTCAACCTAAACTATTTTCGACAAAGGACGATCAAGACAACAATATTAATTGTTCCAACCTACTAGATGAGCATATTGTTTCCACACCAAGTGTTAAGTCAAGGGACGACTTCTCCATGTCATCATCGACACCCTAAATGGTATGGCGAGACACTTATAGACATTACCAAGGAAGTAACACACCCACAACCTTGCTCTCATGGGTAGCTCCAACATGGAAGAGAACTCATGCTAATGAGCATTTGAGTATGGTATTGCAGCCATCCACGACTTTGTTGCTTGTGATCCGTAACGCACAATATTTGTGATGTTCTTCTTGGTAAGCCATATCTAATTCGTTGCTTGTGACGTGGCACTACACATGATTAGTGATGTTCTTCTTGGTAAGAAATATCTATATTGTTACTAGTGATGAGGCACCACAAGATTTGTGATGTGCCATATTTATATCATCAAGATACCTACAATATTAAGGAAATATGTCTACAATGTTAAGCCAAAATGGTGGGTACATCAAGCCGAACTATTGTCTCACATTCTGGAGTCCCCTCTTAAGATCAGCATCAGATAAAGACTATACCAAGCACTACAAAGAAGCATTCACTTGCAACTCAACCACTTGGGTTTACAACGCAGAAGCATTAGCTTGATGACCTTCTACAACAATACAAAGATGTCTTTAAAGAGCCCTAAGGCATTTCTCATACTGCTTCATCGAGCATCAAATCAATACAACAGTAATTTCAAATTTCAAAGATACGAACATGATTAGGCTGGCCTTATTTCTATCCACGTGGCAAAATTTAAATATATCCATGGGTGCCTTCCTTGAGAACAACCAAAAACCAAAGAACGATTACTAGAATTCCAGAACTATTGCCATAGGAAAGCTTTGACAGAAGATTGAGCTCTGCCTATTGTCGGTAAGATTACTACACTAATTTTTTTAGAGAAAGATTTGTGAGTTATCAGGTATCAACAATCAAATATATTGTAGTTGTATCCAGGTCATGCTTTACTCCTCTGCATAACAGTATTTTAAATTTTCAACAAAAATAACAAGAAATAAATTTGAAGGGTGGCTTTATTTCAATTCAACTTCTTGCACGACTATGAAATATTGACAGGTGTGTCCTACAATACATCTGAAAAACAAGGAAAATTTGCTCAAAATGTCCCGAATCATCACCACAGAAAACTCTGGTGAAAAACTTACCTCCTATTCGCATTGGCATAAAGATTGTTAAAACAAAAATTTAGCAAGATGTGTCCTACTCAGACACGTAAAGCACTAACATAACAAACTAAGGAATTGTTAAGCAAACACATTATCAGGCCTTAACAAAGAAATTTAACACACCCTTATCATTATCTCAAGAGTAGAGAAGCACAATATCTAATATCTCCAAATCAGTTCCATGAGCAGACAAGTTTCAAATTCAATTCAATGTTCAAGTTCTGTCTTGCACAAACTCGTAAAGCACTAACATGACAGAGTACCAAATTGTTAAGCGCACACATATTGATGTGTTATAAGGCCTCAACAATCAAATATAATGCCCCCAGACATCGTATAGCTTGTGTGCAAGTGCTCATACTACACACAATGCAATTTCACTGTTTTAATAACACAATCTGCTCTCCAATTCAATGACTTGTGTCACTCGTGACCGCACAAGTTTCAAATTCAATTCAATGACTTTTGATGCTTGTAACTGCAGACGTTTCAAATAAAATTCAATGTACATAGATAACATTCAGGAAGCATAATACCTTTTCTGTCAATTCCAAAGACTTCCGATACAGTTCATTGGTGGGTTCCTGCACATTAGAAATGATATTGTAGATTAGTTCCAGGGTAATGCCAATATTAGTAATGCTGCAATCTCAGGTTATAAAGGGAGATGCATTATTCAAGTCTGTGAGTTCTCATCAATGGTTAATAACAAAATATTGGGCATCTATTTAGCGACCAGATTTAAAGGAAGAAGGTATCCATCTCATGCTAGGTACATACTGCTAAAACAACTGAGCAACCCAATTCCCTTTTCCGGAATTTTATAAAACATAGATGAGGCTTGTTCCAAATTACTGCAATGATTTTGACAAAATATATCCAAGTCTTTCTTTAGTGGGTATGTGACTGCATTTGCAGAATTTTCGGCTACAAGATGATACACTACTTATCTTTATGATATTTGATGCTCATTTCAAGAAACTAATTAAACTAGGACAGATATCTTAAATACATCTATCTGAAAACGCCAAGAGACATCATCAGAAGGTCCGTATTGATTTTATTGCATTTAAGGTTAAAGCCTAATTGATTAAAGTTAAACATTATTTTATAATTTATCAACTTTAATTTACAATAATCTTTATAAACTTAATTTAATAATTAGAGCAACAAATAAAGACATTAAAGTTACATTATTTATAAAACAACACAAGGTTTATTATTTATTCATGGATTTAATTATCATCATCCAGTATATTACCAAAGTAATAGGTTATCAAACTCAAATTTAAAATAATGTTTAGAAACTTGATTTTACAATTAAGAAAACAAATAAAGAAATTACGGTTACATTATTTACAAAATAATAAGATTACACTACTTACAAAGAGCACACATTTTATTATTTAATAATTTATTTATGATTTTAATAATACAACACACAGTTTATTACTAAAGTAATTTGGTTTAGTAAAAAATGAAGGTTACTTTATTTTTAATTTTAATGCCAAATAACTTAGCTTTTCTGGGTGTCTATTTTTGTATGTCAGCAGCATAGGGGTTTTTGTGCACAACTCATGCCATTACAACCCCTTGATGCAATTGTAGTTACAAATCTCAGCATAGATATCTCACAACATAATCAGGTTGACATTTCCAGGTCACATCGTATACAAATAGGACCATGGTTACACAAGGTTTTTGACATTGTTTTGTGAAGTCCTTATCAAACAACTAAGTTTCCCTGGTTTTATTTGTTGTTGAATATTTATGCAAGGCAGCAATGGATTATGATTTAGTGACCTTTGTCAAATTATTCTGAGATTTTAAATTTTAACTGTCCATCTTGCATTGCATACCTCATTTTCAAGTTCAAATTAAATTTTCAAAAGAAGATATATGTCTCTCTATATATGCCAAATTCTAAAAAATGAACGTTGGGATTTTGACTTTGGTCATTTTGATCTAGATTCTAGAACCCGCATAACTTAGCATCATGAGATTGTAAGTTCATATACAATTGTAAGTTCATATACTCGTTTCGAAGCTTTTCTAAATAATGTGAAAATTTGAAGAAGAAATCTGTAAACTACAAGACCAAGATTTTAGGCAACCTTGGATTTGGAAATGAATTTGAACTTTACGCGCAAGAGATCAGCTTAAGCCTTAGCACAATGGCTTTACCGCCAACCATAGATAGCATACTCGGCGAGTACTCGCCAAAGAAAACATCAAATGAATACTCACTGAAAAAACTCGCAAAAAGGACTCGCTGAGTTAACTCTGCGAGTACTCACCAAAACTCGGCGAATCCGAGCCAAAAACTCTCTTAACGTAGACAATACACGCAAACACGGTTTTTTCCCTTTATAAGGCCCTAAAGCACTTCATTTTCATTCACACAACCATTTGAGCTTGCATTGCATGTGTTGAACAGATTTTTGAGCGAATTCGAAGAGGAAATTTGGAGAATTGCATTTGGAGGTAAGTTTTTTTAATTCTTTCAAGTTTTTGCAAATTTGGTATATATTTTATATGAATAAATACATATAAAATGTGGCTTTCGGGGGCGCTGCCCCAAACCCCCGCAAGGGGGGTACCACTCCTTGCAACCCCCTGGGCTACGAGTGTTAACCAATAAAATCAGGCTCCACACCCAACATAATACTCATTTGCAACTGTAGGTATGTTATTTTTATTAAATTACGGTGAAATATGGTTATTCAGGCACTTTTTTTAATTTAATTAAGATTACGTTTTTTTAATTTTTTAAATGTGCATTGTGTTGCAAATTAGAGCTTAACAATGGCATCAGGCTCGGCATCATAGCACTTATCAGCTGGCTGTTGTATTCGCATGATGATGCAATTTTGTATTGTATTTGTATTCAAATCTAATAGAAAACACTTCTCCAACATTTTATGGACTCATTTGATACATTTTGTAGCTATATTTTGCTTAAAATTTATGTTTTTAAATAAATTTGCATATTTTTTAAGTTGCCGAGTATTCCCGAGTATTCACCAAGTCTTGCCAAGTTTTTGCCAAGTCAAATTTTTTTGGGTCTGCTGAGTATTCGCGAATACGAGTATGCGAACTATGCCGCCAACCTTTGATAATTGAGCTTTAACAAATATGGATGCTTTCTCCCAATATATTCAAATTGTAGAAGAATTTTTTTATTAAAAAGAAGTGACAAGAATGGATAGAGAAGTTGGCCAATGATCTGAAGGTGTGGAGTTTAATACTTTAATAGAAACAGTGCACTGCTGACTAATCCATTGATTTGCATTGATAAAACATTCCGCCTACGCGCGATGTATTAAACCCTTCTCTTCTATTGCACCATGTACTCTTATCATGCATATCTAAAACTAACAGAACCCCCTGATGTGGTGGAGTGGCCTACCTCCTTTTTTTAGGGAGGATTAAACTAGATTAAACTTTAAAGTCCCCCCACCAAGAATGAGGAACTGATTTTGCATCATCTGAAGCCAATTTAAGATATATAGACAATTACAAGCCAGAAAAAAAGAAAACAATTTGATAAATAAATGCCACTCCATGAAATCGAGGATTCACACAAACCTGAGATTGGCAACCTGAGTACCCTGAGGGTTGACTTACCTCTGAGATTAACAACACCACGATAAGCATCTTTGTTTATGGATTTCCTCCATGTGGCTTTTTGCATTTCTTGAGGGAGAATTAGATCACTCCTTGTGTTACATAAGTTTCATCAGGACCCTGTGTTTAATTTTGGAATTGTTCCATGAATATTCAATATGATGACATTCACATCAAAAGTTTGTGGGGCCCTCTTCACCTTAATGCTTGGCATTCGGTTGGCAATCATCCAAATCAGACTGCATCCTATGGTAACATTTATTAATGAGAGTAAAGCACACTGTTGAGAATACCTCATTTGCAGTTGAGCCTTCAACACATACAGATGCTTTGGTTTTCTTATCAGGATGGGAGAGCTGGTCATCTTGTTTTGAGGCTGTGCTAAAGCTAGCATAATACTGCCTCACTTATGTTAAAAAAATTGTTCAGTGCCTTTTAGTGTGTAATATGTGGGATTGACATTGTCACCATGATCTTTTTGGAGGACGAAGTTTAAGACTAAAACCCAAGGAGCTATTGCTGGTTTTATTGGAGCCATTTTCCAGTGTATTTTCAGTCACTTCTTCAACCAAGTATGGAAACGAAGGTGGATATGGACCTATAAGTTTGAGATATCCAATATGCTCCAAGGATAAGGTTACCTTCATCTGCAATTTTGAGTTCACAGACCCACTAGGTGTCAATATTCCTTAATAAATGGCAAAGCAAGCCTTTACTTAATCTTTCTTCACTTCCTAACACGTCAATTTGGGCTAACATTATGTTAAAGTTTCACATTCCTGTAAGCCTAATGTCAAATAAGTCGAAGGATTTTGGTATAAGTTAAGAAAGTTTTCACCCCTGTTTCCTACCATTGATCAACTCTTTATGCTGTCGTTTGAAAGCTTTTGCGTTCATGAAAAGCCAACATATTCAATAGCTTGACCAAACAGCTGCACAAAACCTAAGTCACGACGTTGGAGTTCCAATTCCTGTTCAACTGGGATAAAGTTAAGTTCAAGTTCGCCAATGGATAAAGTTCAAAAAAGAAACTTCTTTAAGTTCAAACGAAATATTTTGTTTATCATTTTTATTTCTGAAAAATGCATAAATATGTCAGAGGGACAGAGTGGAGAGAGTTTTATGTCTGTAATGTCCCCTTTTCAGAATTAATTAATTCTGAATACCTAAAGCCTATTTTTATTATTTTCCGTAGGCTAAGGGGAAATTAAAAGAGGAAAATAAATTAATATAAGTGGTCCAAGGATATTTCTATATTTTAATTGGAGAAAGGACACTTAAAGTATATTTTAATCCAAAAGCAGAAATAGAATAAAATAATAATAGAATGGTGTACTTCTATTATTAGGCGCCAAGTTGGATAATAATTAAATAAAAGAGTCTATAATGGGGGCACCAAGGATAGAAAGGGGCTGCATGAGAAAACAGATCCTATTTTTAGGATAAAGTGGAGTTTGAGCTTTTTAATATTGCATATTCCTAATTTTAGAATGGGGCACCAACTTGAGGGGAATAAAGTATTATTTTATTGGTTTATGGGGGCATGCATGTATTTCCAGAAGGGGGTGCCCACTTTGGAAGAGGATGTGAGGTTATAAATGAAGATTTGGGGTTTATTATTACATCTTGGAAATTCATCAATTATTTTTTGTCTATAAGTAGTTTCTCAATCAGCAAGAGGACGAAATCCCTCATTTGCATACAGATTTGAGGACAGAATCCCTCACATTTGAGCTTGGCAATTCCATCTAGGGGTCATTCAAGGTACAGGTGTTCATCCAGTACAACTAGGGCATGTTTTTCAAGCTTAATTCTACATCCAAAACAGCAAGTACAACTAGGGCTTCAGTATTTGGAGGCAGATTTCAGTCAAATCAGTTTGCATGCTCATCTCTTCCATTTATATTTCTATTTAGATCATCAATTGTGGGAGAATAATTGTATTCAAACACTCTGGTATTTCTTTTATTGTAGCTGATTGAAATCAATAAATAAAAGTTTGTTTTTGGCACTTTGAGGCTTGTTGTTTTTATTAAAAAAACAGATTGTCGCTGTTGTCATAAAAGGCAATTTTTTATACTAATGTCCTAGGGTTTTGACAGAAATATCCAG
Source organism: Taxus wallichiana var. yunnanensis (assembly GCA_018340775.1). Classification (NCBI taxonomy): domain Eukaryota; kingdom Viridiplantae; phylum Streptophyta; class Pinopsida; order Cupressales; family Taxaceae; genus Taxus; species Taxus wallichiana. The sequence goes on along the minus strand of CM031238.1, from coordinate 459,554,878 downwards.
ATTTATGTAAAGTATTTTTATATGTCCATTGATTTCAATTGGTACATGTATACATACACACATTTATAAAAAAATGCAAAGGCGTCTCAAAAAATTTCCATATAAAAATAATAGATAAATTCAAGTTCATGTTTGACAAGGATAATCTTCGGCGAAGTTCAAACTTTTTCAATAAATTTTTGAGTACCTCGTGACATAGCGCAAAACCATTGAACTTTTTGTAGATCACACTTCGCATCCAATGGCCTTGAAGCATTTTCCATTAAACTATGTTTCACTATGTTGCCAGGATACGGATACGGGTACGGGTTCGATACGCGGATACGTCAATTTTAAAAAACCCTTGGGTACAATACGTCTTGGATACGTCCATACATATATATTAAAAAATTTATATATATAATATTTATATATTTTTATATACACATACTCATTTTACTCATTTTTTAGTCCATAAAAAACTGAAATAGTAATACAAAACTTGAATCGATGTTCAAAACATTCAATATACTTAAAGACTTTACATTTTCAGTCATCATGTAGCTCTTTATACACATGATATACGAATATCATGTCAACATGAATACAAACAAAACTTGAAAAATATATTAGGATCAATGTTCAAATTTTCAAAACATACAATATACTTAAGATTTTACATTTCATTGATCATATGGCTGCCATACATTTCATTGATTTTAGCTTTTTGAAGTGTTTAGGGTTTAATATTTTATTCATTTAAATGTTAGGGTTCATTTTTTTGCATTTACTAAGTCAAAAAATAAAATAAAAAATGTTTTAATGCCTTAAAAGGCATATTTAAACTTGGGTTCGGCGCAGTGCGTCACAGGTTTTTCCCGGTTACGTCGGACGCACCCAACGCACGTCCAAGAAAAACTGGACATACCCATCACGTATTTGTACCCATACCCTGACGTATCCGTCGGATACGTATCAGGCAGGGTACGAGGGGTTGGGGACGAACCCGGCAACAAAGATGTTTCGAGGCTTGTTTGTCCGTTTTAAGCTGCCAAAAAAATTGCCTCATCTCCACCATCAATCTAATTTGCTATCGGCGACACCTTATATAACTTTTTGTAACCAAGGGATCCTCCAAGCCTTTTATTGGTTTTTAAATATTTATAAATCCACACGATGCTTTATCAACCATTGATTTATTTTATATTTGGCCCCATTGTTCTTGACCCTTGATCAAAGACCAATGAAACGGCTCTCAAGCATTTTCATGATGATAGACAGAGTTGCATGGATACAAATACGGTATCAAATACGGATACAAGTTTTTAACGCCCCTTGATATGGATACAACATAATATTATAATAGTCTAGATTATAAATTGAGAATATGTTAATAAAAATTAATAATTTTAAATTATAAACGAATTTATAGTTTACATTAAAATTGCACAAATTACACACTCCCAACCCACAAAAAGATAGAAGTTCGGTATTCAATAGATTAAAAATTATTAAAGGTTGTGTACGCCAACGGAAAATGGACGAAATGAAAGAAAAAAAGTAGAATAGGCCAAAAGAAACATATCAAAACACTTGCATGTTGATCAAAGCTAGTGTAAAATCTTTAAGTAAAAGAGCAAATCAACATTCTCACCTCATGTCCTTAATTGTCGCTGCTAAAATGCATTATAGAAGATTATTTGCAGTTTTTAGCATCTTTTTAACCTTTTGAAGTAGTTTTTTGTATGTTTTTTATTTTTCAAATAAAATACAGCTATAATTTCCTACTTACAGTATCCGGCTATATCTGATATGGTAAAATTACAAGTTCATATTTGGATACGGTTGGGTTCGGTATCACAGCCATATCTGAGAAGCGCACAAGTCATATAAGTTTCCGGCATGGAGATATGTGCACCCTAGCAGTAGGGGTGGAGTATCCGGCAACACTGATAATAGGAGATCCAAATGTGAACGCCTACTTTAAAATCCAAAATTTCTGTCCTTGATCTCTTGAATTACTTAATTAGTCTGTCTTAAATGATGTTTGGCACCACCTTCTATGAAAAATCTTGGAGGCTTGTGCAACAAGCAATTGTAAAGTAAATCCTCTAGCATTCGCAATCATTGGGAATGACTGGGAGCTTGAAGATTTTGCAAAATGTTTGCGCAATTTAATTTGAGTTTGCAATTGGTTTAAGCTTGAATTAAGCTTGCAGTTGTTTTGAAATTCATTAAAGGAATGTAGTGGACCTAGACAACAAGATGGAACAAGTTAAGAACAGTAGGATTTAAGACTGGGGCAATGAAGCATCTTTTATTTTGACTCTTGACAAATATACCAAAGTTATATTGGCTCAAAACAAAGGCACAACTAAAGAATGAGAATATTTTGGGCAAGACAAGGAGGTGAATCATGGAAATAAAGGGGAGCTTCAGAACAAAAATGAGGCTCTGATACAGGGGATGATACAAAACAGATATAGGGACCTAAGGTAATTGAAGGAAAGGCATGTCCTCATTCAAGTGATAAATCGCCACCAATGAAGGTTGAATCATTTTATGCTCGCCGAGAACTACAGCAATATCTCATGTAGTGTGGATAACACATTAAAAACTTGTCCTCCCATATAAATATATATATTTGTGTGTGTGTGTGTGTGTGTGTGTGTGTGTGTGTGTGTGTGTGTGTGTGTGTGTGTGTGTGTGGGTGTGTATTTATCTGTGTGAGATCCATAGACGTCCCCTTGATAAGAATCCTTTTCTTACCCCTTGCTCCTGCAACTGAGAAGGAAGTTACTAAAGGTGGGCCGATGAAGAAGTGAAGACAAGTGTAAGAGTGGAGTTAGGTAACCAACAATTTATGTACAAGAGTAACCATGGTCAAGACTTCCTTCAGCAATAAGAGAATTCCTTCAATGACATTCTTATTTGATCAACAATATCAACCCCAATTCAATACTTAAACTTTGTCCTTTTTTCTCAGTCCTTCTTTCTTTTCTCTCATTTCAGATTGCAGCATCAAAAGAGAGCTTCAAATGGCAATACAACCTTCATAGGATTTTATTTCAAGATTAGCAGTCTTTCTCTGCAGTCTTTCTCTGCTCATTGTAATAAATGAGCTTCAATGGACCATGATAATCTGTTTGGTTTTGAAATGATACACGACTCTTTGTGCACTTGCCAAATTTAATAATGTTAAAAACATGCCCTGTCCTCAAATCAGTTTATGTAAATGAATGTATTAGAGTCTCTGCTCATTTTTCAGCATAGCATGGTGTGTTACAATTTGTAAATGCAATTGTTGCAAAATTCATCATAGATCTTGATACATTCATGTTTTTCTTCCTAAACTTGCTCATAATAGGAGCGGCATTTTTCTTTTATTTTCTACCATCCATTTCTGTGAATTCAATGGTCTAAAATCTCGTCACTATATTTCATATATTGAAACATAAATCTTCATAATCAACAAAGCTCCTTTAATGGGAGGTCATTTTTCATTAATAACTAAATTCTCCTAAAAAGACGACATCCTTGGGCCTTTTGTTCCCTGGAATAACTTACAGATTATTCTGAAAAGAGAACCTTCATTCAAGTTTGACAGAGCTTTAAATCTCTTTGTAGCTTAGGGTCTTAATTTGAGTGATAGCAAATAGTAATGTGAACCTCACCCAAATCAGGACTGTACTTTGCATATTAGCTGTTGGATTGAAACTAGTATTACCAGATCTGGCCAGATCTGCACCAATAGGATTTTTCTCATTCCCCAAATTGATAGGTCCCTACTCGGGACTGTTTTTTAATTTTTACTTCAAAATTTCTAATTTAAATACGAAGAAAATAAAAAAGAAACTAAACCCTACATAAGAAACAGAAAAACTAAAATATTCTACCCTTAAATTACACCATTCTTTCTAAATCATGATTTTCTTTCATAGTTACCTTCCACCATGCAAACAGAATTGAGTGGATTTTAAGAAAATTTGTGACCGTACAGAAAAACTTTCTATAGCACGGCTTACTTTGTATTTTCCTTGAACATGGCTTGAGTGTTTTGCTTCATGTCATTGTCGCCATCGCCGATAAACTACATGAGTATCGCACTGATTGGCATGCATATTAATAGGAATTTATGCTAAATAATGTCAAATAATTTTATTATTTATAAGACATTGTTTCTTAAATTAGTGGTTATTGTATTTAAAGTATATGTCAATATTTTGAGAAATATTAAGATTTCTATATAGTATATGATAATGTTGTATTATAAAATATATGCTTTTTGCTTAGGAAAGTCCAAAGATTACGAAGGCACTTCGGTTGGGAAGGTCCAAAGATTATGAAGGTGCTTCAAATGGGAAGAATGCATGGATTGAAAGGCAACTCAATTGGGAAGAGCCCTAAATGATTGTGCGGGTTGGCATCAACAAAGGCAACTAAAACATCAAACTTTGTGGAAAGGATTCAAAACGAAAGTTTGCATTGTCTACACACTTCATTGGGTCCTCCAAACCAAATTCACCTAAAGCAAGTTAAAAGTCTTCATCATCATTATATAATTATATATGTTTAATATAAATAATTAATTATTTTATTTTTAATTTTAACATTTCATTTTGGTTATCAACATATCAATTTAAATGTGCATACATATTTTTAACATGTGTTTTTAAATTCTCACGAGGCTCTAATTTTGTGCAATTTTTATTGCAGTGTGGGCAAGTTTGTAGTGAGAGAAAACACCAACTGCCCAATGGATATGAGACACATCATCAATATTTACTCAAGCATGTACAAGTGTAGCTCAAATGTCCCAGCCTTCTCCAAAACACGTGGAATCCAATGAACTAAGTTAAAAACATGATGTAGAAAAATCAGTGGCATGATATTTGCATGCAAATACTATCACTTTCATGTTGCTCGTAGTCCACACATGAAATTCGTGGCTGACATGCTTGCCACCTTGGGAAGGGTTACACATTGCCATATTTTGAAAGTGCAAGAATAAGACTACTAGAAGAAGAGGTGACATCCATATCTAATGAACTTGATGAGCTGAAATGAACCAGACAAGATCAAATTGTACAGTACTTACTAATGGGTTGTTCAAGCCAAGGCTTAATCCTCCTAAATATTTGACACAATGACCTCAAGGTGCAATGTTCATCAAGTCTATTGCTACAATAGACCAAGCGAAGAGTGTTAATTTCATTTTCAATTGCATTGAATCAGCCATTTTGGAATTAGAGAAGAAAATGTTGTTCGAGCCATTACAAATAACACAGAAAGTTGTAAAACAACAAGTGAACCACGTATGGACATGTTTCCTCATCTATTTTGGACACCACACGCAACACATCTTTTGGATTTTTGTTGGAAGATCTACCAAAATTGGTGTGGTTGACTAATGTTGTGCAAGAAGTTAAACAATTTTCTATATACTCAAATCAACACTCAACCTTGACCTTGATCTTATATCTCTCATTTGCAAAGCATGGGCTACTCTCCCTCAATGGAACAAGCTATGCCTCTAATTTCCACCTTGCAAAGAGACAAGGACTACATTGTTAAAAGTGATGCTTAATGAATATGGGTACAAAGTGTTGCAAAAGATATTGAAAGAATTGTCTTAATAACATTTTGGGAGGGAAGTGAGAGGATCCAAAGATTTTAAGCCACTTGCCAAACATTGACTCTAAAATACACTATATGGATAATTTGCTAATTTTTAACAATACCGCATATTGAAATTTTTACATATTTTTAAATAATGCTCATGAATTGTTACGCATTTTTGTGCATATATACCAAACCATATTTTCTAAAAATTTTCAATAATTCCAATTTTCCAACCTCTTGTACAGGTCCGGATCTCCGGACTTGACTATGGTTTCATACGTAGCCCTATTTTGTTCATAAACCAAGTGGCGGCTAAAAATATCTTCCGTTTCATTTTGACGAGAAGATAGACAAAAAAATGGCACTTGGGCATCCTAAGGAATCTGCACCGAGCATGACTCGCACTATTCATAAACCAAAGCCATTAGAGTGTTTGGGTCTTAGGTAAGCCCCGTAAATCTGCAAATGAAAGCTCTTTCATTCGAGGCATCTCAAGGGTTTTCAACTTCTTCCGAGGGAAATGTACACATTGGGAGGAGTTTGTCTTGTCCTAAGATTCATTTTCTCTTTTGGCTGGAAATATGGCTTGATAGCAGGAACTTAAGTAGATCAACCCTTGAGGGGATGGGTGAATCATTTGAGGTATCAATGTTGACGTACTTAGGTTGAAGGGGGATGAAGACAATGGCCTCCCTAATAGCAATATTCAAGGAGAATTTTAGATCAAACAACTATATAAAATATCCATGATGAGAGTGAGGGAGAGAATAGAATAGGGAAGATCAAGGAGATACATGGATCCAAAGCTTTTGCTTCACTCACCAGCATGTGACACTAAAAATCTCACAAGAAGATAAATTTGATGACAAACAAGAACACAATTCTAGATCCAAACAGAGGGGCACCAGAAAACTAGGTACCCATCAAGGCTAAGTTATATTTTGATACATTTGTTGGTACGGTGGTATTTGTGTTTACTAGTTTCCCATTTCTGATATTAGTGGCTTGTAAAGCAGTAAAAGTTTTCAAGTAAAGGTTCACAAGGCATTAAAAGAATAATGGATGTTCACAAAAATGGGTTCCACATATAAGTTTATAACCATACTAAAATTTCAAATAACGCAAACCTTCCAATCTATTAGAAATGTGTACAAAGAAGAAATGAAGAGAAACCAAAATACACACATGTTCATTGTGTGTCTATCATTTTATTATTAGAGAGATGGTTACAAAATGGTTGAAGTGGTTTCAACCATTTATTAGTTAATACTTAACTAATATTTAACTAAATACTAAATTATAAGTCTTATATTTTAATACCTCCTCTTAAGACTCACACTATAGAAAGAAGATAGAATTACAATCTTTAGAAGATTTTGTATTGAACAACAATTTTTGGACGAGGTCGAACTCTATCAAGTTGCCTCCCTAACCCTCGTAAAGATGTAGTTCTTAAGTTGAATTTCCCAGTTCCCAAATTCCACCTCTCTAAACTCCCAAATTACAAAATCTCTTGAATTGTTGGACAACCCTCCATGTTGAGCTACTCCTACAATGCCCCATCAGGTTATCATGTGACCCTTGAAAGGGTAAATTCCCAAGATCCATATACTCTTGAGTCTCGAACTATCTAAGCAGCCATATATGTTGAGTTTTACCTACGGTGGATCCCTTCTTATCTTCAAAGTACATATTCATCTTCTTGTTCATCAATAAAATCTTCAACATCTAGTGGATTGTCAACAAAGGCCACATTTATTTCTTTCGGGTTATCTTTGAGTTTGCCTTTGAGAACATAATTAGCTCGAATGCGACAATTCTAAGTTGTATGACCTCTTTTCTTGCAATAATAACACTCAACTAGTATGGTGTCTTTATTTGATTTTTAGTGATTATTTTTCATGTAGAAGTATAGTGCACTTTCATGTGAAGAATTACCTTTTTGTGCCATCCCCATTTTTATTTTCTTCAACTAAGAGAGCTGGAATCATATCATCTTCCAAGCTTTGCGAAGGTATCTAACTGAGAGTAAAAATGACATTGATATATGTAGAAGGCAAACGATTAAAAAAAATGGCTTTAGAATCTTCATCATTTGTTGGAGCTTTAACCTCTACTAACTGATTTAAATTCGAGACCGTGATTTTCTCTTGCTTCCTCACATGCCCCTCGCTGGTATTATCTTCAAATTTGTCATTGTTATTGATGTGCTCAACTCCCATGCCCTAGTTGATGTGCTTTCAAAGGCGCTTAGTGGATTAACTCCTATGCCTTTGCTACTTTCATGCCTAAAACCCATTCAAAAAAAACTTGCAACTAGTAAATGGAAATTTTGAAATGGAGAAGACCATTCGTGATTATTTGCTAAATATGCTCTTTTCGAAGTGTGGGATGATATTTGATGCCTTTTCAAGCGTATGGAACCTTCTATGAAAGATCCCCAATAGATCTTTTTGCCCAAAATGAATTTTTCTCACTTTATAAAATAATAAAATATACTTTTGACAGCTATGGGAAATAAACTAGGGCAGCCGGGATTAATTTATGCAAAAAGCAACTAGGTTTTTATATGCAAACACACCCAAAATCAGCATACAATAATTATTTTTACTCCCAAACCCTTGGAACAACCCTAGAGAATTTATGGTGAAAATCAAATTTTACAACAGCTGGAAAATAATTTAAATCTGAAACCCTAACTGCTGCAATCTTCAAGATAGCATAACTTTCTCTACACAACTCCGATCTAGGCAAATGACATATGCCCGAACTTAGAAAAATACAAGGAACAAGATGATGTAAACCAAATTATAACAGCAACTACCAAACATGTAGATTTGGCCCTCCTACTATTTCGGCCCACACATTTAAGGCATCAAATGAGCTCCAAAAATTATTCTCTATCCCAAATGCTTGCCTATATTTTTAGGAACTCATTCATATAAAAATCAGAATTTTGGATGCCAAATCAACTCAGAAATCAGATCTAAAATCTGATTATAAAACTGGTAAATAACCCTCAAAAGAATTATGAAACTTGGGTATTTTCATTCACAGAAATTATGAGATATTAGACAATGATTTGCAGATCTAAATACCTCAATAATAATGCCCAAACAGTCCCAAAGTGAGTCGATCCAATAGAGAAAACACTGCTGCAATTTTATTCACCAAAATACTTCGAAAAGTCTTCAATAACACTGCTGGAAAAACCTGAAATAGACTGAAAATCTGATTACAATCAATGGGAATTTCTGAGTGAAAAACCCTCTCAAACTCTTGGGGTTTTCGTCCACAAGAGGTAGAATTCACAAGGGGTTTCGTCCTTGGAATTTTTTATGCAAAAGCTTAGAGCTCAAATGCAAGAGAAATATCATATAAAAATCTGGATTATGGAAGAGGCAAGTCGACTTCCCTTTTAAAGGAAAAGGGCCAACAACCAACCTCCAAACCAGCCAATGAGCTCACATGATTTTCCCTATGCAAACATTTAATATTTTCCCATATTAAATGTTTTTCCCAACAACATTTCCCTCCTAGTACAAGTCGCATTTCTCTAGGGGGAATACATAAATTAATTATGTTTTTATCTTTCCTAGGCTTCATTACTCCCCTTTGGCCCAAGTCGCCATTATCCTTTCTAGGAGGAATAAAATATAATAAATCCCTTTACAATGACTTTTGCCCCTTAAGGCAAATCGTATTTTCCATAGGGATTACAATTTATTTTTATTAAGCTAAATAAATTAATATAAGTGCTTTAATTATTTTATTTTATTTTTTTATAGCACTTTATAATAATTTATTATAACTTAAGTCACCCTTATATTTTTCCTTTGGCCGTCGGGTTGACAAAATAGGCCAAAGGTCTTCGATTGGAAAGGGGACATTACATTCTATGACTTTCATTTTTCGTGCCCATTTGCAAAATGTAAATATGGCTGTGTTTATGCCCTTCACGTGCTTTATAATGGCAGTAAAAAAGGGTGGACTATCTATATTTTTCCCTTTTTCCAGCAATAAATCGATAAATCATGCCACGTGCCCTCACGAGTGTGTATTTCGTGCTTTCATGATTTCAAGATTCACATTTTTGCCCTAAATGACTCTCAAAAATATTTTGAATGTTCTTCGGTTTGTAGATCCCTTTCACCACCAAGGGCTCTAATGTTCGTCATTTTATTATGAGAGAGATGGCTACAACCTGGTTGAAGTGGTTACTGTACCGTCTATTAGATAATACTTAAAAATATTTAGCTAAATACTAAATTATAACTCTTTATTTTAATACAATCGACACCTAATAGAAATGTATATAGTATCATGAGTACTAGAAAGAATACAAATATATACATAAAATCCAACAAATTGATGGGACTGCATTATAAGATTAATATTACTAATATGAACCAAGCAGAAGAAGAAAAAAAACAAAAACAGATCGAGTAATGTTTAGATACGCCCATAGTTCAAAAAATCGTTATTGGCGATTAATCGGCAGGCCAAATTTTGAATCGGAAATCGGGAATCGGCAATTTATCAACAATTTATCGGGCATTACTCGGCAACTTTATTGCTACTTTTAAAAACATTTAAATTCATAAAATATACTTACATTAAATGTAAAAACAATGTTAAATGATGTGAGAAGTGACTCTATAGAATGCCATACACCCATATGCATATTTTCGATTAAGTTTTGACCAAAAAAGTTAGTATATTACGAAAAAACTATATTGAAGACGTTAGTATATTATGATAACTTCATAGATAATATTTTTAAAATCGTTATACAATATTGAATATACTATTATAATTGTATAGTGTATAGTGTATACTGTACAGTTATTAAGTGTTAACTATAAGTATAAATTTATAATAATGTACATTGTACAGAATATACAAAACGTATAAAATAAAATAAAATACAATATGACTGTTATTTTATATAAATATATACATTGTACAATATACTATATATTATATAAGTTGTATAACAGTTAACTATTAACAAAGACCGTAATATATTAAATATATATAAAAGAATCAAAACGAATTAATATATTAAAATTTTAAATAAATACTATTAGTATTAAGTATTAATATTAATAAGTTACAGAGAAGTAAGTATTTTCATTGTTAAATATTTATTTGTAAAGTCGTGTATTCACTATATTGTAAATTTGTAATATAAATTTTAATATTTACACTTACAGTATTGAAAAATCAGTGTATTCACTGTATTGAAAAAAAAAAAAAAAAAAAAACAGTATTCTTTACCTGCTAGGGCACGAAATGGCCACGAACTGAACTTGCATGCCCTCCTACCCACGTCGAATGCCCACGAATGGAGTAAATGCAGGTCGCAGTAGCAAAAACGAGTCGGGCAAAGAGAAAACAGGAGAAAAAACAAATCGATTTGGTCTATTTTCGTATTTAACCCTAAGCCACGATTTTCCCCACGATTTTCGACGAGTTTTGCCACGATTTTCAACGATTTTGGAGGGTATTTTATCGCCAATAATCGCCGATTTATCGGCATAACAAAAATCGCAATTTTTCAAAAGATTAATCGTTTTCATGCTTGTAAACGATTTATCGCCGATAAATCGTGATTTTTAAAACAAAGGATACGCCAATGTTAATGAAATAGTAAATCGATCCTTTTTAAAGATATAATAGTATCTGCAAGACTAGGTGCACATCACAATAAGCCTCGGAAAAACAATTTACCATAAAAATGAAAGCACAAACAAGTTACCATACAAACATTTTGGGATACGAGTTACAACTCGTATACCAATCTGTACTAATCTTTTTTACTATGACGAAAAATACAATACATGGATTTCAAGGCAACCTTATATAAGTGCCTACAATTATCAAGATAGTAGCATGATCCACAATTTTAAAAAAATGGTGGGACCTCGAGAGCAGATGACACTTAAAACATGTGAAAAGAACCTAACAAACAAAAGAGAGAAGATTTGACTAGAATGGAGAAACTTCCGGACTTTGCATGGCTCATAATGTGCAAAACTATTAGCTAAATCATCTCAAGTGAGTAATCTAAGACATACAACCAATTTATAAATGATATTATTTTCCATGTAAAGAATACGGTTAAGGCAGTTCATGCTCAAAAGGATATTCTTAACTCGTATGCCATAACCTTCGTGCAAAGGATTAATGAGGACAATTCAACTACAATTGTTAGAGTTAAAGATGTAAACAAAGACACAACGCAAGTATCTGGATTTCTCTTTGGGATTGGATATTTCTTAAACACACTTACTATTTGGGGTGATCTAGAGGTAGGATTTGTTGTTGCATGATGTGATTTCTTTATTTTTATTTATATTTCTAAGACATTACAATGTGTTTGAAACTTTAAAGGGGTGCATTTTTCTCTTTAGAGCAGTTAAGAGGAATTTTGGGTAGGAATTTGATATGGGTTTTATGCGAAAACCATTCTTCACTGTTTTTATGAATTTTATGACATGGTTTTTATGAGAAACCTTATAATTTTTTTATGGATTTTCATGAGAAAACTACGTACAACATTTATGGATAATTTATGAGTGGGTCATTTCACCCAAAACCCCTCTTAAAATTGAAAAGAATTCGTGTGAAAGTTTCAAATTTGAGGAAAGCTTGAACTTTTGGAAAACCTATACTTTTATTTTGGAGAAAAAAATTGGTGTTCTTTACGCGGGTGTCTTGCCCTAAAGTATGAAAATTATGGTTGAATGCTCTAAAACAATTATGTTATCAAAATAAATCTAGGGTTATTTTGGGTTATAAAATTATTTTAGAAAAGTCGGGATTAACACTATTATAGACAAAAATAAATCCCGAGCGATTTGTCCTGCATATACAATTATGTTTTAATTCTCTAAAACAATTATGTTTTCAAAACTTAGGATTTTGGGTGCCAATGGGGTTTGGGTGGATCGGTTAAGACGGACGGTTGTGTCGGATCCACCCAGGTTCAAATCCCGCTAGGCACGATCCCACTCGGGTGCTTCTGGTGGCGACGGGGTGTCGCATCATCAAGGTTACGGTGGTTATCGGTGGTGGCGGGTGTTGCATCACCGATGGATGCGGCTTGTGGCTTCGGCTGGTGGTTCTCGACAGTGGTGGAATTTGCATCGTTGGCATTGGTGTTAGTCGCAGTTGGTGGCTCTAAAAACGGTGGTGGCGAAAAAAATTGCATCCTCGGTGCGGGGTCATTAGTCGCGGTTTGTGTTGGTTTATATTGTAATATCTTATCTGAGGACGTTGTTGTAGGGTGGGGCCCCACCAACCCTCTAGTTCATAGTTCCGGTCAAAAGCGTTTAAAAATCAAAAAAAAAAACTTGCGATTTTGAGTTATGATTTTTTTAGTAAAAATTTGAGGATCAAATCTATATAGACAAAAATGAAGCCCCAAGCAGTTTGTCCCGCATATACTTCAACAAGGTTTGAAAGTTAATGTTATTTATTTCGAAAGCTAGTATGATCTAAACAAGTAAACGGAAAAATCGGTTAAATTGGGCAAGGTTGGGTGTTCAGATCCCAACCCAAATTTGTATCAAGACTCCCTTGGGCAAAGCATTGCCATAATTTGGTGACTAGAAAAAATTTGGATATCATCTTTCACGGTAGCAATGGTGATGAACACAAAATTATGTTAGCGTAAGTTTTAGAGTTCTCCTTTATTGCTTTTACTCCTTGAAATGGGTCAAAAACCCCAAGACGCTTTGATGGATGCTTGGCTCATGTAGTGCAATTTTGAGTCATCTCTTGTTAATGTACACCTTGTCTTACGTGGCTAAATCGCCCTTATTAAACTAGTTTTTTTAGAGCTTTGAAATTGAGAAAATTCAACCCCCCGGCTCTTGATTTGCCTAATGATTTATAACTTTCGCTCTAGGAAGTCAAGTACACACCTTGGGGCTTGGGGTATGGGGCATGGCTATAGGGTAAATCACCGTGTTCATGTTCGTGTTTGTGTTCGGCGAGGATAAATTCGAATCAAGTTAGTCAACAAATAAAATTAAGGGAAAAAATTCATTAATAAGTTCTAACTATATAAATAAATATTTATTATTTTGTTTTCAAAATTAATAATAAATATACAAGAATGTCAAAATATAGAAATATTATTAAATAAACCCCGTAAATATTATTAAACAAAATACATATCATAAAACGTTCCATAAAATATATTTTAACTTAAAAATATATTAAAAACCTAAACATTGCATCTGACATAAATACTGCAATCAAAAACTTCAACAGCAGATCTGTCTGCAAAGTTGTAGACAAGAAACTTCAGACTTCCACTTGCTATATTTCGAAAATGGCCTCCAGGTTAGATGACTGCTTGTAGATGATTGTTTGCAGACTTGCAATTGTAAAAATAGTAGAGATTTAAGCTTGTTTGTATAAAAAAAACCTAAAGCTAGTCAACACAAGATACAATATTTTTTTAAGAAGTTGGTCACCTCTCGTTGGTAGGCCTCACTTGGTTCACCCATCGAGTCAAGTGTTTGCTATCTAGGTACACCCCTAGAGGACTTCTCGTGCATAAAAACTAATTTAAAAAAATGGTTGAACTTTAACGTTTTTTATCTATTTTGTTTAAAAACGCCAAATTTTAAATTTTCCATTGAAATTCAGCAAATTTTGTGACATAGGGTACAAGTACATGCTTGAACAGGGGGAAATACACAGGGTATGTGTTTACGTAGCTGGGAATGGAAACACGTATCCTAGGCATTTCTAAAATGAACAAATACGGTTGTGCCCCCAAAAACAAGTTTTTTTTTTCTTTTTTTGGGTCAAAATAAAGTTACAGACGACTTTTAAATCATTAAAACACAAATCCTACCCTAAATGACAGCCCCAAACCAATTTTAAACAACAAGCATTTACCTCACATAATCATCAGCCATTCAATCTAAACAGAGGATGTAATGGAGGGGTGTCAAGTGTAAAGGCATGTGATTTGGGCCTGCTCTAGTGAACCACACTTAAGAGGCCTGATCTATTACACTTAACATTCAACATGTACTCTAATGAGCCACGTGATGCTTCTAATGATGCTCTTGCTAACTACACCGTAGAGCATTATGATTATGAAAATAATGAATATGCTGATTTGTCTTGATTTTTGTGTATACATTGTAACATTTGCACAATGTACTTGTTCTAAGTTCAACCAATGAATATCATGACATTTGGCATTGAATTATCAATATGATTTGTGGTTATTTAGCTTATTTTGTTTACTCTATGCACATTGTATATGGTTAATTCGCTTATTTAGATTTTTTTATATATATTTTATATGTTTTTGTACCCAAGCCCCCAAAAAGAATTGCCGTATTGGCATACTAGGTCCATGTCCATGTATCCATACCCTTACATGTACCGGCTACCTAGCTTTTGTCTAGTGATCATGCATTTTCAGATTTGGGAGGTTATGGACTATTGCAACACCCCAATTTTTGCCTCTATTGGTGAGGAATCCATAATAGAAACTTGTAACCTCTTTCATGTCATATAATCTAGCCTTATCTAGAATTGCCATATTGGCGTATCGGGTCCCCGTCCATGTATCCATATCCATACTGATACTGGCTACCTAGTTTCTGTTTACTGATCATGTATTTTCAGATTTGGAAGGTTATGGACCATCATAACACCCCCATTCATGCCTCTATTGGTGAGGAATAGATAATAGAAACTTGCGACCTCTTTCATGTCATATAATCTAGCCTTGTCTAGCATGTTGGGCTATATCTAGATTGCATAAAACAGCATCGTGATGGGGTTGAGATGATCAACCCAGATTCTTTGAGGGATGTCATAAAATCAAGAACTTAATAATGTTCATGAAACACATATGAGCCTTACCATAAGATCTTTTTGTTTCCGGTATTAATTGGCTTGTTTTGTATAGAGAAATTCCATTTTACTACCTTTTTATCATGAATAACCAATGGAATTGTGGGACAACCCCATGGCCATAGTGGACTATCATGTACAGCCACTACAATCAGAGAGCTGAATACCACCTTTAAAGTTTCAAAATTCCTTGTTTTCCCTTCAATTTCAAAGGTTTTGGCTAAAAATGTTGTATTTTGGCTTATTCATGAATGCCACCTTCTCTACCTGTTCCGAGTTCTTCCACTAGTCATAGTTCGTCTACTAGTAATTGACTCTACTTCAAGTTCCTTTTGTTTTTTGTAGACAATGGCTTTGACTGGATGTATGAATGCCTTGGTGAAGTTTCAACAAAATGTCATAACTACGAAGGGTATGCTTGGTCAATGTTAGTATGTAGAACACTATTCAATGCTCTCAACAATAACAAATATGGTTCTATTTAAGTAATGCCATAGTTTTCTCTATGAATTTTTCCCTTTAATGGATAGGCATCCCAAGTTCTAAAACCCACATTTATCCAACATCAAGAAAATATTAGCTTTTGCCTATATTTACCCATGTAACACTTGAAAGCAACAATTGTCACAAGTAACATGAAAAAACTATTAATAATGATGATGATTTTTAACACCCAAATTGCGAAGGAAAACTTGGACAGTCAACAACCATATTTTTTGTGTAGTTGATGGGCATTTAGATTCAAAAAAAAAAACACCAAGCTTTCATTAGTTGTTTTGACTTATGAGTTTATGAACCAGTTATGATTGTAGATATCAATGAAAGCATGTGCTTTATATAGTGGACAAATAAGGAGAAAATGAGCTTCATCCTCAATTTTTTTAGAATTATATAGGTTGCCCGTGTCACAAGGTTCGGCGAATTTTTTGCTTCAAGTTCGAAATTCGCCGAACTTTTGCCAGGGAACAAATATTCGTTGAAATTCGTGTCTAGTTCGTCTTGAAAATCGGCAGGAAAATGGTGATCTGAATCACAGGAAAATGAGCGAGGAGATTTGTGGAGGTTTGGCGTTCTGTGTGAGGCTCTTGCGTCCGGATAGTTACCAGGTTCAATAAACCCTTCTTTGTTATCAGGGAAAAAATTAAAAAAACGTTAAAAATTAACAGTCTCGACTAGCTGTCGATCCCAAACCCGCGAGAAGAGTACCAAGAGTGTGGCCGAGTTGCAGAGGATCGTGACCAGGACTCGCGAGAAGAAGCCCTCTTTTATTGAGCACGCGAAGAGAATCGTGACCACAACTCACGAGTTTTATTTTCTGTTTTATGTTTTTATTTTATTTTAATGTTATACATTTAATTCCTTAGGTTAGTTTTTAAAGCTATTCGTTAATTTTTTCTTTTATTACATTTAAAAACGTAGGTTAATAATTTTGTTCATTTAATTTATTTTTAATATTTAATTTTATATTACATTTTGTATTCATTTGTTTGTTTTTATAATATTTTTTATTTAATCTTTTTTATGTTAAGTTTATTAATGTTTTTAATGTATTTATTATAAAGTATTACTATATTAAATATAAATTTTGATGTTTTTTATTTGTAATATTTAAAATTAAATATTTTTTATGTTTTCTTATTTTAATTATATATATATATATATATATATATATACATATATATTTTATTATTTGAACTTAATGGCGAATTTTTTTCCGAACTTTATCCATTGGACGAACTCAAACCGAATTTTATACTCATCGAACTTGAACTCGAACTCAAACCTTGTGATTTAGTAGCTTGCAGATTAATTTTTTCCGATGTGTTTTGGACAGTGTCCATCTACGTTTCGCTATTGTGAATTAGTTCTTAACTTTGCAATCAATATTTATTTTTTCTTGAATCTGAAAACTTTATACGGGTAGGTCAGATGATCAAGTCTGGGATTGATAATATCCTTCTAATAAGATAGCTTCATTCATCTTTCAATATTTCAGGATAGCTTGCAGATTAATTTTTTCCAATGTGTTTTGGAAAGTGTCCATCTACGTTTCGCTACGATGCTCATGTGAATTAATTCTTAATTTTGCACTCAATGTTTATTTTTTCTTGAAGCTGAAAACATTATATGGGTAAGTCGGATGATCAAGTCTGGGATTGATAATATCCCTGTAATAAGATAGCTTCATTCAACTTTCAATATTTCATCCTTCCAAAGGTTTTCAAATATGGCAACATTATAACCAACTCGGAATATGCCAAAAACAGAGCAGGATGGTTTTGAAGTTTCTTGTCCTCCAGGCTGCCTTTACAGTGGAAGAAAAAAGGAGGGAAGGCAGCCCAACCTATATGCAATGCAGCTCTAAAGGCAAACCCCAATGTCAGACACCAATGGCAGACTCAAGGTGGATGTGAGGTAGCCAGCCCAGGTGAGACCAAGGCAAGCAAGGCCTAATCATAATGTTGCTTATGGAGGACATCACCACTCCCAAAATATAGCAATGGCAGACAGCAAAAAAGTGGCCCAAGACAGACGCTCCTTACAATATAAGAGAGTTGATTCCACTCCCATTAAAAAATAGGCTAGAGGAGTGTTATGTTCATGTGTTCAAAAATTACATGATTCTGCCAATCAATGTCCTATAATGAGAGAGCAAGCGGTGGTGGTGGAGTTAACTTCATGCGTCACAAGAAATAACAACCTTAAATATGACATCCATTTGACTGTCACTTAGAAACAAAATCATTTTGCTTGGAGAAGTTAATTGAAAAAACATAAAATATTAGTTCTTTTTACTTTGAGACGTCAATCAAAAAATCATAATATCTTGGCCATACAGTGGAACTTGGAACCCTTATTTTCCAAAAAGATTTTTTCGAGCTCGACACGGAGGTGCAGTGATATTGATGCCATTAGTAACCAGTCAGTAGAAAACTGGTGCAGACGGTAAAGGAAATTTTAATCTATGTGGCATGCAAAAATCCAAGATAAGAACCTTGAGAATGATATCTCACAACGTATTTCAGATAGATGTATTTAAGACATGTATTCATGTATATTTTCTCATAAGAGAAGCAATTAAATAATCTTCATGCAACCACCAATGCACCATACTTTTCCTACAATCTCACCTCCTATAATCCCGTCCTTAGGTGTCAAACTATGTAGTCGTGTCTATATATTCTTCAGAAAGCTACTTATATCGGTATTATAGAATCAAGGGAACTCCAGTGCTGCCACATGCAAAACAAATTTTCCAAGCTTCAGACATATTTCTCTGCATTCTAGTTGGGCACAATCAGACTCTCTAACCCCTCATGAACATAGATTTCAATCTGTCAATCAGTGATTGAACTGCATTTTTTATGCTCACATATAATCAATATGCAATTCTGCAACCCACAAGTCTACTTCTTTGAGACAAACAAAAGTGAAGATTGGGGACAAACTCAGTTAATGGAGAAAGTAAGGCTTACTGTGCTGTTCTTCATTCAATCAGAATATGTTATAGGTGAATACATAAAGTGAGACAGATGACCGACTGATTGTCAACTAGCTCTTAATTACAAGATGAGTTAAACACACCCTCGCTTATTCCTAACTTTTATAAAACATTATGTTATGTTCTAATATTGTGCATGTATTCCCTATGCCTAAAATTTATAAAACATCATGTTATGTTCTAATACTGTGCATGTATTCCCTATGCCAATGTTATTTTATAATATAAGTACATATGACTTACATTTACGACCATTATATTAACTCATCCAACATTTATTCAGACATTAACAATCACCTTTCCTTGGAAAAAAATTGACAGATTATGAATATTCAGTCGAATAAATCCACTTTTATTTGACCTCATGTAATGAATACTAATAGGAGTCCCGAAATGCATGACAAACTCACCATACGTATAGCCAAATAAACTAAACAGTCAAGAATAATGACAGCAATACAAACTTGCTATACGACTTAGCAAAATAAACGTAACAGTGAAGAATAATGACAGCAAAAAGGGCAAATATATGCAAAAGGGCCAACAAAGATGTCTACATACTAAGATTGAGCCAAGTTGGGAACATACCTCATCTACTGCCTGCTGAAAATAATCAGACGCCTTCTTGAAGTAAATTTTTGCAACCTCATGTTCTGGTGTGAGAAATGCATGGGAGGTATGGGCATTTCCTAGGCACCAAAGTGTATCATGTTTCTTTGGATTAACTTTGAGCGCCTCTTCAAGTTTTGACACAGCATCTTCGAAATAAGGAGATAAAGGTCAGTGAACTTCTGTACCAATCTTCATAAAAATAGCATACAGATATATAAATAAACACAACTTGGCTTTTGGGTTATATAAATATATTTATAACAAACACTTCAAAATAAGTAACTGAGTAACATTATGTCAAGTACCTAGTCCAATTAATAGTAGCAATATATTTTGTTTCGTCACAATGCACGCAGTAGATAAGTCTTGAAACAGCATCATCACGATTACAGCCATTGTTATTTTACAAAAAAAAAAATCATTAAATTCTGTCTTGTATTGTTCATAATAGAAAGCTGTTAAAAACGATAGATTTAAGCATGTCTTTTCCAGCATTAAGTAAATTTAGCTGTAACAGTCAATAAAAGGTAAGTACTTGAGCATAATAGCTTAATACAATCGATAGCTTACAAGTTTTCTCCAATAACATGTAAACGTGTCTGAACCCAACACTACAAGATAAGTACTTGAGCAACATAATCATCAAATATTTTTACAGTTGATAGCTTGCAAACTTTCACCAATAACATGTGCATACACATTGCATACTAAAGCAATTGCGCCGCTCAATAACAGAACAAATAGAACGTGTATTGGAACTCACAGCTAAATCACAACTTACAATGGAACCACGGGAGTCCTTGTATGTAATGTCCCTTTTAGGGCTGAACCACACCAACAAGGAATTTACACAAACCCCAGCTGAAAATAATCTGATTTTTATAACAGCAGATCCAACAATATTAGAAACCCTAGCAGCGAATAGGAAATTACACTTTTAGGGCATCATACATCATTAAAAGCAGCTGAAAGTAAATAAACCTTAGTTACCTAAGTCTCGGGGACAGGGGGACGGGGGTACGGAGGGACGGGGTTTCGGACGGCAAAAAATTCCCAAATTTTGGGGACGGCAAGGGGATGGCTTTTAAAATAATACATAAAAATTAATATTTCAATATTTTAACTTTTTCAATGACATTTAGGGATTTAAATTGTATTTAATGTATTTTAGGTACTTTCAAGATTATAATTTGATGTTCTTGGTAAAAATAACATCTTTTTAAAAGTAAAAACATCAGAAAACTTTTGAAAGATTTAAAAAAAATTGGGGACGTCCCCTCCAAGTCCCCAAGTCCCCGAAACGTTTGGGACATCACCAAAATCTAGGGGACGCATCCCGCGTAACACCGATTTAATAAACAAGTCTTCCTAATGCAGCAAACTGTAGCAGCACTTAATGGCATTGATGCAGCCTAGAATTTACCAAATAACACCCTAGACGCGCTAACACATCACTCAGCCCTAGGCGAGCGCTCACCCAAAGCGCACAAAGGTACCAGGTCCCTCTTTAGGGTTGTTGTAGCAAGATGTTAGTGTGATGAAGGAAGAAACATATAGATCCATAGCTAATCCATCATTCTACAATGCATGCCATATTCAAATCTAGGAAAGAACAAGCTTAAACAATAATCATGATTGAATCAAGAACATGCACTACTCAATTACACACAAGAATGACACTTAGATTCAGCCAATATCTTCCATCTATTAATAAACACAAAAGCTCCTTACAATAATGGCAATCTATATCGATGCGCGCATGGATCTGATATAGTAATCCAGTCATATGCACATATCTCTTTATGCTTACCTCTTACGCTCTGCATATACCTATATATATCTCTCTACTACTATGTGATTCACATCATATATATAGGGTGGGGACTTGCCCTTCACCGCTTATCTATTCCAAAAATAGGCCGCATGCTACTAATAGCCACACACCGTTTACAGGCATAGCCACACATGCAAGTGTGTTATTTATAGACCTCTTATAGTTAACTGAAGTGACAATCCTATTCTTAGCTCGTCTCCATGCAAAACACTTCGATCCAATCCTCTAAAGATAGACAATGTGTGGCGCACACGTCTCTGCCTCGTTTATGTGCTTTGCACGCCATCTTCTAAAAATAGGTCTTCATGCTCAAAATCAGCTAAGTCCCAAAAGCTGAACTCCCTCTGCGCGCGGGTTCTTCCTGTCCCTTCGCGCCCTTGATCCTGGCCTTCTCTCCTACCACGGACTTCTTGTGTGATCTCTAACAAGTATTCTCTGATCAACATTACCCCACACTAATCTCATTGTCGTCCCGACAATGGGTATCTCAAAATTGAAGTAAAGAATGTTGAATGGAAAGAATAAGAAAGAATGTAGATGAATAAGAAGTTTTATGAGGCAGCCTCCTCTATATCAGTTTGAAGGATCAACTCTAGATACTCCTTTATTTCGGCCTCCAAGGCCTGCCACTCAATGAATGCTTTCTGCCTACTCTGGTATGTCCACAATAATAGACTCCAGTTCATCTTGGGTAACTTCACCTTTTTCATTCTGCAATACCAACATAATGTTGGACATTGCAGTATGTTTTCCTTCCAGCGCATCCATCTTTTGTGCGATGAGTTTCCCAAGCTCATCTAATCTTTCCTTGTGTGGCTCTTGTGTTGTTGCTAGGGCCTCACGCTTTTGCTTTACGAGTGTTAACCATTCTGCACGGCCCAAGGTATCATCCTTCATAGCCTTCTAGACTGCATTATCTTCTTCCAGAGTCTTTACCTTGATTAGCGCCTTTGGAGCTATGCATATATTTAAGGCATGATCCGCCTTTTTTAATTCTTCTTGGAGCGCTTACAATAGGCCTTCATATGATGCAATCTTTCTAACTATTGTAGCCTTAGCCCTTTCTCGCCTCTTCTTCAGGATTCTTTGGTTTTGGCATTTTGATTGTGTCCTCTTCCAATACCAAGTCCACCAAAGCTCTAACATAATGCATTGCGAGGGGAATTGTTCTGGTACCTTAGATTTTAGATGCGGGCGCACTTTCATCACATGATCTCCAACGGCCTCTGCCATGCCAATTAACGCACTATTCTTTTTTCTGCTCCAAGTCCTTCTCTTGGGTTAGGCGCACTATCACTGCATCCTTCATCTTCAACTCCTCGCGCAAAGACTCGATTGTTGCGGCCTTGTCCATGTTTCTTCTTGCAACCTCAGTAGAAACCTTTACTAGTGCATTGCTAACCTGTTCATCTGACATAACAATAGGTTTAACTGTTATGTGCCTGGCTTGAGGTGTCTTCTTCATTCGTCTTGACACGCATGACTCCTCGCATACATCAAAATCAGGCTCATCCATGTGGGTGTGCATTGACCATGAGAGTTGCTTTCTAGTGCGAACGGTCGCCATATCCCCATCCATTAATTCCCAGCCAAATAAATCATTTTGTTCTACAGTGCTTTGGAAACGGGCGCGGATGATTTTTCCGATGTCCTCTGCATAGCCCATGAGTGGTGCATTGTGTTCCCCACTCATCCTCTTTAATCTAGGACCCTTGGGAATTGTAGCTTCAAGGTTAGGAGTTTGTCCCGTTACACCTTGAGCAGTCGCATGCACGGATCCGGAGGTTTCCTTCTCTCTTTCTTATCGTCCTTCATCTCTTCATCTTTTTGCTCTTCCTCGTTCTGTGGCTCGTCTTCTTGCTCGAGTGGGGTAGGAGATGCACGCTCGCTCTCCCTTGATTCCTCCGCTTCTTCATCCAACTTAAATTGTTTTGTGGGCCTTTGCGCGGTATGTTTTCCATTGTGTGCTTACCCTTCGGTGGCCCTGGGAGCACGAATTCATTCTCCACATACTTATTGTTCTCCATCTTGGGCTTCAGCTGAAGATACACTAATGCTGCCCCTATATCTGCTACAGCCAGACTTATTGGCTTAATATTCAACACCTCCGAAATGAGCCTCTCGACATAGGCACTTCTTCCTGGATACACATACTTCTTCCTCAACATGTGGTAGTCACAGTCTACCTTATCTGCATTGAATACCAGTCGGCACATGTATGTGAATCTATGAACAGATGCTTGGAAATACCTTACAGTGAATGCGTAAGGCAATTTACACCAAGGGCTCTAGACTCAATCTCTCATTGGGAAGCGCACGATGCAAAAATGTTGATATACAACAAACTGGACTTGTTTTCCCACTACTAATGGTAGGTCCTTCGGGATACGCCACACTTCTTCAAATGTCGTGCGAGCTGTTGTACCATTTCTTCGACCTTTGCTTGACGTCATCTGTCATGGACCCTTTACATAGGTACTTGCTAAACCTTTCAGTTGGCGACTTATTCTCAATGGGGTATTCCCATACCTTTTCCTTCGGCCCGTCTGGTACTCCAATTTCCATGAATACTGGTGATAATAGAACAGCCCCAAAGCTGATCTTCCCCCGTGCACGCTTCCTTGACTATTTGCTCTGCAATGTAGCCTGCAATATTGTAGACTACTCCTTCTGACATCTTGTGCACAACGTGTAACCACATAGTATTTACCTGTGACCACCGCTCCTGGTTGTTCAAGTTTTTAACAAGGTGTGTTCTTTGCTTGCACAACCTGGACAGTTCTTCAATTTGTCTATATCCATACCACGCGGACCCTTCAAGTACCCCAACTCCTGTCTGGTCTTTAAGATCGCAGCTTTATCTATGAGATCATTCTTTATATCCTCTCATGTGGCCTTCAAACCTGTCACCGTTGAGATAAGCGTGGATGAGATTCTAACTCTATGTCCTGCAAAGTAGAATAAGTCCTCATGCACTCTGCTCATGAGCCATTGGTACAAGGGCTCATACTTCCCGAAATATGGAAGCTCATATAATTGGTAGACCCCAATTTTCTTCAACATGACTTCTACTTTGCATCATCATAAACTGGCATGTCATTTGTCGTACATTTGTTCGTCCTCGTAGTGAGAAAGGAATCGAGCTCCTTCTTATTCTCTGAGGTCCTGTGATTGTATTTGCCTACTTTGCTCTTTACGATGTGTGAATCCCATTCATAGTCGATGATGACTCCTACGGATATTGCATTTACGAAAAATTGCTTTGGTGCCATCTCTTCCTCCTCGACAACCACCTTCTTCTTTCCTTTTGCTCCTATTGCATTTACCTTCTTGGGTGCCATTTTTACCTTGCAATCGTCTCCTCTTTAACTCGTAATTTGCGAATCAAACCCTAGCTCGATTGATTGTGCCCTAGGTGGAAACTTCGTGCCCTAACTCCTCTCTGTCGCCGCTTCGCTCAAACCCTTCACCATCGGGGCCACGTGAGCTTCTTTTCGCATTGCATTTGTTTGTCACGCTTGGTTTGGACCCTTCGTACCTTAACCCATTCACTCGGCTCTTCGCACTTAGTTCTTTCCTCAAATACTCTTAGTCATAACGGTAAAAATGAATTCGCATCCCATCCTTATATAGTTTTTCAAATTTTGATGCATTTATTGCTCCTTCACCTACCAAATATCCTCTCATTCATTAACCAAATCCGTTCGTTCCTCGCGCCCTTGGCCTATAACCTTCTAGCGTGCCTTCCTACCCTCTGGTCACAGACTTCTCTTCAGCGCACGCCCTTGCGCCCAAGTACCTCGTCACTGTACCTTCTCCTAGTAGTTATCATGGCCTCTACTTACCTCGCATTATATTGTCCTTTCATTCATCTCCATCCTTGGTCACTTTTGAGAAGCAATCTTCTTTTGACTTAAAGCACACCCGTAGCAACTTATTCCTTTCACCTTTCAATTCCCACAGTCTTTTACTTGGATAACTACAACCACCCCACACTAAAAGTATGTGTAGTCCTCTGCGCATAAACATTCTTCACATAGTAATTAGCTTCATGCGTGCAAGCGCGCTTATTACACAAGAACAACAACTAAATTGACAAAGCATAATGACAAGTGAAGGAAAAATACATTAAGGAAATACATAATTGAAAATCTATATGGCAATACTACCTTATTACAAACACCAAGAAGACTTATTTATAAGAGGGCTTCAGCCTACTCCCATTAAAGTAACTGGGTAGCCGTGTTCCATCAAGTGCTTCTAATTGGCAAGCACCTTATTCAAGTATGTAAGTGATGACATACGCCCCAACTAATGTACTTTGAGCTTGCCTGGATGGCGCAAGAACTTAGAGTCATAAAGAAGTACCATTTATCCAACTGCCAACTTCTTATCCTTTATATTTCTATCATGCCATGCTTTCTGCCTGGCCTTTTCTTGCTTCTAACTCCAACGTGCTATGGCTCGTCGCTCATCCAATTGAATCATCTTTTCAATCCGCTCTTCTAAAGCGTGCTCATCAGCTAGACCTCAGAGCGCGATGCACAAAGAAGGTAACATGAATTCTATAGGAAGAACGGCTTCGACACCAAACACCAACTAAAATGGTGTGGCCTTGTTCAATCTCTTATAAGTGGTTCTATATGCCCAAAGAACAGCTGACACTTTATCATCCCAATCCTTTCTTCCAACATCACAAATTTTTGTCAATGTCTGGCTCAAAATCTTGTTGAAAGCCTCAGCAGTTCCATTTGCCTGAGGGTGGTAAGGTGTAGTCTTATGGTGGGCAACCATAAACTCATCTAATAGGATCGTTATGGTTTCATTTAAAAAGTGTGTACCCCTATCACTTATCAAACTTAAAGGACATCCATACTTTGTAAAAACATTCTCCCATAGAAACCAAGTTGTTGTAGGCTGTTGTCTGAGTCCTTCGTAGGTGTTGCTTCGCCCACCGTGTGAGTTAATGTGCAAGCAATGATATAGCGATCCGATCACTGCCCGCGGCGGTGGCGACATAGGTCCTACAAATTCAATGGCCCATTTCTCAAACGGTTCTGCACTGATAATAGGTCTCAATGGCATTTCATCTCTTTGTCCTGGTTTTCCTAGGCGTGACAATGATCACATGCCTTACAATATTCTTTACAGTCTTTATACAATGTCTCCCACCATAATCCAGCAAGTAGGATTTTGCGTGTTGTAGCATCACCTGCATAGTGGCCACCTACAATACCATCATGAGCCTCGTCCATTATATCCTTACACTCATGCTCTAATACACAACGACATAATACTTCATCTCTACCTAACTTGTATAGGTCACCACTGATCAACATAAAAGGTGCCGCACGTATGGAAAGCTGTTTCTTTTCCAATGCCTTCATTCCTTCTGGTGCCATACCAGTCCGTAGAAAACAACAATGTCGTCAAGTTCGGTTAGGGTGCGCGTTGTAATCTATACAACCGAGAATCCGCATGGTTTATTCAATCGCCTGTGCTTCTTCTCCTCGGTGAATTCTAGATAGGTGGTCTAGTCCGAATTACTTTTCCTTGGCTTTACCACAACTGTGAAATCAAACTCTTGAAATAAGAGTACCCATCTGCATATGCGCCCCTGCAAGACGGGCTTGTTTACCAAGTACTTCAATGCCATGTGATCCGTATAGAATACAAATGGTGTAGCTAGCAAAATATTGCCGAAACTTGTGTAATGCATAGATCATTGACAAAGCTTCGTGCTTTGTAGTTGTATAATTATATTCGTGGCATCAACTTCCTACTAGCAAAGCAAATAGGATGATCGACAATACCTTCTCCATGTTGAGCTAATATTGCGCCAATGGCCGTGCAAAGGCGTCCACGTGTACATGAAATGGTTTGTCCCATGAAGGAAAACGCAAGATAGGCGCGGTAGTAAGTTTCTCTTTCAATGTTTCAAACACACGTACGCTGCGATTCTCCCCAATAGAATGTACCTTTTCCTTTCAGTAACTCCTCCAGAGGTGCGGCAATTTTTGCATATCCCTTGATGAATTTTCTATAATATCCTGTGTGACCTAAAAATCATGTGCACCTCGCTCTGACTGGTAGGCGCTTCCAACCCTAAAATGACTGCAACCTTAGCTAGATCAACAAGCAATCCTTCCTTGCAGATTATGTGTCCCAACAGTATTCCAAAAGGTGTAGCAAATATGCACTTCTTGATGTTCAGAGAGATACTCAACTGCCTACATCATTCAAACATTAAGCGCAGATTGTCATAGTGATCCTTAACAAGCCCATATATTGTCCAATCATTGAGGTAGACCTATAAGAAGTTGTGAATAAAATCTTTGAATGCCTGAACAACTATGCGCGAGAATACAACAAGTGCATTTTTCAATCCAAAAGGCATCACAGTATAGGCAAAGCTGCCCCATTCGGTAGTAGTAAAAGTTGTCTTTCCCCGATCCTTTTGGGCAATTCGAACACGATGATACCGGAAAATCCATCTCAGTAAAGGAATAGATTTTGCGCCCTACTACTCCTAGTATTTCCTCAGTGAATGGTGTAGGAAAGGGATCTGTGACACATGCTGCATTTAGCTCCCTGTAATCAACACAAATTCGAATTCTACCATCCTTTTTATACTGATCACCATAGGACTAACCCATTCTGACTCATCCAAAGGTCGAATGATTCCAAACTTCAACATTTTATCAATTTCTTCTTTTACCTTTTTGTGCAAATTAGGATTCATTTTGTAAGGTCTCTTTCTCACTGGACGCGCACCTTAAGTTTTATCTTCATTTCCCCAAGTGATTCATGCACGCCTTTAAGTTCATGATACCCTCGAGGGAATAAGTCTTGGTAATCCCATAATAACTCAATAATCTTTGCCACCTCCGAGTCGACCCAGTAGTCTCCAATTATGGCCTCCTTAGGCTCAACCTCCGATCCTATATTGACCTTCTTTATCTTCATTAGTTCATGGTATATGTGCGTATCCTTATCTGCACTATCCAAGACCTCACGCGCCCCCTGTGAATGGTCAATATCCAAGTTTTCAACTTCCTTATCATCCATGATGTACACAATCTTTCCTTTTTCTTTCTCAAGGCAAGCACGTTCAAGCAATATGGAGTCTTCTCCTTCTTCAAAACGCGCACCTAATTTTGTCTCACCAAATAATTCTGTATGAGTTCCTCCGCCTTTGCACTATCTCCCATGGTTAACCGCTTGACAAATTTTAATGCCTCTTCTATTGGAGGTTGGGAAGAAAAGTAGTCAAAGGTATGGATCATTCCTGCAGTCAAATTTTGCTAGTTTCCAATCTCTCGATGTAGTTCTGCATATACATACCAAGCGCGTGCGCACCCTTGTAGAGTGGAATACAATTTATGCACCCAGAGTGAAGGTGGTAATGCTTCTGTCCTGCTGTCCAGAGTCTCTCACACTGCTGAATGTGGTGTTGAACAAGTTGATCACCATTATAAGTGCAAATTTGCGTAGGTGCATTGCTTCTTACAAACCTAGTAGATAGGGCGATTCTGATCTCCTTCCACTCCATAAGATTATCTTTGTGAACTACCCACCAGCCGCGCTAATGTCCCCGCAAGTGAGTATATATGCTAACATGTCTCTTCTCCGACTGGTCTATCCACTATGCCTCCATGGCTTGTAAGAATACAGGAAGATCTTCTGCTCCTGTATACCAAGGTATTGCGCTACTGTCCGTCGAATAGAACGAAGTCCATTCTTGCGCAACCGCGCTTTTTACCTCGCGCCCTTCTAGTTCATATGTACCATGAGCCCAATTGTCACAAGCAATACTCATAGTATCACTAATAGAATGAGAATCTTTCCACTGTAGGATGCCTTCCTTTAATGGATCATTGACCTCTTGGTCTTAAATAGCGTGTACATAGATTTTGTTTAAGTTTACCTCACTTAGAGGCTCAACATATGGTGTAGACTTCCCATCTGTCAAAGGAATCACAACCCTTTCCTCCTTGTTCTTAAAGCTGATATACCCCTTATTGAATCTCAAGTCAACATTATTCGCATAACACCAAGGGCATCCAAGCAAGGCTGGAAAACTGTCTGCTTCTACAAGTGCTAATACCTCAAAATCCCCAATGAATTTGGCCCCTTGTATGGTTATAGATGCATCCTTCAAAACTCCTATGGGAGTGGCCTTAGTCCTATTTGCCATAAACAACACATTAGATGATGGTTGTAATGGAGGTCTCCCCATTTGTACCCATGCATCTAAAGTAAGCACATTGACTTTCGCACTTGTATCAATCAAAATATTGCTCAACAACCATCCATCTACAACAACATTCAAAGTGATCTCTTTATCATAGTCAATGCTATCAGGGGGAAGATTTGCATGTAGGATCTGCCGTTCATTCTCAGTGCTTTTGCGTGGAGTGTTCCCCTTCAACCAATTCCCTAATAATGGAATAATATTCTCCTTGGCGCAACATTTTACACACCTCTCTAATGTCATCAATATCAGAGGGGACCTTCCTTGCTTCTTTCTTTTGTTCCATCTTTCTAGACTGCTCTTTTAAACATTGTATTTCACCTTGAAGATTTTTGAGGACCTCCATGGTCTCTTGATAGACTTCCTTCTGATGGGCAGGATCTGGGTACCTTGCATGCAAAACCTCCTCCTTAGTGATTGTAGGCTTCTGGTACGATGCCTCTCTTGCGCATGCCACTTCAACACGTGTGGTAATCTTCACAGTTAAGGCCTCAGGTTCTAGTGCTATCTTGGGCATCCACTGATTTTCCTCCGCGTCGTTGGACCCTAACCATCCCTGCGCCTTTGTTTTCTTGCTTATGATGTTTATTGAGATGCTCATATAAGTCCGAGCACTCATAGCTATGATTCTTTCCGCAGAAAGAACATGTAACATTCTTGGGACATTCGCGCCTATAATGATCAGGGGATCCACATGTATAGCACGTTCCGTGAGGAAACTCGCTTCTTCCTCCACCACAACCTCGTCCTCCATATCCACCTCGATATCCACATCCTCTTCCACGACCTCCTTCAAAACGGCCCTCATTCCTGTCATAGCGCGGTTGATTATGATCCCGATCTTGGTGCTCGTTCTTGTTCTTAGAGTTATCCGTTACACTTGTTTGTCGTACCCCAATGTCTATAGCATCATGGATCTGACCAATCAATCGACAATCCTCAGTATCATGGGTTGTGGACCTGCAAATCTTGCAAAAGCAGGATACATTCTTCCTTATCGTGCGTTGTAACAAAGGACAATGGCTAGCATCATGATTCAAATGACAGATTTCACAGTCTAATAGCAATGAACATATAGATCTGCGAGGGCAACTATCCTTGGTGTGACCTTCCACCTCACAATTTGTACACCAAATCCCTGAGCGTGTTTCATGAGCTGAATTTGCCGATAATTTTTCTAGCTGCTTTACCATGGCTGCAATTTGTGCCTCTAAGAATGGACTAACACCAGTGTCAATGCTCCCAACTGCCTCAAGACACAAAGGCTCCAAGTTGCTTCGATTGCTTCGCTGATTAGTGTGTCTTATGTGACAATGCTCTTACGAATGGTGTAATCAATCCTCCAACAAACTATTGTGCATGTTGGCTGGCGTGAATGTCATAAGACAGCTTAGATAGAAGTGTCTTAAAGCGGGCATCATACTCACGTACACTCTCAGTAGTGCCATGTTTGATATCTTTGAGTGCGCTGATACTCTTCTGCTCAAACTCCGGGATATAGAACTCTTTTAAGAAAGCATCCTTCAATGTTGCATAATCCACGCAAGTTTGATTAGGGTCAAACTTCCTATACCAGTTGTGTGCTCGTCCTGCAAGGTAGTAGCGAATTGACTTGCCTTATGCTCAGAAGTCGTGATCCTTTTCGCGCCATAAGATTTCACACATATGCACATGTTCAGCAACATCCTCTATACCTCTATATTCCGGGAGACAAAGAGACATCTCCATATAGATATTATGTGGTTGTTGCGGGCCTTGACCACCTGATCCTAGAACCTCCGTGTTTCCTCTACCTCTAGAACCACCAGATCCACCGGAACTAGAACCACCTATTCCTCTTGATCCTCCACCTGTAGTTGGAATATGACCTATAGATGTACTCCCCTGTGCTCGACAGTAGTACTATACTGAACCCCTACAGTCTGTGAGGTAGTTCCACTTCTAGAGGTGAATCCAACATTTTGCGCGCTCACATTCTATGCGGATGATGCGCCTAAAAATGTTCCTCCAAATAATGAAGTCGTCTGACCTGCCATTGATGTGCTTGCTTCCTGACTTACTCCTGCTCTCCTACTTCCCAAGTTAGCTTGTTGGTTACTTGTCATACTAGATACTGGAAAACCAAGCACAATGGCTAGGTCACCAGGTGGATTAAGATGCGTGTCTGCGGCCTACGTTGTCTTTGCTGGCGCACTTTTGTGTGAAGCCAAGGGGTATCTTTTTCATGCTTTCCAAGATGGGGAGTTCTTAATGCTCTGGCTCCACGTCTTCTACGTGAGCTTCAAATCCTTTACGAGCCATCTCTCTCCTCAACACCATACTTTCTGCAATGGTATGTTGCTTCTCTATCTCCCTCTCACATGCCTCATTATACTTAAGCCGCCTTTCCTCTCTCTGCCTTTCTGCCACTAGGTCTGCCAACTTTCACCAAACTGTTCCTGCCCTCGCGCGTGGTGAGGTTTAGTTAGCCATTGGTTTACTCTCCAGGTTCAAAGTTACCATCAAGATCTTGATCGCCAGTGGAGTACCTTGCGAGATATGCTCCTCAGTATACATGGCTGGAATTCGAGATACATCCGAGCAAGAATACGTCAAAATTGAATATTTGAGAATATAATCTGTTTAGAACACCACGAAACCACGTATCCACAGCCATGAGTCGGATCAAATAAACATCATAAAGGGCCTGAAATTTTTCCTGTGTCCAGACAAGTGCGCGATACCTCCAATTCCGCTTAGATGCATAAGCAATCAGCCACTCGTATAATTCTATTGGAAAGATGGTGAAAAAGCTCTCATATAAGTTGTCATACAAATTTTGTTCTACCCAAGTGCGTGCGTTAAACTGAGATCCAATGTTGAACCGCCGTGCATATTCTTCCTCCAGATCGTGTATCCACTCCTCAATACTTGCTAGAGTTAACCGGTACATCTTCATCGCGAACCATCTGAAAACAACTGAAAAAGAGGTCCGGCAACGAAACCAATGATGCAGCCTAGAATTTACCAGATAACACCCTAGATGCGTTGGCACATCACTCAGCCTAGATTGAGCACTCACCCAAAGCACGCAAAGGTATCAGGTCCCTCTTTATGGTTGTAGCAGGATGTTAGCGTGATGAAGGAAGAAACATATAGATCCATAACTAATCCATCATTCTACAATGCATGCCATATTCAGATCTAGGAAAGAATAAGCTTAAACAATAATCATGATTGAATCAAGAACATGCACTACTCAATTACACACAAGAATGACACTTAGATTCAGCCAATATCTTCCATCTATTAATAAACACATAAGCTCCTTACATAATGGCAATTTATACTGATGCGCGCATGGATCTGATATAGTAATCCAGTCATATGCACATATCTCTTTATACTTACCTCTTATGCTCTGCATATATATATATATATATATATATATATATATATATATATATATATATATATCTACTACTATGTGATTCACATCATATATATAGGGTGGGATTTGCCCTTCACCGCTTATCTATTCCAAAAATAGGCCGCATGCTACTAATAGCCACGCATTGTTTTACAAGCATAGCCACACATGCAAGTGTGTTATCTATAGACCTCTT
This sequence comes from Taxus wallichiana var. yunnanensis, assembly GCA_018340775.1. Lineage (NCBI taxonomy): Eukaryota > Viridiplantae > Streptophyta > Pinopsida > Cupressales > Taxaceae > Taxus > Taxus wallichiana. The sequence goes on along the minus strand of CM031238.1, from coordinate 459,521,576 downwards.
ATAGTTAACTGAAGTGACAATCCTATTCTTAGCTCGTCTCCATGCAAAACGCTTCGATCCGATCCTCTAAAGATAGACAATGCGGGGCGCACACGTCTCTGCCTCATTTAAGTGCTCTGCATGCCATCTTCTAAAAATACGTCTTCATGCTCAAAATCAGCTAAGTCCCGAAAGTTGAACTTGTCCTCCGCGCGCGGGTTCTTGTTGTCCCTTCGCGCCCTTGATCCTAGCCTTCTCTCCCGCGCGGACTTCTTGTGTGATCTCTAACAAGTATTCTCTTATCAACATTTGGGACATCACCAGGTCCCTAAGTCGCCGAAACGTTTGGTACATCACCTAAATCTAGGGGACGCATCCCGTGTAACACTTGATTTAATAAACAAGTCTTGCAGCGAACTGTAGCAGCACTTAATAGCATCCATTCTCATGCAATATGGGCTGGAAATTAACATAGAAATATCCCAAATACTCAATAAATCCAGCAAGATGAAATCTAGAGCAATTTGTATTTTATAAATTTATTTCAAATGCAAATACAGCTGAAACTTCTAAAATTCATAACTCCATGAATACTTGGAGTTTCAACACAAACCAATGCTCAAAATGATCTTGAAGAGACTAGTTATCCAATGAAAGTGAAATCACAATTTTCCAACCATGAAAACCCACTGAAAAGTGATCTTGAAATCTCCAAATGGGTAGATCAAGCTGGAAATGAATGTGGCAGCCCCCAAAAGCGTGCCCTAGCTGGAATGTGTGCCCTAGCACTGATAGAAACCCTTTCCGTTGTGAAATTCTGAATTTTGAAGCTCCAATGTGACTTCCGTATGAAATCATCAATGCAACAAATGAGGGTTTCCATCCCCAAGTGTTGTGAGTCGTGACTATTGAGGGTTTTCGTCTCAAATACGATCCAATGAAGGTTTTCACCCTCAAAGGGGTGTAAATGAGAGATCAATGCTCTCATTTCCAAAAGAGAAGTATATAATTCCTAAGATGATGTCCACAAATGAGCCCCCATCATTTTCTTTTATAGCCTTTACTTTTCTTTCTTTGTGGAGCACTCCATGTAGGCCTCTTTATTTCTTTTTTAATATTTGTTTTTTCCTCCTAAAGAGGGACGGCCTCTCCTCTCTTTTATTTTAGTATTTAAAAATACTTTTTATTTTAATAATAATAATATGAAGTTGTCCCAAAATAAGAATTGGCTGGGCCCAACTTAAAATATTATTAATTATTTTTAATTTAGAAAAGGGGACATTACATTGTACTGTGTGCAGCCAAAAATGCATAGGTGAAGAGAGAAGAAAAACAATACTTTTCAAAAAGGATCTTGCAACAAATATATTCTTCTTAAAATATTCATAAATAGAATGGTCAAAAAGATCAAGTGCACTAACTTTTTCACCACTATGACTACCTTCGTGAAACTTGCAAATTACAACCTTAACTTCACGGGGCCCAAAATCATTAGTGGCTTGCTTGGTTCTGATTGCTCTTCTCCCCACTAAATACGGGGTATACCTATTAGAATTATACAACAATTCATTGTGTGTTGTGGCCATCATTTAGATACTTTTTTATGCCATAGGTATTCAGCATATTCTTGTAGAAATACTCAAAACCCAATACTTTGTTAGGTTTACACTCTCTGCCCCCACTGGCAACTTAACCAAAAAAGGATTCTTAAAAAAAGGAATATCAAATGTCAACAAAAAATTGTTTATGCATATGTTCAAGTATCTTATGATTCATGGTAGAGACTGTATAGTGTATGCTACCACTGAAGTAAGCAATACATTCAGTACTTGATACAAAACCTAAATGTCATAAGTTGATGCATATTTACTATAAAAATACATGTGTATTTTGGAATATAATTAGAAACGTTTATGCATATGTTCAAGTATCTTATGATTCATGGTAGAGACTGTATAGTGTATACCACCACTGAAATAAGCAATACATTCAATACACGCAACGAAACCTAAACGTCATAAGTCGATGCCTATTTCCTATGTAAATACATGTGTATTTTAGATTATGATTAGAAACATTATAATTTATGTGACTCCTTGAATACATATTTTTGTTGATTATCATCATACCAATTAAATTGATCTCCCATTCCGCTATGACTATTACATTCTAATGGTTTTAGACCCCGCTACTTTGGCATCAATTAGATTGTATAATTAAGGATATATGATTGTCTTCTTCGCAATGCTCCATAAGTATCCTTTCCAAACATAATCCTTGTTTGGTACAATTTGTTCTATGATCATATCATTATCTTGTGTAACAAATGTAAACTAAATATACATGGGGTTATTATTTAAATTTAATGCCATCTTCAAAGAGATTTTTAGTATCGTTAAATTTCCATGCTAGTAGCTATAACAAAGTCCAGTTTCATTCGTAGTGAAATCATTCTACAATATTTAACTAGTGTTTTTGCAAACTTGATCTCTCCTCATGATGAGAAGCTAGATTTTTCACAACCAAATTACCCCTATTGATTCCATTTTAGATATACTTATTTCTCCTATACCATCATGATGACTAAAAATTAATCCTACCTAATGTGAGAAAAGTATATTATTTTCTTTGTTAAAGATCTTCAATTGCTTTAGAAGTATGAAGATTTTTCAAATTGTAATACAAGCATACAACATAATATGGTGCACTCCGTAAACAATCTTAAAGTTTTAACTAATCTACAATGATTGATTAAAAAAATTGCTTATTTCCAACTTTAAAATGTGAATCTATCACTCACCCTACCACAGTACATATACCTTAAATATCTATCCGAAAAATACTCGGATATCAATTTTAAGGACCTTATCTTCGATTTTCGTGTACCACATTGATTAATAACTTCATTACCTTCTTTGTGAATTTTTTTTCTTGTTGGTGATAAATGGCGTCAATCTACACCATTGTGTCAAGCTTGAAAAAATATGGGGAAAAACCAGATCCTAACTCCAAACGCATGGCCAAGATAAATACGAATCTTCAATTGACTTCTCAAGGGACGTCAAATTTGTTGTTAAATTGCCTTGTGAAGGTCAAACGGACATCAAATTTAGAGCCGTTGTTGGAGGACTATTAACCCCTAAAAGCCAGCGTAATGTATTTTGAATATTGTACTATATTCCACCAAGTTTCCGAGACGGGGAGGGGGATGCATTTTTAGAATGGAGATTTTTGGAGGCCATTTTTAAGGGACACTAATTAAAAAATAAGGAAATTTCAAAAATATACGAACTTTCAAATATTCATATGATAATCATAACATCGATAAGGTATTCATTGTATAGGTTATAGAACCATATTACTTAACCTTACAACCTAATTGAGATTTCACATATTCAATGTGGATATATATAATAATTACAACATCATTTATGTCGCAAATAGTTCAACACAAGTAATTTACATAATTACATAGTAGCCTACATAATTTGCTTTAAACAATTGCATATCAATAACACATTCAAATTCACTGCTACATAAAATGTTGTGATATACAAATTGAAGCAATGCATAACAATAACAATCTTACATTAATCAACTAGTAACAAAACTAAAAATCAATTCCAAAACATATATTGCTTTATTCCTAAAAGTGTAATTTGGGAATTGAAGCAAAATAAGGCATGGGTAAGTTAACCAAAGGGAAGAACCTCATTCGCTAAAAATGAGTCATAAAGTCAAATGTAAATCATATGGCTTTTGGACAAGTAAAAAGCTAGAATTGCCGCAAAGGGATATCACAACATGAAGTGGTAGAATATGAAGAGACCTTTGACACCATTGCAAAGATGGTAACCTTCAATTTGGTTACCTTCACCGTTGCTCAATTTGGATGGAAGATGTATCAATGGATGTTAAAAGTGGAGCTCTACATGTTTGAATTGTAAGGATTCCAAGTTCTTGGAATGAACATTTATTTTACTGAGTTGGTTAAATCCTTGTATGGACTTAAGAAGGCTCATTGAGCCAGAGTGTTTCAAAATTGAACATCTTAAAAATTTGGGAAAAGCTACCCTAATCCTAATCTCTACATTAAAATCGATGGTGATGACATATAGATCCTAATTGTCTATGTCGATTATCTTGTCATCACCAAAAGCAGGGCTAATATAATTCAATAGGACAAATATCATATTTATTCTATTTTTGAAATGATAGATCTAGGCATTAGACATTATTCTTTAAAAGTAGAATTTTGACCAATTGGTCATGTTATTTTGTGAATTTTGACAAATTGGTCATGATATTTTTGTATCACAATGACACACTAAGCATGTAAAAGCCCTTTTGGAAAAATTCAAGATAAATGAATGTAATCCAACATCTACACCTACAAAAGTTTGGATAAAACTCTCAACTCACACTAATTCCACATTGTTAAATGAATCAATGTATCATCAATTGGAGGGTAGTTTAATTTACCTTGTTGCCTCCCAACCGGGCTTATATTTTGCGGTGAGTTGTCTTTTACAATTCATGTCTAAACCGCAAGAACATTGGCACTTTGTGAATTCTATATCGAGATCTACAGACTTTGTGATATCTAGATATCCGATTCTAATTTGGGTTGAATCAATAGGTATAAGTCTACAACTGGGATATGTTTTTACTCTTGGTTCAATTGTAAGTTCTTGGCTAAGCAAAGCTGCAATGTCCACGATAAATAATTTCTAACAAATCTAGATATTTTATCAAACCCTAGGGCAGCAGTATAAAAATTTGAACTTTTATAACAGCAGCAATAACTGATTTTTTAATTAAAAAAAGGCGAACCCTAATATGTAGAAAGCAGAGTTTTACTTATTTATTTCAAATCAGCTTTAATGAAAATACCAAAATGTCTTAATACAATTATGTTTTTTTACAACGGTTGAACCAAATGGAAATATGAACATATGATAAAAGCGCACAAATTAATTTGACTAAAATCTGCCCCAGGACGTGGCACCAAAGATCACTTGTATTTTGTTCTCAAATGAGGGTCCTAGCTGTACTTGTTCCGGATGCTAAAACAGCCTTGAATATGATGCTCTAGCTGAATTGGATGAATATTTGCATTCTGAATGATCCCTGCAACTCCTGGATGGAATTTCCAAGCTTAGATATGAGGGTTTCCGTCCTCAGATCTATGTGTAAATGAGGGTTTTCATCCTCTATTACTAATGCAGCAGAAAAGCTACTTGCAAACAATAAGTAGTTCATAAATTTTCGAGATGAGATACTAATAATCTCCAAAATCTGCTTTTATAACTTTTAAGGCCTTCTTCGAAATTGGCACCACCTTTTGGAGTTACATGCATGCTTTAAAATAATTAAAAATCATTTAATTGGCATATCCAAAGTTGGCACTCCGTCCTAAAAATATAAGCTTGTTGCCCATGCAAACACTTCTACCTTTTGCATCCCATGTGGGAAATTTATTATTTAATTATTATTTAATTCCTCGTGTGCTCTTTCATTATTTTATCATTAATTCACTCGTACACTCACTTCTCCTTTTGGTGCCCCAAATCGGGGCATAATATTTTATTCCACTTCTGCTTTGTGGCCCAGCTAATTAAAATATAATTTAAGTGTCCTTTTCCAATTAAAATATAAAAGTACCCTTTGATCACTTAAGTTAATTGATTTCCCTCATTAATTCCCCTTAGCCCACAGGAAATAAAAAGAATACACTTCGGGTATCCATAATCAATTAATTCTAAAAAGGGAACATTACAGCCTGCCCTTCCCAAAATTGTTTCACCTCAAACAATTTCAATCCCAGATGCTTAAGAATTTCTAGACCTTCCCAAGTAACATCCTCTGCAAGTAAATCCTTACAACATACCAGATATTTTGTGATGATCTTGTTCCTTAACTTCTTTTCTCTGAAACCCAAAATTACTTAGGGAACTAAAACAAGTTTGCCTTCATCATCCAAAGGAGGCAACTCAATGGAATGAGCAATATGTTGTCTCAAAGCCTTTTTTAAGCATGAGATAGGCATGAGACATGGAAAACATTATGTAGCTTACTTTGCTCTAGCAAATCCAGCTCATAGGCAACCTTTCCGATCCTCTGCTTAATCTTGTATGGTCCATAAAAACGGGGTTTGAGCTTTTCAACTCCACTCTTCTTCAGAGATGATTGTCTATAGGGCTGCAACCTCAAGAAAACCATGTTACCAACCTCAAAAGACCTCTTAATGCGGTGCTGGTCCGCATAAAAAAAAATTGGTTTTGTGCATGTTGGATATTTTTTCGAGTATCCTCGATATATCCTAATTCTATGCAACTAAGTCTCTTGCCCCTAGCACTTTACTATCTCGCAAATACCAAATCCACAAAGGAAAGAGCATCATAACCAAACAAATTATGAAAGGAGTCATACCAATGGACATGTGATGAGTGGTATCAGTAGCAATCCTCTCCCATGTAGGGCCACTTGACCCAAGCTAATTGTTTCCCTGCCACATAATTCCTCAAATATCCCTCAATCCACTTATTCACAATCTTTGTTTGCCCATCTATCTCGTAGATGGTAGTTGGTACTGGAGTTAACTCTATCATTGTCAAGTGGAAGAGCTCCTACCAAAACAAAAGGAACCTATTATTTTTCACTCGCAATATTTTTAGGCAATCCATGTAGCCTAAAAAACTCTCTAAAACATAAATCAGCAATTTGAGGAGCCATAAACTCAAAAGGAATAGCAAAGAAGTGAGCATATTTAGTGAGTCGATCAAACATTGCATAAATACAATTCTTAACCTGAACATTCAGAAGACGTGTGATGAAATCCATTGATATACTTTCCCATTTTTCATTCGGAATAGGTAAAGGGCTGCAACAAACCCGCTGGAAAAACATGCTCTGCCTTGTTTTGTTGGCACACAATACACTCTCTAATGTATTGGAGGACCTCTTCCTTGAGTCCTTTCCAAAAGAATTTGTCCTTGATCTACTTGTAGGTCTTGAAATACCCTGGGTGACCAGCCAAAGGTGTATCATGGACAACCCTTAAGATTTTGCTTTTTACCTTGGATTCAAGTACCAAATAGATTCTATTCTTGTAGAGGATAAGATCATCAACCACCCTATACCTGTTATCTTGTATTTTGCCCTCAAGGATCTCATTAGTGTAACCATTCTTTACATACTCCACTATTATTAAAAATCAATCAGCAGAGATTTCAATCATAGAGCATAGAAAAGATTTTCTAGATAAAGCATTTGCTACAACATTATTCTTACCTTTACATACTCTATGTCAAAATTATAAGCTTGGAGCTTAATCACCCACTTTTGTTGCTTGTCATTCAAGTCCTTCTGGCCAAGAACGAACTTCAAACTATTGTGATCAGTTTTGACTACGAACCTGCCACAAACCAAATTTTGCCGGAATTTTGCCAATGCATGCATGATGGCCAACATCTCTTTGTCATAAATAGAGAATCCACGCTCTACTTCACTAATTTTTAGCTCTCAAAGGCTATGGGATGCCCCTTTTGCATTAAAACAGCCCCTACTCCTTCCCAAGATGTATCACATTCTAACACTAAAGGAATAGAAAAATCAAGAACAGCCAATACTAAGCAAAAACGCGTTACCTTTTTGAGTATATCAAAGGCTGTTTGAGTTGTTTTAGACCCGCTGAAAGATCCTTTCTTTTCAGATCAATCAATGGGACAGCAAGTTGTGAAAACCCTCTCACAAACCGCCTATAATAAGCTGCAAAAAGCAAAAAATCCCTCAACTATGTCAAAGTGGTGGGTAGAGGCCAATCCAATATTGTTTGGATCTTCGTTGATCAACCTATACTCCTTGGGCACTAATGACATGTCCCAAGTATAAAATTTTAGTCATGCCAAACTTGCACTTAGACTCCTTTGCAAAAAGAGCATTCTAGAATTTCCAGCACTGTATCCAAGTGTTTTAGGTGCTCTTCCCAAGTCTTATTCTACACCAAAATGTCATCAAAAATACTAGAACAAATCTCCTCAAGTCCTCATAAAAACATGGTTCATGCACGACTAAAAAGTTGTTGGAGCATTGGTTAAACCAAAAGCATTACCATGAATTCAAAATGGCCAAAATGACAACAAAAGGTTGTTTTGAACACATCTTCATCTCTTACTTTTATTTGGTGATAACCGGATCTCAAATCAACTTTGGAAAAATACACCGCTCCATGTAATTCATCTATCCTCGGGTATTGGGTACATTTTGTGATAGTCTTCTTATTCAAAGCACAGATGTAATCAATGCACATCCTCATTGTCTCATCCATTTTCCTCACCAAAACAAAGAAGACACAAATGGGCTAGAACTAGGCCGGATATGTCCCACTTTAATAGCTCTTTGATTGTCTTCTCAATCTCCTCTTTGTAAGCTCTACGATGGTGATAAGGAGTAATCATAACAGAGTTTAGAACCTATTTCCATCTCTATGATGTGTTGGAATCCTCTATCCAACGGCAATCATGTTGGTAAATAACTAAATATTGTACCATGCCTGTCCAAAATAGATTGTATATTCACATAAGAAGATCTATCATTAGTACCAGAAGTGGAAATACTCACCAAACAATGGGCTGCCCAAGATATTTGTCCCTTATGGAAAGCTCTCTCCATTCGCTTTGTTGTGATAGCCTTGGGTGCTCCATTAGCCATACCATGAAGTACAACCTCTTCTCTATTGGTTTTAAATTTTAGCTCCGTACTTTGCTAATTTTGTGTGAATTTTCAAATTCAATGTAGCCATTGCACTCTCAAAACCACATTCGTTTCTCCCATGCCTACCACATAGAAATCATCACAAACCTTGTGCTTACCAAGAGTAATCTCCAATCCCTTCACCCTCTTAGTGCATGGAATAGTAAAGCCATCAGCTACAGAAACATTAAAACCCGGAAATCCTCTTTTTCAACCATTTGGGCTACCAAACCTTAATCAATAAAGTTGTGAGTTGCCCCTACTATCAATCAAAATAGTTACCTTATGCCCATGAAGTACTCCATGAACTCTAAAAGGATGATACATGGGAGCACCGAAAGTGTGGCAAGAGTACCATCTGAGTCTTTTTTTTTCCTTTATTTTCAGCTATTGGTCCTTCCTCTTCTTTTTTCGCTTTTGGTTCCTTTGCTTCATCATTTGATATTGCCTAGTGCACCTACCTTTTGGGAAGACATTTATGACCCGGTCCCCAAGGATCTCTGCAAGAAAAACACAATTTCTTGTTTCTATCTCCTTGTTGGTTTTTAGGCAGCTCCTTTTGTTGAAACCACCATGTTCAAATGGCTTTTTTTGTTGCCCATAAGGTGTTGGCTTTGGTTGTGTTGTAAGTTGTTCTATACGTTGATATCTTCCTTTTGGGGCTGAAATCTTCAAATCCAAAGCCTTTTTTATGGCTCCATGTAAAGAGGTAGGGCTGAAAGCTTTCACTAAACCCCTAAAAGATTTGGTTAAACCTTCCATGAGCAAAATAACCAATCTCCTCTCTGTCACATCACGTACCATCACATAAAGCTCCTAAAATTCAGCTACATAATCACTTACTACATGTAGTTATTTAAGTTGAGTTAATTCTCGGAAATGAATTTCTCGATCAACTCGTCGAATTTCTCTATCAACTGTCACTTTGAACTCACCATAGGAGTGAATAATATTGTGTCCTTGTGTGATTAGCCCAAGGTACCACCACTCATGTGCTATACCTTCCAGATGAAGGGTTGTAAATTTGAGGTCTTTCTCCGTCAAATTTCTCTATCAACTGTCACTAAACTCACCATATGAGTAAATAATACTTGTGTCCTTATGTGATTAGCCCATGGCACCACCACTCATGTGTTATACCTTCCAGATGAAGGGTTGCAAATTTGAGGGCTTCCTCCTTTATCATTGGCTTGAGTGATAAAATGGTATCCAATCTATGTATCCATGCACAAGTTGTCCTCTTACCAAATCCATCAAAAAGTAGGGAGTGACAACTTCCCTAATGCTTATTGCAGGTCTCTTTGATAAGTTTGTGGCTTAGGTCCAACTCTTGCCCCGCCTCGCTTTACTTCACATTTATGAAATTAGTGAGTGATATAGTCTCTCTAATCTCACTTGGAAGTGTACCCTATACTCCTCATAGCAGTTTTAGCAGCACTATTATTCATTATAGATGTCTAAATTTCCACCTCTAGAACTGCTTCCTCCCTACGAAGGAAGTTTGGATTGAAGGGTCTAGTGATAGAACCGATGGTTGTCCTCTAAGTGTGTTGGTTATTGTTCACCTTTGAAGAACTTCCCTCACCATTTGGAGCTCTTTGCAAATTTGTGTTTTGCATGGTGTGGACTAATTGAGCCATCATATCTCGTTAAACGCGTTTTGTCCCTGCTCGGACCTATCAAAACGTATGTCTTCTAGGTCTCTGTTACCCATGACTTGTGGTTTCTGTAGCTTTCTTCTCCCTTTGGTGGTACTTGACTTCTATGTCACAACCCTACATGAAGTTCAACGGTGTAATTTGTTTTCCACGAGCTAAGAGGAAAATTAGCTCGATACCATTGTAATGTCCCCGATAAATAATTTCTAACTCTAGATATTTTATCAAACCCTAAGGCAGCAATATAAAAATTTGAACTTTTATGACAGCAACAATGACTGATTTTTTATTAAAAACAGTGAACCCCAATATACATAAAAACAAACTTTTACTTATTTATTTCAAATTAGTTTTAATGAAAATACCAAAATATCTGTATACAATTATGTTTTTTTACAACTGTTGAACCAAATGGAAATATGAACATAAGATAGAAGCATGCAAACTAATTTGACTTAAATTTGCCCCCAGACGTGGCGTCAGCACTATATTTTGTTCCCAAATGAGGATGTCCTAGCTGTACTTGTTTTGAATGCTAAAACAACCTTGAATATGATGCTCTAGCTAAACTGGATGAATATTTGCACTTTGAATGATCACTGCAACCCCTAGATGGAATTGCCAAGCTTAGATATGAGGGTTTCCATCCTTAGATCTGTGTGTAAATGAGGGTTTTCATCCTCTTCCGGTCATATACAATCAAAATCGTGAATTGCACGAGTTATTGGAACAAATATGATGACGAAACACTATTCGATGCAAAAGCGAGAAGATACCTACAAACAATAAAGTAGTTGATAAATTTCCAAGATGAGATGATAATAATCCCCAAAATCTGCTTTTCTAATTTTTAAGGCCTTCTCCAAAGTTGGCACCACCTTTTGGAATTACATGCATGCTTTAAAATAATTAAAAATCATTTAATTGGCATATCCAAAGTTGGCACTCCATCTTGAAAATATAAGCTTGCTGCCCATACAAACACTTCTATCTTTGGCGTCCCTTGTAGGAAATTCATTATTTAATTATTATTTAATTCCTCATGCACTCTTTCATTATTTTATCATTAATTCACTCCTCATACACTCCTCTTTTTGGTGCACTGAATTGGAAATATAATATTTTATTCCACTTCTGCTTTGTGGCCCCACTAATTAAAAATATTATTTAAGTGTCATTTTCCAATTAAAATATAAAAGTACCCTTGGATCACTTAAATTAATTTATTTCCCTCATTAATTCCCCTTAGCCTACGGGAAATAAAAAGAATAGGCTTCGAGTATCCAGAATCAATTAAATAAAGTTTATTTATCTTCCTGGCTAAGCAGTTTATAAAATACAGTTTCTAGTTTCCTTAACTTCCACTGAAGCAGAATATAAGGTAACTCGTGGTACAAGTTGTGAATCAATATGCTTACAAAGGATATTGGCGGATATTCAACTTGAAAAAGAACATCAACCTCACTTTTCTGCGATAATCAGAGTGTTCTCAAGATTAGGAAGAACCCAATCTATCATGCCAGAAGGAAGCATATTGAAGTTCATCATTACATTCGAAAGTTGGTCCATAATGAAGACATCTATTCAGGATTGTCCTAGAGAGGAACATAGGCTGATATAATTACTAAACCCTTGGTATTGATAGCTTTGTAGAATTTTGAGGAAAATTTGGGATTGTATTTGGTTTAAACATTAAGGTGGTATTAGATAAATTATAATAATCAGGAAAACTAATAGTTCTTATGTTTGCTAAAATAAGTGGATTGCTCTATCTATTCAAAAATGTAGTGATCCATTTGTTTGTGTAGATGTTACACGACTGCATTGTGTACTGCAGGCATTTTGCAAGGTAACTCACAACTTGCTCAATAAAGCTCATAGTGAATACTCTGACCAGCCTCCCTTTTTGAGAATGTTGGCACATGGGAATGTCATAAATAATTCTCCATCCATATTTGAAGCCAAAATATCCAAACATATTCAACCATTTAAGCCAAAGAGGATAACAAAACCACCAATTCACAAAGAAGTAAAAACAAGGATCACAAATAAATGCTAGCTTGGAGAGTTAATTGGAGAGCATTTGAGAGGAAGTTAGTTCCTCTACCTAACAAATATTTTGAATGTTAAGGTTAACCACAAAAAACTAGAATTTGCAATAAGGTTCCCCATCATTAATATATCACACCTACCCCTTGAATTAAGCTTAACATGATGCTTCTCAAAGCAAGACTTAAGATACTCATTAAACAATTGTTGCCCATGCTCAAATAGGAGGTACTTGTTTTGACATAAAGCCATGGACAAATGCTTTTTTCTAATTTAGCATCCTATTTAATCTTGCATCGCACAACTCAATTTTTCTTATATCCATGTTGACTATTGTTTTGCATTTCTTATTACACAATCTTCTTGTTATGCTTGGTTTAAGTACATCAATACATTCACCCAACTTAAGCTTATCTTTCGTGGGCTATCTATTCATCAGGCAACTCATTTTTTCTAATATCGATGTTGACTTTTGTTGTTTGCATTTCTTATTACACAGTCTTCTTGTTTTGCTTGGTGTAAGTTCGTCACTACATTCCCTTAACATAAGCTTATCTTGCGTGAGCTATTTATTTTTGCCCTTCTTAGTAGGGGAGCCTTTTGTACCACCCAAGCCCAACCTTATTGATTGGTACAATTGTAAGATCATAACAACTTTTGTATTGAGTAGTTACTAAAATATCCTAATTATCTTATAGAGTTGAGAATTTCTGATTCTTATGCATATAGCATTATCTTATCAAACATTTCTTTTGTGATCAATGGGTGATTATTGAAATATTTATCTTTGTATATCATAAAAACATATATCCGCATTCCCAATTCAACATTGTCTTCTGCATACTTGTGAGGTTCTTCACAAAACAGTAACTTAGTTAATTGCTATTCAAAACTCGATTTAATCCATAATAAAATCACTATTTGTGAATAGTGATATCAAGCTTGGTGCTTTCCATAACCAAATCAGTTTTTATATTGCCTCGCTATATTATAGGCCTTGCATCATGACAACAACCAACAATGATTACAAAAGAAATGAAGGATACACAAGCTCAAAGAATATGTTAAAGAACTTTAGCAGATTTAAACATTTACCAAGGTTACATGAGCCAGGTTCTTCATTAAACAATAACTTTGTTAATTGCTATACTAAACTCAATATAAACCATAACAAAATCAGTATTTGTGAATTGTGATATCAAGCTTGGTGCTTTCCATAACCAAATAAGTTTTTATGTTTGCCCGCTATATTGGAGGCCTTGCATCATGACAAAACCAACAATAATTACAAACAAATTGAAGGATCCACAAGCTCAAAGGATATGTTTAAGAACTATAGCAGCTTTAAACATTTACCAAGGTTACATGAGCCAGGTTCTTCATTAAACAATAAATTTTTAATTGCTATACTAAACTCGATTTAATCCGTGATAAAATCACTATTTGTGAATCATGGTATAAAGCTTGGTGCTTTCCCACTTCAAATCAGTTTTTATATTGCTCGATGATAAAATCACTATTTGTGAATCATGATATCAAGCTTGGTGTGGATCCACAAGTTCAAAGGATATGTTAAAGAACTCAAGCAGCTTTAAACATTTACCAAGGTTACATGAGTCAGGTTCTTCATTAAACAGTAAGTTTATTAATTGCCATACTAAACTCGATTTAATCCATGATAAAATCACTATTTGTGAATCGTGATATCAAGCTTGGTGCTTTCCTAATCAAATCAGCTTTTATATTGTTCGATGATAAAATCACTATTTGTGAATCATGATATCAAGCTTGGTGCTTTCCATAATCAAATCAGTTTTTATATTGCCCCACTATATTGCAGGCCTTGCATGATGACAATGAACAACAATAATTAAAATGAAATGAAGGATCCACAAGCTCAAAGGATACATTAAAGAACTTTAGCAGCTTTAAACATTTACCAAGGTTACATGAGCATGCAGGTGCAAGGATCACACGATGCGGTAAGCAAGGTGCAAGAATATACAAGTATGAAAACCTTGTGTGTGCAACAGACATGCACAGCATGGCATAACGAGCACAAGTGTATGCAAGGAAAGCTTACCAAGGTTAAATAAGCTTGCAGGTGCAAGGATACACATGGTATGGTACGCAAGATTCAAAGATGTGCAAGGTACAACCCCTCGCATGAACAAGGATATGCAGAGTATGCATGCAGGATGCGAGGATATGCAATGTGCACACCCTCAAAATTGGGTGCACCATAACAAAACTTAAAAATATCAGTGTTCCACAAAGACGCATCCCCCAAAAATTTGCTGTCCCAAAGACTCAAGACGCCTCGGAGACTCCAGGGGGATGTCCCCCCACCATCCCACCACCGCCACCCGGCGACGCCCCCGAAATGTTTCCCTCAAAGAGGGGACTTTTCTGAGACATCCCCATTTTTTGAGGACTTTGGGTTGTCCCTGGGCCATCCTGGAGACTTCAAGAAGTCTCTTGGGCCATCCCGGAGTCTTCTAGAAGTCTCTCGGGCCATCCTGAAGAATTTTAGAAGTCTCTCGGGCCATCCTAAAGACTCCAAGGCATCCCCAATGGCATAAGCTGCCTTAAAGGTTTTTTTAATTCAATTTGTTTTAAGTTGACCCCAACCCTAAACCTAATAATTAATGGGCCCCACCCACCCCCTAACTAATCCAAAACAAACTATAAATAAGAGTTACACCCTCACTCTAAATCAATGCAAGAGTGAAAGCATTAGCGAGCAAGAGTGGGAGCACTAGTAAGGAAGAGGGACAACATTATCAACAAGTAACAGCAAGTGCCAAATCTTCATTGCATTGAGCTACTTGCCAACTGTATTTGAATTTTGAATGTAATCATCATTTTGAATATAAATATTAATATATTGATATTTGGCATTTTCACTGTTCAATGCAATGTGTTTAGTATTTCAAAGTTTCATTTGTTGTTCCTTATACATTTTTATAACTAATTTTTCAAGTACTATATATATTTGTGCCACCATCTTGCTGCCCCGCCGCCTTCCCACCATCGTCCCCACGCCGTCCCCAAACCTAGGCCCTTGGTCCCCCCATCTCCAAGACCCATCCCCCAACACTGGAAAATATCAAACTTGAAATCTGAAACTTAAAACATAAGATCATCTTGAACAATGGTAGAGTTGAGATACAACATATCACATCGTATTGGGGTATGATATACCTCTAATGCGTTAAAAATGTCATGTGCCAAATACTACCCTCAGCATAATGTGTCTATATGCTTGTTAATGCATTTTATTTTAAATTAAAAGTAAGCCAATTCCACAGTTGAAATGAATTTAGAATTAAAATACTATATGCAAATGACCCGAATATATGACAAAATATCTTTTACAGATCATAAGATAGAACCAGGTTGCAGAGTCTCATCTTAATCAAAAACCCGTTCAATAATAATAGTCAGCACCAAATAAAAACAAAGCCTGACAGAAGTCAGGTGTTAAAATTACACATAAAAAGTCTTCACTATCAGAAAGCATAAGCTACAAGGCAATCACAAAAGAAACTCCTATGCAAAATGAAACAGAATCAAAACAATTTCTCATTCTGATTGTTTGGGGGAGAGAGAGAGAGAGACCTTTAACCATTTTCACACACTCTCCACCTTGCTGAAATTGAGATAGTTCCAAAAGTGCTCCTCCCCATCTTGTGAGATTCTGAAAACCAATGTTGAATTAATCAGCAACTCCACAACATCACAGTGAAAACAGGTATGGTTTTCAAAACATCAAAAATCTTACCATGCGTTTTGATAACATACCAGACAGACATAATTTCTATAAAAGCTAGGAATAATTAAAAAGAATGTATTTTAAAGCTTTAAGTTTTGATGATAAGCATTCAAACTACGCAAGTAATAGTGAGTTTCAGAAGAGCTGTTGCAAACGATAGATTCATTCTTATTATGAAGTATAGAGTTTCTACAGTTTTTACAACTCGTGAGATGAATCATTTAATTTTTCAAATGATTTGGGAAAGTAGAGGTGTGCATTACACAATAAAGAACATGAAAGTTTGCATACAGGTACAGTTTTCATAACTTTAAAATCTTACCATGTGTTTTGATAACATACCAAACACACTTAAGATAACGATAAATATAGCTTGCTTACTAGCATTTGCACATGAGGTGCAAAATGCGCTGGATGGGATGCAAATGCAATGTTTCTATGGAAATGCCAGAACAATATTTACAAAATTGAATCTTCAGCATTGCTCAAAGATCTATAAGACAAAACATGTGTACACATATTCACTGCCCCAAGAACTTACATAAATATTGTTTTAGACAAACATTAAATAGATATATAAGTGTTTATATTATTATGTGTTTTAATAATATAAGCATTGAATTAATACAACAACAAAAAAACTGTAAACACAATAAAAATAGAAAATACTTCAGAACAGAAAAACATGGTATATTAAGAATAAATTTCGACACATATTGTGAGGGTCGCCGCAAATTCGATAACTTTCAATATTATTAATAAAATATACACCAAATAGATCGGAATGTAGGTGACATTAACTCCTGAACACAGAGAATAAAAAAATTGCTCCAAGGCTGTTGTAGTAGCAAAATGCCAGACCAATATTTACAAAATTGAATCTTCACCGTTGCTCACATATTCAAAAGACAAAACATGTGTACACATATTCACTCCCCAAGAACTTACATAAATATTGTTTTAGACATGCATCAGATAGATATATATATATATAATCCCCCTAATACTTCCAAAAACGCAAAACAGAGGATACCATTGAGTTGCACCCTTGTGAGGGTAATAGCATGAAGCGGCGATGCCATCCCAAAAGACAATTGGATGACCATGTCAAGCTTCAGGGAAGACACTCAAAAAACCTTAAAAATGAATTTCAGCGCATTTCAACATGAATTTCAACAAATTTTTAACACGAATGTCCAGAAAATTCGCCATTCGCCAGCTGCATGAATTAATTCGCAAATTCCAGCGAATTTTTTCCTGCTGCTTGAGATACGGCGAATTTCGAACTTTTGGGATAAAATGCGGCGAATGCGGTTTCATAGACTGTAACTATTCTAACTGTGAAGAAAACACACGGTTATTTGATTGAAACAGAAGCATGAAGGAAACACATTTTTTTGCAAGATTATTGGACTAAGATCAGACATGCGGAAATTATTTGGAACATTGAGATAATACGCTTGGGCAGCAAACTCCAAGATCAAAGCAAATCCCTGGTTTGATTCATACAACTCAGGTGCATGTGCATGATAACGTAGCTATGGCTGCATGTTAATAAAACAAAAATGAAGCTTACATGGTCAGGGTATGTTCCATGAGACCACATCTCTTTGAGGTATTTTGTCGAAAAGTTGACTTGCCTTGTGTATGGTGCCACATTTTGCATACATGTCTACTACAGAATTTGCAACTACATCTGATAAAAATCAGCTTCCATTATGCTTTGATAATTGTCCATGCCCTGCTTTGAAGTTTCCTGTAGACACTACCAACATCTTTCACGTGACCAGCGTCTAAGTAAAATTAGGAGTGGTAACCCCTCCATGGGACCAAAATTCAGCCAGAGCAAGAAATGTTTTTTTTGTCAAATTGTTAGCAAGAAAGGGTTTTGCAAATTAATAATTAAGGAACAAAGAAAAATTCTCCAAACAACGAAAGTACATCACAGAAGATCAATTTATCTAACAAGATTCCTATATGTAAAAGGTCATACATCAGATCTACAAAAAAATTAGGGAGTCGTACAATTTCATTGTCTTTATCTTCACCATCTGCAGACAGTGCAGATCCATTACCCAATGGCTCAATGCAATTTCCCTGCTTCAACTGCAAAGATAGCTCCAGTTCTTCATCACCATTTCAATCACATGTCTATTAGGGAATGACAACACATCAACAGATTGAACAAAATAGCACGTTTAATCATATGAGAATGGATTTCCTTACCCTATTGCAGATATGCTAAGTCAGTGCATGATGGCAGATCTCATTGCATTTGCTTATATATCTCAAAGGCCTCTTTAGCAAACCCGTCATTTATATACCTATCAACCATGGTACTACAGGTGACAACATTTCTTTAAGATATTCTGTCAAACAATTGGCGTGCATAATCTATGCAACCACATTTCATATACACATCTATTATCAAACTTGCCACAAACTCATAGGAATCAAATTTATTGTTGATAATGTAACCATGGACCTCTTTCCCCTCTCTTAGAGCTTCCAAGAGTCCACAAGCAGGTAGAACCGACGACGTGACTGCATTTGGTTTGCACCCTTTGACCAACATTTAAGACAAACACTCCAATGCCTCTTCCAAACACTGATTATGAACAAATCCAGATATCATAGCAGTCCAGTTAACAACATTTCGTTCACAAATTTCGTCAAACACTTTAGATGCAAAATCTGCAGAGTTGCACTTACAGGACATATCAACCAGAGCACATCCCACAGCTGCCTCAGATTCATGCCCTCTTTTAATAGCCTCCCCATAAATCTCCATACCCTGCCACAGATCCACCAAACTACCACAAGCCTTCAGTATGTAGATGGTTGGATCTCATGAAACTTCATCTGATCATATAAATCAATAGATTGTGAAACAGTTCACATGCTTGTACATTTTGCATACATATCTACAAGGGCACTAGTAACTAAAACATCTGACAAACGTCCCTTCTCCATAATGCTTTGGCACATGTCCACACCCTGTTTCAAAGCTCCTATTTTGGCAGAGGCGCGGAGTATGCTAGAAAAGGTGAGTTGATCAGCTTGAAACCTACTGGTTGCATTTTGTGAAACAGAGTCTTCATGACGTTGCCCATGTCTGTTGTAAGCTACAGCCAAGCAGAGGAAGATAAAGGGATCAGCTGTGCCAGTCAAGCATAAGGGATCCATTATTCTCTTCAACAGTGAAGCCTTCACCAGAGAACAACGTCAATATCATACTGGTTTGTTTTAATGCGCTGGATCCTAAATGTGTTAGACTGAAGTTGGCGCTGCCCAATCGCATTCTCCACAGCAATAATAAGTATTGTTGGTAAAATTGACAGGAAAAGCTCTTGCTGGAAAGGATTGACACTTTCGAGCAAAGAGTCCCTTAATAGGAAATGCCTCCGGCATAAATATTTGCATACTTGGAGAAATAACTATGAATCATAGCTTACTTAATATTTGCATACTTAGGTCAATAACAAATAACTCATGAATCCTCTCAGGTTTCATATTTTTTTAAATTTTACAGAAAATAACCAATACAAAAATGTTCTGCAACCTGCATTTGTATTGAAGCTAGGAATCATTAAAAATTTAAAAGAATGGAGTTTAAAGCTTTAAACTTTGAAGATAAGCATTCAAATTACACACGTGATAGTGAGCTTCAGATGAGTTGTTGCAAACAATAGATTCATTCTTATTATGAAGCATAAAGTTTCTACAGTTTTTACAACGCGCGAGGTAATTAATTTTTCAAATGATTAGTGACAGTAGAGGTGTACATTACAGAGTAAAGAACGTGAAAGATAAGAAAAACATGGAAGTTTGATGTCCCTTCTCATTGCATTATTTCTGGGGAAGACAAAGGATCTGCTGACCATATATTACGAGCATTCATCGTAAGTGTAATTATTAGTCTATTACGATTTAGTCTATCGGCTCCATTAGGAATTTGATGTATCTTGTGGATACATTTGAACCAGTTTTATGGGTCCACTTGGAACCAATTTTGTTGGTCCACTAAAAGGGAAGAAGTAAAAATGTTATAAATAGGAATATTGGGTAATAGAGCAAAGCATGGTAAATGAAAACATATTTTGAGAGTAAGTCTCATACTGTGTTTTTGCCAAGACATTGTCCAATGTGATTTGGCCAAGGCATTGTCCATACTGTCCTTGATTTAGACCTCAGTAAACAACAACACTGTATCGAACAAGTGCCTCTCTTCCTAGGTTGTGTCAAATCAAAATTTCCAGCAATAGTGAAGTGTCGTTTTAGCAGTTTCCCCAAAAACAAAACCTTAATAACAAAAACACAAAACACAAAGCTCAGATTCTGAATTTTGCCAGTAATTTTCAGTTTTGTTGATTCCATTGTCAGATTTCTAGTTTGTAGAAGGTTTTCTGTTTCAGGTATTTTAAAACAGGTCCATAAAACTTCAATATTATTATGCGGTTCAGATTTGAATTTTTTTGATTAAAACCTATAGGATTTATAGTACACAGTTTGCAGAATTTCCAGACCATCAATTTTTGTCTATTTTAAGAACCTAAGTTACAAAGTGCATTTTTGTGTTCGACAAGGATAAAGTTCAAAACAAGTTTTGCCAGCTGATAAAAATTGGGAAAAAAGGTTTTGATTAAGTTTAAAGAATATAAATCTACATTTTTTTGTGATTTTTATTTTCAAAATAAATAGATAAATACTTGTTAATGTTATTTAATTTAAAACCTTAAGCCTGTTAACTAGATTGTCTTTATTTATTTTTGTATTTCTATTTTCACATTTTAATATCTTATTGTTCATATAGATATTTATATACAAAATATGAGTATCTTGAGAAATAT
Source organism: Taxus wallichiana var. yunnanensis (assembly GCA_018340775.1). Classification (NCBI taxonomy): domain Eukaryota; kingdom Viridiplantae; phylum Streptophyta; class Pinopsida; order Cupressales; family Taxaceae; genus Taxus; species Taxus wallichiana. The sequence continues at coordinate 459,500,511 of CM031238.1, read as the reverse complement.
TGATTATTAATAAATAATAATTAATTTAATATTTTTAAGATTGTAATATTTTTTAATTAAAATATCTATACTAAAATACCCTGAAAGTTATTTTTAATAATCCTTAAGATAGGTTTTTTAATAATTATTAGTTTATTAATACTTGCTAAGGCTTTAAACTAAATAATAAATTAATCCTTATTGATAAAAAAATTGAAATTGTGAAAGTTAAATTATATCATAAAATATCTAAAGAGCCATGAACTTTGAAGAGGAGCGAATGGCATCGACTGTTAGGAAGAAAACTGGGAAAGGAAAGGGAAGAGCAAATCTGCACACACCCAGAATGGACGTGACAGATTTTATTATGAAGAGGAGGTTACAAACAGTTTTCAGTTAGAGGCGGTTCCCAACTGTCTAACCAGTGCCTATTATAAATATTCAACACCCCCTCTTAATGACTAAACCGGAAACAATACCAAGTTTGTCCCGAAATTTTACAAATGTCCTAAAGCCCATATGTTTAGTCATTAGATCTATAGACTGTGCCATAGGTGGTACTTCAAAATCAGCAGTCCATTGTTGTGTTGCAGTTGTCGAATGGAGAAGAACCGCAAAACAAGAATCTGGTTGTGTGAACAAAGGATATGGCAAGTGGTCCACTGATTCTTCGTTACGTGATTCATTGACCAATGATGAATCATCAATGGCTGAGAGTGTCAGCCCCATCTCCAAAGTGCTGGAATTAGAAACTCGGAGAGGTGGATTGAGAAATTTTTCTAGGCTTGTGTAGCCTATTGGAGTCTATACAGAGACTCAGTTAGCCTACAATCTAAGTCACCTCGATCATGCCCTTGCAACACCATGTAGTTCTCATCCAACCTTTTCAAGAAAGCATGGTGAAGTGCCTTCCAATCAAATTGAGTTGCTAAGGAGAGAAGCAACCAAAATGTGACCATTTGTGCAATGGGAGTTAGAACCAACTCCGCAATAGTAGGAGAAACAAGCATCTTTATCTCAGTAGTGGGAGAAATAACCATCTCCATAGTAGTAGGAGTGAGAACCAACTCCTCCATCTCATCTATTTGCTCATTTATCCCCCTCTGTTGGGAAAGGTCTTTCACAACACAATGAGCAAATTGTTCATGCTCTACTGTCCTTCGAGCAAGTACCTCTAAGTGAGTGGCTTGGCATGCCATCTCACCATGCACCTTCAATGCATCTGGAATAGTGGAGTCTCCATCCACAACAAATTGTTCTTCAAAATGAGGAAATCCATCCTCGCAAGGCATGTCCGCCTCTCGTACATCTGGTATAGTGGATATTCCCTCCATAATAAGTGCATGTAGGTTGACTATATCCAAGTCAACAGATCTGTGAGGAATGGTTTCCTCCCAAGGCATTGCAGCCTCCTACACATCCTATATGGTGGAGCTGTCCTCCACACTTGCATTCAAAATTGATCATAACATGATCAACAAGACGATATTGGCCACCTTTCTTAATACCAAAGAAAAATAATCCACATAAATATTGGGATTATCAATTAATGATGTGAATAGATAGAAGATTCTTTTATAAAGAAGGTACATATCTAACATTTTGTACATATATAAGAGTTTATGAGCATTATTCAATACAATGCATATATCTCGTATCCCTCTACTGCAAGTGATTCTCCATCAACTAGTACTATCGATTCAAAACATATGTTTGCAATAAATGAAACATACCAATCCCTACGACATGAAAAGTGTGTGGATGCGCCGAGAGTCAATGATCTAGCAACAAGTACCACTGTCATGTGAGCATGATGTCATAAGACAATAAAGAACATGCCCGTCATCTAAATCTTGTTCTTCAACAACTACGACACATGTTCCTCATCACATGGCTTTTTCTTTTGTTGCGAAAGATCATACTTTCACTTCCGACAATCCTTCTTAAGGTGCACAACCTTGTGACAGTAATAGCATGTGACCTGATACCGAGTGAGCTCGCTGAATAACTTCTCCACTTTCCTTTTCGATCGTGTGACAAGAGCACTCTCTGATTGGTCACAACTGGATTCTACCTGAATTTGTCTCCACTCCTTTTGCAATAGGTAGGAACTCACCTTGTCAAACAATGAGAGTTTGACTTTCAGCCATTAAATGGAGTGCCTCCACAAATGACTTGTATGAAGAAGGTAAGTTGTTTAGAACCAAAGCCACCATATCATCATCGTCCACCTTTTTGTCAATAAAAGATAATTGGTCTCGAAGGTCTTTCATCCCAAGTAGGTGCTCAAACAGCGATCCGCCTTCTTGTGACTTCACAGAAAAGAGCATATTCTTCATGTATAAAACCCGACTCTTTTTTGATGTTTGATATTTATCCCTCAAATTGGTCCACAACATGCTTGCCATAGTGGCATTCCGCACTTCCAGTATCATATCATCCGAAACCGACAACTTGAGAAGTAATAGAGCCTCCTTATGACGTTTGTCATAATCAGCGAAGTTCGTAGCAGGTTTGCCTTCGTTGCCTATGATTATTTTATCACAATCTTAAAATTCTGCAAGTGTCAGAATCTTATGGCTCCATACATTGAAATTTGTGCCCATTACCTTTGTGAGTCCGACAGAATCAAGTTTGAAATATTTGCCATTTATTATTCCAAAAATAGAAAAAAACAAAAATAATAAATAATACCAAGAGTCTTCCCTGGCCTCGACTGGGATAATTGATGCCCTTCCGCCACGATGAGAATAACCCATAACTTGGAATTCGTGCCCTAGGTTGCAGTAGGATTTTGAGACTCTTTAAACTTATTTTCGTTTCTTATGCCCTTGTCCAAAATACTCGAGACAAGTAACTCGAAATTCGTGAATGTAGAAATCGTGACTACAGCAATTGGAGTTTTATCCTTGCAGTCTGCAAAAACTGCGACTTGTCTATGTATACGACTGTGGAAAAGACTGGAAAATCTCTCCTTGCCCTCGCGACTTGACTAGAAAGAGTATATTTGCCCACGTTTGTCTTCTAAGGACGAGTTCGACAGGCCTTCGAAAACGAGAATATACTAGACATAATGCACCAGACATCTCTGTGATAGTCGTTCTTCCTTACACAACTGTAAACGTGAATACAGACTTCAAAAATTCGCGTGATTTCAACTCTGGTTCACTCCTATACACTTCAAGGGCTTCATCGAGCTCTAATACCAATGTTAGCATAAGAAAATTGAGAAAGGAAAGAGAAGAATACATCTGCACACACCCAGAATGGACATGACAGATTTTATTATGAAGAGGTGGTTACAAACATGGTTACAAACAGATTTCACTTAGAGGCAGTTCCCAACTGTCTAACCGATTGCCTATTCGTATAAATATTCAACATGGACTTTGAAGAACGAAATTTCAAACATAACGTGTCCGTGGAAATCAATCAACCAGACTATTAACACCATTCATTTTGTAATTGCATACAAGTGAAGCCCTGCAACTCTGCAACTGAAGCCCTACGATTCTGCAGCTGAAGCGCTATGATTCTGCAAATGCCTAACATTCTTCAAGTCAAAACCCTACGCTTGGACAGTCTTCTTCAAACACTTACGATTTGGCAGTCTTTTGCAAACCCTAAACTATTCCGGAAGTCTAAATGTGAGAAAGAAAACTTGTACAAATTTAAATGCAAATTTTAACGAATTTTATATGTTGTGTTGGTATTCACTGAATTTTGATTTCTTCAATGAAATTTGGCGGATCCTGTGACTAAGTTGAGAACTAAACTTTCTACCTGGGTTGTCACACTTGGAGGCAGTGCAGCCAACTACAGTTGGGTCCACAACAATGGTGTCACAACCCATTCTTGGCCCCGTGGCTGTGAGAGATGATGGCTTCAAGTCAGGAACTGCACTACTAGTGCAGAAGGTTTAGACTTTAGAGCTCCTTTGAAGAATTTAAATGATACCCTCGATCATACGAATCACCAAACCTTAATCCTTTCAAAAACATGATAAAAGAGGTTTACATCTATTTGATCACGTCATGTGCATGAATCAAGATAAGCATCACATAAATCAAACAAAGGCTAATGGAGAATATACCTATTCCTAAATTTGATGGATATAGCAAAGCTATTAAATCTACGACTTGAATAAGAAAATTGTTGAAGTTTTTGCCACTTTACACCTTCACGGGCCAGCATTTGATTAGTGGCAAAAGACTGTTTGTCCATGAGAATAGGTCTATAAAGAAGGTGAACAATGAACCTAAAATACCCATTTGACACCAAATCGTGACTGTCCTATTATAAATTTGAGGCTTTAGGGCATATGCAGTGGTTAACAAAGCACGTCCATCCTATTTCCATGGATATTGTAACCATTGATAAAGCTTCGCAAGATGTTGAATTGTTTATAGATCATTTTTTTCAAGATACCTAGGGTTAAGGGAACCTAAACCCACAATAATTGTTGGCTGAGACGACAATTCCCACTTATTAACTAACAACACAAGGAAAATAAAATAATGACATGAATTGTAAAAAATCAAATTTGAAAATTCGGTTTTCTACACGATTCCCCTTATTTAGCCACAAGTGCCTCTTCAAGCTAGTGCATATCATTTATCCATTACACTTTTTTGTTCTTTTATCATTCTCTATTTTATCATTCTCCTCTTTTTGTTTGTAAAGTCCTTTTCTAAATGCTCGGAGGCCTAGTTGGCCTATTTTGCCCTTTTTCCTTGTTTATTCCCTTGGGTACTACGGCGTGGGAGATGTAAAGGGAATATTTGGACCCTTATATGTAGTAGCGTTATAATTTTACGTTGCGATGTTTTTTTAATGCACTTTATATTATAATTTCACTTTGAGGTGTTTTAAGTCATGGCTTATGACTAAAGTGAAATATTAATTATTATTTTATAAAGTGGAATTGGAAAAAGTGGAGGATTAGGGTTTCAAAGAAGTTATAAGGATGACTTGAGGATTAAAATAAAAGTTATGTTCATTTGTTATTTTCTCTGGAAAAAGTTTGGTGACCCGTGTGTTCATTTCTCTTGCTCAAGGAGTGAAATCCCTTGGGATCCCTAGTTTTGGTGCAAAGGAGACTTTGGACCCTAGCTAGAAGGGTTATTTCGGTGAGAGGATTTATCCTCAATCCCTAGTAGTTGCATTTATAGGTACCAAGGATTATTTTCAGCATACTGGCGATTATTCTGGTATTGGCCATACAAATTGGGAAAATATCATAGGTTTATTTTGTCATAGAGTGGGCCCTGAAGGTTGATGCTATAGTTGGTTGCCACATCACAAGTTGTTGGTGATTATTGAGTGCACAACAATCTTTGGAAGGAGTTTAGGGGTTATAAAGGGTTGCAAAACAATCTACCATCGTTGTTGATATAAGTCTCACTATGCTGCTTTTGTTGTTAATACATTAAGTTTGATACCCATCTATTGTTGGGTGTTGTTGCTTTAGAGGTATTAATGCAGTTTTAAACAGAAAATCAGACTGTTATTTTTGTTGTACAACTCAGCCATACTCAGTTGTTCAAAGGAATAATAATTTTTGAGTTTAATATTTCCTTGCCCCGTGGGTCACTACACTCAGAAATATATTACCAATCATAGTTATATCAGTTAAGAGGTCTAAAATTATTAATCTGAACACTATATATTGGAATGTTTGCTTCAAAGTTGGATGTATGGTAAATGTTTGTTAAAATGTCTCTTGCCTTATTCCTTGTTTTTCTAACTGCTTATGAGAGTGTCAATGACATTTCCAGTTCAATAGAATGATTGCCAACTGTTTGACGGAATGACACTATGCAATCTTTGAATATTTTCATGATTATGTGATGGATGTATGATCATTGTCATAGTTGTTCTAAACATTGCATGCAAATTGTTTGACAAAATGCCTACAAGTTAAAAGTCGGAATTTTTGCAAGTTTGGAACAATATCTCTTGGTTGGGGATATTTCAGTGGTATCAGAGTTGGTTTTCCTCCCAGCCCATGGGGGTTTGAATAATTTCATACAAACAGAAAATTCATATGCAGCCAAGTACAAGTGTGAACAGGTATTATCTAAGAAGGTTGTTGAATCCTCCAAGTAATACAGAGGGAGTCCCTCCTGATTTTCCAATTGGGGCGAGATTGAAAGGATGGCTGAGGACAGAGGAAAGGAAGCAGCTGTAGGTGATCCTGATGGTGAATTCATGAAACAGTGCTCATAAATATGGTCAAGCAACAAGAACAAACAAATTTATACTTGAGTCAGCTTACACATAATTCAGGGGTACACAACAATGATGGTGGTGGAGCTGCAAATGGGGAGACAAGTCATATTGCCCCTCACACGACTCATTCATCTAGTGTGCCGCCGAGACCATTTATGCCTACCTTCTTGCAGAGGCAGCACCAACTAGACCAAAGCAGCCAGAGGAACCAGAGGAGATGGTGTTTTGGGGAACCTACCAGCAGTTGGGGGCTGATTTTCAAGCAACTATGCCTTTTCCTGATTATTGCAAGTGGAAGTCTAGCACTAGACCACGACAGGATAGAGGTGGTCCTAATCAGGATATGCAGAGATGTTTGGGAAAACTTACCCTCCCAAACTTTGATGGTTCGCGGAAGTGCACAAGTGAGGGCATGGGTCCAAAAGCTGGACACATATTTGGAGTTGAATCCCATGCATGAGATAGAGGCGATTAAGTTCACTACCCTTCATCTAGAAGGAGAGGCACATGATTGGTGGCACCATGGGTTGGTAACCCAAGGACACAAGTTCATTAATACGTATGGAGAGTTCACACAGAGGCTGATAGACAGTTCGATAAGAAGGATCTTGAGATGTTTTTAGAGAGCTGACACATTTGAGACAAGTTGGCACACTTGATGCCTACATTGCGGAATTTCAGAGGTTGTCAGTCATGGTTTCGGATGTTTCTGAAAGACAATTGACCTCCTTATTTATCGAGGGATTGATAGAGCCTTTGCGGGGTTGGGTGAAGGCATTTGGTCCACTTTCACTACAGGATGCTATCAGGAGAGCACGGGACTTGGAGTTCTCTACTCCCAAGACAAGATTTCCATCAAAGTTTCTGTAAGCCTTTTCCACAGAAGCAGGACAAGGGACCTGAATTGTCGAAGAAGCCTTACATGACAAATGAGGCTAGAGACGAGTCATGAGGAAGAAGCTATGTTTCACATGTAAAGACCCATGGGAACCGGGACACAGTTGCAAGGGAAAAGGAAAAATGCACTACATTGAGGTGTTTTCAAAAGAGGACAGTGAGGCTTCAGATAGTGATGTGCTAGATAATCACAATGAGCATAGTGAGCATGAGGAGTTGGAGCCTACACAGACACAGGAGCCCACATCAGGAGGTACTATTGCTACATTGTCTGGTACTACCAAGTACAATGCATTCAAGGTTCGTGGTGTACTTCAAGGGCAGCGGGTGTCAGTGTTGATCAATAGTGGGGCAACCCACAACTTCATTGACGAGGCATTAGTCATGCAAAGGGCTACAGGTTGAAGACTTTGAGGGCTTCAACGTGGTTGTAGCAGACGGCTTTACTATGACATGCACCAAGCGTGTCCCACAGTATTGCATTGGGCAATCATACGGTGACTGATGATTTCTATGTGGTTGGTATTGGGAATACCAACATTGTATTGGGTGTTTAGTGGCTACATTCACTTGGGGAATTCACTCAAAATTTCCAAACTATGGAGCTGAAATTCAAAGCGAATGGGAAGCATGTGGTGTTGCAGGAATGTCCAATGGAGCTTCGAGAGTGGTTACGGCCAAGAGGATGGAGAGGACATTCAAGCATGGTGATATAGACTAGGCAGTTCATTGCTTCGTTTCGACGAAGAACACAGGTAGTGGTAAGCAGAGATTACCACATTGACATACAATCCTTGTTGGATAAGCATAGTGGGGTTTTTGGTGAGATGCCTCCAGGGAGACCACCTGATAGAGGGTTTGAGCATGTGATAGAGCTTGAGGAGGGGGCCAAGCCAGTTATCACTACTCCTTATCGATCATCCTCGACGTTTTAAGGAAGAGATCGAGAAGACTATCAGAGAGTTGCTCGACATGGGACATATCAGGCCTAGTTCTAGTCCATTTGCTTCTTCAGTGGTGTTGGTGAAGAAGAAAGATGGGACTTTGAGGATGTGTATTGATTACCGTGCACTCAACAAGAAGACTATCAAGAACCGGTATCCCATTCCTAGGATCGATGAGTTACTTGATGAGCTACATGGAGCGGAGTACTTCTCCAAAATCGATCTACGTTCAAGATACCATCAGATTAGAGTGCGGGAGCAAGACATACACAAGACAGCCTTCAGGTGCCATTCGGACACTATGAGTTCTTTGCAATGTCGTTTGAGTACAAGGCACCATAGGTAGCAACATTATTCTTTGAGGAGGTTTTTAGGCTACATGGATTGCCTAAGAACATAGTTAGTGATCGGGACAACAAATTCATGAGTACATTTTGGCAAGAGTTGTTCAGGTTAGCCAGTACAGAGTTAAGGCCGAGTACCAATTATCATCCGCAAACCGATGGTCAGACCAAGATCATGAATAAATGGATAGAGGGTTATTTGCAGAGTTATGTGGCAAGGCATCAGAAGGCATGGGTTAAGTGGTTGTACTTGGGCGAGCATTGCTACAATACGACCTATCATATGAGCATTGGCATGACACCATTCCAAGCACTTTATGGGTATGATGCTTCATCATTTGTTGATTTGGTGATATCAAATAGTCGAGCTCCTAAAGCTCATGACTGGATTCAGAAAATCAGACATCATGAAAACTCTCAAGGAGAATATGCAACGGGCACAAAATCAGCAGAAGATGTATGTTGATAGGCACAGGGTGGAGAGATCATTTGATGTGGGAGATTTGGTGTTCCTTCGCCTACAACCTTATAGGCAAGCCTCCTTGAAGAAGAGTGGTGCAAAGAAATTGAAGCCACGATTCTATGGGCCTTATAGGATTCTGAGACGAATTGGGAAGGTTGCATATGAGTTGGAGTTACCTAAGCATAGCAGGATCCACAATGTTTTCCATGTGTCTTGCCTAAAAAGGGCACTTGGACAACATATTGAGTTATCTACTTGAGTTGTCGCCATTGGATGAGGAGGGCAAGTTGATTCTAGTTCCTGAATCAATTATTGAGGTGCGAGAGAAGAAACTCAGAACCGAGTCATCACAAAATATCTGGTGTGGTGGAAGGATTTGCCATTAGAAGATGCCACATGGGAAGGTGAACAGATTTTGCAACACCCTAATCTACAATTGCTTGGGGACAAGCAATCTTGGGAAGGGGAGACTGTAATGTCCCTTTCCAAATGCTCGGAGGCCTAGTTGGCCTATTCCACCCTTTTTCCTTGTTTATTCCCTTGGGAACTGGGGCGTGGGAGATGTAAAGGGAATATTTGGACCCTTATATGCATTAACATTATAATTTTACCTTGAGATGTTTTTTTAATGCACTTTATATTATAATTTCACTTTGAGGTGTCATGGCTTCAGGACTCAAGTGAAATATTAATTACTATTTTAAAGTTGTGTTGGAAAAAGTGGAGGATTAGGGTTTCAAAGAAGTTATAAGGATGACTTGAGGATTAAAATAAAAGTCATGTTCATTTGTTATTTTCTTTGGAAAAAGTTTGGTGAGCCTAGGTGTTCATTTCTCTTGCTCAAGAAGTGAAATCCTTTGGGATCCCTAGTTTCAGTGCAGAGGAGACTTTGGACCCTAATTGGAAGGGATATTTCGGTGAGAGGATTTATCCTCAATCCTTGGTAGTTGCATTTACAAGTACCAAGGATTGTTTTTAGCATATTGGCGATTATTCGCATCGCCATACAAATTGGGAAAATATCACAGGTTTATTTTGTCATGGAGTGGGCCCTGAAGGTTGATGTTATTGTTGGTTGCCACATCACAAGTTGGTCATTATTGAGTGCACAACTATCTTTGGAAGGAGTTCAGGGGTTATAAAGGGTTGCAGAATGGACTATCATCATTGTTGATATAAGTCTGATACAGCTTTAGTTGTTAATACATTAAGTTTGATATCCATCTACTCAAGGCGTTCTTTGCTTGAGAGGTATTAATCTCGTTTTAAACGTAAAATCAAACTTTTATTTTTTGTTGTACAACTTAGCAATATTCAAATTGTTCAAAAGAATAATACTTTCTAAATTTAATATCAAATGTTTGCCAACTGTTTGATCCATTTCCTTACCCCGTGGATCACTACACTCAGAAATATATTACCAGCAGCAACTATATCAGTTAAGAGGTCTGAAATTATTAATTTGAACACTATATATTGGAATGTTTGCTTGAGTTGGATGTATGGTAAATGTTTGTTAAAATGTCTCTGCTTTATTCCTTTTTTTCTAACTGCTTATGAAAGTGTCAATGACATTTGCAATTTAATATAATGATTGTCAACTGTTTGATGGAGTGATTGTTGATGTGTAATCACAGCACCCCTGATTGTTTGCAATTCGATGGATTGAAACTGTCAGTGTGATTGCATAACATGGAGCTTTTCCCAAAGTGTGGGACTTTGCAATCGGGAAAGCTCTCCAGGAGAAAGGTCGGCTCTTATTCCTCTATTCTGATACACACATCCAAATTGTAGAGGATCTATTCTAAATCCTACTCTAACTTGCCAAGGAGACATGGTGAAGAAGATTGCAAGAAATTAAACCTAATCTACAGGAGGTGATACACCAAAAGGAATGTTGGATAATTTTCCTTGCATGTAAATGAAAATGAACAAGATTGAAGAGGATGAACATCAACACAGATCAGTTTCTTATCACAAATCCATTCACCATTAAACACAAACCATCAAAACATGTAACACAATCTAACATGCACAAATAACCAAGATTGCAATGAAAGATCAGGAGAATGCAATGAACACAAGAGAGGGTTGAAATTCATCCACAGACTTATATTATTGCTCCACAGATTTGATACAGTGCATTACAATGGCCAAGAGGCAAAAAGTGCATTACAGTTTGAATGGGAGGTTTTTACTCCACAAGATCACTTACAAACAAGAGAAGAAGGGAGGGTGCAAAGAAGAATTATCCAACATTAGAACAATGCCCCTCATTACAATTTATAGTGGAAGATTTGCAAAGGAGGAGAGAGAAAACTGAATCCCGAATTTGCCCAAAAATTATTGTTTAATCCTGTAATGAGTGTATTCAAATCTTCAAAATCTCCTTTTTCATTAATGGTTTGCCTTGAGCTTCAAGAAATTGACTGTGATTGCACCTCTTGTCTAGTCTAGGCCCCTGTAGACTCATGATGACTTCTACTTTCCACCTACCTCCATTAATGGCTCTCACCTACCACTTCAATGCTTGCCATTTTGGAGGTTCAGAAACTTTGAAATCTGAAATTGATGTTCCCATGCTGCAGATCCTGAAATCACCTTTCCAATGACTGTAAATTTGCAAGAAATGATGGAGTACATTAGAAGATGTGCCTATTTTTTTGCCCTAGGTGTTTGACTAGATTTCTCCTTTAACTGCTCCTTTGGAAACTAGATTTGGCTTTCACCATTGCATTCCTCTCTGAATCACCTTTCTGACAAGTATAATTTTATTAAAAATGATTAAGGATTGTGAAAGTTATTGCAGTTTGAAATTGGGGTCTGTTTTAGGGTTTTGTTGGGCTCCTACAACTCCACCGAGTTGCTTTTACATACCACCGAGTTGTTTTCTTGGACGCCGAGATGGTTACTTTTCACCTGGGCGAGTTCCTCCATTTCGACCAGCCGCTTAGCACGCTAACTCCATTTGTTCACCGCCGAGCTCTCGCCTCAATGCCAACTCGACGCTTAACGCCACACCTATCGCCCGATCTGAAAAGACCCACTCGGATATCGATGCATTGACTCGGCGGGGTTTGTTTGTATTTGGCGTCGGCTGAATGCATTAGTTTGGGCTTGTGGCCCTTTGTCTTTGAACTTTGGGCGAGCCTTACTTCGGACATTGGGCGAGTGAAACCCCGAAAGCAACCCCGAAAGCTACTAACCTCAAATACCGAAACTCGCGACCTCTAAAATACTCCACGCGTTGACCCGAACTCGGCGTTGATCTCTAAAACGCCCACACCTCGCCACGTTACCCGACCCTTTCGGGTTTCGGGCCTTTTTCGGGGGTTGAGCTCATTTTTTCGCATTTTGTTTGGTAGAGACTCCGAAAAGCCGAATCCCGAAAGTCCAAAAACTTCGGGCTTTCGGGGCTTTCATCCTCCTCGCAACAAGTCGAGCTACCTTCTTCCGAACCCCATCTCTTTGTTTCGCAGGGCTAGGCAAAGTTCCCGATCACCATTATGAGCTCGATCCACTATTACCTGTTTCATTCGCTGCAAGCCCGGCCTCCATTGACTCGCCATGGCCGAATCAAAACAACTTGGCCTTCCATTCATCTATCTCGGCCGTATTAATTGTCTTGCTCACCAAGTCGAGTCTCTTCCCCACTTCCGACTCGACTCCACCTGTTTGACAAGCATCGCCCTCCCGATGCGTTCTTCTGGTTGAGCTTGAGGAGCTTGGCCTTCTTTCTTCTTCCCGCAACCTTCATTGGCGCCGACGTGTTTGACCCTCGCTTCGAGCCCACCATTGCCTCCGCGACAAGCCCCACCTGAATCACGGGCTTCCTCCGCCGCTGCTAGCCCATCGAACTCGATGCCACCCCCCGAGCCGCTTCTCCCGACCGAGTTCTCCTCTTGTCGCCGCGTGCGATGATCATCCACCAAGCCCATGGCCCATTGCCCACCGAGTTGGGTTTGATTTGCACTTCATGCCCGATCGACCTCCATTACATCTCCATTCGCCAAAGCGAGCTTGATCTCGTCTCGATTTGGCTCCCAAATAGCTCGACCGAGCTAACCCTAGCTCGCCCCCTCATTGTGTTAGGTGAGTTCGTTGAGCAACTCACCGAGCTACTCAGTGAGCTATTTTTAGCTCGACCCTCCCTTCAGCCCTTATAGGGCATTTAATGTTATTTTTTTGTTTCGAGGGGTTTTCTCACATTTCTCGACCGAGTGGGAGGGGATGAGTATCCAAAACATAAAAACATTAATTTTCTTTGCCATGGACCAATTTTGATCATTTGTGGGGCCGAAGGCCATTTTTTGCATCTGCAACAGGATTGTGATCCCATGGTGGCCCTGAATGGCCTGATTGTATCTTGAATGTTCCAAAACACTTACAATTGCTTCCCAAGACCTTGAAAACACTTGTGATCTTGCATACACTCTATGGGGCCCACTCAAGAGCTTAGGATTACTTTGGGGCCCTGATGGGCAACTTTGCCCATGGGGGCAAAAATTATCAATAGTGACACTATGCAATCTTTGAATATTTTCACAATTATGTGATGGATGTATGATGATTGTCATAGTTGTTCTAAACATTGCATGTAAACTGTTAGACAAAATGCCTACAAGTTAAAAGTCAGAATTTTTGCAAGTTTGGAACAATATCTCTTGGTTGGGAATGTTTCATTGTTTCCAACATAAAAAGGCATCATTGAGTGCCCATAGAAACATTTTTTTACCCATGGAAGACTTTTCCACTTTTTGATCATAATTTTCATTTTTTTATGGAGAATAAGTCGGAGCCTTATGATATTAACTTCAATTCCATGAGAGAAGAATGATTTAAAACTATCTTGTCCAAATTCTCTATGAACACCCTAATTACACCACCACGCTAATAAATTTAATTCTTCAACCCATCCAAATCCCACAAAATCCCATGACGGATTAGATAGCTAATTGATCACTATTAATTAACTAATTATATCCCCGCCTAATCAAATCCTAAACCAACTATTCACAAAATTAAATGAAAAATCCACCTCATCTACCAACTCAAATCCCATTATCTCGTCCACCTCATCCACCACCTCAAAACCCACTTTCTCCCCCATGTTTAAAGATTCTCCACCAAATCTTCCAAAAATCTTCACCAACCTCCTTCATTTCAAATATGCTCCACCAAATCCTTTACCCACCTCCACTCCCGAATAAAATAATCCATTTAATTTTCTATATCAAATATCCTCCACTTAAAATTCTTTGCCCACCTCCACTCTAGAATAAAATAATTCATTTAATCCATTCTTTTCAAAGGTCCACCACATTCTCCCCTTATTTTCAAATATCCTCCATGTTCTCCTCCAAAAATTCTTCACCCACTAAATCCTCCACTATCCCCTAAAAACGAATTTAATATTCTACCCTCACTCGAGAAAGTCTATAAGTAGACTTTTTGTCCTCCATATTCAAGAATAAGGATCATATGAATGTAATATGACTATGCAAAACCATCTTTTAAGACAACTAACAAAAGCTATCAAGCCAAACATCTTAACCATCTTTCCTCAAGCCAAAAGTTGCAAACCATCTTGCACACATCTAGTCTTGAGCATCTACATGGGTAAATTCGCTTCGTAGCCCAATCGAAGGTCACTTATGAGATTAGTTTTTGGATTTCATTTATCGCTTTGCCTTTAGATTTCATTTCTTGTGTTAATTTCCATATGTATATTTTTCATCCGCTAATTCGCAACAAGGCCTACCACTATATTTCGTGTCCTCCTAATATGTTGGTATGAGATCTCAAAATTCGTAATTTCCATCTTAATTTCTGAATGATATTTGTTTATTTGCCATTCATACACTACATCTTTTTATTGCTTCAATAATTAGCATCGAATCCCATTCCACCTAATGTTTCAGCCATCCATTTTCATTAGCCAGCTTGTATTTTTTTTAACAAAGCCAAATCTTTCACTTTATTATTTGTAACCAGTCCCGACTGGACTGAAAACATTTACTTAAGTATTCAATCATCATCTCTAAAGATCCCTCCAGCTAATCCCGAATCGTCTTTCACAACTCTACCAAAATTGAGCTTAACCATATCCTTAGAATGTTTATTCCACACATCTTTAGAGCTTTTTTGGCCTATTCCAACCAAACCCATTATCATGTATCTTAATCAGCTTCCATATTATTAGACTTTTCTCATCATCTTCAAATTGTATATTTGATTTTGGCTTTCAAAGTATTCACCAATTTTCCCCAAATTCTGGAAATGAGGCCTCCTTTCTTCCTCCACACCAGATTTTCCTTCTCTCTTAAAAATTCGGAGTTCCTTTCCATCCTTGGAGCATATGTAAAGGTTGCATAGTCTTCCAAAGAAGACCATTCATTATCTAGATCCAATATTTATGAATAGTTTTTGGAAATAGTTGTTTAAATGTATGTGTACCACATCTTCTAACCTTGTGCACTAGATAGCACCCTGCAAGGACACTTTAATAGTTATGGGAAGGTTAGCAAAACTCTTGCCCAATATGTTTGCAAGTGGCAAAGAATTAGAAAAACACAACGTATCACGCAGCTATTTGAATGTCTCGATTTAAGGTCTATGATAAGTAAATTCCTATCCATTAGCTGATTATTCCATGGAAGAAAATCGAGCTCCATTAGTCCACAATTTCTTCAAAGAAAATCAGCACATTTATAACGAAGTTTGGAAAAACAAAGTGGCCCAAGAAAGAACGAAATCTCAGCAGAACCAGTACCAAAGTGAGAAAAAATTGAGGTAGGTGATTGGGGTTTTCTTAAACTACAACCCTATAAGAAGAAGTCTCTTAAAGGGAAAGGAATTAAGAATGGACCCTAAGTTGTCGATTCATTTTGGATATAGACAATCTGATTCACCGGTACGGTGTAAACAGATTTGGGCCCAGGTACGGCTTGGATACAGCCATACATTGGAAAATATACAAATTAGCAGTCCATAAAATTAGATCAGATTCGCCAGTACGGCGTAAACAAATTTGGCCCCAGGTACGGCTTGGATACAGCCATACATTGGAAAATATACAAATTAACAGTCCATAAAATTAGATCAGATGTTTCTGGATAAAACTAAGTGAGTGAGTTTTGGATCAACATTTCAGATCAGACTCCACTATCCATCATCAGGATGAGAATAGAGAATCAATTGCAAAGCTAGGTTTCTATTTATGGTTGCCAAATATGAAGACTGACAATAAATAGTCCCATTAATTTTCTTGTGCTGGCTCATCCTTTCAACAGAAGATGACAGTCACTAATTATTTAGTTTCCTCTTTATTTTTACTATTTAAGAGTCAAACGTTTCAGAAACCTAACTAAAATTCTCAAATTTAATGTGTTTTTGTTTGGTTTTTCCTCGTTACTAACCCTTCGAGTATTATCTTATCCCTATTTTACTTTCACTTAGGGTTTAAAACTACAGAAATAAGTGCAATAGTTTTAGCTTACTTGAAATAGGTCTTCCGCTGGACTCCTTCATATCTTAACTTTTGTTCATTAATATTTATTTTATTTTATTTTTATCATTAATAATTTAATATAGTAATTATTAACATAACAATCTTAAAGCCGATGGGGTCTGGGTGGAGTGGTTAAGACGGATGGTTGTACTCGGCTCCACCTAGGTTCAAATCCCACGTCCCCGCTCGTGGTTGTAATGTCCGAGGTGGCGCAGCTGGCAGGCTGATTTAACAGAGGTGGATTTGGTTCAAGATTGTCTGCGCTAGAAGTGTGTTCAAGTGTGGTGGATCTGGTTCACTAATTGTTGAGCTTAAATGCTATATCTTGGTTGAATGTACTCCGGTTCATAGCTCCGGTCAAAAGCATTTATCTATCTAAAAATATAACAATCTTAAAATATTTAACTTTCAAGATTTCTTTTCCGACTAACTCTCTTGTGTAATTTAATGCAAACTCGTCGGTAATTTTGTCCAAATTAAAGGTAACTAGGTAAATTTTAGTACTATTTTTAATATATTTCATCTATTTAATATTTGACAATCTATTAATTTATTTTTACCCTTGGCATTTGTTTTTCTTTTAATTAGATATCTCTTTTATATTTCTTTATTAAATAGTTGCAATGTATCATTAATTATTATTTTTTATGCTAGTCTTCCCGATATCACATCTCTTCATATTTGGCATCTTTAAATATACTCCTCTATTCTCATTCTGGTGATGGATCAAGGAGTGTGATCTAGAACGTTGATCCAAAAATCACTCACACAGTTCTACCCAAAAGAATATAATCTAGATATGTAAATTCTAGCCTAATAAATTGGAAATGTCCTGATAACGATTAATTATTCCAGTAAACAGTGTTTAGAATTATTATAATAGAGCCATTGGGAAATTTTGAATGTCACACGGAAATAGTATGCATTTTCTTAAGATATTAAGAAATAAGGTACTATCAAGATCTCATCCAAAGGAAGGATCTACTATAGGAACTGGAAAATGTAATGTGGGCAGGTACAGAAATACTGCAATATCTAATACTACAATTGCTTTGAGGTAATAAATTATAAAATTCAAGGAGGTAAAACTTTTAACCTTTTTCGTAACTTATATGAAGATTAAAGATTGCACACTTTCATTAGACGGGGTCATCAGTTTTGGGACACAGTTTGGTGAGTCTGTAGAAACTATCCCTCCTACAAGAGAAAAGAGAGCTAAAGTTTTAAAATGTTATAAATATAGTCGCGGTTAGTACAGTAGCACATGGTATGCAAATGCAATTTTGTGCACCACTCTCGATCTATGTTTTCACTTAGGTAGCGTCCATATAGTCCTGTATTTAGGCATGAATCATATACACCTTCCCACAAAAAAGTCGTTGTTATTTTTTCCTCTGTAGATCTAATTTCAAATAATATTGAGTACGTGTCAAAGTAAACTAAAAGCTCGGTTTCCAATTTTTTGCCAGTAGTTTTCAGTTTGTATTTACCTTTTCTGATTTCTAGGCAGTCATAATTTTCAAAAATCTTACAGCAGTGGCATAGAGCTTCTATGTTATATCTATGCAGATATCTTACAGCAATTGCATTAAATGTCGTCGTTCGTATTTGATTTTTCTTTGTTTCGAGTTAAGGGGCATATGGTTTAAAGCAGAACAATTCCAGAATTTTCAGAACTTCAATTTCAGTCTATTTTTCGACGTAGGGTACAACATCATATTATCACTGATGGCGGCATTGCAAGAATAATGCGGTTATTATGTATGCAAATGCAAGCAGATATCTAGAAAGGGAGAGAGGAAATGCGTACATCAGCGTCGAGAGGGTTAATGGCATAGGTGGACTCGGCAGTCTTGCGGGCTGCCTCGAAAAATAGAAGCCGGTCGAAGTCGCTCTGAGGAATCCCCATTTCTTCCATTGTCTGTTCTTTCCTTGAAGAAAATACCGCTGCTGTTAGGGTTACAAGTAGTTTTCCTCGTATACTAGGTGATCATGGTTAAAACCTACCTTTTATAAACCAACCGACTTATCCATGCGTTCTTTATCTTTTTCTTTTCTATTTTAGTGCAATAAATTAACTATTTCTATGATTGATATTAACTATTTAAATGAAAACACATTCGTTTTGGCAAGTGATTTTTAAGAGACAAACTAAAATGGTAAGGGTCCATCATCCGAGCAAGGAGAATTGGAAAGGTAGATGAATAAAGGGCTAGACCTATCAAAGTTGTCATGAGGAGATTGGAAGACAAGTACCAACTTTTGAATAAGAAGGGACTCTTGAGGGGGTCAAATTTCTTTTTATATGATGATTTAAGTTCAATACAATTGGAAGATAGCAAAGAAAGAATTAACTAAAGTAAGAGTAGCAAGAGACAAAGGTAAAAAAACATGGTTGTACAACGGAAAAGTTGTTATTAGCAAGATAATGTCACAAAGATTATTCACAAATTGATGATAATAGGAGAGCAACGAAATTGATGTCAACAGGGGAATGAGTTAGGTCAATCATGGATGCAAATATGTGAGAACCATGCTTTGACCTCTCAACACCAAAATAAATAGGAATCAAGGTCCGCCTAGGTATTGTTAAAACTTCGCATGTTGGAATCAGAGAGGTTATCCTGGAGAAGGGGACTGGGTTAGGGCATATAAGAACGGGAAAACGTAATCTGTCTCTATGAAACTCATGAACATGATGGTTGCAAGACTCCTTCTTTTCAAGGTTATAGGAATTTTGCAACGGAATGAGGTAGCTAGCAATGGGAAAGATTTTGGAGGTATAATGGTTTTGGTTAGAGAAGTGGAGGGCGATGATTCAAAAGAGATAAGAGAGGACACAAACAAGCAATTCATTTGGTTTAGAATATCAGAAAATGGGAGTAACATTAGAATAAAGATTCGCTACTTTGCACCTCAAGTCTCAAAAACATACAAAAAGGTGGGCTAGGGGAAAGATCCTTATGCAGCCCTAAAGAAATGTATTGCAAAGTTTTCACAACAAGGGGAAGTTCTTCTTTTAGGTGACTTCGATGCGAGGATGCAAATGAGCAAGCTAACACATGGAGTAGTAAGGAGAACCATAATTTGTTATGGCTCATGGAAGAAGATAATCAACAATGGGCAAGATGGTCGAAAGCAACAGGACATTAATCATTTTGTGAAGAATGATTAACTCTCTATGGCATGTTTGATCTAATCATTTGTAATGGGATGGAAAGATGGCATAAATCTGGAAAGTTTACTTGTAAAACTTACAATGGGGCAAGTGTTGTTGATTATGCAATTTTCTCGCAAATTTTAATCGACAAGATAAAAGAAGTGGAGATTGATGATTCTATCGGGGACCTAAAGTCATATCATAATCTAATTTCTATAGTGGTAAATTGGTCAAGCAAGAATCACCACAATGAACGAACAATCTCAACATCTTAGAAAAGGAAGGAATCGATAACACAAGAAAATTGTAATATCTTCTGAGTGGCGCTAATTCGCTTAATATAAGAGGGGAAAGTAAGATCACAAGGCCTTAAAAGCTATGAGTTAACAAACATAATTAAGAATGCCCTTACAAGTTGTAAAAGAACAAAAAATAAGAAGCAAACAAATTGTTTTCTAGTAAATAGATGGTTTGATGGGGATTGTAAAGTGGCAAGGAAAGCTACTACACAAAGTTGGTAGACAAATTATAAAGAAAAAAAAGATGAGTTCATGACCATAATGAGGGAAGAGCTTATACACTTAGGGAAACATAATCCAAAAGCATTTTGGAAGGAGCTTCAATCAAAGAAAAACATACAGATGACAACAATATCATAGCCAATCAGTGGCTTGAGTTTGCAAAATAAATTTATGAGCATGATCCAGAAGTTGAAGGCCCTCCTTTGATCAACATGACAACAAAAATTTTTATTGTGCAAGAATTTCAATAGGGTATTATGAAATTGGGGGTTGGAAAAGTAAAAGACTTGGATGAGTTTCACACATGATATTTAAAATGGGGGAAATAATTTCTCGCTCTTCACATTATCGACATATTCAACAACATCATTCAACAAGGTTTTCTTGGAGATTGGACTACTAGTCTTGTGATACCTCTTTTTAAGAGTGGAGATGTTAGCAATCCTTCTAATTATAGAACCATCGTGATCAATCCATTGTTTGTAAAGTTTTTTGGTAGCATGGTGGAATGTAGAATCAACAAGTGGGTAGAAGAGAAAGGTAAGAGAGCAAAAGGGAAAGCGTGGATTGTTAGGATTGTGGAGTTGAATTGCTTCATAAATAGCTTGTTTTACACCTTGTTCTACACAGCTTCCAAGGCGATCGGCCAACATATTAACGCCGTCGGTCACAAAGATATTAGCTGTCGTCATGTCAAATTTTATATTTAACTCATGGGAATTTAATATAGATTTTGTTTTAAAATTGATTTAAAGGATGTAATTGTATGGCTATTATGCCCTAAGTTTGTATATGCCTATATAAGCATGAAATCTAGGGTTAGAAATTGAATTAGATCCTTGATTCTCCTAGATTGAGAGGATGAAGAGGAAGAAGAAGAGAAAGAAAGAATAGGTTACATGAAGATAGAGCTTCCATGGAGAGAAGTCTGGATGGAAGGAAATATCGTGTACATCCGAATGGTGAGAAGAGGGTAACATATTCTACCGTATTTCCTTTATATAGTTATTGTCTCATCAGTAATGGCTTGCATAGTATGCAAAGCACATAGAATTTATTCTGTAGATCCACATGTTGGTGAGATCTTGTATTATAGATCCATGTAGGTATAGTCATGTATCATTGAGATCCATGAGATCATATTGTAGATCCATAAGATCATATTGTATTGTTGATCCATGTAGATCTAGATATTATAGAGGAGGTTGTCTTAATGTGAGGTTAGGTTATGCGGTGATGGAAAGACAAACTTACTTTTTGTGCACGCATGACATGGTTGCACATTGGTAGACCCATGCAAGAGGTCTTGTTGCAGATCCACAAAGAACTTGGTAGCAGTTCAGAGATGTAGTAGTTCCAGGTTATGTGAGATCTATTGGTGGTGTTTGGAGGCACGGTTGTAGTGCACTTATGGAGATTCGTTTAGAGATTTGGAGGAGAGGAGATACTCTTGGAGAGATGCATTGTACTCTTGTATTGAAGATTTGGTTTGTACTCTTGTTGTATTATATATATGAGATCTCTATCTTTGGTGGACGTAGCCCACATTGGGTGAACCACGGTACATGTTGTGTTATGTGTGTGTACTTTGTTTTGATTTGGATTATTCTAGTTTATAATTCCATTGTTGTAGATTTTGGGGAATTTTTTAGATCTCGTTTGCATGATTTTGTTTGTTATTAAATCATAACACTATTCTGCAACTGGAATTCCTAATAGGGATCGGACCTCAAAGTATTCAACAATAGATCATGGTATCACTTTGAGACACATTATTGAAAAAGTTTGGAATGATAAAGAGGAAGCTTATTGATGTTTTGTTGACTTCAAGAAGGATTTCGGACACGGTTTCCAGGAACAAGCTACGAGATAGAATGAAGGAGCTTAATATTCCGAAGACATCACAAATCAGTTGTTTATAGACTTTATGAAAAAGTTTGAGTCAAAATTAGAACTCAAATTGGTATCTCATAAAGTTTCAAGCGTGATATTGGATTTAAACAAGGATGCCCATTATTGATTTAATAAAATTTGAATTTTATTTAAATTTGAAAGTAATGATCTGCTATAAATGACATAATGAAATATAGATGTTAGGCAATTTATCCAATCTTAATTATGAAAGCAAATGGAAGAGATAGGGCACTTACCTTGATTTTGCTTATCCCGAAGTGTGTCTGGGATGAAGAATGTGATGAAATAAGAACACAAACCATCGCAATGAGCCTCAGAAAAATGTAGAGGAGGTGGAAATGCCTAAATAAGGGTGCCTTCTGGCACCCAAGACTCTACGAGGGTGCCTTTGGAGTTTGAAAATGGTTGGAACCTAGTTCCAATATTGTCAAATAGGGTTTCGCACTAGGTCTCCTTTAATTTCTGTATGTCACACTTGGATTGTCGAGGTACCTGTAAGCTGCACACAAATATCCTCCTACAAAACCCTAAAAAAGACATCAAATCTTTAAAAAGAAAGATGCAAAATGAGGGGTCAGACTATCCTCAGCTGTCACAATGGTGAACTTACGATTGATCACTACACTACATCTCATACCCAATGTAGTTTTATGTGTTTGTGTGTGCATAGTGATCCTAGGTCACCCTTGTGCCAATGACGCCAAGATAACAGTGCAATAGCTAGATAAAATGCAAATGTGTGGATGGAATAGAATGAACTCCCCTTCCTATGTAGTGTGTATAGAATAATGTTCCTAAATACAGTCCCTTGAGATATGTAGATAGATAGCCCTTGATAAAAATTGCTTTCCATTATAATGGTATGTATGTTGTGTTTATATAGGGATCTCTTGCTTGAATTTCGACACTAATGACCTAACATGTCAACTAGTACCTTGAGATATGAATGGAAAACTGAAAAGACCGACCTCAAGTGTCAAAAATAAGATCAAACATAAAGAGGGCATGGGCGCCCAAGATGGACAAGAGCGCCTGAGCGCTAGTGTCTAGTCTTGGGCGCTAGTGTCCAGTCTTGGGCGCTAGTGTCAGAGACAAATGACGACAAATGAGTGGATATTGAGTGACAGAGATCCCCATGACCTCACCAAAACTGGGTGTATGACTGACAAGTGTGAAAGACAAAAATAAATAGAAACCAATAAGACAAGCGGATGGACTAGGGGATGGGTCACTCTCGAATACTCTTCTTATGCAAGCTATATATATATATATATACTTGGCAAGATATAGTAAATAGTAAAGAAGTGCATGATTTTGTGTCTATAATTATCACCTACTTTATTTGGCCTATATATGAACAAACTTGAGGAATGGATAAATATACAAAGTGAAGATGGTGTTCGCTAAGAGAGTATGTTGTAAAACTTCTCTTTATATGTTGATGATCTTATCTTGATTGTTAGGTCCGCTCAAGGCCTTTAAAAACATTCATGCACACTTGAGCACTTTTGTAAAGAAGTGGGGATGCAAGTCAACACCAATATGACCAAGATTATGATCTTTTCCAATATAAAGAAAAGAACTTAGTATGACTTCTATTTTGATGGAAACATTTTAGAGGAAGTAACAAAATATAAATATCTTGGGTTTGACTTTAATAACAAGCTCAGTTGGGAGATTTGTAGCAAAAAGAGAATTTTAGGGGCATGGAGAGCTTTTTATGATTTCCAAAACAAATGTAGAGAGGTTGAACTATGTGATTGGAAAATTGTGCAGCCTTTGTTTGGGCTTTTATTAATTCCATTGGTGCTTTATGGATGTGAGGTTTGGGCTAGCAACATTTCAAACTCAAGGTGGAAACAATTTGAGAGGATTCAAAAAAGCATGATTACTAGCAATTTCAAATTAAAGATCTCGGTCCCATATGATATTCTTCTAGTTGAAACAAGGGTCGATCTCTACAAGTTATTTCTATGGTTCGTCTCATAACATATTTAAAAAGGATCGAATAAATGGATGCTAGCAAATGGCCTAATATTGTCCTTAATGAGTTTTTCGAGAAAATAAAGAAGTCATGGATGCATCAAAACAAAAAAATGGCTTAAAAATGGAACATTTATTTGAATGCATGTCCTAATAATAGCCAAGAGATAAAAACTTTTGTTATAGATAAATTCCACTAAGTTATGTGGGGAGAAAGAAGAGATATTATCTAGAGGAATTTAACTCTACATGTGATCATCAACAAACGGATTTTATAGGGGTGAATATCTCATGGAAAACAAAGATCTTAATAGTTCAATTGATAACTAATTCACATCATCTTCGGTGTGAAACAAGAAGATGGAAAAGACCTAAAGAGGCATGGGAAGAGAGAATTTGTGTCTTTTGCACGTCTGGTGCAAAGTGGAGTCAGAGAAACATTTCATGTTGGAATGTAATGCTTATAATGACATTAGGGCCTAGTTTGCTAGCATGGTGGCTACTGCATCATTTCAAAATATTTTCAACAAGAATATGGTTGAAAAAACAAGGAGCTGATCATCAAACTCACCAACAAGAGATCTCGAATACCGAAATATCTTTATTAAGCTTTGTTGTCCCTTAGGTTGTCTTTGGTAGCCTCGTGACGTTAAAATATCTTCTTCTTCTTCTTGCTCGCCCTCCACTTTGCTCAAAATCAAAATTTAAATTTTGTTAATCTCTTCAATTTTACAATGTTGGCACTTAACCTTACAATTTTTTTACCCGATTAAATGTAAAAAAATAGTTGATGGATCTTTATTAAGTGTATATTCTTGATAATGGTATTATTGTCATTTATCTTTATATTTTATTCGTTGATTAATTTTGAGGAAATGAATATAATGATGGTGTTTGTATTTTGCATAGGATGACATATAAAAACATTCAATATATACTCTAACTACATAAACTAATTATATATTTTGAGCATGCGTGACTATTCATCTTTGCCTTACCTTAATATTTAGGTTTTTCTATCTGATTGATTTCCACCTACAAATCATTAAAATCTCAAACTAAAAATGGGCACTATAAAATATTGTTCAAGTTTTTACATAAAAGTGATAAGATCGGTTTTAAAAACAAATAGAAGTTTGTGTTATTATCATATCAATGCAAGTCTATAAGTTTTATAACATGCATTTAATAAATATGAAGATGAAAACATAGATCATGCAAGTTTTGTTTCTGCACAAGTTATTATAGTCTTATCTAGTGATCCAGTAACTTAGAAGGATTTATAAAAAAAAATTGAGAAAATTCAAGAACTCGATACAAACTAAGAAATCACAAGATGGTTAACCCCGACTATATTCCAATTTTTGGACAATCATGTTTTCTACATTGTCTATATGTTTTGACAATATAAAAGTCACATTCTGCAACACCAAGAGCTTCGTGAAGAAGATGAGGAAAACAAAAAAATGCATGGAATATATCATTTATTTGTGGATTTTCATGGTTCTTTACAAATATTTTCATACCTTTTGTGAACATTTTTTCTTATCAAAATTGGAATGGGTGTGGAGTCACTTCTTAAACTCTATTATTCCTAAGAAGAATATCATTTACAATAGTTTAATAATTGTGTGATAAATGTTTAAGATTATCACGACTTTTTGATATTAGATGAGGTTGATTGTTTTTTGTTGTTGTACTCTTGATTATTTGAATATTGATCAATCTCTTATCAAATCATCATACAATATTAGGAGTGATAAATACAACCAGGTTTATTACAATAAAAATGATGGCTCCTACAAATTTGTTATGATTGTGGGTTTATGACTTTGTGGAACGAAACACATTACTAGTTTAGGAAATAAGAGCATTGTTTTGACCCTTTTATAAAACACGGTTTTGTTTTTTTGCGGGGGGTTCAATTATCTACAGATATGTCTAAGATGATCGTTATAAATAATTATTATATTCATAATATTTTGTTTCAATGTGAAAGCAAGTGCAACTTTGCAATAAAATGTGATACATGTATTCATAAATGTTACAATTCAATTACATTTAAAACTATAATCAACATTAGTTGTATAAAATAATACTTTTGAAGTAATGATAATTGAAAAGGGACTCTTTTAAAGGAATATTTGAATCATCACAAATTTTGAGACTCTTATAAAAATAATCATTATAAAATAACTTTAAACAACAAGAAGAAGTATATTGAAAAAAATCACAAATAGAGAAGCTTCGCCAAAAACATGAGTGTAATTTCCTTGTACTATAATAAAGAATGTTGTAGAAAACTTCAATTAGGAAAAATAGAGGATGTTTTGAAGGGCTTGTTTTTTCCTCAATTATAAATCTCTTTATAAGAATAGTTCTTTGAAATAATACACCAAGCATAATGCAAGTCTTTCCCACATTAGTGAATTGTGTTGTAAAAAGAAGATGAAAACCACTTTTGGAATCATGACATAAGGGCCACATATATTGTAACACCATTTCCATTGTGTTGATGACTAGGTGGGATTGAGATGATCATGTGCCATTTGTAGATTCAAGACGATGGAATAGACTTAACACAACACACAATTTTTTCTATTAACTTAATAAGCTTTAATGACATCTACAATATTCTCCCTCATATGGGTTGTTACGAGTTTATAACAAAACTATAGACTAATACGAAGGTGTTGTATACAATGGGACTCTTAAAATCTTACTTTGGCTCGAATCTGGTTCTTTAGCAAATTTTTCCTCAAACTTAAGTCACTCAACCACCTTTCCAATCAATTCTTAGCATCTTGAAATGGAATGTTAAACATATCTTTATACGTGCACGTTCATATTCTTTTCTTGATTTGAATTTCCTTCCATGAGACTTCTCCTTAGCCCGCTCAAATCAAATTCGAAGTTTGGTTCATTTATGGTGCCAAACTACCATGGTCTAGTAGTTGAGAAAATCCATCCAAAAGAATCCATGTCATTTGTTTAGTCAAGTGGTTTGTATCCTTAATACATTTCCCTGATTGTTAATACTCACCTTTTCCCTTATAATTTTATTAACTCATCCCTTAGTGCCTTTAATCTCTGTGTAATCCTTCCCTGTTTCACGCACCGACCTTCTAAAATATTTGTGTATGTCTCTTTGTTTTGTTGTGTAATCCACGTGTGCCACCTTTACGCCCATTCAAAATTCCTACATGCCCATCCTTTTGTCAAAACATTGCACACCATTGCACATACCCTTCCTCATTATCCTACTAAACACAAATTATATTACGCACTTCACACTTAACCAACCATTGCACAAAAACCTTTGGGCACTCCTACACAACCATTATTCTATCATGTCGAGGCTCATTTGTTTGTCTACCCTCTATTAACCTTACATGCATGAACACTTAGCCAAAAATTCAAAGGATACTTAGAGTATTATCTTTCTTTATAATGTTCTTGCATCATGTGAGATTGTGGGCCAAGATCGAGCACTGATAAAGTACAAATGCACAAAGAGAGGAAAGTATATTGAATACATGAAAAAATAGCTTTATAAGAGGTGTATAAATAAGAAGAGGGGAATTGTAACCACCACCTTAAAAGGTGGAGAAGTGTTACTCCCATCTATCCCAGTGATACCTAAGCAAGATAAACACATGTGTAGGAAAACCAAGCAATTGAATAAAAACCTACACTAACACCCCCCTTATATGTAGCTTAGGTGGGTAAAAGAAATGGGTCTCAACAAAAAGTTATGATGAGGCACCCAAGTATAAATAAAATCCCTCATAAAGTGGAGAAAAAGATAAAACTTGTAGCAACAACTCCTCCCTATAAAAGTATATGCTACCACCAAGCGGTAGCGTTTCTGACATTTTACATTAAATGTAACTTTAACATAATAACATATTAATTGTTAAAATACATTTAATGTTGAAGGGTTGTTATTAGAAGAAAAAAGAATGAGAGGGGAGTGAATCAGTCTTATAAATCTTTTAATTCATTTACCATAACTTAGAACATCATCCAAAACAACCATTAACCATATACATTCAATATGATCTTATTAAGTGTGTAACATCCATTCACAAGAACATGAAACAAGAGAGAGAACACATGAACACCATATGTAAGTGGGAAACCCTCAAGGGGAAGAAAACCCATTGAAACCTCTGCTAATATTACTCATAACAAAGGACTTGCAAGAATATTACACATCAAGCAAGATTTGTTTAGTGAGGCACCAACCCCACAAGGAGCACCAACCCCTAGTTTAGTAGGACACCAATCCTATAAAGAGGATGCAACCCCAAGATTACTAAGCATAAATTCAACCACTTAAAATGGACGATCACTAAAGAAATGTTGTTACAACAATTAATGGCAATCACAAATTCAGCTCCACACTCTTCAAACCCTCTTAAAACAAGCTCTTCTCCTACTCGCTCAAATCTACTCCTCCTTTGGCTGATTAGGTCTATTGACCTTGCATATTTGACCCTCAATCTTTCTTGGTCCTTCATACCTCTCATTAGATCTATCCTTGACCCCTCTCTCTTCTTCTTCCTTCTATAGCTCACTCACATCCTTGTAGACACAACTAGCTCAAATGAGCACACATAATGCACTTTTATACTTGACACACCCCATAAGTGACCACAGGTCGGCTAAGACCCTTAAGTTCGGTCATGCTAAACATAAAACACATCTACATCCTCATATAAATCACATCAAAAGACTCATATAGGTCGGAAAGGGTCACACCATCAAGGATTACCACAAGGCAACTCAATTATGCCTAAAACATAAGCTTACTCCTTCAACGAATGGAATATGATATTCAAAGGCACATAGAGGCTTCACCAAAGCTCCATGAGATCAAGACACATCATTAATGGCAACCACAAGACCAAACACTTACAAGACTCCCTTTTCATGTTTTCAAGTCTATTCTCCCCTTTGGCATATGTGACAAAGGCATTATGATAACTCAACATGAAAAGACAATAACAAGACACAATGACAACCATGCATAAAGACAATTTACTTATTCATAAGCTCCTCTTGAGTGTACTGTTTTCTTTGACTTCAACACTGCAATAAGATCTATGGACCCGATGTGAGCATGCACATAGCTCCCCTTCGAGAGTATATTCTCCTTGGATGATTGACTCATGCTTAACTCATCCTGAATAATGCACTCAATATTTGTTTCAGTCCATATTACACAACTTCTCAAGCTTCATAAACCTGCAACACTATTGTATAACATCACATACCCTATAACAACATTTCTTCATCCTTGAATCCTTAAAACATAGTTGTACCTCTACATGCATTTAGGCTCACCTTGTCTTAGTCATCATATAACATCAAACTAATTTTATCCATCTCAACACAAACTCAGATCTCCTTTTACAACCAAGAGTCCTTAACCTCTCATTCAAACCAAAATAGCCCAATTTATCTTTGCAATAGGACTAAACATAACATCTGAAACATCCTCGTATGACTTCCCCTAACATCTTATCATCATATACTAACTATTTATGCAAGTATAAGGTCACATACCATGAAAATATGTCACAAACATCATCACACGATCCTGAAGCATTTTTCAGTATTATTTTCCCCTATTTCATTTTTTTAGTACTTCACAAAAAACTTGACTCCCTAGGACTAGTTCTCTCTAAACCTGTAGTCTTGATACTAACTCTAAGATGAACAACTTGTCTTGATCCTTATTCATGCTTGTAGGTATCCTCACATCTTCTCGGACCTTACTGATTTACCAAACCTTGATCATAACTCGCTCACTTCAATATGCATGCACAAACCTCTTTTATGTCATTAAATTTCATTATCAAGCATTTGATGCCTTTTTAAACTATGCACTTAAAACAATCGATGTATGACCATTTCTAATACATCCGGACGTAACACACCCTTTCACAATGCTTATAAATGGTTTTTTTAAACATCCTTCCCATACTAACTTTATGCCTTCCATGATTTAAATACACAACATTTAATTAAAATTCAATCCATCTGATAACATCAAAAACCATGTGCGTTGTATGGGTCAACTAGATCTACGATCCCCATAGTTCACTCTTTTGGGAGTGTGTATACAAAGTATACTATTGGTTTAACCTATAACAGGTATTGATAATCAAGTGTAGTTCCTAAGTGTCTACCAAGAATTCAATCAATCAAATTTCGAGTGGCATCTCACACCTCAACTAGGAACTTGGTGAATCTGACAGTGTAATCAGCAACTTACACTACTTTGGCCAAAGTTTATGAGACATGCATGCATGCTCAGTCTTGTGACGACACACTCGTCAATTGAAACTTTTCCTCTCACCATATCACTTCATTTAGTTATCTGGATTTGAATCAGTTAGTTCGTAATTTATATTACTAGTTCACGATAAGGTACATGACCCGTCCACGTACATGAAAATTCACTTCAACGTCCATTTAGTCGTGGCGATAATTTATCAAATTGACTTATGACTTGTTTCGTACTTAGGATGTAGTATCCTAATATTCTATGGCAATGATAATGAGCAAATAAGTAGTACCCATTGCTACTTAAATCATTTCTAAGTTATCTTACCAATTTCACTACTATATGGTCACCTACGACGCTTATAGTATACTTGCTTCCTTATTGCACTATACAATATACAAAGTTAAATGTCCTCACATTATTATATGCATCGTGGGTACATTTATCTCATTCTTCTTTCCTACTAGGATTTAAATCCCTACGTAATGACAATCATCTTTACAAGAACATTTTCCAATCAGTCTAAATAATAACATATTATTATAATCAGTATCCCAATTTTCATCCACATCATTTTGATTTAACAATAACATCATCTTTATTAAATAATAATGATTCCAACTACACTATGGATTACCATCAGTAATACTTTATTTACAACAGCTTAACTACCCATTTTTCCTCTTTGATATGACAACAAAGTATAACTTTTTCTTTACAAATGTCATGTATTTAAGTACAATGAATTCCACTTAATCATCAAAATCAAGCAACTACGCATGCGTAAACTTTCTTTAATCATCCATGAAAAATGGCACATCTTCGTCATCTGTAGGAGGTAGAGAGGGTAAAAATGGTCAGTTCAAAATGAACTGGCATGAACTGTCATTCTCATCATCCCTGAGGTTTATCACATTATAACATATATGTTCAACATCCCTGCAATCCTACCATTTCCATTTTACTAGAAAATCAAGTAACAAAAAGATTAAGGCTAATAAAGTAATTCCTCATTTCTTTCATGCCATTCACATCATAGGAGAACATCATACATCATAATAACTGAAATTTACTGTTGACCCATCTTAAATTACTATAACATCATATCATAGATTCATTTCTATAACAACATAATTTCATTTATTTAAAACAAGCAACATGAGTCGATCCATGTTAATAAAAACTTTTTCAATCAATTTCATAAAATCATAACATCATTGCCTACAACTTAATCCGATCATCCATGTTACTGATCGACACTAGTAAGATGCAATCGACCATACCATAGCCATTTGCCACCATAAGACTCCTTTCAAAATGCAACCGGTCGAATCGAGTAGTAAAATGTTATCGACCGACACCAATAGAATGAAACCGACCAACACCGTAGCAAAATGTTACCAATCAACACCAACCAAACATGCTACTCGAAGGACACTCGTAGCAAAATGCTACCGACCAACACCAACAAACATGCTACCGACCGACACCGTATTAAAATGCCATTGGCGGACACCAACCACATACTATGACCAACAACATAGCAAAATGTTACCAGCCAACACCAACCAACATGCTACCGATCGACATCGTAGCAAAATGCTACTAGCCGACACCAACCAACATACTACCGATCGACACCATAGCAAAATTCTACCAGTCAACACCAACCAACATGCTGCTATCGACATAGTAGCAAAATGCTACCATTCAACACCAATCAACATGCTACCGACCAACACCATAATAAAATGCTACTTATCGATACCAACCAACATGTTACCAGCCAACACCATAGTAATATGCTACTCGCCGACAACATCCAAGAATGCTAGCAGCTGACAACATTCAAGAATGCTAGTGACCGACGGTAGTAAAAATGTTACTGACTAATAACATCCAGGAATTCTATCGATCGACGATAGCAAAAATGCTACTAGCCGACAACATCCAAGAATGTTACCGACCGACAAGAGTATGCAAAATACTACCGATTGACTCTAAGCACGAGTTTCCTCGAGGTCTAAGAAAATAATATTTTCCTCATTCCTTGGCTTAAACAATAATTTATATAGAACCATCCTTGCAAGGTTCAGGGCCATCAAACAATAAAAGGATCCATGAACCCAAAAACAAAGTGACCCAGATGAGCTTTCCTTATCTAGAGCCTAACGCAATAAAACCCTATTAATTTTGGACAAACTGAACAAAAAAAAGGGGTGAAGGAAATCAAGTTTCCCATACCCAATCAACCCTAGTTCATGACTACCCACAAGAATGTGTCATAAGCCTAATTTATCATCAACAAGAACATTCAACATACATATAATAAGGCAATAACAACATAGGAGAGAGAGTTAATGAGTTTATGCCTGATAAGAGGTGTCTGAAACTTTCTTGCTACTTCTACATGATTTTCCAAATAGATTAAGCAAATCAACAAGTCCTTTCACCATGTTTTTGCAATTAAACCTCCAAATCGAGCAACCCACAACTAAGAAATAACACCGTAACCTCAATAGTGACGTAGGGCTCAAAATTTTCTCATTGCCATTAACAAACCTGCTCTACCTCCACAACTAGTTCAAAACTTGCATGCATGTGTCAAAGTGAGAATGGAGCTCACAAGAGGAAAATAAACTTAAGCACAACCACCAAACAAAACTAATGACCCTTCACGCTAATGGTTAGCTTCCAAGGGAAGTTTCAAGATTCCCTATGTCATTAATGTAATTAAATGTTTGATCTACTAATTACATGCTTTGGGATTTCCACCACCACTACTTTTCCTTTAAAGCTCACATCAACCCTACGTAGTTTGTATGCATGACATTTAAAATCGATTGGTCAAAGATTAGGGAAATTGACTCCTAATTAGCTTGAGTCGATAAGATAGCAATTAATTTTAATACCCAATGTTCAACTACCAACATGGATATCCCAAATTAGCATACCAACATAGACAAATAACCAAATGGTAAGACAAAACATCATCCACAACAAGAATGGAATAATCATTACCAAAGAAATGAATGAAAAATAAATTACAATAAGGAGGGGTGTTACATCTCATCTTCTTCAATCCCAACTCTTTGACTTAGAGCATAGAGTACAACATGAAAAACACTCCTACCTTTATCTTAAGCCTGCATACTAAGAAACAAAGTATTCTTTCTGAAGCACACAGATCATGATATAACACTTGTTGACACCACTCACATATCTTGACATCTCATACATTAATTCTTTAAGTGCCATCTCAAAAAAATAAGAGCGTGAACATAAGGACAAAGCATACCTTGAACATGAACACCTTTATCATATTACACTGACCCTTCTTTAAAATAGATAATATGTTGACATACTTCCCTTGGAATTTTTAACTTGGATACACCGATCAAAACTCTAAAAATATAGACCTTACCTCTTTAATCTTGCTTGGAACAAAAAAACTTTGTCACCTGCCCTTAAGAATCTCAATACACCTATACATTCAATCTTCTTACTCGGTTTGGGACGCCATTGTTACTTCTTGAACTCATCTTCCCATGGAATCATTGCTTCACAATAATTTGAGATCTTCTTCATGATCATTATCTTAGTTGTGCCGCCTAGACCTTCAAGATGTTATTTTATGATTCATGAGATGATAAATATCCCAAGAACTCTATTCCGAGTCTTGTCAACCTTCCTGATGACTTCAATAAATCTATACCTTGACAAGAGTGAACTAACTTGTAGGAGCCAATATCCATGCTTCCTCCATCATATGAATGTCTTCAGAAGCCTAGAGAAGACACTTCCAAGATACTTAGGGTACTAAAATAGAATGTAGTCACAAATGAGCACAAGGACTTTATCCTTTCTTTATCTATTTTGTTAATACCCTTAGATAACCTCTCATTCTTCGTAGATGAATTTTCATGTACGATAATCTCATCGATTATGCCTTTATCTTTTGATTGAAGACCTATTATAATAATATGCTCTTCTTCAACCTCAGTACATCCTCAATTAAATATAATAAACCTCTTTTGCGTGTGTTAGACCTAGACATGATTGTCTGGTATCCTCCTTTTTACCCCTTCGCAATCTTTGCAATCACTTCACCTTGACTAGTATATGGATCTCGAACTATACATCACGAGGACCCTTATTATTTTCCTTCTTCACATCTATGAAAAATTTAGGGTCTTATTTCTTATCCTCATGCTTAGGGTTAACCTTATTAAGCAAATAATCGACATGTCGAGTCTTAGACTCACTCTTAGGATTGGTTTTCCTTTTGAACACCATCTTATCATGCCTTTTGGATGCTTGAAACCTAATGTTGAACCTTGGAGGTTCACTTTGATGGAAAAATATAGCAATATGACCCTGTTTATGACATTTATAACACAAAACACTATCCTCGCTCTTTGGTGATAAAAAAAGATTCCAACCACAACCATCTTCCTTGTGACCATATTCACAACATGAATAACATTGACCATTGAAAGCACCTTCATAACTCCATGAGAACTCATTATTTGAGGGATTCTTCTTGCAATCTCTAGCTTTGTGAAAAAAACCATGACAAGTATAACAATGACTATTGAAAGAAGAACCACACCTCATTAGGTTATCTAACAAGATTATACCTTCTTGAATCAGTCTTCTTGGTCTCCTTCATGTTTTCTTGAGTACTTATTCTAACCTTGTTATCTTCAAAATTTTCCATATGCTCTCCTTTGAATCTTAGGCCTAATTTGTCATTAGCAGCCCTCTGATTGTCTAAGAACCCATATAGAGCCTCAGAGATCTTCTCCAACCTTTCATACATCTTCAACTTGTTGGATGCATCTTCTAAATCAGATTCTAAAGATCTCAACTTATCTTCATACTTGAGGCAAGCTTCTTCTTTGACTTTTAGGGCTTCTGTCACACTCTTGACTTGTGACCCAAAATTATAGGGCTTGACCATGATCAACCTACGCAACCGATGTTACATGCCCCACTTTATCCAGTTCCTTGTTGTTTTTTTATTCCTCTGCCTTTCTTTTCTTAGCTTTTTGTCCTTGGTGATGAAACCCCCCTGACGGGGTGGCGGTCTGTAACCCGGGGGCCTGTAACCCTGCTTCGGGGCGGCGGTCCTTCACGCATTTTCTAGCATGCTCCTTTGATCGCGACTTGCGTAATTTTCAACTTTCACCAACTTTTCTCAACCGCCTTAGCTCGTATTAATGTTTTATGTTCCCTGGAATAGTGTTTCTTCATTGTTTAATGGTAAAAGAGTTCTAATAGGAATTACCTTTGGGTGAATGTGAAATCTATAAATAGCCAACTTGTTTTCAAGCAAATGGCCCCTCAACTTCTCATTTCCATTGTTTAGTCTTTCAATTTCTTGTTTAGAGCTCATTTTGTTTTCATGTTTGCATCCATGCTAGTTTTCCTTTGTTGTTGGAAGCCATTCGATCTTCTTGCTTCAGTCTTGTTCATTGTTGTTCATACAAATTAGTTTAGAGTAGAGTAGTGTCATTTGTAGATTGAATCCATTAGAGTTGCAGGTTGTGTTCTTCACAGAAGGTAGATTCTAGAATCTCTCGGTACACTTGTGTTGTATTCCCATAATAAATCCCACTAGGAATTGCATATCGCCAAGCTCTGTCACTTGCGTTATCCCTCTCCTACTCGCATTATATTCGGTCTATATCCAAAGCTGCCATTGTTCAAAATACCTTTTTATTGATGCTAGCATATACACGCTCTTCTGGACTCACGTGAACATGAAGGAATGAGGAGATCATTCTGAGGGGAAAAAATCATACACTCTTTGGATTCCCTTTATTACTATAAATTCAGGTTTTATCTGTCAAAGTTCTAGTTAAAACATATCAAATAGAGTAGTGAAATATTTCATTTCAGTTAAGTTTCATTTTTGATATTGCCAGGGAAGCTGTGGGGATTGATAGTTTCTGAGAAACTATGATTCATTCCTCACTTCTGAGGTAGGATCGAGAATCTTTCAATTAAGTTAATCAGCTATCTAGTTATTTAGGATAAACTCACAACTGCACAGGCAAGTAGCTACACCGGGCTACCTTGCTTGTTTTAATTTTGTTATTAGATTAGTTGTCATTTTCTGAATATATTAGATTAGTTGCTCTTTCAATTCTATTCAAAATTCTATCAAAAATACAAAAAATAGATATATATATATATGTTGTAGATATATCTTGCATAATTAGTTTATTTCATTTCAGTTAGGCTTATATTGATCTTGTATGACAATCACGGGACCTAGGGAGCCTAGGGAATACATTTTGAGCCAATCGTGCCTCAACCAAATATTGTTGCAGCAATAACTGACATAGACCAAAATCTCAGAATTCAGGTCTTCCGAACAACCATAGACCTACAAGAAATCAGCACATAGTTAAGAGGATTAAACATA
This sequence comes from Taxus wallichiana var. yunnanensis, assembly GCA_018340775.1. NCBI lineage: Eukaryota > Viridiplantae > Streptophyta > Pinopsida > Cupressales > Taxaceae > Taxus > Taxus wallichiana. Next base: position 459,463,837 of record CM031238.1, on the reverse strand, counting down.
GAAGATGACAAAGCACACACGTTCTGGTCAAATCAGCCAAATTATAGACTGCCTTGATAGATATCCGTATGATTGTAGAAGGACCTGAAAGAGAGAAAACATTCGGTTGTGATCCACTAGTCCCATAGCCAGATACAGGAGACCTCCTCGTTGATATAGACACTAGCTTACGTATCAAGTTCTTTAGAACACTGTTAGGTACTCGAGAAAATTGTGTAACTTCTAGTTCTAAACGTAGAGGCCGAAAAGGCATACGACTACTGGATACTCGGAATCAGGGGTTGACTCTTCATATGACCATAGGAGGTCCACAACAACCATGAACTTATGGTTGTGATCCACAGGTCCCATAACCCAATGGGCCTACAAATCAATCCAACGTTGATGATGGTTTATGAACATTAGTATTTAGGTCCTCTCCACTTCCACCAGACATTATCACACAACTATCATTATTAAACGTAGTAACTAATCAAGCTAAAGATTTCTGGACTAGACTAGAGAATCATCCATAAAGCACCAAAAGATCCACTACACATTTAGCCATTCCATTTTCATGACCTTGTCGGGATATATATGAAGCACCCACAGGTCATCTTCCACGTATTCCACAACCCATAGATCGGATCACGGTAGAGCTCGATATTGATTGGAGCCTTTGAGCTATCCTCACCGAATGATCTATCACACCGGTTCAAGTTAGGAGGGCCTTCTTTGCCTTAGATTTACAGATCCCTATTGCGTGTTGAAGACATAAGATTACCTAACTAGCTTATCTGCATCCCGCGTGTATTCCATCCCCACCCGGGCATTTGTCTCGGCATGACCTCGGGAGGTCGGGTGTGAGGAAGAGTTACTTGTAGATTCTCATGCTCGCATGTCACTTTTCCATCGTACAAAATTGGTGAACCCGACGTGAAAAAACTACCTTTAGTTGAGTCTTATCTTTCTACTTGTTCTTCACCAACAATTATTTCTCATCTTTTCCACCTCTTTACATCAGCTTCACAAAATTGGTGAACCAACAAAATTGGTGAACCCGACGTGAAACAAACAACTGCTTCATCTTCTCTACCTCTTTAGCCTCCACATCAGCTTCACCAACAAAATTGGTGAACCTGACGTGACTCAAACTAATTTTCCTCTTTCTATTCTTTCATCCACCTTCGCTCTTTCCCATTATTCTGTGGGTATTCATATACCCCCGAATATGTCGGGATACGATGCATATGGCAGACCTCTCCTAGGTCTTGAAGCATACTACGATCAACTAAATAGACAACCATCACCCTCGCTCTCAGCATGGGGTGACAACTATTCAACTAACCGGTTTTCAACACAAACTCCACCTCAAAGGACTAGATATAGTTCTTCTTTCCAAATAGAGGAGTTGGATCAGCTCACTCAAATGCAACAACTAGAGCCTTCAGGCTCAAACAATATGATGCTCACTGGAGAATCTGGTTCATCTCCTCGGGTGTTGCTTAGACCACAAATTAGTAGACAGTCAGATCCATATCTATTTTTAGATGATGAATACTTAGCACGTTATGCTAGGAGTGAACAACACTCTCAAAATATGTACCCACCTATAGGAGGTTTGCAAACACAACCCGAGGTCTCGTTCCAAGAAAACACCCCCATTCCTCCACCTATAGGAAATGCCCTCGGTGAAACTTGGCAGGGCACCGATCAATTCATAGTAGGGTACCATATGCCTATATAACCTCAAGGTATACAACAAACACCACTAAGGAAAAATACCGTGTCTTCACCAAACGAGGTCATCTCAGCCTTAGTTGAGAAGGTTAGAGGGTTGGAACTTGCTCAAGCAAGTCAAAATTCATAGTTCATGCAGGCAAGGAACTTCCAATCCTCCACATCATCCTAGCCAAGTAGACCTCCTCACAGGAACAGGCACGTTGGGCATGCCTCCTCAGTATTCACAACAAATGCCAACTAGAACCACGTTTTCTAATGCCGCTCCAGTGGAAAATATGATACCTCCGGTTTAGTACAAAACAATCCATTCCTGAGCAATGCTCCTCCATACTTAAACATGTATTCCAAATCACCACAGGGAGATATGTTCTCTTCTCTCGGCATGTTTGCTCAACCACAGGGATTCCCTTATGCCCCTGTAAATACATATGCTACGCCATATCAACAACCCATTCCACCTCCACCCCCTCAGCAAACACCATCAATGGTCGAAACCTATGCGATAGGGACTTATTCAGAATATTTGAAAGAACCTTTGGACTTCACTATGAAGCGTCATGCTTCAAGACCTCTCCCGATCTACCCAAGTACAAAGGAGAGGGAGACCCGAATGCACATATTAAGGCCTATGCCCATGACCATTCGAGAACTGCTCCTTGGGATGGAGTTGTTGCTAAAATATTCCCCAAAACTTTAGAGGGTATCGCCCTCGATTGGTATTATAGAATACCTGAAGCCTCAATACATTCATTTAAACAACTTGTTTCAGAGTTCATCAAGGCATTCGACATGAACAAATTGTTGAGAACAGGAATCAGGGAATTCTTGCATATTAAACAAGAACACAATGAATCTGTTGCTCATTTCATCCAAAGATGGCGTACAGTCCTCTATTCTTTAGCAAGTGCTCCAAACATGGATCAGATGGAACTATGTGATTTATTCCTTCATTCTCTCAGCAGAGAGATAAAGGAAGAAGTCTAGAAGTTCCCACTAAGAACTTATGATGAAGTGCTCGAGAGCGCTCTCTCGAATAGATCAAGCTGCAATAGATAGCGGTCATGCAAGACATATGGAACAAATGGGAGGTTAATCATCCCCAACCAAAACACTACGACTTATCCTACTACCACAAAAATGCCAATCAAGGACCTAAAATCCTTAACAAAAACCGCGAGTGAATGACAGATGGAGTAGTGACCAAAAAAAAAAAAAACGTTGTAAATGTTCCACCACCCGATTAACAATCAGCGAAACAACAATTTTACCCCAACAATCAATGCGGTGGATTTTAATCGTCCCCCACAACAACAACAACAACAACAACAAATGATAGATCGAGACACGGGGTCAAGTCAAAACTCAAGCTGGATATCAAAACCAAAACCAAAGACAACAAACACAAAACTTTAATCCTAATAGTCAACAAGTTTAATCGAGTTTTGGACCACAACACGTGCCAAACCAACAACCTAGGAGTTATAATCCCTAACTCGTATTGTGGTTTCCACAAAATTTGAGGCCATGACACTAGGACTTGCGCATGATTACAATAAGTTCATGCAACGTTTTCCGAGGAAGAACAAAGACAACTCTTCATAGATATGTTCTTAACAGATTTATGACACCTATGCCAAATACTTTCACAGGGGTAGTTTCCCCTCAAAATGCACCTCTTAAGATCTTCAATGATCCACTTCCAAATCACAATAACAATAATAAATTAAATCCAAATGGGATGAACAAAGGTGTAATGACAGGAAATAATGATCATGAAGCCTCAACTTCACTAAATCCACCTGTCGCACCACAATTAGGAAATCAGCCACGAACCAAGATAGTTGGTCTAGTGGAGTTAGATACTGAGCTGCACGTAGAAGCCATAACAAGAACATGAGAATATTCTTCTCAACCAAATCCAATCTATCCACTAGAGCCAGATAACATTCAACAAACGTTGGTAAAACCCATAGGTGCTTATGATTTAATTAATGACTTAACAAAGACCTTCTCTCACATCTCCTTTTTGGACTTGTTGAAAAACTCTCCTACCCATAGGGCTGCTCTTTTAGAAGCACTAGGTCTAGGTCATTTAATTAACATCACTCCACCTCCCGAAACACAAGTAAACCATATAGACTTTGATATCCACCCTCCAGGGCAGCCAGATAGGGATACCGAGTTTATATTCGACATAAACAAAATGCCAATAGATGTTGAAATTACACGTAGAGGTGATCCGGCCTTGCATTTATAGGTGTGGGTTTACAATAATTATGTTAAACATGTAATGGTTGATGATGGGGCAGTAGTTAACATTGTCCCCTTCTCTTTCCTTCAAAAGCTAGGATATGGAGAAACAAACTATTCCACAACAAGAAATACGCTAAGAGGTTATGATAGCCTTAAAGCTACTTCAATTGGGACTATAATACTACCAGTCACCTTAGGACCCAAGACAATCCTCACGAGTTTTATATCATAGATCGGGAAACCAACTATAATATGATCCTCGGTCGACCATGGATACATCGCATGAAAGCAATCCCTTCTACGTTATTCCAGGAAATAAGATTTTTACACCTAGGAAAGATATTCGTAGCAAAAGGTGACCCAAAACCATTCGACATACACCTAGCAGACCTGAAGAAAAGACCAGGCATTCACTCTGAGTTTGAACTCCCAACAAACCAACTTAACAAACCAATCGACTCAAAACCGGAAGAAAAATTAATACCTACATCAGAACTAGAAATTACGAACCTAGTCAAGGGCATCCCAGCCCTCAAGGATGAAGCTAACGTTGTAGAAATAGTGTCATTAGGAACTACTGCAAAAATTGTCAAATTACTGGAACAAGATCTACCAATTTTCCTACCATTTGATTCCATAGGTATGGGATGTACCCTAGGAGTTGGTTCTCTTCAGCTAGAGGAACTTTGCATGGTAGAAGTAACCAAAATAGAAGAAAGAGACGTAAAGAATGTCCCAACATCCATTTTCCTAGTAAATATTGGACTCTCCACTTCGATGGAGCTAGATGTCACTATGGAGCCGGGGTAGGTGTGATCTTTACTTCTCTGAGGGAAAGATCCTACCTTTTGCTTTTAAGTTAAACTTTGAATGTACAAAAAATGGCTGAGTATGAAGCCCTCCTCCTTGGCCTCATCATAGCCAAAAGGATCGGTGTTAATGACATCAGAGTGTTAGGAGACTCATGATTAGTTAGTTGCAAACCAAGTCTCTGAAGTATATGAGACTAGAGTTGAGCACTTATGCTCTCTAAAAAACAGTGGTATTAGATCTAAGAAAAGGATTGACTTCATATCCATTGAGGCAATCCCATGAGAACAGAACCTTCTCATGATTCAATAGCAACCTCAGCTTCACGTTTTACCCCAAGTAATGAGTTGGAAGATACAAGTTTCAAGGTATCACTTCATACTGAACCATTGGTGAAGAAAATATCAACGAACCCTCTTCTAACACATATAATTGAGAATGAATCTCTATCTTACATCATGTTGATAGTGATAAAGTCACTCTCGAATATCTAAATGCCTATAGAGCTACACCTTGCTCACCCTATAGTTGATCTTTCCCTAATACCACACTCCTCTTCCTACTTTGGAAATCCCATGGTAGAGTCTCCTCCATAGAAGGATCTCGATATCTATGAGATAGAAAATGGAGAAAGCTTGGAACTACCTCCAGCCCCACCTGAATTTGAAGAAGGTAATGCTTCTTTGATAGAAGAAACCATTGACATAAACATTGGAACGGAGGAAGAACCAAGAATTTTGAAGTTGGGATCCTCGCTAACTCGGAAGAAATAGAAATACACACCCAAATCCTCAAAGAACATCAAAAGGATTTTGCATTTAATTATAAAGAAATGACGGGTATCGCACCACAAGTTGTGGTACATAATCTTGTCACTAAACCAGATGTGAAGCCAATTAAACAGAAGTCAAGACCAATGAAGCCAAAAGTGGCTCTCATGGTAAAAGAGGAAGTAGTAAAACTTCTCCAGGTAGGATTCATCAAGCCCATTGACTATTCACAATGGGTGTCTAATATCATTCCCATCCTAAAAAAGAATGGGAAGATACGCATTTGTATAGATTTTCGGGATATTAACAAAGCTTGTCCCAAGGATGATTTCCCATTACCATCCATTGATGTTATCATTGATGCAACAAGCTGGATTTGAACTATTGTCCCTCATGGATGGGTTCTCGGGTACAATCAGATTAAAATATCTAAACAAGATCAAGCCAAAACCACATTTATAACTCCCTGGGGAACTTATTGTTATGTTGTCATGCCATTTGGTCTTAAGAATGCCGGTGCTACGTATCAGTGAGCAATGACTTATATATTCCATGATCTTATCCATAAAATTGTGGAATCATATGTGGATGACTTGTTAGCCAAGGCCAAGAAATGTTGTGATCATCGGAGGTGCTCCGTATCATCCTCTCATGACTAATTGAGTATGGTGTCACATTAAACCCAGAGAAGTGCGTTTTCGGTGTAACAGGAGGCAAACTTCTAGGATACATTATATCTTCACGAGGGATTGATGTTGATCCGGCCAAAATACGGGTTGTTCTGAAATGATCCCACCTTCGGATGAGTCTGGAATCAGGTCATTTCTTGGGAAACTCGGTGCAAATCGAAGGTTCATCCCGATTTAAGCTTTCCATTCATCAATCAACAATCTACTCAAGAAAGATTATAGTATCGATTGGGTGAAGATTGCATGATGAGGCCTTTGAAGTATTTAATTTCTTGTTGTCACCACCCATGCTAATGCCTCCCAAGCTAGACCACCCTTTGATTCTATACTCTTGAGCCACTCATGTCTCTTTGGCTGCATCTTTGGCTCAAGAAGATGATGATAAGAGAAGCGCGTGATCTATTTCATTAGCCGAACGTTGCTCGATTATGAAACACATTACACACAGGAGAGAGAGAATGCCTTGCCATAATTTTTGCAACAAAACATTTGAGACATTACATGTTAAACCAGGAAACAAGGGTCATTGTAAAGACAGACCATTTACTGAACATTTCTCACACAAGGATCTTTATCTAAAAAAGTTGGCCGTTTCATAACCCTAATGGGAGAATTTGAGTTAACATTCGTAAACCAAAAATGTTAAAGGACAAATCATTGCAGACTGGTTAGCTGACAATCCACTAGATGGGGGTGAGCTGGTAGATCTAGACTTTCCCGATGAGTGTATATACTTTTTTGAAACCAGACCCCCCATTTCTACATGTCCCTGGTATATTGATATCATCAATTTTATCATGGACCATACATACCAGAAAGTGCCACGTCACAACAAAGAAGGTGGTTACGCATTATTACCACTAAATATGTTGTTTTAGACCAAGTGCTCTATCGTAGAGCCTTTCGATGGACATGCTTCTAAGATGCGTCGACATAGAAGAATCCAAGAGGATTCTTCATGAATCCCATAGTGGGATATGTGGGGGCCACTTCGGTGGTCACGCCACCACTCACAAAATACATCGGATGGGCTATTTTTGGCCCACTCTCGAACATGATGTAGTGGAATTTGTACGTAAGTGCCACAAATGTCAAGAATTCTCTCATGAGATTCACATGCCAGCATAATCCCTGCTAACCAATAGCGACTCGTGGCCCTTCTCCACTTGGGGTCTAGACTTAATAGGAAATTCTCTCCCTCATCAACCGATGGCCATAATTTTATAATCACAGCCATGGAATATTTTACCAAATGGGTGGAGGCCATGCCTCTCACCATTGTACCAGGTTCGGTGATTGCCAAATTCATTTTGAACCAAATTATCTATAGGTATGGTGTCCCACAAGTCATTATCTCAGATAATGGCACGTCCTTTAAGAATGATGAGGTTCGTGAGTTATGTAGAAAGTTCAAGATAAACCATCACATGACCTCTCTTTACTACCCTCAAGCCAATGGGATGGGCAAGCTGAAGTGACAAACAAAACATTGAAAGCTATTCTCCTCAAAATGGTAAAGGAAAACAAATGAGATTGGCATTTAAAATTATATCGGCCTTGTGGGCCCCACGAACCTCAATAAGAACACCACGGGAGCAACTCCTTTTCACTTTGGTATTCGGGAGAAGAAGTAGTTCTCCCACTTGAGGTTGAAATACCCAGTCTCTGCATCTCATTACAAGGGATTCTAGATGAAGAAGCTTATAGGGAGGCACGCCTCTCCAACTAGAAAGCCTAGATGAGGCAGGTTAAACCCGAACAATGACATAGAGCCTATGTTGACCGGATGTGTCGGTAGTATAAAAAAAAGTCTATGAGTGAGAAATATATGAAGGAGATCTAGTTCTAAGACTAGACAGCCGGATCGATAAGAAAACCGGTGAAGGAAGAAAGTTCCGGCCCAAATGGTTGGGCCCATATCGAGTCATGAAGGACTACGGAAATGGTGCGTATCTCTTGTGCACACTAGAAGGTGAGGAATTTGGTGAAACTGTCAATTCCTTGCACCTTAAGTGGTTTTACGCATAAAATGTCAAAGTCATTGCTAGTACATTATAGCTACCTACATTGCATTAGTCTTTTAGTTGCTTCATTCTGTCCATCTCGTAAAAATGATAGTTCAAGAGCTTACTCTTAAAAAAATCTGTTACAAATTTATGAAGATATTGGCAAAAATATTCATATCACATCTCTTCAAACATCATCAAATATTTTCAAATCTTCTCATCAATTTCAATAGACAAACATTGATGGAAACCATACCAAGACCTGCATACTTGGCTTTGCTCTTTCTTTCTACTAGGTAAAGTTGTCCTTGCCTACGGTCTATTCTGGAAGCTTCTTGGTGTCACATCTATCCCTCTTAAAATCTCTTGGAACAAAAGGATATCCCAAAGTCATGGATCAAAAATGTCAAAATCAAATGAAATCAAAAGCACCAAGCAAACAAAATATTTTATTTTACACACTTCTTTGCCCCATCAACCTTCGGTGATAAGCCCACATCTCTTACTGGTGATGTGAGGTTGGGAAAGGAAAGAAGTGCCCTTACTCACCTATATCTTGCCTTTGGTGACAAACCCATGCTTCTTACTAGTAGCGTGAGGCAGGGTGTGGGGGGTCCAGTCACACAAACTAACAAATCTTGGTATGCTAAGAAACACAAGTCAAATTTTGTTAAGAAAAAGCAAATATCCAAATTCCAAGGAGATCAAATCCTCAAAACCAGATTTTGTCAACCAGGTTGCCATTTATGAATCTAAGTCTAGATAAACTGAAAAGTAAGTGGCCTTCTAAGCTTGGTAGTAGTTCTGAGTAGGGTAGGTGTGTAGGTCCAAATTTGGTTCTTGTTCTTGGTTTGTCTGTCTCTCATCATTCCATTCAATCAAACTCATACAACTTGTGCCCTTCCTAATTCTTGGTGTTGAGCCCTCGCGTCTTACTAGTTGCGTGGATTTGGGATTGGGGCAAGTTCATCTCTTTATCACTATGCATTCATCATTCTGCCAATATAAGAAGGAATCACAAACATTTCCTAAAGAGTTCAAAAGTTTAGTACTACCATATGTTAGTATCATCTCATATCAACAACATAAAAAAACATATAAAGTAAAACATTCTATTTACTATCATTTGTTGTCCATTGCATACATTCTGGAAACATGAAAAGAAAATATTCTAAAAAATCTAAAAACACATTTAGAAAATGAGTCACAAAATTCAAGATACCAAGAGTTTAGATCCAAAGATATATATATATATATATATAATCAGGTTTCATGTACAATGCCATCATGCACTAGGCATGGTCAAAATGCTCAATGAGCCAGAAAGTACAAAAATACTCGTATAAACAACCTAACAAAGGTCACTACAAAAAGAGCCAAGTGGCCTCTCAATCCCTATGGGATCCCTCAGAAGGCACACGATCACGTCTAGGACTCTGGCTACGCCGGCGCTCTGAGTGCACTGAGGGCTCGCGGTCCCGAACAGTAGTTGTAGCCTCGCTATGAGAGTGGCTCCTCCTCATCAGGTGCTCTGTCAGTCCTATACCCGGCTAACTCGGTATGGAGGGAGGTCACCATCTTGGCCATGCCTAGATAGGGAAAAAACATCGGTATGCCTACCATTGCTGTTGAAGGCTCCCTGCATCCATGGATAGCTCAGCATGAGTCTTCTCCATGGGGAGCATCAGGGTATCAGTACATACCCGGTGAATCAAGTCTCACCACTCATCAGCAAGTCTCTGCAAGAAAAGGAGAAAACAAATTAGAAAATGATCAAAAGGTGAAACCAAGGATGAACAAAAAGAGAGATAGCAACTAAGGCAATCCTAGCTAAAAACAAATATCAAAAGAAGAGTGATAACTCACTCGGATCTCTCGGGCCTCCAAGAAGGATCTCTAGGATCCCTGCCACAGACGCCACCACTGACTGATGTCCTCCTCCTACATCTGGGACAACATGGCATCCTACCATGGACTCATCCTCTCCACCTAGGTCCTGAGAAAGTAACTCCTCTGAGACTAGAGTCACCCTCTCCGCGCTCTGCTCTGCCCTCTCGGCTGTAAGATCTCCTGAGTGTCATGCCACTCGGGATCGCTATCCTCTTCCCCACCCGACTCACTGATCTCCATGTCCTCGGTCTCCTCCTCATCTCTCCCCCTGTGAACTCCTCAGACTCGGAGTCTATATCAATGGGGTCATCACTGCTATGGGCAGGACCGGTGGCAATCCAAAGTAAGGGTGCTGAGGAGCACCGGCTCTCTCTCGAGTGCGTACCACCCTCCTGGCTGCAATAGGGATGCCAGGAGTAACAACAGTCCAACCCCGGCCTCTAGGACCTCCCCTAGCCTCCCGAACTGATCTGAACACTGGCACCACTGGGGGAAGCATGTCAATGTAAGCAAGGCCGAACTGCTGAGGCACTCGATCAAAGGGGTGTGTCTCTACCTTCCCCATCCTGTCCACAAGTTGCCCTGTAGTAGAGTAGGAAATCAAAGTGAAGGTCTCCTCACCCCACAACCCTGCCATGGCCTGATAAGGTGTGGCCTCCATATCCTCAGTAGTAGGGAAGCAACTGGCTGGTGGGGTGCTCTAAGCACCGTCATCTCTGTCCATCTAGCTGCCCTCACGGCCCCGGGATCCTCCACCTCTATGCCTCTCCCATAAGGGATGATGCGCTCATAGACCCAACTCATAACTAAGGTCGGATGGCTCAGTGACTGTCCTGTAATCGAACCACCCTGTATAAGTCGTGATAGGTGGTCCCAAGTATATCGGCTCCCCAGGCATAAATCTGACCATGTGCCTCAATCTATGTGATGATGGGGGCCCAGTAGAAAAGTATCCCCTCCCTTGTCTCCGATCAATCTCGAAGCAAGGATGCCCATAATGGCCTGACGGATCAGAGGGATGGGAAAGCCAGGAATAGAATGGACCTTCACCCCCTTCTTGAACTAGTGGAGACAACTGTGTCTCCCATATAGGTGGCCCACTGAGTCACCTGAGCTCTGGATACTGCTGTATCAAATGAAAGTCTCCTCCCAATAATCGGGACTCCCAAAATGTGGTAGACATCCTCTAGGGTGATAGTCCACTCACCCCTAACACCTGGAAATTGGAAGGTGTTCGATCTGCATCCCAGTAAGAAAATAAGTCACATAGTATGTGACTGGTAGGTGCAACGTGGGGGACCCGTGCGATCCTCAATATACCTGCCCTCTGAAGAGTATCCTTCTCAGCCTGAGAGAGAGCATCTAACACTGCTGGAAGCCAATCACTCTCCCTCTCTCGGCTCCATCTAATGTACTCTTCCTTCTTCTACAAAACACCCAAAAAACATGCAAAAAGAAGCAAGTTAGCATCAAGATTACATTGGAAAAATCATTAAAGCAAGTAAGAATACTAGAAATGCAAAAATAAACTTAAACTAGTGTTGTTTTGACACTCTGTAGAGAACCGCCACCTGAGCAGGGTGGCGGTTCCATGTAACCGCCACCTTAAAAGGTGGCGGTCTGTAACCCGCCACCTGCTCTCGGGGGGTGGCGGTCTGTCCATGACTACAAAATGGGTCGCATGCCCTAAAATGCTTAAAAATACAAAAAATTGACCATTTTAGCTAAAAAAAAAGCCTACCCATTAGGCGCCCCCTAAGAGACACATTTAAAACTGACATTTCTAAAAATAACCCCCATGACAAAGTTTTCATCATTTTTATATTTTGGGTGCAAAAACGTTAAATCAAGAAGAACTAACTTGAGATCTCGCGGGTCGAGGTTCTGCTCGCGGAGGCATGATCGCTATCTCGATATGAACGTTTTGACTATACTCTCATTGAAAACCATCACCGTGGGTCCCAGAGCTCAAAAACTATCAAATCGACACGCATGTAAATGAATAGGAAAATATATATATATATATATATATATATATGGTGTTTTGACTCATTTTGAATGCCCCTTTCACAGGTTTAGAGTGCCGACGGAGGTAAGTTCTCATCCCCGCAAATGGTAAGTCCTCATTTCATACTAATTTAGTATTTATTTTTTGATTTATTTTATCTATCTGCACTTGAGTCCTCTTTCCATTTTGTAGGTAGCGGGAACTCGGATGGTGAAATTTTGACACACGGGCGTGTCAGGTATAATTTCTAACTTCCCATTTTGGGACCGCCATACTCGGACCCACCATTTTATGCCTCTTCATGGTTAAAATGCTTCTCTCGAGGGGGCAATATGTACGTACCCAAAATTGTAGGGTACTGTACCACCGAACGATGTCACACATGCCCCAATGATGATACAAGTCACCTCGCAAGGTGTTCGGGATCCAGAGAAGCTCACGAAGTATATGTTAGCATCCCAAATGCTTTATCCATGTTCCTTGTGCTTTGTTTTATTCCTCTACCTTTCTTTTCTTAGCTTTTTGTCCTTTGGTGAAAACCCTGCCTGAAGGGTGGCGGTCTGTGTAACCACCACCGCCCTACGGGCGGCGGTCCTTCACGCATTTTCCAGCACGCTCCTTTGATCGTGACTTGCGTAATTTTTCAACTTTCACCAGCTTTTCTCAACCGCCTTAGCTCGTATTAATGTTTTATGTTCCTGGAATAGTGTTTCTTCATTGTTTAATGGTAAAAGAGTTCTAATAGGAATTACCTTTGGGTGAATGTGAAATCTATAAATAGCCAACTTGTTTTCAAGCAAATGGCCCCTCAACTTCTCATTTCCATTGTTTAGTCTTTCAATTTCTTGTTTAGAGCTCATTTTGTTTTCATGTTTGCATCCATGCTAGTTTTCCTTTCTTTGTTGGAAGCCATTCGATCTTCTTGCTTCATCTTGTTCATTGTTGTTCATACAAATTAGTTTAGAGTAGAGTAGTGTCATTTGTAGATTGAATCCATTAGAGTTATAGGTTGTGTTCTTCACAGAAGGTAGATTCTAGAATCTCTCGGTACACTTGTGTTGTATTCCCATAATAAATCCCGCTAGGAATTGCATACGCCAAGCTCTGTCACTTGCGTTATCCCTCTCCTACTCGCATTATATTGGTCTATATCCAAAGCTGCCATTGTTCAAAATACCTTTTTTATTGATGCTTTAGCATATACACGCTCTTCTGGATTCACGTGAACATGAAGGAATGAGGAGATCATTATGAGGGGACAAAATCATACACTATTGGATTCCCATTATGCAAATTCCAGGTTTTATCTGTCAAAGTTCTAGTTAAAACATATCAAATAGAGTAGTGAAATATTTCATTTCAGTTAAGTTTCATTTTCGATATTGCCGGGGAAGCTGTGGGGATTGATAGTTTCTGAGAAACTATGATTCATTCCTCACTTCTGAGGTAGGATCGAGAATCTTTCAATTAAGTTAATCAACTATCTAGTTATTTAGGATAAACTCACTACTGCACAGGCAAGTAGCTACACCGGGCTACCTTGCTTGTTTTAATTTTGTTATTAGATTAGTTGTCATTTTCTGAATATATTAGATTAGTTTTCTTTCAATTCTATTCAAAATCCTATCAAAAATACAAAAATAGAGGAATATATATATGTTGTAAATATATCTTGCATAATTAGTTTATTTCATTTCGGTTAGGCTTATATTGATCTTGTATGACAATCACGGGACCTAGGGAGCCCAGGGAATACGTTTTTGAGCCAATCGTGCCTCAACCAAATATTGTTGTAGCAATAACTGACATAGACCAAAATCTCAGAATTCAGGTCTTCGAACAACCATAGACCTACAAGAAATCAGCACACAGTTAAGAGGATTAAACATAGAAGATGACAAAGCACACACACGTTCTGGTCAAATCAGCCAAATTATAGATTGCCTTGATAGATATCCGTATGACTATAGAAGGACCTGAAAGAGAGAAAACATTCGGTTGTGATCCACTAGTCCCATGCCAGATGCAGGAGACCTCCTCGTTGATATAGACACTAGCTTACGTATCCAAGTTGCCAGAACACCTGTTAGGTACTCTGAGAAAATTGTGCAACTTCTAGTTCTAAACGTAGAGGCGAAAAGGCATACGACTACTGGATACTCGGAATCAGGGGTTGACTCTTCATATGACCATAGGAGGTCCACAACAACCATGAACTTATGGTTGTGATCCACAGGTCCCACAACCCAACGGGCCTACAAATCAATCCAACGTTGATGTTGGTTTGTGAACATTAGTATTTAGGTCCTCTCCACTTCCACCAGACATTATCACACAACTATCATTATTAAACGTAGTAAGCTAATCAAGCTAAAGATTTTGGACTAGACCAGAGAATCATCCATAAAGCACCAAAAGATCCACTACACATTTAGCCATTCCATTTTCATGACCTTGTTGGGAGATATATACGAAGCACCCACAGGTCATCTTCCACGTATTCCACAACCCATAGATCGGATCATGTTCGGTAGAGCTCGATATTGATTGGAGCCTTGAGTAGCTATCCTCTAGCTTATCATCCGCGTGAATGATCTATCACACCGGTTCGAGGTTAGAGGGCCTTCTTTGCCTTAGATTCATAGATCCCACTATTGTTTGCGTGTTGAAGACATAAGATTACCTCCCACCCACTAACACCTATGATAATATTACTCATAATAAATGAATTACATGAATATTACACATCAAGCAAGATTTTTCTAACGAGGCACCAACCCCACAAGGAGCACTAACCCCTAGTTTAGTAGGACACCAATCCTACAAGGAGGCTACAACCCCCTAAGATGACTAAACACCAACTAAACCACATAAAATGGATGATCACTGAAGATATTTTTCTCCCACAACTTATTGGTGATCACAAATTCAACTCCACACTCTTCAAACCATCTCAAAACAAGCTTTTTTACTACTCACTTAAAATTGCTCCTCCTTTTGGTGATAAGGTCTATTGACCTATCATATCGACCCTTAATCTTCCTCGATCCTTCATACCTCTTCTCATCTCTTTCCTTGACCCATCTCTATTTATTCTTCATTTTATAGCTCACTCACATCCCCATAGACACAACTAACTCAAATGAGCACACACAATGCACTTTTATACTTGACACACCCCATAAGTGACCACATGTCGGCCAAGATCCTTAAGGTTGGTCATGCCAAACATAAAAACATCTACATCCTCGTATAAATCATGCCAAAAGACTCATATAGGTCAGAAAGGGCCACACCACCAAGGATTATCACAAGACAACTGAATTAGGCCTAAAACATAAGCCCACTCCTTCAACGAATGGAATCTGATCTTCAAAGGCACATAAAGGCTTCATCCAAGATCCAAAAGCTCAAGACACATCATGGACATCTTCTCAACATCATCAATAAGGACAAGAAGCTCTGCACCAGCTATCTCATCATGAAACACACCAAGACACAAACATGTCTAATTGGGTCTTCAAGTACCAAAACTAGTCCATGAGAGTGAAAAACTTTGCATGACAAAAACAATGTCAAGACTTCTTGTGAACACGAATGGATGCACCATGACTCTAACTCATTCTCTAGGTCCATGATACACCACCAAATAGGGCACAACACTCCAAGACAACCATTTTATGGAACATTTTTGACCTCACGAAGACCTTCAACTAAATTTGGAACTTACCTACAACACCTAGCTTGCTTGACCATGCACCAAGACACCATAACAAGATGACATTATGGGACACTACCAATCAACCTTCATGTTTGAATTTGATTTACATCTCATGGAGACACCCATTACACCTAGACTCCCTTTGCCATCAATGACCTTTAACATCAATAACAACACCATAGACACAATGACCAACAATTGTGATATGCAGTCGATCTCGATCATCAACGCCCATAAGACCACGAGCACGGGTAAAGGAATTGTGAAGAAAATTTGATATGTACTTGATATTTATAATTGAAAATTTGGAATCACTATATAAATGAAGGTAAATTTTACAAATTTTAATTTTGCGCTAATGTCGATTTGAATGTAAAAAGTTGGCTATTGGTGTAAACACTAGGCAAACCGACCCTAAAAGTAACTTGAACCCAAAAAAATTAGGTGATCCAGTCCTATCCCTACACCTAAAATTTCGTCGAATGCAAATTTCAAAAATATGAATATTCATGAATTAATGAAGATTCGCCACTAAAATTTACTTTTTCCACCCATTAAAATACAATATTAGCCTTTATATAGTATTTCTAAGGCTTGTGGTCGAATGGATAAGGCTTAATATTTTTCGTAAAGATCCAGCTCAAAACCCTTAAAACGCCTTCCTTTTAGGCTTAAAATCCCAAAATTATGTGGATATTTACCAAATTAAATAATAAATCCACAAAATGAGTCTAAATCTCTTTTTTGTCTTTAATAGATTTTTTTGTATTATTCCCTTTTGTCTTGTGCGGGTAAAGATACCACATAACATTTTTTAAGTCAAAAGGTCTAAAATAGTTTTGGAAGCTCCTTTTTGAAATGTCAAGTAGCTTTATCCCACATTTTTGGGGATAACAATAAAGAAGGCATTTAAATAAACACTCTCATCCCCTTTTGAATTGGTCATGAGACCATCCATGTTATGGACTCATAATTTGACCACACGTTTCTTAGAACTTATGCTTTGTGTGGTGAATGTGTTGAGTTTGGTGGAGGTTGGAAATTCCACATTGGAGGGTTCTGGGTGCTATGCGCCCCAACCGGTAAATAGTGTGGGCCCCACACTTGACCGATGAAGACTAGAGGCCAAAACCAAACCAATCCATTTGCATTCTCTCTACCACATGTTAGTAAATGATTGGTCCACATGTTAAACATTTCTTGGTCCACCTCTACAGGTTCAATCAACATTATGACGTCATTATTGTACATGTGCACATTTTTTCCCTGTTTGGATTTTGCTTTAGTGGGCCATAACTTTTGCATACAAAGTCGGTTTGACCCCATTCAAAATGCATTGGAAAGATCTCAATGAGATATTCATTACACAAGTAGTTTTAAACATATTATAGACCATATAACATATATTTATATGGGTATCCTCCTAGATCACTCCTCCCCACTAAAAAGATTTTGGACCACCAAAATCATGTTTTACTTAGAAAATAAGTGAAGGTGCACATCCATTGTTTGGCTTTCCTCTCTCTTATGTTAAAACTAACATCTTCCTGCATCTCACCAAGTAATTCCTAAGAAAAACTATCAACAAAAGGAACTTGAACATTCTCACCTTGATCCATGATCATAGGAGGCTCATATGGTTTCAAGTTTTCACGGACTATATCTACATGTATGAAAGTCCTTTTTCTCGGCTCTCGAGACTAACTTCCCCATAGTGGAACCTACAAACCTAGGTGACAAAGAGAGTTCATGACTCCCTCCCATCTCTACCAAATGACCTTCTTGCACTCTTGGTGTCTTGGTATTCTTCTTGGTGGATTTTCTTAGCCTTTACATTGCTTTTAGGATTAAATGAAACTCTTCCATTAAGATATGTTTTTTGTATACCCCTTTCATTCATTATTCTTAACAAGCACAAAAATTACATTGCATAATAAGTGGTGTTTTTTTAGATATGGGTAAAAGATGAGTTTTTTACATGGACTCTACCCTAGTACAAAAGGGATCTAAAAACCCAGAATAAACAATAATTCCAAAAGATTCAAACAAGGGAAAGTATCCAATCTACAATAGTTATAACATGAAAATATAACAAAAATAACACCAAAAGGTGGGCAATCCACAACCAACAAGAACAAGCTAATTGATTATTTTAGAAAAAGTCTTCTTCATAGTCTCCATCCCATTATGGGGGTTCTTCATGTAGACCATATTAGGGTCTATTATATTATCCTTTCCCAAAAATTTCATTTTCCTTCCTTGTCCACATTGATAGGTTAAAAATCCTTGGAAACACATATCCGCTTTAACAACAAGGAGAGAAAATCTAAGACAAATTTGCACAATGAAACAATATCACTACTTTTTGTCGATGTTAGCATGTTATTTTTCCATAGTAGAGAGACTATTAAAGAGACCCTCCTAGTACTTCTCATCCATGTTTTCTATAAGTGGTGTTATAACAGTTACCACTTGTATAATTTTCCCTTATCAAGGTCTTACAATTAAATGCAACATACATGGATTGTAAACATAATTCCATTTACAAACATTTCTGAATTTGGGTCTTACAAAACGTGCATGTATGTATGCATGTGATTAAACCAAGCTAAGTTAATCAATAGAAACTAACACCAAGTAGTCTCAATAACAAAGCTAATCTAACAAAGCATCATGATAAAGCCATAGAAAAGGAAAAACTAACTAATGCATCTAATTAACATGAAATACTAAGCCATCCTTTGATGTTTTTGATGGGATTTTTGATTGTAGGTACTCCTTTGTTGAGCCGAACATGACTACATGCGATCAAAGGAAGCTATCTCCATGAAGAGGAAGAGATCTCACCAATATGGCTTGATTTCCATGTATGGTTCTTCTCTTACTACTCTTTGCAAGTAGAGGATAGAAGGGGTTATTTGATCAATAAGATTTTCAAAGTTGAAATGCTCTTATCATATGCAAATAGTGTAAAGGTGTAACACTAGTGTAAGATTAGAAGGAAGGTACTAGGTTGTTTATATAGCTTTCCAATTTGGGAGAAGCTTGTAACCTAGTGAATGTGGGATAAAGGTAAAGTAGAATTAGAAAGGGATAAACATGATTAAAAGATATTAATAAAGGATTAACAACTCATGGGAGTTGGAGATGATTTAATTAATCAACTAGGATTAATTAATAGACCAAGATAAGCTTAAAAATCCATTTGGAGGTGATTTAGAAGGAAATTAGTAGAATTTGAAGGGTTTGAAAAGGGATTTAACCAATAAGAAGGTTTATTGATTAAATATAAGGTTAAAAGGCTTAATTAACTAATAATAGTTAATTAATTAATTAAAAGAGGATTATAACTAACCTAGTAAATGTGGGATAAAGGTAAAGTAAAATTAGAAAGGGATAAACATGATTAAAAGATATTAATAAAGGCTTAACAACTCATGGGAGTTGGGGATGATTTAATTAATCAACTAGGACTACTTAATAAACCAAGATAAGCTTAAAAGTCCATTTGGAAGTGATTTAGAAGGAAATCAATAGAATTTGAAGGGTTTGAAAAGGGATTTAACCAATAAGAAGGTTTATTGATTAAATATAAGGTTAAAAGGCTTAATTAACTAATAATAGTTAATTAATTAATTAAAAGAGGATTATAACTAACAAAGTGTTGTTAATTGGCATCTAGGATGGGGAAGGTTAGTTAATTAGCGAGAAATCACTAATTATAATGAAATGATGGGAAAGAGGATAATTAATGCAATTTTAGTATTAAAACTACGTAGTCAGATTTAGGTGTCTATAGTGCATATAAAAAAGAACACATACATTGGAAGAACATTTTGATGAAAGAAAAGAGATGCCAACATACTATTAGAGCTCAACATTGCACCCGTCTTAAATCGGAATGATTTAGGGCTTGAGGTAACTTGGGACTATCTCCAAGTTGTGGGACCTTGCATTTAAGATAGATCTCTGGAGAAGGTCGGCTTCCTCTACTATTTCTATTGCTACAACTAGTCATATGAAGGGAAATACAAGTATCTAACTCTACTGTAGGATTACAAGGGACCAGGGTGAGAAGGAGATGCATAAAATGAAGACCTAAGCTAAAGGGAGGTGATAACACCATAAAGAAGGGGATGAACACTCTCAAATGAGTGAAAATAATGAAAATGGAGAAAGGAAGGGAAAACATGCATGCCACAGTCCAAAACAACATTCAAAAGCTAATTTTCATGGAGCACAACAGGAAAGGAACCTGTAAGAGATGTAAAACATGCACAACATACCAATATTACAAAGGAAAGGAAAGTAAATGTAATAAAACGTGAGCTAGGGAAGAAAATAGCCACAAAACATACTTTTATTGCTTCCAAAGTATGCATAGTCGATTATAATGAGAGGAGAAGGAAAAATTCATACATAGTGACCCAAATCTAAGGCCTACAACTCAAAATGCAAAGAAAACACTACTATGAATAATGCTCTTGCAATCCAAGAGAGTCCAACCTTTTCAAATGAGCATTATTCAACAATATATAGAATAATGTGAGAGAAAAGGAGGGAAAACTCAATTTTCCAATAATAATCACCAAGAACATGCAATAAATGCCTGCAAATCCACCAGTATCTTTGCCAAATTTTCCTACACACATCAATTTACTTGTAGAAGAAAGAAAAAAGCCAAATCCCATGAAATATGGGTGGTTGGATCAACTGGATGTGTGCACTAATGATCGAGTCACATTTTCCAATTTCACCAACCAAATCCTACCAAAATCTAATTTTTAAGATCATAGAGTGTAGCTCATGTCGGTAGCTCTCCAACTTGACTATGCACGCATGATTGTGAGCTTTATGGAGGAAGTTATGACAATTTGAAGTTTTACGAGTACAAGAGGAACACGTAAGACACATAGTGTGACCCGATTGGTCGTGAGAGTTATTTGATTGTCTTTGGTTCTATCTCTACCACATGTCATGTGTTCATTCACCATAAGGATTCAATGCATAACTAATGCATTTCTATTCGTTATGTGAGGTGTTCTTTAGTTGACAAGTCACCTAGGAAGTGGACACGTGGTATACAAAGATTGGTGCGTAGGGTTTACAAACTTGGGCACATGTGTGGGAGCATGAGGTAAGGAAAAAGAATGTAGAAGTCTACCAACATGCAAGAGAGTATGCGAGGGGAGGAGAAAAGGTGCATATTTTCTTAGGTGTGCAAGTATGCAACAAAATCGTGGGCATCCTATTAAAGGAATACATGAGAGTTTGGAAGAAGGAGGTGTGTGAAGCATGCCAAGAGGAAGTAGCAGGTGAACAAGGCAAGGACACAAGGAAGGAAATGTGAGCACATAAGGAATGAAGTATGAAGGCATAATACAAATGAAGAATATGAAGAGGACCAAGTGCACACAAACAATACACGAGAATCGGGAAAGAAAGGTATGCACGTGGGATTTTACATGTCGAGGACTTGCAAACATAGAAGGCAAGTCCAGGGGTGCATGCGAGGGAGTGTGTAACAGTTGGGAAATGAAGGAAAATGCATGGAGGAATGCATGCAAAGGAGGAATGGAGGAGATAACAAAATACGAAGGAGGAAAGTGAGGATACACGTAAAAGATGCATAAATGGAGGAGAAGGAAAGGGAAGAGTAAGGAAAGAGGTAGGGCGAGCCTATAAGGATGCGTGCGAAGAACTGCAACCAAGGAAATGTACCAAGGAAGAAGACCAATAACACACGTAACCTAAAAACTTGATGTCAGATCTAGAATGGAACTGCAAGTTGATAAAATAGCCAGGGGTTATTTTAGACAATAGTTTGATGACTTTCAAGGACATCTTCTTGCTAGATGAAGGAGACAAATTTCCTTAAAGCATCCATTAGGCATGGAGTCAGTTTGAAAACTTGAAATCATGACTGTAACATGAAGAATTCACCTATAACATCACACGAAGCTAATTGTATGAACTCGTATTCAATTGTTGCTCCCATATAAAGATATTTTGATTTGAATTTTATGAGATTTAAAAATTGTTGGATACTACCTTTCCCTAAACTTTATCTTCTAAGCACTGAAACCGCCATCCTGAAAACAAAAGGGCACATGTAAGAGTTTGTAAGAGGAAAGAAACCTATAATACTAATAAAACATTGTGCATAAGCACACACTTGGAGGAATTGAAACTACTCTAATATGTACATGATGTGAAATAAACTTAATGGAAATGCTTAAGATAAATCCCATTGAATGGGATTGGTAATGCATCTCCATCAAGATGAGATAACTCAAAAGAGTTGGCCTCCTTATAAGAACTGATGATATATGGCCCACTCCAAAGTGCATCAAACTTTGAATGACACCCTAGTTTAGCTTTGTCAACATCCCATTTCAAGACTAGATCACCCACCTTGAAGACTCGAGCTCTAGCCATCCTACCAAACCACTTTGTTTGGTTGACCTTTGATGTTGTTCCAATTTAATCATGGAAGAGTTCCTTAATTCTTCAAGTTCAATGTTTGTGCCATTCTAATTTCTCTTTTATATGCACTTTCAAGTTCCATTCGTTGGGCTATCTCTAATGAAGGTAATTCTAAAGATAAAGGAATCCTAACCTCATTTCCATAAACAAATTTGTAAGGTGAAGTGTCAATTTCCTTCTTCACCATGATTAATCTCTGAGGAAGCGTACAGACAAGACCTTCATACACCACTATCTCTAGTTGATATCCATCTTTCTTTCATGATTTTGATCAAGTTCTTATTAGTAGACTCTGTCAGAGGGTAATAGTTAGAAGAAGTCTTCAAATATATTCCAAGGTTAAGAGCCTAATTAGAGATTCTAGTACCAAGGAAGGATTTTTCCTTATTAAAGATAATGGTTTAAGGAATGTCAAACCTTGTTACAATACCTTTGAGAAAGTCAAGGATGGCTGACTTTATTGCTTCCTCGAGCGCAACAATTTTTGTCCATCTGGTAAAGTAGTCCATTATTGTCAACGCTCGCTTGTGACCAGTGCTCGAAGGAGGGTTGATCATGCCAATGAAGTCAAGACCCCATTACGTAAAAGGCTAATTCACTTGATTGGACAAAGGGCAAGCACAACCAATTTCTTTTTTCCTATAAAAAAGTGCATTCTTTATATTTTCTAACCCACTTATGCGCATCAACATACAACATAGGCCAAAAATAATCTATCTTAATGATTTTCATTGTTGTTGCCTTGGCAGAGAAGTGTCCACTGGAGAATCCATCATGAAATTATTCGAACACTTTATTGGCCTATACGTCATCATTGCATCTCAACAACACACTGTCAATGTTCTTTTTGAAAAGAATGTCATTAATTAATGCATAGGGAATAGATTGTAGCCGGAGATGTATTTTTTTGCTTTATTCAGTGAGAGGGTATGCTCCAAAAAGAAAGGAATGTCGCCATATAATCCATCTAGCTCCTCGGGCTAATATTTTCATCTTTTTCAACTTCACCGCGCGGAGGCTCTTCATCAATTAACAATGAAGTATCTTGAGTGTTTTGCACATCCTTAACAAGCTACTTGTAAAGCGCGTTGCCTCTAACTAGTTTTGTGGATTTGATAGTCACATCATACTCCATGATTTTGGTCACCCATATAGCTCTTTTCTCACTAATTTTTCTCCCATGATGAATTCCCTCACACTAGAGTGTAAAACTATAACTTAGATTTGATTAGTGGCGAGCATACTCTTGAA
Organism: Taxus wallichiana var. yunnanensis; assembly: GCA_018340775.1. NCBI lineage: Eukaryota > Viridiplantae > Streptophyta > Pinopsida > Cupressales > Taxaceae > Taxus > Taxus wallichiana. The sequence continues at coordinate 459,440,231 of CM031238.1, read as the reverse complement.
CTTATTCAATGCGTGCCTTATAGCGAAGACCTATTTTTCCATGTGACTATATTTCAATTAATAATCCTTCAGTGTTTGATTGAAGAAATCCATTGTCTGCTCCAACACTTGTTCATTTTCATGTGTCAAGATAACATCAACACTAGTATCAGCTCCATATGCATAAAGGAAAAAATCCTTAGAGTAATCAAGATTGATAAGTGTTGGGGCGTGAGTAATTTCTTGCTTGATCTTGTTGAAGCTTTCTTTTCCTTTTGTTTTCCATTTGAAGACTGAGTATTTCTTGAGCATGAGAGTAATAGGCCTAACAAAACCTGCAAAGTTAGGAATGAATCTCCTAACAAAGTTGATTTTCCTATAAATCATTGTAAGCCTTCTTATGAGCTGAAAAAGAGAGAGAAAGGATGGTTGATATTCACTCCCAGATCAATGGTAACACCATCCTTTGAAATGACATGTCCCAAAATCTTGCCTTACACAACAATAAAGTTAAACTTCTTGGGGTTAAGGGACACCCCAAATTATCTACATCTCTCAAAGACTTTCTATAGATGAGTGATGTGATCTGCACTCTACTTTGAGAAGATAGTTATATCATCCAAGTAAAATAAGATGAACTCATTGATGTAACCTTTGAAGGCAATGTCCATTGCTCTTTGGAAGGTTGCGCCTATATTTGACAAACCAAAAGGTATTTTCTGATAGGCATATGTTTCCCATTTGATTATAAATACAAGTTTGAATTGATCCTCTTCCTTAACCATGATCTAATTGAATCTGAGTATCCATCCATCATGGAAAACCTTTACGTGCTAGTGACCATTTGTAAAATCTACTCCATAGAAGGCAAATGATAATGATCTTTCAATGATTCCTTGTTCAAATATTTGAAATCAACACAAAGTGTGATTTCACCATTATTCTTTCATACCATAACAAGATTTTCCACCCAAGTAGAGTAATTTATAGGAAATATTGTTCATGCGTCAATGAGTTTGGAAAAATCATTCCTCACGAGGGGCTCTATCTTAGGATTTACATACCTTTTCTTTTGTCTAATGGGCTTGATACTAGGATCGGGGTTAATGTAAGTAACAACACTTGGATCATATCCTTTAAGGTCTTCATAATCCCACGAAATAATGTCACTAAATTTTTGACATAATGAGATGAAGGTATACATTTCTTCTTGTGCGCATACCTTTCCAAGCAAAAAATCTTTGGTGTACGCAATAATGACTAGATGGAAGTTTTCTTATGTTGTGTGCATCTTCTTTTCTTCACCCTTGAACTCATCATCAGGACTGAATATGTGCTCTAAGGTGACCAAAAATTTAGGAAATTTTTTTATCTTGATTAAATTACTTGATCATTGTAGTTACCATGCAAATCAGATTGCATTATTGAAGAAAACTCAGCTTCATTTTGGATGAACTACACAATTTGTGCATCACTATCAAACACCGCTAACTAGTTTCATTATTTGGAATGGATGGCTTGACCACCACCTTGATGTGTTGTGCATTTCCTTGAACAAGTTCCCCATTTGGTGAGAATTGTGAGCCAAGGGTGGCTATCTGTTCTACTTCTTTTTCAAATTTCTTGGCACCACCTATAGATTAAGAGCATAAAATTTCTCAAGTGGTCCCAAACTCCATGTTTATAGCTTTCAACATATTATTCTTTGTTGGGAATTGGCTCTTCACTTGATGGATAACCAATTTAGTATCCCCAAAATTTGTAATGCCTTTATTTGTCTTCTTTCAGTAATGAGAAGACCATACACCAATGCTTCATATTATGCTACATTATTGGAGCATAAAAACTACAACCTATGTATGAAGAAGAATTTCTCATCATTATGAGAGATGAGAACAACACCTATGCATGTGTCATTCCTGCTTCTAGAACTATCAAAAAACATATTACATAGTCCAAAAGTTCACTTTCTTGCTTGAGCAGGGTAGGTAGAGTGGATTCTTCTTCAAGAATGCAATAGGTTCCAAGTCCAGTTCTAATAAATACATCGTATAAATCAAATTCATAATGCTCTTTAGCCCATTCATCTAATAATAAATCAGATATTGAAGGAGGAATAAGTTTCTCTTCTAAAACTACCTCTTGTTATTGGTCTTCTTGCTTAAGGCAATTAGACTAGAGAGGAGAGTGGTCATATGACTTAACATGATAAGAAAATACAGCTCAACTTGTATGGTAAATTTGGTAGCATATCTAGTTCTTGATTTAAAAAAATGGAATTTAAAGCGTTGAATCCAAATTGCAGAGTCATGTATGATAAATAAATTCTAAAATACATATTTGACATAATCAATAAGCTATTAAAATGTGAAACCCTAAGTGCAAAGAGAGAGAGAGGAATAAACTTAGCTCTTTTATGTGCTATTAAAATGTGAAACCCTAAGTGCAAGAGAGAGAGAGGAATAAACTTAGCTCTTTTATGTGATGTTTGGGACTGGTCTAAGTGGGAAAACTACTGAACATGAAGTGATCTATGTCATTTTTACTCCAAATAAATTCGGAGGTCACGAAATGGGCTGACATAGGCGTCGGTGTAATTTGGATATGGGTGCTTGGGTAGTGATAACCTCACCTGGGTGCCTATGACTACAAAAATGGTCGAACTCCGATTTCTTGAGTGTTGCATAAGTGTCTCAATTATTCACTTTAGTTGTCTGTGTGTCTTTGTATAATCACCGAGGTATCGTAACTTTGTAAAAGAAGATTCACCTATAAAACCCATAATACCACATCAAATCAAAACAAATAAAGATGAAATATGAGTCGATTTGAATCCATGTAATTCTTGTGCATGTGTGTAAAAATTGTGCCCTAGGATGCCCTTGTGTGAGTACACTTGATAGCGAGCTAGCTAGATGTAGTAATGTAGATAGATGTGTGGATGGAATAGATAAAAGTCCCCTTCTTATTTTGTGTATGTAGAAAATCCAACCCCTTGTCCCTTCTTATAGGCACTTGGGTAGTGATGACCTCTACTAGGTGCCTGTGACTACAAAAATGGTCAAAACCTGATTTCTTGAGTGTTGCATAAGTGTCGCGATTATTCACTTTAGTTGTCATGTGTGTGTTGTATAATCATTTGAGGTACTGTAACTTGTAAAACAAAGATTCACCTGTAAAACCCATAATACCACATCAAATCCAAAAAAATAAAGATGAAATATGAGTTAGATTGAATCCATGTAATTCTTGTGCGTGTGTGTAAAAATTGTGCCCTAGGATGCCCTTGTGCGAGTGCACTTGATAGCGGGCTAGCTAGATGTAGCAATGTAGATAGATGTGTGGATGGAATAAATAAAATTCCCCTTCCTATGTTGTGTATGCAGAAAATCCAACCCCTTGTCCCTTCTTATATGGGCGCTTGGGTAGTGATGACCTCTCTTGGGTGCCGGTGACTACAAAAATGGTAAAACCTGATTTCTTGAGTGTTGCATAAGTGTCATAATTATTCACTTTAGTTGTCTTGTGTGTCACCGTATAATCACCGAGGTACCTATAACCTATAAAAAGAAGATTCACTGCAAAACCCATAATACCACATCAAATCCAAAAAAATAAAGATGCAATATAAGTGAGAATGAATCCATGTAGTTCTTGTGTGTGTGTGTAAAAATTGTGCCCTAGGATGCCCTTGTGTGAGTGCACTTGATAGTGGGCTAGCTAGATGTAGCAATGTAGATAGATGTGTGGATGGAATAAATAAAATTCCCATTCTTATTTTGTGTATGTAGAAAATCCAACCCTTGTCCCTTCTTATGGGCGCTTGGGTAGTGACGACCTCTACCGGGTGCCTCGTGACTACAAAAATGGTCGAACTTGATTTCTTGAGTGTTGCATCGTGTGTCACCTGTATAATCATTTGAGGTACTGTAACCTTTAAAAAGAAGATTCACTGTAAAAACCATAATACCACATCAAATCCAAAAAAATAAAGATGAAATATGAGTCGATGAATCCATGTAATTCTTGTGTGTGTGTGTAAAAATTGTGCCCTAGGATTCCCTTGTGCAAGTGTACTTGATAATGGGCTAGTTAGATGTAGCAATGTAGATAGATGTGTGGATGGAATAAATAAAATTCCCCTTCTTATTTTTGTATGAAGAAAATCCAACCCCTTGTCCCTTTATTGAATGCTAAATGGATACTTTGAAGTTTTTTAGGGGCCTTTTGAGTGTAAGCTTAGGTGATAGTAATGATGCTTAGAGCTTGCTCCTTTATTTTGGTCACATAGCTATGTATTTATATGATTCAGTTCTTTGATTTTTTAATTGACAATGGAAGTCTAACCTATAGGAAAATAAGATGCCCAAAAGATAAAACAGGCCCCAAAAGAGCAAGTAAGGTGGAAAGAGGTCGAGGGCAGCGTACGTCGGAAAAGCAACAAAGGCGGCGTGAGAATCAACAAGTGACTCTTCCACGTACCCGACCTCCCGAGGTCGTGCCGAGACAGCCGGTGGGGGTAGAATATGCAGACAAACTAGTTGGGGAGTCTAATGTCTTCGACACGCACTAATGGTATTTGCGAATCTAAGGCAAAGAAGGCCCTTCTAACTTGGACTGGTGTGATAGATCGATCAGCGAGGATGACTGCTCGAAGGCTCCAATCAATATCGAGCTCTGGCGTGATTCGATCTATGGGTTGTGGGATGCGTGGAAAATGACCCGGGATGGTTTCGTGTATTTCTCCTGATAGGGTCATATGGCGAATATAGTCAACTCTATGGACGATTCTCTGGCCTAGTCCAAAATTCTCTAGCTTCGTTAGGTTATTGTTATGTCTAGTAGGGACAAGCTGTTGAATGATGATAGGCGGAATCAGAGTAGTGAAATACTAATGTGCGTAGGCCAATGTCTATATCTAACTAACTTGTGGATTCGTTGGGCTGTGGGATTTGTGGATCACAACCGTAGACTCTTGGTTGTTGCGGTCATGTTATGGTCATACGCGAGATCAAGTTCTAATCCCTAGTATCCGAATCGTATGCTTTCTCGGCCTCTACGTTTAGAACCAACAATTGTGCGATTTTCTCGAGAATACCTTACGGTGTTCTAGCAACTTGAATTCTTAAAGCTGGTATCTATATCTACGAGGGTGTCTCCAGTAATCGTCATTTGTGGAACTAAAGGATCGCACCCGAATATTTGTTCTCTTTCAAATCCTTCTAGTCATGCGGATGTTTTCTAGGATAACTATAGTTTGGCTGATTTGACCAAAATGTGTGTGCTTGGTCGTCTTCGATGTTTAACCCTCTGTTGTGACTGATCATTGGAAGTGCATTGTTGTTTGGAAGACTTGTATCCTAAGGTTTTGGTCGATGTCGGTTATTGCCACTATGATATTGGGCTGGGGCACAATTGGCTCGAAAATGTATTCCCTGGGCTCCCTAGGTCCCGTAATTGTCATGCAAAAGCAGTAATGAAGCAAACTATAATAAAGTAAAATCTAAGTATACTTCTAGCATATATAATTCTTTTTTTTTGTATTTTCTGGCAATTTATAAGAAAAGCGGCTATTTAAAATATTTAGAATTGACAACTAAACTAATAACGTAAAACAAACAAAATAGCCGAGTGTAGCTATTTATCTGTGCAATTTTGTATATCTATTCTAAACAACGAAATAACTAATCTATTTGCAAGATTCTCGATCCTACCTCAGAAGTGAGGAATGAATCATAGTTTCTCAGAAACTATCAATCCCCACAACCTCCCTGGCAATATCAAGAATGGAAATAACTGAAATAAAGCGATTAACTACTTTATTTGATAAGTTCTAACTAAAACTTTGAAAGATGGAACTGGATTTCGCGAAGCAGTGGCGAATCCGCGGTGTGTATGTTCTTGTCCCCTCGAGTATGATCTCTTCGTTCTTTGTGCTCACGTGAATCCAGAAAAGCGTGGAATGCTTGCATCAACAGGAATAGATATTTGGATCAATGGACAGCCTTCAGAATGCAGACATAATAGAATGCGGATAGGAGAGGGATAGCGCAAGAGTACGAGCTTGGCCTATGCAATTCCTAGTGGGTCTCTCTGCGAATCATGCAACAAAAGCGTCCGGAACACGAAACTAGTCACGTATGAAGAGCAAAACCTGCAACTTTAATGGCTGCCTAAACTATTCTACTCCAAAAACAATGATATCTTTGTTTGCCTGAAGCTTGGATCTGACCAAGCATGTGGCTTACCAACAGCAACACAATACTAACCAAAGCATTCAATGAGAAAACTAAGAATTCTAAGCAAAGGAAAACTAAATCTGCTGTAACAAGAAATTCAAAAGCAAACTTTGGAGCAAAACTCAGAGGCCAAAGTAATGTTTGCACTTGCACAAGTTGGATATGTGGCTTACCATTGCACTGACACAAAAGCGAAACAAACCTGCAACAAACTATGCTACCAATCCTAAGCAAACTAAAAAGACCACAGCACTGAAAAATAAGAAAGTTGGAGTGAAAAAATGGTGGCCATTTGCATGTGCACAAACCATGCATTTATAGGAATTCCAACACTCAAAAACCAAAATCAAATTGAACTCCTAAACAATAAACAAAGGAAAAACACTGTTCCAGGGGACCAAAAACATTAATGCATGCCCAAGTCGGCAAGAAAAGCTGGTGAGTCGTGATATTTCACGCGGGTCGCGTCAAAAGAGCGTTCTGGAAAACGCGCGCGGGACCGACCGGGACCGCCCTTAAAGGCGATTTCGCCACGAAGGCCAAAAAGCCAAGAAAAGAGGGAAACATAGGGAAAACAAAGCACGCGGGGGCTAAGCGGGGCATGCGGGATGTTAACGCATATCCGAAGAGCTCTTTCTGGATCCCGAACACCTTTCGAGGAGACCTGTATCATCATTGGGGCACTTGTTACACCGTTTATTTGATCTGATACCTTACTGATTTTGAGTGCGTACATATTGCCCCCTCGGAGAAGCGTTTTAGCCATGGAGAGGCATAAAGCGGTGGGTCCAGTATGGCGGTCCCGAAATGGGGAGTTAGAAGTTATACCTTACACGTCAGTGTGTGTGAAATGACGCCATCCAAAATTCCCGCCACTGCAAAATGAAAAGAGAACTCAAGTGTAGATAGATACTGATAATTTGGAAAATAAACGCTAAAATAATAGGGGAAGAGGACGTACCATTAGTGCGAGGATAGAAACTTACCTCCGTCAGCGCTCGAACCTGTGAAAAAGCCATTGTAAAATGAAACAGAACGATATATATATCAAAGTGGGCCCATTTTCCTATTCATTTGCGAGTTGATTTGATAGATTTTGAGCTCTGGGACCCACGGTAACGGTTTCTCACGTGAGTAGAGTCAAAACGTCCACAGCGAGATAGTGATCATGCCTCCACGTGCGGAACGCCACCCCGCGAGATCACAGGTTGGTTTTTCTTCAATTTTGTGCTTTTCCCCTTTTAAATTTGAAATGGCAAATTCTTTGTAATGGGGGGGAAATTTTTGAAAATGCTAGGTTCAAAAGGTCCACCTAGGGGGGGCGCCTACTGGGTAGGCTCTTTTTTTAGCTAAAATGATCTATTTTTGCGTTTTTTGGACTTTTTAGGGTTAAAAACCCGCGCGGGTTTTGGGACATGACGCTGACCGCCCGCCGGGGCGGCGGCGGTTACATCGCGCCGCCCTGTCCGGGGCGGCGGTTCTGAGACCGCCGCCTTGAGGCGGCGGATTCTCTACAAACCGCCCCTCTGCCCAGGGCGGCGGTTTTGCACAGAATGCAAAAGAACCTCACTTAAAACTTTCACTTGTATTTTTTAGCATTTGTGTATGTTTTTATGACTCTCTTGACATTGTTTAGATACTAACTTGCTCTGTTTTGTGTGTTTTTGGGTGTATGCAGGCGAGGGAGGAGTACATTAGATGGAGCCGGGAGAGAGAGTGTGATTGGCTGCCCGAGGTATTGGATGCCCTCTCGGCGAGATGAGGAGGACACATTGCGGAGGGCCGGCATATTGCGGATATCGTGTGTGCCTCACGTTGCTCCGTCTAGTCACATACTCGTGACTTATTCTCCTCTTGGGATGCGAGATCGGAACACTTTCCGATTGCCGAGAAGTCCGCGGTGAGTGGACTATTACTCTAGAGGATGTTTACCGTATCCTGGGGGTCCCGATCATCGGGAGGAGACTCACACTGGAGACAGCTGGGTCCAGAGCACAGATTGTACAGTGGGCAGGCTACATGGGGGATGCAGCTATCTCCACGGGGCCGAAGAAGGGAGTGAGAGTCAGATCCATTCCTTCTTTGCCCATCCCCATATTTCGACAGGCCATCATGGGGATCCTTGCCTCGAGACCGATCGGGGACAAGGAGGGGACACTTTGTTATACTGTTGGGCCCCCATCATTGCACAGATAGAGGGGCATGGCCGGATATACGCCTGGGGGGCAGACATTTTGGGGACCACCTATCACGACTTATACAGGGTGGTCCGTTTACAGGGACAGTCTTTGAGTCACCCTACTCTAGTTATGAGTTGGGTGTATGAGCGCTTCATTCCCTATGGCAGAGGCGTGGAGGTGGCAGATCCTGGGGCTGTGAGGGCAGCCAGGTGGTCAGATATGTCGGTGCTTAGAGCACCTCACCAGCCAGTAGCTTCCCTCACTACAGCAGATATGGAGGCCATACCGTACCAGCTCATGGCCGGCATTTGGGGAGAGGAGGCTCTTACATTGATCTCTTGCTCCACCACAGGGCAACTTATTGACCGTGTGGGACGGGTGGAGGTACATCCTTTTGGCAGGGTTCCTCAGCAGTTCGGCCTCCCATATGTGGGTATGCTTCCTCCAGTAGCACCGGTTCTGAGATCGTTCGGGAGGCTAGAGGGGGCCAGAGGCCGTGGTTGGGCCAGTGGTTACCCTGGCATTCCTATTGCGCCAGGGGATAGTTCGGGCCGGAGGGAGAGCTGGTGCGCCTTGGGCACCTTTACTTCGGATTACCGTGGGTCCTGCTCATAGTAGCGATGACCCTATAGATATTGACTCCGATTCTGAGGAGTCCACAGAGGGAGGGTCGGAGGAGCGAGACGGGCGAGAGTGATCACGAGTGGCATGATACTCGGGATATCATGCGAGGCGGAGAGGCGGAGAGCGAGCGCGAGAGAGAGACTGCGGTTTCGAGGAGCCACTCTCCGGGGCCATGGTGGAGATGATGAGTCCGTTGCGGGGCGTCATGTTGCCCCAACTACAGGAGCAGCTCCTCAGTCGGCGGCGGCATCTGCAGTGGGTGCTAGCCCTAGTGACCCATCTTGGAGGCCGGTGACCCGAGTAAGTTATCCTTTCTCCCTTTCAGTGTTATTTTGATTTAGGACTTGTTTTTATTTGCTATCTCTCCTTATATTTATATCTTGTACATTTTAGCCTCTTGCCTAATTTCTAATTCGTCTTTCCTCTTTGTTTTGCAGAGACCGTTGACGAGTGGCGGGATCTAATCCGTAGGGTATGTACTGATTCTCTGATGATCCCTATGGATAAGACCCGTGCGGAGCTATCTGTAGATCTTGGGAGCCCTCGGCGGCCGCCAAAGCAGCACACCGAGCGTCTTCGCTCCCGTTTGGCATGTGGCCAAGATGGTGTCGACTCTCCGTACAGAGTTGGCAGGCTATAGGATAGCCGAGCGCCTTATGAGGAGCCGTTCTCATGGCGAGACCACGACCGCTCCTCGAGACCCTGAGCCCTCCGTCCATTCAGAGCGCCAGCGTAGCCGGAGTCCTAGGCGAGGGCGCGCACCTTCAGCGGGATCGCGTAGGGGTTGAGAGGCCACTTGGCTCCTATGCACCTTTTGTGTTATAGATTCTTTTGTGTATTACGGGCTCTTTGAGCGTTTTGACCATGCCTAGTGCATGATGGCATTGTATACAAATATTGACTATTTATATATATGCGCCGATTTTGGATCAAAACTTTGTCACTTGGGTCTTCCCTTTCTGTTTCCAGCTTATTCGTGTATACTACGATGTATGTTTTATATGCTTTCTAGAATGTATGCAATGGAAAATAGATGATGCAAATGTTTGCTTTCTTTTTGTGTTTCATGATGCTGATACATGATATTGTAGATATATTGTGATCTTGAATCTTAACTTTTATTTAGCAATTTGGATACCTCATGATTTGTTTTGGCAAAGTGATGAGAACAACCAGTATGATGAACAGATTAATTTGCCCCACTCCTAACTCCACGCAACTAGTAAGATGCGAGGGCTCATCACCAAGAGCGAAGAAGGCGTAAGTTATGAAATGTGATGAAGTGATAGTGATGAAAGACAGACGAAGTTTTGGTGGAACCAAATGAAAACTACAAGTTTATTCTACCTGAATGACTTCATAGTTTTGGATGCAACTTGCTTTGCGGTTTATCCAGACTTAGACCCGTAGATGGCCACATAGCAGACAAAATCTGGGTTTTTAGGATTTTTAACTCTTTTTGGAATTTTGAATATCTGATTCATTCGTTATTGACTCAAAGTTTGAATTGATTGTTTATGACCTTTCAACATTTACTTTGTTTAGAGGACCCCCTACACTTTGCCCCGTGCTACCTGTAAGAAGCATGGGCTTATCACCGTGGGCAAGGCATAGGCGAGTAAGGGCATTTCCATCCTTTCCCAACCCTACGTCACTAGTAAGAGACGCAAGCTCATCACCGAAGGTTGGTGGGGCAAGGAAATGTGTAAAATAAAATTTTCTGTTTAATCACTTCTTGACTTGTCTATTTGAGTAAAATGTCAGTATATGCTTATTTTCCAAAGAGATGTGTATATGGGATAGATGTGACACCATGAAGCTTCTAGAACAGACCATAGGCAAGACACCTATCCTAAGAAGAAATCAAAGTGAGAACAAACTTGCAGATCTTGGTATGGTTACCGTTAGGACTTCGTCATGTCCGATTTTGTTTAGATAAAAGATTCTGAGTTGATTGATGATATCGAAGACGGAGAAGTATGATTAAAGAACTTCATGCCAGAAACATCACGAGTTTGTAATAAATTGCTTTGAGAATAGATTCCTTGATCACAATTTGTGTAAGAACAAGTGGACAAAATGATCCTAATTTATATGAAAATGCGATGTAGATAGTTATATAGGTAGCGCTAGCTGCTTACGCGTAGAAACGTTTGAGGTGGAGAGAATTGACTGTTTCGCCAAACTCCTCACCTTCTAGCGTGCATAAGAGGTATGCACCATTTCCGTAGTCCTTCATGACTCGGTATGGGCCCAACCATTTGGGCCGGAATTTCCTTCCTTCACCGGTCTTCTTGTCGATCCAGCTGTCTAACCTCAGAACTAGGTCACCTTCGTATATGTCACGTTCATAGACTTTCTTGTTATACTGCCGGCACATTCGGTCGGCATAGACTCTATGTCGTTGTTCAGCATCTAACCTAGCTTCATCCAGGCTTTCTAATTGAGAAAGACGTGCTTCTCTGTAAGCGTCCTCATCCAGAATCCCTTGTAGCGAAATACGGAGACTGGGTATTTCGACCTCAAGTGGGAGAACTGCTTCTGCCCCAAATACTAGCGAGAAAGGAGTTGCTCCCGTTGGTGTTCTTATTGAGGTTCGGTGGGCCCACAAGGCCGGATATAACTTTAAATGCCAATCCCGCTTGTTTTCTTTCACTGTTTTAAGGAGAATGGCTTTCAGTGTTTTGTTCGTTGCTTCAGCCTGCCCATTGGCTTGGGGATAGTACAAGGAAGCCGTATGATGGCTGATTTTAAATTTGTTGCATAGCTCACGAACTTCTTCATTCTTGAAAGAAGTTCCATTATCTGAGATAATGATTTGCGGGATACCGTACCTGCAAATGATTTGGTTCAAAATGAACTTAGCGATTACAGAACCAGGTACAGTCGTAAGAGGCATGGCCTCTACCCATTTAGTGAAATATTCAGTGGCCGTGATTATAAAATTGTGGCCGTCTGTGGACGAGGGAGAGAACTTCCCTATCAAGTCCAGGCCCCATGTAGAAAAGGGCCACGGAGTAGCGATCGGTTGCAAAGCTTGTGCCGGCATGTGGATCTCATGAGAGAACTCCTGACATTTATGACACCTGCGTACAAACTCTATTGCGTCATGTTCTAGAGTGGGCCAGAAATAGCCCATTCGATGTATTTTTCGAGCGGTGGCATGGCCACCGAAGTGGCCTCCACATATACCGCTATGGGATTCATGGAGAATCTTCTTGGACTCTTCTGTGTCAACACACCTTAAGAGCATTCCATCGAATGCTTTCCGATAGAGCACCTGCTCTATAATGATGTATTTAGCTACGATAATGTGTAACCGTCTTCTTTGTTGAGGTGTAGCTCCTTCTGGGTACCTATGGTCCATGATATAACTAATGATATCAGCGTACCAAGGGCACTCAGATATAGCAGGTCGCGTTTCGACGTAGTACACGCATTCATCTGGAAAGTCTAAGTCTACTAAGTCACCTCCGTCTAGCGGGTTATCAGCTAACCAATCTGCGATGATTTGCCCTTTAACTGACTTTTGGTTTACAAAAGTTAATTCGAACTCTCCCATTAAGGTTATAAAGCGTCCTGCCTTTTTAGACAGGGACCCTTGTGTGAGGAAGGTTCGTAAGTGGTCAGTTTTTACCATGACCCTTGTCTCTTGATTTAGCATGTAGTGTCTTAGGCGTTTAGTAGCAAAGACTATGGCAAGACATTCTCGCTCTGCTTGTGTATAGCGTGTTTCATAGTCGAGCAGTGTTCGGCTAATGAAATAAATCGCACGCTCTCTCTTGTCATCGTCTTCTTGGGCCAACATACAGGCCAGCGAGACATCGGTAGCCCGTGAGTATAGAATTAATGGGTGATCTAACTTAGGTGGCATTAGCGTAGGCGGTGATAGCAGGAAACGCTTGACTGCATCAAAAGCTTCATTGCAATCTTCAGTCCAATCAATGCTATAGTTCTTCTTGAGTAAGTTGTTGATTGGATGGGGCGCGAAGCTTAGATCAGGATAAACCTCGGATTGCACCCGACTTTCAAGAAATGATCGATTCAGATTCACTCGAGGCGGGACCATTTCGAGGATAGCCCGAATTTTGGTTGGATCAACATCGATCCTCGTGACGATATGATGTATCCTAGGAGCTTTCCTCTGTTACACCAAATACGCATTTATCGGATTTAGCGTGACTCAGTATTCTATTAGACGTGAAAGAATGATGCGGAGTACTTCGGGGGTGGTCACGGCGCTTTTGGCCTTAGCAATAAGTCATCCACGTAAGATTCCACGATTTTATGAATTAGATCATGGAATATGTATGTCATGGCCATGGCCGATACGTGACCGGCGTTCTTGAGACCGAATGGCATAACAGCAGTAGCAATAGGTTCCCAAGGAGTTATAAAGGTGGTTTTAGCTTGATCTTGCTCGGATATTACGATTTGATTGTATCCGAGAATCCATCCATGAGAGACAAGAGCTCAAACCCGGTGTTGCATCAACAATGACATCGATAGATGGCAATGGGAAGTCATCCTTAGGACATGCTTTGTTAATGTCCAGGAAATCTATGCGAGATGCGTATCTTTCCATTCTTCTTGAGAAGCAGGAGCGATGTTTGATACCCATTGGGAGTAGTCAACTGGCTTGATGAATCCTACCTGAAGGAGTTTTATTACCTCCTCTTTTACCATAAGGGCTACCTTGGGCTTCATGGGTCTTGATTTCTGTTTAATTGGCTTTGCATCTGATCTAGTGACGAGGTTGTGCACCGCAATGTGGGGTGCGACTCCTGTCATCTCTTTGTAATTAAATGCAAATGCCTTCTGATGTTCTTTGAGAACTTGAGTATGTATTTCCACTTCTTCTGGGGTTAACGAAGATCCTAGTTTCAAGATTCTTGGCTCATCTTCCATTCCGATATTGACATCGATTGTTTCTTGATTAAAGAGGCGTTACCCTCTTGAACTCGAAGGGCGGTCTTTGGGGTAAATCCAAATCATCCCCGTTTTCCACCGCGTATATATTAGGTTCTTTTTGTGAGGGAAGATCCGTTACAGGATTTCGAAGTAGGAAGATGAATGCGGGATCAAGAGATAAATCTAGCGTGTGATAGGAGAGATGTAGTCTTTGCGCATAGGCATTTAAGTAGTCCAAAGTAGCCGCATCATTTCCAACATGGTCTAGGACGGTAGATTCACTTCCGCTTTGAAGAGGATTTATCATTGTTTTTATCAATGGTTCGTTTCGAATGGATATTGTGAAATGAGTATCTTCTAGCTCATTGCTTGGAGTGAAGCGTGATGCGAAGTTCTTTATTGAATCGGCGAGAAGATTTTCTCTCGCGGAATTGCTTCAATGGATATGAAGTTGAACGCTTGCTTAAATCTAATACTGACGTTTTTGTAAAGTTGCAAGTGTTCGGCTTTAGTTTCATATACCTACGAAACTTGGTTTGCCACTAATTGCGAGTCTCCTAAAACTACGATATTATCAATACCAATTCTTTTGGCTAAGGTAAGGAGGAGGAGGGCTTCGTACTTGGCGCCGTTGTTTGTGCATTCAAAGTTCAACTTAAAAGAGAATGGGAGGACCTTTTCCTCGGGTGAGGTAAAATTATACTGCCCCGCTCCATAGCGGCATTTAGCTCCATCGAAATGGAGAGTCAATACTTAGTCGGGAGTATGGATGTAGGTGTATCTGCTTTGTGTTTGCACACTCTACTTCTACCATATAGAGATCTTCTGCTGGTAAGGAACCAACACCTAGGGAAAATCCTATGCCTACTGAATCGAATGGTAAGAACATTGGTGAATCTTGTTCTATCAACTCAACGATCTTCGCAGTAGTCCCTAATGATACTATTTCTTTAGTTTTACCTTTAGGGGTTGGAATTGTTTGGGCTATGTTGGTAGTTTCAAGATCCGTCGTAGGTATCAACTTTTCCTCTGGCTTTGGGTCAGAGGGTTTGTTAAGTTGGTTTGTTGGAAGTTCGAATTCTGAGTGTACACCTGGTCTCTTCTTTAAATCAGCTAGGTGTACGTCAAACGGCTTTGGATCACCTTTGGCTACAAATACCTTTCCCAGATGCAGGAATCTTACTTCTTGAAATAGAGTGGAAGGGATTGCCTTCATGCGGTGTATCCATGGTCGGCCGAGGATCATATTATAATTGGTTTCCCGATCTATAATATAAAACTCAGTCAGGATTGTTTTAGGTCCCAAGGTGACCGGTAGTATTATGGTTCCTATCGATGTGGCTTTAAGGCTATCGTAGCCCCTCAAGGTATTTCGTGTAGTAGAACAGTTCGTTTCTCCATATCCCAATTTTTGGAGAAAAGAGAAAGGGACTATGTTAACCGCAGCTCCATCGTCAACCATTGCCCATTTTACATAATTATTATAAACTGTACTTGCAAGTGTAATTTGGATCGCCTCGGCGTGCGATCTCTCGGCATCCGTAGGCATTTTACTTATCTCGAATATGAATTCGACATCCCTATCCACTTTGTCCGGAGGATAAACATCAAAGTCTATATGATTTACTTGTGCTTGGTGGTGGAGTGATACTAATTAAATGACCCAAACCTAACGCCTCTAAAAGAGCAGCCTGTGAGTAGGGGAATTCTTTAGTAAATCAAGGAATGAAATATGCGAGAAGGTTTTGTTAGATCATTAATTAGATCGTAAGCACCCATAGGTTTTGCTACGGTTTCTTTGGATGTTATCTGTTTAGGTAGATGGCTTGGACTTGGTTGAGAGAAATACTCTCGTGTCCTCGTAATTGCTTCAACGGGTAATTCGGAGTCTAACTCTACTAATCCAACTACCTTAGGTCGCGGCTGACTTCCTAGTTGTGGCGCGACTACGGATTTAGCGAGGTTGAGGCCTCGTGATCGTTGTTTCTGTCATTGCGCCTTTGTTTGTTCAGTTGGTTTTGACCCATTGTTATCATGATTTGGGAGTGGATCATTAAAGATCTTGAGAGGGGCATTACGAGGGAAGCGCCCTGCGAAGGTACTTGCCGTTGGTGACGTAGGATTTGCTAGGAACATATCCATAAAAAATTGTTTTTGCTCATTTGGCAAGCGTTGCATGAATTTGTTGTAGTCACGACACGTTCTAGTGTCATGACCCCGAATTTTATGGAAACCACAATAAGAATTGGGATTATAATTCCCGTTTTGTTGGTTTGGTGTGTATTGTGGCCTAAAATTCCGATGTTGTTGCCTATTAGGACTAAAGTTTTGGAATTGTTGTTTTTGGTTTTGACTTTGGTTTTGGTAACCAAATTAGTTTTAGCTTAGCTCTTGCATGGGATTTCGCCGTTGTTGTTCTTTGTGGATTATTAAAATCCACCGTATTGACCGTCGGGGGTAAAATTGTTATTTCTTTGGTTGTTTGTTTGTGACGGAGTATTAACGACATTTACCCTTTTGGGCTGGTCGAGTTACCCCATCATTGTTACCCCACGATTTTTGTTAAGGATTTTGGGTCCTTGATTGACGCTTGTGGTGGTTGTAGTATTTTGAGTAGAGGTGATTAACCTCCCGTTTGCTCCATACATCTTACGGACCACTATCTATCTTTGCTTGATCAATTCGCGAGAGCGCTCTCAAGTACTTCATCATAAGTCCTTAGTGGGAACTTACGGACTTCTTCCTTCACTTCTTTTTAAGAGAATGAAGGAATAAATCGCATAGCTCCATCGATCCATGTTTGGAGCGCTTGCCAAGGAATAAGGGCTGTGCGCCACCTTTGGATGAAATGGGCGACAGACTCGTTATGTTCTTGCTTGATGTGCAAGAACTCCCTGATTCCTGTCCTTAATAGTTTGTTCATGTCGAAGGCTTTGATGAACTCCGACACGAGTTGTTTGAATGAATGTATGGAAGCTTCAGGTATTCTATAATACCAATCGAGAGCGATGCCTTCCAGCGTTTTGGGGAATATTTTAGCAACGACCCCATCCCATGGGAGTAATTCTCGAATGGCTGTAGCGTAAGCTTTGATATGCGCATTCGGATCTCCTTCTCCTTTGTATTTGGGCAAATCGGGAAGAGGCCTTGGAAGCATAACGCTTCTTATGGCGAAATCTAAGGGCTCCTTTAAATATTCTGAATAAGTCCCTATTGCATACGTCTCCACCATTGATGGTGCCTGTTGAGGAGGCGGTGGCGGAACGGGTTGTTGATATGGCGTAACGTACGCGTTGGCAGGGGCATAAGGCAGTCCCTACATTTGAGTAAACATGTTGGGGGATGAGTACATATCCCCTTGTGGTGATTTGGAATACATGTTTAAGTATGAAGGGGTACTATCCAGGAATGGATTGCTCTGTACCGGACCAGGAGGAACTGTGCTAGCGATAGTGGGTCTAGTTGGCACTTGTTGTGAATACTGAGGAGTCATACCTAACGTGCCTACTCCTGTGAGGAGATCTACTTGGCTAGGATGGTGCGGAGGATTGGAACTCCCTGTTTGTATGAATTTCGAATTTTGATTTGCTTGGGCAAGTTCTAATCCTCTAACCTTTTCTATTAGCATTGAAATGACTTCGTTTGGTGAAGTCACGATATCATGCCTTGGTGGCGTTTGTTGTATATCCTGGTGTTGTATAGGCATGTGATAGCTGTCATGGCGATTGCTATCTTGCCAAGTTTCTCTGAGAGTATTTTCTATACGTGATGGCATAGAGGTATTTTCTTGAGGAGAGAACTCGGGCTGTATTTACAAAATTCCTACAGGTGGATACATGCCTTGAGAGCGTTGTTCATTCCTAGGATAACGTATTGAGTACTCGTCATCTAGAAGCGAGTATGGATCGATTTTCTGCTAATATGTGGTCTAAGTAGCACTTTGAGGAGATGAAGCAGATTCTCCGTCAATGTCATATTGTTTGAGCACGAAGGCTCTGTTTGTGTTGAGCGAGTTTTGCTCCAACCCCTCTGCTTGGAAGGACGAACTATATCTAATCCTTGGCGTTTGTGTTTGGTGATTAGTTGAATAGTTGTCGCCCCACATTGAGAGTGAGGGTGATGATTCCCTATTACATTGGGCATAGTATGCCTCAAGACCAGGAGGAAGTCTCGCCATATGCATCGAATCCCGACATATTCGGGGGTATATGAATACCGCGAGAATAATGGGAAGGAGCGAAGGTGATTTGTGAAGGGAAGCGTGATATTTATGACTCCGAACGAGAAGGTAGGAAGTTTTACGTCAGCTTTACTAATTTCGTTTGTTTCACGTCGGGTTCACCAATTTTGTACGTCGGAAAAGCAACAGGCGAGCGTGAGAATCAACAAGTGACTCTTCCACGTACCCGACCTCCCGAGGTCGTGCCGAGACAGCCGGTGGGGGTAGAATATGCAGACAAACTAGTTGGGGAGTCTAATGTCTTCGACACGCACTAATGGTATTTGCGAATCTAAGGCAAAGAAGGCCCTTCTAACTTGGACTGGTGTGATAGATCGATCAGCGAGGATGACTGCTCGAAGGCTCCAATCAATATCGAGCTCTGGCGTGATTCGATCTATGGGTTGTGGGATGCGTGGAAAATGACCCGGGATGGTTTCGTGTATTTCTCCTGATAGGGTCATATGGCGAATATAGTCAACTCTATGGACGATTCTCTGGCCTAGTCCAAAATTCTCTAGCTTCGTTAGCTGTTGTGTCTAGTAGGGACAACTGTTGAATGATGATAGGCGGAATCGGAGTAGACTGAAATACTAATGTGCGTAGGCCAGTGTCTATATCTAACTGACTTGTGGATTCGTTGGGCTGTGGGATTTGTGGATCACAACCGTAGACTCTTGGTTGTTGCGGTCCTGTTATGGTCATACGCGAGATCAAGTTCTAATCCCTAGTATCCAGTAATCGTATGCTTTCTCGGCCTCTACGTTTAGAACCAGCAATTGTGCGATTTTCTCAGAATACCTTACAGGTGTTCTAGCAACTTGAATTCTTAAGCTGGTATCTATATCTACGAGGGTGTCTCCAGCGTCTGGCTGTGGAACTAAAGGATCGCACCCGAATATTTGTTCTCTTTCAAATCCTTCTACAGTCATGCGGATGTTTTCTAGGATAACCTATAGTTTGGCTGATTTGACCAAAATGTGTGTGCTTGGTCGTCTTCGATGTTTAACCCTCTCAACTGTGACCTGATCTGTTGGAAGTCTGTTGTTGTTTGGAAGACTTGTATCCTAAGGTTTTGGTCAATGTCAGTTATTGCCACTATGATATTGGGCTGGGGCACAATTGGCTCGAAAATGTATTCCCTGGGCTCCCTAGGTCCCGTAATTGTCATGCAAAAGTAGTAATGAAACAAACTATAATAAAGTAAAATCTAAGTATACTTCTAGCATATATAATTTTTTTTTGTATTTTCTGGCAATTTATAAGAAAGCAACTATTTAAAATATTTAGAATTGACAACTAAACTAATAACGTAAAACAAACAAAATAGCCGAGTGTAGCTATTTGTCTGTGTAATTTTGTATATCTATTCTAAACAACGAAATAACTAATCTATTTGCAAGATTCTCGATCCTACCTCAGAAGTGAGGAATGAATCATAGTTTCTCAGAAACTATCAATCCCCACAACCTCCCTGGCAATATCAAGAATGGAAATAACTGAAATAAAGCGATTAACTACTTTATTTGATAAGTTCTAACTAAAACTTTGAAAGATGGAACCTGGATTTCGCAGAACAGTGGCGAATCCGACAGTGTGTATGTTCTTGTCCCCTCAGTATGATCTCTTCGTTCTTTGTGCTCACGTGAATCCAGAAAAGCGTGGAATGCTTGCATCAACAGGAATAGATATTTGGATCAATGGACAGCCTTCAGAATGCAGACAGAATAGAATGCGGATAGGAGAGGGATAGCGCAAGAGTACGAGAGCTTGGCTATGCAATTCCTAGTGGGGTCTCTGCGAATCATGCAACAAAAGCGTCGGAACACGAAACTAGTCACGTATGAAGAGCAAAACTGCAACTTTAATGGCTGCCTAAACTATTCTACTCCAAAAACAATGATATCTTGTTTGCACAAGTTGGATCGTGGCTTACCAACAATGTGAGTAACACAATACTAACCAAAGCATTCAATGAGAAAACTAAGAATTCTAAGCAAAGGAAAACTAAATCTCTGTTTGAATAAGAAATTCAAAAGCAAACTTTGGAGCAAAACGAGGAGGCCAAAGTAATGTTTGCACTTGCACAAGTTGGATATGTGGCTTTACAAGTTGGATGCACACAAAACCTGAAACAAACTGCAACAAACTATGCTACCAATCCTAAGCAAACTAAAAAGACCACAAAGATTGAAAAATAAGAAAGTTGGAGTGAAAAAAATGGTGGCCATTTGCATGTGCACAAACCATGCATTTATAGGAATTCCAACACTCAAAAACCAAAATCAAATTGAACTCCTAAACAATAAACAAAGGAAAAACACTGTTCCAGGGGACCAAAAACATTAATGCATGCCCAAGTTGGCAAGAAAAGCTGGTGAGTCGTGATATTTCACGCGGGTCACGTCAAAAGAGTGTTACGGAAAACGCAAGATGTGGGACCGCCGCCCTTAAAGGCGGCGGTTTCAATCCTTGAAGGCCAAAAGCCAAAAAAGGGAAACAAAGGGAAAAACAAAGCGCGGGGGCTAAGCGGGGCATGCGGGATGTTAACGCATATCCGAAGAGCTCTTTACGGATCCCGAACACCTTTCGAGGAGACTGTATCATCATTGGGGCACTTGTTACACGTTCGCGATCATGATACCTTACAATTTTGGGTACGTACGGGCACCTAAAGGGAATGAGGGTTCTAGCGGCGGCGTCTTGGCTAGGTGTTTGTGTCGAAGTCATAAAAGATAGGCAAGTAAAGTACTAATTGAGTGTAGGGTGTGAAAGACCAGATAAACAACAAAAACAAAGACAAAATGCCAAAGACAGTCGTCAATTACTAGTTTTCTTTCTTAGGAATCATATGAATGCTAGTATGTGTTTATGGACCTAGAAATGTACCCAAGTGCATAATTTTGTGTCTACAATTTCCCCACTTTATGTTGTTGAGTGAATACTCGATAACATAAAGTAGATAAGAGATGTGTGCACGATAACCATGCAAAATGCATGGCGAGAAACGTGGTGAATGGACAAGTGAAGCGTGGTATAATGTAAAAATGGAGCGTGGAAACTAAGAAAGGAAAGTGACCCTAGGGGTGTATGTGTATGAGTTGTACCATCTTTGTACATGTTCTGTAGCTTGTTGAAGGCTGCTTCTTATTATGTATTAAGGATGAATCTAGAAAAGAAGGATGAAGAAGTAGTCAAAGATGTGCATATGAAATTTTTTCATAAGTATGTAAAACATGTGAAATTAAAAGTAGTAAATGCAAAGTGTGCACCTTATTTGCAAAGAGTGAAAATTATAAAAAATGTTCTAAAATTTTGTAGAAGAGAAAGTTTTTGGGCAATCTCATGCCAAGAGTGAGTTGTTTGGGTGATCTCATGCCAAATGCGAGTTTTAGGGTGATCTCACGCCAAATGCGAGTTTTGGGAAATCTCACGCCAAAGAGCTAGTGTTGGGGAGAGAGGTGCAGTGTTACTCTCTTTCCATGAATCTTCCTTAATGCCTGGGGAGAACATAGGTGCCCAAACACTCTTTTTCGAGCCTAGGTGCTAGTGCCTATGTAATGATGAGGACCCAAGTCGATTTTGGGTCATTACGAGACTGTATGACTCCTCTATTCCTGTCTTATGTAGGCTGAATTGTATCTCGAACTTCAAGTATGGGGTGAATGATTCACCCAATATATGCCCCCTTTGTTTGGGGTGCATGTGACATTATTATGAGTATGCAGCCCAAATATAAGACATGATGATGAATTGAACTATATCCCTATAGGGGAGGGAATGTATATGGTAGAAACCAAGGCACATATAAACAATATGGCTAGAAAAATGTTTTAGTAGAAAAAGTAGCAAACATTTCATAGAAAAAGCAATGTAACAAAAAAATGTGCATACAAGATGGACCGTAAAAGTGGGTTTCAAACATGGGACATTGCTCACAATGTCACAAGACAATCAAGGCCAAAGCAGCCAAAAGCATACAAGCAATGATCAAACAAGACATAGGGTAAAGCCCACAAACAATGGCATATAATAGTAAACAATAAAATGAAAATTGTAACAGACAACCATGGTGGCAAATAGTTCCTACAAGGAAAATGTTGCACATGAAGTACCTATTAGCATGTTAGAAAGATAAAGTGTATGCTAAAGCATGTTTGTATCGATTAAAATAAGTAGTGTGCTAGTAAGGATAAGAAGTAGTTTATGATGAAAAATAACACATGTGATATGTGAGAAAGTAGATGCCCCTAAGAGCCTCGGTGGGACTAGTAAGAGGTACAATTCCAAACATCATTACAACGTGTAAGGATCCGTGTGAAGTCTACATTCACAACTATAGAACAAGTGAATACACATGTGTATATGATAAATATAATGACATACTATATATCCAGCTAACATAGTAAGCGAAGTGCAACATGTAACTAGTATAGGCAAACAAGAGTAAGTGCAACCAAGATATGTAAGATGTAGTGTATGTGATGGAGTGTGATGGAATGGTATGTAATATGAGTGTGATAGGGCAATGTTCCCCCCAATGAATGTTCATAAATGTGTATGAGATGAGGTTCAATTATAAAATATCCCTTAATAATCAAGAATGAACCATAAAACAAGAGTGCGTCATCGGGAAGCAGTTTGAAAATGTGCACTAGATAGAATTGAACATGAAGCGTAGATCATAAAGAGTGTAAGTGAGGTGATAAGAGGTTCATTTCAGATTTATACCCTCAACAGTCAAGTATGAACTGTAGAACTATATTGCATCATCAGGAAATGGGTTTATAACTGTGCACTAGAGAGATATAACATGAAGCATGGAACATGAGTTGTGAAGGGAAATATTTATGTGTGTAGTATTCTCTCAACAATCAAGTGTGAATCATAGCACGAGAGTGTGTCATAGGGTAGTGAAATGGGAAGTGGATATATCATCTACCAATAAGCGGTCTACAAAGTATATATGGAGCATGTGAAGCAACAAAAGTGTGAGAATATGTGCTAAATTATATGCTAGATGAATTGGGGCCAAGAATAGAAGATGTAGTAGGAGGAAGTGTGAAAGCAAGAGGCTTAGGATGCTAATGAGGTAATATAACGATTTTCACAAAATGTGATGATGTAACCATAGGTGGAGTGGATGGATGACGCTTGAGATGGATGATAACCTTAGGAGGTGGACATATGACAACTTTAGATGGAGGTGAAGGAGATAAATGATCAAAGGTGAAAGCACACTTATTCATAATAAGAGAAAGAGAGTACCCATGAGAGTGTGAGTGGAAAGCAATGACACCTTTGTCTTCTAATTATTATAAGCAATCATGGAGAGCATAAGTCATTATCATGATGGTCATTTATGCGATGGAAATTGTTTTAACAGATTCTTAGCAAATTAATGAAACAGATAAGAGGTAGTAGGCCAAGGAGGAATACTGTTGTGATCCAAGTTATTGCGAGCTCCTTTTTTTCTAGGAGGAACTACCTATAGATGCAAAAAAATATGACCAAATAGAGTTAAACAAAACAATGAGTGGATCGCCAAATGGAAGCTAGATCCAGAAACATGATGCTACGGATAGGATGTCAATCCACTTTATATATAACAATATTAATGCTATTCAAAATATACATGAAATAAAGATCCTATTATAATTGAAACAATATGGGTATCTCGTACAAAATACTAAGAAAACCCGTTCAAAATATTGTTTGAGGTCAAAACGGGTCAGGTGATGGGATGGTATTGGGTTGCAGGTCTGGTACAAGCTCTAGATAGCGTATGATAAAAGGTTACAAGTGATTCGGGCTGTTAGGAAATAGGTATTGGCTCGCTAGTCCGAGCTATATTGCTAGACACAGTGACTAATGTCAGCTGTGTGATTGATGCCGGTTAGGAAAAATGACCGACGTCGGTGGGCTAACTGGCGTCGATAGGGGTACTTAGCAGAAATCTCTTAAATTGGTTTTTGGACTCTCTGTGATTGCACAAAGGTTGGAGATGATGAGGGTGAGGTCATAATATGGTCTTGGAGGCTCAGATATGGTTAGAAGAGGGTAAAAATAGGTAATAGGGCCATGTATGGTAAGGTGATAGGTTGGTGGGAGGAAGGAAGTATACAAGTGTGGAGAAAGATAAATTATTGAGATGAATAATAAATCTTACTGAAATAAAATAGAGATAAATGAAGATATGTTAGGCACTTACTGAAGAGTAGGTTTAGAGAATGTAGGTGATGAGGGGGTGATGGCAGAGATCTGGAGAAAAGAGACATTGTGTTCGTGTTGTGGAAGTTCAAAACTCTTTCCTTTTATGTGTGAATCTATGATCATGGAGAAGATGATGAATGCTAATGGTTATTGGTGGTGCTCTTGTGTGTTTTCCTTTGCCTATGTGCTTCAGAAATCTGAGTGCTCCAAGTATCTGTTTGTATGAGATCCTGAATCGAATGACCAACCTAGGCAAAGAATTTTGGAAATGTATTTAACCTAACTGGAAATAGTTAGGTGACCAATGTTGATTAAGGCGGGAATATCTAGGTTAGCCAAAAATAGCCGATTGTTTCTATTTTGACGTGGTCTCCAATCTTTGTCTAAGTCTTGAGTGATAGATTATGTGAGGATAAGTAAGAGTCTTTTTAGGGTTTTTAGTAGGAGTTAAGTCTAGGTTTATACTAAGTCCCGGTTGGTTAGGATAAGTTTAGACTTGGTCTTAATTCATTAATGAGGTTTGAATGGGTCATTTGAGTGAGGTGGCTAGGTGAGTTGGGTGGGTGAGGTGGCTAAGTGAGGATATTAATTAATTTAACTAATATAATTAATTCAATTAACATGTCCACTAGGGGATGTGAATGGGTAGGATATGGTTAATTTAGTTGACGGGGCTTTAATGGAAGTATGTGCACTAATGTTTTGCTTGAACTAGGCGTTTGAAGGGGTTATGTAAGAGCAACTATCTCAAGAGGAAGGTGCACATTATGACCTTGTCATCTATCATTCTATTGGTTATGCCCATACTTCTAATTTGGATATTGATTTCTGTAGGGTTGATGGATTTGATTAAATCCTTGATTAGAATTACTTATAAAGGCTTGCGCCTGTTCTTTTTCTAAATATATGACTTTATTGGACAAATTTCTAATCAAGGCCTTCATATCTTCATCTTATTTTTGCTTTAGGGAGAGTAGGATGTGGAGGCAATGGACTAGGAAAATTTCTTAGAAATGGGAGCAATGGAAGGCTAGGGTGCATGAGGTAATTTAGGAAACAAGGGCATATGTAATCTAGGGTTATTTAACTAGCTTGTATTGGAAAATTTACTTCTCTAATGGCTATAGGATAAGCATCATGAAGTTTTGAAACACCCATAGATTGTATCATAACAACAATATCAGAATTTAATGCTCTTAAGAAGTAAAGAAAATCACCTTGAGGAGTTGGTCTTAAGAAAAGAGGAATTTTGTCCCATGTCTTCTGAAATATGAAGTAAATGTCGACCATGAGCTCATTAGGATCTCTCTTGATTGTTGTGAGTTATTTTAACAAGGAGATGTTGTCTTCTTTCTCTTCAAACTTATTATAAAGTGTAGTACCAATCTCATCCCAGTTATGGATAGAGGTAGGTATTAAACTTCTATACCACTAGAGTGCCTTGCCTTCCAGTGAAGAAGCTAGAAACCTTATATTTATATCATCTTCTCGTGACTAGATGAACAAAACAAACATTTGTAATGTCCTAAATATGATTAGTAGGGGTAGTTTGATTCTCACTAGTGAAAAATGGAATACTCTTGAGTGCAACCATTGACATATCATGTTGCGCACCAAGGGCCAAAGGACTACCACCGTTGAAGCTAATAAATGGAATATTTCTCTACAACACCATGAAGATAATGGCTTTAGAACTCGAATGAGCACATGAAAGTTCTACCAAGAGGAGGAGTGGAAATCACTTTATACTTGGGAGATAGAGATCTGCTCACGAATTTTCTTCTTATACTTCTTGGAGACAATGCAGATATTAAAATGCTTCACCAAGATTTGCGCACTATCTAGCTTAAATATTTCTCATGAAAGAGGGTGTCTTGACTGCTAAAATTAGTAGATCTAGATGTTGGGAGTCATCAGATGTGTTGAAATAAGCCTCTAAAGGCTGGAAATAACTAAGTCACACACTAAAACTTAGTAATGATGAAATGTGAGCTTTTAATACTCATCCCACCAAACATGCTAATACTATTAGAACTCAAAATTACACCCATCCTAAATCAGGATGATTCAAGGCTTTGAGGCAACATGGGGGCGTCTCCAAGTTTTGGGAATTTGCACTTGAGACAGTGATGCAGGAACATCACTCCTCTAGTTTATATATAGGGTGATCACACTGAATTTTGGTTTTCCTAGTATATGGACAGGATCTATAGTTTATTAGAGGTCATTTCAAGATTCGGTTTGTGTGTTAAGTCCTTCAAAATTCAAATTTTGTCATTTCCCTCCAAAATGACATTTGAATCATTGAAGGTAATTTTTGTATGTTATTTGTGTATGTTTGTCTTCTTGGTTTATTTTTATGGATTTTAAAGCTTGTAATTATCCCTATTTAGCCTAAGAGTCTTAACTAGGTCTTATTAGTGGACTAGTACTTAGACCCTAGAGTGTTAGACTAAACTAGCATTTCTAACAATGTAATAAAATATCGAATCATGGAATATTAAGGGTCTAATGAAAAAAAGGTTATAAAAGACATTGTAAAGCATATATATACCCCCATGTAACTATTTTATAAAATCATTGGAATGGTCAAGAGTTGAAGGAAATTGGAGCTCCACGAATTGTAAACTACCTTTTGAGCATTTTATGACCTGTGTTTTTGGTGAAGTAACTATGCATGACGTGGAGTAATGTTGGTTTTAGTAGATATTTAGGGTATATTGTTTTGAAATAATTTTCTTATGGTGATGTGATTTTGATCATTGGGGAGAAATTAAAACTACATACTGATTCCTCTCAGTTTAGACTATAGGGTTTCAATTTCTCTTGTTCTAACTTGAGTTTTGAGTTGTTTTGGTGACCAAGATTTAGTAACCTGTGATAACTCAAAAGAAGATCATTTTCAGTGTTTCCATTGTTTTCAAGATGTGAAGAAACATTCCTTGAAGCTACAGCTGTTCGGGGTTGCACCAAGAAGGAGTTAGGGTTTATTGTTTGCATCTAGGTCTTGAAAAGGCAAGGAATACTATGTTTTTGATTGAATAACCAAAACAAAATTTTCAATCAAATTTAGGCATTTGGGAGGTTGAAGGATACTAATTTAGAACTATTAAATCTAACGGTGGGATTTGGAATCCTTCCAAGTCCAAGAAATCATTCATTCAAGCCTTTCGGGAAGTCTACGACACTTAAACCTGTAACTAGGGCTTTCAAAAATAAAAAAAATGTAAAACTAGAGTTTGAACCAAAAAAAAAAATCCAAAAATTTGGAGAAATGACTGTAAACGGTTCATGAATGGAATGCAAAAGAAATTAGATCAAATCATTGAGTTTCTAGGAGTTATTCTTACCATTATGCTAGAAACCCGTGGCAGACTTCTCCGAGATAACACCATTACAAATATAGTGAGGATCAATCAACTATGAAGATTTGAATCCTTCAAGTAGAGATATAAGAAGTGATTTAGAGCTTGGAAACTTCATAATTTGAAGTGATAATAATGTTTCAACACGGAATCCATAACTATGCATAGATTAAAGTGAACTATGGTAATAGAGACACACTATGGTTGGAAATTTCATTAGAGGTCTTGAAGTGTAGAATAAATAAGAGAATATAATACTTTGAAGGTAGGAGAAGGCTCAATTTTTTTATAATATTGACATAAGATGACGTGTAGGATAAGGGAGGCCTATTGTAAGCCTAATTGGAGATTGAAACAATGTCTTTTTGGAGGAATCTTGCAAAATAACTCATGTTGAAAGTTTATACATAGGAACTAGAAGATAAAGGGGTGGTCCAAGTTGGTATCATTTTGTCAAGAAAGTATATGTTCTAAAATATATACTCAAATATACACTCATTTAGGGCTGTTAAGGCCTAATATAACCAAAATTGAAAAATTGATGATTGAGAGAGTTATCAAAGGAATATGAACTTAAGATTTTGCTTACACTTAGATATCCTAAATGAGTATTGGTAACAAGTATTGCTTTGTAGGGAAAGACTATAAATGTCTTGACTATGGCACTACCTGGAAAGGTTGCTCAAGAAGCCTAACACGACATATCTACTAAAGGTAAGTCATTGCACCTGTTCATTTGGTTGAACTATTTTAATGATTGCATTAGTGTAAGAAAGGGGTGAAGAACATGATGAAATAGTTAGATTTGAGAAATAAGGATAAAAGATCACGAATTTGCACACTAATAGTGTAGAAACCTAAAATTGGTATCTATGCCCTCATTCACCCGCATGCGCATATTTTAATTCAATCCTCCTCCTCATCCAATCAAATGCCCATCCAATATTTATTAATTAATTAAGCTACATTAATTAATTAATCATTTTTATATTTTACATGCCCAACTATCCCATCCACATTAATTATTATTAGTTAATTAATTCCTATTATTTAATTAATACCCTCATCCATTCCCCCAACCAACCTGCTATTTAGGATGCTTTTATTCTAAACCCATCCCCTGTTTTCCCTATGCATTTTCTAACCCATCTCCACTACCAACTCTCCTACACCTCATCCCCAAACAACCTATTCCCACCCAATGCTTTAAAGCATTCATCAACCCTTAAAACAACGAAAAATCATGCTTGAAAATAGAAAAATCTTTGTAATGGGGAAACTTCCCGAAATCGCGACGACGACCCACTGGTCACCGCCAACACTATAAAATTGATTTCTTCCTTCCCATTCATCATCAGTAAATCAAATGAAAATGACTTCTCTTGCAATTTTGCAGAATATCTTCCATGCTTGAATGTTCTTAAAGCCATAACAGACCTCCTTACAACGTGCATGCATCAATTGAGATCATTTTTTTGTGGGATTGTTATTTCATTACATAGCTTCAATCAACTTTATTAGATTATCTTGTATTTGTTTTGTATCTAACCTTTTGTAGGTCCAGATCACTAGCAATGAGCTCACAACTTCATTATCAACTTCTTTTTGCAAATCCCTTCTTGTAGGTTGATCATTCAGTTAATCTTCATCTTGATTTATCCTTCCCTTTCATAGTCTCCGCCGACCCTATTAGGTCACATTTGGCCTTGAAAAGCCTCACTTTACGTTTTAGAGCCATCTTTGGTCTCTCGCATGTGCTTGCTTTCTTCCCTAAATTGTTAAGCTCTCATATTGACCTCTCTGTTACATAAAATTAATCTGTTTACACCTAGTCACTGTCGACTGTGTTCTTGGTTCCAATCCCAGTCTTCATTTGTGCTTCTCATTGTCTCTCGTGGTCTATATTCCTTTATATTTCTCCGTAGGTTGACTCCAACATTTCCAGGCTTCTGCAGCCTTCCAGATTGCATTCGATCTTGCCCGGTCAGTGTATTTCCCTTGTTTTCTTGATCCAGTCCCTTAGGTCACCGTCGACTTGCTCCTGCATATTCTGGGTCACCGTTGACCTAGACTAGGTAAGTTAAAAGCTGTTATCCAAAATGTGCCCCCGCTCATTTTGTGGCTAACTCCCTTTCATCTTTCCTTCTCTTGTGCCTCGACATAATATTTTTATTTTCAAGCACTCAAAACCTTCTAGAAATGACACCATTGGATAGATCTCTTTCTCAGCGTTCCAGAAAGGTAAAGTTTTCCTCCTAACTCCATGTATTTTTGAAGTTATGGCTCGGCAGAGTTTTTGGGAAAAGTTTCCCTGAAAGGCCCGCGGCCAATGAGATGCTGCCACGTGGCACCTAGAGTGGCGGAGCACGGGGAAATTTTGGAAAATTTTCCAAATGACCAAAAAGGTAAAAATTTGAATTATTTTCCCACCGACCCGATTTGGCCCTATTTTGCCCTAAAACTTCAAATCGCCATATCTTTCAATCCAGAGTTCGGTTTTTCGTGTTCTTTATATCAATAAAAAGCTGGTGAAATTCTCTACAAGATTATGGGGTCAATTTTGCATTTTGATGGATTTTGGAGAGAGAAAATCGAAAAATGTCTCTGGCACATGGTGATGAACATAAATGACGTTTCAACCACCATTTTTAATGAAGAATGGCTTGCATTCTCTCCCAGCATGGTTAAAAATGTCGGGAATGGTCTCATCGGGCGCCCATGTTGTTTTGATGGAATTTTGGTCAATGGTTGGACCCCTTGCATGTTTTCCCATGTTTCTCTCTCCTGGGGTTGTGGTTTACACTGTAAAAGCTAGAATGAGTTCATTTTTGCAAAGGGGAGACACTTTTTTAGCTCTGCAACTTCCTTTTTCTTCCTCCTTGGCAGAATTTGTGAAGAAATTTTACCTTTCCATGTAATGTAACACCTTTTCTTGCCTCTGGATCACGGTAATGTACTGTATTGGATCTGAGATGTTGATATATGTTATGTGATTAAAATCCCTCAATCCTTTCATATATCTATCATTGCTTTCTTGATCTTTCATTACATTTTGAGCATTTGTGCATGTTTTGTGCCATGTTTCCTTGTGGATTGTGTATTTCATGCAAAGATCGTGTGTCTACAACTCCTTTGGTGCATCACCTATTAGCATTAGTTTCTTTTTTTGCATTCTCTATCTCTGTCTCCTTGGAATTTAGAGTAGATTTAGGAGTTTAAACCTCCGATTGTGCAAGTGAAATAGCTGATCAGAGGAGTTGAGGAACCAACCTCTAATATGGAGATTCCTCTTCCATTTTACAAGTCCCACACTTGGGAAGAGGATTCAATGTTGTGCAATCACACTGGATGCTTAGAATGATAAAACTAGAAATCTGATCAACATCCGTGGGGTGCTTTGCTTGATTTGCAACAATAGTTTTGGCACGCCCGGTGGGACCTTAGAGGTCTTCCACTTTATCTTTAATAGGTTGGTGTGTTCTGTTAAATATTCACCTTTTGTAGGCACTTTCAAAAGCACATCTGGTGACTCCATCTGGTAAACAACTCATTCTCTAAGTTGCAGACCTGTTTTCCATTCATTTCCACCCATTCTTCTTTCCATCATTTTCACTCTTTTCCATTCCATGAAGTTGTGCAATCATGACTTCATTTCCATCATGGAATTCACATTTACAACAGTAGTATATCACACCTCCAACATGTTTTACAAATCCTCCAAATCAGCATTTTGATCAAATTCAAAATCAGCATGTCTACCCATATGAGCAGCAGTGCCAAAGTCAGTTTGGATATGAAGCATGTCAAGCACAAGGGTATGCTAGTTGTGAGGGCAAGTCAAGAAGAAAATGCAGATCTGCTGGAACAAATCCAAAAGATGGAGGTAAACATGGTGCAATCCAGGGCTCAAGCACAAATGAAAGCTTTCAGAATTGGTTGCAGGACTCCTTGTCCATGGGGAGGCCCTTTTCCAAGACACTTCAGCCCTCAGGAGAAGCTGGACTTCATGATGAAGATGCTGCCCCAACTTGCACAATGGACAACAGAAATAGAGGCCTATACACTTGGTGTTGAACAACCTTGTCAATGGGTACATTCTACACCATCATCTGGTTTTTCTCTTCCCATTACTCAAGTAGCATCATCTCATTTGGAATTTCAAATTCTAAATCTAGTCAATGCTGCCCCAGGAGTTAATTCCATTTCTCCATTCCCTAGTCTTCCACCACATCTCAATTCTTCCTTCCCCTTTCCTTCCAAACAGTCATCCCCTCCACAAAAGCTAACAGAAATACCCTCTCCTCCAAAGAAACAAGAGTTTCTACCTCCTCCACCACCATGAAAAATTGCCGAGCCATTTGAGTTACAATCCACTTCTCCTCTTGCATTCCCAAATCCATGTTGGGAGGATAAAAATCAGAATTCTAGTCAAGGAAAACAACAGCAAAAAGAAAAGCCAAACAAGGATGAAGAAATTTGAAGTCTCAAGAGTTGGGCTCTTAAATTTGGGATGACAAAGATCCCCTTGATGGTTAAGCCTTTAGAAGAGGTTGGAGTTGGAAAACAAGTGGTGGTTAGGACTGAATTTGCTGCAGCAGGAGAAGAGCAAAAAGAAGAAGCAGATCAGCAATCAGTTTGCTCAGAAAGTAGTGTCCATGTTAGCATTCTATTTGAAGAGAATGCTGATTCAATTCAAGTTGCACAATCAGCCATGGAGGAAGAAAGCTCTGAAGAAGATCCTACAGTCCCAACTTGTCCTCTAGAGCAACAGATTGAAGAGTTTGACTTAACTAACTTCGTGCTAGAGGAAGAGTTCTATCAAGAACAAGATTGTCTTCAAGTAGTAGAAGAGGGAGAAGCTGCTCCAAATCCAAAAGAAGAGGAGCACATTCTAGTTGTGGAGGAGAAAATTACAGATCCAAGGGCTTTGAGCACAAAGCAGGCTATAAGAGAACCTTCAATTCTTCTTTCTACTTCATCTCTCTCGAGTTCTAGTGCTAAAGAAGAGTTTGATCTCTCAAACTCAATGTTGGAGGATGAAAGAAACCATGATGATCAAGTTACAGGTCAAGAGGATACCATGGAGGAAGTTGAGCATTTGTAGCAGGACAACAATGAGGTAGTTTATTTGTCAGATTTAGAGGACTGTTTTGATGAAGAAGAATCGGTTGAGTTCCTACCATTCTCTCTTTCATCATCCGTTCCAAACACCGAGCCTATTATCATGAAAAGAGAGCAGGTTGGATTACTCGTGTCATGGAGTATGACATAGAGATCAAGGTCACCAAGTTGGTCAGAGGAAAAGGACTGTGTGAGCAGCTGATTTTGAGCAAGCAAAAGGAAGCATGCAATGAGAAAGAGACTATTTTGAAGTTGCAAGACAACCATGAGAAAGGAAGCACTCAAGAGGAAAATAATGGTGTCCCCACTCCTTGCTAGACCCAAAGTATAATGCACTTCCTAAGCACAGGCCTATGCCCTCCGAGATGAACAAGACCCAAAGAAGACACTTGATTGCGCAGCTGTCCCATATGCCCTTGTTGATGGTGTCTTGTTCAAAAGAGATGTGAATGGAGTACCGCTAAGATGCATTGGTACAAATCAGATTCATAGGATGTTGGAAGAGTTCCATGGTGGGCAGTGGTGGAAATTTTGCACCAAGAGTGACAGCTCTAAAGATCATGAGGGTGGCTATTATTGGCCCAATATTTTCAATGATTGTTGTGCATGGATCAAGAGGTGCAAGAATTGTGCATTCTTCATAGGTAAAGAGAGGCTAGCTGCCCTTCCATTGCATCCAATTTCAGTTGACCAACCATTCATGCAATGGGGTTTAGACTTCATTGGAGTCATTAATCCCAATTCAAGCCAAGGGTACAAGTGGATTTTAATGACCACACAGATTACTTCACTAAGTGGATTGAAGCAAGCGGAGCACTCAAGGAAGCAAATGAATCTAGCATCCTAGACTTCTATGAGGGAATAGCAACCAGATTTGGTGTACCTGCTACAATAATATCAGATAATGCATTGGCATTCATCGGGTCCAAGGTGACTGAATGGGCTGTCAAGAATGGGATCTACCTAAGTACTTCATCAAACTATTACCCCTAGGGTAATGGCCAGGCTGAATCTACAAACAAGAACTTGTTGAGGATCATTAAGAGGACTCTTGATGAAAATCAGAGGTCTTGGCATACTAAATTGAAATCAGCTTTATGGGCTGATAGGATAACTCCTAAAAGATCTACAGGTAACTCTCCATTCAGGATTGTTTATGGGAGAGAGGCAATTTTGCCCATATCACTTGAGTTGCCAACATTGGAACTCATGAAACAGTTGGAGTTGTTGGAGTTTGAGCCCATGGAAGTTAGATATGCAGAATTGATGGAGCTCCAAGAAATCAGGAATCAGGCATCCCAAGCAATGGAGAAGGATCAGGCTTTGATAGAAAGGCCAAGAATAGATCCTTCCAAGTTGGAGATCTAGTGTTAAAATGGGATGCAGACAGAGCAAAACCGGGAAGGCATTCAAAATTTGATGCCATTTGGAGTGGCCCATACATGGTCACAAAGTGTAAGGATAGTAATGCCTTCTAATTGTCTTCATTGGATGGCGAAGAACTGTAGATTCCAGTCAATGGGATCCATCTAAAGCATTGCTCTCTGAAGAAGGAAATGCTTCACCTGTACATATTAGTTTAGGTTTTTCATTCCTCCAAGTGCTTGTGCACATTGTTTTGCTGTAGGTTAGTTTTGCTTTCCCTAAGTGCTTTGGCACAGGCTTTGTTCCTGGGAATGTGTTTGCAGGCCTTGCTCCATCAGGTGATATTCCATGTTCCTCCTTGCAACGTTCTAGTCAGTTGGGGTATCAGATAGAAAATCAGGTGACTCCATGCCCAATGGATTGCTTCAGGCAACTGGTAACTTCATCCAGCAGGCAGATGACCCCTCTGAGTCGCCAAAATTGTTATCCAAAATGTGCCCCCTGCTCATTTTGTGGCTAACTCCCTTTCATCTTTCCTTCTCTTGTGCCTCAGACATAATATTTTTCTTTTCAGGCACTCAAAACCTTCTGGAAATGACACCATTGGATAGATCTCTTTCTCAGCTTTCCAGAAAGGTAAATTTTTCCTCCTAACTCCATGTATTTTTGAAGTTATGGCTCGGTGGAGTTTTTTGGGAAAAGTTTCCCCTGAAAGGCCATGGCCAATGAGATGCTGCCATGTGGCACCTAGAGTGGCAGAGCACGGGGAAATTTTGGAAAATTTTCCAAATGACCAAAAAGGTAAAAATTCGAATTATTTTCCCACCGACCCGATTTGGCCCTGTTTTGCCCTAAAACTTCAAATCGCCATATCTTTCGATCCAGAGCTCGGTTTTCACGTTCTTTATATCAATGGAAAGATGGTGAAATTATCTACAAGATTATGGGGTCAATTTTGAATTTTTATGGATTTTGAGAGAGAAAATTGAAAAACATCTCTGGCACGTGGTGATGAACAGAAATGACGTTTCAACCACCATTTTTAATGAAGAATGGCTCGCATTCTCTCCCAGCATGGTTAAAAATGTCAGGGAATGGGTCTGTCAGGGTGCCCATGCTATTTTGATGGCATTTTGGTCAATGGTTGGACCCCTTGCACGTTTTCCCACGTTTCTCTCTCCTGGGGTCGTGGTTTGCACTGTAAAAGCCAGAATGAGTTCATTTTTGCAAAGGGGAGACACTTTTTCAGCTCTGCAACTTCCTTTTTCTTCCTCCTTGGTAGAATTTGTGAAGAAATTTTACCTTTCCATGTAATGCAACACCTTTTCTTGCCTCTAGATCACTGTAATGTACTGTATTGGATCTGAGATGTTGATATATGTTATGTGATTAAAATCCCTCAATCCTTTCATATATCTATCATTGCTTTCTTGATCTTTCATTACATTTTGAGCATTTGTGCATGTTTTATGCTATGTTTCCTTATGGATTGTGTATTTCATGCAGCATCAGGTGTCTACAACTCCTTTGGTGCATCACCTATTAGCATTAGTTCTTTCTTTTTTTGCATTCTCTATCTCTGTCTCCTTGGAATTTAGAGTAGATTTAGGAGTTTAAACCTCTGCAATTGTGCAAGTGAAATAGCTGATCAGAGGAGTTGAGGAACCAACCTCTAATCTAGAGATTCCTCTTGCATTTTGCAAGTCCCACACTTGGGAAGAGGATTCAATGTTGTGCAATCACACTGGATTCTTAGAATGATCAAACTACAAATCGATCAACATCTAGGGTGTGTCTTGATTTGCAACAACAAAAACTTTCAGTTATTTTACTCATTCTTGCATTGAATTAATCCAATTTGTACTCAAATTGTGTAATTCCTTTAGATTATGCATATTTTAGTTTATTTTCAATTTATATCAATCTTATTTGAATGATGGGGGTTGACATCCATCGAGGGAGTTCATGCTTCCCGGATCCACTTAGTTGGGCTACCCCCACTCCCATCCCATCTAATCAAATTGTTTTCAATATTATTTCTCGATTTTATCCGATTTGTAGTAGTAAAAATCAGCCATTCAGCACCCGCACCCAACATTAAGTATCTGAGGTAACATAAACCCTCTAACCTTCTGAGTTGATTACTTTCTTTAAGAACTAGTGCATTAATTTGATTAACGAACAAGAAATTATGGACAACATTTCTGGCACGCCTTGTGGGACTGCCCTTTAGGTGGTTCCTTTCTTTTCTATATCTTGCCTTTTCTTATTTTCCACTAACATTGTAGCATGAGGCCTTGCTTTATTGTTTGCTCCTTTTATGGCTTGGATCTCCCATCATTTAAGAAGTACATATAAATAGGAAAAAAGTTATCCAAGTATTTTGCTTTTTCCCTATTTGCTCCTTTTTGCATTGTACCTTCCCTTCTTGATTATGTACTCATCTAATGTCACTTTGTTGAGAAAACATAGTATTGTCCTAAGGAAAATACACACATAGGATTTGCACATGGGAATAAGGCACATTTGAAGGCGTGAAAATATTAGAAAGGAAATGCGTCTTAGAACAAGTTTCATTCGAGACTTAGCCATTTTCATGGATACATGCTATTTTGAAGATAACATGCAAAGCACACATTGGGATGGAGACTTGCGTGACACAAAAATGCTATTTTGGTAACGAGCATCTGAGAAGTGCCATGCATGAGTTCAAGATAATAATAGGATTACTTCTTCCAGCTTAATCGAGGATGCCTATTATTAACACACTTGAATGTGTGCATGTTATTGTAAAGGCGCATGGCTATTATCAACATGTGGCCTATTTTGGGAAGTGTGTAGGTGGTTAAGGGAAAGTCCCCACCCCTATAAATATATAGTGAACTTGTAGTTTAGAGTGTGTGAATTATTGTAGAGTTATGTTGTTGGATCGATGCGTGCAATGACTTATGGTGATGCGTTATAATGTAAGAAGCTTTTATGTTTTATAGTGTTTAATGTAATGGAGCACATTGGATTGATAATGGTGTTAAACATGACTGTAATTGGTTCTTGTATGGTTAATATTATTATAGTTATTGTTTAATTCATGATTCTCTAAGATCTAGATCTAGAATATGCTATGTGGAATGTTTATGTTTATTTATGGATATGAATATATGCTTTATCTTCATCACACTAACATCCTACATAAGAAAATCTAAAGAGGGTCTTGGTACCTTTGTGTGCTTTGGGTGAGCACTCAACTTAGGTTGGGTGATGTGTCAATGTGCCTGGGTTTTATATAGTGGATTCTAGGTTGCATCATTGGTTCCGTTGTCGGGACCTCTTTTTCAACTGTTTTCAGGATGGTTCATGATGAAGATGTATTGGTTGACCTTAACAAGTGTTGAGGAGTGGATAAAGGATCTAGAAGAAGAGTACACTCAGGGGTTCAACACTAGATCTAAGTTTAAAGTATGCATGTGGGTGGAGTAGAATATGTATGACTATTTGTATGAGAGCTTCTTTGCTTTATCTTCTGGTAGAACCATATGAGTGGTCGACTACTTATGTGTCTAAAAGAAACTAGAGGTATCACACACTTGTCTAGACACAGGAAGAATTTCAAGCCCTCTATGATGCTGATTTGATTTGGTCGTGTGTGCGGTGGACACTTGGTTCCATGTTGTTTTGAATATCAATATTCTAGAGTACTTAATTTCCACTTATTCTTGCTTGGAGGTAGTGAGTTCCAATTTTTGAGTTATTCAAGGGGAACTTGTTTGCAAGGCATTCCACTAGCGATCAAAATCTTGATGGTAACCTTGAACTTAGAAGAGAAGTGATGGATAGCTTAACCCCACCACATGTGAGGGTAGGAGCAAGTTTGGTGAAAGATGATGGACCTAGCAATAGAGAGGCAGAGAGAAGAAAGGTGGCTTAAGTATAATGAGGTGTGCAAGAGGGAGATAGAGAAATAACGTGATATTACGAGTAGATGGCATTGAGGGTAGAGATGACACATGAGGGATTTGGATCTCACGTAGAAGGCGTGGAGCTAGAGCATCTGGAACTTCCCCATTCATGTAAGCATAATAGGGAACCCTCCTTGGCCTCACATGGGAGTGTGTGAGTAGAGATGATATGGGCTGCGAGTGTGCATCTGAATCTACCTGACAACCTAGGTCTTGCGCTTGGTTTTCTAGTATCTAGTACAAATAGTAGTCAACAAGCTAGTTTAGGGAGAAGTAGAAGATGAGTTAATCAAGTAAAAAATTCATCTATGGCTCGGAAAATGTCTTCTTTGTTATTTAGAGGTAAATTTTTAGGTGCATCATCAACATAGAACTCAAGCGCATAAAATTTTGGACTCACTTTTGGGAGTAGTACCACTTCACAGACTGTAGGAGGTAAGTTTAGTACCACTGTTGGGACACAGGGCAGTACATCCATTGGTCCACTTCCATGGCTCAGTAGGATCAAGGGGCATAAGTAGCTCTAGTTCTAGTGGATCTGGTGGGTCTGGAGGTAGAGGTAACACAGGAGGTTCTAGATCAGGTGGGCAAGGTCCTCATCAACCCTAGAATATTTACATGGAGACTTGCATTAGAATTTGGTGTACAAATTGTGAAGTGGAAGGGAAAACCAAAGATAGTAGTCCCCATAGATCAGTGTGTTCATTATTGCTAGATTGTGAGATATGTCATTTGGACCATGATGCAAGCCATTGCCCATTATTACAACGCACGATAAGAAATAATTTATCTTGCTATTGTAAGATTTGTTGGACCATGACTCATGATACAGAAGACTGTTGGTTGATTGGTCAGATCCATGATGCCATAGATATTGGTGTGCGATAGACAAGAGTATCAGATAATTCTAAAAGTAAAAATGAGCACCATGATCGTGATCACAACCAAGGGTGCTATGATCAGAACGAAGGGCACTTTGAAGGAAATCATAGTAGAGGTCAAGTATAACGTGGTGGATTCGGGGGCCAAGGTGATGGTGGTGGATGAGGCGAGTTTCCTCACGGAACATGTTTTACATGCGGGCCTCTTGACCGCTACAAGCCCAAATGTCCTCAAAATGTTACTTGTTCTTTTTGTGGGGAAAATCACAGCTATGAGGAATACCCAGACTTATACGAGCATATTAGCAAATAACTTAAATAGGAGAATAAGGGTGCAGAGATGGTCAAAATACAATGCACCGTGGAAAATTAGTGGATGCCAAAATTGGCACCAAAACCCGAGAAGTACTGTGAAGATCACTACACGTGCTAAAGTTGTGCACGCTAGAGAGACATTATAGTAGAAGCCTACCATCACTAAGGAGGAAGTTTTACATGTAAGGTACCTAGATCCTGCACATCAGAAGGAGGTTTATCAGGAGACCATGGAGGTACTCAGAAATCTTTAGGGTGAAATACAATGTTTAAAGGAAAAATCACGAAAGTTAGAACAAAAGAAGGCAACAAAGACAATCCAATCAAATATTGATGACTTAAAAGAGGTATGCAAGATTTTGCACTAGGAGAATATCATTCCATTACTAGGGAATTGGCTAAAGGGAAACACTCCACGTGCATGTATTGATCTTGGATGATAGATCCTACATGCTAATCTTCCCCCGATATCTTGGGTTATGACAAGAAGATCACTCTAAATCTTTGGTGTGGATGGATGAATTTTGAGCAATATATTGATTGACACATGTGTGGAAATGAATGTGCTTACATTAGATACATGGGTACAGATGGGAAAACCTCCATTACAGCCATCCTCTAATGTACTATTT
Source organism: Taxus wallichiana var. yunnanensis (assembly GCA_018340775.1). Lineage (NCBI taxonomy): Eukaryota > Viridiplantae > Streptophyta > Pinopsida > Cupressales > Taxaceae > Taxus > Taxus wallichiana. The sequence goes on along the minus strand of CM031238.1, from coordinate 459,400,231 downwards.
ATGGCTAATTGAAATAAGGCCACTCCCATAGGAGTTTTAAAGGATGCATCCATTACTATACAAGGGGCCAAGTTCACTAGGGACTTTGAGGTCTTAGCACTTGTAGAAGTAGACAACTTCCTAGCTCTACTTGGGCACCCTTGGTGTTATGCAAATAATTTTGATCTATGGTTCAACAAGGGTTATATAAGTTTTGAGAACAAGGAAGAAAGAGTGATTATCCCTTTGACAGATGGGAAATATGCACCTTATGTTGAACCTTTGAGTGAGGAAGACCTGAATAGAATTTATGTATGCACCATTTAAGACCCAAAAGTACTTGAGCCATCTAAGGAAGGAATCCTCCAGTGGGAAGATGAATAGTCTATTAACGATACTACTAGTATTGCTTCGAAAATTGGGTGCATGACACCTATGAGATGGTTTGGCGTAAAGTAAGAAGTGCATTTGCATGGAGAAGCAAACCTCGTTGTATTAGGAGGATAGGTAACTTTGTACCCCAGTATACTAGAGAAGGAGATCCTACGGTATTCTTGCATGCCATGGAGGAGCAGTGGACAAATCAAGTTGAAAGAAGAAATATGTTAGTGTATACCCTGCGCAGGATGACAATGTGTTGGTGGATGGTTCACAGGGATAATCTCATAGAATGGAATGAAGTAAGAATTGCTCTAACAACTTGGTTCCTTAGGAGCAATGTGCCTACTCAAATCTGTATATATCATGGTAATCAACCTATTCAACACCACATTTAGTAGTGTGAGAGACTCTAGATAGAGGGCAGGAAGCTTTACCACCTTCACTTTGGGTACACAAACTTTATTCCACTTTACAAGGTTGCGCATGTGCTTGGTATGTCTATGCAGAATTGCATAGAGACCGAAAATTGAAAAGACTTAATTACAAGCATGACCTAGACTTTTGAGTACTTCTCTACTAAACCTTTGGTAAGAGAGGCATTACAAGTTATGGAGCATTTGACTATGGGAGATAGTGCCAAGGCTGAAGAACTCATTCAAGAGTTATTTAATGAGGAAGAACAAGGAGCGTGTTTTTATGAAGTAGATGATATATGCCAAAATATTTACATGCACTTGCCTTGAGAAGGAGAAATGAAAGATGGTCTACATAGTGGATGATGAAGAAGTAGAAGATTTGGACATAGCTCATTCAATAGTGCGCGCAAAGTGTTCGAAAACGTGGATAAGAATGCACACACCTATCATGAACCTATGAAGACTAAGAAAGTGAACATTGGCACAAATGATGAGCCTAAGGAGCCAATAATCGAGGATTATTGGTCTGATTCTGAAGTGGCAAAGATAATTGAGGTACTATGAGATTTTTAGAATTTATTCCATAGGGGCTACCATGAGTTAAAAGGAGTGCATAAGTCATTAGGTAAGATGAAGGTTAAGCTAAAAAAAAGGAGCGCACTCGATCAAAAAGAGACCTTATAGAATGAACTGAACCTACATGTAAGCGTTAAAGAAGAAATTGAGAAAATGTTGAACTCGACATCATTAAGCACCTAGATGAATCAAAGTGGGTTAGCCCGATGGTAATTAGTATAAAGAAAGATGGCTGGATTAGGATTTGTGTAGATTACAGGGAGTTGAATGCTTCATGTGTCATTGATCCTTTTCCTATGCCTTTCTTCGAGGAAATATTAGAAGGTGTTGCAAGGCATGAAGTTTACTCTTTTACAAATGGATTCTCTAGGTATCATCAAGTTAGAATTACACAAGAAAATCAAGAGAAAACAACTTTCATGACTGAATGGGGAAGTTTTGTATATACTGTGATGCCCTTTGGTTTGAAAAATGTGCATCTGTTGTCTTTTCATGCATAGTTGTTCAAGCATTCCAAGATTTTATTCACAAATTCTTGCAGGTTTACTTAGATGATTGGACGGTGTATGGACTTGTTAAGGATCATTGTGACAATTTTCACCTAATGTTTGAAATATGTAGATAGTTAAGAATATCTTTAAACATCAAGAAGTGCATGTTTGCTATACCTTTTAGAACTTTGTTAGGGCACATCATCTGCAAGGAAGGTTTGTTAGTGGATCCAACTAAGGTTGTAGTTATTGTAGGCCTAGAAGAGCCTACTAGTCAGAGTGAGGTGCATGGATTCTTTGGTCATATAGGGTATTACAGAAAATTTATCAAAGGATATGCAAAGATTGCCACCCCTAGAAGAGTTACTAAAAGGAAGAGGGACATTCTATTGGGGAAAACCGTAACAACGCGCATTTGAGGCGTTGAAGGAGAGACTTACAACAACGCCTCTTCTACGTTTTCCTTCATGAAACCAATCATTTCATGTACATGTGGACGCCTCTAGCACAAGCATTGGTTTAGTGTTAGCTCAACCTGGAGAGGGTATTATAGATCATCCTATCTATTTTTCTAGTAGAAAGTTGACTCCTACAGAGTAGAATTATACAACAATAGAGCACGAGGCCTTATCGATGATCTACACACTGCATAAATTCATACAATACTTGCTAGCAACACCTTTTTTATTTTATACTGATCACATGGAATTAAAATAATTGGTAAATAAGCCCGTTTTACAAGGGTGCATATGTCGATGGGTGTTCTTATTACAAAATTTTATTTTGAGTTATGGTAAAACCAGGTAAAAATAATTGCGTCAAGGAGGACACACATACAATTGAAGATACAATGCCATATGCACAGTTGTATAGGTTGCATCGCGCGCCTTTGAGTGGAGGATATTGTTGTCTTTTTACACATGTGTATGGTGCCAGAAGGAATGAAAGCATTAGAGAAGAAACAACTTGTAATTCACATGACACCCTTTATGTTGATTAGTGGTGACTTATACAAACTAGGCCGAGATGAAGTATTATGTCGATGTGTACTAGAACATGAGTGCACAGATATCATGGAAGAGGCTCATGGTGGTATTGCAAGTGGGAACTATGCAAGTGATGCCACCATGTGCAAGATTCTACTTGCTGGATTATGGTGGGAGACCTTGTACAAAGATTGTAAAGAGTATTATAAGGCATGTGATCACTTTCAACGCCTTGGAAAACCTAGACAAAGAGATGAAATGTCTTTGAGGCCTATTGCTAGTATAAAGCCATTTGAGAAATGGGCTATAGACTTTGTAGGTCATATTTCACCAGTCATGCGTAGAACTGGATCATGCTATATCATCACTTGCATAGATTATCTTACAAGGTGGGTAGAAGCAACACCTACAAATGATTGTACAACAACTACAACAACTAGATTCTTATGGGAAAATGTTCTTACTAGGTATGGATGTCTATTGAGTTTGACAAGTGATAGAGGTACACACTTTTTAAATGAGACAATCAGGATATTATTGGATAAATTTATGGTTGCGCACCACAAGACTACACCTTATCATCCTCAGGCAAATGGTACTACTGAGGCCTTCAACAAGATATTGAGCCAGACCTTGACAAAAATTTGTGATGTTGGAAGGAAAGATTGGGATGATAAAGTTTATGTTGTGCTTTTGGGAGCACAGAACAACCTACAAGAGGTTGAATAAGGCCACACCCTTTCAGTTGGTGTTTGGCATGAAGCAGTTCTTCCTATGGAATTCATGTTACCTTCTTTGCGTATTACATGCACTGGAGGTCTAGCTAATGAGCAAACATTAGAGGAAAGAATTGATAGGTTAATATAATTGAATGAGAGGCACACCATCACACGTTGGAGTCGAAGTAGGAAAAGGCGGACAAAAGACATGACATGATAGACACATCAAAGACAAGACACTTGAGGTTGGATAGATGGTACTAATTTATGATTCTAAGTTTATGTGCCATCCAGGAAAGCTCAAGGTGCATTGGTTGGGACCATATGTTATCACTCATATACTTGACTCAGGTGCTTGCCAGTTAGAGGTGTTTGATGGAATACAATTACCCAGTTACTTTAATGGGAGTAGGTTGAAGCCCTACTATAAATAAGTCTTCTTGGTATTTGTAATAAGAAAATATTGCCATTTAGTATAGGTTTCCCCTTTTATATTTCCTTCTTTGTTGCTTTATGCTTTCTAATTTAGTTTGGTGTTTTGTGTAATAAGTGCATTTACGAGTTGGAAGCTAATTACAATTTGAAGTATTTTTATGCCCAGAGGACTGCACATACCATTGGTGTGGTGTGGTTGTTATTTTCTATTCACGAATGGGTACACATGAGAACAAACTGTTACAGGTGCTATTCAAGTATGGAAAGGAGTTGTTAGAAAGGAGATTGCTTCTAAAGAAGACCATAAATGGAAATGAATGAAGGAACAATATAACATGAGGTAAGTAGCGGCCGTGGAAACTACTATGGGAGGGTGCAGTGGTAAGGTACTTTGGCACATGAAAACACGTAGAAGAGAAGTCTCAGAGCAGAGGGTAGGAAGGTGGCAAGAAGATTATAGGCTGGGCGTGAAATTTTACCGCACGGAAAGTTAATGAAAATTTGAAAATGGTCAATTAATGAGAGGATTGTTGGTAGGTGAAGGAGCAATAAATGCACTAAATTTTTGAAAATCTATATAAAGACGTGATGCGAGTTCATTTTTACCTTTGCAATCACAAGTATTCGAGCGAGCTAAGTGCAACCGAGCTAAGGGAATCTTATTAAAGTACAGAGATTTGCAAAACTAGACGTGAAGAGTAGATTTATGTGTGAAAAAGGCTTGCATTCCCATTGGTAAAGGGTTTGAGTGAAGTAGAAGTGGTGAGAAGGATCTAGGGCACCCGATTTTAAGCTAGGGCATGCAATTTCAAGCTAGGGTTTGAACTTACTCGACACAGAAGATAAAAGGTAAGATTTTTATAATGACACCTAAGAAAGCACTGTAATCAGGCACAAAATGAAAGAAAAAGGTGGAAGTTGAGGTTGAAATTGCTCCCAAGAGTAATTTTTCAGAGATGTAATACCGAAAGGAGTAATAGTTAGACAAGATTGGGATTCCCACATTCGTAGATGCAAAGTAAGTGACTACAACCACCGCACCACTGATAACAAGGGAGAGTTGGATGCTTTTTTGAATGAGAAGACCAACAAGCACACGATGGAAGATATGCCGGTGTATGATGATCATTGGGGAAAAGTTGCTAAAGTAGGTAGGAGTTTATCAACTGTATGAGCTCCTATATTTTTGAAAATATGAACCTTTATACCAATGGCTTATGAGAAGAGTCCACGAGGACTTCTTTTATTTTGCTAGATAGAGGGTTAGGATCACATCTCGCCCTAATTGCAACATTAACAGGATTGAAGGGCACATGGACAAACATTATTAGTGATATGACTGATAAAACAACGATTATAGCCAAAAGAAAGGAATTGGGGTATAGCAAAGGTCTGCATGGAATGGACATCTATAGATTGAGGAAGTACCCTATGGTGCAGGTAGCCACGCATCTACTCACGAAACTAAATGATCAAGAGAGATGGTCACAGGTAAACACCATATGGCTTCATATTGCGAAGAAAATGTCCCAAGGAGAAGTGTACAATTTAGTAGGCTATATTGCAGAAACCATTGTTGAGGAAGCACGTGCAAGTGAAAAGATAAGTTTTGGCACTATCCTACTATCTCTTGTATTTGTAGAAATTGGAGTGCTCGATAGGCAAAAGAACAAAATTTGGGAATACCCCAGTGAGAAGAAGTCCCTCGCAGAAATGTTCAAGAAATATTTATGTGAAGGATTAATGAGTGGCCTGTTTAAGCAAAGGGAAGAAATGTGGTATTATTGACTTCACATGACATTTGAGGAAGAATGATGCATTCTAAAGGAACTACCTTTGGTAGTAGGTAAGACGATACAATTTGTGGTGTTGTAGACACCGAAATCGTGTCGTAATCACCTTGGTCCCCTACCGTAACCCTATAATCATTTCCTCATCCTCAACACTTTAGCACTTACCTCCTGCACCCCACACATTTTAATTTAATTACTTTAATTAAATTAATGCCATTTATCTCCATACATATTAATTTAATTATTTAAGTTAATAGCCTTTTTCCACCCACATATTAATTTAATTATTTACATTAAATTAATTCACCACCCTCACACACCTATTTAATAAAATTGCCTTTATTAAATACACCTCACCTAACCACCCCCATCATTTGACCCATTAACCTAAACCCTAAACCCTAAACCAATATCCTAAATAAAACCTAACATTAGACCCATCCCCTCACCTCACATTAAAAGCCTCCTAAGGTCGGTTTTTGCCCCGAGAAAAAGAAGAGACCCTCATCAAATGGTGGAACAACTTCCTAGGCAACTTTTGAACAACCCGAGATATCTCGCCCAAACCGATGTCGGTTTACCCTAAACCGATGTCGGTTCCCCTAAATTGATGCCGGTTATACTGGGATGGACCAAATGGCCTATTTAGCCCCATATACAACTTTGTAATATGGGTTATTGGTTGTTGATTGTTGGTTTTGTTGTTTTGGAAGACTTCTGATCTCAGATTCGATCTCTTTAGATGCGACAATAGAACGAAGATTGATTGGTGATCAACAAAGGCAACCAAAATACACTGGCACAATAGTGAGGCTTTCTTCCTAGCATTCTCCAACGCAAAAACTTCTTCATTATTCTTCAGAGACTGTACCTCACAGAAGAGTAAGTATCCTCCTTCCATTTGTTTCATTTTCTTATCATCAGTTGTAGTCCTTGTGGTAAAGGAACCTAGTCTTTTACCCTCTGTCCATTCCCTCTTTCCAGCTATAGCCACCTTCTATACCCAATCATCTTAATACCTTGCCCAATTATCTATTTGACCTCTTTAGTAATCTCAGACCTTCGCAACATATTTACACCCCCTATGTGATCAATCCCTACCTTCCACCAACTCCACTTTTGCCCCAAAACTCCCAAAACTTGGCTGTGTGATTTTACCAGTTCGACTTAATCTTCATCGCTACTCTCTAACCGTCGCTAGTTACGATAAGACCATCATCGGTTTTGTAGAACCATGGTCGGTCTCTGTTTTCCCTAATCTCTGCCAAAATAACAACCTGTTTGTGACTCACATTCAACCTGACCTCATTGTTCCCAGCCTATACCTACCTGAACACCTATTTGACCTTCAGATCTGTATCTAACCTAGCATGTTAGCTCAGATTCACCTATAACCAACCTACTTGACCTCTGGATCTCCTTCTAGCCTAGCATGTTAGATTAGATCTAGCCTATTGCGTTTTGTATGAGATACCTAAATCATATTAAACTATAGTAGGACAATATTTACTTTATTGCAGCATTAAATTGTTTTAAACAGTGGATTGATGGCCATCTAGGAAGTATCACACTTCCAGGATCTAGCACATGTTAGGCTAGTCCACTACATATATCATTTAACTCTCTTTTGTGGTCTTGTTTTGGTTCTTATATAGGTAGTTCCTCCTAGCCAAAAGGAAGGTCTCACAATCACTTTGATTCAGAATTCAGATACATGTGCATACAACCTTCAACCATCTCAAACTAGGTATTCCTCTTACCACATTTACCTTTTTCTGTTTCGTTGAATATTTCTCGAGAAAAACTAAGAAATCGGTGAAACAGTGTATCAACATTTCTACATCACACGGTTTTCCATGAAGGATGGGACATGAAGTCCATGATGCAAACTACCCTATGCATTCACATCACGCTACTTCTAGGCCTCGGCTCATAGATTTTCTAATGCGCACTGTCTCAAATTCAATGCGAGACAAGGTAGATTGTGACTACCATACTCTTAGGAAAACATATGTATATCCAGGTTAGTCTGCCTACATTGAGAGGCTCATTTTGATGTCATAAACATGAAGCTAGTAAGTTTGGCTATTGGGGATAGTGGAGTTGTGCTCATATATCTTTAGCTTAAGCCTAAGCTAGAGAATAATAAGTATGTGGAGAATGATTTCATGATCCTAGGGTTGCTTAAGGGAAAACATACAATGGAGAATGTGCTAACTCCAAAGCCTATTGTGACCATACAGATAGATGAGGAGGAAGAGGAACACGAAGATAGTGGAGGCTTAGATCATAGAGGCTAGAGGCAGCCCACAGACAAAGTGGAGAGTGAGCGTGCTAGATACTCCACCACAGGTGCAAGATGGAGAAGAGGACTTGGACATGGATGCAGTCCTTGAAGAGCACCAATTTAAGAGGTATTCAGAAGAACTAGGACCCAAGGCATGAGAACACCATAGCCTGTAAGAAGATCACCTAGACTCTCCCCTCAAAAAGAGGCACTTGAGGAGAAGAGAAGGAGAAAGCTAAAGCTAAATGAGGAGGTGAAGGAGAGTGCGCCTGGAACCCCATTGAAACCAGAAGATGTGGAGGAACCCAAAGATGAAGAAATGAAAGATGAAGAGGAGAGGGTGAAGGAAAGAAGATATAGTGCAAGAGCAACCCATCGTGCATGTTATTACTCAGGACGAAGAAGGGCCAACTCCAAACCTTGGCACTCAGGTTTTAAGGGGCCAAGAACAAAGAGAACAAGTGAATAATATGTTGTGCTAAGTATGGGCTATGCTGAGGACGCAAGAAAAATCATCTACACCCAATTTTAGAGCACAGTGGGCCTTAAGGAATTGTATGGATTGGAGCTGATGGATCTAGACATGGCCACTACACAAATAAGGAAAAAATTATCTTGGTCCATGCAGACTCACATGGATGAACCATATTTTGATGTATTTGAGGAGTCTTATGTATCAAGGAGAGTGAAGAAGGCATCCCAAAGTAGACACATGATAGTAAAACCTACTATAATGTCGATGAGTAGGTTCGAAATGCCTTGGTTAGTACAGAGGAATGTTGATAAGGTTTCCACCATTAGAGCGCTACTTGAAGATAACAAGGCAAAAACTGTAGAAATAACACGTTTAAAAGGAGAAAAGGACCTAGAACAGAAAAAGAATGAGGCCTTCATTAGCATGGCAGAATAAATTGGTGATTATGTTATGAAAGCAAGACCTCATCTTGAGTCTAAGGTACCTAAGAAGTTTCCTTTGGCTATGCATTATGTGTGCACATTGGTTGATTTGGTGCTAGAAGATGGACCAATTTGAATGCTAGCACCAAAGGATCCTGAACAAGAAGCAGAAAGAGCAAGGGCCTCCGTGGTTAGGAAAATTTCAAATTATGAGGTGTTTCTCCAAACATTAAGGATGAACTGAAGAAAGCCGACCAAGATTTGAATATTTGTGCGGCACCAGAAGTAGTGATAAGGACTAGAAATCTAGTTGAAGATAATGACATTCTGAAGGCCATGAAAGATGAGACACTGGGACACACAGAAAGATTGGCACTAGTGAAACAAAAGCATGAAGCCCTTATAACAACCTAAGACCCACATAAGGAGAGAATAGATGAGATTGGGAAGCTCATAGTGCAAAAGATGGATCTTCGGAGCGAGTGCTAGCTCGCTATGGCCAATGTTGTCCAATCTTGTAGAATGAAAATGAAAATATTACTCAAGATGAATTAGAAGCCATTTCCACAGACATTCCAGAGAAAACAAGGACTACGCTAGATGAATGGTAGAGATTAGAGGCTAAGATTTAAACATAATATCTAGAGTTGATCTTCTCGCTTGAAGGAGTGGGTGATGCGAGTAAAGGTCTATTCTTTTGTACATTGATTCTTTACATTCTTTTCGCTTTTGTTCTTTATTATTTGGGAACATTAGAAAGAATCCCCATTGCTGGGACGACAATGTACTTTAGTGTGGGGTAATGTTGAGCAGACATAGTATTGTCCTAAGGAGAAGACACACATAGGATTCACGCATGGGAATAAGGCGCATTTGAAGGCATGGAAAGATAGGAAAGGAAACATGCACCGTACAATTTTGATTCGGGAATTAGCTGTTTTCATGGATACATGCTATTTTTGGAGATAGTGTGTAGAGACACACATTAGGATGGAGACTTGTGCGAGATGCACATGCTATTTTGGGAAAGAGCATCTGAGAAGCACCATGCACGAGTTTAAGATAATAATAGGATTACTTCTTCTAGTTAATTGTAGGATGTCTATTATTAGCGCACTTGAATGTGTGCATGTTATTGTAAATGCAGATGGCTATTATCAACATGCGACCTATTTTGGAAAGTGTGTAGGCGGTGAAGGGAAAGTCCCCACCCCTATAAATATATAGTGATCTGTGTAGTTTAGAGTGTGTGAATTATTGTAGAGTTATCTTTGCTAAATTTGATGCATGCATGACTTGTGGTGATGCTTTGTTATGTAAGAAACTTAAATGTTTTATAGTGTTTAATGTAACGGAGCATATTGGATGGATAATGGTGTTAAACATGAGTGTAACTAGTTCTTATATGGTTAATCTTATTCTAGTTATTTTTTAATTCATGATTCTCTAAGATATAGATCTCGGTATAAGCTCGTGAAATGTTTATGTTTATTTATGGATTTGAATATATGCTTTATCTTCATCACACTAACATCATGCACAAACAAATCTAAAGAGGTGCTGGTGCCTTTACATACTTCGGGTGAGCACTCATCTTAGGTTGGGTGATGTCTGCTAGCGAGCACAGGTTTTATATAGTGGTTAAATAGGAAAAGAGTTATCCGGGTTTTCCACTTTGTCCCTATTTCCTCCTTTATATAGTGGTTAAATAGGAAAAGAGTTATCCAGGTATTCCACTTTGTCCCTATTTACTCCTTTTTGCATTATACTTCCCTTCTTGATTGTGTACTCATTGAATGCCATATTTCATTTTAGGCTCAAAAGGAATAATCTTTTGCATCCTGCTTTCCCACGTAGCTTAAATAGGGGTTTAATACTCTGCATCTCACATCTTATCACACACAACCTTAAACCTCACAAATTAATTAACACATCAAAACATCCCTTTACCTAGTTTTCTGATTGGGATTTCATCACCCAACAGTAAACCACCTTAGACATTTCCCACCATAACAAACCCAAAACCAAACATAGTTTAGCTTTTTATAGGTACCTTTTCATCCATCCCTTTTTATTTTTCTATTCTTAAGTAAAATAAGAACATAAAAGAACTATCTCGCTTTACTTGCTTGGGTAAAAACTATTTTCATGCCCGTAGTCACTCATTTGGTAGCTAGGAGAATGGAACAAATTTTTCCTCAAACGATCCATTGTCTCAAAAAATGTTCTCTACAACAACTTACTCATATCTACCCTTGAGTACTCAACCGCTCCGTGATATCTCTCAACCAGAGCCTCTTTTTCACACTACAACCTTAGGAGAGACCAATCCATTATTTTACCATCAATCTATCCCATCTAGGCCAGCCACCCCATCATCAGCCTGATATGAACCTTCTAGACCACCTAAGATCCCTCTCGACAATACCATGTTTCAAGAGCTTCTGGATGTAAATATAGTTACACTTCAAGATTATATTCTTAGGAGATCAACCCAAATTCCCTAGAATGGACCACCTCTCCAAAAAATCTATCCCTATCAAACCAATCGTCAAGGCCACCCAACTGTAGCTAATGAAATTTCTGTATCCCATCTTTCTTCCTCCTCTACCAATCCCTCGACTCATCGGACCGCCTAGATAGTCACCCCAATCCCTCACAATCTTCTATTGATCAACACAACCATTAATACTACTCTTCCCCTAGCTTCTTCAGTCACTATCCCCATTAGTGTCCCTAATCAAATCCAAACATCATATCCCATACCTAGACAAGATGAGCTTCTTAAATCCAACATGCCAATCAATGCTTGACCCCATATCATGGGTGCTTTGCATTATACAATGTCTAACCATTTTCAACAACCACACTAACTTGTTCATACCCACATCCCCACAAAACAACCTGCTTAATCCCAATTATCATATCATCTCCCCATATCCCAAAAACAAATCTTTCAATAACCATACTTTCAATCACAACCCATGGCTTACCCCCAAAAAATTACTCAAACCCCAATGCATCGAAAATTTATCAACGAGACCTATCGAACTACTTCCTACATGCAACCACCACCTCTCATCTCCCAACAGACTCTTTTAAATGACCCTATGCATGCCTTTGTAACTAGGTTAGCCAACCTTGAAGCTGCAACTATAGGGATGAAAGTCTCCTTATCATATGAACAAATATGTAATGAGCCTATTAACCCATATGTGCCCATCATACCGTATCCTCCACTTTGCAAATCACCCAAATTCACCAAATTTAATAGCAAAGAGGATCCTCAACAACATATCCATGAATTCAAGCACGTATGATATCTTATCGCACATGAACAAGATTTGATGCTCCATACCTTCCCCATGTCTTTGGTTGGTCCTACCCTAAATTGGTATAACAATATACCTCAATACTCTATATTTTCCTTTTCCCAACTCACGTAACTATTCTTGGAACACTTCTCAATTAATATTATGTGAAAAGTAACCATTAATGATCTCTATACCATCATATAGTTTGAGGATGAATCCATCACAAAATTCATCGCATGATGATGTAACACCATAAATCAGTTATCTTTCCCTCTTCCACAAGCCGATCTTATTGAAATCTTTTCGCGGTCATGTGCGAAGCATATAGCCTCTACATTACAAATCCAATCTTTCCAAACTTTTGATGAGGCCTTCCATATGGCTCGAAAGTTGGAAACACGTGCCCTCGAGCATGGCCATTTAAAACTCAAATCAAATAAACCCAAACAAGAATTTACTAAATCATCCACGCCAACAAACAAATCAAAGGTGAAAGCTAATGCCGTGGTTGTTAAATCATCTCTAACATCTACATCTAGCATATGGACTCAACAAAGAGTCACTCAACTAACACCTAACTACACTCCCTCGGCGAGTCATACAATATAATATTTGAAAAGTTAATGACAACAAACCTTGTCACATTTACTCCTATCGATCGGTTGATGAGTCAAGACTAAAAATTGCATGGTATTGTGAAGACCATTACTACAAATATCACTAAATCTGAAGCCATGATATAGAAAGATGTCATACTTTCAAGGATCTAGTCAAAAGACTCAATGATTAGGGTGATATTCAAGTCAACAATCTAAATGCTTCACCCAACCAACCCCTTGACATTTTTAAACAACCATTCCCAAATCAGACATCAACAAATCAAGACACCACCTCTACCACAACCAAATCACCTAGTGCTCATACTATAAACACCCTGAACATTGATGACCAGGAGCGTGTTCCATCTGCAACTTCATCATTGACCACCCTTATTCCCTTTTACATCCTTCCTACACATGTTATACATACTATACCTTGGAATCTACTCCCACATATACAACTACCAGAATCTCATTTTAAAATATATCAATCATACCCATAGAGACATTCATGAAGCAATCATTTCAGCCTATTTCCACACTCTGTGGTGGTCCTTCATCAACTTCCTTATCCACCTCATCATCTACTACATCCATTTCAATAGGCTTGACCACCTCACCTATATCCATTCCACCCTCGTCTGTCATACCATCTGTGAAAACCATACCGGTCCCTATTCTTGCTCCTTCACTGCATTGATTCTTTGCAGTTCCATCCCCGCCACCTTCTTCTTTTACCCCAACTTTATCATTAGAAGAATGCTTAAAATAACTTTACTTAGCCATGACCTCGGATGTCGCATCCTCCTCATCAAATCAATCAATCAATCCCCATCTTTCGTGGATCATCTCAAGCAAATTTTGTTTCCTAATCTCGAATCAACGATAGAGTCACCATCTCGACTCCTCGGTAGAGATTGTAGATGGTCCTCTGATAGGGTCTCTTCACATACAAAACCCATAGTCCCTCCTAGAGGAAAACCATCCAACCCAAAAGCATCCCATATGAGAACACCAATTAATAGTAAGAATGAATCCAAATCATCAAAGCATTAAGATGCTTGGGTGTTATCCCAACAAGCAACCAAAGAGTCCCAAAAGACATATTCTAACACTCTAGACAAATCAAACACATAAATATTCTACCACCTATTACAAACCTCTGCAATTACATTTCCCTATTAAGGCTTTCAACCTAAGAGGAAAGAAGCTTCTATGTTTTAATCATAACCTTATGTACACCTTTCATCCTACACTGGGTATGATATCGAACATTGTAGAGAAATCCACACCATTATTCACAATCTCATCAAAGAAGGAGACTTTCTCTTGAACCAAGTCAGTCCCTTCCATCCACATCTAGTTCGACATCTATTATTTTTCCTTCTAGAGAAGACTCACCCAGTGATGACCCTCCTTTGATCATCAATGCAATATGGGTAACCACTCAATCAGGCCCATGTGAGCCAGAATCGACCTCCGAACCAATGGCCAAAACCTACATCACCATTCCTCCTCCTAAGGAGTTTGCCGCATCATCAAAACCAAAGGTTTCTATTTTAGCAACCCCTAAGCCTATCAAACAAAGCATCGTTAGACAACTTCATCAAGCCCCAGTCAAAATGTCACTCTACGAGCTCATCCAAATCTCACTAGATCATAGACATGCTCTTATTGAAACCCTAAAGAACATTCGATACCTAATGAAGAAGCAACCCTTTACATCTCTTATAGGGTCACTTACTGCTTCTACTACTATATCATTCAATGAAACTGAAATTCCGGACATTCCCCCAAAATAACATGACCTTCCCCTATCATTACAATTAGGATCAATGATAAATTCATTTGACGGTCCATGATTGACAGTGGGGAAAACATTAATATCATTCCTTCCTATACTTTTGACCAAATTAAGATTCCAAAGGAAACTGTCACTCAAAAACGTATGGTCCTGCGTGCCTTTAACAATGCCATCGTTCCTGCCTTGGGAATGGTTGTTCTTCCCATCTGTGTTGGTGAGGAGCTCATTCATCAGACCTTTTATATCATTGAAGGATAAATTCAATACAATGTTCTCCTTGGACGGCCATGGATCCATGCCATGTGTTGTGTCCTGTCAACATTTCATTACTCCCTTAAATGTGAGCATGATGGAAAGATCTTAGCACTTCTTGGGGATGCACCTCCCTTCTAAGGTTGTAACATGACTTATAGACCAAATGATGCACTCATCCCTAATGATGATCCATCTTGCACTGTCCACTAATTCAGCCATCCTCTCATCCAAACTCCTTGACAAAGACTCCCTAGATGATGTGGTGAACAAACTTATGATGGGGGAGTATCAACTTCTCATGCTTAATACCCTTCCCACTCCCAACCATGTTGGTAGACATGATAACGTGCCTATGTAGTAGCTGGACATGGGGGGAATTGTTCCTTGCATCATTGCACCAATCTTATTTATGGTGGTTTTGATACCCCCTCTTCCCACATCGATGATATTTCACATGGCAAGCTCTATACTGATGACTTTAGCTTTCTCAACAACCCATATTTTGCCTATAACTACTTCCATCAATGCACATGGAATGGATTTGGGTTGGGCCATTACGAACATGACCCACATGCCCTTTTTCCTTATCAATGTCAAAAAACTTACGAAAAGTGTGGGTTAGGCTATAAGGAGCGGTCTTCTAATCCCATCCTACCATCATAGATACTGATGGACATGCCTCCTCCACCTCTTTTGTTTTCGACTTTAGAAGACGAGGGCATGCCTTCTTTACCTCCATCTTTTCTAAGCCTCGAGGAACTAGTCATGCTCGAGGACATGGACATACCATCCTTACTTTCTCCATCTCATCGATTCTTGAGGACATGAACATATCATCCCCATATTTACGTAATCTTTAGGACATGGACCTAGATGAAACCACCTCCATTGCCTCTGAATTTTTTTAGTCTCGACCATAACTTTGGGACCGGTCACCTATCAATGTGACGGTCAAACTAGGTCCCTTCCTCTTTGCCATCCGAGAAATGATAGAAGAAGATTCTTCTACCATTGATTTTATTTAGTGTGCTTTGATGTTGATGCCATCCTTTCCCACATGGGGAAGAATATTCTTATCTTCTAGAAGACCTTACCATCTAATTCACCTACTCTCCTTAACGAAGCCACCATTGACGTCAATATCGAAACTTCGTAGGAGCCTCACATTCTCAAGGTGGACCAATCACTTGATCCACATGAGCTAGAATATTTTACTGCATTTATCTCCTATCAAGGCCAATAATTTACATGGTCATATTCAAACATGCTAGGTCTTGACCCTCTATCATTGTCCACAACATCATCACTTATCCCAATGCTAAACCAATAAATCAGAAACTTCACCACATGCATCCTTGCTTTGTTGTCCTTATTAAAGAGGATTTGCAACGACTTTTAAGAGTAAATTTCATCATTCCCATTTATTATCCCCAATGGGTTTCCAATATTTTCCTTTCGCCCTTTGGGACTATCACACTAAGATTCATACCTTCAATGGGGATATGCCCTTTTCCCTTGTTTACAACTTTGAGGATGTCCTCCCTCTCAAAGTTCAAATCCCATACTCACGTGTGTCCTGCACACTTTCATCTCGATGAATATTATTGCTAGACTCATCATCTAGCACAACTTAAAATACTAGATGAGTGTCATCTTCTTGCTCTTGAACACCATCATATTTATTAGGAGTGCATTAAATGTGATTATAATAAGAACCTTAAATAATGAGAATTTAATGTCGGTAACCTTGTCTGAAATAAAATCAGAACATCACTACTCTAGAAAGGAGCCAACGTGGAAAGTTTTCCCCTAACTGGATCGGACCATATATTATCACGCATAAGTATGGGTCAGAGCCTATCATCTAGCCTCCCTTGATAGTAAACTGGAAGTGAAACCACTTAACACATTGTACTTGTGACTATTATATAGCTATCACATTTACCAATGTGTTTGTTAGTAATTTCTTCGAGATCATTCCTCCATCTCAGCCCCTTTCTATTTCTTATTGTGATGATTTGGAACTATGTGGTATTTTATCACTTCCTAGACATGACCTAAAATACAGGCACCACGGCTCTTCCCATACCATATTCCTCATGGATAGGTTCTCCCCTTTGGTGGGAACTCCACAATCATCACATCCATCTCCCTATTATTCACCTATTGGAACCACGCAAAGGGTCTAGGGGTGTTTCTTGTACATTCTTTCTCGCCTTCCTAAGTGGTCTACTTAGCTAGTTCCAACTATCCCCATGCAAAATCAAAAACCAAGGATGCTCAAATCAAGAATCAAAGTATAAAAAATAGACTGATCCTCAAAGGACAACTGTTCATGCATAAAAAGAGAGAGATAAAAAGAAAAGAAAATAAAAACATGAAATTAAAATAAAAAATCAAGAAAATAGACCGATCCCTCAAAGGATGGCTATTGTTTATTCTTGCCATCTATATATTGTAAAAAGTAGACCATACCCTCGAAGGATGGTTACTCCTTATGACATTTAAAGGCTTCCGGCATTGATCATCCTTCCATTTTATCAAAGCATCCTAAGAAAGCTTCCCGTATTGATTAACTTTCTCTTTCCCCTTCGAGTGGAGCATAGTTTAGGGAACACAACTTCGAAGAGCCCTCTTTCTCTATACAAGTACATCTCAAACCCATTTTTTCATGTCAACATTAGGTGTATGAGATCATCTCATCCATCATTTCTTTATGATATTTCAAGTGACTAACAATCGTTGGTTATTTGCTAGCATTTGCTTTGGTCACATGTGCCTTGCATCACCCAAGATCCTTTCCTGTTTACTTCCAATGTGGTTGGAGGCATGTTTCCTCTCACATACTCAACACATCATAGTCCTTTTTGTATCTTTAGGTCAGTGTGTTACCAGTTGCGCTTTATTTGCTTTTAAAACTATCTCTAGTGCCAAAAGTCCCATTGGACCATACTTATATCCATTTTTGGGTATATGTTCTTTTTCAAAATCCACATTCGTGACCATATTATATATTCTCCTTAGGGAATTTTATCTTCATATTCTAAATCCTCTCCTTCTCATTTCAAAGTCCACGTCTGTGGCCTTTTTCCCTTTTAGGGCATTGTATTTTCAATCTTGAAGTCCACTTCCTTCACCATATTTACTTTTCTTTAAGGCATTTTACCTCAGATTATCCTAGCCTACTTTGTGCACGTGAGAATCTAATTGGTGTATATACTCTTTTCCTCACTTGGGGAATATGTCACTATAACCTTCCTAGCCATACCTTCCCGCTTGGGGAATTTTATCTCTTTCATCCATTTCATTTTTAGCCTTTTTCGTGTCCAATTGGGCACCATAATTTTCATCCTCATCTTCTCGTAGACACATACCCATTCGATTTTTTCCTTGTGTATGAAGGATTGCGTATAACTTTTCACATATAGTTGTGCATATTTTGATGAATTTATCATGACCCGTTGGTCATCCCGGCCTACATCCATACTGCAGTGATCTTCACCCACTCACTAGTCTATAGAATGTTGTTGTTTGTCTCCGTTGAGACCGTAATTGTCCCCTACCAATGTGATATTGGAGTCACCACCATAGTTTTCCATCCTTATTACGATCCTTATTGCACGGGGAATCTGGCCTTGGTTATGCTTTCACCCATCTTCCATTACCCACCCTCCCTTTTTCATCTACCTTTTTCAAATGCGCCATCGATTTTTCTTGACGTCATCGATTCCCCATTTCAAGGAGATATTATCATCAAATCCTTTATCCTCATCCAACCCTTTTTTTTTTTCTCATGGCTTGCTACCATAAACCACTCAACAAAAGGGGCAAAATGTAGACACCTAAAATTGGTATCTATGCCCTCATTTGCCCACATGCACATATTTTAATTCAATCCTCCTCCTCATCTAATCAAATGCCCATCCGATCTTTATTTAATAACTAAACTACATTAATTAATTAATCATTTTATGTTTTACATGCCAAACTATGCCATGCACATTAATTCTTATTAGTTAATTAATTCTTATTAATTAATTAATACCTCATCCATCCCCCAACCAACATGCTATTTAGGATGATTTTATCCTAAACCCATCCTTGCTTTTTCCTATGCTTTTTCTAGCCCATCTCCACTACCAAATCACCTACACCTCATCCCCAAACAACGTATTCCTACCTAATGCTTTAAAGCATTGATCAACACTTAAAACAAAGAAAAATCATGTTGAAAATAGAAAAATCTTCTTAATGGGGAAACTTTCCCCGGTTGTTTTCATTTTATATTCTAATGATGAATGGGAAGGAAGAAATCAATTTTATAGGTCGACAACGACCCACCGTCACGGTTGACCCATCCTGGTCACCACCGACCCTATAAAGCGATTTCTTCCTTCTCATTCATCATTAGAAAATAAAATGAAAACAACTTATCTTGCAATTTTGTAGACAAACTTCCATGCTTGAACGTTCTGAAGCCATAGTAGACCTCTAGACCTCTTGCAGTGTGCATGCATCAATGAGATCATTTTTTGTGGGATTTTCATTTCCTTAAATAAATTCAATCAACTTTATCATATTATCTTGTATTTTTTTGTATCTAACCTTTTACAAGTCCGGATCACCAGAAGAGAGCTCACAGATTCATTATCAACTTCTTTCTACAAATCCATTCTTGTAGGTTGATCATTCATTCCATCTTCATCCGGATTTATCCTTTCTTATCATAGTCATCGCCAACCTTGTCAGTCACCATAGATTTGGCCTCGACATCCCTCACTTTTGTTTCAAAGCCATCCTTGGTCTCTGCATGTGCTTGCTCTCTCCCCCATATTGTTAAGCTCTCATCTTGACCTCTCTGTTACATCAAATTAATCTGTTTACACCCTAGTCATCGTCGAACAGGTTCTTGGTTCCAATCCCGGTCTTCATCGCTACTTCTCATTGTCTTCCTAGTCTCTATTCCTTTAGATTTCCTCTCGTATGTTGACTCCAAAGCATTTACTGAAGCTTCTCAGCACTTCCAGTTGCATTCTAATCTGCCCAATCTACATATTTCCCTTGTTTTCCTAATCTAGTCAGTCATTGTTGACCTACTCTGCATAGTTTGGGTCACCATCAACCCAGGACTCAAGTATGTTAAATTTTTAGTTATTTTAATCAATACCGCATTGAATTAATCCAATTTGTACTTAGTTTCGCAATTCCTTTAGATTATGCATATTTTAGTTTATTTTCAATTTATATCAATCTTATTTGAATGACGAGGGTTGACATCCATCGAGGGAGTTCACGTTTCGATCCGCTTAGTCGGTAGCTCCCACCCCCATCCTATCTAATCAAATAATTTTCAGTCTTATTTCTAGATTTTATTTGATTTGTAGTAGCAAGAATCAACCATATAACGCCCGTAGCCAACATCAAGTATCGAGGTAACATAAACCCTCTATCCTTCTGAGTTGACTAGGTTCTTTAGTAGTTAGTGCATTAATTTGATTAACGAACAATAAATTTTAGACAACATATAGGTGATTGAAAACTTGAGGAAAGAACTAGTTCCATAGGATTCAAGAGGCATTGACGAGTTTTGTACCATTTCAACATTATGTGTTGAGTTTGATAGACCTAGTGACTACATCATAGTGGTATCAGAGAAGGAATTAGATTCTTGAAAATAAGAGGATTTGTTTTGAAAGTGATTGTAGGAAAAAGAGATAAGATGGTGCAAGTAAGAGAGGTGAAGAATTCAACTTGGGAAGAGAAGATGGAGAGAATGATGGAAGCTATGTTGTGTAGGTTAGAGAGCATGGAAGAAAGTTAGAGAAATATGATGAAAAATATGATCTATATGCAAAGGAATGAAGTAATTGGGTAGGTGTGATTTAGAGGAAGATGCTACAAGTGTGAGAGGTATGCAGGGCATAAGGCATAGGAGTGTAATAATGTGAATGTATGGATGCGAAAGGATAATAGAGATGTTGATCAGATTGTACAAGATAGATGTAAGTCATTATTGTGTAGAAGAATGCTTTTGAAACCAAGTAAAATAGTGGAAGTGTAGACACCTAAAATTGGTATCTCTACCATTGTTTTCCTGCGTGCACATATTTTATTAGGATCTTATCTAGGTACCCTTTTAATTAAATACATCCCCTTAATTTAATTAAAATTCCCATCCCATCACCTTTAGTTAATTTAATTAATTAACTTCTATTAATTAATTAATTAATATCCACATCATATCATGCCCTAATCCACTTTCTATTTAGGATGCTTTTATCCTAAATCCCTATCCTACACTTTTTCCTAGCTTTCTTCCTATCTATTTTTATGCCCTAACTACCCATGATTTATCCCCAAGCAATATAATCCCACACATAAGCTTTAAATCACCCTTCCAATTATTAAAAGTAAGAAATCACGCCAAAACTACAAAAGCTATCCCTTCAGGAAACTTTCCCGTGGTCGGTGGCAACCTTTAGTCATTTTTATGTACCCTTAGTACAACTTTCTAACCCCATGCACGTTGGCCTATCACCCAAAGCACCACGGGTGCTCACTTGAGGCACGCAAGAGTGCGAGCCCCTCCTTTGTGTGAGTATTGTGAGAAGGTTCTGCCATTGATGTAAGATGGTTTACAGAATGAGAATACATTTACTTAGTTAAAAGAAAAGTGGAAGGGAAGCTTACAAATCCACATATTAATGTATTAAATAAACTAAGCATCATTTGTAATAAGCATGATGAATCAAATATGAGTCATGACAGTCACACAACAAGAGGGTTTACACCCTTAAACATGATATACATAACAAACCCTTATATATATTCATTTAGATCAGTTCTGGAAGCCACATTATAATCAAAAGAGGTCATTATAGACCATACATATCAAAATACTAAGACTCATCTCTTACAAATCTTCCCTGGTATGATATTATAACTATGCCTTCCTAGTTCATCCCTTATTACAAACTCTAATGCCATACAGAGGCTTATTACATCCTTCAAAACCCTTAGCACTAAGTGCTCTAAACCCTAAGCACTCTGCAACATTTGGCTACTCAGCATCTTAATTTCTATGCATCCTCTGTTTTGCTCCCATATATAACTTGATCTCCTTGTCTCTCTTTCTTCTTCTAAGCATTTATCTTTATAACATCAACACCCTCTGCCATGCCTTCTTTCCTAAATAGATTGCATGCTAAGTGTCAATGTGGTCCTCTAATGGTGAATTCTTATCCCCTTGCGAACTCTCCAATTTTTGTAATGATGTCTATTGGGAATATTCCTTGCATGGAATATTATTTTCTTGACCTCTAAGGTTCCAGGTTGGTACCTTATCCACTCAACACACCTAGTTGGGTCACCTTTTTCCTAAAGTGCCTCCGAATCTTGAATATGGCTAAGTCCCTAGAACCCAATGTTATGCCTTCCGTGCGCACCTTGGTTTCTCTAAAACCCTTCTAAAACCTCTATCCTGCGCGCTTCTCCGCACGCCCTTCTCCTTATTGATATCACATGCTCATGCACCCTTTGGTACTTAGACAACATTTAAGGCCCAAAAACAACCCACCGTCGTCATCGTCGACCCTATAAAACTAAGTTAAATCTTTCCAAAGAAGAGATAAGATTTTATATGCATGTGAATTTTGGAGCTTCCTTGTGATTTGTGAACTCTTCCTTGTGCTTGAGCATTCCTACAACAATTACAGATCTCATGGACATAATTTCAATGTGCTTCCATCACTCATAATCATCCTTCATGAGATTATCATCATCTTTGTGTTACTTTATTAAACTTTTATCGTATTATTGTTGCTTTTCTTGGATCCAACTTTTTGTAGGAGCATGTGATCCTTAGTAACACTTAGAGCTTCGTAATCAATCTCCTTTTCTAACCTCTTTTCTTACTGGTTTCCCTTTCTACCCAATTATGACCGACCTTATTTGACTCTCTGCTATAGTCCTTTGTTGAGTCACCCTCATCGCCATTGACTGGGGTCTTGCTTGATAAACATCTCACCAAATTTCTATTTTCTGTCCTTTTCCTAGTTTTACATTACCTTAGATCCCTTCGCATGTATTATTATAACATCCATATAGCTCGCTACCTTCTAGTTTACATGTAGGCTCTCACAAACTTGCATACTCATTCTACATTCCAAATCTTCTCTCCTAGGTCATTGTCGACCTACCTCACATCTGATCTATGTCACCGTCGATCGACCCATTGGGTAACATTTAATTTATAGTTATTTTAATCAAATCAACTCTTAGATTAGATCTTAATTATTCTAAGATTCAGTAGTACTTTTGTTTCTGCATGTTATATGTTATTTCATCCTTTATTTTGCTTCTTCTTTAAAATGGGGTTGACATCCACCAAGGAAGTTAACACTTCTTGGATCCACTTTGTTGGGAAACCCCTGCATATCCCATCTAATCAATCCCTTTTTAGTCTATCTTATTTACAGGTCATCAACTATAGCAAGGATCAACTATTTGGTGTTCGTTCATCCATCACATCACGTTAGAGGTACTATAAACCCTCCATGTTATGAGTTGCTAGTTGCTTTCATTACTAGTTCATTCATTTGATTAGGAATGAAGAAACTTGTCCAAAATTTCTGGCACACCCGGTGGGACCACCCCTTGGTGATCCCTTTTCATTTTTTTCTATTTTTCTTGCTTCTTTTGTCTTCTACTAACATTGTAGCGCAAGGCCTTGCTTCTTTCTTGCTTGTGTTGGTTTGGTTGCTAGATCACTCTTTGCTAAAGTTCAGATAAAAAGGAAAAGATTTATCCAGGTTTTCCTCTTTTTCCTTATTTTCTCCTTTCTACATCGTATTTCCCTTTCTGTGTGTGTCCTCATCGAAGATCACACTTCGATTTGGTTTTAAAAAAACTTTCTTTTTGCATCCTACTTTCTCACATAGTTTAAGTAGGGGTTAACTTGCTACATTTCACAATCCTCACACACAACCTAAAACTCACAAACAAATCAACACATCAAAACAACATCCTACTCGGTAGACTAATTGGGATTTCATCACCCAATAGGAAACTACCTAAGACTCTCCCAAGCCAAAACAAACCTAAAACCAGACATATACTTCCTTCTCTTAGGTACCCCGTTATCCATCCCTTTTTCTATTTTTCACATTTTCTTAATTAAAAACAATTAAAAAGAACTGTTTTCTTGACTTGCTTGGTTTAGTTAGCATAAAAATTGTTCTTGTTTCATGCTCGTAATTACTCATTCAACAACCAAAAGAATGGAACAAAATTCCCTTCAAACAGATTGCCACGCCTCGACTTAACAAACGTATACTAAAAAATTGCTTTGTCCATGCCCTTGATTACCTCTTTCATGAGTACCAATCCTATCTTTAGTGCCTCTCACCCAGAATCCTCTCTTCAAACCACTACCTTAGGAGAAACTAATCCCTTCTTCTATCATCATTTTTTCCACCTAGACTAGCCACCCTCCTTCGCATCTATACTTTTGGACCTCCAATTATCCCTCATGGTGACTTGGATTTCCAGGATCTCCTTGATGCCAATCCGGTGGCTCTCCAAGACTATCTCCTTAAGAAATCAACTCAACTTCCCCTAGATGGTCCACCGCTTCAGCAGATTTATCCTTATCAGACTAATCGATGCTAATCAACAATTTTTAGTAAACAAGCTTGCCTCATCTTCTAATAATCCTCCACCCCACCAAACTACTCAGCTAGTCATATCCATTCCACCCAATCTTCACCCAATCAATACAACTATCACCACTACCCTTCCTATTGCCTCTTCAGCCCCAATATCACATCCCTTATTTGGAAAACATGATCCCCTCACATCACACATGCATATCATTGCTTCCTAACCTCCTCTTATGGGTACTCTACCTTATTCAATGTCTAACCCCTTTCAACAACAATTTCAGCCCACTTATACTCATCAAGCACCTACCCAATCTCAACAATCATACAATATCCCCATGACACAACACCAACCTTCCCAAACTCAACCTTTAACTCACATTCATCAAGCAATCCCCCAAATCTCATCGAAAATTCTATCCATCTACCTCACAAGTTGTGCAACCATAACCCATTATCACCTCATCAAATGATCCTATGCATGCTCTCATGAATAGGTTAGCCAACCTTGAGGCCAGGCCCAAATTTACAATATCATACAATTTTTTTTTTAATGATCCAATTCATCCATCTATACCAATTAAACCATATCCTCCACATTGGGAATTTCTGAAATTCACCAAGTTTAATAGCAAGGAGGATCCATAACAACACCTTCATACATTCATACATATGTGTTATCTTATTGCACACACGATCAAGACTTGATGCTCCACACTTTCCCCATGTCTTTGGCTGGTCCAACATTAGACTAGTATAATAACATCCCTCAATATTCGATATTTTCCTTCAATCATCTCACACAATTATTCTTAGAACATTTTTCGATCAACATTGCACACAAAATCACTATCAATGAATTGTATGCCATTAGATAGTTTGAAGATGAGTCCATCACATACTTTGTCACATGGTGGCATGACATTATAAAACAACTATCATTTACCCTTCCACAAATTGAGCTCATCAATCTCTTCTCACGATCATGTGTGAAACATATATCTTCTACCCTACAAATCTAATCCTTCTAAACATTTGATGAAGCCTTCACCATGGCTCGTAAGTTCGAAAATGCGCCCTTGAGCATGGTCATTTAAAACTAAAATCGAACAAACCTAAACATGAATTCACTAAAACATCCGCACATAATGAGAAATCTAAGGAGTGACCAATGTTGTGGTCATCAAATCTTCTCTTGCACCAACATCTAACATGTGGACTCAACAACGAGCTCCACGATTGACACCCAACTACACTCCCCTTGGGAATCATATGCCTCTATCTTTGACAAGTTGATAGTAGAAAATATAATCACATTACCACCTATCTAACCAATTGATGAGTCAAAACCGAACCCATACATGGTATTGTGATGACCATTATTGTAAATACCACCAAACCCAAGGTCACGACATAGAGAAATGTCAAAATTTTAAGGATTTGGTTCAAAGTTCATTGATCAGGGTAACATTTAGGTCAAAATCCTAACCCTTCACCTAATCAACCACTTGCCATCTTCAAACAACCTTTCCCAAATCATGCACCAAGAAGCCAAGCCGCTACCACTTCCACAACCCAAATGCCTAATGTTCATACTATAAACATCATTGGTCAAGAATCTACAATTTCCCCTTCATTACTAACAACACAAATCCCATTTGATATTATTCCCACATCTACAAACCCGTTAAAAATTTTCCCCATAATACGAACTAATTATCTACATCTACCTCGACATCCATTCCTACTACTAGGACCGCATTTACAAACATATCATTCTTGCCCCTAGAAGTATTTATGAAACAACCATTCCCACCTACTTCTACAGTTAACACTTGCTCCATGTCTACTTTGTTACCTACCTACTACATCCAATTCATTACTCACTAGATCCACCTCACCGGATCGGCTACCTTACCTACATCCATCCCACTTCTACTTGTTGTACCATCCTTAGAATTAAAATTGGTGCCTCTTTCAAAGATTTTACCCATACCCACATCAACTATTGAAATTGTATCCACACCACCTTATTCCTCAACACCACCTCCATCATTTGAAGAATTATTGGAAACACTTCAAACAACCTTCAATGATTCTTCTACCTCATTAACACAATCAAACCAATCTTCACCTTCCTTAGATTCTATCAAACAAATACTGCTTCCTACGCCTATACCAATTGTGACACCACCTTTGGATCCTCCAGTGGAAATTGTTGTCACTCCTCCTAAGGATGCACCCTTATAAAAAAAATCCACAACCATTAGTACATTACCTCAAAAATATCTTGTACATTCCTACAAGAAAATTGACATTCCCACCTCTAAACCATCCAACACAACAACCTCTTCATCAAGAACATTTTATCAACCCAAACTGAAACCATCCAACACTAAGACATTAACCTATGCCAAAACTGAACTCGAACCATCAAGACATCAACATACTCAAACTTTATCATCTTAGGCATCCACTTATTCTTTAAAGACCAAAACATTCTACAAGGACAAAACACCTCCTAAGGCTTTGGGTGAATCAATTATGGATATTTTCAACATTTATTATGAATTTCTACTATCATGCTTCCACCTATTAGGGCCTTTGACCCAAATAACAAGAATCCCTTGTGGTTTAATCCTAACCTCATCTGTGCATATCACCATGCCCCTAGACATGACATTGAGCATTGCAGAGCATTCCAAGCCATCGTCCATGGATTCATTAAGGAAGAATACCTTCTCCCCAAGCCAAATCAATCTCTTCCTTCCACTCCAACATCTACACCTTTGACCTCATCCATCCAAATGCAAAATTCCCCTGGTTCTTCACAAACTTTTGCAGCCATCCCACCTCTAGATGACTATTCTTCCGAGGATATCCCCCTTTGTTCATCGACATTGTTCGGGTGACCACTCGGTCCGGCAAACGTGAGCCTAAATCAACAACTCAGCCAAAAGCTAAAACCTTTATCGTCATTCCTCCTCCTAAGGAGTTAACCTCATCCTCAACACCTAAAGTTTCCATCTTAGTAGCACCTAGGCCTATTGAATAGAGTATAGTCAAACAACTCCACCAGGCCCTGGTCAAGATGTTACTCTACAAGCTAATCTAAAGCTCGTAAGACCATAGGCATGCTCTTAGTGAAGCCTTAAAGTGCATTCTGACATCTAGTGACGATGCCCAACCCTTCGAATCCCTTTTAGGAGCACTTGCGACTTCTACTACCATCTCATTTGATGACACTGAGATTTTAGATATCCCGCCAGGAAGAACATGATCTTCCCCTCTTTATCATGGTCAGGATTAATGACACATTCATCGATGGTCCATGATTGATAGTGGAGCAAGCATCAATATCCTCCCATCACATAATTTTGATCAACTTAAGATACCAAAGGCCTCTCATTTCCCAAAAACCTATGGTCCTTCACAATTTTAATGATGTTGTTGCTCCCACCTTAGGTATAGTCATTCTTCCTATCCACATGGTGAGAAGCTCCTCCATGAGTTCATTTTACATCATAGAAGGATAATTTCAATACAATGTTCTCCTTGGGCAACCTTAGATCTACGCTATGCATTGTGTTCCCTCTACACTCCATTCCCTTAAATATGAGCATGAGGGGAATATTTTGACACTTCCCAGGGACACTCCTCCCTTTTAGATGTGCAACATGACTTATCAACCCAATGATGTCCTTGTTCCCAAGGATGATCCATCCGCACCATCCACTAGTTCATCTATCCCTTCTTCCAAACTTCCTAATGATGATTCCCTAGATAAAGTAATGGATAAAATTATGATGGAGGAGTATCGTCTTCTTACACTCAACAACTTGCATGCTCCTCACCTATCTTGTTAGACCTGATAAGGCATCCATGTATGAACCAAATGTAGGGACATCATTCCTTTTGGTCCACCACATCTTCAAACCAACCTCATCTATGGTGGTTTTAATACCCCTTCTTCTCATATCATTGATCTTCCACATGCAAAACCTTATACAATGGTTTTAGCTTCCTAAAAAACCATCCTTTTCCCACACCTATCTCTACCATTGCACATGGAAGGGATTCAACATGGGATGCTATGAGTAGGGTCCACACAACCTCATTATTGATTAGTGCCACAAACCTCACAAAAGGTTTGAGTTAGGATACCAGGAGCATTCCCCTAACCCCATTCCACCATCTGAGATATTCATGGACATGCCTTCTCCACCTCCATATTTTATGACTCTCGAAGACATGGAAATGGATGACACCATTTCTATTGCCTCCATTTTTTTAGTCTCTGCCAAAACTTTGGGACCGGTCACCTATAAGTGTGAGAACTAGACTAGGACCCTTCCCCTTTGCCATCTAGACATGATAGAAGAAGACTCTTCTACCATTGGCATACTTCAATACATGATGAAACCATTATTATTTCCCACATGGGGTATAGGATTATTATATTCGTAAGACATTACCATCTAACACATCTAATATTCTCAATGAAGCCACCATCGACATTAATATCAAGATTCCTTAGGAGACTCATATCCTCAAGGTGGATCAATCCCTTCATCCACATGAGCTTTACTCCTTTACCACATTCCTCTCGCATCATAGCTAGGATTTTACATGGTAATATGCAAGACATACTAGGTCTTGATCATCCTATTTTTGTCCATGATATCATCACCATTCCCAACATGAAACATGTTAAGATGAAGCTTCACCACATGTACCCTCAAGTTTATCTCCTTGTCAAAAAGGAGTTACAACATCTTATTTCTTAAAATTTCATCATCTCAATTGACTATCCTAATGGGTTTCTAATGTTGTACACATGGCTAAAGCATTTAACAAACTTCACATATGTACTCTGAATTTTGAGATCTTAATCTCACTTGCCCTAAAGATGACTTCCCACTCCCCAACATCGATCAACTTATAGATCTCACCATAGACCATGAGATGCTTTCCCTTATGGATGAGTTTTCTAGTTACAACCAAATCCTCATCGCACTAGAAGACCAACATAAGAATTCCTTCATCACTCCTTGGGGGACCTTTTGCTACCACGTCATGCCCTTTGGTTTGAAAAATGCCGGAGCTACTTATCAATGGGCCATGACTTACATTTTTCATGATCTCATCCATAAAACAATAGAGGATTATGTCAATGACCTTTTAGGTAAATCTAAACATCATCGCGACCATCTTTTTGTCCTTGAAGTCCTTTTCGAGTGCCTTATCCATTTTTGCCTTCACCTTAATCCAGCCAAGTGTGTATTTGGAGTGCTAATTGGAAAACTCCTTGGCTTTATCATTTCCATTAGGGGCATTGAAGTTGACCCTAAAAATCAAATCAATCATTGAAATGCCACCTCCTTCCAATCTTAAGAAACTTCATAGTCTTCAAGGCCGACTTCAATCAGTTCACCATTTTATCTCACAACTTTTAGATCGATGCCAACCTTTATATCATCTTCTTTGTAAAGACATGAACTTAATTGGGACCAAGATTATCAAAAGGCATTCAAGAAATTAAACAATATCTTTTGTCTCCACCAGTTCTCACACCTCCATGTGAGGGGGAGCCTTTTTATCTATACATCTCTGCTATTGATCATGCTCTAGGGATATGTTAGCACATTGTGATGACCAAGGTCATGAACAGGTTATTTATTACATCAGTTACCCTTCATGACTGTGAGACTCACTACACTAAAGCTGAAAATATGTGTTGTGCTCTCTTCTTTGCCACCTCTAAACTTTGACACTATCTTCTCAATCACAAGACTTATGTTGTTACTAGTTTTCATCCTCTTAAGACAATACATTCTAAACCATATCACAACAATCACATTACTCGATGGCTCATGCTCATGACTAAGTTTGACCTCAAGTTCATTTCTAAAAAATATATTAAGGGCTAAGCTATTTTTGATTAGTTAGCAAAATCCCCTCTTCCTCATACACATCTACCTCATGAGAAATTCCTGTTGTAAAATTTCACCCCCATCGGGTAATTTTTATAACATGCATGAATATTCAAGTGGGGAAAATTGATTGATTCGGGGCCAAAATCATGTTTAGAGTCCCCTCAAATATTTTGAAGTTCCTTCGAGAGGAAAAGAGCAAGCTGAGGAAATGCGAAAAAGGTTGCGAGAAGGCAAATAGGTCAATCCAGGAAAAATCATGAAAATCGGCTAAGTCCTAGTCCTAGGGGCAGTCAGGACATTTGGGACAAAAATACGCGGATCGGCCGAAAAGCCTCAAAAAGCAGACAAGTGCCATCGGGACAAAAGACGCGGTGGCGCGAAAAGCCGATCTGCTCGAAACTAAAAGGAGGAAAATTCGACTAATCACGAGAGGGGTGAATCGGGACGTTTGGGTCAAATGCATTTCGAATTTATGGGTTGAAATCATTTCAATGAATTACCCAAAGTTAATCTTGGGAATCTAATTCATCAAATGCCCGTAACCCCAAATATTTGATTAAATGAGTGGAGGGTCCAAAATCAAATGGGACAGGGAAAATGCTAGGATGAAAATGCCCGAATCGCCGAAATGAGCTACAAAGGGCCCAAAATCAAATGGGACATCGGGACAAATGGAAGCAAAGTACGTGAAGGAGCTTAAAGACCAATCGAAAGCGCCACGTGTCATGTCATAGGAGAAAAGGTCAAAGGTAATGGGGAAAGTTATCGTGGCTTAACCGAACTAATGAAATGGCGCCACGTGTCCAAGTTTAGGGGGGCCACAAGCAATTTCTTAAGAAAAGCCCATGAAAGATGGAGGAGAGAGAACTCATCCAATCAGCACGTGCCACGTGTCGCACCTTGGGATGCGATAGAGCGGGAAAACATTTCAAAATCCGTTTAACTGCTCTGCGCGCCCTAAATTTGAAAGATCATCATATCTTTTGATCCAAGAGACCGGATTTGAACGATTCTTGATATCAAGCGGAAAGCTCATGAAATTATCTACATGATTCTAGGATCAATCTTGCATTTTGGTGTAGTCGAGGGAGAAAATCAAGAAACGTCTCTGAGAAGTGGGTAATGGCATGAATGCCACGTTTGACTCAACTTTAATGCAACAAAACATGGGGAGTCAGCCGCTCTTGCCAGGATTCTCACTGTCGCCATAATGAGATAAACTAAATGCAACCTAGAAGTGGTTGGGGTAGATCTAAATTCCCTCTCTTTTCCCTCTCTCATTCTTCCTATATATTGTACAAAGAGGGCAAAGAGATAAGAGGTTGTTCATTCTTTCGAGCTCATGGCCCTCCCTTCTTTTCTTCTCTAGGGTTGAAAATGGAGTTCGAACCTCCTCCCTTGCTCTGTAATGGCGTCTTTGCCTTTTACTAATGGAATGATAGAGAAGCAAACTTACGGCAGAAAGCAATTCAAAACGTGTTTTGTGATGCATCCTGTCCATCCTTCCTCATTTTTGCTTGTCCTCAATTCTTGCCTCTCTTCAGGAGGAGGTACAACAAATCATTTCAATGTTCATTGCTGGTTTGGGAGTGTGTTCATGGAGTTTTGGGACATTTTAGTGTGAAATTATCCTTCTGTGATGCCCACCTCCATCCTTCCATTGCTCACCTCTCTTTATCCATGGCAGTTTTGATAGATGTCCAACATTCTCCTTCAACGGTGTATCACCGTTTTAGTGTAGGCTTTGAGTTGATATTTTCCTTTCTCTCTCTCTCTCTGTCTCCTTGGCATGGTTAGATTAGGATTAGATTAGCTTGCCCTTTGACCGGAATAGCTTGAGGGCTAGTAGTTTAGGAGCAGGAACCTGCCTTCTCTGGAGATTCCTCTCTCGGTTTTACAAGTCCCACGCTTGAGAGAGGTTTCCATGTGGCAATCACACTGGATGCTCGAACATCAACCTAGAAGCCTGATGTGCGTCCTGGGTGCTTGTGATTTTGCATCAACAATTCCCGAGATGAGTCCATTAACCACTTTCATCATGAGGATGAAAACCTTAAAATGAATCTCTTCTTTGAAGTTATAAATATTAGGAAGGGGAGGTGCTAACATCATTTTCGCTTTTCCTATCGGGGATGCTCCTATTCCGCTCACAAACAAGATCAATTTTGAGTGCACAAATAATATGACAGAATACAAATCCCTTATCTTAGGCCTTGAAACCGATCTCTTTCTAGGCATTTAGATCCTTGACATCTATGGATATTATGAGCTTATCATCAAACAAGTCACATGTGAGTATCAATGTAAAAATGATACTCTTCAAAAATATCGTGACATCCTCCATCTCTTCCTCGAGGATTTCGATGCTTATATTATCCAAGTTGTGCCTCGTCATCTAATCCTTTTGATGATACAATGGAATCCCTTACATCTCTCATCCCATGGACAATGGAAGAATCTAAAATTTTGGTTGTCATTCACCATAGTGATTGACCATTCCATGACTTACCTCACATTAAGCTTGTTGAATCTAGTTCGGATATTTGGTACTCCCAAATATTTGATTATTTATCCAAATGATATCATTCTATCCAATCTATGCAAGAATTCTAGGAGGTATTTCCTTCAACGCTCTAACGACTACGTGATCCTTGGTGGCATCCTTTATAAATGTGGATTTGATGGTATTCTTCTTCAATGCCTTAAATCCCATGAATCTTCTTGTGTTATACAAGAATTCCATGATGAAATTTGTGGTGGACACTTTAGTGGTTTAACCATTACTAGGCGTGTTCTTCATCTTAGCTATTACTAGCCTTATCTCGATCATGATTGTTGTGAATATGTTAAGAAGTGTGAAAAGTGTCAACAACATTCCAATCTTGTTTGCATTCTTAGTCAAGCTTTATATCCGGCTTAGGACATCTCGCCTTTCTCACAATGGGGTATTGATCTCATTGGTCTTAATAATCCTTGATCTTGACAACAACATCACTCAATCATCAGTGTAACTGAATATTTCACTAAGTGGGTGGAAGAAATTCCCCTCACTTTAACTAAATTTGGTCAATCATTAACTTTATCTACTAGCATATCATTTTCTGTTTGCGTTTCTCATAAGCTTATCATGGAAAAAAAGTCCTTTAAAAAAAAAGATCTTAAGAAACTCTGTGATTCATTTAACATCCAACTCAAATTATCTTCTCCATATTATCCTCAAGATAATGGCCAAGTTGAATCCACTAACAAAACTCTTGAAACATTCTTGTGAAAACTATTGACCAGTCAAGACGTGACTGACATCTTCATCTCCCCTTCACTCTTTGGGCTTATCAGACTAACATCTATATTTCCATGGGTGCTACCCCTTTTAGGTTGTGTACAGTCCTGAATCCATCCTCCATCTTAAAGTTAAAATTCCATCCTTGCGCGTGTCCCTTCACGACTTCATTTCTAATGAAGATTATCGCCAAACACGTCTAACATAACTTGAGTTGTTAGATGAGTGCCACCTTCTCACTCTTGAACATCATCATGTTTATCAAGAGTTCATTAAATGTTCTTAAAAGAAGCACATCAAAGAATGTGACTTTACTATCGGTGACCTCGTTTTCAAAAAAATCATAACGTCATTAATCTAGAAAAGAGACAATGTGGAAAGTTTTTCCCTAATTGGATTGGACTATACATTATCATGCATAAGTATCGGTTGGGAGCCTATCGATTTTCCTCCCTTGATGGTAAAATGGAAGTGGAACCTCTTAAGGTGTTGCACTTGTGACCATTCTATAGTTATCTTGTCTTCAAGTGAGCTCTTAGTCATATTCTTAGATCATCCCTCCATCATTAGCCTCTTCAATATTTCATCGTAGTGATTTGGAACTATGTGGTCATCCATCAATTTCCTAGATGTGACCTTAAATATGAGCACCACGACTCTTCTTGTAGCATATTCCTTATGGATAAATTCTCCCTTTGGTGTGAACTTTGTAATCATTACATCCATCACCCTCTCATTTGCATATTGGAACCACGTAAAGGGTCAAAGGGTGTCTCTTATACATTCATTGTGCCCTCTTAGGGGTCTACTTAGATATGCCCATCTCTTCCCCATGTCAATATAAAAATCAAAGGATGTTCCAATAAAAAGTCAAAGCACTCAAAAAGAGAATGCTCCCTCGAAGGACAACTATTTAGTCAAAAAAGAAAAAGAAAATAAAAATAAAAATCAAAAGAAATAAATAGACCGATCCTGAAGGAAGACTATCATATATGTTATCTTTTTCCATTTATATCACATATGTATGAAGTAGACCATACCCTTGAAGGATGGATACTCTTTTTATCATGGCATTGAAGGATTCCCACATTGATCAACCTTCCATTTTATTTGCATCCTAAGAAAGCTTCCCGCATTGATAAAATTTCTTCTAGCATTACTCTTCCCCCTTTCCCTTGAGTTGGGGCATAGATTTAGGGAACACCACTAACAGAGAACCCTCTTCCCACATACAAGTTACATCTCAAACCCCTTTGTCATGTTGACATCAAGTCTATGAGTTCATTCCATCCATTGTCTCTTTATGATCTTTGATATAACTAACTGACGTTGGTTACATTCTAACACATGTTTTGGTCGCATGTGCCTTGCATTATTCAGATCCCCTCTTATTTACCTCTAATGTAATTAGAGGTATATTTTCTTCATGCATTCCTTGATATGATGTAATGTCATTCATACCTATAGGTCACCATCATTTGGTTGTGTTATCTTAATTAATAAATGTATCTATCCTAAATACATCAATATTTACTTACACTAATTGATAATCACATCCACATTAATTTTCCATCCACATTACATTCTACCCATTCATCACATTACCATGATCAAATTCAAAAAAAACATGTAATCCTAATCCTCATTAACCATACAAAAATTCACATCATCAATAATCCATGCATATACAAATACCAAGTAGCACAACATCATATCCAACATCATAATCTAATAATCAAAGTAAAAGTAAATCATTTCATCTTATACTTTTACCATCATCATCAAATATAATTAAAACATGCAACCAATCCTCATCATCATCACATATCCATGTCATCATCAACATAAATCAAATAATCAACATTACACAACATTAATATATCAAATCACGATAAAATGGTATCATATGTATATATATATATGTGTATATATATATATATATATATGTATATATATATATATGTATATATATACATATATATATATATATGTATACATATACATATGTATATATATATATATGTATATATATACATATGTATATATATACATATATATATATATGTATATATATATATGTATATATACATATATATGTATATATATATATGTATATATACATATATATGTATATATATATGTATATATACATATATATGTATATATACATATATATATATATATGTATATATACATATATATATATATATACATATGTATATATATACATATGTATATATATATATATATATATATATATATATCAAAATCATATGTATCAAGATACATCATAGCCCTCTAACGAGGCTCTCTCAAATTAGAGATATCGGTAAAAATAGAAAAACAAATTTTGAGAGAGCCTAATATCCTACCCCTATGGGACGAATCCCTCTGTTTGCCAATCAGCCTCATCACCTCCGCCTAGCCCTCTCCTCTATGTGGTGAGCCACACTCATTCGATTCTCCTCGATGGCTCAACTCCACCTACCGCTATCTTCTACGGATGCTCCCATATCATTGTTTCTTTGGAAACTTCGATGCCCATATTAGTTAGCTATATACAGATTTCGTGTATCTATCAATCGAGATCATACAAGGATGTGCCATCTCTCCTCCTCATTTTGGTGCTTCTTGTACTCCACCTACAACCTCGACAACCAATATAGTAACAAGATCTCCGAAATGGACCCTATAGGCCTCCTTTTCCTATGGTATCGGTCCCTATCCTATATAACTACGTCCCTTTCCTAGACCGCACTGTCTCATCCCATTCTCATCTCATCTAACTTGGGAACGAAGCTATACTAACTTGGTAATATCTCACACTCCTCCATCTATGCCTCATGGAGTTGTTTCTACATCTCCCCCAATCTCTATCTCCTCTACCTCCTCCTCTCATCCCTCCACACCCACCATAGCTACCCGGATAGTAGTCATACAGTCACCAAATCCCACTCTTCTTCCTACATCATCATCATCCCATGGTGCAGCCTCCTCCTCTAATAGATCTTCCATAATAGGGCTTGATAAATCCCTCTCGACCTCCTCTCACCTATACAAAATATGAGCATCTGGTATAATCTGGACGACCCAAAAATGTCTTTGCAATCGATCAAACTAAACAACCTCAATCATCTACGTAGTCTTCCCCGAACCCACTATGTCCACCTCATCCTGGACAACTCTTCATCTACTCCTGGCCATGTAGGGAAATATCTATATCATTTGTCATCTAATCGATCTGTCTCTAATTCTACAAACCGATCGACATACCAATCCACTTCTCTGTCCCCCTCTATCTAAAGGCTTGGTCGATCTCAAAACCCAACCTTAGATCTATGTGATCCCTAGTGACCCATGGAAGCCCTAGTGGTCAAATGACAACAATGTGCTCACAGGCTCAACAGTGAAGCAAGAAGCCTACATCCAATCATGACCTCCTGTCTACCCTATACATTGATAGCTCATGGTACACCTAAGCTAACAAGGTAGTCCTAAAAGAAAATACTATTTGGTGATCCACTATATCTACAACCACACCAACTAGTAGCCATGAAACCGAGATCCATGCAAGTCGATAATACATAACAAGACACTACCATAATAACAAATTAGATCAAATGACTTTGTGATACGCCTACCTCGTACCTAGTTGATATGAAAATTCCCCTGAAGAGAATCTAATATGGGGTGCATTGGCTCTAAATATCCATGTCAAAACTACAAGTATGCTATCAGCTATGATGGGAACTATCTACTCCCCCTGTATAGGAAATCTAAGGATCCTATATGCATCCTCCAGGGTAATGGTCATCTCCCTTGTCCCGAACCGGAGGGTACTGTCTTCCCATCCCATCTCTCTACCAAAGTGATCATCAACCCCCATCTCGTGGGATCCTTTGATAATGTCTAAATCCCCCTAACCCCACTATAGCTAAGTGATCCCACTCAACATCTATAACATATCCTATGATGTGCTTGTATAGAGCAGTACTCTATCTCTCAAATAGAGGGTCTCTCTGGCTAGCAATCACAAATAAAACATGTGAACATTAGATCCTCAATCCAAAATCCAATCAAAATCCATTAAATTTAATCCTAAATCCAATGAAAATCCATTAAATTTCATTACCAAATCTAATCAAACCCTAGTCGACACCGACCCGAGTCGGATCAATGCCTTTTGAGGTCTATCACCGTGCTTTAGGGATCATTCAATGTTGACTGCCTAGGTCATTTCCAACTACCCTAGCGTCATCCACTTTTTCTAAAAAATGTAAAAAAGTAAAAATAAAATACAAAATTAAATTAAAAAAGCTTGAGTTTTGTTACTCACCATCCTCCGCACCCTTATGAATTTCCTTACAGCTCCTTTGGCCTCCATTTCTTATTTTTCTCTTTAATTGCTCTGATCTCTCTCATCAATTTTACACGTGAAAATGAGCATCATCGATTGACCCCTAAGCTTATATAGCCACCGACACTGGTCCCCTGTCGACCCTCTTAGGTCACCGTCGAATGGCCTTAGTTCACCGTTAAATTACCTTGGTAGCCTTCACTTTGGCTTCCTCGATATTTGTTTATGACCACTTCTTGAACCTTCTTCAAAGTCCACCTTTGTGGCCATCTTTATTTTCCTTTAGGAAATTCTATTTCAATATTCTAATCCTATCCTTTTGTGATCTCGAAGTCCACCTTCGTGGCCATACTTACTCCCTCTTTGGACATTTTTATTTTTCAATCCTATCCAATTTACACACAAAGTCCACCTTCGTCCCCATACTTATCTCTCCCTTGGGGCATATTATTTCACTACTCACCTTGTTGGCCTTTTTCTCATGTCCTATGCTGGGGCACCATAATTTTCATCCTCTTCATTTGTGGACACATAAATTTCAGCTCGATTCCTCATGTAAAAAGGATTTCACACAATTTTTGCATTTAGTTGCGTAAACTTTTATGCCGGCCTATGACCCCATGATCATTTAAGATTGTATCCATTTGAGAGCTTTCTCATTGGATTATCTCCATTTTGCAGTGATTTCACCCACTCACTGGCCTATAGATCATTATCACCCGTCTCCATTGAGACCACAATTGTCCCTCTACCGATGTGATATTAGAGTCACCACCATGGTTTTCATTTTTATTGTGATCCTTTTTGCTTGGGTCATCTTGCCTTGGTAATCCTTTTACCCATTTTTCTTCACCAAACTATCCTTCATCATCTACATTTTTTCAAACACGTCATCAATTTCCTCTGGCATCATCAATCCCTCATTTGAGGGGGATCTCATCATCTACCTTCACAATCAAACGTAAAGTAAAAATCTGAAAAGGGTAGATGAAGTAGATGGGTGTGGACTGTTTACTTAAAAAGGAGTGCAAAAAATATGATCTATCAGAGAGAAACACATCGGTAAAGCATGCTGTATTTTTGGAAGAAAAGGAACAAGTCCTTCTTAATATAATATCATGTAAGTAAATTATAGACTTCCTAAGGCTGATTGAGTACAATGCTAATATGTTTAAGGTCGTTGTATCTATTGATTGACTTAAAACATAATTAGAATTTTAATTTTCATTAACATAAGACACAAAATTTTCTTAAGCCATAACCTTATGTTAGTCATCATGACATTGTCAATGTTTAAACTCATAATGGAAAATGGGTGACATCCTTAAGTTTAGTTAGGAACAGAGGATGCGGTGCTTAAAATTGGTTGTTGGTAGAAAAGAAGGTGTCCTAACGAACCTTGCATCTAGGGAAGGAACATGGAAAAATAAAAATAGTGGTTCCTTGTTTATTTCAGACTTTATAAGACCCGTTTTTACTATTTTATTAGTATATATTACATAATATTGTATGAAATGATTGGTTGTAATGACAAAAGCATGTCACATATCTGAATGTGTGATAGTTATTGATAGTTGAAAGGAAGTTACAACCAATAAAATTGATTTCAAAATTGCAAGTTTTTTGTAGAAAATGGTGACTATCATCCTTAGTAAAAGGGGTATAATTTTATGTTTAAATAATTTGACCACCATTAATGTGTTTCATTAAGAGGGGAAGTATGTCACATCCTAGGAATTCAGTTTGTTTTGATAATAAAAATAAGTCATTGATGGGGAGTGAGTTATGAGAGCTGAAAAACAAGCTCATTGCATAATCAGTATAGGTAGCCATGCGAGCATGTGCTATCCTGAATGGATGTAACCATTCATGTGAAGTTTCTTATACAACCACACAACGAAAATTGTCATTCAACCCTCATAACACACTCAAAATTTATGATGTATTCCTATTTGCGATATATATGATGTTTTGCACCATTTTTGACATGAGTGCAATAGGTTACTTGCCGTGACCAAAAGTGATGCAATTTGATACTCCTTGAATGCAGTAACTTTTACTAATGCATCAATATATCTCATTTACAGGATTTATTGGAATTACAGGAAATGTTAAATCAAGCAATAGAAAATGCATTCTTGGTTAAACTTGCATCATCATGTTACCTTGAAATAATGATTTTTGTGTTGATTAATATTTAAACTTACAAGCATTTGATTATATTTTTAATGGACAGTTGATAAGTTTTGAAACAACATTGAAAAAAGGTAGCTTGGAATGTATAGTTGAACACACTTCGGGGCTTACTTGGTAATGTGCCTTACCATATGTGTGGCATTCTTGGGAAGTTGTAATGCCCTTATATCATTACATTGGTTGTTTGATTGACTCGAGCTTATATTAGTCATAACCTAGCCTATGGTCCCTTACCATATTCTTTTTGTTTTACTATTTATTGGAGGAAACAATCCACCGAGTATATATATATTTGAAGGCTTAAATGATTATGTTTATTTGATAATCTGGTCAATCGACCATGTAAGAATTAAAAGGGGGTTTTAATTGACTGTCAAATAATTAATAAGTTGGTCGATCAAGTATGGATTCATTCAAGCTATTGGAAGGCCTAGCTTATAACACATCATTAGTTATCTAGTTATTTAGATTACTTGGAAAATTATTATTATTAATTTTTAAACTTGATATGGACTTATTACCAAAGTCATTGGTTGACCAATAACTAACCAACCCTTGCAATATTTGGTTAAATTTTGAGAAAGGAAAATAAAGTTTTGAACCATGGTAATCTCACCAATTGTGGAGGAAATCGAGGCCGACGGTGGATGGCAAAGTTGGCTAATAAATGGTATTGGAAATATTAAATGCAATTACAGGCCTCGAGAAGGGAGAAGCTTCCTAGAGAAGCTACTACATGGAAATGAACCTCACTTGGAACTCAAAATTCTACCCTTTGAACTCACTATTATAGGATCCATGCACAAACATATTTTGTGGGCCATTTGCAATTTAAATACTATTATATGGGTTTTGATTAAAATATATACTACAATCTTGGTATAAAGTTTGTATTAAAATGAAGGGGAGTCAAATATTTTGGGGGTTGAATTCATGTTTTGCTGGACCGAACCTAAGAGGAAAAGCCACATTCTGCTGGTTAAGGGTTTTATCTGCGTGAATGGATTTCTCAGGCATGAATTGTCCTTTTACCCTCTTGATAGATTTTTCCATTTCATATTTACTTAAAATAAATCCTGCAATAAGATATCTATGTGTGACTTTATTGATTTGGCTTTTTTTGGAGTGTGAATGCTTTTGAGTTTTACTTTTACTTCTCAAAGTTGAAATCTAGTAATGTTTATGGGTTCAGAGGGATTTTTACATAACGGTGAAATATGTATGCGACTATTATTAGTTGAATGGATAAAACCCTTTTTATGGGTTTCTATGTTTCCTATTTAAATCATTTACCCATACTGTATTTGGATACCTTGGTATTAATATAATGAAATTTGGTTTCGTATGAGTTTTAAATCAACTAGTAGGAAATTTATAACGATTTGAGAATGCTATTTAGTGGCATGCATATAGATCTTGCAGTAAAGAGATGTTGCATTTCGAAATTGAAAATTGAAAACTATTTCATTTTTCGAAAGTTATATTAATGTCATTATACATTGGAGGTTTGTATTCTGGATGGTTTATTTCAAACGTTTATGGAGGGTTTCTATTATTTCTATTATTAGGAATTTTTTGAAAACACGGGTTATACCCAGATGCCTAGAACATTATTTGATTATGTGGTAATACCGCAAAGTGGTATGCACTGAAAATTTTAGTAATTTTTTTGATTTTCGGGCTTCAACGTTTGCTTTCTATGTATAGTTCAGTTATTATCCTTCAGACCCATGAGGTCAATTCCATGTTATGGAACTTAGCAACAATCTATAACAAAAACCCATAAAGGGATTTTATGATTGGTTGATTTTGATTAATTGGTTTTAGTCAGTTAGTTTATACGTAAATAATAAGGGATATCTGCATATAGGTTGTATTGATCCAAACTGGTATTTCGAGTAACCTATTTGAGCGTGAGTGAATGTATTATAGGCACAAAATTTGGTATATTTTGTTTGGTTATATATTATCAGCCATCTTTGTATAGGAAATAAGGATAATGAACATTTTTGTGGGATGCTATTCGGTATACCAATTTTAGGAAATTGCCATTATAGCATCAGTAATAATAGGTAGAAAAATATCCTTGTAAACGCAAGGAAGAATACCTTAAGAGTATGATAATATGATTTTATGTTAAAGAAGTTCTGTTAGGGACTTATAATTTATTACAATACTTAAAATTGTATTGAATATTATGAATGCTTTAATATTACATTGTTATGCAATTAGTTCAGTGAATTCCTTTTTAATGCACTTAGAATTTTGATGAGTGAATAGTTTGTTGCTAGAAGCAAAGTGATTATTCTAAGTATAGAATGTTTGAATATTTACATTATTGTTTTGGAATTGTGATCTTAACGTTGAAACATTTCTTCTAGTCAAATATTAAATGAAAAAAGATGTTAAGTGGGAATGAGGACTATTCATGCCAGTTTGTATAAAAATGACCATGTTTTAATCATGTAAGTGGAAAGGATCATCGAGTTGGTAATAAAGGAATGGTTGGCTTGATTTGATTATCTGTAATGACTTCATGATTCAAAAGAATGTACTCTTGTTGGATCTATGTGAAAGACATTTCTTGCACTAGTGTTTAGATCATGGAAAAAATAGTTATAAAGGTAAGGGCTGGAGTTATTCGTGATCATCTTAAATGAGTCATTAATGAATCTAAAATTGGAATTGTAAATTATTGATATGAATATATATATATATATATATATATATATATATTGATAATATTATGAATTCTATGACTGTGTTGAAAGGTGTATTCTTAATGATTTGTTTGTTAGTATTTCTTGATGATGATGTGTAATAGGAGAATATTATCATGACCGTTACATCTTATTTGGGGATGTTTATACTAGTATGGTATTTAGTTATACAACCAAGATAGATATGATATTATGTAGAAAGACTCTTGAGTGCATGAACCATTTAATACTTAGTAAAAGATATGAAATAATGCGGAAGATAAGTAGGCTTGAGGAGATACTGGAATGGTACTGAACAAAAGGAGGTATAAAGGTATTAATTACAAGATGTTCTTGTGTACTAGGTGTTTGAGTTGTATTAAAATAATAATAATATCATTATATTATATGTCTTATGAATATGTGAGATGTTTAATAAACCGTAAGGCATCTAACAACAAGGAAATTATATTAAGTCATACACTTGTTGTTAAGAAATGTACTTGAACTCATACCTTGGATATAAACTAGAATTAAGGGTTTTATAAACTAC
Source organism: Taxus wallichiana var. yunnanensis (assembly GCA_018340775.1). NCBI lineage: Eukaryota > Viridiplantae > Streptophyta > Pinopsida > Cupressales > Taxaceae > Taxus > Taxus wallichiana. Next base: position 459,356,619 of record CM031238.1, on the reverse strand, counting down.
ATGGATGGAAAATGAAGACGAAAATTCCAATAAGAGGAAAATTATTTGACATAATTGGTGTTGCATAGTATTATCCTTGTCAAGAAGGTAACATAGTACATCTTAAAGGGTTGAATCTGGTATATTATATATTTTCTTCCCTTGTTGGCAGGAAATCACCCGTCAAGGATTTAAGTTGAGTCCACATAGGGATAACCATAACAATTTGTCTTAGGGTCAAGACTGCAATATATCCAATAGGGCAACACCTTTAGTGATGGTTGACAAGATGATTCCATTTAGGATTCACCTTGATTGATTGAATTGTGAATGTGATCAAGAAGGTACAAACCAACTTAAATAAGAATTAGTGCAAAAGTAATCGATTCCATTTTATCTCAATAACCATCATATGGATGTTTAATATAATTACAATAAGTTTTATGTTCTTAACATTGGGTGGTGAACAAGTACACCTACACAAAACTAGTGTCGAAAGTATATAAAATATCATAGACATACATGAGGGGTATGTCGGTTATTTGCATTAATTGAAGAGGATGCATAGTTATGTAATAAATTACGAAGGTATATTTATATTTCATGAAATAGGGTACATAGGTAATTATTTGTCTTGATAAGCTAAATGAACCTAGTAAATAGGAATGGACAATAATGAGAGCTTACATTGTTAGTTATGAATATAAGAACTTGAATAATGGAAACTAATCCATATGAATCGAATAACTTAAACCACATAAAGCTAAGTAATTCAATTCTGATAATTGGATCAAGTGATATGGTGATGGTACATGTTTCTATTGATGAATGTGTCATCATGAAACTGAGCATGGCATACATGACTCTGAAACTTCGGCCAAAGTAGTGTATGATAGTACATTGTCAAGATGCACCTAGTTCTAGCATAAGTGTGTGATGCCGGATGGGATTCGATTGATTGAAATCCCGGTAGACACTTAGAACAACACTTGTAAATCAATTTTGAGAAGGGAACTACTATTATACTTTGTATATTGAATCGAAAGAGTTTTCGTGGGGATCAAGCAGGATCTAGTTGACCCATAATCTTGCACATGATTTTTTGATTTGTTATCTAATGAATTGTAAATATATTATGCTAGAATTAAATGTTAGCTATACATTTCAGTCATTGGAGGCATATTTTTAAATTGGGAAATGCAAAAAAATTTCCTCATTGAAAAGCTTAAGAAAGAGGTTGTTACATTTTGGTATTAGAGCTAAAGGTTGCAGCTCTTGGACTTATTGGGTCCTTACACTTACTAAATTCTAATTTTTATTAACAAGATAAAATGAATGTGAGAAGGATGTACCATGGATAATGAACCAAACCAAACTATGCTTCAGGTTCGGTGGTAAATAAGTTAGATAACACTCTAATAGTCCTTCATGACACACGAAACTAGAAGGATGCTGAGAACAACTAGTAGAGTGTGAACATGATCAACTAAGTTAAACAACTTAAACTGATTGATTACAATTAGTAGAGGGTTTCTCGATTGTTAAAATGTCATAATGATAGATTTAAAATTTATATCCAATGTAAATTAAAACCCACAAAGGGTAGATGAAGTAGATGGGTGTGGTCTACTAAAAAAGAGTGCATAAAATATGATATGTCGAGAGAAACACAATAGTAAAGCACGTTGTAGTTTTCTGGAAGAAAAGGAACAAGTCCTTCTTAATGTAATATTAGGTAAGTAAATTACAGACTTCATGATGATGATTGAGTACAACGCTTATATGTTTAAGGTCATTGCATCTATTGATTGACTTAAAACAAAATTATAATTTGATTTTCATAAGCATAAGACAAGAAATTCGCTGAGCCATAACCTTAGGTCATCATGACATTGTCAATGTTTAAACGCATTATGGAAAATGGGTGAAATCCTTAAGTTATGTTAAGAACAGAGAATGCAATGATTAAAATTTAATGTTGGTAGAAAAATAGGTGTCTTAACGAACTTTACAAATTGGGAAGGAACATGGAAAACTAAAAACAACGGTTCCTTGTTTATTTCAGCTTTATAAAACCCGCTTTTGACTATTTCCTTAGCATATATAACATAATATTATATGAAGTTATCTTGGATGTAATGACATAAAGCATGTCATGTATTTGAATGTGTGACAGTTCTTAATAGTTGAAAGGTCTGTTACAACTAATAAAATTGATTTCAGTTAGAAAGTTGTAAGTTTTGGTAGAATATGATGACCGTTACCTTAGTAAAAGGGGTATAATTTTTTTAAATGATTTGATCGTGATTAATTAGTAGAAATCATCAAGATGATGATTCATTAATAGGGAAAGTATGTCACATTCTGTGATTTTAGTTTGTTTTACAATAAGAATAAGTCATTGATGGGGAGTGAGTTATGAGAACTGAAAGAAAAGCTTTGTTGCGCAGTGTATAGCAGCCACATGAGCGTGTGCTATCCCGAAAGGATGTACGAATTCACATGAAGTTGCTTATATAACCACACAATGGAACTTGTCATTCAATCCTCATAACACACTCAACATTTATGATGTATTCCTATTTTCTCGTATATATGTTGTTTTGTACCATTTTGACATGAGAGCAATAGGTTACTTTCCATGACCGAAAATGATGCAATTTGATACTCCCTTGAATGTAGTAGCTATTACTAATGCATAGATATATCTCACATACAAGATTTAATGACATTATAGTAAATCTTAAATCAAGCAATAGAAAATGCATTCTTGGTTAAACTTGCATCATCTTGTTACATTGAAATAATGATTTTTGTCTTGATCAATATTTAAACTTACAAGCGTTTGATTATTTTTGTCAATGGACCATTGATAAGTTTTGACTCGACACTAATAAAAAGGTAGTTTGGAATGTATAGTTGAATGCACTTCAAGAATTACATGGTAATGTGCCTTAGCATATGTGTGGCATTCTTGTGAAGTTGAATTGCCCATGTAGCATTACATTAGTTATTTGATTGACTCAAGCTTATATTAGTCGTAACCTAGCCTATGGTCCCTTACTATATTATTTTTGATTGATTATTTATTGGTGGAAACACCCCACTAAGTGTACACACACACACACACACACACACACACACACACACACACACACACACACACACACACACACACACACACACACACACACACATTCAAAGGCTTAAATGATTATGTTTATTTGATAATTTGGTCAATCGACCAAGTAAGAATTAAAAAGGGGGTTTAAGTTGACTTTCAAATAATTAATAAGTTGGCCAATCAAGTATATATTCATTCAAGCTATTGGAAGTCCTAGTTTGTAACATATCATTAGTTATCTAGTTATTTAAATGACTTGGCAAATTTTATTATTAATTATTAAACTTGATATGGAATTATTACCAAAGTAATTGGTTGACTAATAACTAACCGACCCTTGCAATATTTTGTTAAATTTTGAGAAAGGCAAATAAAGTTTTGAAACATGGTAATCCCAAAAATTGTGGAGGAAATTGGAGGTTGGTGGTGGATGACAAAGTTGGCTAATAAATGGTATTGAAAATATTAAATGTAATTACAAGCCTTGGGAAGGGTGAAGCTTCCTGGATAAGCAACTACATGCAAATGAACCTCACTTGGAACTCAGTCTTCTACCCTTTGAACTCACTATTATAGGAGCCATGCACAAATATATTTTTGTGGGCCATTTGTAGTCAAACTATTGCTATATGGGATTTGATTAAAATAGATGCTACAATCTCGGTATATATTTTGTGTTAAAATGAAGGGGAGTTAACTATTGTGGGGGTGAATTCATGTTTATTGGACCGAACCCAAGAGGAAAAGCCACTATTCTTTGGTTAAGAGTTCTCTCTGCATGAATGGATCTCTCAGGCATGAATCATCCTTTTACCCTCTTGATAGCTTTTTCCATTTCATATTTTCTTAAAATAAATCTTTGCAACAATATAATGTGTGTGAATCTATTGATTTGTATTTTATTTTGGAGTGTGAATGCTTTTGAGTTTTACTATTGCTTCTCAAAGTTCAAATCTAGTAATGCTTATGGGTTCAAAGGGATTTTTACATAACGGTGAAAGATGTATGTGGCTATTATTAGTTGAGTGGATAAAACCCTTTTTATGGGTTTCTGTGTTTCCTATTTAAATTGATTACCCATACTATATTTGGATACCTGGTATAGTAATATACAAAAATTTCCTTTCATAAGAGTTTTAAATCAACTGGTAGGAAATTTATAACAATTTGAGAATGCTATTTAGTGGAATGCATATAGATCTAGTAGTAAAGAGATGTTGCATTTTGAAATTGAAAAATGAGAACTATTTCATTTTTCAAAAGTTGCATTAATGTAGTTATATGTTTGAGGTTTGTATTCTACGTAGTTTATTTCAATCCATTATGTAGGGTTTCTATTATTTCTAATATCGGAAAGTTTTCCAAAACAAAGGTTATACCTAGATGCTTGGAATATTATTTGATTCGTGGCAATACCGTAAAGTGGTATGCACTGAAACTTTTAGTAATTTTTGGATTTTCGTGCTTCACCATTAGCTATCTGTGTATGGTTTAGTTATTATCCTTAGACCCATGAGGTTGATTCCATGTTATGGAATTTAGCAATAATCTATAACAAAACCCATAAAGTGATTTATGATTGGGTTGATTTTGATTAATCGGTTTTACTATCATTCATTCTATACACAAATAATAAGGTATATTTACATATAGGTTGTATAGATTCAAACAAGTACTTGAGTAACCTATTTGAGCGTGAGTAAATGTCTTACATGTATGAAATTTGGTATATTCTGTCCAGTTATATCTTATCAGCCACTTTATAGGAAATAAGGATAATGAACATTTTTGTGGGTTGTTGTTCGGTATATTGATTTTAGTAAATTGCCATTATGGCATCAGAATAAAGGAATAAAATAGTCCTTGTAAACACAAGGAAGAATACCTTAAGAATATGATAATATGATTTTATGTTAAATAATTTATGTTAGGGACTTATAATTTATCACAATACTTAAAATTTTAGTGAATATCATGGATGCTTTAATCTTACATTGTTATGCGCATTAGTTCGTGAATTCCTTTTTAATGCACTTAGAATTTGTGATAGTTAACGGTTTGTTTTGGGAGTAAAGTGATTATTCTAAGCATAGAATGTTTGATTATTTGCATTATTGTGTTGGGATTGTGATCTTAATGATGCAACATTTATTTTAGTCAAATATTAAATGGCAAAAGACATTAAGTAGTAATGAGGTCTATTCATGCCGGTTTGTATAAACCCGACCATGTTTTAATCATGCAGGTGGAAGGGATCATAGAGTTGGTAATAAAGGAATGGTTATCTTGAGTTGATTATCTGTACTTATGTCATGATTGAAAATAATGTACTCTTATTTGATCTATGTGAAAGACATTTGTTGCACTGGTGTTTAGATCAAGGGAAAAAATAGTTGTAAAGGCAAGGACTAGAGTTATTCTATGATCATCTTAAATGAGGCATCAATGACTCTAAAATTGGAATTGTAAATTATTGATATGAATATCTACATTGAGAATATTTTGAAATCTATGACTATTTTGAAAGGTGTATTCTTAATACTTTGTTTGTCAATATATCTTGATGATGATGTGTAATAGGATACGATTATCATGAATGTTACATCTTATTTGGGTCTGTTTATACCAAGATGGTATTTAGTTATACAACCTAAGACAAATATGCTATTATGTAGAAAGAATCTTTTGTTCTTAACCATTTAAAATTTAGTAAAAGATATGAACTAACGCTGAAGATAAGCAGGCTTGAGGAGATACACGGGAATGGTAATCTTGAACAAAAGGAGGTATAAAGGTATTACTTACAAGATGTTCTTGTGTATCAGGTGTTTGAGTTGTATTAAAATAATAATAATATCATTATATTATATGTCTTATGAATATATCAAATGTTTAATAAACCATAAGGCATCTAACAACAATGAAATTATATTAATTCATACATTGGTTGTTAAAAATGTACTTGAAATCATACCTTGGATATAAACCAATTAAGGGTTTTATAAAATACATGGATGGAAAATAAAGATGACAATTCCAATAAGAGGAAAACTATTCGACATAGTTGGTGTTGCACAATATTATCCTTGTCAATAAGGTAGCATAATACATCTTAAAGGGCTGATTCTCGTTATATTATATATATGCTGCCCTTGTTGTGAACTCACCCTCAAGGAATTAAGTTGAGTTCACATGAGGATAACCATGAAATTTTTCTTAGGGTCAAGACTGCAATATAACCAATAGGGAAAACCTTTAGTGATGCTTGAAAAGATGAGTCCATTCGGGATTCACCTTCATTGATTGGATTATGAAGGTGATCAAGATGGTGCAAACCAACTTAAGTAAGAATTATCAAAAGTAACTACTGTCATTTTATATTAGTAACCCTCATATGGATGTTTAATGTACTTACAATAAGTTTCATGTTCCCAACATCCAGGTGGTGAACAAGTACACCTACACTAAACTAGTGTAGAAAGTATATCCAAATATCATAAACATACATGACAATGTATGTCGTTATTTGCATTAATTGCAGAGGATGCAAAGTTATTTGATCAAGTATGAATGTAAATTTATATTCCATGAAATAGGGTACAAAGGTTTGATAAGCTAAATGAACCTAGTAAATAGGAATGTAAAATAATGAGAGCTTACGTTGTTAGTTATGCATATAATAATTTGAATAATGGAAAAGAATCCATATGCACCAAATAACTTAACCACGAAAAAAAAAAGTAATTTAATTTTGATAACTGGATCAAGTGATATGGTGATGGGACATGTTTCCATTGACAAATGTGCCATCATGAAACTGAGCATGGCATACATGAATATGAAACTTCGATCGAAGTTGTGTATGGTAGTACACTGTCAGGATGCACTTAATTCCAACATAAGTGTGTGATGTCGGATGGGATTTGATTGATTGAAATCCCAGTAGACACTAATAAAAACACTTGTAAATTAATTCCGAGAAGGGAAATACTAGTATACTTTGTATATTGACTTGAAAGATTTTTCTATGGGGGATCGAGTAGGATCTAGTTGACCCATAATCTTGCACATGATTTATTGATTTGTTATTTGAAGAATTTTAAATATATAATGCTGGATTTAAATGTTAGCTGTACATTTAAGTCATTGGAGGCATATGTTCAAATTGGGAAATGAAAAAAAAAAATTCCTAGTTGGGCTGCTGATCGGTATACTAATTTTAGTAAATTTCCATTATGGCATCACATAACAGCAAAAATAGTCCTTGTATGCAAGGAAGAATACCTTAAGAATATGATAATATGATTTTATGTTAAAGAAATTCTATTAGGGACTTATAATTTATTACAATACTTAAAAATTGTATTGAATATTATGGATGCTTTAATCTTACATTGTTATACGGTCAATTCCTGTGAATTCCTTTTTAATGCACTTAGAATTTGTGACATTGAATAGTTTGTTGTTGGGAAAAAAGTGATTATTCTAAGTATAGAATGTTTGATTCTTTGTGAAAGCACCCTAAACTTTACAAAGCAAATTACATGACTAAACAAGGAAAGATAACACCATTTCCATCCATCTAACCAAGGTTCTAAGTCTAGGAATGTAACATTAAGATAAAAGTTAAAGGGAATGCTTAACTAGTATGAAAACAATGCAAGATCTAATTAAACATGCCTACTAATATGCTTGAATTACCTAACATGGGCCTAAATAGACCTAAGAGGGAAATCAAATGGTTATGGTTGCTACTCCAAACAATGGTGAAATGACCTCTCCAAATGACTTGTTAAGTCACTTTAGATTATTCATCTACTAACCTTGTTGAAGGTTTTAGGCAAGGGTTTGAACTTGACTATGAATCATATGTATTATATGAGATGCAAATCAAAGCATGGTGTAAAGTATTAAGGTAAGAGGTGAACTCTTTTTATAGTTTTCCTTTTGGGAGAAACTTGTATTTTGGTGCATGTGGGACTAAAAGCCCCAAATTAGATTAGAATTGCTAATCATGATTAGGCCTTTCTAATCACAATTAGTGAATTACCAAGTGATTAAGAGGTATGGAGCCTTAATTGACCACTTAGGGTCAACTAGAAGGCTAGGATAATTTTGAGTCTTGCTGAGACATTGTGGAGATGAATGGGGTGATTTTGAGTGGTTGGAAGAGGGTTTGAGTCAATATTAGAGCATTTTGACCAAATCAAGGGCAAAATAGGCTTAATTAGCTTATAAACGCTAATTATCTGTTTTGAAGAGGATTTTGGCTTACGATTCGTCATAAAGTGGCATCTTGAATGTGAAAGAGGTTTGGTGATCAATGAAGTGCTTGTTAACCAACCAAAGTGGCAAGAAACATTAGTTAATTAGTAAAGATTACTAATTATAATGAATTGGGAAGAATAAGAGTGATTTGTGTGTGTTTTGGCAATAAGATTGCAAAAGTGGAATTTAGGTGTCTACATTTTCCCTGTTTGAGGTGAAGTTAGTGACTTCACTTCAAATATAGAAAAGCATAACTAGGTAGATTTTTGAAGAAAAATTTATGGAATGAAGGATGCCCCCTGAAGTGTCGAGTGGGTTATAGAAGAAGTCAATCAAAGATCAAAAATATGATTGAAATGGATAGAAGAAAATGGGTCAAAATAGGTGTGAAACCTTAGGTATTGAGAATGAATAAGTTTAGGGATAAACCTAATTGTTTATTGCCCCATGGTGAGTTTTTTGGAAGAAAAATTAGTAATGGCAATAAATGATAATGGAAGAAAATGATTAATGAAGAAATATAGGACAAGCCCAATCTTTACATCCAAACTTTCCATAAGTATCTTGTTTATATCATTTTCCCCTAGGTCTGAATCATCAGATTTTATTTAAAATAAAAAAATTATATGATAACATGAAAAGCTAAATTACTAACAATTGTTTATTGCTAAAAATATGTAACTCCATGCAACATACATTATGTAATGCAATATGAGAAAGTAAAATGATATTTAGCTCCATGAAATATACAAAATGCAATGCAATACGAGAAAGTAAACCAGCTAACCTATCAGAGAAACTAGTAAAATCACACGTGCTCAAACAAACAATGTTTAAGACAGTTACACCAATGTTTTTGTTATCAAGTTGCAGCTCCCAAATGTTTGTGTTGTAATGAAAAGGATAAAAATGATTCCCCAAGCAATAAAACACGCAAGGGAAAAGTAGAGGACACAAATAGTCCCATGGAAAATCTTTTATGCACTACAACATAGTCTCTGACAACTCACTGTTGCATGGGAGTACCGACATAGCATGCAACTAAGCTTTTGTTAACGAAGGTAGATTATGATGATCCGCAAGTCATTTGAGACCAAAACAAGCAAGAACGTTAGAAAGATGGTTTTGTAGGACTAATTTTGATGTTCAAGGATGATACAATTGACACATGCTTTAGCTTATATACGCTGTTTACCAATTTTTGAATTTTTTGAATTTTTTGCAATTTTTTGGATTTTTAATGATTTTATTAATTTTTTTGAAAAATTTTGATTGTTTTTTTTTAATTTTATGGAAGGAAATATTATTAAATAATGAAGTTATGAGACAACATTAAAAATGACCCATGGTGAGAAAAAGAATGCCTGGGTGATTAAAAAGCATAAAAGGAAATATAAATATTGAGCGTAGAAAAACTTACGTGCCAAAAATAATTATTTTTAAAAATAATCATTGAGCCAATTTAAGAGGAATTTAAGAAGAAATACAGAGTATCAAGGCACTTTAGGAGTGAGAAACACACCAATAGAAGTGGTAGAAATGAGTATATAAACCATCGTGGCAAGTTATTTTACCACATTTTCTTACCAGGGACTGCGAATTAAGTTAAACGACCAGTTACGGGAGGAAATGACGAGGATAATGAATCGAAGGCATTATGCGGACCTTGTGAGGGACTACTGAGGCTTCCAACAAATGGGCTCATATGCACATAGTCCTCCCTTTTGACAATTTAAATTTTTGAATATTTAGCAAAAAATATGCATTTTAGGTTGATTTTAGGGAAAAATTGAGGGGTGGGCACCTAGTTCGATTTAAGCAACATGGGCCCACGATGGAGTGCCTAACGGTGGTGTTTGTGCATGATTTTAAAATTTTTCTTGCACATGGGCACCGGGTGCAATTGTGGTGGGAGTTTTTGAATTTTTTGAATTTGTTTCACAGCATAGGCACTTGTCTTTGGCTAATTTTTTTGCTTTTTTGAATTTGTTTCACAAGACATGGGCGCCTATGTTAGCTAATTTTTTTGAATATTTGCCAGCATGGGTGCCTGTGCTGGCTATTTTTTTTGCTTTTTTGAAATTTGTGAGGTGGCATGGGTGTGAGTGCTTGTGCAGCCTCTTGTTTTGAGTTTTTTGACATTTGTTGGAAAGTATGGGCACGGCTCACTGTGATTGCTAAAGTTTTTGATATTTTTGAATGGGAAGATAGGCATTGGGCACCACTTTATTATAGATACGGGCTTGGGCTAATTTTGTTTTTTTTGACATTTGTGAGACAAGATGGGCTTGGAGGCTAGCCTCCTTTTTAATTTTTGAAATTTACAGGTAACATGGGTACTGGGGGGCCTCCTTTTTGAGTTTTTGACATTTTTGAGGTGATCACATGGCGCCAGGCATACTATATTTTGGCCGTAGGATTTTGATTTTGAATTTTGGACAACATAGTAGAGCATTTTATCATGGGTGCAGGAGCTATGTCTTGACAATGTTTTTTTATTTTTTCGTGATTTTTTGATTAAGCGTGAGTGTAATGATGTGGCACCCATGCCGAGAGCATGGTGCTAGTGCACATATTAGGGTCTTTATGCATACAAGGCAATTTAAAATTTCTTTTAGGTAAAAAACTTATTTTTTAGCAAATAGAAGAAAAAAGTGAATTATAGAGAAATTTAATGATGGAATAGAAGAATAATATGATAAACTAGATTTTTTTTGAAGAAATTAGATGCTAGAATAGAAAAAAAACTATAATAATCGACTTAAGAGGCTCTGTAACTATATTTAGACGTGCTCTGTAACTATTTTTTGAAGAATAATATGATAAACTAGTACACCAACATATCATAGTACAACAATAGGTAGTGGTGTAGCCACATGTGTTTACACCACAAATGCCAGTGTAGGTACCTTTATCACCCCTTCATGTGAGTCCATGACATAGTCCACTAGGAGGTAGAGGAGATGAATGTAATGATGAGGATCTTACAAATATACGGGATGTGCGGGGTATACACAATATACCTAATATGCAAGATGTGGCGGATATGTAGGATATACCGATATGAAGGATGTGTAGGATCTACAGCAAATTCTTGGGTCTGGTGGATAGGTGGATAATTTATAGTAGTACAACAACAAGTGATAACCTTATAGCTCTAGATGACCATTTGAGAGGATCAAGCCCTTATAGAGAGAGATCAAGCCTTTACAGATAGAGATCAACTTGTGATAGAGTGAGATTAGGCCAGGAAAAAGAGATTACATGCCCTATTTGATCGAGACTAGGTGATGGAAGATAGTTTATAGCTACAGGTAGAGTGGGCTTAGGTTGTAGCAGTAGAGAGTTACAACTATAGGTAGAGTGGGATCATGCTATACTAGATTGGGCAGAGTACATACATAGCTGGAGCATATAAGCAGATTGGTCTCATCTTATAGAAGAGTGGTCATAACTACAAAAAGAGCTAGAGAAGGCCATAGTAGATCGGTATTAGCTTATAGAAGAGTAATCTAGACAGAAGCTAGATCAAGGCTATAACAGATCGGTCTATGCTACGGATAAAGAGCTAGCTAGCATGAGGGTGGAGTGCGACACACTACAAGAGTGACACATCTTCGGGATGCATTTGATGATTGGGCATAATGCTACTGTAGCAAGTGAGGAAACCTATTATAGGATGTAGTATTACATGGCCATGTTTTTCAAAGGAGAGTTCCTAAGTATGGTCGATAGCAGAAATAGGTCATGATCTAAATCTCATAAACCATCATGATCAGTGCGATCCGTAGAGGGTCCTTTAGGGAAGCCAACTTCGAGAACAACATGGGTTAGTTCATCCCGATGCGATTAATCAGAAGGGGTTATTTTAGCATGACGCAACACCTTCTACGTGTTCATCACCTCGGATGCCCCCCCGCCTAGCAACATACTGGGACTAGGCAGCCCCAGTGTGGGTGAGAGTCATGGTTGAATCTCTTATTGACGTACCAGATGTACTACTTTATTTTTGGCATACCACCTCGTGATGAAGGCATACTTTTATATGGATGCATATGTATTGTTTTTTATCATGCCTCATGATGAATGTACATTTTTTATAGATGCCCATGATGACTTGTTATATCAGATGTACATGGACCTTTATATTTTCGATGATATATGATGATAGATGGATTACTGATGTATCACATGTTGTTTATGAGATATCATGCTTAATCTATTTCTTTATGTTTATATCACATGTTAGATTATGAGATAGCCTTAGTTGATATCATACTTGTATGTTTGATGAGATACTTTGAGTAAAACATGTTTATATTTTTGATATTGGTGTGGGGGATAGATTTGTGATCATGCACAACCCCTCTTGCCCCATTGGTGATATGGTACTTGATGATTAGATTTTAGCATACATGCATGATGTAGACTTAGCATTTATTGATATATGATGTATAGATGTGATTGGATATATGTGATATGATGATGAAGTGATAACACAATGTACAAGTAAAAATTGACAAGCACAAGTTTAAACAAATCTAATCAAAGCAACACATTTATCTACAAGCATGCAATATAAAATGAACTCAGAGCAATGAACTATAGATTAAAACAACATTCAATCTAAGTAAACCAGTGAATTCAATCTAAAGCACACAACATGAAAAATCAATGCAACAGAAACCATATAAACCAACAACTAAAAGTAAGCAAACTACTACTTTGTTTTTGTGGGATAGTTTTGGGACGTTTTTGTTGTTTTTGGTTTTTATCTCTAAGACAATTTTCTATTGTTTTGGAGTTTTCTATGAAACGTATTTGAATGTTTTGATTTTTCCAAAGGACATATCTGTATGTTTTGGGATTTTGAAAGTTATACGAATGTTTTTGATGTTTTCTCAACAGTTTTCCAAAGCAAATGTGCAAGGAAATGAAGAAACGTGGATGCCCCCAATGTTAGATGGGATGTACAAGGGAAAAATGCCACGTGGTATATGCCAGAAGTGACATTGCGAAGTTTCCCCTAGTGAGATGGGTTCACTTAAAGTTACATTCTCCACATTCACAAGGTAAGATTAGCTAGATCATGGCAAATAAGAATAGGCTCACAAAGGATTCAAATGAAGAAAAAAAACTAGCTTAGGAAAAAGTTGTTGTACCCCTAAACCTGAAATGCTTGTGAACAATGGACCCTCCTTGCGCCGGAAACCATTTTTCACCAAAGGACTTGTCTAAAGTGCCACCATTGCATGGTTTTCACTATTGGACACACCTATTTATTTATCTTTATCTTTTTCTATTTTTATAATTTTTTGCTTTTCTTGATATTTTAGAGACCCCATACTTAAGCATAGAAGCACTTAAGATGCATTGCATTCATGGGTTCTCAAATCTCTTGACCATCTGCATGGGCTAGCTTATAGGCACCTGAACCAAACTTGGTAACCACAACATATGGTCCCAACCAATTGGGTTCAAATTTCCCTTTCTTTTCATGGTCCTTATTGGTGTTCTTCTGATTCTCTTTTAACACCAAATCCCCTACCTCAAATTGACGAGGTATGAATCTTTTATTATAGCTTTGTCACACTCGATCTTGATACACTTTAAGGTGATTAAGAGCGTGAAGTCTTTTCTCATCTAATAGCTCTAACTCTGCCAGTCGAGCTACTCTATGTAGTATTCCTCTTCATTCAGGTAGTCCCTTAGCTCAATACGCAAAGAAGGGATCTTGATCTCTAAAGGTAGTATGGCTTCAATGTGAATACTAAGGAGTATGGAGTTGCACATGTGGGGGTGTGAGATAGATGTTCTAAATGCCCAGAGGGTAGGGTGAATTTGTAAATTCCAGTCATGACCTATTTTGTTCACCATCTTCTCCATAATGTGAATTAAGGTTTTATTGGAAGCCTCAACTTTCCCATTACCTTGAGGGTAATAGGGGTTGAGAACTTAAGGGAGATTTGAAAGTGTTTACAGAGTGCTTTCATGGTTTTATTCTTGAATGGTTTACCATTATCAATGATAATAAACAGAAGGGATACCATATCGACAGATGATATGGTTCATGATAAATTTAGAGATCTGGGAACCTTCAACATAGGTGAGAGGAATAACCTCTACCCACTTCATAAAGTACTCAATTGTAGTAATGATGAATTTATGACCGTCTGAAGAGACAAGGTTAAGTTTCCCTATTAGATCGAGACCCCACTTTGAGAATGGCCAAGGGGTTGTGACAGGCTGCAAGGATTGTGCCGACACATGTATCAAGTTGCCGTAATTTTGACAATCCACACATTTCTTCACATGGTTACAACAATTCATGCTCCATGGTAGGCCAATAATAGCCTACTCTAAGAATTTTCTTTGTAAGGATGATCCCATTAGTGTGAGCCCCAAGATGCCTTTCATGCACCTCTTTGATTGCTTGGATAGATTCATCCAAATTTAAACATCACAACAAGATTCCCATCATAGCCTCGGTGGAAGAGGGTTCCCCAAGTAGGGTATAGTGGGCTATACACTAGATGAGGATGTGCACTTTTTTGAGCATGGGAAATGTTAGTGGGAAATGTTCCATCATGAAGGTAATTAAAGATTTCAGTGTACCATGGTGAAAAGGGACCAACAACCTCACACACCAAACAAGAGTCTGGTATGTCATATGCTATTGTTATTAGATTTTCAATGAAGAATGGACATGTCATTGTTTCTTGTGGAATGCTTAACATAGATCCTATCATAGCCATGGCATCTACTGCTCTATTTGGGATCTTGGTATCTACTCAAATGTTATCTTCTCAAATAAATATTTCAAGGAATGACCATTATTTTATATGGAAGCAACTTTTCATCCTTGACCTTGTATTCATCATGTGACTATTTGATAATAAGCATTGAATCACCAATGCATTTAACTTGTATGATATCCCACTTGATGGCTAGCTTCATCCCTATGATGAGAGCTTCATACTCCACTATATTATTCATGCATATAGGGGAACCCGAGTCAAAATGCTTGGGGAATCAAGTCTCCCATAGGATTAATTAACAAAACTCAACTCCCCAAGAGAAGATTCATCCATAATGGAGAAGAGGAGAGTTACTTTCCATGACACACTTTTACACATATGATAGATTACGTAAGAGAATCATTAACACTAAGGGAGTGTGAGGGTCTAGAAGGAAACAGTTGCACTTCACCACCATGAACCATGAAAGGTAAAGGAGCCATCAAAGTATAATTTCCAAATGCTAGATTCCTCAAGGTACATGATGGATGCATCTGGTAGCTCTAGAATCAAGGGTTTGGTACTTGGTAGTGGAGCTTTTACTAGCTAATATGCTAAGACTTTTCCTTTTATTGAATTTTGATGAACGTACTCAATGTCAAACTCACTTAATAAGATGATCCAGTTAGCCATCTTTCCAGTTAGTGTTGGTTTAGACAATAAGTACTTTAGAGTGACCTTTGAAATAAGCTTGAATTTATGGTTGAGAAAATAATGGCATAGTTTTAAAAATAAAATACTATGACTAGGAAAGCCTTTTCGATATGTAGATAATTGATCTCATATGCTATCAATGTTCTGCTCAAGTAGTATACAACTTTTTCTCTCTCGATCTTGATCATACTGGGCCAATAATGCCCCAATCGCAAAATGTGTAGCAAAGATGTAAAGCAACAAGGGTTCTCCTACCATGGGTGGCATGAGAATGGGGGTTTAGCCAAGTATTATTTTAGTAAAGAAAATGCTTGTTGTTGTTTTGGCCCTAGGTGAAATTAACATCCTTCTTAAGAAGATGTGTGAATGTATGACACTTGTCTACTAGCTATGAAATAAACCTTTTGATGGCCTAAATTTTCCCTTGTAAGCTACACAATTGTCTAATATTCTTAGGAGGAGGCATTTTTATGATAGCCATGACCTTTGTAGGGTCCACTCTATTCCTCTCCTTGATATAATGAATCCTAGTAATTTCCTAGATAGACACCGAAGACACATTTCTTCGGTTAAGAAGACTTTATAGTCCCTTAGGCATTGAAAGATATGCCACAAAATCTCTGGGTGCTCCTCCCGAGTTCTAGATTTAGCTAGTATATCATCTACATAATCTTCCATGATGTCACTTATCATGTTGTGAAAGATTACAATCATTTCCCTCTGATATGTAGCACCTACATTTTTAAGGCCGAAGGGCATAACTTGGTAATAAAACATTCCCCATGGGGTTGTGAAAGTTGTCTTGTGTTGATCTTCCTCCACAATATTTATTTGATTATAACCTAAGAATCCATCCATGAATGATAGCATCTCATAACAGTAGTAGAATCGATGATCATGTCGATGTTAGGAGAGGAAAGTCATCCTTGGGAAAAACTTTGTTAATATCTCTAAAATCAATGCACACTCTGATACCAAATGAATTTTTCTAAATTGGTACCACATTAGAAATCCACTCTGAGTAGTTGATAGGCCTGATGAATCCTACTTCTAATAACATTTTCTAGCTCTGCCTTTACCAAGTAAGGTGACGTGAGGATGCATCTTCTAGAGCTTTTTTTTGATGGGCTTGGTCTGGGTGCACAAAAAGGTTGTGTACCACTAATGCAAGATCAAGTCCTTGCATGTGGCATAAGACCAAGTGAAGATGTTTGCATACTCTCTCAAGAGTCTTGTGAATGTTTTCTATTCTTTGGTTGAGAGTGAAGCTCCCAACTTAACTATGGTGACAAAGCTCCTCTGTGTTGATGTTAACATCTATTGTATCTTCCACTAGTAGCTTTGACTCATCCCCCATGCGCGTAGGATCGGGAGGGAGATTGAGATCCTCCTCTACAAAAAGTGGTTAAGGAGGTGATCATCATCTTTATATGGGTACACTATCTTTTCCATAGGTTGTTCTACTTGTTTTTCCACAAGCCTCAAAGATGTTTTTTGCTATAGGACTTCCCCTTTTTATTTCTGTAAGGCTTTTATTTGGAACTCTTTCCCTTGCTTACTTTTTTACTTAAGTGTCCACACAACTCTACTTCCTCTCGAAGTATGCACACATGCATTAAGTTGAATGGAGAACCCCTTCTTGTGATCATTTCTTGGAATGTTGTCTCTGATGCCTAAGAACTCACCAATAGCCTCATCATTTTGAAACACATCAATAGGTACGTGTTTTGTTGATCCCAATTCACCGAGTGATGGGTAGATGAGAGTTAATTTGATTTATAGGGGATATAATGGGTGTAACAAGGGTTATGGTAAGGATAACCATGTTAGAAAATATGTTTGTATAGAGTGAGGTCTTTGTAAAGACTACATCAAGAAATTTGTTTTGCTTTCATTTTGGAAAAACTATCCTCACTCTTAGAAGAAACATACTCATTATCTGAAGGGTGAGATTCATACAAATGGATCCAATACCATGATTTACCCAATATACGATGAGGTATTGGAAGAGATTCTAATGAACCTTGTTCTTGGCGGCCACAACCACATCCTTGGTATCTCATAGTAAGCATGATTATGTTAGGAATAACATACCTAGATGACTTGTAACACAAAGCCATTTCATCATCTTGAGGATGAAATATAATGTCATTGAGGATTATTTCATCTTCTAGCAAGCCACCGGAAGTGAAATTGTCAAAAGGGAAATTCTCCCTTGATCTTTGGAATTTATAACATGGTCTACCACATGCTTGGGATGATAGGGAATATTTTGAACCATAAGGGCTTGCTGAAGATTATACTCTCCATAGACCAGTTGTTTATGACCTTCATCTCCCATGTAGCAAAAGGAGATTCTAATGTAGATGCACCACTTGTCATTGGGAGTCGGGTGTTTGGGTCCACTCATGAAGCGAGGGCCTTTGACTGAACATGAACAATAATCTCCGTAGAGGGACACTTATAGATGGTAGGAAAGTATCCCAACAATGCTCTGCAGTGAGAAAATGGTTGGGGATCCCCTTGTATAGTAAGTTTCTATCCTTCATACTACAATTTTAGACATTGGTGATATGTTGATGGCACAACCTACATGGTGTGAATCCATGGGTGACTAAGAAAGATGTTGTAAGGGAGTTCCAAGTCCAAGACATGGAACTTTGTATCATGGGTTATAGGACCAACTTATAAGGAAAAAGTGATCATCCTAGCTGATTTTCTTTCTTCATTTTCATACACCTTTATGGTGATGACCTTTGTCTCCAAATCAGCTTCTGTGCCTAGCCTAGTTGAACTAGTTTAAGAGTACAAATGTTAAGATCTAACCTACCATCCACAAGCACTCTCTTGACCTTCTTATGCTTTATTATTACCTCAATATGTAAGGGTAGGTTATGGGAGGGATTTTTAGTTAAGGCTTCTGTTGGAATAAAGGTTATGTGTCTTATGAGAGTGATTTGCACTACCATGGCTTGTAAATGCGTAGGGTCAACATCAATAGATACTCTTGATCCCTATAGGGTTTTACAAAGTATGTATTTATGGACGTTAGAAATATTTAGAAGATCTAAGATTGAAATATTAGTTGTAGTCTTCTCTAGTTGATCTAACACATCATAATGAATCTCTTGAGGAGGAGGGGAGTAGGTTCGAAATTTATAACAAGGTGAGATCATCACATTGCCATGACACACTCTCTTGTTTTAATTCTAATTGTATTGATTTTCTCAATGAGTGGGTCAACACAACCTATCAAGGCATCAAAATGGTCTTTGTTGGACACACGTTAACATTCTTATTATGAGATGATTATCCTCGATTAATTTTTTTCTTTCTTCATGATTGGGAAAAGGCTCTTTGAAGATCCCTAAGCTTTCATTTGGAGACTTTGTAGTGGTAACAAAATCTACTTCAATGTCGCCATTGTGACTAGGTCTTGAATATAGTGTTTTAATCTTAAACACTTGTCCATTTTATGACCCTTTACGTGGTGAAACCCACAAAATTCATTCTCCCTAAACCATGATGGTTTAGGTGCATCATCCTCGTAGGGTTGTGTTTAGGGTACTTTACCATGTTTACTGACCTCTAACTATTTTAGTATGGATGATATGGATTCAAATAGAGGGGTAAAAGTACATCATTTATACTCAGTAGGTGGATTTCCCTTTGCAAGTTTCAAGGGTGTGTGGTTCTAAACGACTTGTACTCACTTGGAGTCTACTATCCCATCACTAATGACATTTTTTTTTTATTATGAAAAAATTGGTTTTTCGTTAGACTTGGAATCGTTTTGATCTTGGGATAAAGGTTTTAAAATCCCCCTAGCTAGTAATGCCTTTTCAATTTGACTCCCTTTTTCTATTACCTCCTCGAATGTGTTCCCAAAATGAAGTTGTAGGTGGAACATAATGTCTAGATGGAGGTTGGGAACAAATATGCCTATCAACTATTTTTTAGGTATGGAGCAAGGAAAGTGGCTAGCTAATCCTCTCCATCGCTTTATAAAAACGTAGTGAAGTTTTCATTGTTTCTTTGTTTAGTATTGCTAGAGATCCAACATGGTGACATCATTCTCTATATTAAAAGAGAAGTGTCATACGAAACTTTCTGCTAGTTCTGGCCATGTTGATATGGATCACTTAGGGATGTGAACAAACCATTCTAGCTTTATTTCTCCTAAAATTCGTGGAAAGAGGCGCATAAGATAATTTTCACTGAATGCAACCTCTTGACATGCCATATAAAAATCTTTAATATGGTCATGAGGGTCACCTTTTCCCTTATATTTGTCAAATTTTGGAAAATTAAATTGTCTTGGGAAAGGTACATGTAGCATGGATTTATCGAATGGGTAGGGACATAACTCATCGAACCGATATTTCTTGTTATTGTTACTGGTTTGGCCCTCTTGTAATGCTTGAAGGGTGTTCTTCATAGTAGACCATTCTTGGTGGAAGATACGGGTTGGTCTTACGTGGGTGGGGAATGGTTCTATACAAAGGGTTAAGCCTAGGTGTATGCCCACCCTCATTTTTGGTGAAAAAAGTCCTCATAAGGATCCTTTCGTGTCTCCCATTGAGGAGTGTTTATTGGGAACTCGTGAAATGAAGCCTTAGGTTTTGCCTTTGGTATGGCTTGTTTCACAACTTTTGGTTGTTCCTTTTGTATATGCGAAGCCAAACTTTCTAATTAGCGAGTGAGGGCTTGGACCTGTTGTTCTAATGTAACCTCTTGAATGGGTATTTCATTACGATATTTGTTAGGGGAGGTTGTGCATGATGAACATGTTCTTCATGGTCTTCACAATGAATTTTAATAGGAGGTAAATGATAGTCTCCATCATTTTTGAAAGGTACTTCCTCATTATTTTGTCATGCAAAAGTAGAGGCATGACCTAGGTTTAATATGTCATCTATATGGTGATGAGGACATTCCACTTCCTCTTCCCCTCAAACCATTGTGAAAATGAGAGAAGGGTCCACCGTGGGAGGTAACCTAGCTCCTAGTTCCATAACATGCATAAGAACCTCATGTTTTTTTGAAAAATGTAATCATCAAAATTAGTGGGAGGACGCTCTATATTCATATGAGGAGACTCTTCCTCTCCACCACTATGGTCAACCATGAGATTATCCTCTAAGAGAGGGTTGTCACCTCTAAATATATTTGTTCCTAATCTTTGGGATCCCATCCTCGTAGTAGGCATACTTGAGATAGGAAATACAATGTGAATAATTTCCACTAAGGTTTACTAAAAAGGGACCTTAGTCAAATTTTTTTGTGTAATGACGTTAAATTTCCAAAGCAAGGTGACTATAGAATAACCACAAAATTGATAGATCAAAGAAAACGTATGAACTAAAGAATAACAAACAAGATACCTTGGCAAGGTAATATATGATACAAGTTTTCCTTATAATAATGCAATAATGTACAACACTCAAAATTTAGTTACACCAAATAGTTTACTCTCTAAGATTTCATCTAGATAGGTTTGTAACCAAATAGTGACAACACAATATCACCAGTTAGGTCAAGTTTGCAACAAACAAGGCCTAAATGATAAGAGAATGTTGATGTGATCTTCTAACAAGATATACTAAAATCTAGTTTCTAAACACTAACAAAGTCTAAGCTTTGTAAAATGGATGATACAAATGTGAGCAACGTAACAATGCTATTTGGACATGTAATCAAAATTTACAAGAAAGTAATATTTTAGTATCAAAATGGCACTATAGCGATGCTAAAAAGTAACCTCAACACTCACAAAACTCAAGACAAAGCTAGGGTGTAAAAACTACGTCTAATTATATCAAGAAATTGCTATGTGTGTGAGCAACGTAACCCTACAATATAGAGATTTAGGCCTAATTTCACAATGGAAACAAGACATAAATATCTCAATTGTATGGCTATAATTTGGGAAGCGTAACAACTCAAAAGAAGACAAGGATGAAATTACCTAACTACGATGATAATAAGTCTCAAATATGGGTTTTTGAGATAAGGGGGCCTACTAGATCGTGAGTACATACCATGCACACTTTCAACACTTGCACTCCGACATTGCAACCTAGTTACGTAAGTAGAATACAAAAGTAATGGAAACACGACATCTAGTGGTATCCAGTATATGTTGTTTCCTTTTGTCCAAAAATGGGAAACAAGAAAACAAGGGTGTAGACCAAGTGGTGTTGAAATAAACTTGGTGTTATTTTGGCAGAAGTTTCACCTTGTCTTAGGACAAGTGAAAAACTAGAAAAAATGACACTAAGTGGATTTCGTGATGAAAATCACGTGGTTTCAACTTTAAGAGATTATTTCCCTTGTTGAAAAATAAGATTTTGAATCTAACAAAGTTGTCACTTTGTGAGAGCTCTCAAGTATACTAACTAAGACAAAAACAATGGCTCCAAGTCGACAAGCTTCCTAGGTGGTTCTCTCTTTAGGTGTCACAAGATATCTATGGTGAGCTCAATTTACCAAGGTTTCCCAAGGATTATCTTGGATTTACTTTACCCCCTTCAGTATAATGAGCACTGAAGTGCATTCATTTATAATCTCACTGAGGTCGTGATATAAATATCTTTGATCTAATCTCACCAAGGTGTACTAGACAAGTCGGTAGTGTGGAGCACTTTCTTGTTTCATTCACAATGTTCCCTCTTGCGTGAAATAATTTATGGTTCCTAGGACCACCCCATTGTTGTAGCTTAAGATTTTGCCAAAGGGGTTATGTCCTAGTTGAGCGGACGAGCCATAGCTCTTAACTAAAACCTACAATACAATGTTTTGAATGGTGTGTTGGTGTATTTTTTATCTTTTGGATTAAGCAATTTGGTTTAGACCACCAATGAAACCTATAACACACATGAATGTTAGATTTTGGTTTAAAGAGAGCCCTTATTTCTTTGACAAGCATTTTAGGTCCTTCAAACAAATGATTAGTAGTTCAAAAAGGTTCACAATATCATAGAAAGAGGATTAAGTGTTGTTTTTGTTTCTCAAGATCACACTAGGTGCAAGAGAAGAGCATACACAACAAATAATCCAACTAAATAGAAATGCAAAGCTTGTAAATCAACTAATTACCATAAAAATTTGCAAAGTAAGGTTTATTCCCAATTAATCCAAGTGCTTCTTAATGAAAGACTAAAATTGCTTTTGGTTCCCAAGATCACACTAGGTGCAAGGGAAGAGCATACAAAAATTTAGCCTTGGTTCTTTATCAAATGAAAAAGCTCTTAAACTAAAAGATCAAACATATGTCAAAACATGAAAGTTTGTTCCCTTAAGCAAGAAATGAAGGATGATTGTTCCTACTTACTCCCAAGAAGCAAAAAGTGGTTTAGGGCTGTTTTTGATTCTCAAGATCACACTACGTGGAAGAGAAGATCATACTAGGTGGAAGAGAAGATCATACACAACCATATTCCAAACTCAAAAAAAAGAATGAAAACATATAATCTATCAAACCCTAAGCCAATTTTGTTAGGAATATTGATCTAAAATCAATAAATTGATAAAAATAACATATAAAAACCCTTAAAAACTGTCAGGAATCATAAATTTGAAATTCTATAATTTGAATTTTTTTACCTTGATGCATATGCGTCCCTCTTAGTGCACATGCATTTGAGTCATGCACAGGCACTCACAGTCATGCACATGTGCCTCTATCATTTTTCACACAATCAGTGATGCATGGGAGCTTCTAGTGAGGCATATGTGCTCTAAGTTATACACAAGGACTTTTTTTCACTCAGTAAAAAGAATTCAATGTAATGTAAGGGTGATCAAAGTCATGCAAGGGCACTCACAGTCATGCACGTGAACTCAAAGTCATGCACATGTGCCCCCTTTGGATGCACATGCGCTCATAGTCATGCACATGCACCTTTTTCCTATAGGTGGTCAAAAATCTAGATTTTTGAGAAGATTTCTTGACAAAAGGTCCAATCTTTGGAATTTTGGGTCAATTTTTGACAGGCTTCCTCCTTATATCCTGCAAAAAGCATGAAAACATAATTTCTACCACTAATCTAGTTGAAAAAACTTTCAAAAATGGAAATTGATCTATAAAAATTTGAAAATTACTTGAAAACTTTGAAATTAATCTAAAAATCTTGAGAAATTAATCTAAAAATCTAGAAAGTACTCTAGAAAGCTTGAAAAAAACTAGAAAACATGAAATTAATCTAGAAACTTGAAACCAATCAAAAACTTGAAATGAAATTTTTTGAAACCAAGTTAAAAAGATTTAAAATTGAATGCAATGGGGTATTGTCCCATTGAGCATACCAAATGAAAGAACCATAAAAAAATTTAAACTAATAAACAACTTGAAATGAAAAAATCTGAAACTAAGTTAAAAAGATTTAAAAATTGAATGTAATGGGGTATTATTCCTTATGGGTGTGCCAAATGAAAGCACCATAAACTTTACAAAGAAAATTGCATGACTTAGAAAGGAAAGCTAACACCATTTCCATCCATCTAGACAAGGTTATAAGTCTAGGAATGTAACATTAAGATATAAGTTAAAGTGAATGCTTAACTAGTATGAAAACAATACATGATGTAATTAAACATGCTAACTAATATGCTTGAATTACCTAACATGGGCCTAAATAGACCTAAGAGGGCAATCAAATGGTTATGGTTGTTACTCCAAACAATGGTGAAATACCTCTCCAAATGACTTGTTAATTCACTTTAGATTATTCATCTACTAACTTTGTGAAGGTTTTAGGCAAGGGTTTGAACTTGACTATGAATCATATGTATTATATGAGATGTAAATAAAAACATGGTGTAAAGTATTAAGGTAAGAGATGAACTCTTTTTATAGTTTTCCTTATGGGAGATACTTGTATTTTGGTGCATGTGGGACTAAAAGCCCCAAATTATATTAGAATTGCTAATCATGATTAGGCCTGGCTAATCACAATTAGTGAATTACTAAGTGATTAAGAGGTATGGAGCCTTAATCAACCGCTTAGGGTCAACTAGAAGGCTAAGATAAGCTTTTGAATCTTTTTGAGACATTGTGGAGGTGAATGGGGTGATTTTGAGTGGTTGGAAGAGGGGTTTAAGTCAATATTAGGGCATTTTGACCAAATCAAGGGAAAAATAGGCTTAATTAGCTTATAATCGCTAATTGTCTATTTTGAAGAGGATTTTGGCTTACGATTCATCATAAAGTGACATCCTGAATGTGAAATAGGTTTGGTGATCAATGAAGTGCTTGTTAACTGACCAAAGTGGCAAGAAATGTTAGTTAATTAGTAAAGATTACTAATTATAACAGAATTGGGAAGAATAAGAGTGATTTGTGTGTGTTTTGGCAATAAGATTGCAAAAGCAGAATTTAGGTGTCTACACTTTGCATTATTGTGTTAGAATTATGATCTTAACGTTGCAAAATTTTTTTAGTCAAATATTAAATGGAAAAAGATGTTAAGTGCGAATGAGGACTATTTATGCCAATTTGTATAAAAATGACCATGTTTTAATCATGTAGATGGAAGGGATCATTGAGTATGAAATAAAGGAATGGTTGGCTTGACTTGATTATTTGTAATTATTTCATGATTGAAAAGAATGTACTCTTATTAGATTTATGTGAAAGACATTTCTTGCACTTGGTGTTTAGATCAAGAAAAAATAGTTGTAAAGGCAAGGGCTAGAGTTATCTTGTGATCATCTTAAATAAGTCATCAATGACTCTAAAATTGAAATTGTAAATTATTAATATGAATATATACATTGAGAATATTCTGAAATCTATGACTATGTTGAGTTTATTTCAAATGCTTTGTTTGTCAATATTTCTTGACGATGATGTGTAATAGGAGAAGATTATCATGACTATGTGCATTGGAAATTTGCACAAGCTATGGAATGAGGTTAAAGAACCTCAAAGCTTTGCTAACTCATCCATGCACCATAGGATTAGAGCTAAACAAGAGAAACTAACATGCAAGCATTATAACTTTGACAAAAACATCAAAAACTAACATGTATACTACTCTCTACTCTATGAAAGCTTAATGAAAGTGAACCTAGTATAGATCCTAAGCAATCAAATTGTGTGTTGTTTACTCCATGAGGGTGAATGAATCTCACTAAATGGCTACATGGCCAAGTTTAGCTATTTCATTACTAACCTAACATGGGTGCAAGATGAAGCTATTTTAATGGTGGATGACCCAAGATCAAATGCCTTATTAGCTTGGCTAATGCAAATGAGCTCTTAAGCTTTCTTAGGCTTGTTTTGGCTTTAGCTTATGTAAAGTTGTAGTTTTGTGTAAACAAGGTGTGTTTTGAATGGGTAGGCTTAGCCTTGTATTTATAGTTTTCCAAATGGAAGAGTTTGGAATTCTTGTGCATGTGGGACTAAAGCCCAAAAGCACTTTTAGATTAGATTAGGATAAACATGCTTTAGGATTAGTTAAGCTAGGATTAGGCTAGTTAAAATTGATTAGCAAGTGATTAGAGACTCATTGAGAGTTGGGAGGGGTTTGGATAACCAATTGTGACAAATAGATAGCCTACGAAGCCAATAGAAGTGGTCTAGAGAGAACTAGGGAGGTTCTGAATGGTTGAAAGGAGGAATGTTTAGCTAATAAGAGAGATATTAGCCAAATAAGTTGAATATGGGAAGAATATGACCAAGAAGGTGTCGTAAATGGGCATTCAAGAGTGGAGCGAAGAAGGGTTGATTAACGAAGTGTCATCAATTAATTGAATTGGATGAAATGCTAAGTGTAAGCATATTTTAGGTGTCTACATTTGCCCCTCTTTGGGGTGGCATAAGTGACATCACTTCAAAGAAAGTAGACAAGCATAAACAAGTAGAAAATCTTGAAGGGATAGAAGAAAAATGAGAATAATGAAGGATGCCCCCTCGATTGGCGATGGGGTGATAGAAGAACTTGATCGATGATCGAAAAGATGACAGAAAGATAATAGAAGAAATGATAATGTGAAGAAGAAGAAAAGAAAGGGGATATAGAAGAAAAGGAGTATGAGAAAGGGGGAATGAGCTAACATCCATCCAGTGCCTTTTAAACAACTTTATTTTTCATCATATTGCTAGAGATCTTCATCATCGGTCCTTATTAAAAAGAATGAACAAAAGTGTAGTATGACATGAAAATCCATATATGAACAAATTTCCATTTCTAAAAACACCAAATCCATGCAACATACAAAATGCAATGCAATATGAGAAAGTAAAATATGCGTAACTCCATGCAACATACATAATGCAATGCAATACGAGAAAGTAAACAAGCTAACCTAACAGAGAAACATAATGTAATGTTTTTGTTATCAAGCTTCAATTCCAACCTATTCAAATTAATGACAAGGGTTAATGATGGTGCCCTAAGCAAGGATACATGTAAAGGGAAAATGGAGGACACTTCGGTCTAATGAAAAAGCAATGTGCACTATGAAACAAGATGCAGAAACTCGTTGTGCCCCAGAGTACAGAAGAAGTAAGTAGCCTAACTTTTGTTGATGGAGGTAGATTAAGATGATCCGATCTCGTCTTTCTAGATGACGATTTCACATGCCCAAGGACTTGAACCCGGGTTTCTACCGTTATCACGCCTCTCGGCTCTGCTAGCCAATAGATCACATGCATTTTACATTTCATAGAGTAGAGAGTAGTATACATGTTAGTTTTTGTCAAAGTTATAATGCTTGCATGTTAGTTTCTCTTGTTTAGCTCTAATCCTATGGTGCATGGATGAGTTAGCAAAGCTTTGAGGTTCTTTAACCTCATTCCATAGCTTGTGTAACTTTCTAATGCACACATTTGGCACGCCTTAGGTGGGACACTTTTTCCATCCTCCATTAATGGAGTCACTTTGAAGCTTTTTGTTTTAGTTTCTAACTATTTCTTAGTTTTAATCTTACTTAGGATAGTTACAAAGCTTTCATATTAGTTTCAAAGCTTTCTAGATTAGTTTCAAAGTTTTTAGATTAGTTCAAGTTTTTAGTTTCACTAATATTTTTGTTCTAAATGGAAAAAAATCATGTTTCTTAACTAGTTTAGCTAGGTTTTTTTTTTTTTTTTGCTCTTTGTAGGATCAAAGGAGGTGAAGTGCTGCCAAAAATTGAACCAAATCGATAAAATTTTGATATTTTTAAAAAATCACATGTTTTTTAGCCATCTACAGGAAAGGGGCACACATGCCATTCTCTCAGTGCGCAAGTGCAACTCTCACTATGTTTTTTTACACAAGGGCGTGTAGGCACCAAAAAAGGGGCACGAGCATAAAAAAGGGCGCAGACACCAAAAAAGGGGCGCAGTACGTAAACAAAGTGGCACATGCATCATTAGCAATCTTCCGAGAGGCCATAACTTTTGCTCCCGAACTCGAAATGACTCCGTTTTTGTTGTGTTGGAAAGGTATTGAAGTGAAATACACAATGGAATCATAAAATTAGGATTTTTACTTACCAAAAATTTATGGTTTACATTATTAGGTAAATAGTCATTTTCTAACGTATCTTAAAGTTCAAAAAAGTGTTTTCTTGGCCATTCTAACACTTTGAAATATTTTTGTAGCACTAATAAGTTATTTGTAGGGTTATTTTGGTTTTATTTTTGACTAACTTAGTTAAGTGTTTCATTTCTTAGCTTGAGAAAGGTTTGTAAAGTGTGTATGCTCTCTCCTCGCGCCTTCAAAAGTGATCTTGGAGATCAAAAACACTTGCACAACTTTGTATCATATGTTAAAAACACTTGTTCTAAAAGATAAAGTAATTTTTATGTGATTTAGTAAGAATTTTCACACTTGCGTATGCTCTTCCTTTGCACCTTTTGGTGATCTTAGGAATCAAAATAAAGGTGTAAATTCCCTTTATTGATATCAATTTGCAATGAAAAATTACTAAACTCGTTGTCTACAGGACCTAACGCTTGTCAAAGAAAGGCGTCAAAGACAAAACACAAACCCACTAATACACATGTTTCTTACAGGTTGCCAAATGGTGTGCTACTTAAAACCACATTAAGTTAAGCAAGATAAAAAACACACCATATTCAAAACATTGTATTGCAGGTTTCGGAAAAGGGTACGTCCCTCTCCACTCAACTGGAACATAACCCCTTTGGCATAACGCCTTAAGCTACAACAATGGGGGTGGTTCAGGAACCCCAAAGTAGTCCACGCAAGAGGGAACCTTGTGGATGAAATGGGAAGTGCTCCACACTACCTATCTGACTAGTAATTCCTTTGTGAGATAGAGTTACAAGTTGTCCCTACGTGACCCTTTTAAGTACACATTTGGATGCATTTATTGCCCATTGTGCTTGAAGGGGGAAAAGTCGAGATACTCCCAAACTAGTCATTGCAAATTTTTAGGTAAATCGTCCCACACGTGGATAATCTTTGTAGCACCTAGGACGAGAGAACCACCTAGGAAGATATACTTTGGCCAAGAGCCCACTTTGCCCATTTTAAAACATTGTTGAGTTGTGAACCATATTTTCATTGAGAAACATGGGACGCGTTACTTTCACCTAGTTTTTACTTGCCTTAGGGCAAGGTGAAACTTTGCCGAAGTGAGGCCAAAATTTTCATCCTTTTTTGATTTATTTCCTTCACATTATTTTGACACTTTGTTAATCAAAAGAAGGGTGACTACCTTTGTGTTACCAATCGACTGTTTCTCTCACTTTTATGTCCGTTTACACCCATCCATGTTTGTGGCTGGGTTAGTTAAACATCTAAAGTGTGTGGAGGCATATTCACATCATTGGTAGCCATTTTGATCTTGATACCCATGTCAAGATCGTCATTGTAGTTAGGCGTGGTTCATCACCACATAATTCCTTAGAAGAGTTAGCTTGTTTGTATCATATCACTACAATTTTGATATTTATGTCTTGTTTCTTCTAAACTCGACATAAATACCTATATTATGACTGATTACTGTTGCACACATTCTTAACTATTCCTAGCTATACTTTGATCTTTTTAGTTCGGTTTTATTATTACCTCAATTTTAAAGAGTGTTAGGTGTTACCATTTGTGCGTGTTATATCAATAACACCTCAATATCAATACTTCACTTTCTCGCAAAGTGGGTTAACATATCTTGGTGATATTGTTGTGTCATTCACGAATTGTAATTTCCAATTTTTGAGATATAGGTCTTAATCAAGTTTGAGCTCGCTCGTCGTATATCTTGATTGGGAGATCACATTGACTTCTTGTACTTACTTACGTTTGTTCATTTCCTTGGACTTGGCATACGTGAAGACATATTGTTAATCATCTTGCAACACGAACTAATTTTGGAAATGTAGTTGAGGAGATACTTCATTTAATGGGTTTCAATACCAAAAATTGTATCATTGGTGATTTTATCACTCTATCACATTGGTATTCTCACATTGTTGATTTATTCATACTCTTAACAAATACATCTTGCATTTCACTTAGGGGGTAGTCATTAAGCTTTGGACACATTTACAACTTACCCTAGTGAAACTATCACAAAAAAATGGCTCCCAAAACACATCTAGGGTTAAAGAAACAAACATATGAGGAACAACAAGCACAAGCTTGGGAAACCTCTAATAGACAAGGGTCAAACCCTTCATTGGACATGACTTAGGACCACTGTTTTCTACAAAAGGAAACAGAAGAAATGGTCGACCATAGTGGAAATGAATTAGAATCACCACGTGTAGACTTTGATTTTGACCCTACTCTACTAGACGAGTTTCTTCTCAGGAACAAAGATAGAGTGTTGGCACGGGTCGTCGAATTAGGGGCCAAATTACCCATCGGGAATGAACCAATACTACCTACAAATGACACTACTGATGAGGAACACCCCCTTATCAATATGGAAGATATTTTAACAGGTGGGCATGCTTCCACTTCTTATGAGAAAATGATAAAGTGGTAGGGCATAGAATACCCCTCATCAAAGTGCCACAAAGAAACAAGATAGAACATGAGATAGGGGAAGAACCTCCACAAGTACGAAGAGGAGGAACCTTTAGAAGAAGAGGCTATAAACCAAACCACAATCCAACAACAAATCAGTAACCTAAGCCAAAAAATAGCTTTGTTTGCTTCCCATGTACAAAAAGATGCAAACAAGAACATTCAAAAGTTGAGACCTAAGGTTAAGATCAACGAACTCCATTGGGAAAAACAAGGAGAAGAAGACATAGGGTATCATCATGTTCACATCCCCGCTTCTCCCACTAAAGAACAATTGCTCACACAGGAAGTGCAATCTATGAAAGTGACGCTTGTGAGCTTACAAGAGAACAATATAAGGAGAATAAGGAAATATCAATAAGAAGAAATATGCCCCTATCCTTTTGACAAGACAATGACCCTTCAACCCTTTCCAAAAAAATTTGATATGCCAAAGTTTGAAAAATACAAAGGAAAGGGAGACCCAAGGGATCATGTTAAATATTTCTACATGGCATGTCAAGAGGTGTCTTATAGTGATAATTACCTTATCAGAAATTTTCCCAAGAGTCTCGGAGGTCAAGCATTGGAATGGTTTATGCGCTTACCATGAGGATCAATTTTCACCTGGCCAAAATTGGCAAAAAGATTCGTGTGTCACTTCTCATATAACATAGAGAGTGACATCACCATGGCAGACATGTGTGGAGCTAAACAATTCCCAAATGAGACCTTGGCTAGCTTCCTGCAATGATGGAGAGGGATAACTAGTCACTTCCCTTGCGCTTTCCCTGAAAAGAAGCTAGTCAGTATTTTTGTTCCCAATCTCAACCCGGATATAGCTTTCCACCTCCAAATGCATTGTGTCCACATTTTTAAAGAGGTTATCGAGAAATGGATTTAGATAGAAAAATCTCTCGTTACCAAAGGCACCCTCAAAACCCAATCTAAAGACAACCAAAGTGTCGAACCCGTGGAAAAGCCGAAGATCTTCAAAAAAACAAAAACGTGGTGGGAGATGGAATCACTGATTCCAAACGTGTTCAAATGGTCCAAACTAGTCAACCTTTTAAACTGACCAAGGGCCCAATTCAACCACCACCAAAGCGAAGAACATTCACCTCTCTCAATGAACCATTTTCAGACATATTGAAACAATTGGATGTGGCCCAAATGATGACCTATCCTACTACACAACCATTTGATGACAATGCTCCTAAAAATTAATGGTATAAGGAGCATGAATATTGTGAAATGCATCACGTTAAAGGACATAAGATAGAAAAATGTCTGCGGCTTCGCCATTATATTCAGGACCTCATTGACAACGGGGAAATAGAGGTGGATAACCTTGGCAAAACACAAACACCTAATGAGAAAATGGGTATTTATAAGGAACCCTTCCCCAAGCATGATAAGTTGGAAAAGACAAAGCCGGATCGGGGAGAGTCATCCCAAACCTATAAAATCATGAATTACTTATATACAAAAAGAGATAACAATCATTACGACTCACTTATTAGATGTATTCACTCTCCTGCTGACTGTGTCAACACCATTTAGATCAAGGGAAAGGAATGAGATGCGGTAACAAGGCATGCCCGTCTCGTGATTCTGGAACCCTCTCCGTTGACCTCACAAACTGGTAAATATAACTGTTTAGAACAACTTGAGAAGACGTCTGCTAAGATTTTTATTTTAGATATTCTCAAGATATCCAATGTGCATAAGGGAATTCTGTATCATACTCTTCGGGGTCGGGAATACCCTTAGAAGTTGACCTGCACACCTTTAAGCCACGGTGGAAAACATTGCACCAATTGAACATCTCACTTTCAACCATAGGGAGATCCCTACCAAAAATCCAGCACGTAATCTTCCCTTATATATTGAGGTAGTTGTTGCCCATAGGAAAATCAAATGGGTGCTTATGGATAACGGATCGGGATTGAACATCTACATGCTTAAGTTGGTCAAACAATTGGGACATACAAAGGAAGATCTTGAGTCCCATATTATCACTATCACCGCATACAACAACGTGAATAGAGAGTCGGTAGGAACCATTACGCTGCTATGGAGGTGGGCTCCACTTCTCATCAGATAAAGTTTCACGTCCTAGACTTGGAACTTCTATATAATATGCTTCTAGGCCGACCATGGATTCATGCCATGCAGGCGTGCCATCAACATTTCATCAATGCATCAAGTTGAAGCATGAGGGGCATACAATTACAATACTATGAGATTGAGCCCTTTTCTCATTGTAGATCTCTAAATATCTTTGCAAGAAAGGGTACATATGCATGTCCCTCCTTTGTTATCACTTGTTCCTCTTGATACGAGGCTATGGAATCTGGGTGGATTCAAATTCTCTTAGTTCTTGTGCTCATGGGGTATCCACTTCAACATCTTCATTTGATTCATGGGAGATGAACATCCTAGAATATGGGTGTGGGGAGTATAATGTACAACAAGCGCTCTTGGTTTCTAACCTCTCATTGTCACCTAAGACTATAGGTTGACCTAACCACCACTTCAGGAGACCTAGAGAAGAACACACTATTAGGTCATTCCTACCTAGAGGCTTGTTAGGCGAGGAAAATTACTTGATCCACCTACTACTTGGGTCCCCGAGGACTCTCGGCCATCTTGTTATTGAACCCAGAATATGAAAAATCTAGTAGAATGATGTACTCCATGGGCTACAAATGCCAGGATGTGTAAAAATGAACAAGGACAAAGAGAATCGATCCCTCTTCCACATTTGAAACAAAAAGATAGCATTAGGATTCGTCCTTATGGAGCACACCCCAATGATCAAGATGTGAATTGTTTTGAGTGTGAGGATAGCTCTGATTATCTAGAAAGCAATCTGATTCCCATTGTAGCCAATATGAGGATCTAGCCTCCATGAACCTTTTCATGAATAATGCTGTCTGACCATAACCCCCACTGAACCAACTCTTGACCTTGTATACCCTTCCCTTATTGAATGGGACCAACAACGTCACTTGCCACTAGATTTATTTGAGAATGACAAGGCCATTGTGGAGTTCATGGGCATAAGGGATACAATCCCCATTGGATATCACAAGAAAGCTTTCTTTATCGACTTAGACACCTGTGCCTACTTCGGAGAGGAGGTTGAACTTCATGGTCAACAAAATCTAAAGAAAAGTGAGGGAAAAAGTTTTAAAGAAAAGCCTCGGAAAAAATTGAAGTCCAAGTCGTATAGTGAAAACCTCTTTGAGGTGACAAACAAATAAGAAAATCAAAGGACAAACAAAGTGACCACACGAGGATGAAAATCTTGTAGAGACATCTTTGGATGAAGATCTCAACCTACCTCCTGATCCTACACATATGGAGGATTTATCAAAATTGTTAGTCGAAGAAACCATTGATGTCAACATTGGTACCGAAGAAGATCCCAAGATAGTAAAATTGGGAGCATCACTCTTAGCTAGAGAACAAAAGATGTTCTCTATGTTGCTGTGAGAATTTATTGATGTGTTTGCATGGTCTTACAAAGACATGCCTGACTTAGATCCAAATTTGGTCGTGCACAACCTAGTCCTGCACATAGATGCCATGCCTATAAAATAAAAGATCCAAAATATGCATCCAAGAGTGGCCTTGTTGGTTAAGGAAGGGTTGGAAATATTACTTGCAGCGGGATTCATCAGACTAATTGATTATTCTGAATGGATATTGAACATTGTTCTTGTCTAGAAAAAACCTATCGAGTATCCGAATTTGCACGGATTTTAGGGACATCAATAAGGCTTTCCCTAAAGATGATTTTCTGTTGCCCAACATTGACATGATTGTTGACTCAATGGTAGGGTACGAAATGCTATCACTCATGGATGGCTTTTCGGGTTATAATCAAATTAAGATCGCTAAGGAGGACCAACACAAAATAGCTTTTATGACTCCTTGGGCACCTTCTGCTATCAGGTAATGCCATTTGGCCTTAAGAATGTAGGAGAAACTTATCTGCGGGCCATGACAATGATTTTTCATGATATGATTCATGACTTCATGGAAGACTACGTAGATGACATCATGGGAAAGTCCAAAACAAGAGAGGATCACCCTATCATTTTACGGTGTATCTTTGAACGCCTGTGTGAATATAAAGTCAGGCTGAATCCAAAGAAGTGTGTCTTCGGTTTGTTATCCAGGAAATTATTGGGCTTCATTGTGTCAAGATGAGGTATTGAGGTAGACCCTGCTAAAGTGTTTGCCATCACTGAAATGCCTCCACTTGCGAATATCAAGAAACTACGTAGCTTGCAGAGGGAAAATTCAAGCCATTTGCCACTTTATATCCTAGCTTGTAGATAAATGTCACTCATTCACTCATTTTCTTAAAAAGGACATCGCTTTCATCTGGGGACCCGAGTAACAACAAGCCTTTGCTTTGCTTAAATAGTACCTGGCTAATCCACCTGTCCTCATGCCTCCCACTCTAGGAGAACCACTTTTGCTCTATATTTCTGCTACGCAATACGCTATTGGTGCACTGCTTACCCAATACAACCTTAGCCATAAAGAGAAAGTGGTGTACTATCTGAGTCACACCCTCATCGCCTATGAACTTAATTATCCTCAGATTGAAAAGGCTTGCTTGGCCGTTGTTTTTACCTTTTAGAAACTTTACCATTACCTGCTAAATACTAAGACCAAGCTCATATCCAAGGTTGAGCCACTCAAGTATTTGTTGTCCAAACCTTCCCTCACGGGTAGAATGACTAATTGGATCATTCTACTCGGTGAGTTTGATATTGAATTTGTCCATAAAAATCGGTTAAAGGACAAGTACTTACGTACTGAGCTTGACTAGCGAAAGCACCCTTGCAAAGCACGAAACCTTTGAGTTTGGATCTACCGAGACACCTCCTTGCTCTACATTGAAGAATCTACTATATGGAAGATAAATTTTGATGGATAATTTATGTTTCATGGTTCCGGTCATGCAGGAGTTATCCTTATTACTCCTTCGGGTGATCCTATACCGCAGATTTCCACCTGGCCTTCCCTTGCACGAACAACATTGTGGAATATGAAGCACTTATCGCAGGGATGAAGCTAGCCATCAAGTGGAATATTCATCATGTTAAGGTTGTAGGTGATTTGCAGCTAATCATCAAACAAGTTAATGATGAGTATAAAGTTAGGGATGACAAGCTCATACCTTACAAGAAGTTAGTGGAAACTCTAAAGGAGTATTTTGTGCACATCACCTTTGAGTAAATCCCAAGAGTGCAGAATAGATCAGCAGATGCTATGGCAATGGTGGGATCTATGCTTTGTATTCCACCAGGGAACAATGATATGCCATTCTTCGTAGAAAATCTACGCTGCCCACGTATGACATGCCAAAATATTTCCTAGCTTGTGAGGTTGTTGGTCCCCATTCCCGTGGTACGAACCCATTTTCACCTATCTTAAGGACAACACATTCCCTCCCGATATCTCCCATTATGAAAACTAAAGCCTGATTCGCCAGATATCATGTTACACCCTTTTAGGAGGTACACTTTATTGTCATGGCTATGATGGGAATCTATTACGTTGTCTGGATGTGATGGAGTCAATCCAGGTAATCAAGGAAGTGCACGAAGGGGTATGTGGAACACATACAAATGGAATGGTCTTGACTAAGAAACTTTTGAGAGTAGGTTACTATTGGACTACCATGGAAACTGATTGTTGCAATTATGTTAGAAATGTGTGCTTTGCCAAAAGTATGGAAATTTCATTCATGTTCGTCATGCAACCATTGTAACCAATCACTACCCCATGGACATTCTCCAAGTGGGGACTTGATTTAATAGGGAAACTTACTCCTACCTCATCTAATGGTCATACACATATCATCACAGCCACAAAATATTTTACAAAATGGGTGGAGGCCGTCCCTTTAACCTATGTCACAGGAGCACATATTTCTAAATTCATCATGAATCACATTATTTGCCAATATGGTGTTCTCGATGACCATTATTACTGATTATGGGAAGTCATTTAAGAAGAAAGCGTGAAAGGTCTTTACCAATGGTTCCAAATCAAATTGAAATGGTCCACACCATATTACTCTCGGGGTAATGGACAAGTGAGGTAACAAACAATACTTTAGTCGGGATAATGGAGAAGATGGTCAACAAAACAAGTCGAAAGCGCCACCTACA
Organism: Taxus wallichiana var. yunnanensis; assembly: GCA_018340775.1. NCBI lineage: Eukaryota > Viridiplantae > Streptophyta > Pinopsida > Cupressales > Taxaceae > Taxus > Taxus wallichiana. The sequence goes on along the minus strand of CM031238.1, from coordinate 459,319,634 downwards.
AATCCATCCACCCTTTGGGATTACCGAACATCCATTCGCACCCCTACGGAGTACGACACCATATTCCTTAGTGTTTGGGACAAAAAATATCATCCCCTTAGAGATTGAACTTTTGTCTTTGAGGATCTCTCTTTTAGACTATCTTGATAAGGATGAAGATTATCGAGTGGCAAGACTTGCTGAGTTGGAGCTCTTTGGATGAGAGGTTCATTCGTGCCCTTAATCACTGAAGGTGTATCAACATAGAGTCTCTAGAAATTACAACAAGAGAATCATCCCTCGTCAGTTTGAAGTTGGTGATTTGGTTATGAAGGAGAACCAGTTAGACACTAGAGTGGAGCAAGAAAAGAAAGGAAAGATCAAACCACATTGGTTAGGACCCTATGTCATAGTTTCCAAGTACGACACCAGGGCATACAAACTGGCTCACCCCAATCTTTGATGAGCTCGGAAGCCCGTGAACACCATGCATCTTAAGAAGTTCTATGCTTGAACATGGCGCAAAAATAAAAAAATACAAAAACATCAAAAAAATTTAGAAAAAGAAAAAAGAGAAAACATGTCATCCACTAGTGAAAACCACGCAATTGTGGCACTTTGGACTAGTCCTTGGGTGAAAACTAGTTTCTGGCACCTCAGGAGGATTCATTGTTCACAAGCATTCTATATTAAAAGGGTATTTGTCTTTGGCTTTGGACCTAGTTTTTCCTTCAAGTTTCCTTGTGCACACCACCATCTGTCAAAGCCTTGATCTAGCTTTGCCTTCTTCTATTTATCTGTATGGGGCATGATCTTTCGTTATTTCCCATCTTGCTGCGAAAGCAACTCAACGACTTCACCTTCTTGTTCATAAGTGCATGGCTTCTGCCCTTGTATATTCCCCATCTAACACTGGGGGCATCCATGCTTTCTTGGTTACCTACACATAGCTTTGGAAAACCGTTAAAAAACACAAAAACAATAGAAAATTGTTTTGAGAAAACACAAAAACAATAGAAAATTGTTTGAGAAAAACAAAAAAACAATAGAAAATTGTTTCACAAAAACCTAAACAATAGAAAAATGGTGCATGTAAACATATCTTACAAAAACATTTACTTGCATTGTCTTGTTTCCTTGCTTTGCTTGTTGCTTGTATAGTGTTTTGCGTGCTTGCTTTTGAGTTGTTTGTTGCTTGGGTGTACTTTGTCATAGTTCATCTTTTCTTGCTTAGATTTGATTTGTTCTTGCTTGTGTATATTGCGGTGTGTCTAAACATGTTAAGTGAATCTTAGGAGATCATGATGTAATGTTTTAACTCATTATGTTCTTTCTTAATATTTGATTGTGTTTGTTACTTGTTAATAAAGCATGGCAAATCATGGTGTATTGCATTAATTCCTAGTGTTATTTGTTAACATTTGGTTGTGTTTCTTGCATGTGCTCTGTTTTGTTATCATTCACATCACCTTACCATCACTATCATCACATCTAACAACATCTATACATCATATATAAACAAAAATTCTAAGTTTTACATCATGCATGTATGCTAAGCTAATAATCACATATCATATCATCAATGGGGGTAAGAGGGGTTGTGCATAATAAAAAATCTATCCCCCCCCCCCCACACTAATATCATCATATCATCCTGTCCATATATATCAAACATCACATGAATAAAACATTTGATATCATCTACGGATCTATCATCTAACATTCTAAACAAGCACATGTCTATACATAAAACATCGGGATAATGTACATGTAAAATGTGAAATCTGATAACATCATAACAACATCCATAAGTGCTGAATCAAGCAAATAACATGCATCGAATCCAATGCAGGCAACATGCCCACTCAAGATACTAAATATGATTCATGTCCCATTGTCAATTAGTTCCCCATGAGTTTAAAGACAAAGCAAAAACCATCTATATACATGTATCAAAACCAAAGACATACATCATCTCATAATCATGTGAGTCTGAGCCAACAAAGTAATCCTTATATATATATATACATGTGTGTCAAAATATACATCTATATCAAACATGGATACAAATCGTGCTCTATATCAAAAATGCCTTTAACTGAGGCGTACAAAGGCGATACATCAATAATGTCTGTGTACATACATACAATGTCCTAAGAAGTACCCAATACAATACATCAGCGATACATAATGCCATAAAAAAGGGGCATGTATATGAAAGAATCAAGCCTTCATCTTGAGGCATCGTCAAAAATACATGTCTACAATCACTGTACATAAAAAAATCAGCCTTTATAAGAGGCATACATACAAAAGAATCTATACAAACAAAAATGTGGCTGTCAACCACAACTCTTGCCCTTGTCGGGGCTCGAGATCTGTCCTTTGGACTTTGGAACTCGGTGGCTAGGATGACGCCTGGTCTTGCCGGCCATTTGCTCTGGTAGAGGCATGCCTAATAGATCTAGTCAATGGCCGGATCTCCGTGATCGAGAGCGATGTACTGACCACGATGTTGTGGTAGTACCACTCACTACTTTAGCGGCACCACTCTGTAATAAGCGTAATGTAAAAAGGTCCTCCCCACCAAGCTTTGGTGGCATCACAAATCAGATCTGCATCAGGAGGTGGCGTTTCCTAAGGGTAGTATCTCTGTCACTGTAACTTGGCCAGTGCTGCCTTCACTGTCTAGAAGTGGTGGCCTATTGATCCCTCTCTATGGTCATTACCTATAGCTCGGTGCGGGCCTGGTCCCTCTATGCTAATAATGCCTATGAACAGGCATACACGTGATCTCTTTGTGCCACAACCATATGCACCTGTGACTGGGACTGATGTAGGAGGCTAAATATCTGAGCCTCTTCTGCTGCTGTCTCTCAGGTTTGGCTCTGCCATGCACCTCTGTCATCTCACGGGCGGCTGGGCCTGAGCCTGATCTCACCCTGATAGTAATGTCACAATGTGGGCTTGGGCCTCATCGCGCTCTGTTATGGCTGTCATGCACCAGCCTTGAGCCTCATCTCTCTCTACTTTGGCCATGTCTCTCTCGGCTATGAGCTGCCACACTGCACTGTGCTATGGTCTGTGCGTGCCATGGCTATGAGGCTATGTGTGCCTTAGGGACTAGTCCCTATGGTGCTCTAAAAGACTACCCCTACTTAAATACCTTACCTCTGGGTGGATGATGACTACCACGTACCTTAGGCCCTGTGGCCTCGGTCCCTATGCCTATGGGGCACCCTGTCCATCATGAGGGATGCCATCAAATGGATCCTCTAGGGTCTGGCCCCAGTGCCACTACTCTAGGTCGACACTCTGCTCCATGCCATATCTCTACAGGTGGGTGAATACCTACTGCCCAAGCTACCTCTGGAATAGTAAGATGTTGAACTCTCACCTATATCTGAATAGGCTGCTAAGGTGAACACATACATCTCTACCAACTACTACCTAAGCCATGTATGATGGCTCCTCGGGATCTCAGACTCGGAATGGGCCCACAGGGCATCCAATAGCTATATGATCCCATGACCATATCTGTAGTAATGATGCAGGCCCCACGGTCTTCTGACCGTGGTATGTAATCAGGTGTAGATCCCAGTATAAATGGGCTAGTATACACTGCCCCCAACAATATCTCTCACCATTGTAAATGCCATGAACTAGTGGCAGTAATCCTCTCGGGAATGAAGTCCCTATCTTATCAGTGAGTAGGAACCCACTGATAAGCGCCATGATATAGAGAGGTCCCGATGCAATGTTGGGTCAGAGATGCACTCATGTAAAGCTATGGTCATCTGTCATGTGGGATGTCATCGACCCTAAATAGAGCACTGCACACTACTCTAATCAACCCTACATCTGAGCTATACTCGATCAATGTACCCATCATGGGTGTGCACAGAATCCACCACACATCCTCTATGGTCACTGTCATCTCCCCTGTGGGCAACCTAAAACACTAGCTCTCACTATGCCATCACTCGGTGAGCACAGTCAGGAGGCCATGATCCAGTACAATCGATGGCATCCGAGCCATGGGCCCAACCCCACTTGCCTCCAGTAGTATCACCATCGCTCGTTGGTCACGCCGGGCATATGTGCCCTCTAACTCAACAATCCGAGAGTGACACTCTCGTTTTCGCAATACCGGTAGTCATCTCTACAAAATAACATGCCACTCATTAGTTTCTAGCATTTCCTCTAAAAATCTATCTCATCTTTTAGGGTTAACCCAAAAATCCTAAAAATTCTTCTAAGTGTCACATTTTTGGACACTTTCCTATCTTTTTCTACCTGTCTAGGGCACCTGCGTGCCCTTTTGGGCATGTGTGCCATGTTCTCGGTACTGCGCACTTATGCAAGTGTGTTTTCTGGCACGTGCACCCTCTTTCGGGCATCTGCGCCCCCTTTTTGGCATGTGTGCCACCAAATTGGTGCTTGCGCATGGACATGTGCACTTCTGCGTATGTGCGCTTGCCTATCCATGCCTGCGCCATGCTTTTGGCATGTGCGCCCCTTTCTCATCATGTGCACATGCATGCACATGTGCTCGTGTGTGTGCGAGTTCACATGTGTGTATGTGTTATTTGTGGCTGTGCATGTGTGCGCATCGACCTAGCACCTGTGCCCTCAAAAGGATGCCTGCGTCCCCAAAATAGTGCCTGCACACCCTATCTCACGACTGCGCCTATGCACAGGCACGCCTACACATTTTCTATGCTTAAACGACCTAATTAATGCATTAATGACAAAATTTTAAAAGCAAGGTTGTGATACTCACAAATGGGCCATCGTCTGCGTGCTGCTGGTACCCCTGGACTACATCCGCACGCCTTAAAGGGTCTCGTGTGATCACCATGGTTCTCCTGAGTGTCAGAGCCTCACAATAATTTTTCTAAACTGAGTGGTTAAAATGAATTGATTGCGATTTTTTATCCCCACAGGGGTATATTAACCTATTTTCACCATTCGGTGGGTGGGCGACCGTTTCGATCGCCGTTTTCTCCTCATTTCTTTGTGGAATACATTTTTTTATTAAATAATTTTTTTCTCTTAACATTTTCTTTGTATTGGGGCATTTTTTGCTATCGATACCCCATTGTTCTCCCTTAGACAATGTTATTACTCCTTGGTGATTTTTACTCTTCTTCCCACTCTCGTAAATAATTATTTTCTTAATTTTTCCACTAAACTAGGACATTAGTTGTCCTTTATTTCTCCTTTCTTCCACCTAGGGCACTTTTTGTCACCCCTACACCCTTTGATTTATTCTTATACTTTCTTCTCCTGTTCACCATGGTTTGGAAGACAAAAATACTAAAAATAGTATATATATCAAAAAATCCAAAAACAGGGCAATTTTTTTCAAAAAATCCTAAAAAGTAAAAAAACCCTACAAAAATGGTAACTTGCTTATTACGGCTGAAACTTGTGTCTTGCGCATGGTATTTTCTCCATATCCTAGTGGTTTGTCTCACATCTTCCCGATTAATGGAACTCGCAGATCACCAGATTCACAACCATTCACAAAGCTATTTGCTTTCTTAAATCTGCTACTGGGGCACTTTTGTTGCTTGGTGTTGTTTCGTTGTGCACAAATGATTTTCATGGACCCTATGTCCATTTTCATTTCCCCTTGCATGTATCCTTTCTTGGGGCATAATTTTTAACCCTTTTTGTCAATCATAAACTTGTGGATCTCTTCAGCACTGATAACAAAACATTTGTACAACTGTCTTGACTATTGTTGGGTTGGATATGTGCGTTTGTACTTGTTTTCCTTGTTATATAAGCTTGTTTCCTTCTCATATTGCATTGCATTATTGTATGTTGCATGGAGTCGGTACTTTCAGCAATGGACAATTATTTGTAGTATGGCTTTCATGTCATTCTACCATTGTTGTATGCTTATATTTTTCATAAGGACCGATGATGTAGTTCCCATGGAAACATGATGACATAAAAATTATTCAAATACACAACGGCTAGAGGCTAAGCTCTTCTCTCCCCTTGTCCATATTTCTTCTACTTCACTTCCCTTTCACCCCTAATTTTCTCTCTCGTCGGGGCATCCTGCCTCTTCCCCATTCTTTTACCTATCTCTTATCTTTTTCGATCGTTGATCGACTTCTTCCATCACCCCATTGACACTTGAGGGGGCATCTCTCCCTCCTACTAATTTTTCTTCTATCCCTTCAAATTTTTTCTTCCATCTACTATCTTTGAAGTGGTGTCACTTACGCCACCGCAAAGAGAGGAAAATGTAGACACCTATAATTATGCCCAAGCAATTTAAAAACTTAAATTGTGCTAATTATCTCTTTTCCCACAAATTGACGACATATTGTCGATAACACCCATCTTCTCTTCTATTCTCATGAATGGTAGTCCTATTGGGTTCTTTCCTAGCACACAAGGATTAAGGAAAGGGGATCCCCTCTCCCCTTTCCTCTTTATTTTAATGGTGAAGCTCTCAGTAGAAGACTCAATGTTGAAATAGAAAAGGGTTCCATCAAAGGGATTTCTCTAGCACTTGAGATGGATAAAGTTTCTCATCAACACTTTGTTGATGACACTTTTGTGGTGGGGGAAGCTACTTTCGGAATCTAGAAAACTCAAAAGAATTCTTGATGATTATATGGATGTCTTGGGACAGCTGATTAACTTCAAAAAAGCTCTCTTTTTTCTGAACACTATGGACGATCATTTGTAAGAAGATTGCCGAAATTTTTGAATGCACCTACAAACCCTTTCCCACCTTATATTTAGGCATTCCTCTTGGAGATAGGAGGCCCTCCTGTTTTGAGTGGAACTTTCTAATTGAGAGGTTTGAAAGGAAATTATTTGGTTGGAAAGCTAATCTTTTATCCTAAGCTGGAAAAATTACTCTTTTGATTACCTCTCTAGAGCCTCCCTGTGTATGCCATGTCAATTTACCAACTTCCTGTCACAATTGGGGAAAGATTGGAAAAAATCCAAAAGAGGTTTTTATGGAGTGGTACTGAAAGTAAGGATAGAATTCCTCTAGTTGCATGGAGTAGAGTGTGTAGACCCAAGAAGCTTGGGGGACTTGGTCTCGTAGAGGCCGGTCCAAAATGAATAAAGCTCTACTTGCCAAGATTGGGTGGAGACTAACTAAGGAAAATGGAGTTTGGGCCAGAATCCTTAAGAGAAAATATTGGCTAGGATAATAATGACTAAAAGATGGATGTTTAAATAGGAGAATTTCAATGGCTCAAGCGGTTGGAAAGCCATTAACTGGGCCAAAGAAATTATGAATAAGGGCAGTAGATGGAAAATAGGAAGAGGCAATGAGATAGATTTTTGGAAAGATAAATGGGCAGGGGATTTTACCCTCCAAGATAAATTTCCACAAATCTCTACATTAATGGAAGCTAAATATGGAGTAAAGGTGAAAAACTACATGGCTATGGAAGAGAGTTTTCAGACATGGAAAAATTTGGAAATGGATAGACATGATCTAAATGATCAAATGAGAGGGATCAATGAGTTCTTACAAAATTATGTATCATATAACAGCAAAGACCAAGATAGAATCATCTAGGATAAGGATCCTTGTGGAAATTTTACTGTCAAATCAGCCTATGGCCTCTTTTTTGAGGGTCAAACTGGAGAAGAATATTTAATGGCTGGGAATATTTGGAACACGAATATTAATCCTAAGGTAAATGTGTTCAGCTAGCTCACTTTTGGAAACAAAATTCTCATGGTTGATAATCTGGAAAAAAGAGGCTTCCAATGGGTTAATAGATGTGTGCTATGTAAAAGAAAAATGGAATTTGTAAATCATATGTTTTTGGAATGCACGTATGCACATCAACTATTCTCCTCAATTTTGATTGGCTTCTCGGTTAAGTGGGTTATCCCCAAAGATATAAAGGAAGATTGGAACCAATGGGTATGCCCTTTTCATAGTCAAGGGCTTAAAAATATATGGATCATAAGCTTAAGCCATCTCGGTGGGAAATATGGAAGGAGAGAAACCAAAGGATTTTCAAGGACAAGAGTATCCCTATAAAACTGTCAATAAAAAATATTTTTCAGGTAGTTAGAAACAATTTCTCAATCCTCAGGAAAAAAGAATTGGAAATTTTGGATTATGAACATGAGCCCCTTGCTCTCCCTTCATTCTTCCCTCTCTTGTGCCTCGAGTCATAATTTTTTCTTTTTAGGCACTCAAGATTTTCGGAAATGGCACCATTGGATAGATAGATTTTCTTAGCTTTCGAGAAAGGTAAAGTTTTCCTCCTAACTCCATGTATTTTTGAAGTTATGGCTGGTAGATTTTTGTGGGAAATTTTCCCCTGAAAGGCCCATGAGCCAGTAATATGTTGCCCATGTGTCCTCGGGAGTGGCGGAGGTGGAGGTAAACTTGGAATTTTACCAAGTGATTCGGAAAGTTTTCAAAAAGAATATTTCACCCCTTGAAGGCCCGTGAGGTGAATTGGATCCTGCCACGTGTCAGGGGAAGAAATTAGGAAAAACTTCCTAAGTGTTGGTGCAACTAAAATTTTTCAGCCCCAAGGCCCTGCCCGCACCCGACACATATTGCATGCCACGTGTCCTTAGGAAGAAGTGGCGAGAGGTGGAGATGAAGTTAAAATTTTGGCAAAATGTTTTAAGGGGTGCAAAGTCAAATTTTTTCCCACAAGGTCCCACATCTAATGGCCTCATGCCACGTGTCTCAAGACCCACGGACCGCGGAGGGAGATTTAAAATTTTGGCAAAGTGTTTTGGTTAGGTCAAAGGAAAATTATTTGGCCAAGGCCCACTGTTGACTAGTAGAATCATGCCATGTTTAGGGGCATCAAACTTCGAGTCGCGGGGAAAGATTGGGAATTTTTCCCAAAGGTTTAGCCTGAGAAGGTTTTCCCCAAGTTCACCCCGAAGGATCTGCCACATGTCTTGAGCTGCTTGGAATGTGGCACGAGAAAATTTTTCCCAAAGAAAAATGGGGGAAATTTCAAAAATTTCGCCCCCCGTGAGCAAAATCTTGCCAAATGTTAAAAATGAAAAGGCCCAGGGAAAAAGGAAAGGAAAATCCCACAACCAATGGGGTTTTCCATGTGTCCAAGTTAGAAAAATGGTCAAAAAGTGATGGAAAAATTTAAGAGGAAATGCCCCGGTGAATCACCTCTTGCCACGTGTCCTCAGATCATCGGCCCGGTGGAGATTTTTGGAAAATTTTTCCAATGGTCAAAATGATGGAAAATGAGGCATCAAGAGCCCGTGGCCAATGGAATCATGCCATGTGGCACCAAAATGATGGAGCATGGGGATTTTTGGGAAATTTTCCCAAATGCAAAAAGTGGAAAATTTCAAATTTTCGCCCGCCAATCCGTTTTGGCCCTGTTTTGCCCTAAAATTTCAAATGGCCATAACTTTTGATCCAGAGCTCGGTTTTTGCGTTCTTTATATCAATGGAAAGATGGTGAAATTATCTACAAGATTTTGGGGTCAATTTTGTATTTTGATGGAGTTTGGAGAGAGAAAATTGAAAAACCCTTGGCACGTGGTAATGGATAGAAATGACGTTTCAACCACCATTTTTAATGAAGAATGGCTCGCATTCTCTCCCAGCATGGTGAAAAATGTCAGGGAATGGACCTGTAAGGATGCCCATGCTATTTTATTGCATTTTTGGTTAGTGGTTGAAGCTCTCCCATGTTTTCCCATGTTTCTCTCTCCTGGGCTCATTTTTGCATTGTAAAAGCCAGATTTGGCTCATTTTTGAAGGTTGAACATTTTTCATGTATTGCAGGCTCCCTCTTTCACCTTGAAAGTGATTTTGTGGAAAATCAGACCTCTTCCAAGACTGTAACCTATTTTTTACCTCTCAGATGTTGTAATGCATGTGTTTTGATGTTGGAAATGACAATGCAAGCTCTGTGAATGAGTTTTAATCCTTTGTTTGTGTTGTTTGCTTCATTTCTGACCTTTCATTACATTTTATCAGTTTGTGCATGATTTTTGTTGCATTTCTATGATTTGTGTCAATCTGCAGAAGTAAAAAATGCTCACCACTCCTTTGGTGCATCACCTTATTAGCATTAGTTTCAGTTTTTGCATTCTCTATCTCTGTCCCCTTGGAATTTAGAGTAGGATCTTGAATTCAAAACCCTTCTGTAACTTGTAAGTAATACACTTGATCAGAGGAGTTGAGGAACAGCCTCTAATCTGGAGATTCTTTTCCCATTTTTACAAGTCCCACACTTGGGGAAAAGATTCAATGTTGTGCAATCACACTGGATGTCCAAAATGTCAAACTAGAAATTTGATCAACATCCAGGGGTGTTGCTGATTTGCACCAATAGTTTTGGCATGCCAGTGGGACCTTAGAGGTCTTCATCTTCATTGCAACAAAATTGATGTGCATTTGTTGCAAGTTTCTTGCTTAAAAAGAGCCTAAATTACACATTGGTGACTCGAGGAAGAAGAATCAGCTGGTTTTAGCAGTGTAGACCTGAAAACTCATGAGAAGAATCACCACAAGGTCAAGAGTTGGAGAAGAAGAGGTGTTGTTTGAGTATCTGCAATTATCTCCAAGAAGAAGGAAAAGAGGGAGGAGAATTCAAAGGTCTCCATCTCCACCAAACAGAACTCTATCAACTCCTCCACGTGGTAGGCCTTTCATTCAATCAACAAGGGTTCTAAGGCCAATCAGAATGGCACAACACAACCCCTATGTCAATTTCAGTAGAAGCCCACTTGCTCTCAATGCACAAAATCAATCCCAGTTGCAGCATTGAAGAACATTCCATACTTTATTGGAGAGAATCAGACCACTCTGGTGATCATGTTAAGGATATTGCTAATATTTGTGTAATCCATGAGATTAATGAGATGCGAGTTCTTTGTCAAAAACTTTGGCATCTTCATTCAAAGGAAAGCTTTGTAATGGTTAGGAGTCTTGCCTCAGGTTCTATCAAAATTGGAACCAGCTATGTATAGCCCTCCATGAGTAGTTTGGAGAAAAGGGAGATAACTTGTCCCTTTTGGAGCAGTTGACAACCATCAAGAGAGCTCCCAATGAGCGGTGATGGTGACTTGACTTCAGGTTTCAAATGACTTGGGAGAGAATTCCAGTGGCAGTAAGGCCAACAGTAGAAGGTGCTTTTCTATATTACCTTAAAGCTTTAAATTCTGATATTTCTATGTTAATTCAATCCATGGGAGGCACAACTATCCTGTTGCTTATAGCATTGCCATTAGAGCTGAAAATTGTTTGATTCAAGCTGGAAAGCTAGCTCCTAGCCTCAATGCCATTATATCCAAGTTTAGAGAGCCCAAGTACTAGTCAAGTGCCTATTTTAGCTCCTATTCCCACTCCTAGAAATCAGAATTCAAGTGAAGCTTCTACTTCATCTTCTAGTGCCTCAAATGAACTTCAAGAAGTCATGAAGCAATTGCAAAATTTAGGTAATGAGCTGGTTACACTCAAGAGGCAGCAAGCCCAAGGTTTTAGACCTTCTTTCCAGCCTCAAGCTCAAGCCTAATAGGCAGCCATACCAGCCTCAAAGACCACCCAATCCAGTTGCAAATCAAAATCAAACAAGACCTCCTGCCAACAGACCATTTCAGCCCTATAATCCCAATGTTACATCTGCCTCTAAAGCAATAGTGCCAGTGCAAAACAACATAGCTCAAGAGTATGATTGGTGTTTCCCATGCAATGAACCTCACAACCAGTCTATGTGTTTCAACGGTGCCTTAAATCAAGCATTAATGGTGACTACAACTGGTGTGGAGGGTGAAGGGAGTCAAGGAAATAACCAACAACAAGAAACATTCAGCAGCAATCAGCTCCAAATGATACCACACTTGTAAACTGGTAGGTAGAAGATTTTTGTGGCATGAATCAAATGATTCCCCAAAGTGTTGCAGCCAACACAAGGTCAAAAAGGAGAAATTTGGGTGAAGAACAGCCATTGGCTCCAAGTAATCCACAATCTTCTATCACTCCACAAATTATTGGCAAACAAAATGCAGTTCCAAACACGCAAGGGCTGCCTAAAACAGCTCCTAGGCCAACTCAAATGCTAGTTGTTTTGCCCATATGCAAGGAATGAATGTGTAGGCCAAGGGACAACAAAGAGATGCTTCATCTCCATTCAACATCATTGATCAGATGAAGAAGACAAATGTAAACATATCAATGTGGGAATCACTATCCATCCCAGGCCAAAGAGATTTGCTACAAGCTGCCATGAAGGACTGGTCAACTTCAAATCAGCAAGTCCAAATGCAAGAGAAGGTACTCACAAATGTTTCCCAGCCTGAGGGAATCATGGAGGACAGCAAGGTAAAATGTTGAAGCCCCCTCCATTCTATGTTTCATTGATCATTGGAAACCATTTAGTACACAATTGCATGCATGATTGATTCTGGGGCAAGTAGTTCAGTAATGCCCAAGAAAATAGTTGATCAGTTGGGAATTCAATATGAAGTCATATCCAAAGGGGTAGTGCAATTGGATGGGACAGTAGTAACAATAGTTGGAGTGATAAAAAACTTGAGTCTTACTTGCATGCATGCCCCAACGTTGTTGTTTTGCAAGATGTCTCGGTAATAGACCTTCCACCACTCTTTGCCCTATGTTTGTCAAGGGATTTCATAGCCAAGATTGGAGGTTACTTATCTGCTGATTGGTCACACATGTTGTTCAGAACAAGATATGGAACTAAAGCCACAATCAGATCTGAGCCTATTGCAAACTTTCACATTGAGCCTTACACTCCAAGCCAAATCAATACCAATTGTTCAGCGTTTGATCAAGAGGATTATCCAAGCACTGATGAAGCTGACACCAAGGTTGGAAGTATCCCAGATCTGACTCTTGATGAATGGGAAAACAAGGTGCATGCTTTTGATCCTTATCAAGAAATAGAAGAATCTGAGCTAGGAGTCTATTGCATGCATGAAGAAAATCAGCCTATTCCTAGCATCACCAAGCCAAACCACAAGGATGACAATGAGGTATGGAAGTTGTTTTTGATGGATCAAGGAGTAGACAAGGTGCAGGAGGGGGAGCTATGCTTGTTTCACCTCAAGGAGTTAAGTATTATTCAGCTTTTAGATTTCAGTTTGCATGCTCTAATAACATTGCTGAATATGAAGCTTTGATACAAGGATTGCATTGGTCAATCAAGAGAGGAATAAAGAACTTGCAAGTCTTTGGTGATAGTGAGTTGATTGTCAACCAAGTTAAGGGGCAGCATCGTTGTCAAGAATGATCTGCTCAAGTGCTACAAAAATAGGGTGTGGGACCTCATTGAAGATTTTGAGGGCTTTGGCATCAAATCCATTCCTAGAAAAGAGAACCAAGCTGCTGACAGGCTTGCAGCAGTTGGAGCAGCCTTTGACGTTGTTGAAAGCATCAAAAAGACAAGGTATAGCCAAACATCCATGTGATTGTAAGGCCTTCAGTGCCAGACAACAATGTAAGTTGGCAAGTGTTTGAAAATGATCAACAAATCATCCATTTCTTACAAGAAGAGGCTGAGTTCTCAGCTAAAAATTAGGAAAAGTTGGAGCAGCAATATGGTGACCAAGTGGTACAGTTGAGAACCAACAAACTACCAAAGGGACTTATTACTTTGGAGTCCATTTTCAATCCTAATGATCAGTTTAGGAAGGAGAAAGCAAACATCCAAGTCAAGGGAGAAGATTCGGTGTCCATCTTGGTGGAAGAAGGAAAATCACTCCAAGTTGGTAAAGTGACAACTGAGCAAGAAAGGTATGAGTTCATACAACTTTGTCAAGAATTCCCTGATGTGTTTCTTGGAGCTATGAAGATTTGAAAGGTTTTAACCGAGTTAGCTCAACACACCATTGAATTGGATCAAGTACTAAACCCATCAGGAAAAAACAAAGGCCAGTCAATCCACACATGGAGCCTCTCATGAGAAAAGAATTGAATAAGTTGATAGAGTCAAGAATCATATTCCCTATCAAGCATTCTAGTTGGGTGGCCAACTTGGTTCCAGTTAGAAAGAAGAGTGGGGAAATCAGATTGTGTGTTGACTTCAGAGATTTGAATAGAGCATCTCTCAAGGATCATTATCCACTTCCTTCTATGGAGCAGATTTTACAAGTTGTTGCTGGCTCTGAGAGGTTTTCATTACTTGATGGCTATTTAGGGTACAATCAGATTATGGTGAAAGAAGAGGATCAGTTCAAGACAACCTTTACAACCAAATGGGGAACTTATGCATACAGGAAAATGCCATTTGGGTTGTCCAACACTTGGAGCTACTTTCAAAGAGCAATGGACATGGCGTTCAAGGATTTGATTAACAACATGGTGCTGATATATCTTGATGATATCACTATTTTTTCAAAAAATGCAGTCAGACCATCTCTTTCATTTGAGACAAGTGTTCCAAAGGTGTAGAAGATTTGGAGTATCCTTGAATCCTAAAAAGTGTATTTTTCTAGCCCATGAAGGAAAGCTCCTTGGCCACATTGTCTCCAAAGAAGGATTAGCAATTGATCCAGAAAGAGTTGAAGCCATAAGAGCACTACCATTGCCAAGCCACAAGAAGGCCCTTCAAAGTTTCTTGGGGAGAATAAATTTTGTTCGGAGGTTTGTCCCAAATTTTGCAGCCCTAGTCAAGCCTATCACCAAGATGTTAAAGAAAAGCATGGCTTTCAAATGGAAGAGAAGGAAAGGAAAGTTTTGAAGCAATCAAAGAAGCCATCTCTCAAGCCCCAACTCTCATTAACCAGATTTCTCAAGGATTTCATCCTCTATGCATTTGGGGGTGATGATACTATTTCTGCAATTTTGGTACAATGAGAACAAAGACAATGATGAGCAGCCAATTGCTTTCTTTAGCCAAAGCCTGGAGGACTATGAGGTGAGATATTCTTTCATTGAGAAGCATGTTCTTGCAGTAATCAGGAGCTTGAAGAAATTCAAGCATCTAGTTTCAAACAACAAGGTTCAATTGCTGGTTTCTCATGTGGGAGTTAAAGACTTCCTCCTCAACAAAGACTTGAATGAAAAGAGAGTAGGTTGGATTACTCATGTCATGGAGTATGACATTGAGATCAAAGTCACCAAGTTGGTTAGAGGAAAAGGTTGTGTGTGAGCTGGTCTTGAACAAACAAAAGGAAGCATGCAATGAGAAGGAGGTTGTTTTGGCATTGCAAGACAACCATGAGCAAGGAAGCACTCAAAAGGAAAATGATGGTGTCCTCACTCCTTGCTGGACCCAAGACATAATGCACTTCCTAAGCACATAGGTCTATGCCCTCCAGAGATGAACAAGACCAAAAGAAGACACTTCAGATTGCAGGCTGTCCCATATGCCCTTGTTGATGGTGTTTTGTTCAAAAAGGATGTGAATGGAGTGTTCTTTGAGATGCATTGGTACAAATCAGATTCATAGGGTGTTGGAAGAGTTCCATGGTGGATCAGCTGGTGGTCATTTTGCACCGAGAGTGACAGCTCTAAAGATCATGAGGGCTGGCTATTATTGGCCCAAGATTTTCAGTGATTGTTATGCATGGATCAAGAGGTGCAAGAATTGTGCATTCTTCACGGGTAAGGAGAGGCTAGCTGCCCTTCCATTGCATCCAATTTCAGTTGACCAGCCATTCATGCAATGGGGTTTGGACTTCATTGGAGTCATTAATCCAAATTCAAGCCAAGGCACAAATGGATTCTAATAACAACAGATTACTTCACCAAGTGGACTGAAGCAGTAGCACTCAAGGAAGCAAATGAATCTAGCATCTGGACTTCTATGAGGGAATACAACCAGATTTGGCATACCTACTACAATAATATCAGATAATGCATTGGCATTCATTGGGTCCAAGGTAACTGAATGGGCTGTCAAGAATGGGATCTACCTAAGCACTTCATCAAATTATTACCCTCAGGGTAATGGCCAAGCTGAATCTACAAACAAGAACTTGTTAAGGATCATTAGGAGGACTCTTGATGAAAATCAGAGGTCTTGGCATACTAAGTTGAAATCAGCCTTATGGGCTGATAGGATAACTCCCAAGAGATCTACAGGTAATTCTCCATTCAAGCTTGTTTATGGAAGAGAGGTAATTTTCCCATGTCACTTGAGTTGCCAACATTGGAACTCATGAAATAGTTGGAGTTGTTGGAGTTTGGGCCCATGGAGGTTAGATATGTAGAATTGATGGAGCTCAAGAAATCAGAAATCAGGCATCCCAAGCAATGGAGAAGGATCAAGCTTTGATAAAGAAGACCTTTGATAGGAAGGCCAAGGATAGATCTTTCCAAGTTGGAGATCTAGTGTTAAAATGGGATGCAGACAGAGGAAAATCGGGAAGGCATTCAAAATTTGATGCCATTTGGAGTGGCCCATACATGGTCACAAAGTGTAAGGACAACAATGCTTTCAATTGTCTTCATTGGATGGTGAAGAATTGTAGATTCCAGTCAATGGAATCCATCTAAAGCATTCTACTATGAAAGAAATTCTCCACCTTGTACATATTAGCTTAGGTTTTCATTCCTCCAAGTGCTTATGCACATTGTTTTGTTGTAGATTAGCTTTGCTTTCCCTAAGTGCTTTGGCACAAGCTTGTTGTTCAGGAAATGTGTTTTGCAGGCCTTGCTCAATCAGATGATGTTCCACCCTCCATCTTCCTCCTTGCAGTGTTCTAATCAGTTGGGGTACCAAGCAGAGAATTTGATGACTCCATGCCCAATGGATTGCTTCAAGAAACTGGTAACTTCATCCAGCAGGCAGATGACCCCTCTGAGTCACCAAAATTGTTATCCAAAATGTTCCCCTTGCTCATTTTGTGGCTAACTCCCTTCATTCTTCCCTCTCTTGTGCCTCAGTCATAATTTTTTGCTTTTAGGCACTCAAGACTTTCTGGAAATGGCACCATTGGATAGATCTTTTTCTCAGCTTTCCAGAAAGGTAAAGTTTTCCTCCTAACTCCATGTATTTTTGAAGTTATGGCTCGGCGGAGTTTTTGTGGGAAATTTTCCCTGAAAGGGCCCTGACCCGATAGTAATATGGTGCCACGTGTCTGGGAAGAAGTGGCGGAGGAGGTGGAGGTAAACTTGGAATTTTACCAAGTGATTCGAAAAGTTTTCAAAAAGAATATTTCACCCCGAAGAGGCCCGGCGGTGAATGGATGATCTTACCACGTGTCAAGGGAAGAAATTGAAAAATTTCTAAGTGTTTGAGCCAACTGGAAAAATTTTGGCCCCAAGAAAGCCCGCACCCAACCACATTGTGCCACGTGTCCTTAGGAAAGAAAGTGGTGGAGGGTGGAGATGAAAAATTTTGGTGAAATGTTTGGAGGGCACAAAGTCAAATTTTGCCCCGAAAGGTCCGCATCCAATGGCTTCATGCCATGTGTCTGAAGGCAAGACCAGCGGACCATGGAGGAGAGATTTAAAATTTTGGCAAAGTGTTTTTCCCAAAGTGAAAGGTCAAAGGAAAATTTTGGCCCCCAGGCCCACCGACCCGATAGTCGATCATGCCACGTGTCGGGGGCATCGGAGTTTGGGCGGGGAAAGATTGGGAATTTTTTTCCCAAAAAGCGCAAAGGAGGAAGGTTTCCCCAAAGAAAACCCCCGCATCGATATGGAGCCCGTGCCACGTGGCCTTGGTGGGGGGGAAAAGTTGGAAATTTTCCCAAAGCAAAATAAAGGAAATTTCAAAAGGAAAAAAGCCCCCTAAATGCGAGCCAATGGGGATTTTGCCACGTGTCATGTGGTTAGAAAAAATGGTGAAAAAAAGTGATGGAAAGGTTTTTGCCAGTGTCAAGAGGAAAATGGTCAAAAGTGGAAAATTTAAAGGTGAATGCCAATCTGGTGAATCCATGCCACGTGTCCTCAGATCATCGGCCCGGCGGAGATTTTGGAAATTTTTCCAATGGTCAAAACGATGGAAAATGAGGCATCAAGAGCCCATCCAATGGAATCATGCCACGTGGCACCCGAGAATGGTGGAGCGTGGGGATTTTTGGGAAATTTTCCCAAATGCAAAAAGTGGAAAATTTCAAATTTTTTGCCCGCCAATCCGTTTTGGCCCTGTTTTGCCCTAAAATTTCAAATGGCCATAACTTTCGATCCAGAGCTCGGTTTTCACGTTCTTTATATCAACGGAAATATGGTGAAATTATCTACAAGATTTTGGGGTCAATTTTGTATTTTGATGGAGTTTGGAGAGAGAAAATTGAAAAACACCTCTGGCACGTGGTAATGAACAGAAATGATGTTTCAACCACCATTTTTAATGAAGAATGGCTCGCATTCTCTCCCAGCATGGTGAAAAATGTTAGGGAATGGACTGTAAGGATGCCCATGCTATTTTATTGCATTTTTGGTCGGTGGTTGAAGCTCTCCCATGTTTTCCCATGTTTTCTCTCTCTGGGCTCATTTTTGCATTGTAAAAGCTAGATTTGGCTCATTTTTGAAGGTTGAACATTTTTCATGTATTGCAGGCTCCCTCTTTCACCTTAAAAAGTGATTTTGTGGAAAATCAGACCTCTTCCAAGACTGTAACCTATTTTTACCTCTCAGATGTTGTAATGCATGTGTTTTGATGATGGGAAATGACAATGCAAGCTCTGTGAATGAGTTTTAATCCTCTGTTTGTGTTGTTTGCTTCATTTCTGACCTTTCATTACATTTTATCAGTTTGTGCATGATGTTTTGTTGCATTTCTATGATCTGTGTCAATCTACAGAAGTAAAAAATGCTCACCACTCCTTTGGTGCATCACCTTATTAGCATTAGTTTCATTTTTTTGCATTCTCTATCTCTGTCCCCTTGGAATTTAGAGTAGGATCTTGAATTCAAACCTCTACAACTTGCAAGTAATACACCTGATCAGAGGATTTGAGGAACCAACCTCTAATCTGGAGATTCTTTTCCCATTTTTACAAGTCCCACACTTGGGAAAAGAAAAGGTTTCAATCTCCTTGAAGTGGAAGGAGACTCTGCTGTACATTATTTCTTGTATGAGGGTTATTCCAATCCATCCATATCTATTGAAGATTTTATCTGTAAAACTAAATCTTTTTTAAATTCTTTTGTGAATATTTATTTTAACCACGTGTATAGGGAAGGAAATAATGGTGCTGATTTTGTTGCTAATCTTGGGGTTATCTCTAAGGGTCTCCATATAGTCAAGCAACTTGTTGGAATGAATGCTAAATTCATTGAAATCATGGAAAGGGAGGGAGCCTTTAATAATGTTGTAAACTCTCCCGCTTGTGCCAGTAACCTCTCATGATTTTATCTTACTTGTGTGAGTTGGATTCTTTTGTTCACATGGGTAGTCGGGCCTTTTGGTTTTGGAGAAGCTGAAAATAGAAACCACTGATTTTCAGACCGTTTTGTTTTGCAAGATATTTTCTATGCACAGAAGGATGGGAGGTGATTTGGTATGCTGAACCTTCTAGGTGTCCAGAGATATCCAAGGAGGCTGAAGTTCTCCTCGAGAAGGCGGGATTGCTATCTTTTTTCAAAACTTTCGAGGGCTATGATGAAAGCCTGAGTGAAGCGGTTGCTAAAACGTGGAACGAGGGAAAAATCCAGGTTGGCAATTGTTCCCTTACTATTTCTCCCAAGCTTATTGCTAAGGTGACTGGTCTTGCACACTAAGGTAGAAGCATTTTTAAACCCAAATCTGATTATAGTCTTGAGATTGACTATTTTTTCCAAGGAAAAGGGGAACCTATTTCTCTTCATAATGGCTATGCAAGGTGTAAGTTTCCCTCTCCTTATGATGAAATTTCCAAATTGCTCATGTCTTATATCACATTGGAAGGTAGATATAAAGTAATATATGGTTACCATTTTCCAATGTTAAACCATATTCGCAATGCAAAACCGTATAACTTTCCTTTCTACTTATTCTCTTCTCTGGCTAAATCTATAACTATGGTGAAGAAAGGCACTTTCATTATCCCCTTACACTAGGGTCTAATAAAAACTATCATCCGACTGAGCACTCCCATGTTGGGAAAAAATGAAAAATTTGGGGCTCGCCTTCAAACATTGCATTGGGTAAAAGGTTTGGGAGTATGGAACCTAAGGAGGATAGCTGTGATGAAACTGGTTAGGGGAACCCGGTGGCCAAATGAACCAGATCTAGCATGGGTAAAGGGGGAGACATGTCTCAGTTCAGGAAAGTTTAGTTTTTAGGTCGGTGAGGAGGATAACATTACCTATGTTTCTGATGAAGGCCAGGTGAAACCCCTTCACAGAAGGAATCCTCTCAAGAGAAAGTGGAAGGGGAAGTAGAGAGCAGTGAGGATGTTGATAGCTTAAAAGAACAGGAGTCTTCCAAGAATACTGAGGAAGCTATCCACTATCTTCACAATCTGAAAATGGCTCAGATGGAGATTTTCTCAGCCCAAGAAACTACTGTCAAAACTCATGCCTTCATGAGAGATTTTGAGAACTACAAACTGAACAATGACATCAACAGGCACAAAATCAGTTTGCTCACCATGGACATTAAGGAGCTACAAGAAAAATTTGATAAAATGTCTACCATCATCCTCAGTGAAAATTTCAAAAATGCAAATGCCAATAGAATGGAAATGGAGAAAGAGATGCTAAAAATGAAAGGAATCATTATGCAAATCAGAGATGCCCATGTTCTTAATGTAAAGAGTACTATTTTCCATCTCAAACTGTTGGCTGAGATGATACAGTCAATGGAATTGGCTAAAGAAAAAGAGTTGGATGGCACTGGCCTGAAGGTGGTGATCAAAGAACCCAACTACAAGTACTAGAAGGAGACCATCACAACACTGGTCAAAGAATGGAATGGATGCATGGAGATGGTGGATGATCTGGTTAAAGAGAAATGAAATGTTATGGTTTGGAATCTACTACTTGTTTACTTTTTGTTGTTAGTATTATCCTTGGGACTGCTATATAATGTATATCATATATAATGGATATCATATACTAGTTTTTGTTTTTGATATTTTGGATCATGACTGGCCCTTGAAGATAAATACTTTGGCCAATATGTAAGTAAATGATAACTCTTTGTAATGGGGTAGGGTCCCCTCAACCCTAACTTTTACCTCTAATCAAAAAAATTAAGTCACCCTATCTAATGCATACCCTAATTAACAAACTTTCGTTAATGAAACACCTTCTATCTAGTCTAATTAATTATTATTAATTAATTAGCCTCCTTCTCATTAAATTGATAAATCTCTATTTAATTGATTTAAATCCCTTCCTAATGGCCTAAATCACACTAAAATCCATCTAAAAGCTTATAAAATCTTACACCTACCTATTAGTTAATCACCTTTGATTAATTAAAGCACCCCCAACTCCCATGACTTACTAAACATGTATTAAACCCTTCTAAAGTAAGATTACCTTTTATAAAGCAACCTTATCCATTCCTAATCATGTTTTACCTTTATCCCACATTCATGAAGATGTGTTGAATCCTTTATCCTTTGGGCTATATAAAGATACCTCCACCTACCTTTTTACTTACACCTAAACTCCTTAAGAGAGCAAATGCAAAGCATATAGCAAAGAGACTAAGAGCTTACACTTTGTCCTCTTGAGAGTTCATCATCTTGAAGAGCTAAGCCTCTTTCTTAAAGTTCTTAGGTCATATGGGAGGTGTCAAAAGGGTCTTGTAGCCCAACTTTGACTAGCCCTCATTCCTAGGTTCTTGAAACATTAAGGACAATTGTTTTTGATAGCCATAGAACCTACCTAGGTTACTTCATTTATAGGTTGTTAGAGAATAGAGGATATTTAGGTGCTTAACATAGTTAATTTCATAGTTTTGTATTGATAAATATTAGCATCTAACCCTTGATTAATTCTTATCATGATGGTGTTTATAATGTTGTTTAATTCTTGCTAATTAAGACTATTTAGGTGTTAGTCTTTGTTTACATTAGCATTAGTTTATAAAGAACACTTGCACACAATGATTGTTACATCTTATTTGGGGATTTTTATACCATTATGGTATTTAGTTATACAACCCAAGCTAGATATTCTATAATGTAGAAAGAATATTCGTGAACGAACCATTTAATACTTAGTAAAAGATATGAAATAATGCGGAAGATAATTAGTCTTGAGGAGATACCTAGGAATGGTATTGAACAAAAGGAGGTATTAAGGAATTACTTACAAAATGTTTTTGTGTACTAGGTGTTTGAGTTATATAATAATAATAATAATAATAATATCATTATATTATATGTCTTATGAATGTGTCAAATGTTTAATAAACCGTAACGCACCTAACAATAAGGAAATTATATCAAGTCATACATTGGTTGTTAAGAAATGTACTTGAACTCATACCTTGGATATAACTAGAATTAAGGGTTTTATAAAATACATGAATGGAAAATAAAGATGACAAGTTCAATAAGAGGAAAAATATTCGACATAGTTGGTGTTGCACAATATTATCCTTGTCAAGCAAGTAACATAATACATCTTAAAGGGATGAATTTGTTATATTATATATCTTCTTCCCTTGTTGGTAGGAACTCACCCCTCAAGGAATTAAGATGAGTTCAAATGGGGATAACCATACAAATTTATCTTAGGGTCAATATTGTAATATAACCAATAGATCAACACCTCTAGTGATGCTTGACAAGATGAGTCCATTCGAGATTCACCTTGATTGATTGAATTGTGAAGGTGATCAAGAAGGTGCAAACCAACTTAAGTAAGAATTAGTGAAAACTAAACTGCTGCCCTTTTATATCATTAACCCTCATATGGATGTTTAATGTACTTCCAATAAGTTTCATGTTCCCAACATCCTGGTGGTGAACAAGTACACCTACACAAAACTAGTGTAGAAAGTATATCCAAATATCATAGAAATACATGAGGGGTATGTTGGTTATTTTCATTAAATGAAGAGGATGCAGAGTTATGTAATCAAGTACGAAGGTACATTTATATTTCATGAAATAGGGTAAACAGGTAATTATATGTCTTGATAATATAAATGAACCTAGTAAATAGGAATGGACAATAATGAGAGATTACGTTGTTAGTTATGAATATAATAAATTTAATAATGGAAAAGAATCCATATGAACCGAATAACTTAACCATGGATTGATAAGTAAGTTAATTCGATAAGCTGGATCAAGTGATACTATGATGGGATATGTTTCTATTGATGAATGTGCCATCATGAAACTGAGCATGGAATACATGACTCTGAAACTTTGGCTGAAGTAGTGTATGGTAGTACACTGTCAGGATGCACCTAGTTCTAGCATAAGTGTGTGATGCCGGATGGGATTCGATTGATTGAAATCCTAGTAGAAACTTAGAACAACACTTGTAAATTAATGCTTGAGAAGGGCACTATTGGTATACTTTGTATATTGACTTGAAAGAGTTTTCTATGGGGATCGAGTAGGATCTAGTTGACCCATAATATTGCACATGCTTTATTGATTTTTTATCTGAAGAATTGTAAATATATTATGTTGGAATTAAATGTTAGTTTTACATTTAAGTCATTGGAGGCATATGTTTAAATTTGGAAATGCAAAAAAATAAATCAAATTCCTAGTTGAGAAGCTTAATAAAGAGGTTGTTACAAAACAAAGTAGTGAAGAGTGAACAAGTAAAAATTCTAAGAATGATGGAGTAAAGCAACAATCATGCCTTAAAGGGGAAGAAAACAATTCAAAAAGTGGAACCATAACAGATCAAAAAGTCGACAACATGTAATCATTAGATGAAAGCAAACATGAAGTGAATAAAAGGGTCAAACTAGGTGATGAAAATGAGTCACCTGTAGTGTAAATTATTTCCAAGTGACATGAACACTAGTCTAACAGTTGAATTCATGCAGGGCAGTCAAGGGAAGATGAATATTCTAAACTAAAGCAAACACACTATCATTTTGAGAAAAAATTAATTCAAGGATTAAAAGAAGAAGATGGAGGTAAAAATTTCATAGCCATGGTTGAT
Organism: Taxus wallichiana var. yunnanensis; assembly: GCA_018340775.1. Taxonomy (NCBI): domain Eukaryota; kingdom Viridiplantae; phylum Streptophyta; class Pinopsida; order Cupressales; family Taxaceae; genus Taxus; species Taxus wallichiana. The sequence goes on along the minus strand of CM031238.1, from coordinate 459,295,666 downwards.
GAAGAGGTAATACATATAACCATAAAATAAGGATCCATACTCATCCCTAAGGAGTAAAACACTAAGTACTTTCCTAGAAGAAGCATTGTGATCAAGAACTCAAGAAATTTAAAGAAGAATCAATTGATGCAAGCTAAAGGAACAAATAGAATAATGAAACAATAAGGATATGCATCCAAGAAACCTTTCTAAAGGGTTATCTTCAACTGAAAACAAACAAAGAAAGAAGAACAAGAGAGCAAACACAAGTATGGGGAATCTTCTCTTCTCCCCTTGGGAGTATGATGTAGGAGCATCACTCCCCTAGTTTGTATATAGGGTGATCACTCCCTAGTTTGTATATATTAGCAAATTTTGTATTTGCTAATATATGGATAAGAGCTATAGGTCATTTCAAGATTGTGTGTGTGTGTGTTAAGTCCTTCAAAATTTAAAATTTGTCATTTCCCTCCAAAGTTACATTTGAATCATTGAAGGCATTTTTGTATGTAATTTGTTTATGTTTGTTTTCTTGGAGCATTTTTATGGATGTTAAAGATTTTAATTATCCCAATTTAGTCTAGGAGTCTTAACTAGGTCCTATTAGTGGATTAGTACTTAGGCCCTAGAGTGCTAAATTAAACTAGCATTTCTAACAATGTAATAAAATACCGAATCATGGAATATGAAGGGTCTAATGGAAAAATTTCGTTTAGAAAATGCATTGGAAAGCATATATAGACCTCTATGTAGCTATTTTATAACATCATTCAAATGGTCAAGAGTTGAAGGAAATTGGAGCTTCAAGAATTGTAAACTACCTTTTGAGCATTATATGACTATTTTGGTGAAGTAACTATGCATGACATGGAGTAATGTTGGTTTTAGTACATATATAGGGTATATTATTTTGAAATAGTGTTCTTATGTTGATGTGACATTGATCATTGGGGAGAAATTAAAAATACATATTGATTCCTCTCTGTTTAGATTGTAGGGTTTCAATTTCTCTTGTTCTAACCTGAGTTTTGAGTTTTTTGGAGACCAATATCTAGTACCTATGATAAATCAAAATAATATCATTTTAAGTGTTTCAATTTCTGTTAGGACGTGAAGAAACATTCCTTGAAGCCAAATTTTTTTGGGGCTGCACCAAGAAGGAGTTAGGGTTTATTATTTGCATCTACAATCCACGAAAAGGTAAGGAAGATTGTGTTTTTAGATTGTAACAACCAAAGAAGAGTTGTCAATCAAATTTAGGAATTTGGGAGGTTGAAGGAGACTAAGGAAGAACTATTAAATCTAATAGTGGGATTTGGGATCCTTCCAGGTCTAAGAAATTATTCATTTAAGCCTCTTAGGAAGTTTATGACATTTAAACCCAGTAACTAGGGCTTCTAGAAAGAAAAATTGTAAAACTAGAGTCTGAACCAAAAAAATTCTAAAAATTTGGAGAAATGACTGTTAATGGTTTGTGAATGGAATGTAAAAGAAATTAAATCTAATCATTGAGTTTCGATGGAGTTATTCTTACCAAGTATGCTAGAAACCTGTGTGAGACCTCTAATCCAAAAATGTCAAAGGAGGGTATTGCTATTGATCCGTAAAGAATATCAACTATCCTATCTCTCTCTTTTCCAACTAATAAGAAATCATTGCAATCATTCTTGGGGAAGATTAATTTTGTTCAAATATTCATTCCAAAATTTTCAAAACTTATCATGCCTATTACTCTCATGCTCAAGAAGTACTCAGTTTTCAAATAGACAACTGAAGGGAAGAATAGATTTGATAGGATCAAGTAATGAATTTCTCAATATCCTACATTGATCAACCTAGATTATGCCAAATATTTTATTCTATATGATTATAGAGCTAAATCTAGTATTACAACTATTCTAATTTAGCAGAATGACCAAGAAATGGAGCAACCCGTAGCCCGAGAAACAAGTATTTTCTATTAGGATATCTCTTAATAAATTAAAGAGTATGATTGCTACCAATCACATCAAAGTTTTAGTTTCACATTCTAGTGTTAGATATTTTATCATGGAAGTAGAAATCAATGAGAAAAGAGATGGTTGGGTGACTAAAATCATGGAGTATGACATGGATATCAAGGATAAGAGGTAGAGGAATTTGTGAAAAAATGGATTTGGATGCTCATAATGACCAAGATACCTCATTCATGAATGAAGAGCTTCCATATGATGTTGATTTTCAACAAGATGAAGGAGATTTAATCAATGATCATAGCTGGATTGCTGATACGACTAAATTTTTATCTACGAGAGCTTATCCTTTTGGGATTAACAAAGAAAAAATAAGACACCTAAGGTTACAATCTATTCCCTATGCTCTAGTTGATGGAGTATTGTTCAAAAGGCATATTGATGGAGTGCTACTTAGGTGCATTGAAGGTGAGCAATGTAGCAAGGTTTTAACAGAATTCCATGATGGCTTATCTGGTGGACATTTTTGCTAGAGCCATGACCATGAAGATTATAAGAGTAGGTTATTTTTGGCCCACCTTATTTGTAAATGCTCACAAATGGGTGAGAAAGTGCAAGGAATGTGCTCTATTCACTGGAAAGAAAAGGTTGGCTGCCCTACCACTTCATCCAATCCAAGCAAATCAACCATTTTCTCAATGGGGTCTGGATTTCATTGGCATGATTAATCCTCCATCAAGTTTAGGTCACAAGTGGGTCTAACGGAAATAAATTACTTTACCAGGTGGATGGAAGTTGTGCCATTGAAGGAAGCTACTGAAGCAGTTATCCTTGACTTCCTTGAAGAAATTGTAACAAGGTTTGGTGTTCCTCAAACTATTATTTTTGATAATGCAAAGGCTTTCTTAGGATCAAATATTTCTAATTGGGCTCTTGGACTCAGGATCTATCTTAAGAATTATTCTAATTATTACCCCCAAGGTAATGGATTGATAGAGTCTACTAACAAGAATATGAAGAGGACAATGGACATCAATCAAAGGAAATGACACATAAAGGTGAACAATGCTCTTTGGGTTAATAGAATAACAATGAAGAAATAAATTGGTACTTCTCCCTACAAGATTGTATATGGTAAGGAAGCCAAACTTTTATTATCACTTGAGTTTCCTTCATTGGAGTGGCTCAACAAGATGGAATTTAAAGATGCTGATCAAAGAGAAGTTAGAATGGAAAAGTTAGTAGAGCTTGAATAACTAAGGAATACTACTATGCTTAAGCTGGAGCAGCACTAGGAATCCACCAAAGAATGGTTTGACAAAAGGTCCAGGTTTCAAATGTTTAAGGTTGGAGATATAGTATTGAAATGGGATGTAGACCGAGCTAAATTGGGGAGACACTCCAAGTTTGATGTAATCTAGAGTGGACCATACATCATCACTACTTACAAGGAAGCTAACTCATTTGAGTTATCTGATCTTGATGGGAATGTGTTTCAAATCCTGGTCAACGTGATTCATCTCAAACCTTCTCATTAAGATATTTCATTGCATCTTGTACATAGTAGTTTAGGATTTCAATTCCTCTAAGTGCTTTTAGCACATTGTATTATTGGTAGAGTAGGTTTCTTTTCCCTAAGTTCTTTGCATAATTTTTTTACTTTTGGATGGTCTTGTTGCATAGTTTTCACCATGGCTTCAAAGGAAGATTCTGTAAGAAGGAGTTTAAAAGTGCCAAGAATCAGTTCTAGTGCTTCATGTAAATCAAATGTAGAGCAACTAAAATAGTTTTGGGAAGTTTTTTAAAGTTTTCTACTCAGATCCAACAAGATTAATTACAGGTTTTAGGCCAAGTGACATGCATTTGAGGTGAGATTCTTAATTTTATTAGGTTCTTCGTTGGTGGAAATAGAGTGAGATTTCAAAATTCAATTTTTTTCCACTCAACCAAAACTCAAAGAATTTCTTATAAAAATAGAAAATTCAAGCAACGAACCAACTCCAAGGTTCATACAACACTTCAAATGGATCGGTGGTAGATTTCAAGGTTTCAAATCAGTTTCTAGGTTGTCAGATTGAATCCATGCCCAATGGATGCTTCAGCTACGATCATGTCATATAGCAAGTAGATGGCCCCTATGCGTCACCAAAAATGTTGTCTATTTTTTCACCGTTGAAAAATTGAGCAACTTGGATAAATAAAACATAGGTAGTTGACAAGGATTCAAGGTAGAATCTAGAGAGTTTGGGAAAATTTCCATGTGTTGGAGCACTTTTTAGTTTTAGGACATTCACGATCAATAGGTGCAAGTTTTCTTTCACTACACGCAACCCGTATGTGCCCAACCAATTGCTACAGGATCTGATGGTCAACTTGAGAGAGACTAGAATTTGGTAGTTGGACAAGTATCAATGATGGATATGAGGAAAAACATGTGATTTCATGGTCTTGGGCACTTGGGAATCATTGTGAGGCATTCCCCTTATTCTTGGACTCATAATTTACATACTTAGCCAAATTATAGTGAAAAATGGTTAAAATTGGAAAATTTTAAGTTTTGGGCTCTTTAATCCATTTTCTTTAACTCCCCTATCCTTAAATTTTTTTTCTAAGGAGTTGGTGAAATTCTGGTTAAAATTGGGAAAATTGGAAAAAGTTGAAAATTGACATATTTCTAGTGTTGTGCAGCTAATGCGGGTCTGGGAGGAACACATGGCACTAGTTCCTTGGGGGATTATGTGCTCTACATAGTTGTAATCCTTGTATTGTAAAGGAGTAAGGGAAAACACTTAGTAGTGCAAAGTTCGGGGTTTGTGGGTATAAGGAGTATGCGGGGAACAAGTTCCTTATAGCGATGAGTTCTTCGATGAGCATTTCCATCTAAAATGCCTTCGACACATTTCCGGGATTCAATATGGGTAGTGTGAGAGATGTGGGTTGGGAGGCCCGAATGGAACTTGAGTGGGCTAGGGCGTTGGTGCCCTTAAACATCGAAAATTGTAGCAACAAAGGTGAAGGGCATGTGGCTAAGGTGAGATGTTCAAGGAGTTGAGGGAGTAAGGAAGGAAATGTGGCTAGGAGTTATAAGGGGAAAGTTGTGTGTGATGAATTCAACCATTTTGGGATTTACAAGAAATCAAGGCACAATACCTTGAGACCCCAGGCCTCTGCACCCACGATCAACCCGCAATATAAAGGAAAGAGGAAAGAGAAAAAGATGCAGAGTTTGGAGACAAACAAGGCACGTACCTTGAGATCCTTTAAAACACACAATATTTGATTTAAAGGGGAGGATATTATTAAAAATGTTAAAAGGTAAAGTATTATAGTTTAAAAAGAAATATTTGAGGTTTGTAACTTACAATTTTTACTCAAAGCCTGAGTTTTTCACAAATGTGCAAAACAACATCCCTAGATTGAAGGCTCATAACTTTTGACCTGGATATCCATTTTTCAAGAAATTGATATCAATAGAAAGGTATTTTCGAGATCTTCAACTTGAGATCCTTAAATTTTTACTTTGATGGAGATTAATGAGGGAAAATGGTAAAAAATAGTCCTCTTAAGAGAAATTCATTTCTAGATTTCCTCACCTCCATAAATGAATGTGTGTGGTCTTTTCTCCTTCCACGAGATGAAAACCATTGAACAGTAATATATAAGGATACACAAGGATATTTTGTATAAGAATGGTGCAAAATCAAGTAGAATCTTGGGTTTCTCTCCTCTCTCTCTCACTTTCTCCTATATGTTGTAAAAATGAATCATTTGTAATGTTGGACGCTTCGTAATACCTGTGTATTCTCTCCCAAGGAGCTGTATTTGTATTATTGATCTCAAACCTCATATTTGAATGTATTCATGGTGAATCTTGCCTAATATCTCCATTATAATGTACTGTGCATTCATCTAAAGCAATAAAATGCTAGTTTTGTGACTCTAAATCTGTCATAGCTTGTATTTTCTTGCAATTTTCTTGCCTCTCATTATTTTTTGCAGGTATTTGTGTATCTTTTGCTAATTGTGTAAGGTTGAAATCTATTGCATGTAAAGGATTAAAGGTTAAAGATTATTTTGGGACTGTGACATCCACATCTACTATTTCCTTGCTATTTTTCTTCATTTTCTAGTTTCATAGTGTCTCTTCACCCTTTTTTTGTGCATCACCTCCTTAGTTTAGGATTTATTTATGCAATTTCTTCTATCCCTGGTCCCTTGGAGAGTTAATTTAGGATTAAATAGCTCATCTTCCAACATTAGAAGTAGTGTAGCATTTGAAATAGGAAGAGGAATCCAACCTTCTCTGGAGGTCTGTCTTAGTTAGCAGTCATACAATTGAGAGACAATCCCATGTTGCCTCAGAATTCATGATCCTCATTGATCATATCCAAGGTGCAATTTTGAGCTCCAAAACTCCCTAATGCTGCATTGTTAAAGTACCACTTGATTTATAAAAAGGGAAATTATTTACTCACTTCTTAGGAAGATGAAAAATTAAAAGTGGAATAATAAATTGAAAAGTCATGTGGGGGGTATATGAGAAGGAAATTTGCAATGCTATAAATTGGAATGGCTTCTCCATTCCTAAAGAAGCTTTAAAGTTAATTTTTATATAGTAATTGTGGATTATTATAGGTTGTTAAGATTTGTATCACCACTACAAAAGAAATAAGAGTAGCATTTCATTCACTTGTGATTTCCTCTAGTATATCTCTATTATGCAACTTTGCAAGCGTAGTGATCTTGAAGAACCAAAAAGGAACTTTGTGTCCTTGATTGTTGAATATAAAGAAATATGTGTCTCTATTTTAATTAGTCTTGTTAATTTCCTAATTTTTTTTTCCTCTAATTGAATGTGGACCCTGTTGGTGCTAAAATTAATCTCACACCTATTTGGTTAAGCATGGCCTTAAACGGTGTTATATTTTCTATTTTCCTTTGGGGGTGTGAGTTGATATTTTGGTTCTCTTGTATGTGGATTTGTCTTTCCTCTTTTTGGTCGAGGATCATGTTTGGATATGTATTATTTTTAAAAATTATTGTGGGGAACCAATTGTGTTTTAGGTTTGAAATCGAAGGATCACCCATTGTAAAATGTTCCTTGGTCATGTTTTTACTTGTGTTTTTGTCCCATCGCCCATTGGTACATGGAAGTTCCCAATTGAATGTGGTATGATGGGTCTAGCTTGCAAACTTGTAAATTTCTATCACATTCGCAAAATGTAAAATCGGCCCCATGACCCGATGAATATTCTTCAAATATTCACAATCATAAAGTGGCAAAAATAAATTCTCGATTCACCTCAAAGGTGTACATTTGTCACAAACTAAGTGGATGGGAAGTGATGCATAATTGTATTTTTGCGCACTAAGAAGAAAAGTGTAAAAGTGTAAAAAGGTTCCCGAGACCCGTAAAGGACACATGGCTCTTTTTATGCATGAAGTGGGGAGGTGGGTCTTTGAAACACTTCGACGCTTTTGGTTTTAAATTGGAAAGGGATTAAAATTAGAAAGAGCCCACAGTCCCGTTATCACTTAAATATGACCATGTGTCAAGCCCGTGTTGAAAGTCAAAGGTGGATGGGTGGGTCAAATGGCTGAAAGTGTATGAGTTTTAAAGCATGGAAAAAATACAAAAAGTCTCCCTGAGCGAAAGAATTTTCCATGTGGATGACTCAGTTTTAAAATTAAAAAAGTGGAATGAATGGCCATGATGCATTGCATTTATTTCTACCGCCATTAATGCGTTTTGCACAAATCAAGGACAAATTTTTAAAAGATTTCAAGTGTTTTGATCCTTTATTATCAAATTTTTCAAGATTTGAGTGCCATTGTTGATATTTGCATTGTGCAATAGCGTGAAATTTGATCATGGAGCTTGTTCTAAGAATCAGAGATCAAAAGATAGTCAGATTAAAGTTGAATGGTTCAAGGATTCATGCAAAATCGGTAAGAGCTGAAAAATCCTATACTTTTCATATTATTGGCAAGAAAGTTTGAGGTAATTTTCAAGGATGAATACCATGCCATCTTCATTCTCAAATTCATCTAAGATCATAAGTGATTTAGACAAAATTACAGACATATACCTGATGAACGTTGACTTAGAGGAATTTCTTTAGCAAATAAATGATCCCAATCAAAGTGAGTCTTTGAAAGAAATTAAGGATAGCCACATCACCTTAGTTAGTGCTATCCTGCCATCGGTTAAGTGCCCAGAATTGGTATGGCATTGTGCTATGAATTATGACCCAGAGAAAAGGGAAGTATTAGATGGAAGTGGTGATGCAGTGTTGACATTGACACCTACGACCATCAGAATAATGCTTAAATTTCCTATAATCATAAATCCAATCACCATTGGTATCAAATTAGCTTTATAAGATTATGAAAAGAAGAAAAAGACTATGCTAAGATCATAAATACAAAATGGCTCATCATGGAGAAAAAGGCAACAACTAGAATTCCTAAAAGGATAGTTAGGGCACAATTTGTTGAAGAGGCTAAAGATATTATTATGTTATTAAGTCGAATGCAGGATTAGAAACTGTAAATGAATTCAAGGAATGGATGTGTACCTACATGTGGATTATTTTGGAAAGAAAAGGGAACATCTGCTAGGCTAATTTTATTGCAGAAGCACTCCATAGTCACATGGTCACTTTAGCAGCAAAAATTGAGATGGGTGACACTTCAGAGCTAGAATTCTACATGATGACCTACCTAATTTACAATGTTGCAGGGCATAGACATTTCTCGGGCCTATTACCACATGCTGATTTCAAACAAAGTGTCAAATGCATGAAAATTTTCCTCAACTGTAGCTGGTCAATTGGAATGGAGTTACGAGGTTGGTTAATGATGCTTTTTTTGCACCAATTATCTACCTTTTCAAACTAGAATGGGAGCAATATAGAATTTATGAACAAGCCAGGAAAGTGTTTTGGAGTATGGGTGTTACTTCATTCAATATAAAAAATTCACATACATAAGGGTTAGTGGTTTTGAGGGTAAACCTTATAAATTTCCTAGATATTTAGATGATAAATTAGCTTTATGTGAATTGGAAAGGCAGTTAACACTGTGCATAAATTGATTTCTAGAAGGCACAAGACAAATATCAAGTTCCCATTAGAATTGGAAGGTATTCATGCCCTTCCATCATAAAATCCAAATTGATTGAGGATGAAATGAAGAAGTTTGACATGGAAAAATTTGAGGCAAGGGCCAATTATGACATCAGATGGGTATTCAATAACATTGCAAATAATTTTGAGCATGAGCCTCATTTTGAAGATTATTGGATGAATTGTAGGGATGAAGAAGAGGTCAGATTAAGGGATTTCTCTAGAATGACCCTTTCACAAATAATAGACTTCAAAATTGTAGTTATCCCAGAGGGAATTGTGGATGATCCACATACAAAGTGAGTAAATATTACATTGATCAAAAGGTGGAAGGACAACCTATAGCCCCTCTAAATTGGAATGAAATAGAATATGATGATTCTTATATAAGGATAACTGATGTAATGAGGAGGAATGTGAATTGGTTAGCCTAAAATAACATTGACTTGTCAATCCGAATACAAGAATCTTAAACAACTTTAGGAGTTTAGGAAACTTAAGTGATGATATTCCACCCCTGAGGGAGGGTGCAGATAGAATTGATCCATTGGGAGGAAAATACCCTCAATTTCCCTCCAAAAGGCCCACTTTTGAACTCATAGATGAGTGGAATTCAACCACTAGTGGAACTGGTACTTCTATGTCAATTCTCAGGAAAAAGACTGAAGAAATGCTCTTAAAATCTATGGAGAATGCCCCATTACTTTTGTAATGTCAATTCAAGCAAAGGGGAAAGGTTTGGCATCTCACGTGGTCCACTGAGGTGATTTGATAAAGCCACATAGTGCTAAGAAACTAATGAGTGGAGCTATAGCAAGTGCTCATACTAAGTCTAAGTCACATAAGGAGGAGTGAAGAGAAACACCTGATTTGAAGAAGTTTGAAAGAGCACACAAGAAACACAAGGTGGTATATGAGCTAGTTTTGGTGAGGGTGGGTGCCCACATGCCCAAAAAAACAAAAACATAGAGATATGGTAATTGATCCTCCTAAGTTTGAAAGGAATGATGTTTTTAGGCACAACATGTTACATCACTGCCACAAGTGGAACAATCAAAGCCTTTATTCCCACCTTTGTCTTTGGAGGAAATAAAAATGAAAGGCACTTAAGATCAAGTATCTTAAGAAAATGCTAGCTAATCCACTAGGCAGCTAATTTTTAACTCCAGGTACGAAAATATCTGAGACCTTACCTGCTAAGGATGAAAATATGCCTTCGATTGAAACACTACATGAGTTTGTAAATATTCAGATGATGTGATTGATGTTGATATTGGTGAAGGATTTTCTATTTTAGATGCCATTAATTTATCTATGAGTGAACCAATAATGACACCAAGTAGATGACCTTCAAACAAATAAGGAATTGGAAATAAATACTCATGTGCTAACCAGTGAAGAATTTTTTTAAGAAACATAAATCCTTTCTACAGGACAAGTAGTTTCAGAATAAAAAAACTAGGATTTCTTGGCAGAGAAGACACTAATGTAGAGGTATTAGTTGAAGAAATTGCTTCCCTTTCTATTAAAGTTACTATAGTTGATGAACTTTCTCACGTAGGAAAATATGTCTTTGAGGAGAAAATAGAAGTGGCACAAGATGCAACTATTGGCGATAAAATCATTATTGATAGGGATATACAACCTCTAGATGGAAGTGTGAAGTTGGATTCAAATAAAAACTTAACATGAAATTACCAGATGCATCATCAAAACATAAGGATAGTAGGATGCCAACTCAACAAATTTTGGGGAAGGAAGATCCTGCGAACCAATCACTAGTACAAGAAAATGTTGGAGGAGAAATTGAGTCCAAGTATGACATCAATTGGATAAATAAGGAAGGAATATCCCTTGACTACTGACATAAATCAAGAAAAGAATGATCAATCCTAAGTTCTAAACCAAGGAGAAGGAAATTTGAAAGAATTATTAGCACAGGGTGAGAGTAGCAAAGTGGTTATTGAAATAAATGATGAAGAACAGGAAAAATCACTGGCTCAAGATGAACAAGGGGTGTTCAAACAATTGATGGTTGTCCCTGAGAAACCCCAATAGAAATCAAAAGAAGAAAAGGATAGAACAAGTCTGGCTAAAGGGTGGATTGGTGAATTAATTTTGAATGAGGAAAAGGAGGTCCTCCATGTTCAAGCTATTGACCTTACTACTTTGTCTTTTCCAAAGGAAATAAGAGCTTCAAAAAGGGATAGGACTATCACAAAAACCCACACTAATTCATTAGGAGCCAAGACTCTGGAAATAACAATCCCTTTTGAGGGAAAAACTAGAGAAGATATAACAACCAATGATTATAATGTTCAGATCATTCCCTTAGGAAATCCCTCAAGAGACAAACTAAAACAAGGAGTATCTAAGGTAGTGAATGAAATTTTGCAAAAGGTGGAAAAAGATAGGATGACAAAAGAAAGTTAAAAGAATAGGTTAAAGCCCGAGTTCTAGTTTACAACAATTGATTGGGCAACCTAGTCAAACTTAGACAAGTGCCTCTATAGATACCCCTAAGGGAATGTAAAGGATTAACAAAGATGTCAAGAAGGTCTAGGCGGTGGATACGTGGATTGAAAAATTAACCAAAAAGGGAAAATAAACAATTATAGAAGCTAGATCAAAGTATGAAGAGCTAAATAAAATACTCAATGAAATTGATGAGATAATTGAATAGTGTGACACCAAGATCTTCTACTTTAAGGGAATTATTCCAAAACTAGACCACATAACCCAACTCAGTGATGAATTGGTGGAGTAGGAAAATATTGTGCCAGTTGAATTCAAAGGAAGCCAGGATGCCATAGAAGAATTATCAAAAATTAGAGTGGAAAAATTGAATGAGATCAAGGAAAAGCTCGAAATCAAGAGAAATTGGGTTGATGACACTCTTGATGCCATTGACTTGAAGTTAGAAGATATGGTAGTTGATAAATTCAAAAGAGTTATGGTGACACGAAGATTTATTTTTTTAAAAATATTTTGAAAATAATATTCAGAAGGATGATTTCTCCTATGAAATCATTAAAATAATGAGAAAGGTTGAGAACAAAATTGTAGAATTAAAGGCCAGGCCATTGGAGTACAAACAAAAGATGAGTCATTGCATAGATGTAATAGCTAGGAAAACACTAATCTTCTAGCACCATCATTGGACCAAATGAGGACGAGATAAATGAGTTGTTTTAAAGGTATGATGCATATGTGGTAAGATTGCTAGAAGAAAAAGATGTAGAAATGGAAGATGAGGAGGAAAAGAATGCAGATACAAAAGATGATGAACATGTTGAAGCGTTTTTCCTTAAGCTGTATTCTCTTTTCATACTCCTTTAAACTGATGCTTTAAAATAATATTTCTGTTACATGGTATGTAATTGTTATTATGAAATTTATTTTTTCCTTATTTCAATTGTAAAGTGGAAGAATGGAGTAGTTTCACATTGAATTAGAAAAAGTTTTACATACATTTTGATAAAAATGTAAACTATTGATGTTTGTGTGCTTCTTGCATTTTGAATAAGGAACAAAATGGGGTTCTATAGGGTCCCTGCCCATGATAAAGAAAGATATACACATGAAAAAAGTAGAGACACTGAAAGGAAAGCACCATTAAAACATTTTTCAGTCCTGTTTCATAGTTTCCTCCCAGTAGGGGAATCTTATTCAAAATCTTATTCTTTCTCAACACAAACTCAATTGAACCTTGTCTTTGTTTGAACAAAAATAACTGACCCTACAGGTCCCGGGACATTCCCATGTCCATCAATGATTCTAGAGTCATTCTAGGATGACTCATGATCTGTTCGAGCTCAATTTTATTCTGTTGTGATGATACCCAATTCAAAGATCCAAACCACCTGTGAAGAATTTTTTTCCCTTTCCCCTTGTGAAGGGTCGACTTAATAGGAGTGGTTTGAGAGGGGATATCTGGGGTGATTGGAAGGGCAAGCACTGCATGTTTTTGATTGGGTAGATTGTGAGGTCTTAAGCTGACCCAGTCTCCCACTTCCTTGTGAGGGGTGGATTGTCTCTCAGAGAAGGAATGGGTTGAGGTCCCAAAAACTCATGCTCAGACTGAGGAGCACACTGTATTAAATGGGTGGATGAATGAATTGAAAATATTCCCTTGTTGTCCCAAGTGGATGAGATAGCTGCCCTTGATCAGAGAGTAGATAATGATTGATCTTCTTCTCCATCCAAGATAATGATTGGAAGTTGAGGATGTGGTTCACCCTTTCTCTTACCGAAAATGACACTAGTCTTTGAGCACTGGTTGCGAAAGACATAGTCTCTACTTATTTTTCTCCAGGAGTTGATCCTCCACTCTAACTCATCTATTTTTGGGAAATGATAAGCACAATGTCAATAGAGGATTTTTCATATAACACATATGATTCCTTGGGAATATCCTTCGATACAAATCCTTCATCGCATAAAAATGGACATTGAAATAAGGTTTGCCCATATACCGAGGTCTTCTCTTGACCCAAGTATCTCTTTAAATATTTGGGAGAATTCAAGTGCTCCCATTTGAAAAGATGAAAATACATAAGTTAAAAGGTCAGTAAATACATGATTAATTCTAACCAGCCTTGTCAAAAGTGCTGATCGGACCACTCAAATCAAAGATTTGATTTAAATATTCTAAGGAAATTTCCTTCAAACTATGTGCTATAAGTACCTTCACCATTTTTCTAATGAAATTCCTTATATTTAGAATAAGAAGGGAAATACATAATGATAATGAAGTAGAACCAAGTTTTATAGTGAAAAGGGTGCATATGGTTTTGATTTAGAGAAATATTTCCCATGAGATGAGGGATATTTTTCTCAATTTGCACAAAAAGGATTTAAGAGTTAGAAGAGATTAGGAATGAGAAGAGTTGGTAAATCAATATGATTTGATAGGAACCATGTATGGCAATTAAGCCAATAAGACATAAAATAGAGTGTGTAGCGCCCAAGGTGGATTCTTGAAAGGTGAATGTGGATATATGTCATATCAGAGTCATTTGGAAGTGTTCTAGAGATCATTTGAAATGATTATCTAATCAATATCGGGGAAATAACGATTAAAGTAATTTACTAGAAATGATGACCTGATATCCCAGTCAAGCACAAGTGGAACCAATTGAAAAGACTTGCATTTTGTACACCTGACAGTTTAAAGTAAAACTTTTAAATGTCATGTTCTAGAAAAAGTATTGTAAAAGGAAATATTCCCTGGAATATTCATGATTTTGGGGGAAAAACTTCGAAGGTTTGAAAATGAATGGGAGATATAAAATAAAAGGGATAATCATACCAAAGGGGGGGTTATTTTTTCCGAGAATTATTCAAATAAAATAAAAGGAGAGAAAGTTGAGAGAATCCATTTTCCAAAAACTTATTTGAGAAACTTGTTGTTTCCTATATGTCTTTAAATTTGATCATGTCAAGATGGTTGCAAGTTTCCAACCATTGAAAATATTTGAGATTGTAAATAAACTTTCCCTTGCTGATCAATTTGAAGAACCTTGAGTAAATCGTGTTAATCATGAGCATAGTTGTGCTTTCTTTCATTTTGAGATATCTTCAAGTAGTTATCTATGTTCTGTTGCAATCTTATGTTAGGAGTTCCTCTAAATCACACAAGATCTTGTCCTTGTGATAGTATTGTGGCATTTGCAATTACATCATGAAGAGATATTTCATTTCATGATGCAATAAACAATTTAAATTCACTCTACTTTCATTATGATGATACAGATTGTTTTTTAGTCTATGAGTGTGTTGGTATCCAGATTTAATCTCCTTCATAACTTGAACAACATCATGCATTTGCACAAGAAACTCAAGGGTAAATAGATAATTTGTATGTCATTTGTAAGGGGAACACATCTATTTGGCTTGTTGGCACTCAATATTTGAGGGAGTGGATAGCACCTTCAAAAGGATCTTGATCTGATCCTCACTATTTTAGGTTGTGCCTATCAACCAAGGCAAGAGAACCTATATTGCAGCCCTTGTATGGTAAAGGAGATGGAGATATCCTCATATTTTTCACATTATATGGAGATGGCCTTGTGAAAACATGATCAATTATCCATTATTCAAACTCAAAGGAGTTGTCACTACTAAATGATGGAAATGCTTTCATGACAAGGCTGAGGCTGCTAGAGACATGATAAAATCCTGGTATGCTTTGTGTATTTTTGTGAATGGATTTATATTCTTTTGTTGACACACAATGCAATGCAGGGGTAGTATTGGTAGGATGAATTAGTTTGAATGAAATTTTGTGGGGAGATGTTTAGACAAGACTAGCTGGGAATTACCAACTTCTTTGAGAACCTTTGCAAGAAATTTGTAACACCTACACAACAAGAATACTTCCAGAGGTTTTAAATGCTCCTTCAACCAGGATATGTGCACAAATGGAGGCCCAGATCTGCACTCTTCCACACAACCTTTGATAACCTGCCACAAAAGCTTGAAGAAAAATACCAACAAAGTATCCAGGAATCCCTATTTAATCATGACCTAAGGTGCACCCAAAGGTTTACAAACAATCTCAATATTCAAGGACAGTAAAATGATTTTAAATCTATTTATCTTCTATCAGATGAAGGATCTTCTAAATATAAGATTGCAAATGCCATTAAACCATCAACAAGAAATGAGACCCTGTATGATCAAAGAGATCCTAAACACAAGATTGCAACATGAGTAAGAAACACAAATTGAAAATATTTTGAGACATAAGCATATGCAAATTTTGCCAAGAGATAACACCACATAATCCAAAATTTGATCAAATACATCAGCAGGGGAATGCTATAAAAACAATCTCAGATCCTATTGATGGCTTTACAACTGAAACCAACTCAACATGATGAAATCTGATATAAAATGGAATTGAAAATGGCTCTCAGGTGGTTTTCTCTAGAGAAATGGATTTCTTCCAGCCTTTTTCTTGAAAAATTCTAAGTTATTTTTTTCTTCTGTCTCCTCTTTCTCAAATGCTTCAAAAATACATTTTATACCTCATGCCAACTTGGAACCTTGCTTCCCAAGCAAATAATATGCCTAAGGGATCAAATTTGTTACAAAACCCTTCATCATTTCATGAAAATGACATCAAACTGTAAAACAGGTCACATATTGCCAGGGATGCAATTTTTTTTAAAAATATTGCATGAATTCAGATCCTTATCCATCCTAGGGTCACATTTTTGGAAATTCAAGCATGCCAACATGCTTTAGCAATCATTTTTCACCTTTTACCTTTTCAATTTTTACCTCTGCAACTTTTGATTTTCATTTTCCACGTTTTTACATCGGGCCCGAGCCAAAATGCATTAAAAACATCATAGATCATAAAATTAGCTCATGAAAATGGTTCCATTATTCTCAAAAGGCCAAGGGGACCCAAAATCATATAAGGTTCGATGAATTTTGATGAAGAAATGTGATTTCCAAGCTCCTTGGAGCTCCCATGGCGTCCAAAAATAAAATTGCATAGTATCCATCGATTTTGATCACCTTTTAATGCTAGCCCTCCATGTGGAGGATGAGATTCTTGAATATTCCTCTTTTGACCTTAGGATAATGTGGGACACATGTCAAAACATGATTGGATCGGGTCCCCATCCTTAAAAATGCATTTGTGACCTTTTTGAATTTTGGGAAAATTTTGCAAAAATCTCCGCTTCTCCCTTGGACCCACCACGTGTCCACATGTGGGCCCCACTAAAAACCGTGGGCTCATTTTATCAATTTTGACACTTTTTGAAAAAGGAAAATTTTCTTAAAAATTCCCATGGGCCCAAACACCCATTCTCTTCCTCGCCACGTGGCACTCTCCCATTCGCCGCGGGTCCAAGCCTCCCACCTTGCCATCAAACCTCCCTGCCAATTTTGCAAAATTTCAAACTTTTCCCGGGCCCGCGCTTCCCCATTTGCCTAGGACATGCCATGTGTTGACTCCTCATTGGTCGTGGGACCACTTTTCATTTTTTACCTTGCAAACACAAAGGCAAAAATCCACAAAACTTTCCCTCGGCCCCTTTCTTCGCCCTTTGTATTTCTTGACACGTGTCCACTTCTTACTGGTTGGGACCTTTGGCCCAAAACTTGACTTTATAACATTTGAAGTTAAAACTTCAAAACCATTACAAAACCCACTAACCCCTCATATTGACTTCTTCTGGCTACGTGTCGCCTCGCATTTGTGGTGGAGCTTTGGCTCAAATTTTAACTTTAAAGTTTTGAAGTTGAAAACTTCAAATTTCTTAAAACCTCCGCCCTTCCATGCCGACTTCTCTAGGACACGTGGCCACCTGCCATTCATTGCGGGCCTTCAGGCAAAAATTTAACTTAGAAAATTTTGCAAAATGGAAGAAAAATTTCTAAGGCAAGCCTGCCACCCACCATTCCTCTAGCCAATCACAATGTGCCATGTAGGCACTTTACTGTAGCAAGCGGAGCAAGGAACAAAATTTTCCTTTTGCCAAAATTTTAAAAATGACAAGTTAGAAACCTTTTCCCGACCTTCCTCGGCCAATGGGAAACCGCCATGTTGCAATAATGTTGTGATGATGAATTTGACGGGTAGAATACGCCCGTATGACCGTCAATACGTCAAAAATGTAGAGGATGCCCTAGAAATCATTTTTTTGACAAGGAAGGTAGATTTCTTGATCTTGAACCAAATGAATCATTTTTGACATTGTTTTCAAGCATGGGATTGGGAAAACACTTACACGAACTCATGATTCAATCAAATTCGAGTTCTTTCACGATTTCAAAAAGGAGAAATGACACAGCCTGAAAAATGAAGAAATTAGGGCACAAATGGGGGAAAACATGGATTTTGTTTCAAATTAGGGAAAAATAATAACAACTTAGGCATTTTTGAAGGTATTCAATTGGGGAAGATGAACTGTAGACCACCAAATCAAAAAATGAAACGTTTGTGAGCAAATTTGGACATGAAAAATTAGGGCACATTATGAAAACTCAATAATGGGACCAACAGAGTGTATCTTAGGTGTGATGAATCAAGGATTTATAATGTTTAATTAAGTCTTTAACATGAGATTTTGTGTTAAATCCTTAAAGAATGTGTGAAACTCGTGTATCTTTGGGCTTTCATGGATGCACATCTTCTAGTTGAAGGTTCATTCTGACTACTTGAAGCATTTTTTCATTTTGCTTTGTAGATGTTCCAACATTTGTTAAAATTTCTCAAGAATTTGGTATAATCAACTTTATCCTACTTAACTTCCCAACAACAAATTATACATTAAGTGATGAATCCTACAAGAACCACCCTTGCTTGCACTGTGTATCCATAAATGCTAAGGAAATTTGTTGAGTTTTCCCATCCTTTACCAAAATATGTAGGTGCAATCAATTTTTATCATTGTCTTTAGTAACTGGACCTTGTCTAGAAGACATCTTCATTCTCTAGGGTGACAACTTGTGAGAGTTAGATTATGTTGCATTGACCATGTTTTCTCAAGGTCTCCTTCAAACATTGCAAAGGGAGAGTCAAATATTGTTGATCCATTGATATTCTTCACCAACATAGGTTACAAAATGGGTCCTCTCACCTTGGTTGAAGGCACAACCTAAAGTAGTGAGGGTAGGTCGAACCCTTAGCATAGTGCTATCCACTCCTTTCCAAGCCCAAGTAATAAAGATTCATTTAAATCCATCCCCGACTACAAAATGACTCATATTATGATTTATTTGTCTCTAAGCATCCTGATCAACTTGTGATGTTGCTTGGTTTCAAAGGAAGAATCAATTTGGGTACCAACACCAATCGACACTTTGTTTATGGGGCTATTTGTGCAAATACATATTCATATTGACCTCTAGTAATGATTCTTACATGTTTCAAGTGCAAATACGTTGTTTAAACGTTATCCTTTGCTAATATTTGTAAATATTATGCAATATTTGAGGTTCATTATGCAATATTTCCTAGTTTGAGTGAATGTTGTACTAGGTTGTATTGATAGTGATAAATATTGACAAAGGATGATTAGATCTATTGAGATTTGTAGAAATTAAGTATTGATAGACATTTGAAAAGTTACTTATAGTGCTTTTGCACATCTAAGGTGAGAATCCTTGGTGGCGACTCCGTATTGGTTTGAAATCTTTGGTAAATATTAGTGTCTTAAATCTTTGTCAAGTAAACTTTGTTGTTAATATTTGCAAATATGGAAGGAAGAAGGTATTTCTTTAATAAGGATCCCACTAGAAAATTATTTCTAGAGCTTGGGAAGGAAAATTCAAAAGGAAGACAAGTCTGGAAAGTATTGGGGGATCAAGAGTTAGGAGACAAAGTGATACCAATTGTGGAATGTGATCAACCTGTAGTTGAGGATTATCCTACATCTTCAAATAATTATGAATCAAATAGTCCTTGTGTAAATTTTAATTCTCCAACCGGTGAAGGGCTATCATTTGTGTCTGAAAAATGTATCCCTCATTTCTTCCCTCTATCATCCAAGACTGATAGGTTTTTTCATGAAATTGAATCATTAGAGGATATTTACTTTGAAAATTATACTCATGTATTCCAAAGGCCCCTAGTTCCATATCATTTTGATTCTCCTATATGATTACCTCCTCAAGGTAACATGGCTCATCCTCCACCTAGACCTCCTTTTGTTGTCAATACATTTGGACCAATAAATTTTAGAGGAATGGTTGGGTATCCTAATGTTGTACCTCAAGATGTGAGAAATAGGTTGCCTAAATTTTAGGGAAATAATGCCATCACTGGTGATCAACATTTGAGACTCTTCGTTAATATGATGGAATATTTTGAAATTGAATATGAGGACGTGTATATAAAATTATTCATTCATACTCTTGAAGAGGATGCACATGATTGGTATAAATCTCTACCAGATAATTCAATAGATTCATGGAATGAGATGAAGAATGATTTCAGATTACAATATGGGGATAAGACTGACCCAAGGTTCCTCTTGTCTAAGTTTGAGAATATAAAAAAGAATCCCAATGAGTCTATCCAAGATTTCAATACTAGATTCAATAAGACTTTGAATAGACTACCCATAATTCTGAGGCCAAGTGATGAGTCTTGCTTAATCAAATATTCTGATGCTTTTGACAAAAAATTTGCCTACTACTTAAGAGATAAGAACCCTGGAATGTTAAGGCAGGATTTCACCATGGCCTTGCAAATAAAAAATAATATTAAGGAAGTTGGGAAACCCCCTAAGAGAGAGGGTGTCAAATTGATTAATCTTGACAAACCTCAGTAAAAAAAAGTAGTCAATTTGGAGGAAGTTGTGAAGACTTTGGCGGGCAGTTAAAGAAATATCTTACAAGTTGGCCAGAGTAGAAAAAGGAATAGGAAAAAGTTCTTAGGGTTATCATAAACCATAAGGCTAGGATAGATTTGGAAATCATCCTAGGAGTGATCACAGATTAGATGACAGAGGAAAGGGGCCCATGGGATTAGGTAATAAACAACCACAACTTAGAGAGAATAGATTGGTCCCGATCCTTTGACTGCCAGAGTTGTTACAATAGAAGAGAACCATGTTATTGATTGGTGTGATAAGTGTTTTCTTCCACATTCCCCATGTGATTTAATTAAGGAGGTTGAAGAAAAAATGATGATGAAGCTTATGGTGATGTATGTATGATGGAATGCCTGAAAATTTACAACAAAGGGCCACTTCAACTGAGTTAATAAGTGCCATAACTATTCAAGGATTATGGGATCAAGAATTTGATTTACCTAATCATGATTTTGAATATTTAAGAGCTTTAATGATTAAGAAATATGATGGGGGAATCCCTTCTAAGGAAGATAAATGAATTTTGATGAATGCAGTAGTTTCTCAAGAAAAGGAATATAATACTAGAAGTAGAGTTGTAAAAGGGGAGGCCCTCAAGCTAAACCAAAAACTCCACTCCTCACTAATATACAAAAGGAAACCCTTAAAAATGATACACTTAACAAAGGCCCTATTGTTCCAAATAAAACTTTTACCCCCACTCATGCCCAAATTACAAACACTTTTATACCACCAGAAGGAACCATAAATATCCCACCCAACACCGTCTTACCCAAATATGTTCCATGTGATATAGCCTATATTTTGAGTCAGATTAAAGTTACTGTGCCTATTGTTGAATTACTCAGGATCCATGAGCATAGAAAATGGGCATTTGAGTATTTAGGATTTAAAGAAGAGATAAAAACCCAAGGAAATAATGTGAATGGTGTGGATGTTCCTCCTATCATTGCAGATCTGGAAATACCATAGGACTTGGAAGAATTGGGAGAATCACCTAAGGTATATTTGGGTACTTCACTTGTTGAGTCTCAACTTGATGTTGATCATTTTTATACTATAATCATAAAGGATAGGTTGGTGGTGCAACAACCGCATGTTCGATTCAATATATTCATGTAATGTGATGCCTCTTGAGGTAATGAATGAATTAAATATCAAAGTAACAAAAGTATTTGAATAGTGCACAACTATGGATTAGAGGGAAATGCTTTGGTGATTGGATATGTTAAAGTTTTAATAGTGTAACTGACATATTACATGGGAAAATACTTAACTATGAATGTGGTTATTGTGGATTTCCCGACCAAACGGGGAATTCTATTATCAAGGAAATAAGATGCTAGTGTGGGGGAAGTGTACAAATGGATATGTCATATGCAACCATACCAGTGGAAGGAAACCTTGTAAAATTGTATGGTGAAAAGAATATGTTACATCTGATTGAAGATCCTAACAATGCTTCTTATGAAGTATTATATGTAGATGTAGATGTTGATAATTTTGTTGGTTATGCAGATTTTAAGGAGCATGAAATTGACAAATGCAAATATCCTAAGAAACTTGGTTCCCCTTGGAATTTGATGTTTGATGGAGATTGTTCTAAATTTGGGAATGGTGCTGGTGTTGTCTTGATATCTCCAAATAAGGAAGAATTCAATTTTTCTTTTAAACTCAAGTTTGAATGCACAAATAATATTACAAAATATGAGGCACTACTTTTGGGTTTAAGGATTTCTTGGAGGTATGGTATTAGGGACATTATTGTTAAATGGGATTCAAAACTAGTAATCAAGAAAGTTGAAACTGTATGTAACAAAAAATCAAAGAATGAAATAATATAAGCATGCAGTTTGGGATTTCATTGAAATGTTTGATTCCTTCAACATAGTATACCATGAAAGAAAGTAGAATATTATAGCAGACATATTGGAAGTATTGGGATCTAGATTTGAAAATTACACAATATCCCCTTATTGTGAGTATGACATTGAAATACTGACAAGACCATCTGTCCCTGATAACATCAAACATTGGCAGGTTTTTCAAGATGATGCCCAGATTAAGAGGTTTTTACAAAGTGAGGGAGAATTTACAAATCAGAATGTGGACTGAGAGCTAATGGTTTGTGTTAATGAGGGTAAAGAGACCTTATTTGGTAAGGATATTATTCAATTAAAAACCAATACTATTCCAAGAGGATTGGTTGCATTAGAGTCAAACTTTGATAATGTTGATCACATTGTTAATAGACATATGTCAGTTTCAAGAGATGTTGAGGAACACAACTTGGGGACAAATGATAAACCTAGAAAAATATGGCTAGGTAGTAACCTGAGTAAAGAAGAAAAGCAATCATATGTCCAATTGTTGAAAAGGTACCAAGATTGCTTGGCATGGTCATATTCATAATTGAAGGCATATAGGGAAGACCTTTTCCAGCATGAGATACCATTGGAAGCTAATTCCAAACCATTCAAGCAAAAGAAAAGACCAATTAATCCACTTCTTTCCCTCAAAATGCAAGAAGAATTAAAGAAGTTAAGGGATGGAGGCATCATACAACCCACAAGGTATTCTTCATGGGTGGAAAATCTAGTACTAGTTCAAAAGAAGAATGGAGATATAAGGTTATGTGTGGATTTTAGGAATTTGAATAAGGCATAAATTAAAGATAATTATCCCCTTCCCAATATGGATAACATGCTGCAAGTTAGTTATTGGCTCTAAGTTATTGTCTACTCTGGATGGATTCTCAGGATATAACCAAGTAGTAGTGAAATAGTCAGAAAGAATCAAAACTACTTTCACCACTCCATGGGGTACTTATGTGTATGTGAGAATGCCATTTGGCCTGATGAATGTTGGAGAAACATTTCAAAGAGATATGGATGTAGCATTCTTAGGATACATAAATGATTTCATTGTTGTATATCAGGATGATGTAACAATATTTTCAAGAAAGAGAAATGATCACCTGCAACACTTGGAGAAGATGTTGTTAAGATGTAGAGAATATGGTATTTCATTAAACCCTAAAAAGTGCCACTTTGGGGTTCAAAAGGAAAACTGTTGGGACATATTGTATCAAAGGAGGGGGTCATGATTGACCCTGAAAGAGTGGAGGCTATTGGAAAAGTTCCTATGCCCAAAACTAAGAAAGGAATACAATCCTTCTTTGGACAGATAAATTTTATCAGGAGATTCATTTCTAACTTTGCTGAAATGACTATCCCTATCACGAGTATGCTAAAAAAGGATCAGATTATCAAATGGGAGGAGGAAGTTGTCCAAGATTTTACTGGAATTAAGGAAGCACTAAAGAATGCTCCTGTTTTGGCAGCTCCTGATTACAAGAAGGCTTTTCAAATGTTTTATTTTGCTTATGAAAACACTATTGCATCTATACTATTACAAAAAGATGAAGAAGGAAATGAAAGGACAATTGATTTATTTAGTAAAGCACTCTAAGGGGTAGAGTTGAAATACACTATCATGGAAAAGTAGGATTTTTCTTTGGTTAGAGCTAAAATATTTTTAGACCATATATCTTGAGTTCCAAGATCACAACATATGTTCCCCATACTATGGTCAAGGACATCTTTTTAAATGGAAATCTCAAGTAAAAGATGTCGATGGGTAAAAAAATTACAAGAATATGACATGGATATTCAAACCACCAAGTTAGTTAGGGGTTTAGGGTTGGCGAAGCTAATGGCAGAGAGCAACCTGCAAGTAATGGAGATAAATGAAGTTGAGGAAGGAGATATGAATGTCCATGAAAGATTGATCAATTTGGCATGGTACAAGGACATCATGTTTTATCTTAAACATTTGGAATGTCCTGGAAATTTAAGTAAAAATCAAAAGATGGCACTCAAGTTAGCTTCCCATAAATATATCATCACTGATTATGGATTGGAATGGAAGAATCCTGAAGGGATTCTCCTAAGATGAATTACTGAGGATGAATCCCTAAATTAATTGTAGATTTTCATGGAGGAGTTTGTGGGGGGCATTTCACTAGAAGAGTAACTACCCACAAAATCTTAAGGGCTGGTTATTGGTGGCCCACACTTTTTAAAGATGTAACTTTGTTAGTAAGAAAATGTGAAAGTTGCCAACAATTTTCAGGAAGATTGAAAGCTTCAGAAGCTCTCCCTTTACAACCAATATCAATTGAAGCCCATTTTAAGTAGTGGGGTATGGAATTCATTGGGGAAATTTAGGAACCTTCAAGTGTAGGCCACAGATGGATATTGGTAGCTACTGATTAATTCACCAAATGGGTTGAGACAATCCCTACTAAGAAATAAACCCACTAGATTGTTATGTATTTTATCTTAAATCACATAATTTTCAGGTTAGGAGTGCTTGCCAAAATAATTACTAACAATGCTATGAGATTTTGAGCTAAACCCTTAGTGGCCATGTGTCGAGTATGGATATGAATGGCCAAAATTCATTGTATTTATTTCTCACTACTGAAAAAGTCCTTTTGAATTGGTATATGGAACTCAAGCCCTCCTTCCCCTACACATGCAACTATCTTCCTACCAATTTATTTGACAACTTGAGGATCAAGAAGTCAGCCCGTATGATGCAAGGATAAATCAAATTGTTGAATTGGATGAAGAAAGAAGAGAGTCCCACCAGAGACATTTGAAATTTAGGAAAAGTTGAAAAAATTATTTGATAAAAGGTAACTCCTCAAGTTTTTAGTGTAGGAGATATTGTGTTACTATGGGATAAATCAGACATGAGGACAAGGGAAAACATGGAAAATTTAATGCATTATGGATGGGTCCTTACTCCATTGACATCAAAATTGGTGAGAATACTTTATTTCTAAAGGATCTAGATGGAGAAATACTTGAGTTTCCTATTAATGACAGGAACTTGAAACAATTTCTTGACTGATATCTCAAATTGAGGTACACATTATTGTACATAGTATATAGTTTTTATGTTTTTTTTGTTTTTTTTTTTTGTTTTTGTCTCTGTTTGTCCCATTATTTGGTGACCGATTGTTTTGGGTTTCTCTGTGTGTTTTTAGGAGAGTGGTTTGTTATCACTCAATTTTGTACGTTGGTTCTTGACTCCATAGCCCAATGGATTTTTGGCACGTGGTCTTCTATTCTTTGTACCATGGTTTGTTCTTGAGGCACTCACAAGGAGTGCCCATCCCCGAATTGGAGCTGGTGTTGGTGCTCGAATTAATCTTGCCCCTATTTGGTTAAGCTTTTCCTTCATCGTCTGTTATATTTTCTATTTTCCTATGGGGGTGTGAGTTGATCTTTTGGTTCTCCTATATGTGGATTTGTATTTCCTCTTTTTGGTCGAGGATCATGTTTGGATATGCATTATTTTGAAAATTCTTACGGGAACTAGTTGTGTTTTAGGTTTGAAATTTGAAGGATCACCCATTGTAAAATGTTCCTTGGTCAAGTTTTTAATTTCATTTTTGTGCCATTGCCTATAGGTACATGGCATTTCCCAATTGAATTTTGTATGATGGGTCTAGCTTGCAAACTTGTAACTTTCTATCACATTCACAAAAGGAAAAATTGGCGCAATTACCCGATGAATATTCTTCAAATATTTGTAATCATAAAGTGACACAAAAAAATTCTTGATTCACCCCCAAAGGTGTACATTTGTTGCAAACTGAGTGGATGCGGGTAAGCGAGTGCATAATTATATTTTTGTGCACTAAAAAGAAAAGTGTAAAAGTGTAAAAAGGTTCCCAAGACCCGTAAAGGACACGTGGTTCTTTCTTATGCATGAAGCGGGGAGGTGGGTTGTGAAGCACTTTGACACTTTTAGTTTTAACTAGAAAGGGATTAAAATTGTAAAAAGGGGCTAGCATAGTTCCATTATCACTTAAATATGACCATGTGTCAAGCCCATGTTAAAAGTCAAAGGCGGATGGGCGGGTCAAATGGCTAAAAGTGTATGAGTTTTAAAGCATGGAAAAATACAAAAAGTCTCCCTGAGCCCGCATTAACGAAAGAATTTTCCACATGGATGGCTCACTTTTAAAATTAAAAAGTCGAATGAATGCCCATGATGCATTGCATTTATTTATACCGTTATTAATGTATTTTTAACAAATCAAGGAAATTTTTATTTTTATTTTTCAAGTGTTTCAATCCTTTATTATCAAATTTGTCAAGATTTGAGTGCCATTGTTGATATTTGCATTGTGCAATAGCATGAAATTTGATTATGGAGGTTTTCCTAGGAATTAGAGATCTAAATACAATCGGATTAAAGTTGAATGGTTCAAGGATTCACACAAAATCGTAAGAGATGAAAAATCATGTACTTTTCATATTATTGGCAAGAAAGTTTGAGGTAAAGTTAGGGTTTTCAAGGATGAAGACCATGCCATCTTCATTCTCAATTTCATCTGGGATTACAAGTGATTTAGACATAATTACAGACACAGACTTGATGAATGCTGACTTAGAGGAATTTCTTCAGCAATTAAATGATCCTAATCAAAGTGAGTCTTTGAAAGAAATTAAGGATAGCCACATCACCTTAGCTGGTGCTATCCCGCCATTGGTTCAGTGCCTAAAATTGGTATGGCATTGTGCTATGAATTATGACCAGAGAAAAGGGAAGTATTAGATGGAAGTGGCAATGCAGTGTTGACATTGACACCTGCGGCCATCAGAATAATGCTTAAATTACTGTATAAAATCACCATTGGTATCAAATTAGCTTTACAAGATTATGAAAAGAAGAAAAAAGACTATGCTAAGATCATAAATACAAAATGGCTCCTCACGGAGAAAAAGGCAACAACTAGAATTCCTAAAAGTATAGTTAGGGCACAATTTGTTGAAGAGGCTGAAGATATTATTGTGTTATTAAGTCAAATGATGGGGTTGGAAACTACAAATGAATTCAAGGAATGGATGTGTACCTACATGTGGATCATTTTGGAAAGAAAAGGGAACATCTGTTGGGCTACTTTTATTGTAGAAGCACTCCATAGTCACATGGTCACTTTAGCAAAAAAATTGAGATGGGTGACACTTCAGAGCTGGAATTATACATGATAACCTACCTAATTTACATGAGATGAAATGAAGAAGTTTGACATGGAAAAATTTGAGGCAAGGGCCAATTATGTCATCAGATGGGTATTCAATAACATTGCAAACATGTTTTAGCATGAGCCTCATTTTTAAGATTATTGAATCAATTGTAGGGATGAATAAGAGGTCAGATTAAGGGATTTCTCCAGAATGACCCTTTCACAAATAATAGACTTAAAAATTGTAGTTATCATGAAGGGAATTGTGGATGATCCACATACAATAAGTAAATATTACATTGATCAGAAGGTGGAAGGTCAACCTATAGCCCCTCTAAATTGGAATGAGATAGAATATGATGATTCTTATATAAGGATAACTGATGTAATGAGGAGGAATGTGAATTGGTTAGCCCAAAATAACATTGACTTTCCAATCCAGAATACAAGAATCTAAAACAACTTCAGGAGTTTAGGAAACTTAAGTGATGATATTCCACCCCTGAGGGAGGGTAGAGACACAATTGATCCATTGGGAGAAAAATCCCCTCAATTACCCTCCAAATGACCCACTTCTGAACTCATAGAAGAGTGGACTTCAACCACTTGTGAAACTGGTACTTCTATGTCAGTTCTAAGGAAAATATTGAATAAATGCTCTTAAAATCCATGGAGAATTCCCCCATTACTTTTGTAATGCCAATTCAAGCAAAGGGGAAAGGTTTGGCATCTCATGTGGTCCACTTGGGTGCTTTTCCAAAGCCACATAGTGTTGAGAAATTAATGAGTGGAGCTATAACAAGTGGTCATACTTAGTCTAAGTCACATAAGGAGGAGTGAAGAGAAACACCTGATTTGAAGAAGTTTGAAAGAGCACACAAGAAAAAAAAGGTGGTATATGAGCCAGTTTTGGTGAGGGTGGGTGCCCACACACCCAAAAAACACAAACATAGAGATATGGTAATTGATCCTCTTGAGTTTGAAAGGAATGATGTTTTTCAGGCACAACATGTTGCATCACTACCACAAGTGGAATAATTAGAGCCTCTATTCCCACCTTTGTCTTTGGAGGAAATAATAATGAAAGGCACTCAGGATCAAGTATCCCAAGAAAATGTTACAGCTAATCCAGTAGGTAGCCAATTTTTAACTCCAGGTATGAAAATATTTGAGACCTTTCCTGCTAAGGATGAAAATATGCCTTCGGTTGAAACATTGCATGAGTTTGCAAAGATTCAGATTGATGTGATTGATGTTGATACTGGTGAGGGATTTTCTATGTTAGATGCCCTTAATTTATCTATGAGTGAACCAATAATGACACCAGTAGATGGCCTTCAAACAAATAAGGAATTGGAAAGAAATACTCATGTGCTAACCAATGAAGAGAAAGTCCAAGCAATAGAAATCCTTTCTACAGGAAAAGTAGTTTCAGAATCAGACAAACCAGGATTTCTTGGTGGAGAAGACACTAATGCAGAGGTATTAGTTGAAGAAATTTCTTCCCTTTTTGTTAAAGTTACTACAAAGTTGATGAACTTTCTCACGTAGGAAAATCTATCTTTGAGGAGAAAATAGAAGTGGCACAAGATGCAACTGCTGGCGAGAAAATCATTGTTGATAGGGATATATAACCTCTAGATGGAAGTGTGAAGTTGGATTCAAAAGAAAAACCTACCATGACATTACCAGATGCATCATTAGAACATAAGGATAGTAGGATGTCAACTCAATAGATTTTGGGGAAGGAAGAGCCTATGAGCTACATCACTGGTACAAGAAAATGTTGGAGGAGAAATTGGGTCCAGTGTGGCATCAATTGGAGAAATAAAGAAGGAATATACCTTGACCACTGACACAAATCAAGAAAATAATGATCAATCCCAGGTTCTAAACCAAGGAGAAGAGAATTATTAGCACAAGGTGAGAGTAGAAAAGTGGTTATCAAAATAAATGATGAAGAACAAGAAAAATCACTAGCTCAGGATGAAGTAGGGGTATTTAAAAAATTGATGGTTGTCCCTGAGAAAATCCAACAGAAATCACAAGAAGCAAAGGCTAGAACAAGTCTAACTAAAGGGTGGATTGGTGAAATAATTTTGAATGAGGTAAAGGAGGTCCTCCTGTTTAAATTGTTGGCCTTACTTCTTTGTCTTTTCCAAAGGGAGTAAGAGCTTCAAAAGGGCTAGGAGTATCACAAAAACTCACACTGATTCATTAGGATCCAAGACTCTAGAAATAACAATTGCTTTTGAGGGAAAAACTAGAGAAGATATAAAAACCAATGATTATAATGTTCAGATCATTCCCTTAGGAAATCCTTCAAGAGACCAACTAAAAAAAGCAATATCTGAGGTAGTGAATGACCTTTTGCAAAAGGTGGATGAAGATAGGATGACAAAAAGGTAGTTAAAAGAACAGGTTAAAGCCCTGAGTTCTAGTTTACAACAGTTGATTGGGTAACCTAGTCAAACTCAGACAAGTTCCTCTATAGATATCGTGTGGGAGTGAAAAGGATTAACAAATTTGTCAAGAAGGTCTAGGTGGTGGATACATGGATTGAAAAATTAACCAAAAAGGGAAAAGAAGCAATTAATGAAGCTAGATCAAAGTATGAAGAGCTCAAGAATAGACTCAATGAAATTGATGAGATAATTGAACAATGTGACAATGAGATCTTCTACTTTGAGGGAATTCTTCCCAAACTAGACCGCATAACCTAGCTTAGTGATGAATTGGTTGAGAAAGAAAACATTGTGCAGTGGAATTCAAAGGAAGCTAGCATGCCATAGAAGAATTATCAAAAATCGAGTGGAAACCTTGAATGGGATCAAGGAAAATCTTGAAATCAAAAGAAATTGGGTTGATGACACTCTTGATGCCATTGATTTGAAGTTAGAAGATATGGTATTTGATAAATTCAAAAAGAGTTACGGGGATCTGAAGATTGATTTTTTTTAAAACTATTTTGAAAAGAATATTCAAAAGGATGATTTCTCCTATGAAATCATTAAAACAATGAGAAAGGTTGAGAACAAAATTGTAGAATTAAAGGCAAAGGCCATTAGAGTACAAACATAAGATGAGCCATTGCATTGATACAATAGCTAGGCAAATAGTTATATTCTAGCACCATACATCTGGACCAGATGAGGACAAGGTAAATGAGTTGTTCCAAAGGTATGATGCATATGTGGCAAGATTGCTGGAAGAAAAGATGCAGAATGGAAGATGAGGAGGAAAAGAATGTAGATACAAAAGATGATGAACATGCTTAAGCATTTTTCCTTAAGTTGTATTCTCTTTTCATACTCCTTTAAAATGATGCTTTAAAATAATATTTCTGTTACATGGGATGTAATTGTTATTCTAAACTTTATTGTTTCCTTATTTCAATTGTAAAGTGGAAGAATGTAGTAGTTTCACATTGACTTAGATAAAATTTTACATACATTTGGATAAACATGTAAACTATTGATATTTTTGTGCTTCTTGAATTTTGAATAAGGAACAAAATGGGGTTCTATAGGGGCCCTTTCCCATGATAAATAAATATATACACATGCCAAAATTAGAGATAATGAAAGGAAAGAAACATTCAGACATTTTTAGTCCTGTTTCATAGTTTCCTCCCAGTAGGGGAAGCTTATTCAAAAGCTTATTATTTCTCAGCATGAACTCACTTGAACCTTGTGCTATTTGAACAAAAATAACTGACCTTACCAAGTCTCGGGACATTCCCATGTCCATAAATGATTCCAGAGTCATTCTAGGATGACTCATGATCTGTTCGAGCTCAATTTTCTTCTACTGTGACGATACCCAATCCAAAAGATCCAAACCTCCTATGAAGAACGATGTTTTCCCTTTCCCCTTTTAAAGATTCAAATTAATAGGAGTGGTTTGAGAAGGGATATCTGGGGTGATTGGAAGGAAAACACTACATGTTGTTGAATGAGTAGATTGTGAGGTCTTTAGCTTGACCTAGTCTCCCACTTCCTTATGAGGGGTGGATTTTATCTCACGAAGGAATGGGTTGAGGTCCTAAAAAATCATGCTCATAATAAGGAGTACATTGCATTAAATGGGTGGATGACCAAATTGAAAATCTTCCCTTGTTTTCTCGAGTAGAGGAGATTGCTACCCTTGAATGGAGAGAAGATAACGATTGATATTCTTCTCCATTTGAGATAATGATTGGAAGTTGAGGTTGTGGTTCACCCTTTCTCTTACCTAAAGATGATGCTGGTGTTGAGACATAGTCTCTACTTGTTTTTTCTCCAGGAGTTGATCCTCCGCTCTAACTCATCTATTTTGTGGGAAATGATAGGCACAATGTCAATAGAGGATTTTTCATATAACACATATGATTCCTTGGGAATATCCTTTGATACAAATCCCTCATCACATAAAAAGGGACATTGAAAGATGGTTTTCCCAGATACCTGAGGTCTTCTCTCGACCTAGTATCTCTTTAAATATTCAGAGATTTCAAGTGCTCCCATTTGAAAAGATGAAAATACATGACTTGAAAGGCTGCAAATACATGATTAATCCTAATCAGCCTTGTCAAAAGCACTAATCGGACTGCTGGTATGTCAAAGGCCCTTTGGTATCACCTACACACTCTATGTCAAACAGGCCCTAATAAAGGCTTCATCAGGACCACTCAAATTGAAGATTTGATTTAAATCTTCTAAGGAAATTTCCTTCAGATTGTGTGCTACAAGTACCTTTACCATTTTTTTGATGAAATTCCTTATATTCAAAATAAGAAGGGAAATGCATAATGATGATGAATTTGAACCAGGTTTTATAGTGAAAAGGGTGCATATGGTTTTAATTTAGAGAAATATTTCCCATGAGATGAGGGAGATTTTCTCAGTTCACACAAAAAGGATTTAAGAGTTGGAAGAGATTAGGAATGAGTAGAGCTGGTAAATCAATATGATTTGACAGGAACCATGTATGAAAATTAATCCAATAAGACATAAAATAGAGTGCGTAGTGCCCAAGGTGGATTCTTGAAAGGTGAATGTGGATATATGTCATATCAGAGTCATCTGGAAGTGTTTAGAGATCATTTGAAATGATTATCTAATCAATATCAGAAATAATGATTAAAGTAATTTTCCAGAAATGATGACTTGATATCTCAGCCGAGCACAAGTGGAACCAATTGAAAATACTTACATTTTATACACATGGTAGTTTAAAGTAAAACTTTTAAATGTCATGTTCTAGAACAAGTATTGTAAAAGGAAATATTCCTGGAATATTCGTGCTTTTGGGGGGAAAAAATTTGAAGGTTAGAAAATGAATGAGTGATATAAAAGCAAAGGGATAATCATGCCAGAGGGGGTTATTTTTTCGAGAATTATTCAAAGAAAAGAAAAGGAGAGAAAGTTGAGAGAATCCATTTTCCCAAAAACTTATCTAAGAAACCTGTTATTTCCTATGTGTCTTTAAATTTGATCACATCAAGATGGTTGCAAGTGTCCAGCCATTGACAAGCTTTGAGATTGTAAATAAACTTTCCCTTGTTGATCAATTTGAAGAACCTTGAGTAAATCATGTTAATCATGAGCATAGTTGTGCTTGCTTTCATTTTGAGATATCTTCAAGTAGTTATCGTGTTCTGTTGTAATCTTATGTTAGGAGTTCCTCGAATCACACAAGATCTTGTCCTTGTGATAGTATT
This sequence comes from Taxus wallichiana var. yunnanensis, assembly GCA_018340775.1. NCBI lineage: Eukaryota > Viridiplantae > Streptophyta > Pinopsida > Cupressales > Taxaceae > Taxus > Taxus wallichiana. The sequence continues at coordinate 459,262,520 of CM031238.1, read as the reverse complement.
GTGGCATTTGCAATTACATCATGAAGAGAGCTTTCATTTCATGATGTAATAAACAATTTAAATTCACTCTAATTTCATTATGATGATACAGATTGTTTTTTAGTCTATGAGTGTATCTTAGGCATGATGAATCAGGGATTTATAATGTTTAATTAAGTCTTTAACATGATATTTTGTGTTAAATCCTTGAATAATGTGTGAAACCATGTATCTTTGGGATTTCATGGATGCACATCTTCTAGTTGAAGGTTCATTCTGACTACTTGAAGCATTTTGTCATTTTTCTTTGTAGATGTTCCAACATTTGTTAAAAGTTCTCAAGAATTTGGTATAATCAACTTTATCTGCTTAACTTCCCAACAACAAATTATACATTAAGTGATGAATCCTACAAGAACCACCCCTTCTTGCACTATATATCCATAAATGTTGAGGAAATTCGTTGAGTTTTCCCATCCTTTACCAAAATATGCAGGTGCAATTAGTTTTTATCATTGTCTTTAGTAACCTGGACCTTTTCTAGAAGACATATTCATTCTCTAGGGTGACAACTCATGAGAGTTAGATTATGTTGCATTGACCATGTTTTCTCAAGGTCTCCTTCAAAATTGCAAAGGGAGAGTCAAATATTGTTGATCTCGTTGATATTATTCACCAACACAGGTTACAAAATGGGTCCTCTCACCCTGGTTGAAGGCACAACCTAAAGTAGTGAAGGCAGGTCGAAACCTTAGCATGATGCTATTCACTTCTTTCCAACCCTGAGTAATAAAGAATCATTTAAATCCATCTCTGACTACAAAATGACTCATATTAAGATTTGTTTGTCTCTAAGCATCTTGATCAACTTGTGATGCTTCTTGGTTTCAAAGGAATAATCACTTCGGGTACCAATAGACCCACTTTGGTTATTGTGTGTGAACTCGCTAGTGCTTACTCTCAACAATAACCATCTCTTTCCTAATTTCCAAAGTATCCTTTATATCTCATCACTACAAATTCCTCCATTGTACTTCATACAAGAATTTTTCCACAGGATCGTGAAGTGATCATGTGTGATCCCAACTCGTTGATCACCATACAAAATTAGGATAGTTTACATTCAATAATGAGAGCCTCCCCATACCCAAGGAGGAGGGAATTAGCCTCATGACCATTGATGGAAGTACATGATTTTAAACATGAAAAATTATTTCACCAATAGGTCTTTAAGTGGGATGAAGATAGGTAAAAGGATGTTAAGAAAACCAATTTTTATGCCATTTGGAGTGTCCCTTATGTTATAACCAATTGCAAGAAAGAAAATGATTTCTAAATGTTAGGTCTAAATGGAGAAGAACTATATATCCTAGTTAATGTGATACATATCAAACCATGATTTTGATGTATTTTTTCCAAAATGTGTACATAATAGGTTTAACTATTATACCTTTTTGTTGTTTCATTTCTTGGTGGAGGGTACCATATTTTTACCTATTTTTCGATCATCTGATTGAGATGCACCACCTCTATATTTTGTGGTGATTTTCTTTGAATAAATGATTTATTACATAAGTTGTTGGAACCTTTGTAGTTCCTATAGATTAAATGGACCAAGAAGAACTAAAAGGAGGACGATATGCATGAAAATACAAAGTGCATAACTCTTTTTCCATACTTTGGTAATTTGTAACCAAACTTAGGCACTCCTCTACTATAAAAAGTAATATTTGGAGCTAGCCATGGCATATTTGGAGCTAGACATGACATCTCTAGAGTTAGATTGGAAATATCCGGTGTTCAATAGGAGGTATTGTTATCCAAATAACTCTCATAGTTATTTGGGTAACATGTATACATATTCTAGCTCTCGGATACTCATTAAAGGTTACACATGCTCTGAGTTTAGTTGACACATTTATTTAGTTGCAATTTCCCCTTGCTGCCCCTTATTTTCCTCAAGCACCATTGTGTTCTTTATGTTCTCTCCTTCCACTTTCCTTTTCCTCTTTGTTCCACTTCTCCCTTGCACCCACCTTTTGTGCTTTCACTTTCTTCCTAACCATCTTCTTCCCCCCACACACACATCTCACACTTGCTTCAATCAACTAAGTCCCCTGGCCCTCTTGCGTGCCACACCCATCACTTTGTAATGGTTGTGCCTTGACCATGTGTTCTTTGATCACCAATTTTCCTCATTTCCCTATGTGCATTGCGCACGCATTCCTCCGATTTCTTCTTTACTCCCTCCTTTGTGCCCTTCTTGTTCCAGGTCATCTTCCGACATGCTTGAGTATGCCATGCATAACTAGTAAAAGTGCACCAACAGGTGTCAAATCGTTGTAACAAATCAGTGAGGGACACATGGTAGAAATGACAAATATTTGCATAGTTGGCCATCATTTCAACCAATCTACACGTGCCACATGTTTTGCATGCGTTGATGACTCGACATATTCTAAAATCTATATATTTTACTAAGATATCAGATCAACACAAGCTTGGAATTTTCAGAGAGATGTTGACATCAACTACAGTGCTAGAAATTCAGATTCAAATTCTTGGCAGATTTGGTAGTTGATAAATGGGAAAACATTTCTCTAAGCATTAATGAGCAAATCTGATTACTCCAACTTCCCGATTTGATATGATCCACCCTCCTTCCTTCTTCAACATGCCAAACAGGCTTGGGGAAGCGTATTTCATAGATCTCTAGGTAGATTTATAGGAATTGAATGCTTCTTGTTGGTGGTTGTATTTCAAATTTGAGTTTTTCCTCCTCTTCTATTTCTATAGATTCATCTATAAATGTAAGAGCTATGCTCATTTGTTATGTTGGAAACTTTGGATCCTTACACATTTTGCTAAGGACTTCATATTTTCTGTATTTTGAGTTACAAACCTCTAGATCTAGCTCTCGCATGTGGATATTGACCTCCTTCATCATTATAACAACACTGTGCATTTTTAGAAGTAATAAAAATGTCATTTTGTGACTATTATTTGTCCTAACATGTTTTCATTCCTTCTTCTTACCTTTTCTTTTGCATTGTGTGCTGGTTGTGCCACTTCACGTTCCTTGCAGTTCCTTATTTAGTTGTGTTCCATGAGAACGATAAGGTAAATACTTTTTTAGGTGTGCTACTCGTGCCTAGCCTCCATTTATGCATTTCCTTTCAATCTAGCTCAAAACAGATAGTGTTCATCCCTTTTTTGGTGATATCACCTTTTAGTGTAGTTTCCTTTCATGTTATCCTTTTATCCTTGGTCCCTTGGCATTGTTAGCTTAGTTTCCCCTTCTAGAACTAGGAGTAGCAATAGAAATAGAAATAGATAGAGGAACCGACCTTCTTTGGAGATCCGTCCCAAGCACGCAATGTCCCACAACTTGGGGATGGTTCCATTGTGGTCTCAAACACCTCAGCCCTTCCAAGATCTCGAGATAGGGGTCCACGTTTGAGCAACTAATAGGTATCTAAAGATTAATAACTCATTCTAAAGCTTCTACAACTGATCTAAAGCAAAGTCAAGTCTAAAAAATGGTGTTTAATGCGGTTTAATGAAATTTTGTGGAGGTTAAAATTAGTAATTACAATATGAGATGAGTATAAATATTGAACATGTATTATGGGAAGATCAAAGTCAATTTTTTTACAAGATCCTTTATTGAATTCCAAAAATGCTAGGATCAGCTGAATGGACTAGTGATATGTTTACAAGATTGCATGCCCAATAAAATTGATAAGGATACTAGTTTATTATACCTAACAGGTAGGTGTCCCCTAGAGGTCACCATAAATGTTTCCATTTTGATCCCTTCTCCCATGCCATGGATCAAATAACCTAAATAGAATAAAATCAAGTGGATTATATCCCTTTTTATTCCATGTAAGGATATAGGTCTCAAGTGCTCTCCGATAAACTCGGTGCTTGACTAATGGAATTTGGCACCAAATAGATGATTAAAAAAAATTTAAACCTTGTGAATGAGGTCATTTTGGTAATTTATTAAGGAATATTTAGTGTTTCAAAGGTTTGAAAGATAAAAAATGGTGCCTTGATGACTTAAATTTGGAAAGGTTGATATTTATAAGTTGGAAGGATTCAAAGGTGCATCTAAGTGATCAAAATGACTCCAAAAAGGTAAACCATCATGAAGACGTGTATTTAAAGGTAAAAATATAATTTTTAAAGTATATCCATGTGATTCCAATCTATTCATTGCATTAATAAGTCCAAATGAGACTAAAGAGAGTTTGGAGGTGAAAACAAGGCATTTTAGGACTATCATAAAAGGATTTCTCTTCCCAACATTTACAAGGTTCCAATTTTTTTAAAGGATCTTAAGATCCCCAAGATTATAAAAATTTGTAGGTCCTAAATCAAACATCTTGTGCATTTACAAGAAAGAAGAGTGAAATAATTTCCATCTCCAACTACATGAAAAAATAGTAAATGAGGAGGAATGTAAAATAAATATTGTCATTCTAATCACTTCTAAGGGTCATCGTTTCTTATACACGACATCCAAAAACTAAGGAAGTATTCTACTATTTTTAAGCTAATCATGGTCATATTTAGCATCAAAATCCTAATTTTTTTAGAACTAATTCGCATCTCATTTTGTGTTTTAGGACTATCATGAATATCTCAAGCTTTCCATAATTTCTAGGATAATTCCAATTTTTAGAGGATTTTAATACCCCAAAAAATTATATATACTTGAGTTTCATCGATACTCATTCATCTTCAACCTCAAACACCGGATGAAAGTCAAAACTTCCATGATTTTTTTTAGATTGGTAATAAGGTTCAGTTTTAAAGGGACTATTTAACCCTTTACACAAAAATAAGCAAAGGCACACAACCAATAAAAAGGTCCAAAAGCACAAAGTTGTCAAATAGGATTGGCGAATAGTGAAAGAAAACAGAGCACACCATAAGTGGTCTAAGTATTACAATACAACATTTTTTTTAAAAGGACAAAATACTTAGAGAGACAAGGCACAAACAAACCTAAGAAAGGAAAATAGAGAAAATTTCAGCCAAAGGGAAGCCATCAGTCCACCTTGGTCTGAGAAATTTTTCTTCTAGTATGAGTGCTCGGGCCTACTTCCTTGTTCCCTTTGCACTTGATGATGACCTTGGAAGGCATTTTTAGTGTTCTTCTCCTCCATCTCCTTGATGTCTTCCTCATCAGTACTACTCATTTCTAGCCGCATGTTAACCTCTTCCTTTTCCACTTCAATTTTGGCAATCTGATCTTGTAGGATCAAAATCCTCTGCTCCTGCATAATGAAGTCTACATTCAAACCTCTAATACACCTGTTTTGGATTTCAATTTGTCTATGGAAATCTTTAACTTCTTGAACCAAATTTTTGTTTACCACCAAAATGGTGTCCAAATATGCCTCTAATCTAAGGATACAAGCCTCCTAGTCAACAATTTATTTATCTCTCTCCCTATTCCCATCACTTTCCTCCTTGTCCTTGTTTCCCCTTTCATATCATATCAGCTATGGTGGCGGAAAAATCATGCGGTTTTCCCTTTTTCATTTTTTTCATGTGATACACCAAAGTCTCATTATCTGAATCATCACTTTTTCCTGAGGATGAGGAGGGATAAGGATTCTCCCTTTCTTAAACATCAACAAAATTAAGCCATGGTGGAGAGGGGTTTCCAACTTATCATTTTGGTAGTCTTTTATAGAAGTAGTCAAGGACCGAAGGAGGAAAAAAGGAAAGCTCATCTCCTGGTTTCTATGAAGATAATTCAAAATGGATAGGTGGTAAGAGAAAAGATTCCTAAATTTACCCTTGAGTGTGAGGTATTTCATCACCACAATAAACATCCACCCACCTACTGGTAAACATGTTTTGGCAATACCATCATCATACTAAACAATTTTTTCACTAGGGCCAAAGAAGGTTGAAATTTCATGTTTTTTCCTAGTTTTATCCTTAAAAATTTTAAGACCATTAGTGGACATACCAGTGGCTTCAGCGATGGTGTTATCATTGACCTCGATTTCAGTTCCTCTCATCTTGACACGACCATCCTCCCAAGCTTTCCTGAATTTGTTGGAAAACTCGTAAATCATGTCCTTGCAATTTTTCAATAAAAATGGAGAATCCTCCTCAACAAATGAGATGAAACAAGGTGGCATCCCATTTTAGATGCATAAAAGTAGTGGGTTATTTTTGCACTCTATTGCCACCCATGTTTTTCCCACCACAAAAACCAGTCATGGTATTGAACCAAAAGAAGAAAAAGGACCAAAAATAGAGTTTAAACACAATGTTGGTGTTAAGAACCCTTTCTAAATTTCTATTCACATCCACATGATTTTTGTCTGCATATCCCTATAATTATGATTCCCTATCTTAGAAAATCTTGTCTTCATTAATCAAATTTTTGATATGATTCTAAGGTTAATCCATCTACTTCTGCTCATCCATCCTGTAGGTCATTTCCATGATTTTCCAGTCCATCTAAAATCTTATTCCCACTCCTAAACACGTGTTGTATCTCGACCCTCTCAAATTTTCCCATCATCTGCTTGGCCTCCCTAATGATATTCTTAAGCTTCCATCCCATATTATCATTTTTCTTAAGATAATTAATCACACACATGGAATCCCCTTCAATTATTAGGATTTGTATATTCATAGCTTTGCTTAGCTTTAATCCCCATAACATAGCTATGGCTTTGACATGGTTATTTGAGTGGTGCCCAACCGGACCAACATATACCCTTATACATTCACCCTTGTGGTCCCGTATTATCCCACCCCCTAACACTTCCTTCCCTCATCTTAGCTAAGCCATCAAAGTTTAGTTTTCACCAACCAAATGGTGGGCATTTCCACTTGACCTTCTTTTTCTTTTCCTCCCTCTCTTTGTTATTTATCTCATTTGTGATCTTGAGATTTAAATTATTTAGAATATCTAAATCTAAACCCAAGGGAGGTTTGATAGACTTACTTTTGACAATTTTAAAATTATCTTTAAGATTCTAGATGATTAGCTTCACCACCTTCTTTGGATTAGATCCATGGTTCCTGAAAATCCTGTTATTCCTTTCAATCCATATACCCCATAGAGTATGCGAAGGAAAATTTCCATAAATCCTTGACACTGTCATGGTGGAAAATATAAGTCCATTATTCGGGAGATTTGAGATATCCCTAGGAAGGACCATTTGAATTTTGAATACATCAAGCACCATTGAGAAAACCTGAAAAGAAAAGGAGCATTCTAAAAAAAGATGGTTAGTAGTTTCTTCTTGACCTTTGCAAAGGATACACCTGTTTATGATTATCATGCCTCTTTTTCTAAGCTTGTCTACAATGATTTTTATTTTGGATGGCTTCCCAAAATAAAATATTATATTTTTGGAATAGTTTTTTTGTTTCAAAATCTCTTCCAATAATCATTAGCAACAACTTGTTCAAAGTTAAGGAGATAGCCAAATTTAACTTCATAAATCCCAGAATCCATGTTCCTCCATATTAGCTCATCTTGACTTTATCTTGGTGGAATGTGGTAAAAATTAAGTTCCTTGTTGAGGGTATCAAATGGGAGGAGGGGACCATTGTAATAAGGTGGAGGGATAATCTATTTCCATTTCCTACCTTCATCCAATAGTCAAACACTCTTTTACCAAACTCTATTTTATAAAATTGGAAGTGATCTTTCCAAGGTATCTCCTCCTTTAGAGCTTGATTTCTAATCCAGGGATCCTCCTAAAATTTAATATTTGTACTATTACCCAAATTCCACTTGACCCCTTTATTCATCAATTCCCTTGTTTTCCCCAAATTATTCCAAAAATAGAACCTTTAGGAAGATCTTTATTAGTAAAAAAACCTAAAGTGCCACCAACATTCCACAAGTATTTTACTTTCAAAATGTCAACCCATATGCCTTCCTCTTTATGTAACCTCCATCCAACTTTGGAAATGAGAGCTTGATTCATCATCTGCATATTTTTCAATCCTAGACCACCTCTATCTTTTGGTGTTGTCACCTTTTCCTAGGCTATCAGGGGAATCCTAGTTTTAACTTCAGTCCCTGACCACAAAAATATTTTTTGTATGCCTTCAATAGCTTTCCTAATTTTGTGGGGCATAGTAAAAATATAAATTGTGTATGTGGCCACTCCCTACATAGAAATTTGAAGCAATTGGGATTTCCTAGCTTGTGTTAGTAAAGTGCCTTTCAAGAAGCTAATTTTTTTGAAATATGTCAATGATTTTATTCCAGCTCGTGTCATCCATTTTGCTGCCACATAAGGTCATTCTCAAATTTATATCCAGTAGATTGTTTATATTACATTCCAGGATAGTGGCTATGCATTGTTGTTGCTGTTTATTAATGTTGATTAAGTGACACGAGCTCTTCTTGAAGTTAACTTTTTGACCTGAAACCTCCTCATAGTTTTTAGTGATAATTTTGAAAGACTTGGCTTCCTAAACAGAGGCTTGACCCAGAAGAACCATGTCATCAACAAATTGTTGAAGACATTGGTTCTCAACCCCATTAGCAACCTTAATTCCCTCAATTCTCCCCTCATGTTTTCTCTCGATAAGATCCTACTCAAATCTTCAGCCACAATGATATAGAGAAAGGGTGATAGTGGATCACCCTACATAAGACTCCTCTCATCTTTGAAGAAACCATGAGGTTGTCTATTGAAAATGACTAAAAAACTTGAGGTTATGATACATGATTGAATCAAATTGTTGAGATGACTTTCAACTGAGTGGATGGTTTCATGGATGGAGATGAAATTATATAGTATTTGTATTTCGGCACAAAGGATCCTTGATTATGAGATATGAAGTTACTGAGCACATCCATCAAATGGAAGGCGAAGATTTTGAGATAATTTTGTAGTCAATCTTGTAGAGAGTGATGGGCTTGAAATCACCAAGGTCTGTGGCTCCAAATTTTTTTGGAATCAGAGAAATGAAAGTGTGGTTGAATTTTTGAGCATATATCCTGATAGAAAGAAATCCTAAACTACAACTACAACCTCCTTTTTACTATGTCCCAGTACATTTGGAAGAAAAAAGCTGGAAACCCATTGTGTCCAAGATTTTTATCTCCCTCCATCCTTGAAACAATGGCTTTAATCTCATCTTTTGAAGGTATATCTATTAGCTCCTCATTAATATCTCGCATCAATGATATATCTAGAGAGCCCTAATGTACTTTTAGGGGAATTACTATTCGGTTGTCTTTCCTTAGAGAAGAGTCATTTGTTAAGAAGAAGAAAGAAGAAACATTCATGATGATTTTGACTTAGTAAAAGGTGTTAAATTTCCATTATGTTGAGTAAACATGTATGAAAGATAAGGGATTGAAATTTGGATCATTTGGAGAAAAATTTAGAAAAATTATGAGTGAAAAATTATGAGTGATAAATGTGTTAGATCTTACCTAAAAAAGGTTGGGCATGTTTAACTTAGATCTTACCTTAAAAAAAGGATAATAACCTTTTAAATGGGTATTTCCAAAGCATGGATATTCAACTTGACACTTGTTTTGCCACCCAAGAGGGTTTTAGGCCTGATTTGGTGGGGATTGAGATGATTAGGGGCATTGAATGTGCTCCCATACTCATTAAGTAAGTTGGTTGAAATAATTAATAGCTCCATTTTCTCATTTTTATGCTTTGGAATTCTATATAAATTCTTATAAAAAAGATAGAAAGGGAACTCTTTACTTTGGTGTAGAAAAATTCTGCTCTTTTGAAGGTTGTACATAGTCTATAGCCTTTACATTAATAAATAACCGAGCTTTCCTCTCTCATTTGTTATTATATTATGTATATCTCTGAGTTTCAGGTGTGTCTTGTGGATTACCAATCTCTTTTGGCCTATTTCAAGGTGAATTGTAGACATTTCATCCCTTTTACAACTGTATCTCTCTTCTTTCCTATCTATCTGAGTATTTTCATGAGATTTGTATAAATGGTTAGTGATTTTGAAAGTTATATTGTGCTGATTATAGAAATATAAGGAGTTCTCTAAGCTTTGGTGCATCACCATTTGTGATTTTCAGTTTACCTCTATCCCCTTTTCCATGACAAGAAGTTTAGTATCAGCTGTAAATAAGTCTTTCTAGTGTTTTTTTTTAGGTCTGCAAGATGATCTTACATCAGGCGCACTTAGTTTAGCTAGGAGATGGCCTTCTCCATAGGTTCATCCTACGAGAATTAGGCTCCCACACCTTGGGGATGCTCCCATTATTGCACTTAATCAAGCTATTAATCAAACATGTGCAAGGTTCATGCAAAAACACTTAGTAGGATTTCCATATACATACGTATTACCTATTGTATAAGCATAACCATCAAAATAAGGTTTATATCAATGATATTTAGTAAAACATGGAGTGAATACGGGAGAGTGAGGATAATATTGTTATTGCGCATGATGATAGGGGGAAGAATTCCAATGAGGGAAGGAAATATCCATGAATGCATAACCTCATGAGAATAAGGAAGGGGATGGATGGAAATGGTCCAAAAATGAGAGAAATGGGTCCTTGAATTAGTGTAGTCACCAAATGTTTAAAAACATGGTTCAAAACCTAAATAGGATAAGAACACACCAAAAATTAGCTATAATTTTTAAATAACATGCATACTAGCTTTTGAAAATACTAAAAATATTTAATAAGAACATACATAAATTCTATAATGGAAAACTTAAAAATACGATAACAAGATATGAACAAAGATTCTAAAAAAATACTACAGACATGCCTTGAAAACTATTAGATAGATGAGTTGTGCACCCATGAGATTAATAACTATTTTAAGAGGTTTTGGTATCTCAACATAAACAATGAGAATTCCTCCAGGGTGTAGGACACTTGTCTCCTTGAGGAATACCTCCATAGAAGGCGAATTCCTATCCTAACTACTCTATACTACTATTACTCTATTATAACCTATTTATTGCAAGAGAAAAGGGATGATAAAAACATCAAATATACATGGTGATGCACCAATAATAAAGGATATAACCCTCCTTGCATGAGTTATAAAGTGAAATTATAAAATATAGACCTAAAGCTATGAATCACAACTAGACCATGCATCTAAATCTATTTTGCCACTCTCAACCTTTAAGATAGTGAAAATAAACCTTGTAAATTCCACATCACACTAAACCATGATGATAACAAAGAGATAATAAATAATTAACACAAAATAAAGGAAAAATACAAGCCATGATTATAGTTATGTTAAGATCTAGAGTATGCACAACTGATATCAATACAATCCAATCTATTATTCATATACAAATATCAAAATCATAGGTCAGAGGAACTAAAAATATCAGCACCCAAAAGAGAAGAGTAACCTTAATTTTAAGGAAGAGGAATCCTTTTAAAAATATTTCTTGTATGATATATAGAAGAGAAGATATGAGAGAAGTGGATAAAATGATGAATACTATACAAAAGAATATATCCTTTGTCATGTTTATCCCTTCAAAAAGATCATATAGGTCTCAAAATATTCCTAACTAAAATGATTAACCTAAAACACATAGAACATATTCCCAATATATCTATAGGATTCATGATGATCGATAATCATGAATCACAACTTTGATCACTGAAATAAACCATATCCATAAACCCTTATGAGTTGCAAGAAGATATATGCTTTTTCTATTATATGTCTTCATTTGTAAGAAATAATAATATTAATTTATTTTAAGTTAATATTTGAGAAAAAACCAATGAAATATTATGATATCAGGGAATATGTGAATATTAAGTTACCATTTCAGTGAACAATTCATGATTTCACCTTCAAGACTACTATAAAATTTTATCCATTGATTCAAATTTGTTTAATGTATTCTGCATTTTTATGGGGCCAAGAGGGAAATAAAAACTCAAAAGAATATACTAGAAGAAGATAGAACACTCAAAATCACATGTGAGTGATTTTGGAGCCATATGATCTGATTTTTTGCAACTAAGAAAAGAAAAAAATATATCACGATTTTCTCTCCAAGCCCTTATTCATTCTCTCTCGAAACTAGGCTCAATGTGTATAAATTTAGCATAACTTATCAATGTTACAAACCAAATTTCATTTAGATATCCCAATGAAAAGTTATCATAAAAAAACTAGGCCTCATTTTCTACCTCTACTCGATTGACATCTATGAGATTTGATTTGTACTAAGAAAAACCATTAAATATAACCTCATAAATGACACTATAAAAATATTGTATTTCACTGTTTGTTACATGGATACACCATGCTACATGTCCATAATCAGTGCTTCATCACTTGAAATTGAGAAGAGGAAGGGTATAATTTTTTTACATGGTGGAAGGAATCAATTGTCACCACATGTCTAGAATCTCCACATGTCCTCCATTAGAGATTTTCAATGTTTGGAGTAAGGGAACTATGAAAAAGATAGACCCATATAATGATGATTACCATGCGTCCCTTATTTTCCGGATGTCATCCATCCATGATAGAGTGTACTCATAGTTACCTAAGATATTTTAGTCGTTGATTAATACCACTTGTTGGCCATTGGATTTTTACAAATTTAAAGTAAGAAACCAAGACTTGATATAATCTCGAATGCCAATTTCTACCATGCATCTTTTGTGACACTTGTCACACATCGAAGCTCTATAGAGTTTGGAGAGTGGGAAAAATTTCAAGTCAACGAGAGTGCCAAATGTTAAATACCAAAACTTCACATGCATTCATATAAGGATCTAAAATTTATGGAACAACAAATAAGTTTTAGATCCTATAGGATTTGGTGAAGTCAATGAGTTCCATGCATGGAATATCCATCAAGGTTGTTGAATAACATGAAAAGTGACTAAGTTTGAAAGTTTGGATATATCATTGAGTGCCACGTGCCCTGTTTTAGACCATTTAACTTGACACCATTGTTTCAATATAAAACAAAAAGAGTTGCATGTCATTTGAACATTTTAATGGATAAAATCCCTCAAAAACTAAAATTTCTATATGATGTCTTGTATCACTCAAAGAAAAATAAGTAATATATTTTTAGAGTTTTAACTACAAGTACACCCCAATATTGTAAAATAACACCATTAAATTGTTAAAACTTCAAAATTTATGATCAATTCCTAGAAAATAAAGCATGAAATCATTTTGGCAACAATTACATGCTAATAAAATGAAAATGGACCCTACACGAGTAGGGTACATTACAAAGTGCTATATTACCTCAAATAATTTGAGAGTATCATTGTAAAATCCATTTTATAAATACCCTACAAGTATTGAATTCCATGGGACCATATCTATTTATGTCATTTTTTTGAACAACTCACATGTCTTGTGTATGTTTCTAAATTTTGTGTACATTTCTACTAGGGAATTTGTAGTACAAAATTGTAACAATAAAATTTTACAAACACCCAATTTCTATTATTCTTTGATTGGTTTCATAAATACAAATTTCTATACCTCCCAATTTCATATAGGATTATAGTATGTTGAAAAATAAAACACATATGTGCAAAAACCATAGGTTTAATTGGAATATTTATGAGAAATTTTAGATATTCCTTAAGATAAGAAGCACAACCAAGAATGTCAATCATGTAGACATAATCATCATTTGTGGGTGTAATGTGATTAATATTTTTACTTTCCTCATCCACTAAACATGTAAATTTGTAAGAAAAATAAGCTTACATAGTTAGGGTAAGTTCCAAAGTGCTACATTAATTTAAAGATTTTGAGAGAGTCCTTACAAAATAAATTTAGTGCATACATTGAAAGTATGCCATTCTATAAGACCACATCTATTTGTGCCCTTTTTAAAAACAAATCAAGTGCCTTATGTATGATTCCCAATTTTGTGTATATGTATACTAGGTCATTTTTTACTACAATGTTTGACAAAAACCCACTTTCCATTATGCTTATATTACTTTCCATACATTATTTTAAACCTCTCAATTTTGTACAAGATAGGAGTATGCTAAAAAGGAAACACATCCATATAAAAATTGTATGTCTAGTTGGCATTTTATGGTAAAATTTAGATTTTCCTTTATATAAGAATCACAGACAAAAATATAAATAATATACACATAATGATCATTTTTGGTTGTAATTACTTTGAAGTGTTTACTACCTCTTTCCAAAATGAGATGACACTTCATTTTTTGGGCATCCAGTCAAAAAATCAAATACTTGGAGGTTTAGATAATGATTTTAGCCTTCTTAAGCACTTTGATGCCTAAAAAATTACCATAATTTCCTTTATAGGGTAGCTCTAAGATTCTAATTGCTAGATAAAAAGAACTTATACAATTTTGAGATTGGTTGGGCCTCAATACGGCCATAGGTGTTTATTTTCTTTTGTTAACCTTAAGGAGTTAGGCATAAAACTTTATTGATGTAGGAAGAGGCATGTGGTAGTTATTTATTAGTTTGGACTTAAAATATTTTGACATACTTTGGCACCCTCACTGATGAATGAAAATATGTGAACATTGATCTTTCTAAGCTATGCTAGCATTTGAGTCCTAGTTTAGGCATCTAAACATCACGGTGTGTTGATGGGTGCCAAGTGGAATCAATTGGTGAGGTTAAGAGAATCAATTTCCATAAACTTCATGCATTTTTTCTAATCTTAAATTAACCATTTATTCAAGTATGCAACATGGCAGCCATTGGCCAACCCACCTCCTTTAATCTACATGAGAGTTAGCTGATTGATATAATCCTAAGTCACTTCACCAATACATGTCAAGTGGAAAGAACTTGAGCTATATACTCTTCAAATCCTTGTGTTAAAGCTTGGTATATTTCAAGACAAAAATAAACAAGTGGGATGCACCACTAATTGATTTTTCAGCCTTTATAGACTTGTTTGATAGATAATCTCCTCATATCGGTGTGAAATAAGATCTATGATTTACACATGGTGTATGACATGACATATGAAAATAATCATTCTTCCAATTATATCCGAATGAATCCTACCTTATATGTTCCCTTCAAACACTGCTAGGCCATCGATGTGAGAAACATAAGGCATGATGCACGTGGAAAACATCCTTGATACCAAACATTCATTGGAAAATCTCTTCACTAGCTTAAATTTGAAGGCTTATCTTGGTGTAAATTGAAGTTCGGGGATTTGATATGGAGGAACTATTGGGATATGTTATTTCACTTGTATATTTTTAATGAGGCCTCAATTTTAATTACACATGGTTATATTAGAAATGTTTGAAAAAGGGATACACAAAAATATTGGTTTAAGTGGAAATGGAAGAGTTATATGAGAGAATGATTTGAAAAAGTTAATTAGAAGTTTTTAATTGCTAAAAGGATTTCTAAGGTTTATTTTAGTCACTTTCAAATACCATTAAGTGGTTCCCTCTTCATTTTATAAGATACTTTGAACCTATAATCATCTTGTGGTCCCATCTATATGAAGATAAGAGTTAAAAGCTGGTTAAGTATGGAGATGAGCTATTTCGGTGGTACTAAGGTTAAAATCATGGTTTTAGGGTAAATAAAAACTTGATTTCCTTCATATTCCTAATCTCATTGGCTCTAACTTAGATATTTTCATTTTTTGTCTTTTCTTAATTAAAATGAGAGAACATATCCTTATTTATTGTGAATAAATTCACTTTTTAGAGTATAAACCAAATAATTTAAACCATGTCATGAGGGTTTTTAAATAGTTTACTAGATAAAAATATTATAGGATATGATTCATAGTTATGGATATATTATCCAAATAACTCTTCTAGTGATTTGGATAACTTGCATACACATTCGGCTTTCGGTTCCTCTTTGAAGGCTGCGCATGCTTAGGTTCAATTGACACATTTCCTTGGTTATAGTTTACCCTGGAACCCCTTATTTTCCTCAAGTGCCCTTACGTGCTTTCTATTCTCTCCTTCCCTTTTCCTTTTCCTCTTTGTTCCACTCCTCCCTTGTTCCCACCTTCTATGCTTTCTCTTTCTTCCTAAGCATCTTCTTCACCCTATGCATGTCTCACACTTGCTTCAATCAGCTAAGTCCTGTCCATCTCACATGGCACACCCATCACCTTGTAATGGTTACATCGACCATGCATTCTATAACTCACCAATTTTCCTCATTTCCCCGCACGCATCACGTGTGTGTCCCTCTACACCTTCCTCTATTTTATTCCATGTATCTTTTCCTCGCACCCTCCTTTGCACCCTTCTATGCCAAGTTATCTTATGACATACTTGAGTGTGCCACACACAATCACCAAAGTGTGCTAATAGGGAAAAAATCCTCGCAACAAATCAATGACTAACATGTGTGAGAAACAAAAATATTTCCACATTCGGCCATGATTTTAGCCAATCTACGTGGGCCACATGTTTTTCATGTCTTAAGCGACAACTCTGACATCTTTGAAAACCGTATATTTTTCTACAGATCTCAGATTGGCATGTGCCTAGACTTGTCGAGATATGCCGACATTAGCTCTAGTTCTAGAAATTAAAATTCAAATTCTTGGTGGATATGGTAGGTGAGAAAAGGGAAAATGTCTCTCTGAGCATTGATGACCATATCTAATTTCTCCAACCACCCAATTTGATATGATCTCGCCCTCCTTCCTTCTTCAACACACCAAATAGGCTCGGGAAGCATATTTCACAGATCTCTAAAAGGATTTGTAGGTATTGAATGCTTCTTGTTTGTGGTTACATTTCAAATTTTATTTTTCCCTCCTTCTCGTGTCTTTCTATAGATTCATATATAAATGTAAGAGCTAGGCTCATTTCTCATGTTGGACACTCTAGATCCTTACGAATTCGCTAAGGACTTCATACTTTTTGTATTTTAAGTCATGAGACCTCTAGATTTGGCTCTTGCATGTGGATACCATCCTCATTCATCATTGAATAACACCTTGTGCATTTTTGGAAGTAATAAAAGCATCGTTTTGTGGTGTTCTCTATGCTAACGTGTTTTCATTGCTTATTCTTTCCTTTTCTTTTGTGTTGTGTTGCTTTGGTTATGCCATTTCACATCCCTTGCATTTATGTATTTGGTTATGTTTAATGAGAACGATTTGGTAAATATGTTTTTAGCTATGATACTCGTTCCTAGCCTCCTTTCACACATTTCCTTTCATTACCACTCGGAACAAATAGTGTTCATCCCTTTTTCGGTGCTATCACCTTTTAGTATAGATTTATTTGCATGTTATTCTTCTATCATTGGTCCCTTGGCATTGTTATCTTAGTTTTGCCTTCCAAAGCACTAGGATTAGCATTAGCAATAGAAATATATAGAGGAACCAACCTTCTCCGAGGATTTGGACCAAGCACGTAAGGTCCCACAACTTGGGTATGGTCCATTGTGGTCTCAAACACCTTGGCCCTTCCAAGATCTGAGATGCAGGTACAAATTTGAGCAACCAATAGTTTATGGCACACCTGATGGGACCAACATTGAAAGCTTAAATTTCATATTTGCTAAGTTCTAGTGTGTGGAATTAATATTTCAGCCTTTAGAGGTTCATTTAAACACACATGGCAACTCCCAACATTTTCAAATCTATGTTTTAGTAGTCCTGAGCACCTTTCATGAGAAGAGTGCATACAAGAAAAATTATAGGAACTGAAGATTCTTTTGAGTACCTCTAGCTATCCCCGAGAAAATCTCATTCTAGAAAGTCCGTATGCACATCTCCATCTACTATGTGTCATGCCCATTAAACTCCTCCTCAAAACAGATAACCTATGTACCTGTAATGGCGCATCGTATACCTCCTCCACTTATAAACTTTGCAAAATTTGCAGGGAGGAAGTCCTTGATGGCTTTGGATGTGCAACATGATATACCAAATGGCGCACTCAAGAGTATTCCATAATTTACTAGTGAGAATCAAGTCACCCCTTAAGAACATATCCAGGATATAGAAAACATGTTTTCACTCTATTTGATCACACATGATGATGTAGCAATTTCAGCTACTTGTAACCTCTTTCAAAGGTAAAATGCTCCAATGGTACCAAGGCTTGAGGCTTAGATCTATCACCACTTGGGATGAGCTGGGAAAAATCTTTGCAATTAATTTGAAGATAATTCAGATCACCTATCTCTTGGTGGAGCAATTGACAACAACAAAGAGGGCACCCAATGAGTAGATGACTGATTTTAACATCAGATTTCAGAAGACTTGGGACAAAATCCCTCTTGTGGTAAGACCTATAACCCAACATGATTTCCTGTATTATCTAAAGGTGCTCAATAGCGATATCTTAGTCATGATCCAATCCATGGGAGGTAGGACTTTACCAGACTACTTATAGTATTGTAGTAAGGGCAGAAAATAGTCTTATTCAAGTGGGAAAGATAGCTCATAGACCACCTATGCCCTTGTTCCCAGAAATGTCACAAATGCCCCATCCTTCTGTGGCCCCTATTCTTGTTCATAAGCAAAGCACACAACCGATCGCTTTAACATCCTACTCTCTAGCGCAACAAAAGGAGGATGAAGAGTTTAAGGCCCTAATTAGAAATTTATCAAAAAAGGTCATATCATTAGAATAACAACAACCACAATATCTTCCAATTTTGAGGGCGTGCACCATAACCTAAATAGTTGCTCATATGACATGGTATCCTCAATGCTTTGTGCATCCTCCCCGATTTAATCCTTGATAAGTAGTCTAGTCCTAAATTGCTTTTTCCTAGTTGCACAACCACTATGAAATCAAACTCAAAGATACATACCTAACCAAAGAATGATAGATGACATCCTAATGCACATATTCCCTTGCAAGTTGTTCCTCCCATGCCTTCTCTTCCAACACCCAATGTAAGTCAGATGCTTGTTCCAGTTCAGAACAATTTGGCACAAGATTTAGAATGGTGCTTCCCTTGCAACATGCCTCATAGTCAATATCATTGTGCCAATGCTTTGCATGTGCACAAGCCTTCATGATCCAAAATGCTTCCACTTGTGAGCCTTCAACAAGTGCCCCTGAAGCAAATAACCAAGAAAGACCAGAATCTCCTCCAGAGACAAATTTGATGTTCTTTAGCATGGAGGACTTCTATGTAATCAACCAAGTGTAGATGATAAAAATAGACCACACTCCCAAGTTGCGAACAACACAAGATATAAAAAGAGAATGTTAGAGTTAGGCACGCAAGTCCCACTCCCAAAGACAACATAAGGCAATCATCGAAGTAGAAAGATACAACCAAGGCATCCAATAGTAAAAGTTCCCAAGTCCCTACACAAGAAATCCCATGAAAAGCTCCTACGAAGTAGTGTGTGATCCTCCTTTGTAGGTAAAACCTATGCTCTAGCTAAAGTCTAGTATTCCATGCCTGAATAGTCAAGAAAGGATGTTGTTCCCCAAATGAACAAGATAAGGGGCCTTATATTTAGCATTGTGGACCAGATGAAGAGAAAAAACATAAATGTCAAAATGTTAGATACCCCGACCATTCCATCTCTCGGGACATGTTGTATGAAGCTCGACACAACTCCTACGCACCGATCTACTTATGCGAAGTCACACGCTTCTATCAATATCTACCAAGAAGAGGAGAAGTGATTAAGTAAATCTATTAAAACTCCACCCTTTTATATGTACTTGATCATAGGTAAACACCTAGTGTATAATTGCATGATTGATTAAGGTGCTATTAATTCATGTTTCTCAAGGTATTTCACTCCTAAGATTGGCACATATTTATCTATGGATTGGTGTAACATAATTTTTAGGACCATATATGGCACCAAGGCTACTATAAGGTTTGAACTAATTTCTACACACCATATAGATCATTATGTACCCACACTCATTAATGCAAATTGCACTATTTTTTTATCTAGAGGATCACCCAAGTATCCAAGAAGCAAACACTCAAATTGAAGCTATCCCAAATTTTCTACTTGACAAGTGGGGAACTAATTGTCATGGTTTTGAACCCAATAAATAGATTGAAGAAGTATTCCTTTTCATATATTTCTTGTATGAAGATAATGATACTATTCCCAATGTCGTAAATGTAAATCCACATGACAATGGTATTTGTACATGTTCTTTGATGGATCTAAGATAAGACAAGGTACAAAAGGAGGTGTGGTGGTCATATCTCATACTGGTGTAAATTATTTCTCTACTTTTATATTTCAATTTAGTTTTTCTAAAAACTCAAAGCAAAGTATGAAATATCATCCATGGCATGCAATGGGTAAGAAATAAAAATATTAGAAAATTAAAAACTTTTGGGGATAAGCGAGCTGATTGTGAACCAAGTGACGGGGATGAACATGGACAAGGATTTATTACTAAGGGAATAAAAATATAAGGTATGGGATATCTTATAAGATTTTGTAGCTTTAAACATTTTCTCCATACCAAGGAAAGAAAATGAACTCGTGAATAGATTAGCCATAGTGGGAGAAAATTTTGACATTGTAAAAGATATAGAGAAGGATGCAAAATAACCACATGTTGTACTAGTAGTAAGGCATGTTACCTAATATATAAACCTATAGATTTGGAAATTTATGATACTACAACAATTTATTGTTCCACTTTCAACTTTTAAAAATGTCGTATTTAATTATTAGTGAGAAAAAACTAAAAACTTAGAACTATTTGCAGAAAGGAAATATCAAAATTCAAACATAATATTTATCCTGGAAACCCCCAAGTTAAGGGAAAACTAGTCGAGAAGGGAAATTACTCTTTCTTCCCAATTTTTATTGGCCAATTGTAAAGAATTACATATTACAACAAGAGGAAAGAAGGTAAACAATTTAAAACACCTCCCTTCTATACTTGGCTACTCTATTTCTGCACCTTACTTCTACAAAACACTTCCATCTCTAATGGTTTCTTCTCACTCTCTTGCATTCAAACTTTGATGATCCAATTCTTACCTATGCTCTCCCTTAAATAGCTTGCTTCTCATGTCCTCTCGGGAATTGGAGAATGAAAAACATCCTCAAAGAAAGGGACACAATCGAGATGCTTGAAATCTGTGACCATTCTTTTTAT
Organism: Taxus wallichiana var. yunnanensis; assembly: GCA_018340775.1. Taxonomy (NCBI): domain Eukaryota; kingdom Viridiplantae; phylum Streptophyta; class Pinopsida; order Cupressales; family Taxaceae; genus Taxus; species Taxus wallichiana. Next base: position 459,241,465 of record CM031238.1, on the reverse strand, counting down.
TTTTCATTCATTAGTGACAAGACCGCCATGTGTATGCGATTGGTGGTTACACAACCATTGGGGTGGTTATATAACCATCGTTCTATACACGAGGCGGTTACACAACCTATGAGGTAATTACACAACCACTACTCTGCAGAGAGTGACAATTTTGTAATCGTATACCGTCTGCTCTTCATTCTACTTAATTTTTCTTCCGGATCTAGTTCTTATAATGAAGTGGTGTTCTTATAAATCCCTATGGATCACACATCCCCTTCTCAGTAGAATTTTTGTCCTATAAAATCTTAGTGGGAGAGTAGATGAGGAAAAAATTTCCTCACTTTATCCTTTGAGAACCATTGGTCCTGCCTTGGTGTCTTCCCCTTGATTCCAACTTACCAAGACTCATGTGGACCTCTCCTTATCTCTATGATCTTTTGTTGCAACACTACATCCTCCTTTGATTATCCTCGTGAGTCTAAGACGTAATCCTCTATGGAAGGTAGTAACTGACATTCTAATTATTATTTAAGCATGGATGACTCATATAGGTGCAAGTTTTCATAATTTACTCCCGATTACATCCACATGAAATGTGGAAAATCAAGCCGAAGGAAATTTCTACAACTGCTCTAGTATAGTGAGGGTTCCATATTGTAGTGGCTTGAGTTTTCTTACTTGGCCTTGTAATCTCTCATTTCTCAAGTAAATCCAAACTTTTTCTCCAATATGCATTTTATGCTCTCTTCAATGTTGACCATGTCTATCCTTATACTTGGCTTGGGATTTATCCAATTGTTCTTTCACCTTGAGATGGATTTTCCATATCCTCTCAACAAAATTCATTGCTCTAGTCGCCATTAAATGATGTATCTCCCCTTCTTCCTGTTTCCCAATTACCATGTCCGGTGGCTTAGTAGGTATATAGCCTAAACATGCTTCAAATAATGACTACATAGTGGATGTATGTAGGAATGTTAAATGTAGTCTAAGGAGTCATCCCAATTCCGTGGATATTTTCTATTATGTCCTCTTATCAGCTACACCAAAGTATTACTCACCACCTCCATTTGTCCATCTTTCCGTGGATGGAAGGTCGTGATAATCTATAACTTGGTGTAAATCTTGTCCCACAAAGTAGTCCAAAACTTCTCCAAGAACCTTAAATCTCTGTCAAAAACAATAAAGCTCATGGAAAACTAAAATGCACGCATATATTAACATAGAAAAGTTCAGCTACCTCATACGATTTTATTTTATTTTTACATGCCATAAGAACACACATATTATTGTATATGTCTACAAAAACATATAGATAATTATGTCCATGTTTAGACATAGGTATTCCTCCTACAAAATCCATAGAAATATATTTTCAAGGGCAAGTAGGAACCAAGTAAAGGCATATAAAAACATTCTTTCCTAATTTTAGGCTTGCTCATATAACAAATTTTACATCCTATTATGAATTTAGATACTTTTTCTTTCATATTGTGCAAGACACATACCTTTTTAAGTGGGCCATGGTCTTTTCAACACAAAAATTTCTTGCTACTTTCAAGGTATGTGCTTCCCTCATCAATAGAATCCTTTCTTCCCTTGGAATACAAAGCTTCCCCATTGATAGATAATCACATCTTTGAGATAAAAATATTCAATACCCATCCTTTTAGCCCCTTGATATTACAACTTCTAATATGTTACCCAAAAATATTTGTCTTTAGCATATGCCTCTCTGTAAGCTTCATTCGTGAGGGCTCAATCTAAGAGATAGTGGAAAAACTAGATATTTTATCTTGTGTGGGCATCCTAGACAACATTTATTCCATCAAATTTGTGCTACCTTTCTTATACTTGATCACCAAATGGAATTACTTAAGGAATCCCATCCACTTGTAGTGCATTGCGTGCTGTAATTTAGACCGTGCTTGCAAATACTAGTGAGGTTTGTGGTTAGTTTGCACAATAGTTTCTTTACAAAACAAATAATGTTTCCATTTATTTATTTCCTAAACTAGTGCATACATTTCTTTATCCCATATTGAATATCCCTTAGCTATAGAACTGAAAGTTTCAGAATGATAACATACTAGATTGCCTCCTTGTAACAACACTACTCCCATAGAATAATTACTGACATCTGTCTCTACTTAAAAGGGTGGCTGAAAATTAGGAAGATCAAGTACTTAAGCATGACTAATTTTGTACTTTAATAACTCAAAAGCCTGATGTTGTTCCTTACCCCAGTCAAAACCCTTACTCTTTGTGGTCGCTATGTGTAGAGGTGTTGCAATAATGGAGAATTTGGAATGAACTTACTCATGTACTACACTAACCCCACAAAAATACTAGTCTCTATGGCTCTTGTTGGTGATGTCCTCCCCTTTGGTGATGTCCTCCATCCCATATTTGGATCCACTCACAGTTCTCCTCCTCCATCCATGTTCCCAAGATAGACAAATGATTGTTTGGAAAAATCACACTTCTTCATGTTGCATAATTGGGTGTAGACAAAACTAGTTGGGCATTACATAAATCAAATTGATATCCTCAACAGCATGAGAATAATAATGGGATCTCGGTGGAAATGAGTCTAAGGAAAAGAAATCTCTCCTAACCTGAATTGGTGTAATGGATCATTCAGATATAATAGCTGCTCGGAGGCTCCAATCAATGTCGAGCTCTATCGAGATCCTATCTATTGGCTATTGGATGCATGGAAAGTGACTGTAGGTGCTTCATGTATATTTCAGAAAAGGTCATGAAAGTGGTAGTGAGAGGTGTAGTGGATTTGTAGGAACTATGGGTGGTTTTTTGGTCTAGCCCTAGAAAATATTAGCTTGATTGGCTTCTATATTTAATATGGAAAATTGTGTTATGATATCCGGTGGGAGTGGTGAGGATCTAAATACCAGCGTATGTAAAATGGTGTCAATATTTAACTGATTAGTAGGCCCGTTGGGTTGTGGGACCTGGGGATCACAACCATGAGTTCATGGTTGTTGTGGACCTATTATGGTCATGTGAAGAATCAATCTCTTCTTCCAAACTATCCAATAGTCATAAGCCTTTTTCAGCTTCTATGTTTAATACTAGGAGTTGTGTGATCTTCTCATAATACCTTACGGGTGTTCTAGCAACTTGTATACGTAAGCCTGTGTCTATGTCAATGAGAAGGTCTGCATTTGGCTATGGAACTAATGAATCACAACCAAATATTTTCTCTCTTTCGGGTTCTTGTATGGTCATGTGGATATCCTATCAAGGCAATCTATAGTTGGGTTGATTTGACTAGAATGTGTATGCTTTTTCATCTTCAATATTCAATTCTCTCAATTGCTCACTAACTTGCTTGTGGGTTTGTTGTTGTTTGAAAGACGTGAATTCTAAGACCTTGATCTATATCCATTAATGTTGTGAAGAGATTTGGCTGAGGTATTACCGGTTTGAATACGTAATCCCTGGGCTCTCTGGGTCCCGTAATTGTCATGCAAGAGATAACCAAACTTAATTGAAAGAAATAAACTAATTATGAAAGATATATCTACACTATGCTTATATTTTTTTTTTTGTATTTTCAAAGATATGAATTTGAACAAAATTTAAAGAGTGACTATTCTATATATTAAGATAATGAACAATTAATCTAATAATGGAATTAAAACAAGTAAGGTAGCCTAGATGTAGCTATTTTCCTGTGCATTTGTGAATTTATCCTAAATATTAAATAACTAACTAATTTAATTGAAAAGACCTTCAATCTTACCTCAGAAGTGAGGAATAAATCACAGCTTCTCAGAAGCTATCATTCCCCACAGCTTCCCTGGTAATACTGAAAGCAAGCTTAACTGAAATAAAATGATTTTCTATTCTATTTGATATATTGTAACTACAACTTTGACAATTCAAACTGGAGTTTACAGTAACAATGGAAAATCTAGTTGTATTGTGACTTGTCCCCTCAGTGTGATCTCTTCATTCCTTCATGTTCTCGTGAATCCAGAAAAAGTGGGAATGTGACAATGCAATAGGAGAAGATGTTCAAACAAGTGGCAACTTGGACGTAAGCCAAACAAAATGCAAGTAGGAGAAGGATAGTGCAAGAGAACAGAGCTTGACTATGTGATTCCTAGTGGGATTGTTACAGGGATACAATACAAGCACACTGAAATCTCTAGGATCTATACTTCTGTGACAAAACAACAACCTATAATTCTAAGAAGAATCAAGATTCAAATGGACATAATCTAGAACCAGAACTATGGAGCCTTGAACTGAGAGGCTGAAAGCTTTACAAAATCTAAACTTGTTGAGACTTATTGAAGAACTTTCAAAACACACTGAATAATAATTCATAGAAGGAGAGGGGCCATTTTCTTGTAAACAAGCTTGGTATTTATAGCACTTTGATTTACTAGAGGGTAAGTTTGAATTGAACTCTTCTATTATAAACAAAGAGGAATTACTATTTACTAGGTGGCTAAAACTTAAATGCAAGCAAGAGTGGTTGAGAAATATGAGTGCCACTTGATTTTTACGTTGATGAAAGTGTCAGAAAGTTTTGGAAAACACACACATGAGGACCACCCATGCAGTGGTGGTGGTTATGAGGACCCCATGCCTCTCTGGGGGGTGGTGGTCATGGGACCGCCGCCCAGGTAGGGTCGGCGGTCCTAAAACTAAAGACCAAAATGCAAGAAAAAGAGAGGAACAAGGTTAGAATAAAGCATGTGAAGGTTGGATAAGGAATTTTAGGATGTAAATGTATACTCAAGTGATTTCTAGATTCTAAACACCTTGTGAAGAGATCTGAATCATCATTGGGGTTTTTGTAACCTTTTCGGTAGTACAATACATATAATTTTGGGTACGTACATATTGCCCCCTCGGAGAAGTGTTTTAGCCATGAAGGGGCATAAAATGGTGGGTCCGAGTATGGTGGTCCCAAAATGGGGAGTTAGAAGCTATACCTGACATACCCATGTGTCACAATGTCACCATCAGATTCCCGCTATCTACAAAATGAAAAGAGGACTCAAGTGTAGATAGATAAAGAAATCAAAAATAAATACTAAATTAAAATGAAATGAGGACTTACCATTTGTGTGGGGATAAGAACTTACCTCGTCGGTGCTCCAACTCTGTGAAAGAACATTCAAAACAAGGTTAGAATATATATATATATATATATATATAATGAGCTCATTTTCCTATTCATTTACATGTATCGATTTGGCAATTTTTGAGCTCTGGGACCCACGGTAACCATTTTTGATGAGAGTGTAGTCAAAACATTTTGTTGAGATTGTGATCATGCCTCTGAGAGCAAGGACATCGACCCGTGAAGTCTCAAGTTAGTTTTTCTCAATTCATTGTTTTTAAACCTAAAATATAAAAATGTTGAAATCTTTGTCTTGGGGGGGTTATTTTCAAAAATCTTAGTGTTAAATGAGTCTCTAGGGGTGCCCATAGGGTAGGATTTTATTTCAGTCAAAATGGTGTATTTTGCTATTTTTAGGCATTTTTAGGGCTTTATGGGTGCACGCCGAATCACATAGACCACCGCCACACGCAGAGCGGTGGTCATGGGACCACCGCCCTATGATGGTGGTGGTCGTCAGGACCACCACCCTTAGATGGTGGTGGTCATGGAACCACCACCACGCATGGGTGGGGGTGTTTCTAGGACAGAAAGCAAAAATAGATGCCTTAGTTAATTATTTTTGCATTTTTGACATTTTTCTATGTTTTTGATGAGCTTATCTATTGGATTATGTTGCTAACTTTCTCTTTTTCTCTATTTTGGGTGGATGCAGAAGGAGGAGTACATTAGGTGGAGCAGAGAGAGGGAGTGTGATTGGCTCCGTAGTGTTAGACATATTGACCCGTGAGAGAGAGACACTTTGCAGAGGGCCGGTATTTTGAGGATTTCACAGGTTCCTCATGTTTCTCCTGCTAGTCACATATTGTGTGACTTATTTCTCATATTGGGATGTGGACCAGAATACTTTCCGGTTTCTAGGTGTTAGGGGTGAGTGGACTATCACCCTGGAGGATGTTTATCATATATTGGGGGTTCGATTCTTGGGAGGTGGTTGTCTCTTAAGACAACAGGATCTAGGTCTAGATGGTTCAAGTGGGCTACTTATATGGGAGATGTTGTTGTCTCCTTTGGCTCGAAGAAGGGGGTGAAGGTCCGATCTATTGTTGCTTCTCCTATCCCTATCATCCGTAAGGCTATTATGGGTATCTTGGCCTCATGGTTGATTGGGGATAAGGGAGGAGATACTCTTATATTTTTGGGCTCCCATTATTACATAGATTGAGGCCCATGGCCATACTTATGCTTGGGGAGAAGACATTCTTGGGACTACATACCATGACTTATATAGGGTGGTCAAGTTATAGGGGTAGTCCTTGAGTCATCCCACTCTAGTTATGAGTTGGGTGTATGAGCGCATCATCCCCTATGGAAGGGGTGTACTAGAGAGGATCCGGGGGCTGTTAGAGCAGTGAGGTGGATGGGGATAGTACTCAGGATGCCACATCAGCCAGTGGCTTCACTGACTACTACGTAGATATGGAGGCCACTCCTTATCAGGCCATGGGGAGTATGGGGAGAGGAGACACATACATTGATTGCCTACTCTACTATAGGTCAGTTAGTAGATAGGATAGAGAGGGTGGAGGTCCACCCATTTGATCGAGTCCCTCAGCAGTTTGGCCTCCCATACGTTGATATGCTTCCTCCAGTGGGCCAGTATACAAGACTATTCGTGAGGCCTGGGGAGGTCCTAGAGGAGATCGAGGTTGGACCACAGTTACTCCTGGAGTTCCTATTGTGGTTAGGTGGGTGGTTTGGGCCCGAGGGGCAGCCGGTGCTCCTTGAGCACCCTTACTTTAGATCAGAGCTGCTCCTACTTTCAAAGTGGGGGAGGATGAGCCTATTGATGTGGACTCAGACTAGGAGTTCACAGGAGGGGAGACTGAGGAGGAGACGATGGGAGAGGGAGTTGGAGGTGAGGCCGGTGGGATGGCCGAGGAGGATGATAGTGATTCTGAGTGGCATGACACTTAGGATATCTTGAGGGCGAGAGAGGGTGGAGGTGAGTGCAGAGAAGGAGACCTTGGTCTCAGAGGAGTTTCCTTCTCAAGACTTTGGGGAGATGATGAGTCCATGGCAGGATGTCATTTCTTTCTAGATTTTGGGGAGGCTCTCGTAGTGGTAGTAGCAAGTCATGTAGTAGCAGTAGGCGCAGATCCTAGAGACCCTACCTAGATGCCTAGAGATCCGAGTGAGTTACTACTCTTTTCTGACCTTGTTAGTTAGAGATGTTTAGTTGATATTTTTTTTTTTTTGTTTTTTTTTTTTTTGACTTGTTTTTGGTGATTTTCTAACTTGTTATTTCCTTTTTTATTTTGCAACTGACTGCTCAGGGATGGCGGGATTTGATTCACCGGGTGTGTGCGACACCCTATTGCTTCCTTCAGGGAAGACCCGAGCTCAACTTACCGAGGATGTTGAGAGCCTTTAGCAGCCGGCCACACACTGATGTGTTTTCCCCTATCTGGAAGGTGGCAGAGTTAGTGTCCTCCCTTCATACTGAGCTAGCTGGATACAAGACTACTGAGTGCCTGATGAGGTGGAGCCATTCTCGTAGTGAGACCACAACCAGTGGCCATGATCATGAGCACTCAGTTCATTTAGAGCAGTCATCGTAGCAGGAGCCCTAGATGTGATCGTGCACCCTCCGAGGGATCCCACAGGGATTGAGGGGCCATTTGGTCTTTTTGTAGTGATTTTTTGGATGTTTATATGAGTTGTTTTTGTATTTTTGGGCTCATTGAGCATTTTGACCATGCCTAGTGCATGATGGCATTGTATGTAAAAAAACTTATATATATATATATATATATATATATATATATATTTTTGGATCTAGATCTTCTTTGTATCTAGTTTTTTGTGATTCGTTTCTCATGTGTACACTAGATGTTTTTAGAATCTTTGTTTTTATATGCTTTTTAGAATGTATGCAATGGATGACAAGTGATAACAAGTGTTTGAACAAAATGTTTCTCTTATTGTTTGTAATGTTGATATGTGATGATGCAAACATATTGTAGTACTAAACTTTTGGCTTCTTTGGGAAATGTTCATTGCTTCTTCTTGTTTTGGAAAAATGTGATGAATATGTAGTGATAATGAGATGAACTTGCCCCACTCCTAACTCCACGCAACTAGTAAGATGTGAGGGCTCAACACCGAGAGTTGGGAAGGGCAAAATTGTATGAGTTTGACTGAATGGAAATGATGAGAGAAAGACAAGGTATTGATGAAACCAAATTTAGACCTACGTACTTATTCCTACTCAAAACTACTACATAGTTTAGAATGCAACTTACTTTCTAGTTTATCTAGACTTAGATCCATGGATGGAAATTTGGTTGACAAAATATGGTTTTGAGGATTTGATCTCTTTGGAATTTGGATACTTAATTTCACTTAATACACTTTTCTTTGCATTTTTAAAATACTAAGATTCATTAATTTGTGTGAATGGACCCCCTACGCCCTGCCCCATGCTACTAGTAAGAAGTATGGGCTTATCACCGAAGGTAGGACATAGGTGAGTAAGGGCACTTCTTTCCTTTCTCAACCTCGCACCACTAGTAAGAGATGTGGGCTCATCACCGAAGGTTGGTGGGGAAAAGAAGTGTGTAAAATAAAATATTCTATTTTGTTTAGTATTTTTATTTAATTTGGTTTTGACATTTTCTGATTGTGATTTTGGAGTATCCTTGTTTCAAAGAGACGTAAGAGGGATAGATGTGACACCAAGAAGCTTCTAGAATAGACCGTAGGTAAGAACAACTTAACCTAGTAGAAAGAATGAGTATGACCAAGTATGTAGGCCTTGGTATGGTTTTTGTCAAGATTTTGTCTGTCGGATTGATGAGATGATTTTGAAACCATTTGATGATATTATGAAAATTGAAGAGATATGATTTGAATGTTTTTTCCAATATTTTCAGAAGCTTGTAATAAATTCTTAAGAATAAGTTCCTTTGACCACAAAATTTATGAAATGAGTGAACAAAATGAAACAACTGAGTGACTAATGCAATGTAGGTAGATATAATATACAAATGGTGATGTTAATGACTTATGCGTAAAACCATTTAAGATGCAAGGAATTGACAGTTTCATTGAATTCCTCACCTTCTAGTGTACACAAGAGATACACACCATTTCCATAGTCTTTCATGACTCGGTATGGGCCCAACCACTTGGGCGGAATTTCCTTCCTTCACCGGTTTTCTTATCAATCTCAGTTGTCTAGTCTCAGAACTAGATCTCCCTCGTATATTTCTCATTCGTAGACCTTTTTGTTATATTTCCAGCACATCCGGTCAAGCATAGGCTTTGTGCCATTGTTTGGCATTTAACTGCCTCATCAAGGATTTCTAGTTGAGAGAGGCGTGCCTCTCTATAGGCTTCTTCTCCCAAGATCCCTTGTAATGAGATGCGGAGACTGGGTATTTTGACCTCAAGTGGGAGAACTACTTCTGCCCCAAATACCAATGAGAAAGGGGTTGTCCCTGTTGGTGTTCTTATTGATGTTTGATAGGCCCACAAGGCCTAGGTATAATTTTAAATGCCAATCCCATTTGTTCTCCTTAACTATTTTGAGGAGAATAGATTTTAATGTTTTGTTTGTGGCTTCAGCTTGTCCATTGGCTTGGGGGTAATAAAGAGAGGCCGTATGATGGTTTATCTTGAATTTTCTGCATAACTCATGGACCTCATCATTCTTGAAGGATGTGCCATTATCTGAGATAATGACATGGGACACCGTACCTACAAATGATTTGATTTAAAATGAACTTAGTGATTACAAAACCTGGTATGGTGGTGAGAGGCATGGCCTCTACCCATTTAGTAAAATATTTTGTGGCCATGATTATAAAGTTATGGCCATCTATTGATGAGGGAGAGAATTTCCCTATCAAATCTAGGCCCCATGTGGAAAAGGGCCATGGGGTTGTGATTGGTTGCAGAGCTATGTTGGCATGTGAATCTCGTGGGAGAACTCTTGGCATTTATGACACTTTCACACAAATTCTACTACGTCATGTTCCAAAGTGGGCCAAAAATAGCCCATCCGATGTATTTTGTGAGTAGTGGCATGGCCACCAAAGTGGCCTCCACATATCCCACTATGGGATTGTAAAGAATTTTTGGATTCTTCCATGTCAACACATCTTAAAAGCATTCCGTTGAAGGCTTTACGATAGAGCACCTATTCTAAAATAACGTATTTAGTAGTGATAATGTGTAACCACCTTCTTTGTTGTGATGTGGCACCTTCTGGGTATGTGTGGTCCATGATGAAATTGACAATGTCAGTGTACCAAGGACATATAGAGATGGGGGCCTAGTTTTAAAAAATATATGCACTCATCGAGAAAGTCTAGATCTACCAGATCACCTCCATCTAATGGATTTTCAGCTAACTAGTCTACAATGATTTGTCCCTTAACGGATTTTTGGTTTACAAATGTTAGTTCAAACTCACCCATTAAGGTTATGAAATGTCCAACCTTTTTAGATAAAGACCCTTGCGTGAGGAATGTCCGTAAGTGATCTATCTTTACAATGACCCTTGTTTCTTGATTCAACATGTAATGTCTTAAACATTTTGTTGTGAAGACTATGGCAAGGCATTCTCTTTCTACCTGTGTGTAACGTGTTTCATAATCAAGCAATGTCGGCTAATGAAATAAACTACACATTCCCATTTATCATTATCTTCCTGAGCCAACATGTAGGCTAGTGAGACATCAGTAGCTCGTGAATACAGGATCAAAGGATGATCTGGTCTAGGAGGCATTAGCGTGGGAGGAGACAACAAGAAGTGTTTAACTACTTGAAGGCCTCGTTGCATTCTTTCTCCAATCAATGCTATAATCCTTCTTTAATAAATTGTTGATTGGATGAACAACAAAACTTAAGTCAAGGATGAACCTTTGAATTACACCAAGTTTCCCAAGAAATGATCTAATACTCAGACTCATCTGATGGTGGAATCATTTCAAGAACAACCTAGATTTTGGCTGGATCGACATCAATCCCTCGTGATGATATAATGTACCCAGAAGCTTGCCTCCTGTCACACCAAATACACATTTCTCTAGATTTAATGTGATGCCATATTTGATCAATCGTGAGAGAATGATACAGAGTACTTTTGGGTGATCACAACGCTTCTTGGCCTTGGCCAACAAGTCATCTACGTAGGATTCCACAATCTTATGAATAAGGTCATGGAATATGTATGTCATTTCCCGTTGGTATGTAGTAGCCAGTGTTCTTAAGACCGAATGGCATGACAACGTAACAATAAGTTCCCAAGGAGTTATAAACGTAGTCTTGGCTTGATCCTCTTTAGATATTTTGATTTGATTATATCCCGAGAACCCATCCATGAGAGACAAAAGCTCAAATCCAGTTGTTGCATCAACAATGATGTCGATGGATGGTAATGGGAAGTCATCTTTGGGGAAAGCTTTATTAATGTCCCGAAGTCTATGCAAATGTGTATCTTCCCATTCTTTTTGAGAACAGGGATGATATTAGATACCCATTGTGAATAGTCGACTGGTTTGATGAATCCCACCTGGAGAAGTTTCATTACTTCTTCTTTCACCATGAGAGCCACTTTTGGTTTCATTGGTCTCAATTTTTCTTAATTGGCTTTGCATCTGGTTTGGTGACAAGATTGTGTACCCATGATATGTGGTGTAATTCCCATCATTTCTTTGTAATTAAATGTGAAAGATTTTTGATGTTCCTTGAGGATCTGGGTATGTATTTCTATCTCCTCTAGAGTTAACGAGGATCCCAACTTCAAAATATTTGGTTCTTCCTCCATTCCAATATTTATGTCAATCATTCCTTCAATTAAGGAAGTGTTGCCTTCTTCAAATTTAGGTGGGGCCAGAGGTAGTTCCAAACTTTCTCCATTCTCTACCTCATAGATTTGAGATTTTTTGGGGGAGATTCTATCATGGGATTTCCAAAATAGGAAGAGGAAGATGGGATTAGGGAGAAATCTACTATGTGATGAGTGAGATGCAATTCCGCATAGGCATTTAGATATCCAAGAGTGACCCTATCATTTGTCAAAGTGATCTAGGATGGTAAACTCATTTTCAGCTTCTATATGTGTCAAGATCGGGGTTATTGGTATTTTACGCACCAATGGTTCAGTATGAAGTGATACCATGAAATTTGTATTTTCCAACTCACTGCTTGGAGTGAAATGGGAAGCTGAGGTTGCTATTGAATCAGTGAGAAGGTTTTGTTCTCGTGGGATTGCTTTGATTGATATGAAGTTGAATCCCTTGGTTAGATCTAACACCACCATTTTATAGAGTTGTAAGTGTTCAGCTCTAGTTTCATATACCTCAGATACTTGGTTTGCAACTAATTGTGAGTCTCCTAGTACTCTAATGTTATCAATGCCCATCCTTTTGGCTATGATGAGGCCAAGGAGGAGGGCTTCGTATTCAGCCCCATTGTTTGTACATTCAAAGTTTAACTTAAAGGAAAAAGGTAGGATCTTTCCCTGGGAGAAGTAAAGATCACACCTGCCCCAGTGCCGAAATGACATCTAGCTCCATCAAAGTGGAGGGTCCAATATTTTCTTGGAAAAATGGATGTTGGAACATTTTTGTGTGTCTCTTCTTTTTCCTCGGTTACTTCTACCATACAAACTTCATCCGCTGGAAGGGAGCCAATTCCTAGGGTACATCCTATACCCATGGAATCAAATGGTAGGAGAATAGGTAAATATTTCTCTAGTAACTCAAAAAAATTTTTTGTGGTAGTTCCTAATGATACTGTCTCTATGACGTTAGTCTCATTTTTGAGTGTCGGAATGCCTTGACTAGATTCGTGATTTCTAATTTTGTTGTAGGTATCAACTTTACTTTTGGTTTTGAATTGACTGGTTTGTTAAGTTGATTCGTTGGGAGCTCAAACTCAGAGTGAACACCTGGTCTCTTCTTCAAATCTGCTAGGTGTATGTCAAAGGGTTTTGGGTCACCTTGTGCCACAAATATTTTTCCTAGGTGTAAAAATCTTATTTCCTGGAATAACGTGGAAGGGATTGCCTTCATGCGATGTATCCATGGTCGACCGAGAATCATATTATAGTTGGTTTCCGATCTATAATATAAAATTTGGTGAGGACTGTCTTGGGTCCTAAGGTGACTGGTAACACTATAGTCCCAATTGAAGTGGCCTTGAGGCTATCATAACCCCTTAGCATATTTTGTGTTGTGGAACAATTTGTTTCTCCATATCCTAGCTTTTGAAGAAAAGTGAAGGGGACTATGTTAACTACTGCCCCATCATCAATCATTGCATGCTTAACATAATTATTATAAACCCATACCTACAAATGCAAGGTTGGGTCACCTCTACACGTGTGATTTTAGCATCTGTTGGCATTTTTCTTATATCAAATATAAACTCAAGTATCCCTATCTGGCTGCCCTGGAGGGTAGACGTCAAAGTCTACATGGTTTACTTGCATTTCAGGAGGAGGAGTGATGTTAATTAGATGACCAAGACCTAATGCTTCTAAGAGAGCAACTCCTGTGGGTGGGAGAGTTTTTCAACAAATCCAAGAAGGAAATGTGAGAGAAGGTCTTTGTTAGGTCATTAATTAGATCGTAAGTGCCTATAGGTTTTTTAGTGTTTGTTGAATGTTGTCTGGTACTAATGGGTAGGTTGGAACTGGTTGAGAAGAATAATCTCATGTTCTTGTTATGGTTTCTATGTGTAGCTCTAGTATCTAACTCTACTAGACCAACTATCTTGGTTTGTGGTCGAGTTCCTAATTGGGGGCACGACCATGGTGGATTTGATGAAGTTGAGGCTTCATGATCATTATTTCTATCATAACACCCTTGTTCATCCCATTTGGATCTAACCTATTATTGTTAGAGTGATTTGGGAGAGGATCGTTAAAAATCTTGAGGGGTGCATTTTGAGGGGAAACTTGCTCCCGTATAAGTGTTTGGCATGGGTAATGCAGAATTTGTTAAAAACATATCTATAAAGAGTTGTCTTTGGTCTTCTGGAAAATGTTGCATGAATTTATTGTAGTCATGGAAAGTCCTAGTATCATGGCCTTGAATCTTGTGGAAACCACAATACAAGTTGGGATTATAGTTTTGAGGTTGTTGGTTTGAAACTTGTTGTGGTCCAAAATTTTGATTAGGTTGTTGGTTGTTAGAGTTAAAATTTTGAGGTTGTTGCCTTTGGTTTTGGTTCTGATATCTAGTTGGGTTTGGATTGGACCTTGTGTTTGGATTTTCATTTTGTTGTTGTTGTTGTTGTTGTGATGGATGATTAAAATCCACCACGTTGATTGTTGGAGTAAAGTTATTATTTCATTGATTGTTAATGGGTGGTGAGATGTTCATGACATTTTCCCTTTTAACCTGGTCTGTGACTCCATCTATTGTAACCCCATAGTTTTTGTTAAGAATCTTGGGTCCTTGATTGGTATTCCTAACATTAGGATAAGTCGTAGTGTTTTGATTGGGAGTGATTAATTTCCCATTTGTTCCATATGTCTTACGACCACTATCTATTGCCGCTTGATCGATTCGGAGAGCACTCTGAGTACTTCATCATAAGTCCTTAGTGGGAACTTCTGGACTTCTTCCTTTATCTCTCTATTGAGAGAATGAAGGAATAAGTCACATAGTTCCATCTGATCCATGTTTGGAGCACTTGTTGATGAGTAGAGGACTGTATGCCATCTTTGAATAAAATGAGCAAAGCAATAGATTCATTGTGCTCTTGTTTAATATGTAAGAATTCCTTGATCCCTATTCTTAACAATTTGTTCATGTCAAAAGCTTTGATAAATTCTGACACAAGTTGTTTGAATGAGTGTATCGAGGCTTCAGGTATTCTATAATACCAATCAAGGGAAATACCCTCTAAGGTCTTAGGGAATATCTTAGCAACAACCGCATCCCAAGGGAGAAATTCTCGAATGGCCATGGCATAAGCCTTGATATGTGCATTTGGATCTCCCTCCCCTTGAATTTAGGAAAATCGGGAAGAGGTCTTGGAAGCATGATGCTTTGTATGGTGAAATCTAGAGGTTCTTTTAAATATTCTGAGTAAGTCCCTACCGCATAGGTTTCAACCATCGATGGTGCCTGCTGAGGGGGGGAGAGGTGGAATCGGGTTGTTGATATGGCATAGCATATGTATTTGTAGGAGCGTAAGGAAACCCCTGTGGTTGAGAAAACATCCGGGAGAAGAGAACATATCTCCCTGTGGTGATTTTGAATAAATGTTTAAATAGGGAGGAGCATTTCTCTGATATGGGTTGTTTGGTACTAAACCAGGGGTATCATACTTTCAACTGGAGAAACATTTGAAAATGTGGTTCTAGTTGGTGTTTGTTGTGGGTAGTTATACGAATGTTGAGGAGGCATGCCTAATGTGCCTGTTCCTGTGAGGAGGTCAATTTGACTAGGATAATGTGGAGGGTTGGGAGTTCCGCTTGCCCGAATATGAAGTTTGATTTTCTTGAGCAAGTTCTAGTCCTCTAACCCTCTCAACCAAAGTTGAGATGACCTCGATTGGTGATGGCCCAAGTGTGTTTTCCTTGATGGATGTTGTGGTACTCTTTGAGGTTGTAGAGGGGTATGGTATCCTGCTATGAATTGATTCATTACTCGCCCAAGTTCACCAAGAGTATTTTCCATTGGTGGAGGAATGGGGGTATTTTCTTGAGTAGGGGTGTCGGGTTGTGTTTGCAAACTTCCTAGAGATGGATACATGTTTTGGAAGTGTTTCTCATTTTTAGCGTGGTGTGCTAAGTACTCCTCATCCAAGAATGGGAGTGGATCTGATTGCCTACTGATTTGTGGTCTGAAAAAAACCCGAGGAGATGAAATGGATTCTCCAAGTAAATGTCATATTGTTAGAGCCTGAGGGCTCTAGTTGTTGTGTTTGTGTGAGCTGATCCACTCCTCAATTTGGAATGAAGAACTAGAGCTAGTTCTTTGAGGAGGATTTTGTGATGACAAGTAGTTGCTTGAATAGTTGTCAGCCCATGCAGAAAGTGAGGGTGATGGTTGTCTATTTGTTTGACCATAATATGCTTCGAGACCTGAGAGAGGTCTACCATATGCGTCGTATCCCGACATATTTGGGGGTATATAAATACCCATAGAATAATGGGAAGGAGTGAAGATGGATGAAAGAAATGGAAATGAAAAGGGAGTAGTTGTTGCATTTCATGTTGGGTTCACCAATTTTGTATGATAGAAAAGTGACAGGCGAGCATGAGAATCAACAAGTAGCCTTTCTTTCATACCCGACCTCCCGAGGTCGTGTTGAGATAGCCTGGTGGAAATGAAATATGTGGGTGTAGAAAAACTAGTTGGGAAATCTTATATCCTCAACACACAATAATGGGATCTGCGAGTCTAAGGCAAAGAAATCTCTCCTAACCTGAATTGGTGTAATGGATCATTCAGATATAATAGCTCGGAGGCTCCAATCAATGTCGAGCTCTACCGAGATCCTATCTATTGGTTATTGGATGTGTGGAAAGTGACTGTAGGTGCTTCGTGTATATTTCTAGACAAGGTCATGAAAGTGGTAGTGAGAGGTGTAGTGGATTTGTAGGAAACTATGGGTGGTTTTCTGGTCTAGCCCTAGAAAATATTAGCTTGATTGGCTTCTATATTTAATATGGAAAATTGTGTTATGATATCGGTGGGAGTGGTGAAGATCTAAATACCAGCGTACGTAAACTGGTGTCAATATTTAACTGATTAGCAGGCCCGTTGGGTTGTGGGACCTGGGGATCACAACCATGAGTTCGTGGTTGTTGTGGACCTGTTATGGTCATGTGAAGAATCAATCTCTTCTTCCGACTATCCAATAGTCATAAGCCTTTTTTCAGCTTCTATGTTTAATACCAAGAGTTGTGTGATCTTCTCAGAATACCTTACGGGTGTTCTAGCAACTTGTATACGTAAGCCTGTGTCTATGTCAATGAGAAGGTCTCCTGCATTTGGCTATGGAACTAATGAATCACAACCAAATATTTTCTCTCTTTGGGTTCTTGTATGGTCATGTGGATATCCTATCAAGGCAATCTATAGTTGGGTTGATTTGACCAGAATGTGTATGCTTTTGTCATCTTCAATATTCAATTCTCTCAATTGCTCACTAACTACTTGTGGGTTTGTTGTTGTTTGAAAGACGTGAATTCTAAGACCTTGATCTATATCATTAATGTTGTGAAGAGATTTGGCTGAGGTATTACCGGTTCGAATACGTAATCCCTGCTCTCTGGGTCCCGTAATTGTCATGCAAGAGATAACCAAACTTAACTAAAAGAAGTAAACTAATTATGAAAGATATATCTACACTATGCTTATATTCTTTTTTTTTGTATTTTCAAAGATATGAATTTGAATGAAATTTAAAGAGTGACTATTCTAATATATTAAGATAATGAACAATTAATCTAATAATGGAATTAAAACAAGTAAGGTAGCCAGATGTAGCTATTTCCTGTGCATTTGTGAATTTATCCTAAATATTAAATAACTAACTAATTTAATTGAAAAGACCTTCAATCTTACCTCATAAGTGAGGAATAAATCATATCTTCTAGAAGCTATCATTCCCCATAGCTTCCTGGTAATACTGAAAGCAAGCTTAACTGAAATAAAATGATTTTCTATTCTATTTGATATATTGTAACTACAACTTTGACAATTCAAACTGGATTTTACAGAACAATGGAAAATCCAGTTGTATTGTGACTTGTCCCCTCAGTGTGATCTCTTCATTCCTTCGTGTTCTCGTGAATCCAAAAAAGTGGGAATGTGACAGTGGCAAAGTAGGAGAAGATGTTCAAATAGTGGCAGCTTGGATGTAAGCCAAACAAAATGCAAGTAGGAGAGGGATAGTGCAAGAGAGAACAAGAGCTTGACTATGTGATTCCTAGTGGGATTATTACAGGGATACAATACAAGCACACCAAAATCTCTAGGACCTATACTTCCTGTGACAAAAACAACAACCTATAATTCTAAGTAGAATCAAGATTCAAATGGACATGATCTAGAACTAGAACTGTGGAGCCTTGAACTGAGAGGCTGAAAGCTTTACAAAATCTAAACTTGTTGAGACTTATTGAAGAACTTTCAAAACACACTGAATAATAATTCATAGAAGGAGAGGGGCCATTTTCTTGTAAACAAGCTTGGTATTTATAGCACTTTGATTTACCAGAGGGTAAGTTTGAATTGAACTCTTCTATTATAAACAAAGAGGAATTACTATTTACCAGGTGGCTAAAACTTAAATGCAAGCAAGAGTGGTTCACTTGATTTTTTATGTTGACAAAAGCATGTCAAAAAGTTCTAGAAAATGTGCACATAGGACCACTGCCCTATGTAGGGAAGTAGTTATAGGACTACCACCTTGTCCTGGGTGGCGGTCACGGGACTCTTGACCGCCATGGCAGGGTGGTGGTCTTGAAACTAAAGACCAAAATGTAAGAAAAGAGAGGAACGGGGTTAGAATAAAGCATGCGAAGGCTGGATAAGGAATTTTAGGATGTAAATGTATACTAAACATCCCGACTTGGTGATAACTTATTTGGAGATCCAAATTTGTGAAGAAATTTGCATTTTGAAGCTATTCCAAGAGGTCATATATACATGGGAGTGGATATATTTTCTTTATGGTAATCTTATTTAACGTATGGTAATCGATGCACATTATTTAAGAACCATCCTTTTCGGCACCATCGCAATAAGTAAAATGCATGGTGAGGTTCTCTGGTATATTACCCTTGGTTAAATAGATCTTGGAGTTGTTTCTTTACCTCTGTACTCTCCAACAAGGATTTTCTATACAACTAAATATTAGGTAGAGGGGACTTTTGTAATACCCGAATCTCATGTTCTACCTCCTTTTGGTGGTAACCCACGAGAGTCGAAAAAATTCTGAAAAGACTAAATAATACTATCCAAATCCTTCATCCCTTTGTTATAAATATATGAAATTTCTACCCCATCTTTCTTATCTTTCAATAAAAGTAAACAAAATTGATTATGATTTTCTTGAATTAGTTTTTTGCTTGATTAGCACTTACGATGGCAATTTTTGTCTTACGCTAGTGTTCCTAGATGTTGTAACCGATTTCATCTTTGACCCATCTATATCAGTTCTCCTTATCATGAATATAACATCCCGATATACAATTAAGGACTCCCCAAAAAAAAGAAATGCATAAAGTGGAATAACATCATCTTCCAATACATCTATATGCAAAGAATTTATCCCAAACTTGAACTTACATCTTCTTGTTACCTAGCTTTCTACACCCTTCTTTACCCATCCCAAAGGATAAATATGTGGATTCTCATAAATTTCAAGACCAAGCTTCTTTACAACCACATCAGAAATGAAATTAGATTAAGAACCATTTTCAACCAAAACACTTACCTTAGTTCTCTTGATTTAGATTTTTCTCTTAAATATCTTACTAATCTCTTCCTCTTGTTCTTGGCTATCCATGTTAGTGGTCATGCATCCAAGCCTCTTGTATACACCTGAATTATTCTTTATTTATACCTCCCCATCTATCTTTACAACTATCATGGATTTATTTGAATCCTTGGTTCAGTTCTTTGGATGTAATTCTGGATGTAACTTCCAACATTTAGCATCACTATGACCATTGATATCGCAATTCTTACAAAAATTATTAGGATATTTACAAGTATTCAAAGTAGTGATAGTTTATTTACCTTTCCCTTTCCATTTACGTTTGTTACTTGTTTTTCCTACTCTTTATTTAGCTTATTTATTGACTACTTTGCCCTTGAATCTATTTATCTTTGCTTCTTTTCATCATCAATATAGTAGGCTTGCACACATGATTCATTGAGATCCTTGGGTTTTATGGAGATGAACTTCCTTTGAAGGTGAGTGTGAAGTCCTCCCAAATACTTGGTCAAAATATCCTCATCCTCCAAGTCCATATTAAGCAACATGGATTGTCTCTGAAACTCCATAGTATAATCCTACACACTTTGACCACTACCTTGTCTAAAATACTATCATTTAATCATCTAGTCAGTCTTATGGCCAATAAGATAAAATTTAGCTCTAAGCAATTATGTAAAATCCTCCCAAGATCTTACAATAGGGTATTTCTTTTTTCATAAGTGGCTATACGAGTTTCCCATAAAACCGAGCATGTCCTTCCATTTTCAGATGTACAAAGGCGATCCTTTATGCCTTAGTAACTTCATGAAAAATAAAGTAAACCTCTAATTGTTTTAACCATTTATCAAGAAATTCTACATCTAATTTTCCTTCAAATATTTTTAATCTCAACCTTAGTTTCAAATTTAAAAGGAGCATGATCATATTTTACCTTCTCTTTTACAACTGGAGTTTCTTCTTCATGCTCTTCCATATCTTCTTCCTCATCATGGCTCTTTCTAATGCCAAAATTTTGGGCCAAAGCTGAACCAATGAATGAATGGATTCTTGCTTGCTTGAAGCCATATTTTTTAGATCTGAGATTTCTTGTTCATGTCTATATAACCTATCCATCATGGTTTCCAACATCTCAATTCTACGGACCAAGTTCTCTTCCTCCATTTGATATCAAACTCTTGTTTTCACTTCTTCATAGATATGTCTGGATTGCAAGGTAAAGCTTCTTCTCATTTAAACCTTTTCATTTTCATACAAATCACAAGAAGGAATACCACAGTCTTGGATAATAATTAGCTATGATACCAAAATTATCTGTAAAACTCTAGCTTTGGAAATTTACGAGAGAAAAATAATTTACTATTCTACTTTCCACTTTCAAAAATGATAGTCTTTAATTATTAGTGAGAAAAACTGAAACTTAGAACTACTTGCAGCAAGGGAAATATCAAAATTCAAACATAGTATTTACCCAGAAACCCCAAGTTGAGGGAAAACCAGCCAGGAAGGGAAACTTCTCTTTCTTCCTAAATTTTTTATTTTCTAATTATAAAGAATTACAAATTACAACAAGAGGAAGGAAGGTAAACAATGTAAACCACCTCCCTTCTATACTTGGATGCTTTGTTTCTGCATCATACTTTTACAAAACACTTCCAGCTCCAATGGTTTCTTCTCACTCTCCTACATTCAAAATTTGATGATCCAATTCTTGCCTATTATCTCCCTTAAATAAATTTTTTCTCATGTCCTCTCATGCACCTGGAGAATGAGAAACATTCTACAAGGAAGGGACATGGTTGGGACGCTTGAAATATGCAACCATTATTGGCTCTGTTTCTTTCATCCATTAGTGACGGGACTTTCGATGTATGCAAACCAATAGTTACACAATAGCTGAGGTAGTTACATAACTACCATTATACGTAGGAGGAAGTTACATAACCACCGGGGTGGTTATGCAACCGCTACTCTACACAGAGTGGCGGTTTTATAACTTTACAATCTACTCTTCATTCTGATTAATTTTTCTTCTCGATCTGGTTGTTACGACGAAATGGTGTTCTTATAGATCCCTATGGATCATTATCCTACAAAATAACACTAATTGGAAATTATTTGAAAGTGACCAATATATTTTAAATTTCATTTAAGAAGAATGTGAGTTTAAACCAAGGAACTGGGACCAATTAGAGCAGCAATATGGTGACCAAATTTTTGAAATCAAATCAAATACGTTACCTAAAGAACTAGTGACTTTAGAATCCATTTTCAATTCAGATTATCATCTCATAAAAGAGAAAAAAAACATGACAATCAAAGGAGAGGATTACAAACCCATCTTAGTTAGTGAAGACAAACTTCTTAATATTGAAAAGGTATGCATTCTGCAAGAAAACCATACCTTTGTAGAGATTTTCCAAGAATTTTTATTACATTTGCATAGAACTATAAATACCTTAGAGGTTTTGACCCTGATCTAGCTTATCATACCATTGAATTAGAATCATTGACCAAGCCCATTAGGAAAAATTAGAGGCATGTCAGCTTACAAATTGAGCCTCTCATGAAAAAACTAATTAAATAATTTGATTGAGGCAAATATATTTTTTCCCATCAATAATTCATCATGGATTTCCAACCTAGTTCTAATGAAGAAAAGAAATGGGGAAATTAGACTATGTGTCAATTATAGGGATATGAACAATGATTTCTTGAAATATCATTATTCTCCACATGCTATGGATCAAATATTACAAATGGTAGCAAGCTCGAGTGGTTTCATCTTTTGGATGGGTACTCTAGCTATAATCAAATCAAGGTAAAGGAGGAAGACCATTTCAAGATAGCCTTTACCAAAAATTGGGGAACTTATGCTTACAAAAAAATGCCCTTTAGTTTATCAAATGTAGGAGCAACCTTCCAAAGAGCCACGTGTATGGAATTCAATGGAATGATCAACAACATTGTTCTTGTGTACATATATGATGATATCATAATGGTTTCCAAAAATGAAAATAATCATTTACTCCATCTCGGGAAGGTATTTAAAAGTTGTAGATATTTTGTGTAGCACCACTATTTTCCTCATCGAATTAGGAAATAAAAATTCTTTCTAACTCACTTAACATAGTTAACACTTTACTAAATTAAAACGTAGTAGTTTTATATACAACTTAGAAGTGATTTATATATATTAATACTTTTTAAAGATGAAATGAAAACATTATTATAGAAATAGTTTAATTTTACCAACATAATTAATATTAATAATTCAATTAGACAATCTATGATAATCGTGTATAAGCTGCAAGGGTTTACAGATCCTACTCAATCCCCTCAAACACTCTTTACAAGCCAATACACCCAGTGTATCATTTGGTTAAGCCTTATTACATGCTGAGAGAACTTGTGATGTATTCTTATCATCCTTGAGAAATCTACAACAATAAGAATCATCGAATCTTGACAATACAACAAGTGGACTTGGTGAATAGATAATGCATCTAGTTACATGCAATACTATGGCCCTAGTTACTTGGTGTTATGATACCAAGCTTTATTACGAGGGATGCACATAAGCTATTGGAACACGTCTTCCCTTTACCCACATCTGTCTCATTAATAGTCATCAAGATTCAATTGTTTATCAAGTTATTAGGTTTACTATTAATCAATCTTAAGAATTCACATATTTAGTTGTTATCTACTTCAATTTCAGCTTGTAACAATTAGGTTATGTCAAACACTATGATAATACACTCACTTTGAACCCTCTTAGAATGCCTATGGGAAAGCTTATAGATGTGTGATGTATTACATCATCATGTACCGCCACCTTCCCCATAGCAATAATGTGATATCTTCTATCATGACTATCTCTTCCGTATTTACGTAAAATTATGTTATTCTTGTCATACTTATGTGATTAAACATTAATTATATGATTAGTCTATGACACATATCTCTTATTGTATAATTAAACATATTGTTATATCAAGTAAAAATATAAATGCATCATAAAAGTATAGTTGTGGTTTTCGTATTAATATCGTATCTTCTTATCATATGAAAAAATTCATATCATAGCGAAGTAATTATCAAACAATGATTGTATTATTACACATTCACATACTTGTTGTAAAATCAACATTATAACACTTTTTATGAAATCGAGTCACGCTGAAAACAACGATATAAATTCAAGTCATGGATGTATATAACCTCTTTTATATTACTCATTATCATTACAATCCATTATGATTACAATAGACCTTAAAAGCCTTGATAAATCATGCAGAGAAAAATACTTCTTCTTGAAAAATAATAGATGAGAATTATTACATTTTACAAAATAATACAACATTATTCACAAGAATCATAATCCATTCTTTATCTTTCGATATAATTTCCCCAAAACCTCCAATTATGAAAATGGTAATTCAACATGGCTAGTTTGGATAAACTGGCATGGTTCCTCACCCCTTTTCCTAGTTACCTCGTATGAAATAATTGGTTCCAAATCATATTACATGTAAATGATACATTCTTGTTTAAATGTAACACACCGATTATATGATCTTGTCTCCAATTATACCACTAAATCACATAACATGGAAGATAAATCATATTATAAACCATATTTCGTACACAACTTATTTTTATCCCTCATTCCTAACACTACATTTGTTTTGATTTATACTACCTCTATAGACACCTAAAATCTGCTTACAAAGGCTTTAATGCTAAGATTGCACTAATTATCCTCTTTCTCATCATTTCCATAATAATTAGCACTTTTCCGCTAATTAGCTAACATTCCTCTTCATATTCATTAATTAACGACCTTTCATTAATTAATTAGTCTTCCTATCATTAAGGATGTTGATTAACGACCTTTCGTTAATTAATATCCACTTCTACTTGGGTTAATTAATTATTATTAATTAATTATGCTCACAACTCTAAATCAATAAATTACCATTTATTAGATCAAATTATTCTCTTACAACCCGCAAATCATACTAATTTTTGTCTAATTAGCTTCTATAAGCTTACCTCTACCTATTAATTAATCACCTTTGATTAATTAAAACATCCCCTAACTCCCATGAATTATTAATGACAAATTAAACCCTTCTAAATCAAGATTACCTTTTATAAATCAACATTATCCATTCGTAATCTTGTTTTACCTTTATCCCACATTCATCAATTTGATAGCCTTGCCTCTTCAAGCAAGCTATATAAAGAACCCTCCTTACATTTCTTCTTGCACCATGATTTGAATATTGGAAACTATAAGAATTTTGATCTTGAGTCATTCTCCATTGTTGGAAATATCTTCTCCATCTTGCATCCTTTCACTCAAAATTGAGTAATATGGGAAGATCCAAAATGGCCTTATAGCCATTCTTAGTGAGATTACATTCTTAATATTTGAGATCACATAACGATCCACTTTGATTGCTTATGTTCTTCATAGATTCATAGTTTAAATTAGTAATCATAGAGATTAGGAAGTGGTTTAGCATGTAATTTCATTTAAGTATTGAAGAAGCATTTCTTTTAAGCTCTTATCTTGATGGTTCATTATTTAATTAATATTTGCTTTTGAAGCTATGCAGATATTAGTTTGAATTTATATCTTAGTTAATTATACATGAGCACATATGGAACTCTCAATGGCACTTACTCCATTTTCCTTTACACTTAATTTCAAGTTTTTTTAGTTAAGTTTCAATTTTGGTTACTAACCCTCTTTTGCATATATTGATCTAACTTGTTTTTCTTAACTTGTTTTGTTGAGTTATCATGTCTCGAGTCTTCCTTGCAGGTATAAAGTAGATGAAGTGCTGTCAAATTAAGATATTGATGGGAAAATTTCAAGATTTATCCATGTTTTCATGTTTAGAGCTTCATTTTTCAACATTCAACATTTTAGTTTTGTCAATTTCTTGAAAATCTTAAATTCTTGAGCATGTAGGTTAATGTTTGATAGTGCTAAGTCTTCAATTTACATATTAATGTGGTGGATTACTGTTAAAATTGAATCTTGGTGAGAAAATTTCAAGATTTCTCCATTTTTTCATTTTAGAGTTTACTTTTTCATCATTCTACATGTTAGTTTTGTTAATTTCTTGAAAATGTTATGTTTTTGATCATGAATGTTAATGTTTGATAGTGTTGAGTCTTCTATTCATATAATAATGTGATGGGTTGTTGTCAAAATTGAATCTTGGTTGGAAATATTTGACCTTTTTGTAGATTAAGGGACGTGTTTTTGACATTTTTTTAGTACATGTTAAGTGTATACCCATGAGCATACACGTAACCCATCTTCGAGAAGCCATAATTTTTCTCCCGAACTTGAAATGACTTTGTTTTTTTGTGTTAGAAAGGTATTGAAGTGAAATATGTAATGAAAATATAAATTAGGGATTTATACTTACAGAAATTTTAGGTTTTTCCTTTATTATAAAACTGGTCATTTTATAACATGTCTAATGTTTTGATGAATATTGTATTTCCATGCTTTACTTGATTTATACCAAAAATTGTGTATGCTCTTCTCTTGCACCTTTTGGTGATCTTGAGAATAAGTAAAACTTTGATCTCTATCTTTAAATATTTATATTAACTTGGAAATTTGATTATTCATCTTGCTTAAGGGAATGAACCTTTACAAAGCATTTTTTATCATCCTTTGATTTGAAGTTTTCCATTTCTATCTAGTTGGGATAAAGTTTGTGTATGATATTATATTAAACCTTAGGGTGGTATTGAGAATCAAAAGAAAATTAAGTCTTCATTTTCTAACATTTGGTTAATTAGAAACTTCATCCTTCATTTTTGGTTTAAGGGAATGAACATTTATCAAGCTTTTTGTATGGTTCATTAATTGCAAATCTTTCCTTTACTTTTTAGTTGGATTATTTGTTGTGTATGCTCTTCTCTTGCATCCTTGGATGATCTTGAGAATAAAAACAACTCTTAATCCTCTTTTAAATAATGTGATTTTCTTGGAGAACTACTAACGTTTGAGTGTAGAACCTAAAAAGTTTTTAAAGAAAGAAGTTTGAAACAAACTTTTCTAACTACATGTGTTGTAGGTTACCACATGGAAAAAAATAAACCAAATTAAGTCTAAAAGATAAAAAACACACCACATTTAAAACACTTGATTTTTAGGTTCGGATAAGGGTATGCCCTATCCGCTTAAAACAAGGACATAACCCCTTTGACATAAGCCTTAAGATACAACAATGGGGGTGGTCCTAGGAACCCCAAAGTAGTCCATTCAAAAGGGAACCTTGTGGATGAAACATGACGTGATCCACACACCTACTTGACTAGTATACACATGAGATTTAATGTCAAATTTATCCGTATCACGACCCCAATGAGAGTACATGATGAACACATTTATTTCCCATTGTGCTTGAAAGGGTTAAAGTAAAGTTGGGATAATCCTTAGGAAAACTTGGCTAACTGAGCTTGCTCTTAGATAAATTTTGACACCTAGTTGAGTGAACCACCTAGGAATTTATCTTTGACCAGGAGCCAAATTTTACCATTTCAAAACCAATTTTATTCGAGAGCTATTATTCATCATGAAATGTGTGAAGCGTTACTTTTGCTTAGTTTTTCACTCGCCCTAAGGCAAGGTGAAACTCTACCGAAGTAAGGACAACATTTTTCACCCCCAATTGATCTACTTCCTTCAATTTCTTTTGACACTTTGTTGATAAGAAGAGTGACTACCCTTGTGTTGCTAATTGATTGTATTCACCACTTTTGTGTTTGTTTATGCTCATCCATGTTTGTGGCTGAGTTGTTAAACATCTAGAGTGTGTGAAGATGTTTTCATATCATTGCTAGAATTTTTGATCTTGATACCCATGTCAATATAAATCAATTGTAGTTAGGCATGAATCATCATCTTGATTCTCCTTTGAATTTTTATCCTTTTTGTATCATATTACAATAGTTTTGATACTTACACCTTGTTTCTTGCAAACTTTACCTAAGTGTCTAGATTGTAACGTTATGCTATGTGCATTGTAACAATTCCTTGGTATAATCTATCCGTGGTTTTCTTTCAAACATTACCTTGATTTTGAAAGAAATCATTTCTAGAAAATACTTTGGGTTTCGACCCTTGTGATCTTCCTTTTTCTACCTAAGTTCATGATCCCACATGCCCCACTCAGCCTTTGCATCATGCATAGGAAATTGTTTACCCCTTTTCCCGATGTTACACATTCTTGCATTTCTTTCTTGAATCTAGAAAGGCTCGCCATGTATATGCTTGTATCCCACATGCCCCACTCCACCTTGCATTTTTTTCTTCAGTGACGGAACCACCAGGTGGACCACCCAGACAGGGCGGCGGTCTCAGAATCGCCGCACCGCATAGGGCGGGATTTTGTTTTGTTCATTTTCCGATTCCTCCGACGATCACGTCAAACATAAATCTTCAAATTTACATGCTTTCTTCAACCACTTTGGCTTGCATTAATGTTTTCTACTCCCTGGGAATAGTGTTTTTCCTTTATTTATAGTAAAAGAGATCAAATGAGAGTTACCCTCTAGTAAATGCATTGGTTATAAATAGCCATACTTGTTTTCAAGCAAATGGCCCCTCATCTTCTCAATTCTCTTATTCAATCTTTCAATTTCTTGCTTATAATTTTATCAATTTCATGTTTTGCTTCCATTGTTGGTCTTTTAGAAGTCATATAATCTTCTTTTTTCAGTCTTGTTCCATTGTTGCTTCATACAATCAATTTAGCATAGAATAGCTTCATTTCTAGACTAGAATCCATTAAAGTTACAGGTTTTGTTTTGTCACAAGGATAGATTTCAAATCTCTGGTACACTTGTGTTGTATTCCCACAATAAATCCCACTAGGAATTACATAGTCAAGCTCTATTCACTTGTGTTATCCTCTCCTACTCGCATTGTATTCGGTCTATATCCAAAGCTGCCATTGTTCGAATGCTATCTTCTATTGATACTATCATATACACACTTTTTGGATTCACGAGGACATGAAGGAATGAGGAGATCACACTGAGGGGATGAAATCACACACAACTAGATTTACCACTATTCTGTAAATGCCAGGTTTGAGCTATCAAAGTTCTAGTTACAACATATCAAATAGAGTAGTGAATTATTTCATTTCAGTTAAAAGTTCACTCTCGATATCACCAGGGAAGCTATGGGGATTGATAGTTTCTGAGAAACTGTGATTCATTCCTCACTTCTGAGGTAGGATCGAGAGTCTTTCAATTTAATATATTTAGTTGCTTAGATATTTAGGATAAAATCACAACTGCACAGGAAAATAGCCATACCAAGCTACTTTGCTTGTTTTTATTCTATTTCTAGATTAGTTGTCCATTTTATAAATATACTAGAGTAGCTGCTCTTCAATTTCATTGAAATACATCATTTAAAAAATACAAAAATAGAAGGATGCTTGCATAGTGTAAATACCTCTTTTGTAATCAGTTTATTAAATGTTAGTTAAAAGTTGAATCATTTTGTATGACAATCACATGACCTAGAGAGCCTAGAGAATATATATTTGAACCCATAGTACCTCAACCAAATTTACCCATGACATTAGCTGATATAGATCAGGACCTTAGGATACATGTCTTTCGAGCAACAACAAACTTACAAGCAATTAGTGAACAACTGAGAGGATTAAACATTGAAGACGACAAAGCTTACAACTTTTGGTCAAATCATCCTAATTATAGATTGCCTTGATAAAACATCTGAATGACCGTGCAAGGATTGAATGAGAAAAACATTTGGTTGTGATCCTTTGGTTCCATAGCCTAACACAGAGACCTCCTCGTTGACATAGACACTAGCTTACGTATCCAAGTTGCTAGAACACCTGTTAGGTACTCCGAGAAAATCATACAACTTCTAGTTCTAAACATAGAAGCTGAAAAGGCATATGATTACTGGATAATTGGGAGAAGGGATTGATTCTTCACATGACCATAATAGGTCCACAACAACCATGAACTCATGGTTGTGATCCCCAAGTCCCACAACCCAATGGGCCTACAAATCAGTCAAGTATTGACACCGGCTTACGAACGTTGGTGTTTAGATCTTCACCACTCCCGACCAGATATTATAGCACAATTTTCCATATTAAACATAGAAGCCAATCAATCTAATATTTTCTAGGCTAGACTAGAAAACCACCCATAGCTAACCACAAAATCCACTAAACCACCTACCACTACTTTCATGACCTTGTCTAGAGATATATATGAAGCTCCCACAGGTCACTTCCCACGTATCCAACAACCAAGAAATAGGATCTCGACAGAGCTCGACATCGATTGGAGCCTCTCGAACAACCATTATATCCGAATGAAGCCATTACACCAATCAGGTTAGGAGGGCCTTCTTCACCTTAGATTCACAGATTCCATTATTACGTATTGAGGATTTAAGATTACCCGATTAGCTTATACATATCCATTCACATTCAACATTCACCGGCTGTCTCGACATGACCTCGGGAAGTTGGGTATGAGGAAAGGGTACTTGTAGATTCCCATGCTCGCTTGTCACTTTTCCATCGTACAAAATTGGTGAACCCGACGTGAAACAAACTAATATTCCTCTTTTGTTTTTTTTCTTCCATCCACCTTCACTCTTTCCCATTATTTTGGGTATTCATATACCCCCAAATATGTCGGGATATGATGCATATGGTAGACCTCTCTTAGGTCTCAAAGTAAACTATAGTCAAACAAATAGACAACCATCACCCTCACTTTCTGCATGGGCTGATAACTATTCGAGTAATTACTTGTCATCTCAAACTCCCCCTCACAGAACTAGTTCTAGTTCTTCATTCCGAATTGAGGAATTTGATCAGTTTGCACAAACACAACAGCCAGAGCCATCAGGCTCTAACAATATGACATTTACTAGAGAATCCACTTTCATCTCCTGGGTCTTGTTCAGACCATAGATCAATAGACAATTAGACCCACTCCCCTTTTTGGATGAGGAGTACTTAGCACGCTTCGCTAAAAGTGAACAATGCTTCCAAAATATGTATCCACCTATAGGGAACCTACAAATACAGTTTGATGCCCTATTCCAGAGAACACCCCCATAACTCCACCTATGGGAAATACCCTCGATGAAGCTTGGCAGGGTAATGACCAATTCATAGCAGGGTATCATACCCCTTTACAACCTCAAGCTATACAACAAACACCCTTAAGGAAAAGCACTACGTCTTCACCGATGGAGTCATTTCAGCCTTAGCTGAGAAGGTTAGAGGGCTAGAACTTGCTCAAGAAAACCAAAATTCATATTTTGGGCAAACAGGAATCCCCAACCCTCTGCATCATCCCTAGTCAAGTTGACCTCCTTACAGGAACAGGCATGTTAGGCATGCCTCCTCAAAATCCTTATAGTTACCCACAACAAACACCAACTAGGACCACGTTTTCAAATGCCACCAGTTGAAAGCATGACACCTCCCGGCTTGGCACCAAACAACCCATACCAGAACAATGCTCCTCCTTATTTAAACATTTATTCAAAGTCACCACAAGGAGACATGTTCTCTTCTCCTGGGATGTTCATTCAACCACAAGGATTCCCTTATGTTCCTACAAATGCATATGCTATGCCATATCAACAACCCATTCCCCCTCAACCCCCTCAAGCAAGCCCCATCGATGGTCGAGGCCTACGCAGTAGGGACTTACTCAGAATATTTGAAAGAACCCCTAGACTTCACCATATGAAGCATTATGCTTCCAAGACCTCTTCCCGATTTTCCCAAATACAAAGGGGAAGGAGACCCAAATGCACACATTAAGGCCTATGCCACAACCATATGGGAGTTACTCCCTTGGGATGGGGTTGTCGCTAAAATATTCCCTAAGACCTAGAAGGTATTGCCCTTGATTGGTATTATAAAATACCTGAAGCTTCGATACACTCATTTAAACAACTCGTGTCAGAATTCATCAAAGCTTTTGACATGAACAAATTGTTAAGAATGGGAATCAGGAGTTCTTACATATCAAACAAGAACATAATGAATCCACCACTCATTTTATCCAAAGATGGCATACGGTTCTCTACTCATCAGTGAGTGCTCCAAATATGGATCAAATGGAACTATGTGATTTATTCCTTAATTCACTCAATAGAGAGATAAAGGAAGAAGTCTAGAAGTTCCCACTAAGAACTTACGATGAAGTACTCGAGAGTGCTCTCTCGAATCGACCAAGCAATGATTGATAGTGGTCGTAAGACATATGGGACAAATGGGAAATTAACCACTCCCAATCAAAACACCGTGGCCTATCCTAATGTTGGGAACACTAATCAAGGACCTAAGATCCTTAACAAGAACCACGGGGTTACAACAGATGGAGTAACTGACCAAGCTAAAAGGGAAAATGTTGTAAACATTTCCACCTATTAATAATCAATGAAATAATAATTTTACCCCAACAATCAACGTGGTGGATTTTAATCGTCCACCACACAACAACAACAACAACAACAACAACAATGAAAAGTCCAAACACAAAGTCCAAATCAAAACCCAACTAGATATCAGAGTCAAAACCAAAGGCAACAACCTCAAAATTTTAACTCTAACAACCAACAACCTTATCAGAATTTTGGGCCACACAACAGTTTTAAATCAACAACCTCGAAATTACAATCCCAATCTATATTGTGGCTTCCACAAGATTCAAGGCCACGATACTAGGACTTGTCATGAATACAATAAATTCATGCAAGCATTTTCCAAAAGATCAAAAATAACTCTTTATAGATATGTTTTTAGCAAATTTTGTAGTACCCATGCCAAACACTTATGCAGGGGTAGTTTCCCCTCAAAATGCATCCCTCAAGATCTTCAATGACCCACTCCCAAACCATTCTAACAACAATAAGTTAGATCCTAATGGAACAAATAAGGGTGTCATGACAGGAAACAATGATCATGAAGCTTCAACTTCATTAAATCCACCAGTCGCACCCCAATTAGGAACTTGACCTCAAACTAAGATAGTTGGTTTAGTGGAGTTAGACGCCGAGCTACCCATAGAAACCATAACAAGAACATGGGATTATTCTTCTCAACCAACTCCAAGTTATTCATTAGAGCTAGACAACACTCAACAAACATTGGTAAAACCTATAGGTGCCTATGATCTAATTAATGATTTAACTAAAACCTTCTCGCACATCTCCTTTTGGATTTGTTAAAAACTCTCTTGCCCACAGAGCTTCCATCTTAGAAGTGTTAGGCCTTGGCCATTTAATCAACATCACTCCTCCTCCTAGAAAACACAAGTAAACCATGTGGATTTTGACATTTATCCTCCGGGGCAGCCGGATAGGGATACTGAGTTTATATTCGATATAAGAAAAATGCCAACAGATGCTGAAATTACATGAAGAGGTGACCCAACTTTACATTTACAAGTTTGGGTCTACAATAATTATGTTAAACATGTAATGGTTGATGATGGGGCAGCAATCAACATAGTCCCCTTCACTTTCCTTCAAAAGTTAGGATATGGAGAGAC
Source organism: Taxus wallichiana var. yunnanensis (assembly GCA_018340775.1). Lineage (NCBI taxonomy): Eukaryota > Viridiplantae > Streptophyta > Pinopsida > Cupressales > Taxaceae > Taxus > Taxus wallichiana. The sequence continues at coordinate 459,208,287 of CM031238.1, read as the reverse complement.
AAACTATTCCACGACGTGAAATACGCTAAGAGGTTATGATAGCCTCAAAGCCACTTCGATTGGAACCATAGTTTTACCAGTCACTTTAGGACCCAAGATGGTCCTCACCAAGTTTTATATTATAGATCGGGAAACCAATTATAATATGATCCTTGGTCGGCCATGGATACACCGCATGAAGGCAATCCCTTCCACGCTATTCCAAGAAATAAGATTTCTACACTTAGGGAAAATATTCGTGGCACAAGGTGACCCAAAACCCTTCGATATACACCTAGCTGATTTGAAGAAAAGACAGGTATCCACTCCGAGTTTGAACTTCCAGCAAACCAGCTTGTCAAACCAACTAATTCACAACCAAAAGAAAAGTTGATACCCACCACTAAGTTGGAAATTTCAAATCCAGCTGAGGACATTCCAGTACTCAAAAGTGAGACCAATGCTATAAAAAGCAAAGTATCACTAGGGACTACCACAAAATTGTCAAGTTGTTGGAGAAAGACTTACCTATTCTCCTACCATTTGATTCCATGGGTATGGGACACACCCTGGGAATCACTTCTCTTCCATCGATAAAAGTTTTTATGGTAGAGGTAATCAAGCAAAAGAAATAACTATGATAAATATCCCAACATCAATTTTTCCAAACAAGTATTGGACTCTCCACTTCGATGGAGCTAGATGTCATTTTGGAGCTGGGAGTGATCTTTACTTCACTTGAGGGAAAGATCCTACTTTCACCTTTAAATTAAACTTTGAATGTACAAACAATGGGGCTGAGTATGAAGCTCTCCTCCTTGGCCTCATTCTAGCTAAAAGAATGGGTGTCAATGACATTAGAGTGCTAGGAGACTCACAACTAGTTGCAAACCAAGTCTCTCGAGGTATATGAAACTAGGGCTGAACATTTACAACTATACAAAACAACAGTGTTAGATCTAAGCAAGGGATTCAACTTCATATCAATCAAGCAATCCCATGAGAGTAGAACCTTCTCACAGACTCAATAGCAACCTCACTTCCCGTTTCACCCCAAACAGTGAGTTGGAGGATACAAATTTCATGGTATCACTTTGTACCGAACCATTAGTGCGTAAAATACCAAAAAACTCACTCCTGACTCATGGAGAAGATGAGGATGATTTTTCTATCATGGATCACTTTGATGATGATAGAATCACTCTCGAATATCTAAATGCCTATGTAGAGCTACACCTTGCTCACCGTATAGTTGATCTTTCCCTAATACCACATTCCTCTTCCTATTTTGGAAATCCCATGGTAGAGTCTCCTCCACAGAAGGATCTCGATATCTATGAGATAGAAAATGGAGAAAGCTTGGAACTACCTCAGCCCCACCTAAATTTGAAGAAGGTAACACTTCTTTGATAGAAGAAACCATTGACATAAACATTGGAATGGAGGAAGAACCAAGAATTTTGAAGTTGGGATCCTCGTTAACTCTAGAGGAGATAGAAATACACACCCAAATCCTTAAAGAACATCAAAAGGATTTTCACATTTAATTATAAAGAAATGATGGGCATTGCACCACAAGTCATGGGTACATAATCTTGTCACTAAACCAGATGTGAAGCCAATTAAATAGAAGTCAAGACCAATGAAGCCAAAAGTGGCTCTCATGGTAAAAGAGGAAGTAGTAAAACTTCTCCAAGTAGGATTCATCAAGCCCATTGACTATTCACAATGGGTATCTAATATCGTTCCCATCCTCAAAAAGAATGGGAAGATACACATTTGCATAGATTTTTGGGATATTAACAAAGCTTTTCCCAAGGATGACTTCCCATTACCATCCATTGATGTCATCATTGATGCAACAACTAGATTTGAACTGCTATCTCTCATGGATGGGTTCTCAGGGTACAATCAGATTAAAATATCTGAACAGGATCAAGCCAAAACCACATTCATAACTCCCTGGGGAACTTATTGTTACATTGTCATGCCATTTGGTCTTAAGAACGCCAACGCTACATATCAACGGGAAATGACTTATATATTCCATGATCTTATCCATAAAATTGTGGAATCCTATGTGGATGACTTGTTGGCCAAAGCCAAGAAACGTTGTGATCATCCGGAAGTGCTCCGTATCATCCTCTCATGACTAATCAAATATGGTGTCACATTAAACCCAGAGAAGTGCGTGTTTGGTGTGACAGGAGGAAAACTTCTGGGCTACATTATATCTTCATGAGGGATTGATGTTGATCCAGCCAAAATACGGGCTGTTCTCAAAATGATCCCACCATCAGATGAGTCTAGAATTAGGTCATTTCTTGGGAAACTTGATGCAATCCGAAGGTTCATCCCAGATTTAAGTTTTTCCATTCATCCAATCAACAATCTATTAAAGAAAGATTATAGCATTGATTGGACTGAAGAATGCAATGAGGCCTTCAAAGTAGTTAAACACTTCTTGTTGTCTCCACCCACGCTAATGCCTCCCAAGCTAGACCACCCTTTGATCCTATACTCACGAGCCACTCATGTCTCGCTGGCCTACATGCTGGCTCAAGAAGATGATGATAAATGAGAATGCATGATCTATTTCATTAGCCGAACGTTGCTCGATTATGAAACACATTACACACAGGCAGAGAGAGAATGCCTTGCCATAATTTTTGCAACAAAACATTTGAGACATTACATGTTAAACTAGGAAACAAGGGTCATTGTAAAGATAGACCATTTACGAACATTTCTCACACAAGGATCTTTATCTAAAAAGGTTGGCCATTTCATAACCTTAATGGGAGAATTTGAGTTAACATTCATGAACTAGAAATCCATTAAGGGACAAATCATTGTAGACTAGTTAGCTAACAATCCACTAGATGGAGGTGAGCTAGTAAATCTAGACTTTCCCGATGAGTGTGTATACTTCATCAAAACTAGGCCCCCATCTCTACATGTCCCTGGTATACTGATATCATCAATTTTATCATGGACCATACATACCCGGAAGGTGCCACATCACAACAAAGAAGGTGGTTACGCATTATTACCGCTAAATATGTTGTTTTAGACCAGGTACTCTATCGTAGAGCCTTTGATGGCATGCTTCTAAGATGCATCGACATAGAAGAATCCAAGAAGATTCTTCATGAATCCCACAAAGTGGGATATGTGGAGGCCACTTGGTGGTCACGCCACCACTCGTAAAATACATTAGATGGGCTATTTTTGGCCCACTCTCGAGCATGATGCAGTGGAATTTGTACGTAAGTGCCACAAATGCCAAGAATTCTCTCACGAGATTCACATGCCAACACAATCCCTGCAACCAATAGCGACTCCATGGCCCTTCTCCATGTGGGGTCTAGACTTGATAGGGAAATTCTCTCCCTCATCAACCGATGGCCATAATTTTATAATTATAGCCATGGAATATTTTACCAAATGGGTGGAGGCCATGCCTCTCACCACCGTACCAGGTTTGGTAATTGCCAAATTCATTCGAACCAAATTATCTTGTAGGTATGGTGTCCCACAAGTCATTATCTCAGATAATGGCACGTCCTTTAAAAATGACGAAGTCCATGAATTATGTAGCAAGTTCAAGATAAATCATCACACAACCTCTCTTTACTACCCTCAAGCCAATGGGCAGGCAAGTGACAAACAAAACATTAAAAGCTATTCTCCTCAAAATAGTCAAGGAGAACAAATGAGATTGGCATTTAAAACTATATCAGCCTTGTGGGCCCATCAAACCTCAATAAGAACACCAACAGGAGCAACTCCTTTCTCGCTTGGTATTCGGAGCAGAAGCAGTTCTCCCACTTGAGGTTGAAATACCTAGTCTCCGTATCTCATTACAAGGGATTTGGATGAAGAAGCTTATAGGGAGGCATGCCTCTCTCAACTAGAAAGCCTTGATGAGGCTAGGTTAAATGCCGAACAACAACACAGAGCCTATGTTGACCGGATGTGCTGATAGTACAACAAAAAGTCTATGAGTGAGAAATATATGAAGGAGATCTAGTTCTAAGACTAGACAACCTGGATCGATAAGAAAAATTGGTGAAGGAAGAAAGTTCCAGCCCAAATGGTTGGGCCCATACTGAGTCATGAAGGACTATGGAAATGGTGTGCGTATATTTTGTGCACACTAGAAGGTGAGGAATTTGGTGAAACTATTAATTCCTTGCATCTTAAGTGGTTTTACGCATAAAACATCAAAGTCATTACTAGTACATTATAGCTACCTACATTGCATTAGTCTTTTAGCTGCTTCATTCTGTCCATTTCGTAAAAATGGTAGTCCAGGAGCTTACTCTTAAACAATCTATTACAAATTTCTGAAAATATTGGAAAAAGCATTCATATCACATCTCTCCAAACATCATCAAAATTTTCAAATCTTCTCATCAAGTTTGATAGACAAACATTGATGAAAACCATACCAAGGCCTACATACTTGGCTTTGCTCTTTCTTTCTACTAGGTGAAGTTGTCCTTGCCTACGGTCTATTCTAGAAGCTTCTTGGTGTCACATCTATCCCTCTTAAATCTCTTTGAATGAAAGGATATCCCAAAGTCATAGATCAGAAATGTCAAAATCAAATGAAATCAAAAGCACCAAGTAAACAAAATATTTTATTTTTACACACTTCTTTTGCCCCATCAACCTTCGGTGATAAGCCCACATCTCTTACTGGTGGTGTGAGGTTGGGAAAGGAAAGAAGTGCCCTTACTCACCTATATCCTTGCCTTTGGTGACAAACCCATGCTTCTTACTAGTGGCGTGAGGTAGGTGTGGGGGTCCATTCACACAAACTAACAAATCTTGGTATGCTAAAAACACAAATTCACCTCTATTAAGAGAAAGCAAATATCCAAATATCCAAATTCCAAAGAGATCAAATCCTCAAAACCAGATTTTGTCAACCAGGTTGCCATTTATGAATCTAAGTCTAGATAAACTGGAAAGTAAGTGGCCTTCTAAGCGTGGTAGTAGTTCTGAGTAGGGTAGGTGTGTAGGTCCAAATTTGGTTTTTGTTACTGGTTTGTCTATCTCTCATCATTCCATTCAATCAAACTCATACAACTTGTGCCCTTCCTAACTCTTGGTGTTGAGCCCTCGCATCTTACTAGTTGTGTGGATTTGGGATTGGGGCAAGTTCATCTCTTTATCACTATGCATTCATCACGTTTTTCCAACATAAGAAGAAATTACAAACATTTCCCAAAGAGTTCAAAAGTTCAAGTACTACCATATGTTAGTATCATCTCATATCAGCACTACAAAAACATACAGAGTAAAATATTCTATCTACTATCATTTGTTATCCATTGCATACATTCTGAAAACATGAAAATAATATTCTAAAAACATCTAAGTACACATGTAGAAATGAGTCACAAAATTCAAGATGCCAAGAGTCTAGATCCAAAGAGATATATATATATATATATATATAAATCAAGTTTCATATACAATGCCATCATGCACTAGGCATGGTCAAAATGCTCAATGAGCCCGAAAAGTACAAAAACACTCATATAGATATCTGACAAAAATGCTACAAAAATAGTCTCTCAATCCCTATGGGATCCCTCAGAAGGTGCGCGACCATGCCTAGGACTCCGGCTACGCCGGCACGCTCCGAATGCACTGAGGGCTCATGGTCATGCCCGTAGCTGCCATCTCACTATGAGAATGGCTCCTCCTCATCAAGTGCTCGATCTGTCCTATATCTAGCTACCTTAGCATGGAGAGAAGTCATGATCTTCGCCACATGCCAGATAGAGGAAAACACATCAATATGCCTACCGGCGAGGGCTCCCCACATCCATGGAAAGCTCAGCATGAGTCTTCTCCGAGGGGAGAAGCAAGGTATTAGTACACACTCAGTGAATCAAGTCTCACCACTCATCAATAATCACTACAAACAAAGGAGAAAACAAGTTAGAAAACAATCAATGATAAAACCAAGAGTAAAAAAACAAAAAGAAATAACAAACTAAGACAAGTCTAACTAAAACAAATGTCAAGAGAAGAGTGACAACTCACTAGGATCTCCAGCCTCCAAGAAGGATCTCTAGGATCCACACCCACCACTGATGCCACCACCGATGGTGCCCCTCTCCCACATCTGGGGCAATGTGATGGCTGCAACAGACTCACCATCTCCACCTGGGTCCCGAGAGAGTAACTCCTCTGAAACCAGAGTCACCCTCTCTACAGTGCTCCACTCCACCCTCTCGGCCTACAGGATCTCCTAGGTATCATGCCACTCAGGATCACTATCATCCCCCCCACCCATCTCATTGATATCCATGTCCTCTGTCTCCTCCTCCTTGGTCTCTCCCTAGTGAACTCCTCAGACTCGGAGTCCACGTCAATGGGCTCATCACTACTATGAGCGGGACCGGTGGCAATCCAAAGTAAGGGTGCCTGAGGAGCACCACTCTCCCTCATGCACGTACCACCCTCCTAGCTGCAATAGGAGTACCAGGCATAACAATAGTCCAACCCCAGCCTCTAGGACCTCCCCGAGCCTCGGATAGATCTATACACTGGCATCACCGGAGGGAGCATGTCACTATAGGGGAGGCCAAACTGCTGTGGAACTCTATCAAAGGGGTGTATCTCCAACTTCCCACCTTGTCTATCAATTGGCTAGTGGTTTGACAGGAAATCAAAGTGATGGTCTCCTCTCCCCATACCCCTGCCATGGCCTGATAAGGAGTGGCCTCCATGTCTGTAGTAGTCAGGGAAGCCACTGGCTGGTGGGGTGCTCTAAGAACTATCATCCCCATCCACCTCGCTGCCCTGATGGCCCCAGGATCCTCCACCTCTACACCTCTCCCATATGGGATAATGTGCTCATACACCCAACTCATGACAAGAGTCGGGTGGCTCAGTGACTGCCCCTGTAAATGGACTACCCTGTATAAGTCATGGTAGGTAGTCCCGAGGATATCTACTCCCCAAGCGTAGACATGTCCATGGCCCTCAATCTGTGTAATAATAGGGGCCCAACAATATAAGAGGGTGTCCCCTCCCTTGTCCCCAATCATTCTGGATGCAAGGATGCCCATGATGGCCTTATGGAGCAAGGGAATGTCTGACTCAATGATAGAGTGGATCCTCATGCCCTTCTTCGACCCCATCGATACAACCACATCTCCCATGTAGGTGGCCCACTGAACCACCTGTGATCTAGATATAGCTGTCTTAAGAGACAACCACCACCCAAGGATCGGAACCCCCAGTATATGGTAAACATCCTCCAGGGTGATAGACCACTCACCCCTAACTCCTGGCAATCGGAAGGTGTTCGATCCGCATCCCAATATGAGAACAAGTCACACAATATGTGACTGGCAGGTGCAACATGAGGAACCTATGCAATCCTCCATATACCAGCCCTCTGGAGAGTATCCCGCTCTGCCTGGGAGAGTGCCTCCAACACTGCCGAGAGCCAATCACACTCCCTCTCTGGCTCCATCTAATGTACTCCTCCTTCTGCATACACCCAAAAACACAAAAAGGAGTAAGTTAGTACTGAAATCCAGTTGGAAAAACTAGTAAAAACATGTAAAAATTCTATACATGCAAAAATAAGTTAAACTTTGCATTATTTTTTTGTCCTCTGTCATGGACCACCACCCTGTGTAGAGCAGTAGTTCCGTAACCACCACCTTCTAAGGTGGCGGTCCCATAACCGCCACCCTGCACAGGGCGGCGGTCCTATCCCAAAACCAAATGGGCCGTAAGCCCTAAAAAATGCTTAAAAAATGAACAAATACACCTTTTTAACAAAAAAAGAAACCTACCCTATGGGTGCCCCCTAAAGACACATTTAAAACTAACATTTTCAAAAATGATCCCCCAAGGAAAATTTTATCATTTCTACATTTTAGGTTTAAAAATGATAAATCGAGAAGAACTAACCTGAGACTTTGTGGGTCGATGTTCCACTCTCGGAGGCATGATCGCTATCTCACCATGAATGTTTTGACTATACTCTCAAAAATGTCACCATGGGTCCCAGAGCTCAAAAATCTATCAAATCAATCCACGCATAAATGAATAGTAAAATGACTTTTTTATATATATAGCCCTCTTAATTTGATTTTGAATGTCTTTCGCGTAGGTCTGAGGCCGACGAGAGGTAAGTTCTAAACCCACATAGATGGTAAGTCCTCTTTTCATATCAATTCAGCCTTATTTCTCAAATTTATTTTATCTATCTGCACTTGAGTCCCCTTTTCATTTTTTACAGGTAGCAGGATCTTGGATGGTGACTTTCCAAAGACATGGCGTGTCAGGTATAACTCCTAACTCCCCATTTTGGGACCGCCATACTCGGATCCACTATTTTACGCCTCTTCATGGCTAAAATGCTTCTCCGAGGGGGCAATATGTACGTACCCAAAATTGTAGGGTACTGCACCACCGGAACGATGTTACACATGCCCCAATGATGATACAGGTCTCCTTACAAGGTGTTTGGAATCAGAAAGGCTCGCCATGTATATGCTTGTATCCCGCATGCCCTACTCAGCCTCCACATGCCTTTGTTTTCCCCTTTTCCCCTTTCTTCTTGCATTTTGTCTTCAGTGATGGAAACCGCCAATCTACCTAGGCGGCGGTCCCATGACCGCCGCCCAGGATAGGGCGGCGGTCCCGTAACCGCCACCTTTCAGGGTGGTGGTTTTGTTTACATTTTCTAGATTCCTCCAATGATCACGTCAAACATAAATCTTCAAATTTACATGCTTTCTTCAACAACTTTGGCTTGTATTAATGTTTTTGCTCCTCCCGGGAATAGTGTTTTTCCTTTGTTTATAGTAAAAGAGATCAAATGGGAGTTACCCTCTAGTAAATGCATTGGTTATAAATAGCCAGCTTGTTTTCAAGCAAATGGCCCCTCATCTTCTCAATTCTCTTATTCAGTCTTTCAATTTCTTGCTTAGAATTCTATTAGTTTCATGTTTTGCTTCCATTGTTGGTATTTTAGAGGTCATATAATCTTCTTGTTTCAAGTCTTGTTCCATTGTTGCTTCATACAATCAGTTTAGCATAGAATAGTTTCATTTCTAGACTAGAATCCATTAAAGTTGTAGGTTTTTTTTTTCACAAGGATAGATTCTAAAACTCTCAGTACACTTGTGTTGTATTCCCACAATAAATCCCACTAGGAATTACATAGTCAAGCTCTGTTCACTTGCGCTATCCCTCTCCTACTCGCATTGTATTTGGTCTATATCCAAAGCTGCCATTGTTCGAATGCTATCTTCTGTTGATACTATCATATACACACTTTCTGGATTCATGAGGACATGAAGGAATGAGGAGATCACACTGAGGGGATGAAATCACACACAACTAGATTTACCATTGTTTTGTAAATGCCAGGTTTGAGCTATCAAAGTTCTAGTTACAACATATCAAATAGAGTAGTGAATTATTTCATTTCAGTTAAAAGTTCACTCTCGATATCACCAGGAAGCTGTGGGGATTGATAGTTTCTGAGAAACTATGATTCATTCCTCACTTCTAAGGTAGGATCGAGAGTCTTTCAATTTAATATATTTAGTTTCTTAGATATTTAGGATAAAATCACAATTGCACAGGCAAATAGCCATACCAGGCTACTTTGCTTGTTTTTATTTTGTTTTAGATTAGTTGTCCATTTTATAAATATACTAGAGTAGTTGCTCTTCAATTTCATTGAAATACGTCATTGAAAAATACAAAAATAGAAGGATGCTTACATAGTGTAAATACCTCTTTTGTAATCAGTTTATTAAATGTTAGTTAAAAGTTGAATCATTTTGTATGACAATCACATGACCTAGAGAGCCTAGAGAATATATATTTGAACCCATAGTACCTCAACCAAATTTACCCATGACATTAGCTGATATAGATCAGGACCTTAGGATATAGGTCTTTTTCGAGCAACAACAAACCTACAAGCAATTAGTGAACAACTGAGAGGATTAAACATTGAAGACGACAAAGCTTACAATTTTTGGTCAAATCATCCTAATTACAGATTGACTTGATAAAACATCTGAATTACTGGACAAGGATTCAAATGAGAACAAACATTTGGTTGCGATCCTTTGGTTCCATAGCCTAACAGAGACCTCCTCATTGACATAGACACTAGCTTACGTATTCAAGTTGCCAGAACACCTGTTAGGTACTCCGAGAAAATCATACAACTTCTAGTTCTAAACATAGGTTGAAAAGATATACGATTACTGGATAATTGGGAGAAGGGATTGATTCTTCACATGACCATAATAGGTCCACAACAACCACGAACTCATGATTGTGATCCCCAAGTCCCACAACCCAATGGGCCTACAAATCAGTCAAGTATTGACACCGGCTTGCAAATGCTGGTGTTTAGATCTTCACCACTCCTTGAGATATTATAGCACAATTTTCCGTATTAAACATAGAAGCCAATCAATCTAATATTTTTGGGATAGACCTAAAACCACCCATAGCTAACCACAAAATCCACTAAACCACTATCACCACTACTTTATGACCTTATTCTCGGAGATATATACGAAGCTCCCACAGTCACTTCCCACAAGAAATATCCAACAACCAAGAAATAGGATCTCAAACGAGAGCTCGACATCGATTGGAGCCTCCTTAACAGCCATTATATTTAAGAAACGAGCCATTACACCAATTCTAGGTTAGGAGGGCCTTCTTCGCCTTAGATTCTGCTAGATTCCATTATTGCATCCTTTATGTATTGAGGATTTAAGATTACCCGATTAGCTTATACATATCCATTCACATTCAACCCATGCTCACTTGTCACTTTTCCAATATAGGTGCATCCTTTATGTTTCTAAAATTTTGATCAATCCTTTGAAATTTACGCCTCAAACCTTCTTTGATTATATATCTTGAGTCACATGTTTTCCTTAGCTTCCTTTTGGAATATCGCAACACAAACATGCTTGTCTTTATGAAATTTCTAGTTAGTTTTCATTAGGTTTCCCAAATCAACATGAAACCTTTTCACTTTGAAGAAGTTTTATCATACAATATAGGTCTAGAGCTTTGAACCCAACACACACTGAAAATGCCCGATTATCGCAAATTCCCTTATACATATGACATTTAAGGAATCAAAGTTTTTCACATCAAAAGACACCCATCATGAGAAACCTCATTTTGGTTTTTCACGCTAGAGAACCCATTCGAGTAACCCATTACCCACCTTGACCTCATAGTTTTTGGTGTTTTTTGACACTTTTGATCCAAATTATTATTCGGTTCCCCGAGTCTTCTCGATTCTAATCCAAACATTTCCTCTTCTTCTGAGGATTTCAATCCAGATATTTCCTTTGATTATTTTGATGATTTGGATCCAAACTAATATTCTAATTCATCTCATTCAAATTCTAAGTTGTGATCCTCCCCTTCTTTATGGGACCTCCTTCAAACATACTTCTATTGTGTTTTTTGAGCCCCTTTCTTTCTTTCGATACCTCCTTTATCATTCATCCAAATTGACTCTAAGTCACGGTCCGCCCCTTCCTTAGAAGGAAATTATTTATTAATCATATAATGTGATCCTTGAATCGCAGTCCTCCCCTTCTTCATAGGACCTTCTTTATAAAACATCAAATGTAAATATTCAATTGTGGTCCTCCCCTTCTTCTTCGCAGCAGGACCTCTTTATCACCACGTCAACAAACTCTTCCTCTTTTGAAGATTCATATGACTCTAAGTCCTTCTAGTCAATCATCTAAGTTGACTCTGCATCATAATCTATGGAATTTTAGATACGAAATCCTCCTATTCTTCCTCCACAATTTCATCTTATAGGGAAACATATACCAACAAATTCTAAATCCACATCTTCTTCTACTCACGAGACATCTAACCTTAATTCTACTTCATCTCTTGAGTCATCTTCTTCTATCAATAATCATCAAACATATTCTAAGTCTTCCACACCAGTTGGACCTTTTTCTTCCAATCAAACCCCGTGGTCGATCAACAACCCATACCAATTGATTTATTTCAGAACAAAGGAGTGATCATGGCCTTTATAGGGGCACACAAAGATATCCCTCTAAAAATTATGAGAAAGGATTCTCTTTAGACTTCGATGCATCCATGCATTGTGAGGAAAATTTTGATTCCTTTTACCAAGAAATGGAGGAAGAGCCTCAGATCATGTAACTTGATCCTTGTCTTATTCTTCCATCTTCACATTCTTCCTTACATGATGAAACTCCTAGGTCTTGTATTGATCCATGGCCTATCTTCTCATCATAAAATCACTCTTTGTATATCACAATTCCTCAATAAAAATCTCTTAGGGTCAATGTCAAACAACCATTCATCTTCATCTAGGTGTGTGTAACCTTCTAGTGGCCCTCCTGCTATTTGTGGGACATTTTCAAGTAGTCCACTATCTTCTATTCTTGGGGCACATCCCACTAGCCCCTTTTCTTCTATGTATCACTCACCCCTAGGTTTTCCATCATTTTCTATTCTTGGGCCACATCCTAGTATCCCTTTGTCTTCTTTCTATGGCTCACCTCCAAAGAGCCCATCATATTCAATTCTTAGACTGTATCCTTGTCATCCATCATATTATTCTTCTACCAAATATTGTGGCAAGCCCACCATCGTTTCTCACATCAATTATAAATGTTCACATTCTTTTCCCACTTCTCAAGATTAGAGAAGTAAAGTATTATCTTATAAGAAACCCAGACAAGTTATTTACCAAGCTAAGACCAAAACACCGAAGAGATTCAAAGCTCCCAAAAACTCAAACGATTATAAAATTCAAAATCAAATGTGATTCCATACATCAGTAAACCAACACACCCATCAAGTATGATGCAAAGTACATAAACCTATGGATAGGGAACTCAAGCTCGACATATGAAACCAATGTTTAAAAAAATCACAATCATTTATTGAGTATGAGCTCACCACGATCATTGAGATAGGGGATAATATTACACTTGAAGTGTAAACACTCTTAGTATCTCTTATAAAATAAATCATGAACATAGTTGTTGTATCCTATCATGCAAAGTGACATGTTTCATTCCGATAACCATAAAAAAATCATAAAATAGTTCAAAAATACAAAAAATAAGAAGACATTAAAACATTACAAAAAAATCAAAGGTACAAAGATCAAACATTGTAATCAAGTATTACGACAGATGAATGTTATTTCTTCCCTTTCTTTCATATTCCTCTATAATTCATCCACCATTTTCATCCCTTCGATGTTATTGTGATTAGCCTATTCACACGCATTTTGTGACATTTATCTCTATGGTATCTGTTTGACCCGATCTTTTATCACCTTGGTAAATTAAAGAACGACTGACCTCTTAGAGATCCTATCACAATTCACATTTAATAAACTTGTTACGAAGAAATTTTGGATATATTTCTTGACACTAGTCAATGTCATCATTGTAATCAATTTCATAGCCATCGGTGGTTCTTAACCCTTGTAAAACAAGAGAGTTGAAATAAGTTTTTAGAAATAAAAATAATAAAAATCAATCAATCAAAAATAAAAATATGAAAGAAAAAACAAATTGATATATAACTCTCTTGGGGTATTTCCAATAATCTCTACTGGGGCTATGGATGTTTGATTGGTAGTAGAGAAATGTTTTGATTAGAATTAAGTGCATCTCCATCGAGGCTATGGACACCTAGTTGGAAACAGAGTAATGTATGACTCTCCTTCCACAATCCATTCAAAAATCACCTTTCAAACTAAATCATTCCTACACATTGGATAGTGTCTTCACTTGATCTCTACCAACTCTTTCCTTCATGAGGTAATTCATTTCCATGTGCACACATTGGATCTCTATGAGAAAAAATGATTAGTATGTTACCAGGTTTTGTCTAGACCTTGTTCAAACTCTTTCTTTAGTGCATGTCTTGTCTCATGATTTTTTCCTTAGGATAATCAATTTTTCATCGGACATCCATGTGTATCGGATGTCCTCTTTGTCATGTTTGCAGACACTTTTGTCCCCTTTTAATAAGACAATTTTCTACTTCCTTTCTCTCATGTGTTTATTGGCCAACTTACGCTGGGGGAATCCTTGCTCCCTCATGATTGAACCTATTTTATATTGGCCTTGATCCCCTTCCATGCATGAAGAGTTTTCCTTTGAATACTCCCACCTAATCGTTGGGGCATTTTCGCATCTTCACTTTCTTGCGCATATGCATGGCATTCTTCCCTTGTACATCCCATCTATCACTGGGGGAATCCACACTTCTTTGTCTTCCTGTACATAGTTTCAAAAAACTTTCAAAATAAAAAACATTCAAATATGTTTCTAAAAATTAAAAATAATTAAAATCATCCTACAAAATATTGTTCCTTGGTTCTCACCTATTCTTGTGCGTGACTCGTGGATAATCTTGATCTACCTCCATCAAAAAAGTTGGTTTGATTACTATGTATGTACTACGGGAACAAAGAGTTGCATGGTACTATTTCATAGTGCATGATTGCTTTTCATAGGACCCAAGTGTCCTCCATTATTCCCCTTATATGTATCCTTTATTGGGGCACCATCTTGTAACCCTTTTCATTAATTCGCATATGTTAGAATCAAAACTTGATAAAAAAACATTGCATTATGTTTCTCTATTAGGTTAGCTTGTTTACTTTCTCGTATTGCATTGCATTTTGTATGATGTATTGAGTAATGGAAAATTGTTTGTAGTATGACTTTTCATGTCATTCTAATTTTTCGTATACTTGTTTTTTAATAAAGACCGATGATATAGATCTTTGGCAATATGATGACACTAGTTTGTTTCAATACACTGGATGAAATTTTTCTCTTTTCTTTCCATATTCATTCATCTTCTACATCATTATCCTATCAACACTATTCTTGATTCACCGGAAGAATCCTACCCCCTACTAATTCTTTTATCCATTTCTCTCACCTTTTCGATCATCGATCACCTTCTTTCATCACCCCATCGACACTCGAGGGGGCTCTCTACTTATACTATTTTTTTACCCCTTAAAATTTTATCTATCTACTATCTTTGAAGTGGCATCACTTACGCCACCCCAAAGAGGGAAAATGTAGGCACCTATACTTTAGCTCAAGAAATTTAAATACTTAAATTGCGCTAATTATACCTTTTCTGCAAATTGATGACATATCATCAATATATCACATTTTCTTTGCTATTGTCATTAATTAATTACATTACATTAGTTAATTAACTCTTCTATCCAACAATGATGCCAATTAATGACCTTCTATTAAACAAATCCTCTTTCTATCTAGATTAATTATTTATTTATAATTAATTAAGCTCCCTTTCTATCTAGATTAATTAATTATTTCTAATTAATTAATACCCCTTTCTATCTAGATTAATTAAATATTCTTAATTAATTAATTATCTCTTCTATTTAATCAATAAATCATCATTTATTTGATTAAAATCCTCTCATAACATAAACCATACTAAATATTCCTCTAAAAAGTTTCTACAAGCTTGCACACCTATTAATTAGTCTCTTTGGTTGATTAATAAACCCCCTCAATCCCCATGAGTCACTAGAGGACAAACTAAAATTTCCTAAAGTAAACTCAACCACCGATAAACCATGCTTATCCATGTTTTTACATCAAAAAAATGATAGCTATATCCATCTCTTTTCTTCCATATCACTCTCCTTGTATCAAAACTTTTCTTCAAAAGCAACTTGGGGTAATAGGGATCAATTCTTCTACTTCTTTTATGTTCTTTCATCTTTTTGATCGTCGATTTCTCTCTTTCATCACCCCATTGGCACTTGAGGGGGCATCCTTCATCATATTAATTTTTTCTTCTATCTCTTCAAAAATTTATTTGTTTGTACATTTTGTCTACTATCTTTGAAGTGGCGTCACTTACACCACCCCAAAGAGGGTCAAATGTAGACACCAAAAATCCACTTATGTAGGCTTTCATGCTAAGATTGCACTATCTTCTTTCTCATCATTTCCATAATAATTAGTATTTTTCCGCTAATTAGCTAACATTCCTGTTCATATTCATTAATTGACAACCTTTTGTTAATTAATTATCTTTCCTATCCCTAAGGATGTCGATTAATGTCAAAACCTTTCGTTAATTAATATCCGTTTCTACTTGGGTTAATTAATTACGCCACAACTCTAAATCAATAAATTACCATTTATTGGATATAATTCCTATCTTACATCTTGCAAATGATACTAATTTTCCTCTAATTATCTTCTATAAGCTTACCTCTACCTATAAATTAATCACCTTTGATTAATTAAAACATCCCCAACTCCCATGAGTTACTAATGACAAATTAAACTCTTCTAAATCAAGATTACCTTTTATAAATCAACCTTATCCATTCCTAATCTTTTTTTATATTTATCCCACATTCATCAATTTTCTAGCCTTACCTCTTGAGCAAGCTATATAAAGAACACTCCTTCTTACCTTTCTTCTTGCACTTTGTACTTTGAATAGTGAAAACTATAAGCATTTTGATCTTGAACCATTCTCCATTATTTGAAATAGCTTCTCCATCTTGCATCCTTTCACTCAAAATTGAGTAATATGGGAAGATCCAAAATGGCCTTATAACCATTCTTGGTGATATTCAATTCTCCATATTTGAGATCAAGTAACAATCCACTTTGATTTCTTATGTTATTCATAGGTTCATAGTTTAAGTTAGAAATCATAGAGATTAGGAAATAACTTAGCATGTAATTTCATTTATGCATTGAAGAAACATTTCTTTTAAGATTTGATCTTGATGGTTTATTGTTTAATTAGCATTTGCTTTTGAAGCCATGTAGATATTAGTTTCATTTTATAGATTGGTTAATTATACATGATCACAATATCTTTTAACAAAAGCAAGGAAATAAAATTAATTTTCATAATTCATAGCTATAAAGCACATTCAAGTTATGAATTATCCCTAATTTTTTTCTTTATGAATACAAATGCCTTAACCATCAGTCAATACAAAAAGTATGATAACAAATTCAAGGTAACTTTCATAAATTCATAATACCAACTATACATTACTGAGATATATTAACTTCAACAAATCAAGGTATGGTAACACTTATAAGGTAACTTTCATAAATTCATTATACCAGCTATGCATTACAGAAATCTTAACTTTAACAAATCAAGGTAAGGTAACAATTACGAGGTAGCTTCATAAATCATCAATGCTAACTATGCATTGTAAAACTATAAAAATATCAACTTCAACCTAGTCAAGCATGATAACAATTACTAAGTAACTTTAATAAATTATCAATTCCAACTATGCTAAGTGTATTAATCCTAAATAGAGTGAGGCTTCGAGTCCCCATAACTCACCATTCATCCCCTCATTTTTCTTTGAGCTCCACAAGCTCTTAACTATGTTGGAATTCCTCAATAATTTTAAAGGTTACAAGACCGTAACTGGTTGATAATTATAAGTTTCAAATAACAATCCTCACTTTGAATCGGTTAAAACTTGTCCCAAAACTATTTCCTAATAATTCCCTAAAAACAAGTAGTTTAATACTTAGCATAGTCGTCTCTTAAGAGACCCATAGACTTAGTTTAAAATTAGGTAGTTTAGTTTAATAATATAATATGTACATATTTCCCTAATGACTCAAATATACATTTCCAACTCTCAAATTTATAACAGATAAAACCATCCCACCCCGAACTCGTATGCACATGGTTGGGTGAAGCCATATGTAGTAATATGAAAGTATCGATCTCAACGAGATCTTTCATTTTAAAATAGGGATAATATCTTTACTCAAAAATAGGAAACAATTACCTACTCTTCCAATGAAGGCATTTAATCAACAATGATTTATTCATAAAACAAATTATTTGAACTTTGGAAAAGCTTAGCATGACGGGGCTTCTCTATTCCAAAATAGGAATGTGAGATATGTTACCTTGATCATGGAATAGTAAAAAAATAATACCCATTTCCAAAGGAAGATTTTAATAAATTACCCATATCTCTTTTCTGTAAAACATGCACCTATAACCTAATTTTGTGAACCATGAGCCAAAATGGAAGGCTCTTGTAAGAATAAAGGTAAATAAATAATCACCAATTTATGCACATAACCAGATGAATAGGTGTAAAACTAACAAGTAAATATACAATCATTCAAAAAGAACCCAAACAATAACCATGTAATTATTTTGAATGAAATATCTAGGAAAAAGGTGTGAAACCATGCTCGAAATCTTTGGACCCTTTGCTTGCAAAAGAACCTAAAGCATTCCCCTCCAATCTCCTCAAAGTCATCCAAGTAACCAAGCCTAACACAATAAAAACCCTTATAAATATTTTCTTTTAAAATTTTCCCAGGTTAAAACTTATATAGTGGTTTCCTATTTTTAGCAGTAGAGTCAAAAAGTGCTCGGTTTACATTCCCATGCTCACATGCATGGAAGAAGAGCTTGAAGGATTTCAACATTCAAGAACCAAAAATGAAATCCCCCATATACATGCATAGGATTCCTCGAGAAGTTTCCCCAACTTCAAGAGTGCATTAACTGCACCTTAATGCGATGCATATCAACTAGTGCCACATAGTGGCTATTAACAACTACCTCCACCGCCAATTCAATTATTTCACTCCAATATCAACTTGGTGTTTTGAGTGGTATAAGATTGTTAACAACTATTATTTGCATGGATTATTAATAAAAAATTCCACTTATTTTATTATTTGCATGGTAGATTATGTTAATCAAGTAAATAAACTAATATAAATTTCACAAAATAATTAGCTCAAAGAGTATTACGATCGCTCGAGGCCAAAACACTCATCAACCTTATCCTTCTCGGGTAAACCTTTGACTAACATACTTATTAATAATAATTAATTTCATTATTTTCTTGGGTCATTTCACCATACCTTAGACAAACAATTACAAAATAGACTAAGGTTAGAACCTTTTTATTACCAATCAATCAAGGGAAAATAATACAGGATTATCCCATAATATTTCAATCATGCATATTGGACTATGTCCTCTTGATCAAGTAAATAAATTAGTACAAGTTATCATAGAAAAGTTTACAATAATAATTCGATCATTCATTTTCACATGTACATTATTGGGGGCCATTATTATAATTTATGAAATTTGACCGCCATGATGACATAAGAAGGTTAGTATCAACTCAGTAATGCACATAAAATAGGTATGAACATATGAATTCATAATCATAAACGAACTCAACATATTCCTATCAACGACCATCATAGGTAAAATGATAAAATCTATGACAAGTGCAGTAACCATGCACACACAAGATAGAAACATGGCCATTCAAAATGGTAGAAACCATCATCACAGAAAACAAGGTAATGCAGATCTATTTCAACATGTATGTAAAATGAATTTCAACATCAAACAGCCATGACTACATGACAACAAAATGCGTTGTGATGTCTCGCATAAAATTGCGCACAAGTATGCATACTGTTGCTTATGCATCCATATGCATAGCGTTATACGAGATAAGCGTAGTGGTACTAACTACCACATTACTTGCAAATTGTTTAATGCTATAATTTATTTTATGAAAACTTAGAAAGAAAAATTGTGGGATACGACATACTTCCCCCCTTAATGAATCATCAGATCGATGATTTTCACTCCTTAAACAAAATCAAAATCATCAAACACATAATTATATCTAATAACTTAAGAGAACAAATCATCATTTTCCATAAAAATTATAATTCTCATACCTAAATTTCAATTTTTAGTGGTCAGTAATAACCCTTTTATTCCATCAACTAATGTCAAACAACCCGAAATATGATAATATCCTTGTAATTTTAGTATTAAATAAATAAAATAATATAAAGTATGCCAAATAATTGATATAAAATAGAATAAATTATTCAAAAACATTTTTTTCAACATTCGAATATCATGTAAACTCGTTATTTTAATTTCTCTCAAACTCGCATTACTAGTAGTCTAACTAGTCTCATCATGACATTTTTAGGATCCGGATCCTTTAGCTTCGTCCATTGTTGCTTCTTTTCAAGACTATCGGTTTGTAATTACATCATGAATCCTTTGTTGTGGATTGTTCTCCTTATTTCTCAAGGGACAATCCCTATCATAAGGGTCACTACCACTGCATTTAAAGGAACCGTTGAAAGGCATATTTCTATCAAACCTACCATTTTTACCAAGTAGTTTTTTCTTGTTTAATTCCATTAAATTTTATAGCAGTAATATTTCCATAATTATGAGTTTGATTATCATCCTCCTTTCCCCATGTCTTTCCAGTGACAATGGTGAAGGTGAATTGTGATTCATTTTTTGTTTCTCATCTTTGTGAGCAATAATGGCTTGGAGCTTCGCTCCTACCTAATGGCCTTTTCAAATACTCGATTCCATGGTTGATGGTCTGTGTACATCAAATTCACCATCTATTATAGGGCTCAAACCCATAAATAATTTCATTATGTGGAATTTATCATCGGTTTGATATCGAGGTACATACTTAAGAAGTATGGTAAACTTTTCCCAATGACTCAATTTCTTGTCATCTTGCCTCGGCTAGGGTATGAAATTCTAACATATTTTTGTTAGAGTATAACTATGGTAACTAGCGCTACCTAAAATAGGATTTGAACTAATAATAGGCTATGTAAATATCATTTACCCTGGATTCTACCTTCTCATTATCCCACCTTGAGGAAGTCTCCTTGGAGATATGATAATCTCCCCAAACCGCCTTAGTTTCCTCGAGAAAGTTTCTGATGGAGAAATACTTCTCCATCTCTTTGAGCCAATTCTTGGCTCCATCGCCTAATGTCGCTCCATAAAATTTAGGTGGACTAATATTTTCTATGTCTTTATGCAAATTAGCCACCATGTGAGCTCTTGCATTCAAGTGGTGATTCACAACATTATTATCAAATGTGCTATTATTTTTAGCATATATGTTATTGTTTTAAGTATTAATATTAGTGTAGTAGCATTAGGCTACCCTTGAGGCTGTTCAATACCATCACTGTCACTAATGTTGTTATTACCCATCACCTGTTATTCCTGAACAGTCATACAATTTCAAATATATTGTATGAGAGAGTATTTCTTCTAATTTATGTGTTGTGGTTTCTTCTCCACTTACAAGTTAGTGATTAAGAATGTGTGCTCTTTTCCTAACCATTTTCTCTATTAGACAAAAAATAATTTTAAGTTAGCATAAGGACTCAATAGGTCTAAGAGCTACAACCTTTATCTCTGATACCAAAATGCAACACCATTATTTTCCTCATCGAATTAGGATTATTTTTTTATTTCTAACTCTCTAAACATAGTTAATAATTTCTTGAATTAAACATGCAAAATTTTTATATATAATGTAAAAGATATTTCTATCACCTGAATCCATTTTTAAGTTTAAATGAAAACATCATTAAAGTAAAAATTTAATTTTACTAGCACTAATTAATGTTAAGAATCCAATCGGAAAATCTATGATGACCATGTGTAATTACAAGGGTTTATAGATCTTAATCGATCCCCTCAAATAGACTTTATGACACAATAAACACATTGTATCATTTGGTTAAGCCTTATTATCAATCGAGAGAACTTGTGATGTATTATTAGCCTCCTTCGAAAGCTACAAAAATAACCATCATCTCGAATATTGACACGCAACAACTAGAATTAGTGAACAGAAAATGCATCCAATTACATACACTATTATGGCCATAGTTACTCGGCATTATGATAACAATCTAGTTCCATGGGTGCACATAATCCAATGGAATCCATATTCCCTTCACTCACATCCATCTCATTCATAGCCATGGGACTCAATTCCATTGATTAAATTATTAGGTTTATTATTAATCATCATGTTGGAAAGAAAATTTGTCAGGGAAAAATTGGTGGGTTTCTTTCCAATGCTATGGGAGTCTAAGTCCCTTTACTTAACATGTGTAGCTTCCATAAGTCCATGCACAAGTAAAAAGTGAGTTTTATCCTAGTGGTATTTTTGCTTTGGGATCCATCATGGGCATTCCACTAACCAGTGGTAAAATATTGCATATATCTACAAGAGAGGAATTTTCTAGGAAAACAAGAAAGGGAGTGAGAAATTTAGAAAAGAGAAACTAATGCTGCAAGTAGAAAATCAGAGACTTGCATACACCGGCTAGAAATTTCATTACATGCTCTTGAATTTAGAAGAAATCAAATATGTGGAACAACAAGACCAAATAGCATTTAATGATCACAAAGTACTACTAAACTCCTTAGTCAAAAAAGGATAAAATTCCTTCTTCCTTTATTGAAGCTCAAGTAGAAATTGTACATAACATAGAAATAGAAGAAATTTTTGAGTAGGGAAAATGGAAGAAATTTTCTATCTCTTTTCTCTCTTCACAAGGATATATCTCTCATGAATTCACAAAAACAGCTCCAATATCTAAGAAGTATAAGAAGTTGTCTAAGAAGAAGCTCAAATGAGGAGCTTGTTACAATTTATAGAAGAGAAGGCAACTCTTCATCTTCTCGATGAATTTTCAAATACTTTAATTTGACTTTAGACTGTTCATATTCCACTTAAATATTTAAGTCCCTTTTATAAAATCAAGGTGACTTAAATTTTACATTATGTTTCTAAAGTCACTTAAAGTTATATTAAAAGTGCAAACCTCAACACAAAAATATAACATTGATGAGAGAGAGTGTTGGGTGAGAAGATAAGAGAGAGAAAGAAATAACAGGAAGAAGAAGAATAGAGAAAGAAGAATTATGCAGAAGAATGAGCCATTGCAGTGGATTTGATCTCGCTCCCTGACTAGTTTCCACTTCATGCTCCTGAGAAGGCCTCTATTCTTTCAAGCTCTTTTATGAAATGAGCTACTATAGGTTCCACTTTGTTGGCATGAGGATTGCAAACGTAACCCAAGGTATCTATCCATTCATCATCCACACTGTTGATGTCTTTGCACTTCTCAAACCATGATGAATGTTTCTATGTGATAAGTAAAATAGAGGCCCGAATATCTTAGAGGAAGTCGAGGGTATCCTTAGTGAAGGAAGATGGGTTGCCTACCTCTTTCTTGATGTATTATTTAAATGGACCAATCAACTCATCAATAGTTGTATCCTCACCCATTGTAGGTACTCCAAGTTTTTGAGTTTTCTAATTTACACTATCCTACAATTTGTATGTTTGTTCCTCTTTTTCCTCCAACTCTGTGATGGCCCGATTGATTTCCTCAAACCTGATTTCCAAGGCCCTCACCCATACATGTGACAAGTCCTTTGAGGGAGTTTCAAATATCTTCTTGTCGATCAATGCCTAATGATGAGTGCTCCTCATTTCAGTTATTATTGGGCCTAAAGGTCCCGAAGATCCCCTTTCTTTCTCCAAGTCCTCTTTGAGTGTTTGTGTCCTATTTTTTATCACAAACATGTAAGCAAAGAGTTTGACCACTTCTTGGAGCACTGAATTCCCTTTTCAGAAATTGAGTTAATCCATTCATTATTCACTTTCTCCTGCATTGTGAACTCATGCGTCCTCCTGATGGATTCTAGATTTAATCTATTTATGGGTGTAACTTCCTCAGTGGGAATTTTCATGGCATTAGGATCAACTATATGTTACACATAGAATGAAAGAGTTCACACCTACTCTTTTAGTTCATCAATATTCTTCTTATACTCCTTATTCCTTACCACCACGTGAGTAGAAGATTATTGATACATGTCTAAATATCCTTCATGAAGTACCGGTCCTAGTTGGATTGTGTTCATCTCATAGTCATCTAGTGTCATCTAATGCACTAACTTGATTACCTTGGGATGAGATAATTTGATGTATTGGCTACCCGTTTCCCCCGTAGAAACCATGTGGATGTATGTGTGATCTTTATTGATATATTTTCTTTGGAAAATGAGACAATCAATGATAAATCGGGGCTTCCCCTTGCTACACATGCAGCTATTAGGGAAAATTGTTTCTTACATCCAAGGAAACATCTCATCAGATTCAGGATTAATGATAGGTGCACCAATAGTTACCTATTCTTGAGGGAGAGGAAAATATTGAATGAGAGAAGTATGGTTGTCAACAAGAGGTGGGACCTTATGTGGTGGCTGGATGACTAGGTATTAGACCATGTGTTCTTCCTCCACTTTTATCTCAAACACATGATTTTCTTCCTATGTTTATGTGATCAAAGCTTCCTCTTGTTGTAATGAAAATGAGACTTCTTCTACCTTGAGTTTCTTTGGCGTTTTCTTTTGAGGAGAAGCTTCCAATTCTACGGCCTTCCTTTTCAAACTTACTCCAAAGTGTTTAGAACTAGAAGTCACCTCTATGAATTTTGAAGATGACTGATGGGAGGCTTACTTCTAACTTAGGGGAATTCCTTGTGACTGGATGATCATGGTTCTCTTCTTTTGAAACCAATTTCTCATTCTCCTCACCACCTTCTCAGTCCACTCTAATATATCCCCTGATTCACAAACATACCAGTTGATTAGAGGTAAAGGGGACATCTTGACTATCACATATTAAGGATCATACATCTCCATCCCATCATCATGCAAAATACATTCATACCAGGAGAACATGAATTTCCTCATCTCACTTATCATCATCCTCATATAGTCCTTTTCATGCACTTCAAATTCATCAACACAATTGGCCCAGTAGTCCTCAACTTATGGATCGTGTTACAATTTTGGGACATAGAAAGAGTCGGGATCTTCTTGGATGTCAAAATTAGGCCTGGAAATGTAGGAATGCAAAGTCAAATGAGTGAAAATGGCCTCTAGATGAGATGTGTCATTTGAGATCTTGCACGTGAATACCCCGAGAGAGATATGGAATGGAATCAACTTCTTCCTCCTACTTCTAATCTTGTTATTCACTTGAATGATTTGTCTATAGAGCTCGAACAATAAAATTTTGTCACTAAGGTACTTAGGCAGCCTTAGCGGAGCTTGGTCAAAGCCAACAACTCGCAGTAGGAGAAATTCGAGAATTATATGAAATAAGAGCCATATTTATTGATCACATGACACCACTTGTGACAACATCCTAGCTTCTAGATCTCATTCTAATCTTTGAACCAAATACATTGTAAACACGTTGTTCATGCGAGTGAAATGATTATGGATTTCCTCCATCATGAATTGTGGAAGTTTCTCTAACGCATGCACCTTAACAACAATGTTTTGTGTAAGAGCCAATACTTTGAATTATCTTGAGCTAGCGAGGAGATAGACCAAGTAAGAGTTCATGTGGAAATTACTTGTCATGGGTACCTAGATCAGTTGTAGATGGAGATTGTCACTGATGATCTACCCCTAGTCAATCCTTTGTTTTCCTTCTGTCACCATCAAGATGAAAAGGCCCATCCAGTCTTGAAAGTCTCTTATGTTTGCTTCACCCATAACTATCTTGAGGAGAGTGATGGCATCTGAGTATCCTTCTTGAAACTCACTCCTTGGAACGTTCTTGGGAAAACATGAGGGATTTTTCCCCATTTTCAACAACAAACCAAGCACAACCCCTTTCACATATGCATCCATCATTTCCCAATCGTGCAAGGCCCATTTTTTGAGATGATGACCATGTTGGGTAATTTTCGTATCTACAGAGAAAGTTATATGGTTTTAAGGCTAATGAATACCATTACTATTCCATTATCATCTCATATGGTTCGTGTTTCAGGATCGCGGTGGTGAGAATAGGCTAGTACCAACTCAAGACTTTGAACACACACCTTTGGATGTCCTATGGAAGCAAACAAACCACTAATGAATATTTGATCTTACATCTTCTTTTAGTCTCTCTGAATATCATGCAAGTTATAAGGTCATTCAGTTCATCAACAAGTCATCATTGTTTTTTATCTCATACTCGCAGGTGAAGGATTATGCCATCTTCTATCCTGTTCACTTCTACTTCATGTTTTCTTTAGAAATAACAAATTACTATTTTTAGTAAGTATGAAAAAAAAATCCCTCGAGCCTCAATTGAATTTTGTGACTCGATTTACCCTTCTACCTGAGTTCCTCACTCCTTCTAGATCAAAATTCTATTTTTGGCTGGTGCATGTGGGACCACTTACTATTTTTAGTAAGCGCCAAAATGCCCATTCTGAAGAATTCTCATTTGTAGTACATCTTTAATGTCTCTGTCTCCTTGCAAGTTCTTTTGTTGATGAATTTCCAAAATAGCAGCCCCTTATGCATAAGGGCTACTATTTTTAGAAAGTGGGCTTATGGAGGTCGGATTGACATGGAATGAAGTTTTCTGATATGGGTTTTTTTTCCCCAAAATTGCCCCTCTGAAATTTTAGACCTACCCGCTCAATAGTTTATGCTATTTTAAACTTTCAATTTTTCGACTTGACAGTGCTTCTAGACATGGCAACCATTAATGGACCTCAAAAATTAAAGGTCTGGTTTTCTCCTGCATTTCTAATATATATATATATTTTATATGGGTTTTTAATGGACAGTGGGTTTGGGTTTGGGAAATCAAACTTTTTCTTCGTTGGGTCGAAAGAAGATTTCTTCACTATGAATGTTACGTGAAACAAAAGAAGGGATTGAAGGTGTGTTTATAATTTTTTTAGAGAGGAAGTAACAAAAAAGTTGTGTTGTTTTGTGCAATTGTTTTTGCAATATTTCTACGAATCTCTGCATTTCACAAAGAATGGAGATTTTCATTGTTTCTTCTTCTTCGTTATTCATTTCTTCTTCTTAGCTCGATGAAAAATCCTTCTAAGACATGAATATTGCCATGAGAAATGTATTTTGATGCCTTGGTTTAGCTAGTATGAGCTTTGGAAATGGTGGAGTCATAGTAGAAGGAGAGAGTTTGCACATATGGCATGTGTACGGGAATGTTAAAAGTTAGAAGCGGGAAGTAGGTAAGTATTTAAAATTTTAAAATTTAGCTGAGAAGGGAGATGGGCACATTTTTCAAGGTTTTCTATCCTTTACATGTGATGGATATGAGGGAAATCAAATTCCATGGTGAGCAAGGTGATGACATGTGGCAAGGATCTGACGGCAAGGAATGAAAGCTAGAAAATCAACTTTAAAGCATTTGAATTTGAAAGCAGGTCATATGGTGACCATAAGTCTCGCTTTAGGGGGATGAGCACATTTTTCAAGGTTTTATGTCCTTGAAATGTGAGGTAAATTAGGGACATAAAATTCCATGGTGCTCCTGGAGCTGACATGTGGCGGAGATCCGACGATAGGGAATTTGAGCTCCCATAAGCACTGGGGCTGAACTAGCGATTCTAGAGGTTGCATGAGGATCCAAAGGTCATATGGGGAAGGGAAATTTTTTCAAGGTTTTATGTCCCTAATATTGAGGGATGTTAGGGACAAAAATCCCACTAGGATCCTAGAGATGACATGTGTCCTCCCAAAATTTGGCTAACTCCCGAACTCGCTCCAAGAGGACAACTATAAATGATGATAACTTGAGCTCCCGATGGAAATTTTTGATGAAATTTTATATGATCATGAATATAAATGGAATTTTGAATCCCATGGTTGAAGTCTAAAGTATTAATGTTTCCATTTAATCTCTAAAAATAGGAGTTTTCATATGGTACTCCAAATGTTCATGTAAAAACTACTTGAGACCTAATGCTCCAAATTTTTATGAAAAATATAATCTAACCATCTTGTAGGTATTGGAATTATCTTTCTGGATATGTTTATTTTTTCTCCTAACTCCATTCAGAGCTCCTAGAATCACCTTTGGAAGGTTCTACAGTTGTTTTGGCCTGTACACTGCCTAGGCCTGTGAACCCTAATTTTAGTGAAATTGCCCCAACTTCTCTGAGCCTTCCATAATCTTCTTGAAATACTTCATTGATGTCCCAAGGCCTTTGAATCACCTCTAAACCCATTTTGAATTTTCTTCTCTGCTCCATGGGGTTGGTCCAGTCCTAGGAAGGCTAATGATAGCCCTTCCCACAACTGCCTAAAGCTTGCAAATTTTAATGAACTCCTAAAATCACTAGGGGGAATGAATGGAATTTCCTAAATCACATATGGAGATGAGATACCATTAATTTAGAGGTCACTTAAACTAAATGGAAAAACTCGGGGTGTCTTGGAATGGTAGGACTTGAAAAAATTAACACAAGGGTATAATTGTCATGCTTGGAAATTGTTAATTTCCTTGTTGCACATTTGCATGAAAAATCTGGCTCTAGCTTGGGGACATGACATGGAATGAGTGCAATGAATACATGACATGGGGAATCCATAATCTCAACTTTAGACCATATGATCCATTGACCAATGCCTTATCCATTGGTCCATGTGGAGTCATGTACAATTCGCAAGTGAGAAAGATAACAAAGAAGGAAATACGTACACACACAAAACAATGGAAAGGAAACACACGAAACACAAAAAGAAGGGAAACACATGCAACATAAATGGAAACACACCTAGAAATCACCTATGGTATAAGGTGTGGACAACTTCGCTTTCACCGATGGTACAATTTTAAGTATTGCCCACATCGCAAGGCAATTCCAACGGTGTTCCATCCAATTATGAGAGTAGAAAAACATTTTTCTCGCAAGCTTCATGAACATGGAATGTGATCAATCATAATTAATCAGACTTTCCATGGCTGCCTTTTGGTTCCCTTCTCTTGTCCCATAGTAGAATGAAGTCTCCAACTTTGAATTCTCTCGCTTTGGCTTTCTTGTCAAAAATATTCTTTACTTTCAATTGGTGCTCTTTAATACGGTCCACCACTCAGAGTCTATTTTCTTCTAGATTCTCAAGAAAAAGGATCCTCTTGTCAATGGAATCCTTGTACTATCCATCTTCTATTCCCTAGAGCAACTTGAGAGCTGACATCTCAATTGTGATGGGAATTTTTGCTTTGACTCCATACAACAGTTGGAATGGTGACATACCTATTGCCTTCTTTGGGGTGATCCTATCAGATTATAATGCATCATATAACTTCTTGTGCCAATTTCTTTGGTTTTCATCCACGAGCTTATGGAAAATGGTCATGATGTTCTTGTTGCTTGATTCAGCCTATTCATTTCCCCATGTATAGTAGTCTGATGAATGAGATAAGTAGGTTTCAGTAGTCGTAGCAAAACTTAGTGAACTCCCTTGAATATAAATAGGTAGCATTTTCTACTACAATATTCTAAGGTACTTCATAATGTACTATGATATTATCCTTGATTAAGTTACATATTGTTTCAGTGTTGGATTGCTTGGCCAGAATGGATTTCACCCATTTTGTGAAGTAGTCTATCATTGTGAGCACATAGGTGTGCCCCACGCTTGAGTGAGGATTCAATACACCAATGAAATCTAGTCCCCACTGCTGTTGAAATGGTCCTTCAATAACAACTGGCCTGAGTGGTAATTCTTCAAGTTGGGGTCTCCCAATGAATTATTAACATGTTTCAAAGTTTGAAACTGATTCTTCAGTGTCTGCAAAGAGGGTGGGCCAATAATACCTTCCTTGGAGGATCTTGTGTGAAGTTACCATTGTCAAGAAATTTCCACCAAATTATTGGTCATGGTATGCTTTAAGAAATTTTTCTTTTTTCTCTTTGTCTACACATTTGAGGAAGCATCCATCAAGACCCTTCTTGTAAAGTGTGTGGTTGCAAATTATTAAATTTGTTGCCTTCAGCTTGAGTGTTATCCTTTGCTTATAATCAAGATGAGAAGGGAATTCTCCATAAGTTAGGTAATAAGAAAGATCAACATGCCACTAATCAGTAATGGTTACAAAGAGAAGATGTGGATTATTTTCAAAATAAATTGGGAAAGTAAAGTTGTCTTCACCATGTTGAGCCTTGAGTGCTTCATCTTAAGTGATCAACCTAAACAAGCCATTTCCTCATACCAAATTGGAGGGATGGATATCCAAATCATACTCTTGAATTTTTACAACCCAGTTTCCTCTTTTAGCTCTAGGATCTTGTTGTGTCAAGATGGACTTGATTGCACTGTCAGGTACCATTACCATAGTATGAGATTTTAGTATGTAAAATATGAATTTTTTTATAGCCTTGACTATGAAATAGGCATGTTTCTCCAACTAGTTGTATTTTAGTTCATTTTTCTTCAATGCACATCTCATGAAAAAAGTGGGTGCCTCCACACATTCATCATTCTTTTGGACTAGAATAACAGAGAGCGTGTGTTCGATGCATAACAATACATGATGAATTTTTTCTTGAAATTTGGAGACACGAGGGTTGAAGCTTTGGAAATTTATTTTTTGATCTCTTCAAATGATGCCTTCCCTTCATTGTTCCATTTGAATTTTTTTTTGTGGTTTCATCATTGTGGTGATGTGCTTTGTCAATTTAGCAAACTCTAGAACAAAGTGATGAATAAATTTCACCTTTCCGAAGAAGGAATGAAATCCTTTCTTTCTTGTGGGCAGAGATGGTGCTTGAATGGCTCATAATCTCTTAGGACCAATGTGTGCTCCATGTTTGTTCATAATGTGCCTCACCAAATTTCTTTCCGTGACTCCTAAAATGCAATTTTTGGGTTTAATGATATGCCATATTTTCTACACTTTGAAGTACTTGTTCAAAGTGATGGATTTTGTATTCCATCTTCTTTGAAAATACTGTGAGATCATCGAGGTATATGATGATGTAATTTTTAAATATTTGAATTCCAAATTCATCACCCTTTGAAATTTAGCTCTTGCATTGATTAGGCTGAAAGGCATTCTGTTGTATGTAAAATTTCCCTAAGGCGTTGTGAAGGTTTTCTTGATGCGATCCTCCTCTGCCACTTTGATTTGATTGTACCCTTAGAATCCATTGAGTAATGAAAGTATTTCAGACCTAGTGACTGCTTGCAAAATGTGGTCCATGATAGGGAGAGGATAATTTTCTTTCAGCGATTCCTAGTTCAAGTTACAAAAATCTACACATATTCTTATTTCACCATTCTTCTTCCACACCAAAGACAATGTTGGGCACCCATGTTGAATGATGGATGAGAAAGGAAATCCCTGCATTAAGAATCTTAATTACCTCCTATTTGATGGTATCGTAATCTTTGGGTTATATGGCCTTTGTTTTTTCCTAAATTTCTTGGAATCCTACTTCAAGGGAATCGAGTGATGCATTTCCTTCAGTTGGAATGATTTGAGTTCATCATAAGAGTAGGCAAAAACATCTGAATATTTCTTTAGTAATGCAACAAACCTTCTCTTCTCCTCAGATGAACAAAATTTTCCAATATTGAACATCTTTGGCTCCTTCGAGGTGTCGATGTTATCCTTCTCAAAATCATTTGGGCATCGAGAAGATTGTTTTTCTTTCTCTTGAATGAATCCATTGTGTTTGTCAAAGAGGTCCTACAGAGAAAATGAGACTTTGTGAATCTTGTTTCCTTTCAATTTTATCATTCCTTCTTCATCGATCCCTTCAATTCCTTCTTTCTCTTCTTCAACTGCTTCTCGGTGTGGATTCTTGCTTCCTTCAAATAAGAGGTTACTGAAATTTTCCCTTTGTTCTAAGAACACCAAGATCTGATTATCATCATTGAAGACTTGCCAATGATTTACATTATCTCATACACTAGGCCCGAACTCCATTTCAATGGTCACCTTATCTTTAACAAAACAAGTATGAGGTTTCACTAGGGAATCGACACTACAAGAGAATCAACCTTTTTGTTCTTTTCTTGTGGGATATCTTCGATGGAAAATGCATCAAAATATTCAATGCAGTCCCATACTGCTTCTATTATGTTAGAGTCTTGGATTTATCACCTCATATTGTTTTCGGACTTGCTTTACTATCACCTTCACATCACCCTAGCATCTCAACTTATTTATTCCCAAGTATTCTACCACACCCATGCGTAAGAGGAGAGATTCATACTTAGCCATGTTATTTGTATTATCAAATTACATCTTGTAGGAAAATGGGTACAATTCACTAGAAGAAGAGTACAACACCACACCTACTCTTGAACCTGCATTGGAATGAATACCATCAAATTCCATCATCCAAACTTGATCTTCTTCTTCTTCCATAAGAAGTGGCAAGTTATCATCTTTTTCTGATGTGAGGAAGTAGTTTCCTAGCCCACTATCTTGAAAAATAATGTTTTCCTTTGGATCATCATACTTTCATACTATGAACTTCATCTTCCTTACTAGAAGAAAATTCTTCATCTCACCTTTCACTAGAATAGTTGCAGATGACCAATCCATTTTTATTTCTCCACCCAAGTCTCTACAGAAGCTTCAGCCACTAGGATGGTTAGAAGCACCTTCTTATCTGGAAAATCAGCTAATGCTACCTGTGCATATTTGATTCTTCCTACCAATGGCACTTTTTTGGATTCCATTAAATAACAGGTGCCATTTTCCCAGGTCAAGGTGAGGCCTAAGGTATTTGAAACTTTGATGTGCATCACATTATCTGAGGCTCCATAATCTATGATGAAATTATTTAGTTAGAAGCCTTTAATGAGGAGTGATAGGTAGAAATGTTCAACCTTGTTGGTTTTGGAGGCATTGAGGGCTAGCATGTTTTGAGAATGTGGTGTGGATGGTGTGGGGAGTAAGCCTTTGGAATTTGGACCTAAGGTTATAGGATTACCACCATGAGACTACATTAATGAACCTATCAAATTGGGTAGGATGTGTTTGTAGGTATTCTATTTTTGTGAGTTGGAATTTAGTTTTTCTTGTGTGTTCCACAAATTCAAATGGGGTTATGGTGGGAAAGGTAGAGGTTGGGAATGATAGAATATTTACATGGTGAAGGTTTTACTACTTTTGGGTGAATTTTCCTTCACGGGTGCAGTAATTGGCTTGGAAGGAGGTGGGGATGTAGGTTTTGATGGAACCTTAGATGTTTTTGTAGAAACAACATTTGAAGGAGAATTATTTTTAGAAATTTTTCAAGCTGGGAGAAGGACTGGATGACTTGGTATGGAAACATGATCCTTACTTACCAGTGGGTTTGATTTTTTATTTAGCCAACTCCATCGAAGGTGGTAATGGTGATCCTCTATTGATGATTTTATTTTGTGGAACCTCCGTAGAAGGATCCTATTTCTTCTTATTTTCTTTCACCATAGCATTTGAGGATGGATCACCTTTATTGGATTGTGCGTGAATGAAAAATATGCATGAAAAGCTTGGAGCTTAGTCATTATCATCATCTTCATCATCAAAATACTCAATTAGACCATTGTGTGTATCACCATCAATTTCCTCGACCTCAACATAGTTTTTGTCGTCACCCACATCTTCTTCTTCAAGTTCTTCAATTTCAACTTCCTCCTCGGTTCTTTAGTGTCACAAGTGACATTGGTATTAGTGCTTCGAGAGTGAGATGATGAGGAGGTGGAGAAATCCTTGGTGTAACATTCCTATTTTAAGACTTTAGAAACAAGGGAATTTTTTTTTGAGTAATGTTCTCTATTCTAAATACGTAATTTAGAACACACATTCCAAAACAACCATTCTTATAACAGATAACCATATGCAGCTGTAATGACTCGGTAAACTACCAATCTATTCATTTCATGACTTGGTGAACTACCGATCTATTCATGTTTAACACTAAGTATTAAATAATTTTATGTATACTTCATATACTTGGTTCTCTTACCCCAATCTAGGTATTGAGTGATCTGTCTAAGGAACCTAACTAAATAGTTGTTACCAATATTCATCTGCATCATGATCCTTAGACTAGGCGACATAGGACAACGCAACTAGCGCTTGCGATACTTTGGCCAAAGATTTCTAACATATTGTTCATATTACTTATTCCTTGACGGCATACTCATCAATCTGGAATATGTCCTTCACCCCCACTCTATTTTTATCTAGAATTTCCTTTACTGACTTCCGTCAGTCCTCTTACCAAGGTTTAACCCTAGTTCTGGTTAACAATGTAGGTTATGATAGGAAGGAGCTCACAAAGACTTAGGATAGATTGGCATACTGGGTCAACCTAAGTCAACCCCATGTGCCAAGGTACCTGAGTCCTAGAGGGATACTTCATATCGTAACTACGCTACTACCCAGTCCTGGAGAGAAACTAAGTTCAAGTCCAAAAGTGTGTAGATCTAGATGATCAATGTAGAAGGGTGTTTCCACATGTCAACTACAGTGTTGTATCCTCGAGAAGATCCTAATATTCTCAAAGGTACAGCCCTGCAGTTGGCATGTGCCAGCATCCTACAGAACAGACCTTGTCAAGATATACATACCCCTAGGAGATTATTAAAGTTTAATTAATTTGGATTCTTAAAGGTAGATTTCAGCAACCCTACCCAAACTCTAATCCAACTCTCCCTAAGTTATTTTCCAAATCAGGTTCCATTAACCCTTGTAGAACTTCCTTAACTTAAGATTTCTTTCGATGTTCGTTAACTTTGGCTCAACAAGCAACTACCAAGAAGAAAGGACAACAACCTCTTAAGTTCCATTTAATGTGACTTAACTATTCAAGGAAGTGTAACAACCACTGAGGTTGTAACTTAGTAGACTATATTAAATGAAGTCTAATGATTATATTCATATCTTCCTTTTTCTTACTTTTTAATAAGAGAGGAAGAGTCTTCCTCTTCGTGGTTAACTTCTAGGGTTTAACATACCCTTTATGTCCTTTATAAATTCTATAGGATTCATTGTAAGTTCACTACATGTTACCTTAATAATATGAATTGTTTAGATAAGAACATAGAATTTCTACAACTTATTTAGTTGCATCACGTTTAAGGAAATACTCTAATTCCCTTTTTCTACTTATCCAAAAATACTCATTGAATCATATAAATAACATGATGAATATCAACAAGATAGGATCCCATTTATTTTACAAAGGTACAAGATAATTTACATAACCTATGCAAGTAATTTCTCATTCTTCAATTCATTTTCAAAACTTATACATTTACAACTTATGCATTTTAGGCATACTGCATGACAACAACCTTCATTCAAAAGAGAATAACTTTTCTTTTTCAATACAACTTAAGAACAAATCATAATTCTTCACAAGAATCAACTTAGATCAGCCAATGCATCATATAAGTTTTTGCCTTCTTTTATCACTTACGAAGTCCATCTGCAAAAATTGCTAGCACGGGTCAGTTCAATGAACTGAGCATGATAAGCACTAAGCCTTAAAATGAAGTGCATTCCACTAATTGTTCCAATAAAAACAACCCTGCTTTAATGAACAACTAGTATTTCATACTCCCTAAGCATAAGTAATATCAATAAAAAGAAGAGCAATACTAAACCAGGATTAACAAAAAGAAGAACATAATATAATCTATAAAATCTATCTTACAAATTAAAGTATAATTGATCCTATCAATTATCTTTACCAAACCACAATTCATAACATATCATTGTTTCCAATCCTACCAAATATAATACAACACTTATCTTTACTATAAGATACAGGAGTGTTTACAACATATTCCCTCTTGGATGTTTCATCTAACTTTCAAGTAAAGAAGGAGAGAAACCATTCCCATTATGCCAAAGTACATAACATCAGCAAGGCAGAAACAGGTGTATATCATGATTTAAACTATTCCTTTAAAGGTCCTCTACTTTAAAATTCAACATTTTAAGGTATTCATCAAAATAGATCCAAATGAAAGAAATCCAAGAAGGAATGATGGATTAACAAGTCAACAACAAGTTTGTAATTTCTTTTGCCAACCTATCTTCAATCTCTTTCTACTTCATTTTAGTCAAATGACAAGTATAAAAAGACTAATAAACACTGAATTCTCTTTTCCAATAAGAATAAAAATCAGGAGGTTCCAACCAATGAACTTAACCCAACTGCATTAGAAAAGGAGTCCTAACAGAATATGATCCCAATCTATAATCATTTCTTACAACTTAATTAAACAGTTTTACCTCCTCTCATACATATAGTTTAAGTTCATGCAAGAGTTCCAAAGAAAGAGAACAAGATCAACTTCAAGGAAAGAGAAAACTAAATGCTACCTTCCCTTCTAAATCTTCACATTATAATGCATGAATTCTACTTTCCATTAGGAACATTGTAACAATGAAGCTCATACACAGTCCAAGGACAGTAAAGTTTCACAGTGTATCTGTTAAAGACTTAACAATATTTTATTGGACCAGAACAGCCTGAAGAAAACATACTAACATTTTTCCTTCTTAGAACACTTTACCATCAAACAGTGAAGTTCTATCAATCCTTACCATTAATTTTCTCTTTTTAAACTCGATAATAAAATAATGAAGTTCAAACACAGTCTGCAATCAATTTTGAATCACAATTTATCTTTCAAGACTTAACATTCATTTATTGGACCCAACAAGAGGTAAGAAATCTGAGTAGATGCTAACACTCAACACTTTCCAATAGTTCAGGCAAGGTAGAACTATCTCAATAGTATGTCAACGCATCACTACAAGAACTACAGATTGGGTTTCCAAAAAATGACAAGATCAAAACATCATATATATAGTGCGTACTATCCAAGACTCAAATTACAATTCTGAGCACAATGTAAAGCATAAACTCCCTCAAAGGATCAAGATCATTCAAAGCTTATAACCCAGTTCGGGTAACAACATGTTCCCTCTTTAGTTTATAAAATAATCAAAAGACTATAATATCTGAACCAACACATTGTTCAGGTTACCATTTTAATTAAAAACACCAAGTAACAAATTGATTGTATAGTGTTGCATCACAATATCACAATCACGAATTCATAAATACACCAACACCGTGATGCTAGACCGAGTACAATGAAATTGCTTATATACAGTTCAAAATAAGAAAAGAGCTTCCCTTCCCAGCTAACATATTATTAACCCTATTTCAAACAAAATGTAAGATTCATAATAGAGTTCAGACTCGATGAAAAACAAGATGTTAGTGCAAAATCACAGCACCCCTAGATGTTGATCGATTTCTAGTTTGATCATTCTAAGCATCCAGTGTGATTGCACAACATTGAATCCTCTCTCCAAGTGTGGGACTTGTAAAAATGAGAAAGGAATCTCTAGATTAGAGGTTAGTTCCTCAAACTTCTCTCGATCGGATCTATTATTTGCACTATTTTAGAGGTTTGAAACCTAATCCTAATCTAAAATCCAAGGAGATAGAGATAGAAAGTGCAAAAATGAAACTAAACTAATAGGTGATGCACCAAAGGAGGAGTGGTGAACACTCTTGTTCTCTGAGATAGACACAGATCATAAAATGCAACATAAAACATCATGCACAAAGTTGATAAGATATAATAAGAGGTCTGAAATGAAGCAAGCAACACAAACAAGATGAAAATCCGGTCACAGTCACTGAGCTCGCATTGTCATTTCCATTGTCAAAATCCCTTCATTACAACATCAAAGAGGTAGAAAACCTGTTACAATTTTAGAAGAGGTCTGATACTTGCAAAAATCACTTGTGAAGGTGAAAGAAGAAGCTTGCTATCCAAAGAAATGTTCCCCCTAGAGAATGAGCCAAATCTGGCTATTTACAATGCATGGGTCAAGCCCAGGAGAGAGAAAACATGAAAAAACATGGGAGCCATTCCTCATTGAATGAAGATGCATTAAAACAGCATGGGCATCCTTACAGACCCATCCCACGACTTTTTGGCCATCTTTGGAGAAGAATGCAACCTATTTTGCATTAAAATTGGTTGTTGAAACGTCGATTCAGCCATTACCACGTGCCAAAGATGTTTTGATTTTATCTCTCCAAACTGAACTAAAATGCAAGATTGACCTTGGAATCGTGTAGATAATTTCACCACTTTCCATTGATATAAAAACATGAAAATCGAGCTCTGGATCGAAATTTATGGCGATCTCGAAGATTTAGGGCAAAAAGCAGCCAAAGCAGATCGGTGGGAATATATTTGAATTTTTCCCACGCTCGCCACTTGGATGACACTTG
The DNA here is from genome assembly GCA_018340775.1 of Taxus wallichiana var. yunnanensis. Lineage (NCBI taxonomy): Eukaryota > Viridiplantae > Streptophyta > Pinopsida > Cupressales > Taxaceae > Taxus > Taxus wallichiana. The sequence goes on along the minus strand of CM031238.1, from coordinate 459,170,233 downwards.
TCGAGGATCGATTCATTCCGGTGGTTCATCCTCTAAAAATTCCTTTCGAGGCCCTTAAACTTGGACACGTGGCACTATTTATTTGGTTCGGCTTGAGGGGCGCATTTTTGCCTTGCGCCAAACACTTAGCAACTTTTCAACCTTTTGACACGTGGCACATTCTGATTCGTCCGTGGGCCTCCTTGTCTCTTTTCAGCCATTTCACCTTTTCGTGTCCCACATGTCCCTCATGTACTTTTGGCCCAGATGCCCCACGAAAATCTCTGCTTCGGCCGATTCGGGCTTCCTTGTTCTTGTTTGAGGTGAAGACACGTGGTGAGATTTCATTCGTTGGCGGCTCTTTCGGATTTTTGCGTCCCACACGTCTTGTTGGCTGGATGTCCCAAATGTCTAGGATAAATATCTCAAACTATCTCGAAATGGGTGACTTGTGCCAAACCGACCGATTTGCACCCAAGCGTACCTCGCGTACCTTTGTCCCCAAGCTGCCCTGCATCGCCGGGACAAATATCTCCGAACCACCCGAAATGGACCAACTTGCGCCAAACCAGCCAATCCGCGTCCCGTGCATACCTTTGTTCGAAATGTCCCAAATGTGTGAAAAAAAAGATTTAGGCAATTTTTTCCTCTTTCGGTGATTCGGCTTTTCAAGCGCCCCACGCGCCCCGTCGCGTCCCAATCTGCATCCCGCAAACCGCCTGGACTAGGACTTAGCCGATTTTCTTCATTTTTTCGGCCGCAAGCTTGGTACAATGAACCTCAAGTCTGAACCAAACCCTTAGACCGAAATTCCTTAACACAGATCCCCGCAACCTTATTTTTGCATTTCTTCCATTTTCTCAACCTGTTGGGATTTCTTCTTGTATGGGAGAGTTAGAGAGAAGCCGAGGGACCCCAAAAAACATGATTTTGGGCCTCGAATCAATCTACTTGCTCAGGAATGAATAATCTGATGCATGTTATCAAAATTACCCTGGGGGTGAATTTTGGATAACAATTTGGTGACTTCGGGGGTCATCTCACTCGCTAGATGAAGTTACCAGTTGCTTGAAGAATCCATTGGGCATGGAGTCATGAGTTGTCTGTTCAGAACCCCAACTGACTTAGAATGTTGCAAGGAGGAAGATGGAATATCACCTGATGGAAGTAAGGTCTACAAAACATCTCCAGGGACAACAAGCCTGTGCTAAAGCACTTAGGGAAAACAAAACAACCTACAGTAAAACAATGTGCACAAGCACTTGGAGGGATGAAAACCTAAACTAATATTTACAAGATGGAGAATTTCCCTTTAGTAGCAACACTTTAGATAGATTCCATTGATTGGAATCTACAGTTCCTCACCATCCAATGAAGACAATTGGAAGGCATTGCTGTCCTTACACTTTGTGACCATGTATGGGCCACTCCAAATGGCATCAAATTTTGAATGCCTTCCCGGTTTTGCTCTATCTGCATCCCATTTTAATACTAGATCTCCAACTTGGAAAGATCTACTCTTGGCCTTCCTATCAAAGGTCTTCTTGATCAAAGCTTGATCCTTTTCCATTGCTTGGGATGCCTGATCTCTGATCTCTTGGAGCTCCATCAACTCTACATATCTCACCTCCATGGGCCCAAACTCTAGCAACTCTAATTGCTTCATGAGTTCTAATGTTGGCAACTCAAGTGACATGGGCAAGATTGCCTCTCTTCCATAAACAAGCTTGAATGGAGAATTACCTGTGGATCTCTTGGGAGTTATCCTATCGGCCCATAAGGCTGATTTCAGTTTGGTATGCCAAGACCTCTGATTCTCATCAAGAGTCCTCCTAATGATCCTCAACAAGTTCTTGTTTGTAGATTCAGCCTGGCCATTACCCTGAGGGTAGTATTTTGATGAAGTACTTAGGTAGATCCCATTCTTGACAGCCCACTCAGTCACCTTGGATCCAATGAATGCTAATGCATTATCTGAGATTATTGTAGCAGGTATGCCAAATATGGTTACTATCCCCTCATAGAAGTCTAAGATGCTAGACTCATTTGCTTCCTTGAGTGCTACTGCTTCAGTCCATTTGGTGAAGTAGTCTGTGGCTGTCAAAATCCACTTATGCCCTTGGCTTGAATTGGGATTAATGACTCCAATGAAGTCTAAACCCCATTGCATGAATGGCTGGTCAACTAAAATTGGATGCAATGGGAGGGCAGCAAGTCTCTCTTTACCTGTGAAGAATGCACAACTCTTGCACCTTTTGATCCATGTGAAGCAATCACTAAAAATCTTGGGCCAATAATAACCAGCCTTCATGATTTTTAGGGCTGTCACTCTTGGTGTAAAATGACCACCAGCTGGTCCACCATGGAACTCTTCCAACACCCTATGAATCTGATTTGTGTTAATGCATCTCAGCAGCACTCCATTCACATCTTTCTTGAACAAAACACCGTCTACTATGACATATGGGACAGCCTGCAATCTAAAGTGTCTTCTTTGGGTTTTTTTCATCTCTGGAGGGCATAGGCCTATGCTGAGGAAGTGCATTATACCTTGGGTCCAGCAAGGAGTGGGGATAGCATTATCCTCTTCTTGAGTGCTACCTTGAACATGGTTGTCTTGAACTGTCAAACAGCCTCTTCTTCATTGCATACTCCCTTTTTCTTTCCCAGAATCATCTGCTCACACAATCCTTTTCCTCTTACTAGCTTGGTGACCTTGATCTCAATGTCATACTCCATGACACGAGTGATCCAACCTACTCTTTTCTCATTCAAATCCTTGTTGAGGAGGAAGTCTTTAACTCCCGCATGAGAAACCAACAACTGGACCTTGTTGTTTGAGACTAAATGCTTGAATTTCTTCAAGCTTCTGATTACTGCAAGAACATGCTTCTCAATAAAAGAATACCTCACCTCATAGTCCTCCAGGCTTTGGCTGAAGAAAGCAATTGGCTGCTCATCATTGTCTTTATTCTGCTGTACCAAAATTGCAGAGATAGTATCATCACCCCCAAATGCATAGAGGATGAAATCCTTGGAGAAATCCGGGTTGATGAGAGTTGGTGCTTGGGAGATGGCCTCTTTGATTGCTTCAAAACTCTCCTTGCCTTCTGCTGTCCACTTGAAAGCCATGATTTTCTTTAATATTTTGGTGATAGGTTTGACAAGGGCTGCAAAATCTGGGACAAACCTCCGAACAAAGTTTATTCTCCCCAAGAAACTCTGAAGGGCCTTCTTGTGGCTTGGAAATGGTAGTGCTCTTATGGCTTCAACCCTCTTTGGATCAATTGATAATCCTTCTTTGGAGACAATATGGCCAAGGATCTTTCCTTCATGTGCTAGGAAGATACACTTCTTAGGATTCAAAGACACTCCAAATTTCCTGCACCTTTGGAAGACTTGTCTCAAATGAGAGAGGTGGTCTGCTGCATTCTTTGAATAAACAGTGATATCATCAAGGTATATCAGCACCACGTTGTTAATCAAACCTTTGAACGCCATGTCCATTTCTCTTTGGAACGTAGCTCCAACGTTGGTCAGCCCAAATGGCATTTTCTTGTATGCATAAGCTCCCCATTTGGTTGTGAAGGTGTCTTGAACTAATCTTCTTCCTTCACCATAATCGATTGTAGCCCGAGTAGCCATCAAGTAGTGAAAACCTCTCGGAGCTAGCCACCACTTGCAAAATTTACTCCATAGAAGGGAGTGGGTAATGGTCTTTGAGAGATGCTCTATTCAAGTTTCAAGTCAACACACAATCTGATCTCTCCACTCTTTTCTCGACATTTGGAACTAAGTTGGCAACCCAACTAGAATGCTTGACGGGAATATGATTCTTGACTCTATCAACTTATTCAATTCTTTCCTCATGAGAGGTTCCATGTTTGGATTGATTGGCCTTTGTTTCTACCTAATGGGCTTAGTATTTAGATCCAACTCAATGGTGTGCTGAGCTAACTTGGGATTGAAACCTTTCAAGTCTTCTTAGCTCCAAGAAAACACATCAGGGAACTCTTTGACACAGATTGTATGAACTCATACCTTTCTCATTCAGTTGTCATCTTTCTAATTTGCAATGGTTTGTTCTCTTCCACTAAGATGGATCTCGAATCTTCTCTCTTGACTTGAATGTTTGCTTTCTCTTTCCTAAACTGATCATTGGGATTGAAAATGGACTCCAAAGTGATAAGTCCCTTGTGCAGCTTGTTAGTTCTTAGCTGTACCACTTGGTCACCATACTGCTGCTCCAACTTTTCCTGATTTTTGGCTGAGAACTTAGCCTCTTCTTGCAAGAAATGGATGATTTGTTGATCATTTTCAAATACTTGCCAACTTACATTGTTGTCCGGCACTGAAGGCCTCACAATCACATGGATGTTTGGCTGTACCTTGTCTTTTTGAATGCTTTCCACAGTATCAAAGGCTGCCCCAATTGCTACAAGCCTATCAGCAGCTTGGTTCTCTTTCCTAGGAACTGATTTGATGCCAAAGCCCTCAAAATCCTCAATGAGGTCCCACACCCTGTTCTTGTAACACTTGAGTAGATCATTCTTGGCAGCATGCTGCCCTTTGACTTGATTTACAATCAACTCACTGTCACCAAAGACTTGCAAGTTCTTTATCCCTTTCTTTATTGCCTAATGCATCCCTTGCACCAAGGCTTCATATTCAGCAGTGTTATTGGAGCATGCGAACTGAAATCTAAAAGCTGAATAGTACTTTACTCCTTGAGGTGAAACCAACATGGCTCCCCCTCCGGCACCTTGTCTACTCCTTGACCCATCAAAAAACAACTGCCATACCTCATTGTCATCCTTGTGGTCTAGCTTGGTGATGCTAGGAATAGGCTGATTTTCTTCATGTATGCAATATAATCCTAGCTCAGATTCTTCTACTTCTTGATAAGGATCAAAAGCATGCACCTTGTTTGCCCATTCATCAAGAGTTAGATCCGGGATGCTTCCAACCTTGGTGTCGGCACTTCATCAAGTGCTTGGGTGATCTTCTTGATCAAATTTGAATAGTTGGCATTGATCGACTTGGAGTGTAGGGCTCAATGTGGAAGTTTACAATAGGTTCAGACCTGATTATAGCTTTGGTTCCATACCTCATTCTGAACAACATGTGTGACCAATCAACAGATAAATATCCTCCAATCTTGGTCTGTGAAATATCTTGACAAACATAGGGCTAAGAGTGGTGGAAGGTCTATAATTGATACATCTTGTAAAACAGCAACATTTGGACATGCATGCAAGGTAAGAATCAAGTTTTTAATCACCCCAACTATTGTTACTGCTGTCCCATCCAACCGCACTACCCCTTTGGATATGGTTTCATATTGAAGTCCTAGTGATTAGCTATTTGCTTGGGCATCACCGAGTTACTTGCCCCCGAGAATCAATCATGCAATTGTGCACCAATTGGTTTCCAATGATTAATGAGACATAAAAAGGAGGGGGCTTCAACATTATACCTTGCTATCCTCCATGATTCTCTTCAGGTTCGGCAGCATTTGTGAGCACCTTCTCTTGTATTCGGACTTGCTGATTCGAAGTTGGCCAGTCCTTCATGGTAACTTGTAGCAAATCTCTTTGGCCTGGGATGGATAGTGATTCCCACATTGATATGTTTACATTTTTCTTCTTCATCATCGATCAATGATACTAAATGGTGATGAAGGATCTCTTTTCTATCCCTTGGTTTGCATATTCATCCCTTGCACATGGGCAGCAATAGCTGGCATGTGAGTTGGTTTAGGAGCTGGTTTGGGTGCTCCTTGCATGTTTGGAACTACATTTTGTTTGCCAAAAGCTTGTGGAGTGGTAGAAGGTTGTGGATTACTTGGAGCCAATGGTTGTCCTTCACCCAAATTTCTCCTTTTTGACCTTGTGTTGGCTGCAACACTTTGAGAGGGTATTTGATTCATACCACAGAAATCTTCAGCCTGCCAATTGACAAGAGTAGTTTCGTTTGGAGATGTTCCTTGCTGAGGTGCTTCTTGCTGCTGATCCTCTTCGTGGCTGGACTCTTGCGACCCACCAATGGTTTGCACCATAAGATCCTGATTTAATGCACCGTTAAAGCACATTGATTGGTTATGTGGCTGACCACACGGGAAACACCAATCATATTCTTGGGCCATGTTATTTTACACTGGTACCAAAGCTTTGGATGTGGATGCAACATTGGGGTTATCGGGCTGAAATGGTCTGTTGGCAGGAGGCCTTGCTTGATTCTGATTTGCAGCTAGATTGGGTGGTCTTTGAGGCTGATATGGCTATCTGTTAGGCTGAGCTCGAGGTTGATAAGAAGGTCTAAAACTTTGGGCTTGCTGCCTCTTGAGTGTAACTAGCTCATTGCCTAGATTTTGCAATTGCTTCATGACTTCTTGAAGTTCGTTTGAGGCACTAGAAGATGAAGTAGAAGCTTCATTTGAACTCTGATTTCTAGGAGTGGGAATAGGAGCTAAGACAGGCACTTGACTAGTACTTGGGCTCTCTAAACTTGGAAACAATGGCATGGGAGGTCTAGGGGCTAGTTTTCCAGCTTGGATCAAACAATTTTCAGCCCTAATGGCAATGCTATAAGCCATAGGGATAGTTATGCCTCCCATGGATTGAATCAACATAGAAATATCAGAATTTAAAGCTTTAAGGTAATATAGAAAAGCACCTTCTCTTTGTTGGCTTTGATGCCATCTGGAATTCTCTCCCAAGTCCTTTGAAATCTGAAATTAAAATCGTCAGGTTTCTCATTGGGAGCTCTTTTGATAGTTGTCAGTTGCTCCAAAAGGGACAAGTTGTCTCCCTTTTCCCCAAACTGCTCATGGAGGGCTATACATAGCTGATTCCAATTTTGAATAGAACCTGAGGCAAGGCTCCTGAACCATTGCAAAGCTTTCCCTTTGAATGAAGATGCTAGCAGTTTGACAGTAACTTGCATCTCATTGATCTCATGGATTGCACAAATGTTAGCAATATCCTTAACATGATCACTAGGAGTGGTATGATTTTCTCAGTGAAGTACGTGAGAATGTTCTTCAATCTGCTGCAATCGGGATTGGATTTTATGCATTGAGAGCAAGTGGGCTGCTACTGCAGGTGAAATTGACATATGGATTTGGTGGTTGCACCATTCTGATTGGCCTGAGAACCCTTGTTGATTGGATGAAAGGCCTATTAGGTGGAGGTGTTGAAAAGGTTCTATTAGGTGGAGACGGAGATCTTTGAGCTCTTCTTCCCCTTCTTTCTCTTCCTGGAGATAGGTGCAGATGAAAAAACAATCCTTCCTCCCTAGTTCTTGACACGGTCCGTATTCTTCTCATAAATTTGCTAGGCTTTGCTTGTTAAAACCAGCGAAATATGCTTCTTTTGGAGTCGCCAGATGTGCGATTTTAAGCTTCTTCAAAGCTGGAACTTACAACAAGTGCACATCGATCTTGTTGCAATAAAAGTGAAGACCTATAAGGTGCCACCGGGTGTGCCAAAACTATTAGTGCAAAATCACAGCACTCCTGGATGTTGATCAGATTTCTAGTTTGATCATTCTAAGCATCCAGTGTGATTGCACAACATTGAATCCTCTCTCCAAGTGTGGGACTTGTAAAAATGAGAAAGGAATCTCCAGATTAGAGGCTGGTTCCTCAAACTCCTCTGATCAGATCTATTATTTGCACTATTGCAGAGGTTTGAAACCTAATCCTACTCTAAAATCCAAGGAGACAGAGATAGAAAGTGCAAAAATGAAACTAAACTAACAGGTGATGCACCAAAGGAGGAGTGGTGAACACTTCTTGTTCTATAGATAGAAACAGATCATAAAATGCAACATAAAACATCATGCACAGGCTGATAAGATGTAATAAGAGGTCTAAAATGAAACAAGCAACACAAACAGAGGACTGAAAACCGGTCACAGGGCCTGCATTATCATTTCCATTGTCAAAATCCCTTCATTACAACATCAAAGAGGTAGAAAACCTATTACAATTTTAGAAGAGGTCTGATACTTGCAAAAATCACTTGTGAAGGTGAAAGAAGAAGCTTGTTATCCAAAGAAATGTTCCCCCCTAGAGAATGAGCCAAATCTGGCTATTTACAATGCATGGGTCGAGCCCAAGAGAGAGAAAATGTGAAAAAATGTGGGAGCCATTCCTCATTAAATGCAGATGCATTAAAACAACATGGGAATCCTTACAGACCCATCCCCGACATTTTTGGCCATGCTAGAGAAGAATGTGACCCATTTTGCATTAAAACTGGTTGTTGAAAGCGTTAGTTACGGCAAGTACCACGTGCAGATACATTTCTTGATTTTATCTCTCCAAACTAAACCAAAATGCAAGATTGACCCCAAAATTGTGTAGATAATTTCACCAGCTTTCCATTGATATAAAGAACATGAAAATCCAAGCTCTGGATCGAAAGTTATGGCGATATGAAGATTTAGGGCAAAAACAGGCCAAAACGGATCGGCGGGAAAATATTTGAATTTTTCCCCACGCTCTGCCACTTGGATGACACGTGTCAAGCTCTGATTTGTCCATGGGTTCATCCTCTGAAAATTCCTTTCAGGCCCTTAAACTTGGACATGTGGCACTATTTATTTGGTTCGGGCCTGAGGGGCGCATTTTTACCTTGCGCCAAACACTTAGCAACTTTTCAACCTTCTGACACGTGGCACATTCTGATTCGTCTGCGGGCCTCCTTGTCTCTTTTCAGCCATTTCACCTTTTCACATCCCACACGTCCCTCACGTACTTTTGGCGGGGATGCCCTGCACGAAAATCTCCGCTTCGGCCCGATTCGGGCTTCTTTGTTCTGTTTGAGGTGAAGACACGTGGCAAGATTCCATTCGTTGGCGGTTCTTTTGGTTTTTCGCATCCCACACGTAATTTTAGCTCAAATGTCCCAAACCTGTCTAGGAAAAATATCTCCGAACCATCCGAAATGGACTGACTTGCGCCAAACCGGCCGATTCACACCCCAAGCGTACCTCACGTACCTTTGTCCCAACTGTCCCAGACTGCCCGGGACAAATATCTCCAAACCGCCTGAAATGGACCAACTTGCGCTAAACCGGCCGATCCGCGTCCCATGCTAACCTTTGTTCCAACTATCCCAAACCACGTGAAAAAAAAAGACAGTAATTTTTTCCTCTTTCAGCCGATTCGGTTTTTCGCGTCCCACACGTCTCGACGTCCCAACTATCCCACAGACCTCCCGAGACTAGGACTTAGCCGATTTTCTTCATTTTTTTGGCCCCAAGCTTGGTACAACAAACCTCAGTATGACCTGAACCCTTCAGACCTGAAATGCCTTAACACAGTCCTGCAACCTTATTTTTTGCATTTCTTCCATTTTCTCAACCTGTTGGGATTTCTTCTTGTATGGGAGAGTTAGAGAGAAGCGAGGGACCCCAAAAAACATGATTTTGGGCCTTGAATCAATCTACTTGCTCGGGACTGAATAATCTGATGCATGTTATCAAAATTACCCTAGGGGGTGAATTTTGGATAACACAAGACATAAAATCGGGTTCATAACGAACCTACAATAATAGTTACCCAGTCATAAGGACAATAGTTCTCATGCACCATGCCTTAAGTGGCTTTAATCAACAGTCTAGTTTATCTAAGATAACAAACATAGGTTCCAAGTGCATGCGAGTTCCAAAAATAATCAAGTTTTCGCAAGAAGAAATACCAAAACCAAGCCATATACGAGTTTATCTAGTGCATGTGAATTTCAACAACAGTCAAAGTTTTCGCAAGGTGAGATACAAAAACCAGTCCATATACAGATTTATCCACAGTCCCATTTAACTATGAAATAAAATGTAAGCATCATAGAACCGAGAATCTCTACTATAGTTCTCCTTACCCAAAAAGTTTCCAACAGAAGCTCAAACTTACATACAAGATTAATAAGATTGGAGTTTCCTACCAGCTCGAGATCTCAAAACGCAACGAGTTCACAGAACAATAATCTCAAAAATACAAAGGCAGAAATAAAATATCTTTTAAAAACTTAGCTAGTAATTCATTGTCAACAAAAGTGGTCAAAACCAAATGACAATTTCAAACAACTGAAAAAGTTAACATAGTTACCAACTTTGTTCTCTTATGCATAGTTCCTTTGTGCAAAAGACAATACAACATAAGCTTCCAACAGAATCACGTATATCACGGATTTGAAACCCAGAATGCAAGTTTTACAAAACCCATCAATCAATTAACCAGATAAAGCATGAAATGCACAAACTCATCAGAGAAAAGTTGTTTTAATGAAAACACTTAGAGGAAAGCAAGAGATTTTAATAGTTAGAGCCTATCATGCCTGATAGTGTCGCTGTGAAATCAAAGAAGACCTCTAGCTAAACTCGCTTCTTCTCCTCTTCTCCATGAAAGATCAAACAACTAGATACTTCTTCCATAATGCTTCTTATACATTCCACGAAACGAAAATAGATTTGAAACCTCAAAAATAGCCATGAAGTGTAGTTTACTCTGCTGGTTCAAAAACCAGAACGCATGTAGAAAGAAAATCGAGAGAACATGCAAAATGAAACAACCCAACAAAAATCTGTTGGCATGCCTACCAAGATAGTTTCGGGCTCAATAACCAAAAACAATTAATCTCATTAATTCCAAATCTCCCGCTCAATCCTCCTTGCCACCGCCTACCAAGTCTGGTGAGTGCCAAGTCCAAGTTAACATAAGTTTCCATTTTTAGTGATACTACCACCTAAGCCTCCGCCAAACCAACTAACCCCTACCAAAGCTGGTAGTCCATATGCATTAATAAACCTTATCAACATCATCATAAATGCCTTAGGAACCATCGCCAATATGCATGCGACCACTTAAGTCCCAATTCATATCCATTAGTTTAGGATAGGTTAGATTGCTTAGGTTAGATCTTAGGTAGAATTTAAATTTATACCTTAGGATATAACACTAACAACTAACCCCCACCATGGCCTTAGCAATTAGGTTAGATAATTTCCACATAGGTACATAATTCAAAGTGCCATAGTTTAAAACACTAGGTTAGGTTACAAATCAACAATTCAACCAATCAAGACGAGAATAAGGAGTTTTAGGTTAGGCTCAGAATTCTATCAAGTATCATAGCTTAGATAGAAATATATATATATTTTACCTAGCTTAGGATCCGTAGGTTAATCCTCAATAGGATCTGGATATCTCTTATGCCGTGTACAAGTTGCATTCCCATTTTATCAGCAATGACCTGTCATGGTCGATATTCAAAGACCAAAGAAGAAAAACCTACCGAATGGAAGTACGTTCACACATAAATTAAAGAACTTGCAACAACAAAGTTCAATCCAACGTGTATCAATAGACACCTAAAATTGGTTACCCAATTTAGTGTCCCCCACGTTCGTTTACCTTCTCGGGTAACCTGGGGCACGTTTATATCACCACTTCTCCCTTAGGGTATTATTTAAATATTTGATTTAAACATCTATCCTAAGTTTATTTCACCCCATTATGTTTTACCCATAGATAATTAAATATTAACTATTTAATTAAACTTTTTACATGTATCTTAACCACTTATCTACCCCATATCAATTCCTAACCTCCTATATCAATTCTATCCATCTATCCCCCCTATTTCTCCTCCCCCAAAACCATGCAGCGGGATATTTCCTGTATTTGAGTCGGAGGGATCACTTGCATCCTTCCAAAAAGGTTCTTTTTAGCCATTTCAGAGTCAATTCCTTGATCGGTGTCGAATGGTACTCGGTCGACACTAATTTTTCGTAACGACACCGACTACACACCTTTAAGTCGGCATTGATTACAAATATAGGGAAAAATTTAGTTCGGTTAGAGAGAGAACGACAAAGAGTTTTGAACATCAAGCCTGAGCATTATCTATTAAGAGAAAGCTAATTTTATCCAAATCAATCCCTGAGAGGAGTACTATTACTCTGCTCCTACCACATTGACATCATGAGCCTCCATCGATCTCTTGGTGACTCTGCTCTTGCATCTAGTGAAGGTGGAGCTTTGTTAGCATCCTTAAAGCTCCTGCAGATCTAGTGGACATTGACGATCTAGCTTTCATTGTCTGTTTCTCAATCTTCCTACAATTTTCCCCTAGTCGACGCCGACCTATCCAGTTGACACCGATTTTCCTTATTCGATGCTGACCTATCTCGATCGACATTGATTTTCCTTAGTCGACACCGACCTATCTCATTCAACGCCGATTTTCCTAATCGATGCCAATCGGCCTGCAGATAGGTAAAATAATTCAGGTAACACAAATCCAGCATTGTTTTCACAGTTTCCTATTTTCTGCTACTTTTTGTCCCCTTGTTTACATTCTGTCTATCACTTTTAATCAGAAAATCTAGAAATTTATTTACACTCTTTTATCATGTATGCTTCTTCCTTTAATTGAAAATGTGGATTGACATCCACCAAGGGAGCTTATCATTTCTGGACCCACTTTTCAGGCAGTCCACCCAAATATCTTTTAACGTTGTCTTTTTCTGTCAAGTATCTGTGTCTCACAGGTTTCTTGGATCTACTTTGCAGGATTTCTCATGTGTGCTGTCTTGTCTACATCAGCTTTCTTTTCCATCTACATCTTCGGATCTTGTCTTATCTATCAGGTATCGATTTCATTTGAGTTTTTAGGGTTTTTGTGTTTAGTTTGGTACATTAACTTGGATAGGTAACAAGCACGGAAATTCTTGATCTACATTCTGGCATGCCCGATGGGACCAACCAAAGTCCCTTATTGGTAAGTTCATTTCTTTTCTAGTTTTGAGCTTTTGTTCTATTTCTTCACTACTTTTCATCAGTTCTCCTTAAGCATTTCCTTCATTTTGGTCTTGCTTCTTTCATTTATAATTTGCAAAGTCTAAGTTTCTTCTTTCTTGCAAAACTAAATTCCAATTCCTATTTCAAAGATTAATAAATCTTTCATTTGATTTCAAGATTGCATTTTTGATCCATTTCTTTATGCAAAATTGTTATTTTCTCGAAAGTTTTTAGTTCCTTGAAATAGAAATTTTCATTCTACTATTATCTGGATATATCTTTCTGGATTTGTTTGTGTGTTTGCTTAACCTTTTCTTGCAGAGAACTTTGCTTGTTTGTGGGATTGTTCAAGGGGAAGAGCTCAACAACGTGCTTTTTAAAGTCCACACACCTTGGAGAGCTAAATCTACAGGTATTCCTCTTTTACAGTGTTTTATCCCTTTTAGAAACTTAAAAAGAACTTGTTTGTTTGTTTTCTATCACATTCAAACATTTTGATTTTGGTGCTTAAAAATAATTTAATCGCATTTGGGAAAGAACTTGTTTGACTTGTCTTCATCGAAATCAAACACTTCATCTTTAGTGCTTAAAAATAACTTTTTCTTTGTCATTTTTGTTGTATGTTCTTCATCTAGTTTTCTAAATAGGTTGGAAAATTGATCAAAATTGGTAGTGACACTATTTGATTTTTATTTTTCACCCTTACACACAAAGCCAAAATCACTAGGTATTAAGCATTTAAACAAAAATTCCTTCCCTGGCCTTGCCTACTTGGAAGTGACATCCAAGAGGAAGATCCTACGCGGTACTCGAGACGTGCTATAAATTCATGGAAGTTCTGGTATATATTGGCAAAGCACCCGACTCCCTTATTATAGCAGTGTGTGAAGTGTGGGGGTAGGCCCCAATATCAAGCCACATATCGGTCTTTTATTGAAGTGCCTTCGGGACTCCTCACCAAAACATTCCCCAAACCATCCTTAGTTTGGCTATCTGAGTAGTTCCTGTTCTAAAAATCCTTCCCTAATATTTTCTTTCTTAAAAGCATGAAAAATTAAAAGAGATAATCACCTACGCTACTTGAATTGTCTGTGCATTAGTTAGGAAAATCTCTTTTTTTCTATATTTTTGTTTGTTTATGACGGTCATCACCGGTTACAATCTAGAAAAATGGCTCAACTGGCCCCTTCTTCATCTAAGACCACCACTAATGTGGATGTTTTGGCACCCCTCGGGTCTTCCTCAGGACCACTATTAGTTGGTTCCCCATCTTGGTCATATAATCCTTTCTATCATCCTAAAGCGATCCCATCACGTCCAGCTTCCCCAGTCCTTCAGAGGTATCATCTACTTCTGATATAGAGTATGTTCCTCGTGGAGATCCTAAATTTCAGGTGCTCCTTGATCGCAATCTGGTAGCCCTTATGGACTATCTAGTGCATAAGTCTATTCAAATATCTGATCAGGGACCACCAATCTAGCAAGAAGTTTATGACTATTCTCATGAACCATCTCAGGCTTTTATAGAATAGTTAGCATAATTTTTCTCACTTCGAACCACGGAAGAGGGTAGCACATATGTGCCTCCTTTTTCTCTGCCACCAACCATGTCGAATGGTTCGTAAATGGTCATACCTATCCCTAGTGCCGCTACCTCAGCTACCCTGCAACCTATTTTTGAGAGGTCCTCTTCTTTAGCTATGATGGGTGCATCCACGCTCTCACAGATTGCTGTTAATTCTTCTATGCCATCCATTGCGTCTCAAGGTCAGTACCTCTTTATGAATCAACCCCCTTCTACGAGTCAGTTGGTTCCTTCTTCTCGTCCTCTAGTTGGTCTTTCTTCCAATGCTCCAATGATAGTGACCTTTACCCATCCTATGGCGTCGGTGCCCTTAATAACCAATATGACAGTCAAAAGCCTCATTCAGAATTTGTTCCCCACTAGGTCCAATCAAATCAACACCCATGCTCCTCAATCCATTCTGATTCAGTTGACAAGTGTAGGAGCCCACCAACCACAGCTCCATCTTTCATTTAACCACCTTTCTCTCAACCACTTGTCATCTCACAACCCGCTCATATGCAAGATCCTTCACAACAAGTGCTTCACCAGGTGTCACCCAAAATGCCTGGTTATTCCTCTTATCATCATGTTAATCAGTAGATAAATCCCCCATTAACACCTCAACAAAATATACCACTCACTTCTTATGCAGACATACCAACATGCTTCCCCCAATCGATGTCTTCCAAATTATTTTCAAGAAAATCACAGACCTAGAAGCCTCCACTAAAGGGGCTCGCCCTTCATACTCTTTTGAAGAAGTGTGTAATGAACCAATTCATCCATTAGTGGATTTTAAGCCCTATCCTCCCCAATGGGAAATTCCTAAGTTCTCAAAATTTCATAGTCGGGAGGGTCATCAATAAGCACTGCGAGCATTCAAACACGCTTCGGGATCAAGAGCTTATGCTCCACACTTTCCCTATGTCTCTAGTAGGGCTTGCTTTAGACTGGTACAATAACATTCCTCAACAATCCCTATTTTATTTCTCTCAATTAGCTCATATGTTTGTTGAAAACCTTTCAATAAATATCACACATAAGATGTCGATTATGAGATCTTTATAACATTCAACAATTTGATGATGAGTCTATTGCAGACTTTGTCGCTCGGTGGAGAGGTGTAATAAATCAATTATCTTTTTCCCTCCCTCAATCTCAACAGATCGAGTTATTTACTTGATCTTGTGCTAATCATATTTCTTCCACTTTAAGGATTCAAACCTTTCATAAATTTGAAGAAGCCTTTACGATGGCACGCAAACTTGAGTCCCGTGCCATTGAACAAGGAAGTTAAAACTTCACTCTAAATCTAAACCAGATTTTCTCGGTTTAAAAATCAAACCCTTCCACTTCTAACAAAGACAAGAATCGGGGATCCACCAACGATTTCATATTAAAAACACCATGAGCTGATAAAAATTCTAATCCAATTCCACAGAGAGACTTTTCATCTTCTAGAAAAGGACCCTCGTCATCTCTATCTTTTACTTCATTGGGAGAATCATATACATCCATATTAGAAAAATTGATGGAAGTTCACATGATCAAACTTCCCCTATTAGAAATTTTGATGAGAGCCAAGAACGTTCATTACGTATAGGGAAAATGAATTCTGTCATTATCATAGAACCAAAGGCTATGACATTGAATGATGTCAGATCTTCAAAAATATTGTCCAAAAATTCATTGATAAAGGCGAGCTCATTCTGGATAACCCAAATGCTCCCCCAAATTAGGCACCTGATGTATTTAAACAACCTTTTCCCAATCATTCCCCAAACAATGACATTTTGGGGTCTCAAAAACCAAACACTCATACTATCAGCTTCATCTCTACTGAAGAATATTCCTCTAAAACTAAGCCATCTACAAACACGTTGACCGAATCGGAACTTCCTCCCACTCCATTAAATTCTGAAATTCCACCATCTTCAGACAATTTGTCTTTGAATATTTCTCCATTGTTAGAGATGGATTCATCTCTCCTTGTCTCTTTGTCTGATCTTCCATCTATGCCAGAGACAGTGCCATCCTTATATGTCTTGTTATCATACATTATTTCGATGCTGGAAACATTTACATCCCTTCGATTTTCCACAACGAATACATCTACTTCTATTTCTCCCATTTTCGCCGCGACTATGCCATTGGTAAATATACCTATAGTCATACCAACTTCTCTACCAATGGAAGCATCTTCGATTTTGACTCTTCCCATTTCCTTTCCTACAGTAGTTACACCCACAACTACTATACCGGAAGTATCTCCCTCACAGGGAACCACTTCTTTGTCATCCACTTCTTCCATCACTGATGCTGCCTTGACCATTATGGAAAAATCTAAAGAAATAGCGCTGATACCTACACTTTTAGTTCCTAAACTTAAACCGAGACAACTAAAGTCTAACGTTGCATCATCAGTACCGCACCATCTCCTTCCCCAAAAAGGTTACAATCACCTTATGTGGTTGAATTTGTCACCATCCCTGAAAAAGGAAAACCAATATTTTAGACTATTAAAAATCTTAGTGATTTTCCTCAGAAATCTCTCTCCACACCTCATAGAAGATTGGATTTATCTGTTGAGAAGGCATCTTCTTCTACAACACCATCAAAACCATCATCTTCTTCTACAACACCTTCTTCACCGGTGCCTCGTAAAGTGGATTTACCCACTAGAAAGGTGTCACCTCTTTTATCAGGACCATCATCTTCATCACCAAAAGCCAAGGCACCCTTTGTTCCTCTTTTGGGAGCTCATCCCTCATCTAAGTCAGTCTTATCTAAATCATCATTTGTTTCAACCAAGCAGCATTCTTCATCTCTGAAGACCACAACACTTGTCACATCTTCGCCTTCTTCAAAATCTATCTTAGGAGCTCCTCCTCCACCAAAATCAATCTTGTCCCACTTACTTCCGTCTAAGGAACCCCAGTTGCTTCTCCGATATGCGAAAAAAGAAAAGTGATCCCTAAAAAGACCATTAAACTATACATGCTGATTCTTTTACCTTGGCGATCTGTTGGGAAAAAGTGGCACCTTCGTCATCTTTGTCCTCATCTTTGTCTACCGGATTCTATACTAAAATTCTTCGCCAACTTATCCAATATTCATCCATATCTCTTCCTCCGATCAAACCCTATAATCCTAAAGGAGTAAAACCTTCCTAGTTCAACTCTGATTTGATTTGTCCTTACTACCACACTCCAGTACATGACACCGAGGGATGTAAAGCCCTCCAATCTGTCGTGAGCAGTATTTTGGAAGAAAGTGATCTTCTGCTGGAAGAGGAGGAACAAGTATCTCCTATCATCTCAACCACATCTGAGCCTCAATGATGTACTTAGGCCTTTAGTTCTAGTAATTCCACTCTAGATGGTCTTCCACCTTCTCAAATCGACACAATTCATATCGCCACTAGAGCACAACGATATGATAATCCATCATCTTCTACAACTTGTCGACCACGGGTTGTCATTTCTATAGCCCCTGAAGGAGTTCATCCTTCCTCATTAGCCTCAAGGCCTTGGGTCTCTATTTGTGCTTCACCCCAGGACTTAGATTCTTGTGTCAGTTGAGGAGAGTGTTATGAAACAACTCACCCATGCTCCGGTCAAAATGTCTCTTTTTGACCTCATTCAATCATCTCCACAACATCGCCAGGATTTGATTGATAATCTGCGCCGTATCACGGTGAATTCAGATGAGCCCCAACCTTTGGACATGGTTGTTGGGTTGAATATACCGTCAACCACCATTTCCTTTGAGGATTATGAAATTCCTCCCCTTTCTTCTGAGGATTTAGAGGCTCCCCTCTTTATCACAGTTCAAATCAACAATACTACGTTAAAGTGCACTATGATTGACAGTGGTGCTGCACTCAATGTCATTTCCTCTCACACCTTCGAGCAAATTAAGTTACCAAAGAATTTAGTGTCACCACCGCCTTTTTCCCTTCAATCATTTAATGATCATTTGGTGGTGACTTTAGGAACTATGGTTTGCCCATTCGGGTGGTTAAGAAACCTGATTCACAAATTTTTTTACATTGTTGAAGGAAAATTCCACTATAACATGATCCTTAGACATTCCTAGATTCGTACAATGCATTGCGTCCCATCAAACCTCCATCGATGCTTAAAATATCAGCATGAGGGAAAAATCTATACTCATCCAGGAGATCCTTTTCCTTCCGCACAGTGTGACATGACCACAAGATTGGCCCCTCTAAAGGAGAATGCTTTGGTTCTCTTGATGAGGCTTCATCCTCTTCCATACCTGCAACAAAACTACCAGATTTACAAAATCTGGAAGAAATGTTGCAGCATTTTTTCTAGGAGAGCTTCCTCTTCTTTCTTTTAACGCCCATCTCAAACCTAATGAGTATGGTAGACTAGACAAACAACCTGAGTACTAGCTAGGTCTTGGTCGCATCATCACCATTGGTCTACCTAGTCAGCAGACTAATTTCATTTACGGTGGTCTTGATACACCTCACTATCACCTGGATTCTCCCCAAGGGCCAAACCCTATTCAGCAGGGTTTGATTGTTTAAAGAATCCCACATTCGTAAAAACTTATTTATATTGATGCGCATGGAAGGGCTTTGGCCTGGGAAAATATGAACAGGGTATACATGACCTTGCGTCTATTCCAACTCTTAAACCACATCAAAAATTTGGTTTAGGATTTAAACCTCTCTCAAAAGCCACCATCACCATTCTCGATGAGCCTCTCTCTATTGAAGAACCATCTTCTCCCGCCAGGTTAGAAGCATCACTTGATGTGGATGACACCATTTCCATCCTGCCTAATTTTTTTTAGTCAATACCATTTCCATAGGTCCATTGACCTATAAAACTAATGGAAAATCCACTTCCATACCATTAGTCTTCCTGAAATAATTGGAGATGACTCTCCCACTATCAACACTATTCACTATACGGATGATGATTCTGTCCTCACCTATTTAAGGGCGAGAGGACTCTTATCTTCCTAAAACCATTCCTTTTGACACGTATACGCTTCTCAAAAAAGTCATTGTCGACCTTAATATAGGGACTTCTGAAGACCCTTGCATCATTAAGGTTGGCCAATCTCTTAATCCACAGGAGTTAGGAGACTTTACCACATTTCTTTCCAACCATCGCCAAGATTTTGCTTGGTCATACGAAGATATGCTAGGACTAGATCCTGATATTGTGGTCCACAATATCGTTACTCTTCCAGAAATCAAACCAGTTAAACAAAAATTACATAAAATGCACCCTCGTATAGCCCTTCTTGTCAAAGAAGAGTTACAACACTTGCTTTCTGCTAACTTCATCCAACCCATTGATTATCCACAATGGGTTTTGAATGTAGTACCAGTAACTAAAGCTACTGGGAAAATTTGAATTTGTACCGACTTCCAGGATCTTAATCTCACTTGTCTCGAAAGATGATTTCCCTCTACCTAATATCGATCAACTCGTGGATTTAACCACAGGTCATGAGATGATTTCTCTTATGGATGGTTTCTCTAGATATAATCAAATTCTCATCACACCAGAGGACCAACATAAGACTTCTTTCATAACCCCTTGGGGGAATTTTTGTTATCGTGTCATGCCTTTCGGTCTTAAGAATGCAGGAGCAACCTACCAATGAGTAATGACCTACATCTTCCATGATCTCTTACACAAAACTGTGGAGGATTATGTCAATGATATCCTCGGTAAATCCAAATGCCGTTAGGATCATCTTTTCATTCTTACACCTCTCTTCGAGAGGCTAATTTTTTTTTGTCTTCCCTAAATCCATCTAAATGCGTGTTTGTCATTCTCTCCTTTGGTAAAATCTTAGGCTTTATCATTTCTATTAGGGGCATTGAAGTCAACCCTACAAAAATAAAGGCTATCCTTGAGATGCCTCCCCCTTCTAACTTAAAATAGCTCTGTGGCCTTCAAGGATGCCTTCAATCAGTGTGTCATTTTATCTCACAACTATCGGACCATTGTCAACCTTTTCATCATCTCCTCCATAAGAATGTTCATTTTGAATGGGATGAGCGTTTAAAAGGCCTTTGATGATCTCAAAGCTTATCTTCTTTCTCCACCTGTGCTTACACCTCCACGTGAGGGGGAGCCATTCTATCTTTATATTTCTATGACTGACCATGCTCTGGGAGCCATGATCTCACATCAAGATGCTAACAGTAAAGAACAAGCCATCTATTACATCAGTCACACTCTTCATGAGTATGAAACATGCTATTCTGAAGCTGAAAAATTATGTTGTGCTCTCTTCTTCGCAACTTCTAAGCTTCATCACTACCTCCTTAATCATAAGACTTACATTGTTATGAGTGTCAATCCACTCAAGACAATGCATGTGAAACCATATCACAATGATTGTATCACTCGTTGGCTCATGCTCATGACAGAGTTTGATCTTGAGTTCATCTCACAAAAATCTATCAAGGGTCAGGTCATTGCGGATCAATTAGCTGATACTCCTCTTCCAAACACTCAAATTCCCCTTGTCCAATTCCTAGATGAGGACATCCAACAAATTGATTTCAGTTTGTCTCCATTTAAGGTAAAACTCTTCTTTGATGGGTCTAAATGTCAGCAAGGGGGAGGTGTAGGCTTTGTTATGATTCCTCCTTGGGGTGCACCTATCCCGGTCACACACAAACTTAACTTTGAGTGTACCAATAATATGGCCAAATATGAAGCTCTTGTTTTAGGTCTTCAAAATGCCATTAATCTTGGCACTCACCATATCGACATATTTGGTGATTCTGAGCTTATCATTAATCAAGTCACTGGTGTCTATCAATGCAAAAATGATATCCTTCAAAAATATCATGATATCATTCTTTTTCAACTTTAATATTTTGATAAATTTACTATCTAAGCTATTCCTTTGCGAACCGAACCGATTCACGTATACAATGGCTTCTTTAGCCTCGCTTATTCTGCATTTTACCAAAGACTCATGGATTTATGTGGCTATTTAGCGTTTAGACCAACCCTCTCATCTCAAGCGGTTGAATTTAATCAACGTTATCATGACCAACACTCAAAACAAGTGGTATCATCACATGTTTGATTATTTATCCTATTCAAGTGCTCCCTTCGAGATCTAACTTCCAATGATAGAATATATTTTATCCTATGCACTAATTTCTATACTATTCAGGTGGAATCCTCTACAAATGTGGTTTTTATGGTATTTTGATTCGGTGCCTCAAAACCCCTGAATCATCTAAAGCTATCCAGGAGGTCCATGACAGTATCTATGGTGGAAATTTTAGTGGCTTGGCCATAGCTAAATGCATCTTACGTTTAGGTTATTATTGGATTTCTCTTAATCGATATTGTTGCGAATACACTAAGAAATGTGTCAAGTGTTAGCAACATTCCAATCTTAAACATATCCCTAGTCAGGCTTTACAACCTACAATGATTTGTGTCCTTTTTCACAATGGGGTCTTGATCTCATTGGTCTCATCAATCCCCACTCCTCATAGCGTCATAATTCTTTCATTACGCCGTAGAATACTTCACTAAGTGGGTGGAAGCTATTCCTCTTTCATCGACTAAAGATAAACCCATTGTTGATTTTGTCTATCAACACATCATTTGTCACTTTGGTATCCACACAAACTCATCATAGACAATGGTAAATTTTCAAAACATCGATTTGCGAGAACCTTTTCTACGCATTCAATACCAAACTCATCTTTTCTTCTCCATACTATCCCTAAGCTAACGGCCAGGCTGAGGCTTCCAATAAAAATTTGTGTAATATCCTCGCAAAGGTAATTAGTCGAGCTAGTAGGGATTGGCATTTACATATCCCTTTTTCTCTCTGGGCTTATCAGACTAGAATTCATACTCCTACTAGTGCTACTCCTTTCTCTCTCATCTATGGATCTGAGGCTGTCCTTCTTTTAGAAGTCTAGATCCCATCTCTTTGTGTCTCTCTCAGAGAATTTGTCTCTGATGAGGACTATCGTCAAAATCATTTAGCGCAGATTGAATTGCTCGACGAGTGACGTCTCAATGCTCTCGAGCATCATCAGGTATATCTTGAGCATGTCAAACATGCTTATAACAAGAACTTGCAACATCGTGAATTCAAATTTTGTGATCTTGTTCTTAAAGAAAACCGAAATATCACTACACTAAAACGGAGTCACTGTGGTAAGTTCGCTCATAACTAGATGGGTTCGTACATAGTCACTCATAAATATGGGTCTGGGGCTTACCATTTATCTTCCATGGATGGTGTACCTGAAATGGAACCTCTTAATGGTTTGCATCTAAGGCCATTCTACTGTTAAAATCTATCTTACATAATCTTAGTCACAAAACGGATCTTTCATCCACCTACAACCAGTCATGTATTTTTGTAAGTGATTTGGAATTATGTGGTTCTCTGTGTTGTGTCGTTTCTCCCTTAAATATGAGTACCATGGCTCTACTCATGGCATTTCTTCTTATGGATATGTTCCTCCTCATGGTAGGAACACCTTAATCCCTATTTCCTCTATCCTAAGTGTCTATCTTAATTGAATCTACTTGGGTCAAGAATACGTGTTCATATACATTTTCTTCCCCTCTATCTAATCTATCTAGGTCTAAACTTAGCCTCTTTCAAAAAAAAAAAAAGATAGACAGATCCTTGAAGGACAGCTATCCATGCCTTATCAAATAAATCAAAACTATAGAGAATTCCTTTGAAGGATGGCTATCATCAAAATATAGACCGCTCCCTTGAAGGACGGAAGTTTATTTCATGGAATTTTCAAGGCTTCTCACATTAATCAGCCTTTGCAGTAATAAAATTCCTCTTCGACAAGTTTGTTCGCTTGTTAATATCATTGAAAGACTTTCCATATCGATCAGTCTTTCTATGTCTGGAAAACTTCCCGCATTGATCAGTTTGCTCTTCTCTCAAAACAAAAATCATGAAGTGAGATATAAGACCTTTTTCGATCATATATAGACCCTGTTTTCCAATATAAGCACGTATTCTATCCTTTGTATATTTCAACAAGATACATACTTACTTCTCATTCCATCTGTCTCTTATATCTAGTTTGTGACTGACTAGTGTCAGGTTCTTTTTATCTGTTTATGGCCTTATATGCATCATCTTTCGTTTCCTACCAAAGTCTCTATTTGTGGTGGTTAGGGGCCTAGCTTATCATTCTTTTTCCTTTCTAGGTGTATCACTTTTTTCTTCTAAAAATAAGAAAATATCATTACATCCTTTGCTGTCACAAAGAGTGTTTCCACTTAACATGTTAATTTAGTCAAATTCTATCATCTACCTATACTCATCTTATCTACTTTGTCTAAATACACATCTATCTATATCTAATTTTCATCAAAATTAATTTAACATCTTAAACATATCAAATCTAATCAATCGCATCAAACCACATCACATCTATCTATCCTCTATCAAAGACTGTATATGACCATCAAACTTACACTACATCTATCTATATCTATCAAAATTAAATTAAAATCTTAAACATATCAATCACATCAAATCACATCACATCTATCTATCCTCTATGTATATGTCCATCAAATCACATCTATTTATCCTCTATCAACATATGTCTATCTCCATCACAATTACGCTACATCTATCCATATCTATCACAATTACGCTACATCTATCCATATCTATATCATACATCAAAAATGCCTTCAAATCAAGGCTACATCAATATATCAATACAAAAAAATAACATATCTATATCGTAAAATCCGATAGGTGGAAGACACTATCTCCTCCACCCTCCTCTGGTCCAGGCTGTCTCTCCTAGCCACCACCTATCGAGCTAGAAGCACCTAATGTTGAGGCATGCCGCCACCTTGATCTCTCCCGGTGCTCGCTCCCTCTGATGCACCACTAGCTGCGACTATCGCTGATCTCCTCCTCGCACCGTAACAAGGCACATCAGGGGCATGTTGTGCCAGGGCATCCTCATAGTATCTCACCTCGGCAAGGAGAGCTTGATAAGTGCTCAGACTCACCATACTAGGTGCTCGTAATGGCGCGCTTCGCTGCCGGGCAAAGGGCCCTCCTACTATCGCACCCTGTGACCTGGACTCTGAAATAGTTCTGTATCACCGTATTTGGCCCTGAGGGCCTCTCTGTGCCGATGGTAGTGATCCCTTTGTTGGATCACTGTATCTCGCTCCTGACAAGATGTGTCTCTCTCTAGTATCAATACATCACTCTCCTCCATCGTGAGCTCTAATCTCCTTGAGGGTAGACTCGGTGTGTCGTGTCGTGGTAGCATGCTCTCCTCCGGCCCTCTCTAGTACCGCAACTATGTCCTCCTCATCTCGCATCTAACGATCTTTGGTAGGTGTCGTGGTAGCTCTGTAGAATACCATGCCACATAGCCATCATCTACTCCTATGTCGTCATCACTATTTGTGGAAGGTGGGGCCTCCCTCAATGGATCTACCAGGATCAAAATTGGTAGATTGGTCTCTCTACTATCCTGCCTGTATGGCCTGTAGGTGGTCGAACTGTCTGTACCAAGCCAAACTACCTCAGTACCCGTATAAATGGGATGCACTCCCACATATCTGGCCTGTGGCCCCTAACCACCCTACTCCATCTCAGCTCCACCAGGTGAGCCTCCTGACCGACCTATGTCGAGTAAACCTGATATGGTCTCCAAATGACTCCGCTCGTTGTCGGCGTCCTAAAGCACTCAACATACCACTCCATGAGATCTCCTCAGTATCTCCTGGGGCCATGTCGGCCCACCAACACCGGAATCCATAATCAAGGGCCCCCTCTATTTTTGGCATCCATGGAAGCTCGGATGGTCTGATCACTACTATGTGCTCATATGCCCAGATATGGAGCACAAAGCTAACATCGATACCTGTCCGCATACCGGTGGTGTACATCCATAACTCATAGTATATCTGAGCTATCAGGGCATCGGAAAATGTGAACACTTGTCTGAACTGCAGGATGTCACAAACAAAGTCTAGTAACAACAATGGAAATCTCCCACCTCCTAAATCTGGCAAAGAAAAATAGGATATTGCCATTTGAATCATAGCTATCTGTCTGCTCCTGACATCATCTTGTCTATAATGTGAGGCTATCCTCACCGCCCCGGACACTATCTCTGAATCATCTACCCTGTCTCCATACAATCATCCTAGGGCCCTCTGTTGCTGCTCTCATGGAGTAATCTCAATCGGGTCCCCGGTGATTGGCAGCCTCAGGATCCTATATATATCCTCATGGGTGATGGTCATCTCACTGTCCGAACCGAGAAAGTGCATGTCCTATTATCCCACCACCATACCGGTGCTCACATCAAATCTACATCTTGAGGCACCCGTCAGTAGTACCGAAGCCCCCAAGCCCGGCTAGCTCTTGGTGATGCCAATCCACATCAGTCAAATTAAGGAGAATGGTCTCTAGAATCTTGGGAATAGCATCCCACATATGTAAAGCCTCTCATGCCTGCATCACATGACATCATGGATGGTGTTAGCTACTTATTTATCCAAATCCAAACATCAAAAAACACATTTTATCACTCCTATCGACATCGATTGAGTTAAATCGATGTCGATCAAATTTAGTCGACATCAATTGAAACCAATCGGCATCAATCTAATTCAATCGGCGTCGATTTTTCCAATCGACACCGATTGATGTGCCAAATGCCCAAAAATGCTCGACCTCTCATTTATCTATTTTTTTCCTAAAAACTAGCATCCTAACATGCTATTTCATGATAAAACTATATAGCAAGTTTGGGTAGATCCATTTACCTCATGTCATGTCCTCTTCCGCTTCTGACTACTCCCAGAGGCTTCCATGTTGCTCAAAATCAATTTTTGACTCTCTCTAAATCAATCGTCACGGTCTAAATAAATTATTCATGTTTTCCTTTCTCATATTTATATGTGTTTGGTATGTTTGGTGCCAATTGGTTTAGTCGACGCTGATTTAGGCCCATCGTTGCCGATTGGTTGCAATTTTGCTTCTCCACATCGCTTTCTTCCATCTCCTAATCTTTTTGCCATAGTGTTGATGCTTGGCTTATTTATCTAGTCATTATTATGACTTGAGTATTGCCTTTTGGCACATACTTTTGGTATTATCACCCATTTTGAGTCTGTTCCCTGTACATGGGGCACTCGCATTTGTGGCAGCTTAAAGATAAGCTGGTTTGTAGGCGCTAACGTTGTCTTCTTTGCGAGACCATCCGGTTATCCCTACCAATATGTCATTCTTTAGGTGCTAATATTTTGCAACCCTCTTTACACTCACAGGGCTATAGGTATTAACGTCGTCTCATGTGAATATCATCTAATCTGCCCTACCAATGTGAGTTCTTTAGGTTGCGCTTTTTTCATTATTTTTGTACGTCATCAATGATCGATCTACTCTAGGCATCTAGCTGGGGCATCCTGCATTTTCATCTACCTTTTTCAAACTTGGGATTGGTTGTTCTTTTGGGACCCATCCCATCCCTAGTTTGAGGGGGATCACATCATCACTTTTTCTTCCTTTCTTCCAACTCCTTGTTTTTGTCTCGCAACTTTGCTTATCGTAAGTTAATTGACAAAAAAGGGGAAAAATATAGACACCTAAAATTGGTTATCCAATTTAGTGTCCCCCACGTTTGTTTACCTTCTCGAGTAACCTAGGGCACATTTATATCACCACTTCTCCCTTAGGGTATTATTTAAATATTTGATTTAAACATCTATCCTCAATTTATTTCATCCCATTATGTTTTACCCATAGATAATTAAATATTAACTATTTAATTACACTTTGTACATGTATCTTAACCGCTTACCTACCCCATATCAATTCCTATAAACATCTATCCTAATTTTATTTCACCCCATTATGTTTTACCCATAGATAATTAAATATTAACTATTTAATTACACTTTTTACATGTATCTTAACCGCTTATCTACCCCATATCAATTCCTAACCTCCCATATCAATTCTATCCATCTATCCCCCTATTTCTCCTCCCCCAAACCATGTAGTGGGATATTTCCCATATTTGAGTCGGAGGGATCACTTGCATCCTTCCAAAAAGGTTCTTTTTAGCCATTTCGGGAGTCGGTTCCTAATCGGCGCCAACCGGTACTTGGTCGATGTTGATTTTTTAACGGTGTCTTTGAATACGCACTGGCCAAGACCGATTACAAATACAGGGCCAAAATTTAGTTCTGGTTAGACAGAAAGAATGACAAAGAGTTTTGAGCATCAAGCCTGAGCATTATCTATCAAGTGAAAGCTAATTCTGTCCAAATCAATCCTTGAGAGGAGTACCATTACTCTACTCCTACCACATTGACATCATGAGCCTCCATCGATCTCTTGGTGACTCTACTCCTGCATCTAGCGAAGGTGGAGCTTTGTTAGCATCCTTAAGGCTCTTGCAGATCCAGTAGACATTGATGATCTAGCTTTCATTGTTCGTTTCTCAATCTTCCTGCAATTTTCCCTAGTCGACGCTGACCTATCTAGTTGACGCCAACCTATCTCGATCGACGTAAATTTTCCTTAATCGATGCTGACCTATCTCAGTCAATGCCAATTTTCCTAATCGACCCCGATCATCCTATAGATAAGTAAAAGAATTTAGGTAACACAAATCCAACATTGTTTTCACAGTTTCTTGTTTTCTACTACTTTCTGTCCACTGTTTACATTTTGTCTGTCACTTTTAATCAGAAAATATAGACATTTATTTACACTCTTTTATCATGTATGCTTCTTCCTTTAATTGAAAACGTGGACTGACATCCGCCGAGGGAGCTTATCGTTTCCTGGACCCACTTTTCGGGTAGTCCACCCAAATATCTTTTAACGTTGTCTTTTTCTGTCAAGTATTTGTGTCTCACAGGTTTCTCAGATCTACTTTACAGGATTGCTCGTGTGTGCCCGTCTTATCTACATCGGCTTTATTTTCCATCTACATCTTTGGATCTTGTCTTATCTATCAGGTATCGATTTCATTTGAGTTTTTCAGGGTTTTTGTGTTTAGTTTGGTACATTAACTTGGACAGGTAACAAGTGTGGAAATTCTTGATCTACAATATCATAACTCATGGAATGTCAATTTTACCATTCATTCAACAGAGCGGTTTTAAAACATTCCTTGGATAATTGAAATTAATAGTTAAGTCTACAACTTCTTAAACTAGATTGCAAATCACTTTTCAGAAGTGAAAAATCGATTCAGGGAATCCATTTCAATTTCAGATAAAGGATCTTAAGAGCAGAAAAGATGTATCCATATCAAGCATGATTTCCAATAATCAGAAGAACATATCCTTATAAGCAAAATCAAATATCAACACTTGAATGAAAAGGAGGAAAATAACAACAGTCAAGGGTGTTACACTTGGTCTATTGGGAGGATTTGGCTTCCTTGGAGTGTTCTCGCACCGTGATATGGGACAACTATTTCTTTAAGGCAATCAAGTCATTTGCCATTTTTTGGAACATTGGGTCCATGGTGACTAAGCCTGAATTTTGACCTTTTTACTTTCCATTTGGGCCTTTCACTTTACTCGGATAGGATTAGATAGTCATTTGTTTCTATCCCGTAGTCTCAAAGCTTACCCGAATGTTCTTGGTTGGGTTCTTCTAAGGAATAAACCTACTTCTAATGGCAAGGAATTGATGAAGAATCTCTTCAAATTATTTTTTAGGAGGTACCACATCTTTAGGGGTTCTTCTTATTACTCTGTTATTTCTTACTATGAAGTCTCTCATTGATTCGAAGGTTTCTTTTTCATTTGTACCAATTAGTCTCGAGAGATATTTAAAATCTTTCGTGATCTTGAACATGTGTTCAAATGCACTTCTTATATCTTCCTAGTAGATGATAGACCTCAAGGGTAACATGTAGAACCATTCGGTAGCTTTTTCTTGAAGTGAATCCATAAAGATTAGACTGACACATATTCATGCTCTACACCCAATACACTACAAGTGGTGATAAATGATGTTACATGTTCTTTGGGGAGTTGAGAACCATCTCCTCTGAATTTTGGAATTTTTTTCTTGAGCCTTTTGGTAGCTCGTGAAGTGGTTGAGAAAGGGCGAGTGGGCCAGTGTTTCCACCCCATAGTACATTAGCCCTACGGTCCTCATGATCATGATATGCCATTCCATTTTAGATTATAGCTTCTAACCTCTCTAAGGTTATGGCTTATACTACTACTCTTATTTCTCTTCGGCTTGAGCTCTTTCAATTTCTTCAATTTGAGCTCTTATTTTGGCTTCAACTCTTGCTTCTCTTTCTCTAGCTTCTTCTGCGGTCTCTACGTCAGTGAAATCTTCAAGATTCTCATTGATGTATGGGAACTCAACATCCAATGGATTGAAAATGCTCAGACTCCCAATGTGACCAGTGTGTGATGAAAAGGAGACCTCTGAATTCATAGAAGCTCTTGTCTTCTTTAAAGTTCTTCAAAAGTAGGATCGGTTTGTCCTCCTTGTCTTTGTTGTTAGGTGTATCTTCTATCTACCAGCTTGGAAATTTATGCTCTTCTTTATGGTTATGTAATTTTTCTTTTCCTTTCCAATTTAGCAGTGTGTTCCTCTTTAAGGTCAAGAACACTTGTGGCAATAAATTAGCGGTTAACACTACACGTGTTATGCCAGATAGCTTCTCTCAAATATGAAGCAATATCCTCTTAAATGTGGAAGATAAATTCAGGTCTTTCAATAAGAGGATTTCCTATAATAGCCATGGTTTATAGACATGAGGCTCAGATAGCTATTCAAATTCTAGAAATTTTCTTTTTTTTTTTTGAATTTTTGAATTTTTGATTTTTTTGGTATTTTCGACCTTCTAGTCATATTCATGTGCAAATGTTGCTAAATATGCCCCATGGTGGGCACCAAATTTTTTTGGTGATAAAAATTTTTAGGGACAAATTGGTGGTTTTCTTTCCAACACTTTAGGAGTCTAAGTCCCTCTACTTAACCAATGCAACTATCATATGTGCATGCACAAGTAAAAAGTGAGTTTTATCCTAGTGGCCTTTTGGCCGGGATCCAACAGGGGCACTCCACTGACCCTGTGGAAAAATCTTACATATATCTACAAGGGAGTAATTTTCTAGGAAAGCGGGAAAGTGAGTGAGAAAGTTAGAAAAGAGAAACTAACATTGTAAGTATAAAATAAGAGAGTTGCATACACTAGCCAAAAATTTCATTACATGCACTTGAATTTAGAAGAAATCAAATCTGCATAATAACAACAAGACCAAATAGTGTTTAATGAGCACAAAGTACCACTAAACTCCTTAGTAAAAAAAGGCTAAAATTTCTTCTTCCTTTATTAAAGCTCAAGCAGAAATTATACATAACATAGAAATAGAATTAATTTTTGAGTAGAGAAAATGGAATAAATTTTCTATCTCTTTGCTCTCTTTACAAGGATATCTCTCTCATGAATTCACAAAAAACACCTCCAATATCTAAGAAATCTAATAAGTTGTCTAAGAAGAAGCTCAAATGAGGAGCTTGTTACAATTTATAGAAAGAGAAGGGAACTTTTCATCTCCCGATGACTTTTCAAATACTTTAATTTGACTTTAAATTGTTCATATTCTACTTAAATATTTAAGTCCCTTTTATAAAATTAAGGTGACCTAAATTTTACATTATGTTTCTAAAGTCACTTAAATTTATATTACAAAGTGTAAACCTCAACACAAAATATAACATTGATGAGAGAGAGTGTTGGGTGAGAATAGAAGAGAGGGAGAAAGAAGACGAAGACGAAGAAGAAGAGAGAAAGAAGAAGAATTATGTGGAAGAATGAACCACCTGCAAAGTGGATTTGATCTCTCCCCGACTAGTTTTCACTTCGTGCTCTTGAGAAGGCCTTTGTTCCTCCAATATCTTTATTGAAATGAGATACTGCAGATTGCACTTTGTTAGCATGAGGAATGTGAACACGAGACCAATGTATCTATCCATCCATCAACCACACTTTTTATGTATTTATACTTCCTAAACCATGATGAATGTTTCTCTCGTGATAAGTGCAATAGAGGTCCAAATCTCTGAGAGGAATTGAAGGGTATCCTTAGTGAAGGATGATGGGTTGCTTACCTCTTTCTTGACATATTATTTAAATGGACCAATCAACCCATCGTAGTTGTATCCTCACCCATTACAGCTTACTCCAAGTTTATGAGCTTTCTAATTTACATTAGCCTGTAAATTGTATGCTTGTTCCTCTTTTTCCTCCAGCTCGTGATGGCCCAATTCATTTCCTCAAACTTTATTTCCAAGGCCTCATCCCATATACATGAAAATTCCTCGAGGGAGTTTCAAATATCTTCCTATCAATTAACTCCCTGGCAATGAGTGTTGCTCATTTCAGCTATTATTGGGACCAAAGGTTCCCAATAGTCCCTTTCTTTCTCCAATTCATTGTTGAGTGTCCATTTCCTATTTTTTTCGCACACATGTAAGCAAAGAGTTTGATCTCTTCTTGGAGCACTGACTTCCATTTTATAGAAATTGAGTTAATCTATTCATTATTCACCCACCCTTGCATTGTGAACTCATGCGTCCTCCTAATGGATTCTAGATTTAATCTATTGATGGGAGAAAATTTATTAGTGGGAATTTTTGTGGCATTAGGATCTACTAGATGTTTTACATATAATGAAAGAGTTCACACCTAATCTTTTAGTTCATCAATATTCTTCTTATACTCCTTATTCCTTACCACCATACGAGCGTAAGATTGTTGATACATGTGTAAATATCCTTAATGAGTTTCCAATCCTTGTTTTATCGTGCTCATATCAGATTCAGATGGTGTCATCTCATCCACTGGCTTGATTACCTTGGGCTGAGCTACTTCAATGTATTGGTTACCCGTTTCCGCACTATAAAACCATGAGGTTGTATGTCTAAGCTTTTCGATCTTTTTTTCTTTGGCCAATGAGACAATCATTGATAAATAAGGGGTTACTACTTTCTCGCACAAAGTGTGGTTGTTAGGGACAATTATTTCCTACATCCAAGGAAACATCTCATCAGATTTGGGCTCAATGATAGGTACAACAACAATTCCTAATTCTAGAGGGAGAGGAAAATATTGAATGAGAGAAGTATGGTAGTCAACAAGCGGTGGGACCTCCTATGGTGGCTTGATCTTGGACCATGTGTTATTCATCCACTTATGTCTCGGCCAATGGATTTTCTTCCTACATTTATGCGATCATATCTTCCTCTCGTAGTGATGTAAATGAGCCTTCTTCTACCGTGAGTTTCTTTGGAATCTTCTTGTGAGGAGAAGCTTCGAGTTTTTTGGCATTCCTTTTTGAACTTGCTTCAGAGTGTTTAGAACTAGAATTCACCTCTATGAATTTTGAAGATGATTGATGGGAGGTGTTGTCTCAAATCACCGCACCCCCAAAATGGCCACGGGAATTAATCATGACATTCGGTGTGATTGGGACACATGGGATAACCTCTCAAGATGTGTGACTTGTGCTTAAGGTGGACCTTTGGAGAAGGCTGAATTCCTCTTCCCAAACTAAACACTACACTACTTCTGATGCAAGAAAGATGGCTAACTGTACCTATGCTAACATTTCATAGGATTAGGGAGAGAGAATACAAGGAAATAAAATATATGCTAGAAGTGGTGATGCACCAAGAAAAGGGATGTTCAACTTCTATAAGGGTTAATGTGGGTAGGATGCTTGTATCATTGGCCACCTTCACCTATTGCAACTTGGAAAGGGTACAAAATACCACAAACCGGAAGCACAAGTTCTTTCGTTAAACTTTAAACATACACAATAGAAAGATTAGCTTTCATTTGATATGCAGATAATTTATTAAGAGGATAATCATAAGCACATGTTAAGCATCCACTTAAGTGATAATAATAATGCAACTCTTAATCAATAGATGGAAAATAGTTTCTCACAACTACGGAAAGCATATCACACTATTATTTTCACAATATGAAATAGATAATCTAAAATAAAGGTAAATTAATCAATAATTCCAAGGAATCACATTCACAAAGCATACAATGACTAATCATTCAACACTAAAACAAATCTTCAAGTGCAAGGTATAATTCTGAATATAATTAAAAGGTTTCAACAAATCTCTGAAAGCACTCTTCCAAGCTTGAAGAGAAACTTCACCAAAAATATCTAAAAATATGTATATCCAAAATAATGGAAGCATTCCACTATTTATAAGTTCCTAGGCTGTGCCATTATAATTGGGACTTTAAATAACATTTAACTAAAAATAGTAATGTCATTAATATAAGGGAACATGCTCCCATGAAAATAGAAAATTTGTTGCAAAAGGTTGACCAAGTCAACCCTGTAACTTTGACTGATTCAGAGCTTGAACCTATCCTTTCATGGCCACTCAACTTTGGCCTGATTCATCTGCATCTCCTTTCTCTACAAGTTTCTGTTGTCCTTCCTCCCATACATCCATTTGGTGTCTGTACTTGAAGAAGCGCTTGATAACACCCTGAGTTTCTTCATCTCCAAGCCCACATGCATAGTGATTCACTACGTCTGCTATCTCGATCTCTTTTATGATCCTGGCTGGCAACCTTTAAAGTTTATTTGTGACTTTCTTTAGTCTCCCTATGAAATTTTGACATAAGACTAGTTGGTCAATGAAGTCACTATTGAAAGTCTTCATGACTTCATCATCCTGCTTCACCTAATCTTTAAAACTTTTCTTAATCTGATCCTTAGGAAGAGCATAAATATTTTCATTGAATTATTTGTAGTTGGCGTTGTCGAACTCCTCTAAGAATTAATTCAAGGCATCTATAATCTCCACTCATTTCTCCTCTAATTTCTTAATCAGATCTTGTAATAGTTGATACCTGGATTCCATGGCCTTTTGATATTTAAACAATTTAGAGGCATAATCAATCACCTCTTCCTGAAGGAACAAGTATGAAACATCCTCTCTAATGTCATCCATGTTGCCAAAGTTAGATTTAAATTATTATTATCCTCAGATAAGGATTTGTCCATCTTAGAAATTTTGATGTTTGTAACTGCAAATCATTATAAATCTCAATGACTTCCTTGATCAAAGGATTATCTTCCTGTAGAATTCTTTCCATCCATCCACTCACTGATCTCCCTTTCTGGCCTAGCTTCTCAAGCTCATGATAAGAAATATCATCTATTTTAGATGAAATTTTCATACCCATAGTATTTGAGATGTTAGTGGATGGAGTGGGTTGGGTTACTTTATGCAGCAGTGCAGTGAGCTACTCAACCTTGGCCTGAGCTCATCCTTGGTGGCCTTGTCCTTGTCATATTTATCCAAAAGGGCCCCAAGTGTACATCTTGCTTGGCTCCTTCATGAGTAGGCTTCCCCAATGAAAACTTTGATATCTGGTAATCTGCTTCTGTGATTGTTTCTTTAGTTTTCCCCTCAATGGGGGAAGCCACTTCTATCACACACTCTCTAGATGGATTAACCATCAGACTTGATACGGTTCTCATTCTCTTCGCCTATCTCTTAGGCATAAACTCCAATATGTTGAGATCTATAACGTCTCCTAGAGGAACCTTTTTATTTTTCTTGGGAGTCTTTCTAAACAACCATTCTAGTATGGCTAGAGCCGATGAAGATGGAGTGGCAGTTATGATACCTGAAGCATTAGTTAGAGTAAGATCACTAGAAATACCAGCTAATATCTGAGTAGAGGTAGCAATGATGGAAGGTGTGGATGTAAGGACAACCATATAAATTAAAAAGGTAATGTTGGGGGTTGTGATTGAAGAAAATGGAAGTGTTAAAGGAAGTGTAGAGCAAACGGATGACCCAATATTTTCCCCAGTTGATAGAACTAGAAGTGATGAGAATAATTGGGCCATAGAAGGGGAGGGGAAAGAAGAAATGATGGTGAAGGTGGAAAGAACTGATATTAGAAGTGATAATGGAGGAAGGAGAAGATGTGATGGATCCTAGATGACACTAGGAGAGTCATTGACTTCAACTGCTTCTGTCACTGGCACTATAGGTGATGCAATCTTGGGAGCAGCAGACTTAGAGAGAGATGAACCACCAACAACAAAGGAAATATTCTTTGGAATTGTAGGAACCCTTTGAGTCAACCTCTTACCTTTAGTGGGTGTTGGTTGGTTTATTGCTGGTGTAGCCCCTATATTTGTAGGTTGATTTTCCCCTTTGGGTGAGATTCCCAAGGTAGTCAACCAACTGAAAGTCCTCTTTAGAATGGGTCCCGCCCTTTCCTTAGTATTGCTGCATTCTTCCACATACCAATCAACCCATGAAAGCGGTTGATTGGAAATATTATCACTCTTGTATGATGAATCTAGGACCTCATCATTATCCTGCATGTCCTTTGACACATCAGCCAAACCAAATTGCCAAACTTTGTCAAGGGTTAACCTTTCATAATCTCTTTGTCACATGATGTATTCATCCCGACAATGAATCCATATATATTCTAATTGGTTTATATGAGCACAGGACTAACCTATCTCCCCAAAATTACCCCAATGGTCAAAATTAGTCCGTGGATGAAAGGTCCATAGGGTTACCTCAGCCATTTCTGCATCAACATTTTTTGCCTTGTGAATATTTGGGCAAGAATACCTTCTAATCGAAATAGGGAAATGCATTCCCACTTTGTGACACATATTTTGGATTCAATGATAATCCAAAAACTAAAAAAATAATTCCAAAAGAATCCATTTATCAGTGGGGCACCTCAAAGAACTTACTTGGGGCACCTATGAAACCTGGAATCCGAATGTAGGTGAATGTAGGAAACTGAAATTAGATTGCTCCCCATTCTCACACCTCTTGGAAAGCCTTGTTGAAAACCATTCGATTGTATAGTTCTTTGTTAAAATGATAGAAGATGACAACAAAGAACGAATAAATGACTCTTCGAAATTCTTGGTCCCCTCATTCATAGTGAGTTAGGGATAAAAATCGTATATTTGGGAGGTGATGCGAACACCCCTAGCATTCAAACCTATAGCATATCCCATTACAAATGAAGCATATACCAAGAAAGATGTCATGTAGAAGGTCTTTGTTTCTGACACTTTTCCTAATTGATAGTGAATGTTGCTACTAATATGCTCCCCCCATCGGATAAACTTGTCATTCTTCTTGATAGTTTCTATATACAAAAACATCCATTCCTGGAATTCCTTTGTAGAAGGAAGACCTGAGACTCTACTTAATAAAGCACAATAAGATCGTTGACTTCCTAAATAAAATCTGATCGATGTATAGTTTTGGGTAATTTGGAAAAATTCTTAACCAGATAGGATTTCATCATAACCTTTGAGCATACTTCCTCTTTCTTATCCTAGTGTTCCACTACTATTTTTGGTGAAATTGTGGCGTAATATTGAATGTCTAGAAGTTTAAACAAATCCTCAAAGAAATATGGGTCCAAACGGATTACCACCTTATCATCACTATCCCTAATTGACATGGAGTCCTCATTAAAGTGGGTTGTTGTAGCTAAAACAAATTCTGGGCAATGCACAGATGTGAGAAAACTGGTAGCAAGGGCAAGACCACTGTCATAGATGGCCTACATCCATGGTTTCTTATTTGGAGCCTTTAATCTCTCTCGAAATTGGGAAGATCAATTTGTCCTAGATCAGTGTCCCCAATATTTCCTAAGTCGGAGGACAGGAAAGATTGGGGAGAAACCCCAAGAAATGAGTGTTTCATTGTCTCCTTCCCTTTGAAGTAGAAGTAGACATCAAAACCTGTGTTTCGGGAGTTGAATGTCATAGAAATTTTGAAAAATGAAAACAAAAAATCTCTGAAATTCCAAACTAGAAAATCCTGAAAGGAATCACCAAATCAAAATCCCCAAAAGAGTTTCACAAACTTGAGATGTGTATGCCAGGTTCTTCTATTGTCCTCCATAGTGCACTTAATGATTCTTATAAGATTCTTGTTGCTAGATTTGTCTAACCCATTTCCTGTGGGTAATAATTAGATGAAGTCTTGAGGTAAAATCCATTCTTGACGGCCCATTCACTTATCTTCATCCCGAGGAAAGACATGAC
Organism: Taxus wallichiana var. yunnanensis; assembly: GCA_018340775.1. Classification (NCBI taxonomy): domain Eukaryota; kingdom Viridiplantae; phylum Streptophyta; class Pinopsida; order Cupressales; family Taxaceae; genus Taxus; species Taxus wallichiana. The sequence continues at coordinate 459,132,747 of CM031238.1, read as the reverse complement.
ATTTTTGAGATAATAAAGAAAAGGAACACCAAACCTTGGCAACAAACTTTCTAGAAAATCCAAAACAACCTTTCATTACTTTATTTTAGGATGACTACCTCTGGCCCAGGTGAGTAAAATAATCTATGGTAGTAAGGACCCATTTATGCCCCTCGTTGGATGGAGGATTAATCATCTCGATGAAATATAAACCCCACTGAATGAAGGGTTGATCCACCTGAACGGGGCATAATGGGAGAGTTGCCAACCTCTGTTTTCCTATGAAAAGAGCACACTCTTTACATTTCCTCACCTAGATATGAGATTATTTGAACAAGTCTAGCCAGTAATACCTAGCTTGCATGATCTTGGTGGTGGTTGTTGTTGTTGCAAATCAAGCACCCCGGATGTTGATCAGATTTCTAGTTTGATCATCTTAAGAATCCAGTGTGATTTCACAACATTGAATCCTCCCTGCCAAGTGTGGGACTTGTAAAAATGGGAGATGAATCTCTAGATTAGAGGCTGGTTCCTCAACTCCTCTGATCAGATTTATCACTTACAAGTTGTAGAGGTTTAAATTCCTAATTCTACTCTAAATTCCAAAGGGATAAGGATAGAGAATGCAAAAAAACTAAAACTAATGCTAATAAGGTGATGCACCAAAGGAGTGGTGAGCATTTTTTACTTCTGCAGATTGACACAAATCATGGAAATGTAACAAAACATCATGCAAAAACTGATGACATGTAATGAAAGATCAGAAAGGAAGCAAACAACAGAAGCAGAGGATTGAAACTCATTCACAGAGCTTGCATTGTCATTTTAATATCAAAATACATGCATTACAACACCTGAGAGGCAAAAAATAGGTTGCAGTTCTTAGAAAAGGTCTGATATTCCACCAAATCACTTCCAAGGTGAAAAAGGGAGCCTGCTATACACAAAAAATGTTCAACCCTTTGAAAATGAGCCAAAACTGGCTTTTACAGTGCAAGGGACGAGCCCAGGAGAGAGAAATGCATGAAAACGTGGAAGGGATTCAACCATTGACAAAAATGCAATCAAAACAACATGGGCATCCTTACAAACCCATTCCCTAACATTTTTAGCCATGCTGGGAGAGAATGCGAGCCATTCTTCATTAAAAATGGTGGTTGAAATGTCATTTCTATCCATGACCACGTGCCAGAAGATTTTTTCAATTTTCTCTCTCTAAACTCCATCAAAATGCAAAAATGACCCTAGAATCTTGTAGAGAATTTTACCAACTTTCCATTGATATCAAGAATGTGAAAAACAAGCTCTGGATCGAAAGATATGGCCATTTGAAATTTTAGGGCAAAACAGGGCCAAATCGGATTGGCGGGCAAAAATTTGAATTTTTTCACCTTTTTTGCATTTGGGAAAAATTCCCAAAAATCCCTGCGCTCCGCCATTCCAGGTGCCACGTGGCACATTTTTATTGGGCGCGGGCCCATCCTGCTCCATTTTCCTCTGATTTTCCCTTTGGGAAATTTTCCAAAAATCCCCGCCGGGCCGGTGAGTTGAGGCCACGTGGCACATTTTTATTGGGCACGGGCCCATCCTTTCCAAATTTTCCCTTCGGTGTTTGACCATTTTCCCCTGTTGGACACATGGAAAAACCCCATTGGATGTGGGTTTTCCCCTTCAAATTTTTCATGTGGGCTTTTCCTTGATTTTTGGCGCCACCTGGACATGTGGCGAGATTCCATTGGCTCGCATTTTGGGGGTGGGATTTTCCCTTTGAAAATTTCCTTCATTTTTCCTTTGGGAAAATTTCCCAAATTCTCCCCACCTCCCACCGGTTTGAAACATGTCACAAAACATTACTGGCTGCGGGCCCTTGTGGCAAATAATTTCTTTTGTGCCAACACTTTGGGAAAAAATTTCAATTCCCCCGCGCTCCGCTTTCCAGCTTCGGTGACACATGGCGAGATATGATTGATTGGCGGGGGCGTGGGCCAAAATCCTTCTTTGAAATTTGGTGAAACACTTCACCAAAATTCCAACTTCTCCTCCGCACTCTAAAATTCTGGCTACATAAGACACGTGGCACGTTTTTATTGGGCGCGGGCCCTTCCTTCAAAATTTTCCATGCGCAACACTTAGCCAAAATTTTCAAATTTCCCCCCTGGACACGTGGCATCACCTGATTCGTCGGCGGGCCTACGGGAAAATATTTCCTCTTGAAATTTTTCCAAAACGCTTGGTAAAAAACCAAGTTCTCCTCCGACCCCCGCCACTTCCCTGGACACGTGGCGGCATCTTATTGGTCGGGCCTTTCAGGGGAAAATTTCCCACAAAAACTCCATCGAGCCATAACTTCAAAAATACATGGAGTTAGGAGGAAAAATTTACCTTTCTGGAAAGTTGAGAGAGAGCTCTATCCAATGGTGTCATTTCCAGAAAGTTTTGAGTGCCTGAAAAGCAAAAAATTATGTCTGAGGCACAAGAGAGGGAAGAATGAAAGGAGTTAGCCACAAAATGAGTAGGGGGGCACATTTTGGATAACAATTGTTTGTGTAGAGAAATGTCCTCCGAGATAGGCCATTGTGGAATTCCTCTAATACCTTGTTCACCTGTTCTGGCTTGACACAACGTAGAAGAACACCATTTAGATCCTTTTGGAAGAGAACATTATCTATCATGACATATGGAATAGATTGTAGATGGAAAGTTCATCTCTAGAATTTATTCATGTTTGGAGGATATATCCCCGAGAGAAGAAAATTCTTCATCCTAGTTGACCAATCAATCTGATCATTTCCTTCATCATCATGTAGAAGCATGACTTCTTCGTATCTTTGGTCTCCATGTCCGTGGCCAACTGTTGACATAACCCTTTTCCCCTGACAAGCTTAGTGACCTTGATGTGTACGTCATACTCCATTACTTTTGTAATCCACCCAACTCATTTCTCATTCATCTCCTTATTCAACAAAAAATATTTGATGCCAGGATGAGAAACCATTAAATGGATTTTGTTGTTAGACAATAGATGCCTAAACTTCTTTAGGGCTCGAATGACTGCAAAGACCTATTTTTCGATGAAGGAATATTTGAGTTCATATTCCTTAAGAGATTGACTGAAAAAGGCAATGGGCTGCTCCATTAGGTCATCATTTTGCTAAGTGAGAATTCATGAAATAATTTCCTAACCTGTGAAAGCATAGAGAATAAAATCCCTATCAAAACAAGGATTCACCAGTGTAGGAGCTTGGGAGATAACTATCTTGATGGCTTTGAAACTTTCTCTTCCCTCCTTCATCCATGAAAATGGAATATTATTTTTAAGAATGGCCGTCAATGGTTTTTCCAATGTTGTAAACTGAGGAATAAATCTCTGCACAAAATTTATAGTTCCTAAAATAACTGACACCCTTTTTATGACTTGGGAGGGATAAGGACATAATTGACTAAATCCTAGCTGGGTCAATAGACAAACCTTGTGCTGAAAATGATATGTCCCAAAAATTTCCTTCCTGCATTGTGAAAATGCACTTTTTCAGATTCAGTGAGATGCCAAATTCTCTACACCTTTGAAAAAATTTCCTTAGATGGGTGATATGATCCTCAGCATGTTTGGAGTAGATAGTGATATCGTCAAGGTAAACCAAGATCATATCATTGATGAGTCCCTTAAATGCCATATCCATGGCTCTCTGAAAGATGGCCCCTGCATTTGATAATCTAAAAGACATCTTGTTGTAAGCCTACGTGCCCCATTTGATGGTGAAATCCATCTTGAATTGATCGATTCTTGGACCAGAATCTGATTGTATCCTAAATATCCATCGAGCAAGGAAAATATTTGAGCCCCTGCCACTATTTGGAGGATTTGTTCCATTGAGGGGAGAGGGTAGTGGTCTTTCAAAGAGGTGTGGTTCAGGTCCTTGAAATCCACGCACAACTGAATTTCACCGTTATTTTTCCTTACGGGTACCAAATTAGCTACCCACGAAGAATGCTTGATAGGAAAAATTATACAAGCCTCGATAAGCTTGGTTAGCTCTTTCCGCATCAGTGGTTCGATTTTGGGATTAATTGGCCTCTACTTTTGATGAACTGGTTTGGAGTTTGGATCTAGTTCAATAGTATGTTGAGCCAAGCTGGGATCGAAACCATGCAAGTCCTTGTAGCTCCATGTAAAAATATCATGGTATTCCTAATCAGACAAAAGCCTCTTTCTCCTGAGTAGTGCATACCTTACCAATTTTCAGGACCTTCTTGCTTGCCACCTCAACCTCTTCAAAATATTCCTCTTTGACCACCATATTTGTGCTCTGTTTAGCTTGATCATCTAGATTAAAAATGGAGTCCAAAGTAACTAGGCCTTTTGGCAGCTTGTTTCCTTTCAACTGTATAATGTGATCACCGTAAGAGTTTTGGAGTTTATCCTGGTGTTTAGTAGTGAATTCTACTTCTTCTGTAGGAAGAGAATAATCCATTGATCACTATCAAAACCTTCTAACTACTCACATTATCTGGTACCATAGCATGAAACACCATTTTGACTGCCTGCTTCCCTTATTTCATGATGTTTATTGGTACGTCATATTGAGAACCAATGGTAGCCATCCTATTAGCATCTTGATTTTGTTTCCTAGGAATTGCATGAATTCGAAAGCTTCAAAATATTCTATCAGATCCCAAACCCAATTTTTGTATGACCACTTTGTAAATCATTTTTGATGCACTACGAGTCAGAACTTGGTGCACAATCAATTCACTATCGCCAAAGATAGTCAAGGTGTGGATTCCTCTTCATTGGGCCAACTGAATTCCTTGTATAAGAGCTTCATATTCAATGACATTATTAGTGTAACTGAACTACAACCGAAAGGAAGAGAAATATTTGTTTCCTTCTAGAGATACTAACATAACCCCTGTACTAGATCATTTTTTTACTTTGTGACCCATCAAAGAACATCTACCATAGTCCGTTTGCATCACTTGATGCCTTAACTAGATAAGGTACTATGGCATCTTCTTTATGAACGCAATATGTACCTAATCCAGTCTCCTCCAAGAACAATGACTGATTATTCATTTGCCAATAAATCAGCATAGGGGTCATATTGATGGTTTATGCTCACTTCATCAAGAATCATATCTAGAACCTCTTTGACAAGAGTAGTTGGCTCATGATCTGTATCCTCATCTTCATGGTCACAAATGGTGTAATTACCATTTATGGGTTTGGATGTGTACGGTTCCACGTGATTGTGACAGATTGGTTCTACCCTTATAGTTACCTTAGTCCCATATCGGGTCCTCAGGATCATATGCGACCAGTCTAATGACAAATAACCTCCCATTTTTGTGGTGAAATCCCATGATAAGAAGATGGAAAAGAGGGGAGGGAGATCAATGACAAATATATCCTGTGTGAAATTCAAACTAGGACATGCATGGATAGTAAGCTGAAGCCCCTTAATGACCCCCATAGTTTGGACTGTAGTACCATCTAGCTGAACAACCCCTCTTGAAATTGGAGCATATGGAATTTGTAGTACATCCGCGACCTACTTAGGCACCACGAAACTATTGGCTCTAGAATCGATCATACAATTATGCACAAAATGGTCACCAATAATCAGTGAGATATAAAATGGTGGAGGCTTGTTGGTATTAGCATGTATTTTTGTCTCGAGTTGGCATGATATGGTTTCTAGTGCTACTTCTTTACCCGATGGTCTATTAGTAGTGCCAAAGTTATTCAAATCCTCTCGTAGAAAGTTCTTTTGAGAAGGAATCAAAAGTACATCACACATTATTATGCTAAAATTGGTCTTCTTCATTTGTTTCACGATTTGAATGGAATTGTTCCCAATTTGCTAATGCCTTTTGTGGCATTGGGGTCTTCCTTTGGATAATGCTTATTGGGTACTGTGATACTCGACATCCCATCTTTCTTTGTAGTCTAATCCGTGGATACTTCTGATGATTTCTTTCTCATGACTTTATCATCGGTGCACTGTGTTGGGGCACGAGAAGTGGAAGCCTGATCGGTATTAGAATAATGTGGGTCTATTTCCCTTTTCTTAGAACGTGTGTTAGATGCTATGGTGGAGGATTTAGTATTTACACCACAAAATTTCTCTGCTTGCCAATTTAGTAATGTGATTTCATCAGGAGCTTGATCTTGGATTTCTGAAGTGGATGGTCTAGCAGATGATTCAGTTGGAGTGGTTATACTTTGAACCATGAGGGCTTGACTCAAGACTCCATTTGGGTAGATATTCTAATTATGGGGCTGAGAACAAGGGTAGCACCATTCATAGTCTTGGATGAGGTTGTTCTGGACCGAGACTATAGCTTGGGAAGAACTGGTAGTAGAAGGGTTCCAAAAATTCAAAGGTTTTATATTCATAGCATTTGTGCTTGTGGCCTAATTTTTGTGGCTGATCATTTCCATGGAATGGAGGATGGTTCATCTGATATTGGGGTTGAAAGGGGTGAGAATACTGGGACTACTACCTCTTCATTGCTATGAGTTCATTCCAAAAGTTTGTAATAGTGACTTTACCTTAGCCAAATCATTTGAGGGATTGGATGCATGCGTGGCTACTAGAATAGAAGTTGTCGACACTGGGCAATGATCGGTTTTGTTGGCCTGCAAGTTTTGTAAAAATAGGAATGGGAGGCCTAGGAGCAATTTTACCTACTTGAATCAAGTAATTTTCAGCTTGTACGACAAATTCATAAGCATTAGGGATAACGGTCCCCATATGGATGAATCATGATGGTGACATCACTATTTAATGCCCATAAGTAATATAGAAATGCGCTTTCTAGGAATGGCCTTACATGTTTTGGGATCCATTTCCAAGTCTTGTCAAAATGGAGGTTGAAATCGCTCACATGCTCTTAAGGAGACAACTTGATAGTATGCAATTGTTCAACAAGCAAGAGATTATCCCTTTTTCTTCAAACTGTTTTACAACTTCATGCCTAAATTATTCCAAGCGGTGATGGATCTAGCAGCTAAACTCTTGAACCATTGAAGTGCTCTGCCTTTGAATGAAGTAGTAAGGAGTCCAAATGCCATGTTATCTTCTGTGATACTGTGTACTATGCAGATGCTAGATACATCCATTATGTTCTTTTGAGGTGAAACATTAGTTTACCTAGTGTAAAACGGTAAATTTTTTAAGGCCGATGCCAGTATGGCATCTCTTTGTGCTAACAACAAAGGACTGTTGGCATTGAATGGAGGAAATGTATTGGCTGCCATGAAATTCAAAATATGGTTGTGTCTTGATGGGAAAAAATGTCATTTAAGAGGAGTTGCATGTCCTCTATGAGGTAAAGAAACAACTAATGATATCTTGAAAGGTTTCTTTTCCTTCTTCTTGAGGAAGAAAAAGAAAGCTTTGTATGATTATAATGTTTCTCATTGAAGAAGCTCTTGTGTGAATTATTCGCATAAGTTGATGTACTAAAATTTGAAATCCAGAGAGATGGAGTCACCAAGTACCTTTTGTCAATGGAATGATAAGAGAAGTACCAACTCTCTGTCCCACAAGGCGTGCCAAAAATTGTTGTCTCCAAATCACTACACCCATGAATGGCTTGTGAATTAATCACAAAATTCAGTTTGATTAGGACACATGGGATTACCCCTCAAGCTGTGAGACTTGTGCTTAAGGTGAAACTTTGGAGAAGGATGACTTCCTCTTCCTAAACTAAACACTACACTACTTCTGATGTAAGAAAGATGGCTAACTAGACCTATGCTAACATTTCATAGGATTAGGGAGAGAGAATACAAGGAAATAAAATCTATGCTAAAAGTGTTCATGCACCAAGAAAATGGATGTTCAACTTCTAGAAGGGTTAATGTGGGTAGGATTCTTGCATCATTGGCCACCTTCACCTATTGCAACTTGGAAAGGGTACAAAATACCACAGACTGGAAGCACACGTTCCTTCGTTAAAATTTAAACATACATAATAGAAATATCAGATTTGATTTGATACATAGGTAATTTATCAAGAGGATAATCATAAGCACATGTCAAACATCCAACTAAGCTATAATAATAATGCAACTCTTAATCAACAGAAGGAAAATATTTTCTCACAACTGAAAAAAGGTAATCACACTATTCTTTTCACAATATGAAACAGATAATCTAAAATAAAGGTAAATTAATCAATAATGCTAAGGAATCACATTCACAAAGCATACAATGACTAATCATTCAACACAATAAAACAAATCTTCAAGTGCAAGGTATAACTCTGAATATAATTAAAATGTTTCAACAAGTCTCTGGAAGCACTCTTCCAAGCTTGAAGAGCAACGTCACAAAAATATCTAAAAATATGTATATCCCAAATAATGGAAGCATTCCACTATTTATAAGTTCTTAGGCTGAGCTATTTCAGCTGGGCCTTTAACTAACATTTAACTAAAAATAGTAATGTCATTAATATAAGGGAACAGGCTCCCATAAAAATAGAATTTTTTTTGCAAAAGGTTGACCAAGTCAACCCTACAACTTTGACTAATTCCAGAGCTTGAACCTTTCCTTTCATGGCCGCTCGGCTTTGGCCGATTCATCTAATCTCTTTTCTTTGTAATTTTCTGCTTTCCTTCCTCCCATACATCCATTTAGTGTCTCGTACTCAAACAAGTGCTTGATAACACCCTAATTTTCTTCATCTCCAGGCCCACATGTATAGTGATTCACTACGTCTATTGTCTTGATCTATTTCGTGATCCTAGTGTAGAAAACCATAATTACACCTGAGAAATTTAAATAAATAAATTGCGCTAATTATCCCCCTTCTTGAAAATTGGTGACATATCATTAATAAGTGCTCATATTCCCTCTTATTGTCATTAATTAATTACAATACGCTAATTGATTAAGTCACCTATCTAACTAACATCCCGATTAACGATCTTCCGTTAATTATTCACCCCTTCTATCTAGAATAATTAATTATTATTAATTAATTAGCTCTCCCTTCCATTTAACCAATAAATCAATATTTAATTGATTTAATCCCCTTCTAATAGCCTAAATCATACTAATATTCCTCTAATTAGCCTCTATAAGCTTACATCTACCTATTAGTTAATCACCTTTGATTAATTAAAGCACCCTCCAACTCTCATGACTTGTTAGCATAAATTAAACCCTTCTAAAGTAAGGTTACCTTTTATAAAGCAACCTTATCCATTCCTAATCATGTTTTACCTTTATCCCACATGCAAAGGGATGAAGTGTTTCCTTTATCCATTGGGCTATATAAGGATCCCTCCTTCTACCTTTATACCTACACCTAAACTTCTTGAGAAAGCAAATGCAAAGCATATAGCAAAATAGACTAAGAGCTTGCCTTTTGTTTTCTTGAGAGTTCATCATCTTGAAGAGTTAAGCCTCTTTCCTAAGTGCTTAGGTCATATGGGAGGTGTCAAAAGGGTCTTGTAGCCCAACTTTGACAAGCCCTCATTCCTAGGTTCTTGGAACACCAAAGACAACCATTTTTGATAGCCATGGAGCCTACATAGGTCCATTCATTTATTTTTTGTTAGAGAATAGAGGATTTAGATGCTTAACATTGTTAGTTTCAAAGTTTTGTATATTGATGAATGTTAGCATCTAACCTTGTTCAATTCTTATCATGATGGTGCTTAGTAGTTTGTTTAATTTTTGCTAATTAAGGCTATTAGGTGTTAGTCTTTGTTTACATTAGCATTAGTTTAAAAACAATTCATGCACACTCATAGTTGGTGGTATGATTTGAACGCTTCTGATCCAAATTATTATTTGAGTTCACCCCACTCTTCTTCTAATTCTAATCCAAAATTTCCTCTTCTTCTGAGGATTACAATCCAAATATTTCCTCTGACTCTTCTGATGATTCAGATCCAAACTACTATTCAGATTCATCTAATTTGACTCCTAAGTCATCTAATGTGACTCCTATGTCATGGTCCTCCCTATCTTCATAGGAACCTCTTCATCATACATTTAATATGAATCCTACATCACAGTCCTCCCTTTCTTCACAGGACCCCTTTTATTAGTCGCCTCGACGATGTCTTCTTCCTTTGAAGATACATGTGACTCCAAATCCCTCCAATCAAACATCTAATACAATTCTTAAATCATGGTCCTCTCTTTCTTTGCAGAACCCTTATTATTATTCATCGATGTGATTCTTGAATCACGGTCCTCCCCTGTTCTTTGCAATACCTTCTTCATCAATCACCCCTAATAAGTCTTCCTCCTTTGAAGATTCGTGTGACTCAAAGTCCTTCGAGAAAAATGTCTGAATCAACCCATGCATCACAATCTATAGAATTTGGACTTAATCCTACTATTTTACATATGACATACCATTGTATAGGTAGGTCCACACCACCTTCTTCTACTCCTGAGACATCTAGCTACACATCTTCTTCATCCCCCACATCATTTTCTTATATCAATCATCATAAAAAATATTCTAATTCTTCCACACCAATTGGATCTCTTTCTTCCAATCAACCCCTGGTGGTTGATCAACAACTCATACCAATTGATCTCTTTTAGAATGAAGAAACAATCAGGTAATTTATAGGGGCATATGAAGATATTCCTTTAGCAGATTACAAGAAAGGATTCTCTTTAAACTTTTATGTGTCTGCATATTGTGAGGAAAAGGTTGATTCCTTTTATCAAGAAATGGAGGAAGAGCCTCAGGTCATGCAAATTGACCCTCCTCTCATTATTCCATCTTCACATTCTTCATTATGTGATGAAAATCCTTGGTCTTGCATTGATCCATGGCCTATCTTCTCATCACCCAATAACTCTTTGTCTATCATAATTCCTTAATCAAAATCTCTTATGGGGTCAACGCCAAGTAGCCATTCAAATTTATCTAGGTGTGGGTCACCTTTCGGTAGTCCTCCCTCTATTATTTGTGGGAAATTTTTGAGTAGTCCACTATCTTCTATATTTGGGGCACGTCCAACTAGCCACTTATCTTCTATGTATGGATCACCCCCTGGGTAGTCCATCATCTTCTATCATCTTCTATTCTTGGGCCACATCCTAGTAGCCCTTCATGTTCTATCTATGGGTCATGTCCTAGTAGCCCTTATTCTTCTATTCTTGGGCCACATCCTAGTATCCCTTCATCTTCTATCTATGGCTCACCTCCCAGTAGCCCATCTTCTTCAATCCTTGGACCGTATCCTTTTTGTCAATCACATCATCCTTCTACCAGTGACTATGGAAATCTCACCATCATTTCTCTCATTCCTATCATCAATCGTAAATGTTTTCTTTCTTCTCCTTCTCGAGGTCAAAAAATTCATAAGTCAGCTTATAAGAAACCCAAATAGGTTCATTATCAAGCTTAGGTCAAAACTTCCAAGAGCTCAAAATCCCCCAACAACTTGAACAATCTCAAAGTTGTAAATCAAGTGTGATTCAAGAATGCACATCAACGTAACCATCAAGTATGTGCAAAGTGCATAAACCTCTGGATAGGGAACTCAAGCTCCCACATACAAAATCCATGTTTCAAGATAAATCACAGTCCTTTGTTGAGTGTGAACTCACCACGATCATTGAGATTGGGGAAAACATGACTCTTGATAAACAAACACGCCTAGTCTCCCTTATCAAGGAAGTTGCAAACATTGTTGTTGGATCTTACCACACATAGTGACTTTGTTAGTCCTAACCTCTTAAAACTGTCAAAAATCTAAAAATAAAAAACAATTCAAAAATACAAAAAAATCATTGAGAAAACACAACAAAAATCAAAGGTACAAAGATCAAACATTGCAATCAGGTGTTACGTACACATGGATATTTCTTTCTTCCCTTCCTTTCTATTCTTCTGCAAGTCTTCCTACCATTTTCATCCCTTTGGTGATATTTTGGTTAGCTTATTTGCATGCATTTTGTGACATTTATCTCTATGGTATCTGTTTGACCTTGGTCTTTTATCACCTTGGTAAATTAAAGAATGACCAACCTCCTAGAGATCTTATCACATTCAACATCTAATAAACTTGTTGCAAAAAAGTTTTGGACATATTTGTTGACACTAGCCAATGTCATCATCGCAATCCCTTCCACCTCCTTCCATCAAGTCATTTTTGGTTCTTAACCCCTTGTCAAACAAGAGAGCTGAAATAAGTTTTCAGAAATCAACAGAATCAAAATCAATTAATCAAAAAGTAAAAGCTAAAAGAAAAAACAAATTGATATATAACTCTCTCTTGGGGTATTTCTAATAATATCTATTGGGGCTATAGACACCTGACTAGAAGTAGAGCAATGTTGTGATTAGAATCAAATACATTTTTGTCGAGGCTATAGATGTCTAGATGGAAGTGGAGCAATGTACGACTATCCTTTCACCATCCATTCACACAATCACCTTTCACAATCAATCATCCCTACACATTGGCTAGGGTGTATTCACTTATTATCTATTAAATCTTTCCTTCAATAGGTAATAAATTCCACGTGCACACACCGGATCTCTATGAGTAAATAGGATTAGTATGTTACCAAGTGTCTCTTTTTGGACCTTGTTCAGACTCTTAATCTAGTCCATATTTTGTCTCACGATTTCTGCCTTTGGCTAATCACTTCTTCATCGCAAGGATTCTAAGCTACATTCATATCATTCACATCACTCTTCTACTTCATTCAGAATAGCCATGTGTATAAGATTACTTGTTTTCCATTTTTACGGACACATTTTTCACCTTTCAAAAAAAAATCTTCTCCTTCCTTTCTATCATGTGATTTTAGGCCAACTTACGCTGGGGGCATCCTTGCTTCTTCCCAAAACTTCTTTGGTTTATGTTCATCATCATGTTGAACCTATCCATAATGGCCTTGGGTCCCACTTCTACCTATGAAGAGTTTTCCTTTGAATACTCCCACCTAATTGTTGGGGAATTTTTGCATCTTCACCTTTCTCACATGCATGTGGCCTTATGCCCTTGTACATCCCATCTATTGCTGGGGGCATCCATGCTTCCTCGTCTTCCTGTACATAGTTTTAGAAGCATTCAAATCAAAAATGGTTGTCTTTGGTTTATGTTCATTATCATCATGTTGAACCTATCCATAATGGCCTTGGGTCCCACTTCTACCTATGATTAGAATTAGAAGAATAATTTGGAAATGTTTGGATTAGAATTAGAAGAAGAGTGGGGTGAACTCAAATAATAATTTGGATCGAAGCGTTCAAATCATACCACCAACTATGAGTGTGCATGAATTGTTTTTAAACTAATGCTAATGTAAACAAAGACTAACACCTAATAGACTTAATTTGAAACTAACAATGTTAAGCATCTAAATCCTCTATTCTCTAACAAAAATAAATTAATGGACCTATGTAGGCTCCATGGCTATCAAAAATGGTTGTCTTTGGTTTATGTTCATTATCATCATGTTGAACCTATCCATAATGGCCTTGGGTCCCACTTCTACCTATGATTAGAATTAGAAGAATAATTAGGAAATGTTTGGATTAGAATTAGAAGAAGAGTGGGGTGAACTCAAATAATAATTTGGATCAGAAGCGTTCAAATCATACCACAAACTATGAGTGTGCATGAATTGTTTTTAAACTAATGCTAATGTAAACAAAGACTAACACCTAATAGCCTTAATTAGCAAAAATTAAACAAACTACTAAGCACCATCATGATAAGAATTGAACAAGGTTAGATGCTAACATTCATCAATATACAAAACTTTGAAACTAACAATGTTAAGCATCTAAATCCTCTATTCTCTAACAAAAATAAATGAATGGACCTATGTAGGCTCCATGGCTATCAAAAATGGTTGTCTTTGGTTTATGTTCATTATCATCATGTTGAACCTATCCATAATGGCCTTGGGTCCCACTTCTACCTATGAAGAGTTTTCCTTTTAATACTCCCACCTAATTGTTGGGGAATTTTTTTGCATCTTCACCTTTCTCACATGCACGTGGCCTTATGCCCTTGTACATCCCATCTATTGCTGGGGGTATCCATGCTTCCTCGTCTTCCTGTACATAGTTTCAGAAAACTTTCAAAATCAACCAAAACATTCAAATATGTTATAAAATCATCAAAAACATTCAAATATGTTTAAGAAAACTTCTAAAAATTGAAAATCATCCTACAAAATGTCGCTCTTTGGTTCTCACTTGTTCATGTGTACAACTTGTGGATCATCTTGATCTACCTCCATCAACAAAATCTAGGCTACTTACTTCATCTGTACTCTGGGGCACAATGAGTTGTCTGGTACTATTTCATAGTGCACATTTATTTTTCATCGAACCAAGTGTCCTTCGTTATTCCCCTCGCATGTATCCTTGCTTGGGGCACCATCATCAACCCTTGTCGTTAATTCACATAGGTTGTAACTAAAGCTTGATAATAAAAACATTACATTATGTTTCTCTTTGTTAGTTTAGTTTGTTTACTTTCTCGTATTGCATTGCATTTTGTATGTTGCATAGAGTTAGGCATCTTTCACTTTCTCATATTGCATTGCATTTATTATGTTACACGGAGTTGTTGTTTTCAGCAATGGACAATCGTTCGTAGTATGGATTTTCATGTCATTCTACTTTTGTCATATGCTTATATTTTTCATAGGGACTGATGACGTAGATCTCTTGGCAATATGATGACATCAAAATTATTCCAATACGCAGTGTCACAGAGGCTACGCTCTTCTCTCCCCTCCTCCATATTTCTCTTGCATCACTTTTCTCTCACCCCTAGTCTTCGCCTTACCAGGGCATCCCGCCTCTTTTCATTCTTCTATATATCTCTCAAATTTTTGATAATCGATCATTTTCCTTCATCACCCTATCGACACTCGAGGGGGCATCTCTCCTTCCTACTAATTTTTCTTCTATCCCTTCAAAATTTCTTCCGTCTACTATCTTTGAAGTGGTGTCACTTACGCCACCCCAAAGAGGGGAAAATGTAGACACCCATAATTACACCTGAGCAATTTAAATACATAAATTGTGCTAATTATCCCCCTTCTTACAAATTGGTGACATATCATTAATAAGTGCTCATATTCCCTCTTATTGTCATTAATTAATTACAATACGCTAATTGATTAAGTTGCCTATCCAACTAACATCTCGATTAATGATCTTCCGTTAATTATTCACCCCTTATATCTAGAATAATTAATTATTATTAATTAATTAGCTCTCCCTTCCATTTAACCAATAAATCAATATTTAATTGATTTAATCCCCTTCTAATAGCCTAAATCATACTAATATTCCTCTAATTAGCCTCTATAAGCTTACATCTACCTATTAGTTAATCACCTTTGATTAATTAAAGCACCCCTCCAACTCCCATGACTTGCTAAGCATAAATTAAACCCTTCTAAAGTAAGGTTACCTTTTATAAAGCAATCTTATCCATTCCTAATCATGTTTTACGTTTATCCCACATGCAAAGGGATAAAGTTTTTCCTTTTCCTTTGGGCTATAGAAGGATCCCTCCTTCTACCTTTATACCTAAACCTAAACTTCTTGAGAAAGAAAATGCAAAGCATATAGCAAAATAGACTAAGAGCTTGCATTTTGTTTTCTTGAGAGTTCACCATCTTGAAGATTTAAGCCTCTTTCCTAAGTTCTTAGGTCATATGAGAGGTGTCAAAAGGGTCTTGTAGCCCAACTTTGACAAGCCCTCATTCCTAGGTTCTTAGAACACCAAAGACAACCATTTTTGATAGCCATGGAGCATACATAGGTCCATTAATTTATTTTTTGTTAGAGAATAGAGGATTTAGATGCTTAACATTGTTATTTTCAAAGTTTTGTATATTGATGAATGTTAGCATCTAACCTTTTTTAATTCTTATCATGATGGTGCTTAGTAGTTTTTTTAATTTTTGCTATTTAAGGCTATTAGGTGTTAGTCTTTGTTTACATTAGCATTAGTTTAAACACAATTCATGCACACACATTGCTAGCAACCTTCAAAGTTTATTTGTGACTTTCTTTAGTATCCCTATGAAATTTTGACATAAGACCAGTTGGTCAATAGAGTCACTATTGAAAGTCTTCATGACGTCATTATCATGCTTCACCTAATATTTGAAACTTTCCTTAATATGATCCTCAGGAAGAGCATCAATATTTTCATTAAAGAATTTGTATTTGGTGTTTTCAAACTCCTCTCGAGATGTCATTCAAGGCATTTGTAATCTCCAGTCATTTATCCTCTAATTTATTAATCGATCGGTAATAATTGACACTAGAACTCCATGGCCTTTTAATATTCAAACAATTTAGAGGCATCATCAATCACCTCTTTCTAAAGAAGCAAGTATGAATCCTCCTCTCTAATGTCACTCCATGTTGCCAAAGTTAGATTTAAATTATTATTATCCTCACAAAAGGATTTTTCCATCTTAGAAATGGTGATTTTTGCAACCTACAAATCATTATAAATCTCAATGGCTTCCTTGATCAAAGGATTAGCTTCCTGTAGGATTCTTTCCATCCATCCACTCACTGATCTCCCTTTTTGGCCTAGCTTCTCGAGCTCATGATAAGAAATATCATCGATTGTAGATGAAATTGTCATAGCTATAGTAGTTGAGACGTTAGTGGATGGAGTGGGTTGGGTTACTTTACGCAGATAGTGCAGTGAGCTGCTCAACCTTGGCCTTGAGCTCATCCTTAGTGGCCTTGTCTTTGTCATATTTCTCCAAAAGGGCCCCAAGAGTAGTGTGTACATCTTTCTTGGATCCTTCATGAGTAGCCTTCCCCAATGAGAACTTTGATATCCGAGTAATCTACTATTGTGATTGTTTCTTTAGTTTTCCCCTCAATGGGGGTAGCCACTTCTATCACATGCTCTCCAGATGGATTAACCATTAGACTTGATACGGTTCTCAGTCTCTTAGCCTATCTCTTAGGCATAGACTCCAATATGTTGAGATCTATAACATCTCCTAGAGGAACCTTTTTCTTTTTCTTGGGAGTCTGTCTAAATAACCATTCTGGTATGGCTAGAGCCAATGAAGATGGAGTGGTAGATCCAATACCTGAAGCATCAGTTAGAGAAAGATCACTAGAAATACCAGCTGATTTACGAGAAGAGGTAGCTGTTGTCGCCAAATCACCGCACCCTCCGAATGGCTAGAATGTGAAAAGGATGTTCGGTGTGATTGGGACACATGGGATCACCTCTCAAGCTATGGGAATTGGGCTCGAGGTGAACCTCCAGAGAAGGCCAGCTTCCTCTTCCTAAACTAAGTGCTATACTACTCCTAGTGTAACAAAAATGATTATCTAATCCTATGCTAACATTTTCATGGGGTTTTAGGGAAAGAGATTTACAGAAATGAAACTATACTAGGGATGGTGATGCACCAAATAAAGGGTGTCTTTAGACTTGGGAAGGGTTAATTTGAAGAGGGTGTGTGCACCACAGGTCAACTTCACCTACTGCAACTTAGAGAGGGTACAGGATACCACAAACTAAGAGACACGCGTTCCCTTTGTTAAACTTTATCAGACCGAGAAATATACCAGTTTCCCAGTGAAGAAGGATGAACTCAAGAAGGGTGAACAGACACCACAACTCAACTGCATGCAATACTTCACCACTCGATAAGCACAGAACTCCAAGAACCTGCAATAGAACTTAAACTTGCACAGTGTACCTGCAAGTATGAGAAAGGCACAAAGAAGCACAGAAGGATGAAAGGACCGAGATTAGTCACAAAACACACACTTTTATTTCTTCAATAACATGCACAATGCATCATACATTCAGAAGAGGCAATAGTTGCCATTACAGTCTTGAAGAGGAGGCTTGAAAGTTCTCTCAACACACAAGAACAACTTGCAGAAGAGAGAGGATTCTTGAAAAGTATACACTTGCCTGAGATATCTAACTGTCCAACTTGTCTGAACTATTGGAACCCTTTGAAATGAGCTTCCAACTTACATTTATAGAAGAATATGTGAGAAAGAAGAGGAAATGGTCATAATTACATTCCTAAAATGAAGGCCCATGATGTATTTATTACAGTTAGTTGAACCACCTGAGAAGGTTCCATCATGGGTCATTAATTACCTGATGACCTAGTCTTCTTAATTAATTAAAAGAATATTTAAATAAAATATTTAAATAATAATAATAAATATTATTATTAAAATATTTAAATAATAATAATAAATATTATTATTAAAATATTAATTTAATTAACATAATGTTGGGACCCCCCCGTTGACCCGTTTGACTTGAAGAGGAGGGGGGTCCATGTGGATAGAGTCTGCACAAATCTCAACTCGGTGAGTTTCGAATCCTCTAACTCGGTGTTGCAATCGATTTTGAACCCCACACTAACTCTTTCCTTGCTTTGGTAATCGGGCTCTTTTGCATTGAGTCCTTCGAATGGCGAGCTATCAAACTCGATTCTTATCATTTTCCTCTATTAACTCGAGGCCATTTATGCATTCCATGTTCAAACTTCATGAAACATCACCACGAGCTCCCTGCGAAGTCACCGAGCTCTTCATCCAGCAAACGATCTTACCTTTCCTAGGCTCAAACTCACTTGAATACCGAGCTTAACCCAATATTTCTAAAAAGAATGGTTTTACCACAATGCTCAGGATTCTTCCTCATCATATAACACTTGTAGTAAGAATGTTTTGGATTTTCCATAATAAGCACAATTTGTACCTTCCAAACGATGAGAAAATGCCATTATCAATAAAGACCTAGTGCTGCCATGATGATGACCCAGGCTCATGCCCGTAACATGTCGATAGACACCCTTGAGACTGATTTTTGGCCAAAAAGCCCTTCGGTATTTTGGCAGTGCATTTGGCAATCTCGGCTCCAATCAACAATTATGCCACTATTGGGATCTTAGTATGGCATAGGTAGCTATGAGCTACACCATATACTCATTTTTCTAGAAACTAAAAAGATCCTTTATGTTACAATCTGCAACACATAAAAGAAGCCCTTCAAAAAAAAATACATTGAACAACTGGGGCAACCAAGAGGACCTTGGAAAAATGTATAGGTAACAACCATATGAATTCTTCCTTAGTCGTGGATCAAAGCTAATAGAAATAAAGCTAGATAAAATTAGCTTGAAACTACAGTATAATCGTCCATTTGTTAAAAACAAGTTTCTCTGAACCTGGTAAAGGAATACTTTTATTGTCTGATTGGACGCACATAATGGAAGGGTATAAATATTGCCTACTACCCACAGAGTTTCTCAAAGAGACCATTTACAAGTGACAAGGATGTAGCATGCAAAACGGCCAACCAGGTATTTCAGAGTTGACCTTCACATTCAATTCGTTTCAGGAGAAGAAATGCTGAGCAATATGAATCGTTTCATTCTGCACCATAATAAACCAACATCTCCTGATTCAAGGAAATTTTATGAAGCCTCGAATAGCGTGACTCCAATCCATCATACACGGAAGTGAATATTTGTTTCCTGCAGCTGCCATAGATCCGAGTTCAGAATAAGGATAAGCCATAGTTGGACAACCTACTTGCTGGAAGCATTCAAAAGGCTTCTACTGTACTACAACATGCCCTGATTCTTGTGTGTGGGAGCTTGTCTCATGACCACATCAAGTTTAGAATTATACAGAGGATGAGGAGAAGGTCGTGGCAGCTGGGAGAAGTATGCTGGCATAGGTGAACTGATCAGGTCGGACATCTGTTTGTTGCATTCGGTGAAACAGTATCAACGCTTCGTGAGGAAACGCGTGTCTTCTGTAAGCTGCAATTATGGTATTCCATGAGAAGGTGTCTCTTTCATGTGAAAGCATATTCCTGGAAATGCAGGTCCGCAATAGTTGAAGATATGTAGACGGGTTTACAGGGATGTTATGCGTGGTAAGCAGAATGTGTGGAGCCTCCTTCACCTATCTCCGTGTCATACTCGATTTTGGCCAGGCTAGACCACCACGTCCAATCCTGTTAAACACTTCAACTGTCTCATTCCCACGTTCCCCGACTTACCTTCCGAGTGACTCACACAAAGACTCGGACCACTTCAAGCTACATGGAATTCTATTTACATGGCCCGTGCGGAAGTCTCATGATGGATAGCCATCGTAATATTTCCGCACTTGGCAGTTTGATCCGATTTCTCCCCTACGCGGAGTGAACAACATGGTTTACCAACCCAAAATTTCCACTTGGCGGTGCTTTCCCAAATTTCCACTATTCATTCCTTAGCGCGGGATTAACAGCTTGGACTGCCATCGTAATATTTCCACGCTCGGCATACTAGCTCCAAATCCCCGCGTAATGGCTTGGACACATTAATCCATGGGCCCGGCCTCAGCTTCACCACACAAACTTGGCAAGTTCATTCCTTATCTCCACAATTCCCACCAGCGCGCGGGATTTTCAGCTTGGCCTGCCATTCATAAAAATCCACTTGGAAATCAAGTGAAATATTTCCCATGCATGGAAATATCATTCTCTTGCCATGACACTATAATAATTGGCTATACGCAGCAGCTACAGGGTAGAGAAGTAAACTTTATCTCAGAAAATCAATCACCTCCAGAGAGAGTTAATTGCGACAGCTGCCACAGGGCGATCCCAAGGAACCGTTGGTGTTGGTCCTGATGTTCTAGTTGCATGCGACCACAGTCATGATCAGTTGTTGTAAAATCTTGCCGCTGTAGTAGAAGAACGAGATAAAGTTTTAGTTGAGTTGTCTCGCCTTTTCATTTTGGAAATTCTCTTCCATGGAAGAAGCTCGACCAAATCTTGAGGCAGCTATTGTCTCCATCGAGTCATTAAAACTGAATTCATATTCCAACAAGGAAGCATCAATCTCTCCATGTTGAATTAAACTAGGTCGAACTCATCATTTCTCTACCTCAATGAGCCAACCATCGAAACATCCTCCGCTCCTATCGAGACTCTTTTATGACAAGCCAAACTCGGTTACTGAACTTACATTTCCTACTCATGAACTTGTCTAAGGCTTGTGATCTGAGTTATGACCAAGTTAGGACAAGGCACGAACTCCTCTGATGACTCGTCTCTTTATTCTTGATTTGACACTGTTTTAGCTCGACCGAGCTAGATAAGCTTATCAAACTCCTCGATGGCTCACATTCCAAAAAAATGAGCGATCTCACCTGATGACCAGAAGTGGGTCCCTGGGACCAATGTCGTGATTTGATAGTAATAAGGCCCTGTTTTCCAATTTTTCCATGTGCGTAAAATTGGATAACATTTTTGGCGACCTCTCGGGGATGATTGCCTGCTAAGCATGATTCCAGTAGCCTTAAGTCATCCATTGGGCATGGAGTCTATGTGGAATCCTGAAAGTAGTATGATTTTCTTTGAGCATTGCCGATATCCTAGACTTCCCTAGAATGCTAAGCATGAAGTATATTGAATCTGTTGAATGCTTGACATCCATGGAACACTGCAAAAATTTGAATGAAGCAAATTTTGAACTCTTATGGAAACCTTGAACCTTTCTTCTCCTTGACACCTTCCAATGATGAAACAATGTGTGAACAACACAAAACACAACAACAAGGAAAGCAAAACAACAACACACAACAATGTGCATAAGCACTTGGAGGAAAAAACCTAATTTAACTATACAAGGGGTGGAACACTTCTCAAAAAAAAGATTTGAAATTTATCCCATTCACATGAATGGGCAGTTCTTCTCCATTGAGCCTAGATAGACGGAACAAATTTTCCTCTTTGCAACTTGTGATGATGTATGGCCCACTCCAGAGAGCATCAAACTTGGCATGCCTGCCTAGTTTGGCCCTGTCTTCATCCCATTTGAGAACTAAATCTCCCTCTTGAAAATGCCTGTCGGACGCCTTCTTGTCAAAATATTTCTTAACTTGAGCTTGATGCTACTCCAAAGTTTTCATAGCCTTGTCTCGTACTTCCTTTAACTCCATGAGTTCAAGAAACCTTCTTGTCGCCGAGGATCACTCTCTATAACTTCAAGTTGATGAGCTAACTCTAAAGAAGGTAACTCCAATGAGAGTGGGAGTTTTCCTCTCTTCCATATACAAGAATGAAAGGAGAATTTCCGATGGCCCTTTTAGGTGTGATCCGATCTGCCCATAAGGCAGTCTTAAGCTGTGTATGCCAAGTCCTCTTGTTAGTCTCCATTGTGCACTTAATAATCCTTATGAGGTTTTTTGTTGCTAGATTCAGCCAATCCGTTTCCTTGAGGATAGTAATCGGATGAAGTTTTGAGGTATATACCATTTTTAACAGCCCATTGACTCAATTTCATACTAAGAAAAGCCAGCGCATTGTCTGAAATGACTGTAAACGGAACACCGAACCTCATCATTATACCCTCCAAAAAATCTAGAACTGCCTTTTCATTGCTCTCTTTTAATGCTACCACCTCTATCCATCGAGTAAAATAGTTTGTTGCGGTAAGGACCCACTTATGTCCATCACTGGATGGAGGATTAATCATTCTGATGAAGTCCAACCCCCATTGAATAAAGGGTTGATCCACTTGAATTGGATGCAATGAAAGAGCTCAACCTCGCTTACCTGTGAAAAAGGCACATTCCTTACATTTCCTTACCCAAAGATGGGCATCCTTGAATAAATCTGGCCAATAGTAGCCAGCTCGCATGATCTTGGTAGCTGTTGTTCGTGTAGAATAATGTCCTCCAGATAGGCCATTATGAAACTCTTCTAGTATCTTACTGACCTGTTCTGGTCCTATGCACCGAAGGAGGATGCCGTTCAAATATTTTCGAAAGAGAACACTATCTACCAAAACATATGGGATAGATTGAAGACGGAAAGTTCACCTTTGGTTTTTATCCATGTCTACAGGATATGCTCCCGAGAAGAGGAAATTCTTCATTTTGGATAACCAATCAGCTTGATCAACATTCTCATCAGTATTTAGGAGTGTCATGTCCTCATTACTTTTTGATTCCATGTCTATTGCAAGTTGCTGACATAAACCCTTACCTCGATAAGTTTAGTGACTTTGATGTGCATGTCATACTCCATTACCTTCGTGATCCATCCAAAGACGCTTTTCATTCATTTCTTTGTTCAAAAAAACTCCTTGACACCTGGATGAGACACCATCAGATGAATCTTGTTGTTGGACAACATGTGCTTGAATTTCTTCAAAGCTCGAATAACTACAAAGAATTGCTTTTCAATGAATGAGTATTTGAACTCGTAGTCTTTGAGGGATTGACTGAAGAAAGCGATTGGTTGCTCCATCGGGTTTTGTTTTGTTGAGTGAGGATCCCTGAAATGCTCTCTTGACCTGCAAAAGAATAAAGGATAAAATATTTGTCAAACTTGGGGTTCACAAGCATGGGAGCTTGAGAAATGGCTGTTTTGATGGCTTCAAAGCTTTCTCGTCCTTCCTTTGTCCATGAGAATGGCATGTTTTTCTTTAGCATGGTTGTAAGTGGTTTAGCCAATGTCGCGAATTGAGGGATGAATCTCCGCACGAAATTTATGGTTCCCAGAAAACTCTGGAGGCCCTTCTTGTGACTTGGGAGAGATAAGGACATGATTGAATGAATCCTAGCTGGATCGATTGATAATCCTTCTACTGAAACCACATGCCCCAACAATTTTCCCTCGTGCACTGCGAAAATACATTTCTTGGGGTTCAGTGAAACCCAAAATTCCCTACACCTTTGGAAAAATTTCCTTAGATGCGTGATGTGATCTTCTACATGCTTAGATTATATAGTTATATCATCAAGGTAAACTAAAATAATGTCGTTGATTAGTCCCTTAAATGCCATGTCCATGGCTCTTTGGAAAGTAGCCCCGGCATTGGACAATCCGAATGGCATTTTATTGTAGGCATACGTGCCCCACTTGGTAGTGAAAGCCGTTTTGAATTGATCAGATTCTTGGACTAGGATTTGATTGTAACTTGAATATCCATCGAGCAAAGAAAATCTTTGAGCTCCTGCCACCGTTTAAAGGATCTGCTCCATCAATGGAAGAGGATAATGGTCTTTTAATGATGCACGATTCAAATCCCTGAAATATATGCATAACCGGATCTCTCCGTTCTTCTTCCTCACGAGCACCAAATTGACTACCCATGAGGAATGCTTGATGGGAAAAATTATACAGGCCTCGATGAGCTTGGTTAGCTCCTTTCTCATTAGTGGCTCAATTTTGGGATTAATTGGTCTCTATTTTTGATGAACTAGCTTAACATTAGGATCCAGTTCGATGGTATGTTGTGCTAGACCTGGATCAAAACCACACAGATCTTTATAGCTCCATGCAAAGATGTCATGATACTCTTGACAAAGTTTGATGAAAGCTTCTTTCTCTTTAGAAGTACACACTTTTCCGATCTTAAGAAAATTTTCATTTGATACTTCAACTTCCTCAAAATATTCTTCTCTGACAACCATGTTAGGGCTTTGTCTTGTGGCTTGGTCATCTGAATTGAAAATGGATTCCAAAGTGACTAAACCTTTTGGTAACTTGTTGCTTTTCAATTGAATAATTTTCTCACCATATGACTCTTGCAACTTATCTTGATTCTTTGTAGGAAACTTTACCTCTTCTTGTAGGAAGAGGACAATTTGTTTGTCACTATCAAACACTTGCCAACTACTCACATTATCAGGGATTGCTGGTCGAACCACCATTTTAACAAATTTCTGCCCTTCTTTCATGATATCAACTAGTATGTTGTATTGTGAACCAATTGTAGCAAGCCTATCTACATCTTGATTTTGATCTCTAGGGATTGCATGGATTCCAAAAGCTTCAAAATCTTCAATCAGGTCCCAAACTCGATTCTTATATGATCTTAAAAGATCATTTTTGGATGCACTACATGCCGAAACTTGATGAACAACTAACTCACTATCTCCAAAAATAGTCAGGGCCTTGATTCCCTTCCTTTGGGCTATCTGAATTCCTTGCACAAGAGCCTCGTATTCAGCAACATTGTTAGTGCAACTGAACTGCAACTGGAAAGATGAGAAGTACTTATCTCCCTCTGGAGAAATTAACATAACACCAACACTAGATCCATTCTTACTTCTTGAGCCATCGAAGAACAATTGCCACAGTCCTTTAGAATCACTTGGTGTTTTGACAAGTTGTGGTATGATCGTATCTTCTTCATGGATACGAAGTAAGTACCTAATCTGTTTCTTCCAAAACCAAGCAAGCCAACTTCTTCTTCTTCCAATACATCAAAGCATAGGGATCATCTCGATGATCTCTACTTACTTCATCTATCAAAGTATCGGGACTTCCTCAACAAGGGTGGTTGGTTCATGATTGGCATCTTCCTCTACGGATCACCGATGGTGTAATTTCCATTTATGGGACTAGCAGTGTAGGGTTCTACATGATTATGGAAAATTGGTTATGCCCTTATAGTTACTTTGGTTCCGTATCGAGTCCGAGAATCATATGTGACCAATCAGCTGATAGGTAACCACCCATCTTGGCGGTGAAATCCCATGATAGGCAGATGGCAAAGAGGGGAGGGAGATCGATGACCGATATGTCTTGGGTGAATGAAAAACTTGGGCATGCATGAATGGTAAGTTGAAGTCCTTTGATAACCCCAACAGTCTTAACAGCTATGCCATCTAGCTGAACAACCCCTCTTGTAACTGGCACATATTGTATGCCTAGTACATCTGTAATTTGTTTCGGCATGACAGAGCTACTGGCACCAGAATCGATCATGCAATTATGTACCAGGTGGTCGCCAATGATCAGGGAAATGTAGAATGGCGGTGGTTTGTTTTCCGTAGGAATGATTTTCCCTTCCGGTTGACACAAATTTGTAGCATTTGTCACTCCATGGCTTGGTGATCCGCTGGTTGTACTAAAACTGTTCAGAGCTTCTCGCAACAGGTTTCTTTGGGAAGGGATTGAGAGTGCGTCCCACATGGTAACGCTCAGATTGGTTTTCTTCATTTGTTCTACTATGCTGAAGGGAATTGCTCCAACTTTGATGACACTTTTTTGGGCATTGGGGTCCTCCTTTGGAAAATGTTTGTTGGGTACCGTGATGCCTAGAGAACCATCTTTCCCTGTGGTGTGGCTAGCGGTGTTTCTAGTGATTTCTTTCCCACATTTTTATCAACTACCATTTGAAACCCAGGTTGAGAAGTGGATGCTAGATCAGCTTCGAGAGGTTGAGGCTCCATTTCTCTCTTTTTGGAACGAGTGTTTGCTGCCACTGATGAAGAATCTATATTTAATCCACAAAAATATTCTTCTTTCCAGTTTAGCAAAGCGGATTCTTTAAGTGCCTGCGGTTGATCTGCTGCTTCTTGTGTAGATGAATTGTTTGTTAACTCTGAAGGGGTAGATACACTTTGAACCATAAGGGCCTAGCTAAGAACCCCATTGGGACAAAGATTTTGATTGTGAGGTTGAGAGCAAGGATAACACCATTCGTAGTCTTGAACTAGATTATTTTGAACAGGTACTATAGCTCTAGATGAGCTAGCTGCAAGAGGGTTCGAAAGTTCAAGGGCCTGACATTTGTAACTTGACTTGTAGTTTGATTTTGAGGCTGATTATTTCCTTGAAAAGGAGGACAGTTAGCTGATACTGCTGATTTTGTGGCTGATACGGATGATTGTATTGAAATTGTTGCCTTTTGAGTGCAACGAGCTCATTTCCAAAATTTTGCAGTAGTGACTTGACTTCAAATAGGTCATTTGAAGAGGCAGGGGAAGATTGAGATGGTTGCTTAGAGTCTACTGGAATAGGAGCAATGATAGGCTAATGATTCGTAAGATCTGGAGAAAAGGGCATTGGTGGTCATGGATCTATCTTTCCAGCCTGAATGAAAGAATTCTCTGCACTTATGGAAACTTCGTAAGCATCAGGAAGTGTAGTCCCTCCCATGGACTAGATCATAACTGCTACATCGCTATTCAAGGCTCACAAATAGTACAAGAATGCATTATGCGCAGAAGGCTTTACGAGCACCGGAATCCTATTCCAAGTTCTGTGGAATCGGAAGTTGAAATCACTCATGTATTCTTGGGAAGCTCTTTTTATGGTAGTAAGTTGTTCCAAAAGTGATAGGTGATCACTTTTGTCTTCAAATTATTTACATAGCTTTTCTCCCAACTCGTCCCAAGTGGTTATAGTGCCAACACCTAACCAGGAAAAACCATTGAAGCACTTTTTCCTTGAAAGAGGTAGCAAGAAGTCTAACTGCTAACGTTGTCTTCGGTGATATTATGTACTACACAGATCTTGGCTACATCAAAGATATGCTCCTTTGGAGTAACATGAGTTTCCCCGTGTAGAAGGGTAAACTTTTGAGTGCTCCAACAGTATCGAGTCATGTTGAGCCAACATAAGAGGACCGCTTGCATTGAAAGGGGGAAAGACTTGGTTCCTCGCCATAGAACGAAAGGTTGATTTTCTGGGTGGAGAAATCTTCCGTAAGGAGGAGTTGAATGACCCCTACTAGGTAAATCTACAATCTGGGGATGTGGAAATGCCTCTTCGCTTCTCTTTGGAGGAGACAAGGAAAGTTCGATATCTTTGATACTTTCCTTTCTTTGAAGAAGCTCTTGTCTGAATTCTTCACATAAGTTATTGACCGAGATTTGGAATCCAGAGATATAGAGTCGCAGTACTTTGACTTGTGTAGGTCGAGAAGAGAAGTACCAACTCGGTCCCACCGGGTGTGCAAAAACTGTTGTCGCCAAATCACTGCACCCTCCAAATGGCCAGGATGTGAATAGGACATTTGGTGTGATTGGGACACATGGGATCACCTCTCAAGCTATGGGACTTGGGCTCGAGGTGAACCTCCAGAGAAGGCCGGCTTCCTCTTCCTAAACTAAGTGTTGTACTACTCCTAGTGTAACAAAAATGATTATCTAATCCTACGCTAACATTTTCATGGGGTTTTAGGGAAAGAGATTTAAAGAAATGAAACTATACTAGGGATGGTGATGCACCAAATAAAGGGTGTCTTTAGACTCAGGAAGGGTTAATTTGAAGAGGGTGTGTGCACCACAGGTCAACTTCACCTACTGCAACTTAGAGAGGGTACATGATACCACAAACTAAGAGACACGTGTTCCCTTTGTTAAACTTTATCAGACCGAGAAATATACCAGTTTCCCAGTGAAGAAGGATGAACTCAAGAAGGGTGAACAAACACCACAACTCAACTGCATGCAATACTTCACCACTCGATAAGCACAGAACTCCAAGAACCTGCAATAGAACTTAAACTTGCACAGTGTACCTGCAAGTATGAGAAAGGCACAAAGAAGCACAAAAGGATGAAAGGACCAAGATTAGTCACAAAACACACACTTTTATTTCTTCAATAACATGCACAATGCATCATACATTCAGAAGAGGCAATAGTTGCCATTACAGTCTTGAAGAGGAGGCTTGAAAGTTCTCTCAACACACAAGAACAACTTGCAAAAGAGAGAGGATTCTTGAAAAGTATACACTTGCCTGAGATATCTAACTGTCCAACTTGTCTGAACTATTGGAACCCTTTGAAATGAGCTTCCAACTTACATTTATAGAATAATATGTGAGAAAGAAGAGGAAATGGTCATAATTACATTCCTAAAATGAAGGCCCATGATGTATTTATTACAGTTAGTTGAACCACCTGAGAAGGTTCCATCATGGGTCATTAATTGCCTGATGACCTAGTCTTCTTAATTAATTAAAAGAATATTTAAATAAAATATTTAAATAATAATAATAAATATTATTATTAAAATATTTAAATAATAATAATAAATATTATTATTAAAATATTAATTTAATTAACATAATGTTGGGACCCCCCCGTTGACCCGTTTGACTTGAAGAGGAGGGGGGTCCATGTGGATAGAGTCTGCACAAATCTCAACTCGGTGAGCTTTGAATCCTCTAACTCGGTGTTGCAATCGATTTTGAACCCCACACTAACTCTTTCCTTGCTTTGGTAATCGGGCTCTTTTGCATTGAGTCCTTCGAATGGCGAGCTATCAAACTCGATTCTTATCATTTTCCTCTGTTAACTCAAGGCCATTTATGCATTCCATGTTCAAACTTCATGAAACATCACCACGAGCTCCTGCGAAGTCACCGAGCTCTTCATCCAGCAAACGATCTTACCTTTCCTGGGCTCAAACTCACTTGAATACCGAGCTTAACCCAATATTTCTAAAAAGAATGGTTTTACCACAATGCTCAGGATTCTTCCTCATCATATAACACTTGTAGTAAGAATGTTTTGGCTTTTCCATAATAAGCACAATTTGTACCTTCCAAACGATGAGAAAATGCCATTATCAATAAAGACCTAGTGCTGCCATGATGATGACCCAGGCTCATGCCCGTAACATGTCGATAGACACCCTTGAGACTAATTTTTGGCCAAAAAGCCCTTCGGTATTTTGGCAGTGCATTTGGAAATCTCGGCTCCAATCAACAATTATGCCACTATTGGGATCTTAGTATGGCATAGGTAGCTGTGAGCTACACCATATACTCATTTTTCCAGAAACTAAAAAGATCCTTTATGTTACAATCTGCAACACATAAAAGAAGCCCTTCAAAAAATACATTGAACAACTGGGGAAACCAAGAGGACCTTGGAAAAATGTATAGGTAACAACCATATGAATTCTTCCTTAGTTGTGGATCAAAGCTAATAGAAATAAAGCTAGATAAAATTGGCTTGAAACTACAGTATAATCGTCCATTTGTTAAAACAAGTTTCTCTGAACCCAGTAAAGGAATACTTTTATTGTCTGATTAGACGCACATAATGGAAGGGTATAAATATTTCCCTACGGCCACGAGTTTCTCAAAGAGACCATTTACAAGTGACAAGGATGTAGCATGCAAAACGGCCAACCGGGTATTTCAGAGTTGACCTTCACATTCAATTCGTTTCGGGAGAAGAAATCTTTGAGCAATATGAATCGTTTCATTCTGCACCATAATAAACCAACATCTCTTGATTCAAGGAAATTTTATGAAGCCTGAAATAGCGTGACTCAATCCATCATACACGGAAGTGAATATTTGTTTCTGCATGTTTGCCATAGATCCGAGTTCGAATAAGGATAAGCCATAGTTGGACAACCTACTTGCTTAGAAGCATTCAAAAAGGCTCTCTTGTACTACAACATGCCTCTTGCACTTTGTGTGTGGGAGCTTGTCTCATGACCACATCAAGTTTAGAATTGTATGCAGAGAGGACGAGGAGAAGGTCGTGGCAGCTGGGAGAAGTATCGACATAGGTGAACTGATCAGGTCGGACATCTGTTTGCTGCATTCGGTGAAATAGTATCAATGCTTCATGAGGAAACCCATGTCTTCTGTAAGCTACAATTATGGTATTCCATGAGAAGGCGTCTCTTTCATGTGAAAGCATATTCCTAGAAATGCAGGTCTGTAATAGTTGAAGATATGTAGACGGGTTTACAGGGATGTTATGCATGGTAAGCAGAATGTGTGGAGCCTCCTTCACCTATCTCCGTGTCATACTCGATTTTGGCCAGGCTAGACCACCACATCCAATCCTGTTAAACACTTCAACTGTCTCATTCCCACGTTCCCCGACTTACCTTCTGAGTGACTCGCACAAAGACTCGGACCACTCCAAGCTGCACGGAATTCTGTTTACATGGCCCGTGCGGAAGTCTCATGATGGATAGCCATCGTAATATTTCCACGCTTGGCAATTTGATCCGATTTCTCCCTACATGGAGTGAACAACATGGTTTACCAACCCAAAATTTCCACTTGGCGGTGCTTTCCCAAGTTTCCACTATTCATTCCTTAGCGCGGGATTAACAGCTTGACTGCCATCGTAATATTTCCACGCTTGGCATACTAGCTCCAAATCCCCACGTAACAGCTTAGACACATTAATCCACGGGCCCCGGCCTCAGCTTCGCCATGCAAACTTGGCAAGTTCATTCCTTATCTCCACAATTCCCACCAGCGCGTGGGATTTTCAGCTTGGCCTGCCATTCATAAAAATCCACTTGGAAATCAAGTGAAATATTTCCCATGCGCGGAAATATCGTTCTCTTGCCATGACACTATAATAATTGGCTATACGCAGCAGCTACAGGGTAGAGAAGTAAACTTTATCTCAGAAAATCAATCACCTCCAGAGAGAGTTAATTGCGACAGCTGCCACAGGGTGATCCCAAGGAACCGTTGGTGTTGGTCCTGATGTTCTAGTTGCATGCGACCACAGTCGTGATCAGTTGTTGTAAAATCTTGCCACTGCAGCTGAAGAATGAGATAAAGTTTTAGTTGAGTTGTCTCGCCTTTTCATTTTGGAAATTCTCTTCCATGGAAGAAGCTCGACCAAATCTTGAGGCAGCTATTGTCTCCGTCGAGTCATTAAAACTGAATTCATATTCCAACAAGGAAGCATCAATCTCTCCATGTTGAATTAAACCGGGTCGAACTCATCATTTCTCTGCCTTAATGAGCCAACCATCAAAACATCCTCTGCTCCTATCGAGACTCTTTTATGACAAGCCAAACTCGGTTACTGAACTTACATTTCCTACTCATGAACTCGTCTAAGGCTTGTGATCTGAGTTATGACCGAGTTAGGACAAGGCACGAACTCCTCTGATGACTCGTCTCTTTATTCCTGATTTGACACTGTTTTAGCTCGACCGAGCGAGATAAGCTTATCGAACTCCTTGATGGCTCGCATACCAAAAAAATGAGCGATCTCACCTGATGACCAGAAGTGGGTCCCTGGGACCAATGTCGTGATTTGATAGTAATAAGGCCCTGTTTTCCAATTTTTCCATGTGCATAAAATTGGATAACAAAAAGTAGCAATGATGGAAGGTGTGGATTTAAGGACAACCATAGGAATTGACAAAGCAATGTTGGGGGTCGTGATTGAAGAAAATGGAAGTGTTAAAGGAAGTGTAGAGGAAACAGGTGACCCAATATTTTCCCGAGTGATAGAACTAGAAGTGATGAGAATACTTGGGCCATAAAAGGGGAGGGGAAAGAAGAAATGATGTTGGAGGTGGAAAGAACTGATATTAAAAGTGATAATGGAGGAAGGAGAAGATGTGATGGATCTGGATGACACTAGGAGAGTCAATGACTTTAACTATTTTTGTCACTGGCACTATAGGTGATGTAATCTTGGGAGCAATGAGACTTAAATAGAGATGAGCCACCAATAACAAATGAAATATTATTTGGAATTTTAGGAACCTGTTGAGTCGACCTCTTGCCTTTTGTGGGTGTTGGTTGGTTTATTGCTGGTGTAGCTCATGTATATGTAGTTTGATTTTCCCCTTTGGGTGAGATTCAAAATGTATTCAACCAACTAAAATTCCTCTTTAGAATGGGTCCCTCCCTTTCCTTAGTATTACTGCATTCTTCCACATACCAATCAACCCATGGCAGCGGTTGATTAGAAATATTATCACTCTTGTATGATGAATCTAGGACCTCATCATTGTCCTGCATGTCCTTTGGCACATTAGCCAAACCAAATTACTGAACTTTGTCAAGGGTTAACCTTTCATAATCCCTTTGTCACACGATGTATTCATCCCGAAAATGAATCCATATATCTTCTAATTGGGGTACATGAGCACTGGACTGACTTGTCTCCCCAAACTTACCCCAATAGTTAAAATTAGTCCACAAATGAAAGGTCCACAGGGTTACCTCAGCCATTTTTACATCAACATTTTTTTCCTTGTGAATATTTGGGCAAGAATACCTGCTAATCAAAATAGGGAAATGCATTCCCACCTTGTGACACTTATTTTGGATTTGATGATAATCCAACAACTACCAAACTAATTCCAAAAGAATCCATTTGTCAGTGGGGCACCTCGCAACTTGCTTGGGGTACCTATGAAACCTAGAATCCGAATGTAGGTGAATGTAGGAAATTTAAATTAGATTGCTCCCCATTCTCACACCTCTTGGAAAGCCTCATGAAACCCTCGATTGTATAGTTATTTTTCAAAACGATAGAGGACAACAATGAAGAAAGTGTTGTTGAATCTTTAGAAATGCTTGCTCCCCTCATCCAGAGTGAGTTGGGGATAAAACTCATATATTTGGGAGGTGCTACAAACACCCTTGGTATTCAAACCCATAAAATCTCCCATAGCAACAACCGCATATACTAGGAAAGATGTCATGTAGAAGGTCTTTGTTTCTGACACTTTTCCCAACTGATAGTGAATGTTTCTACTAATATGCTCCCCCATCGAGATAAAATCATCATTCTTCTTGATAGTTTCTATGTACAAAAACATCCATTCTTGGAATTCCTTTACGAAGGAAGACTGAGACTCTACTTAATAAAATAATAAGATCGTTGAATTCTGAATAAAATTCAAACGATGCATAGTTTTGCGTAATTTGGTGAAATTATTAACTAGATAGGATTTCATCATAACCTTTGAGCATACTTCCTCTTTCTTATCCTAGTGTTCCACTATTATTTCTGGTGAAATTGTGGCGTAATCTTAAATGTCTAGAAGTTTAAACAAATCCTCGAAGAAATCTGGGTCCAAACGGATTACCACCTTATCATCACTATCCCTAACTAACATGGAGTCCTCATCGAAGTGGGATGTTACAGCTAAAAAAATTCTAGGCAATGCACAAATATGGAAAAACTAGCGGAAAGGGCAAGACCATTTTCATAGATGGCTGCATCCATGGTTTCTTATTTGGAGCCTTTAATCTTTCCTAGAAATTGGGAAGATCAATTTGTCCTAGATAAGTGTCCCTAATATTTCCTAAGTCATAGGATAGGTAGGATTGGGGAGAAACCCCAAGAAATGAGTATTTCATCTTCTCCTTTCCCTTTGAAGTGGAAGTTGGAGGTTAAAACGAAAACTTGAAAGCAACAAAACTACGAAAACACGAAAGAAATAATTCTCCAAAATCCCGAAAGCAACAATTCTCTAAAATCCCAAAAGTAACAAGTCTCGAAAGAAGCTTCCTAAACTAAGATCTCTGAAGATTTTCTTGAAGGAGTTCTCCAAATGAATTTTCCACTTTTTGATCTTCTAAAGGAATTCTTTGAATGAGTCTTTCCAAAGATTTCTAAGGGATTTGAAAAACTAATGTTAAATCGCCAAAGCTGGAAGATGAGAAATGAAAAGAAGCATGAGAGGCCTAAAAAGATCCTTTGAAAAACTTTGAATACTTGGAGGAAACTCAAAAATGAAACATGGTGAACCAAAAGAATGACATCATAAAAACACAGAGGGAAACCAAAAAGAAAAACCCAAATGAGGAGGAAACGGAGGAAAAATACCTAAAACCAAAAGAAAAATAAACAAAAACATACCTTGAAAAAGATGTCACAAAGTACAAGAATGAAATGTCAGAGCGAATGTGTCAGGTAAAAATGACAAGTAAAAATCTGAGTTTAAATAGAAATCCTGATATTAATGGTAAAAATACGATCCGTACGGAGGTAGGTGAAAATTAATTACGCACAGAATCTTGAAGGTCTGAAACCCGAAAGCCCAAAATTCTGAAAATTTGGGATTTCGGACTTCAGAAAATGGGAAGGAAAAAGATGAATTGGCAATTGAGAATTATGAAACCCGAAAATCCAAAAGTTTGAAAATTTGGAATTTTGGAAATTTAGACTTTGGAGAACTTCAAGTGAAAATCCTAAAAATGACTCGAGAGAACTCCAAAACTTGAAACTTGAAATTCCAAAAATTTAGAATTTCGGACATTCAGACTTTGGAAGATCGAGAGAGATTTAAAAAAAGAGCCAAAAGTCCCAAAACCCTAAAACCTAAAAGTCTGAAAATTTAGACTTTTAGAGTTTTGGACTTTGGAAAATTTCAAATGAAATTCTAAAACTGAGCTTAAAAACTCGAAAGAAAAAAATCCGAAGTTTGAAAATTGAAAATTTTCAAATTGTTGGCCTTAGAAAAAATTTACTATGTGAGGATTTCTATAAAAAACATTGGTATGACATATGACATTCCTCTGGGTAGATTAAATGGTTAACAAGAGGCTTATTTCTAACTTGGGGGAATTCCTCACGACTGGATGATCATGGTTCTCTTCTTTTGAAACCAATTTCTCATTCTCCTCACCACCTTTTTAGTATGCTCTAATATATCCCCTGATTCATGAACATACCAGTTGATTGGAGGTAAAAGGGACATCTTGACTACCGCTTATTCAGGATCATACATCTCTATCCCATCATCATGCAAAATATCTTCATACTAGGAGAACTTGAATTTACTCATCTCATTGATTGTCATCCTCATATGGTCATTTTCACGCACTTAAAATTCATCAGTGCAATTATCCCAGTAGTCCTCGACTTGTGGCTCATGTTGTAATTTTGGGACATAAAAAGATTCGAGATCTTCTTGAATGTCAAAATTAGGCTTGGAAATGTAGGAATGCAAAGTCAAATGAGTGAAAGTAGCCTCTAGATGAGATGTGTCATTTGAGATCTTACACGTGAATACCCGAGAGAGATAGGAAATGGAATCAACTTCTTCCTCCCGCTTCTTATCTTGTTATTCACTTGAATGATCTATCTACATATCTTGAACAATAATTTTTTTCACTAAGGTGGAAAATGAAAAATGATTTTCAAAACACGATAGTTTTTCTTTTTATAGCCTTCCTGACTTGACCGGCGATGGTTTCACCTTAACCGACATCGGTCTTGTTCCCTAGCCTACCATGGTCAGTTCATGGTGACTGACATCGGTTAATTCTCACCTTTTTCAGTTATCTTGTTTAGTCTTATTCCTACCCATTAACCCTAATTTGTTGGCGTGGATCCTTTTTTCCTCACCCACACCTCACTTGGACACTTCACTTTACCCTCTTGACCTCATCATTTATCACCTAACCTCTTCATCATTTGGGGAATCATTATTTTACCCATCTGTGGCCCTACCCATGCTTTGTGACCTAGCTACTTGGACTGGAACATTGCTAGTGACCGTGACCTCATGTTCTTGTTATACCTTGTGACACTGTTACCCATGTTGTTTGACCGATGACTTAACCTTGCCTCTTGCCATTTGTTTATCCGACCCACCCTTTGGTGTCTTTGGAACATACCTAAATGTTCTTGCACCTAACCCGAGTTGTGTTTCTAGACCATATCCTATACCTTGGAAACCGGAATCACCTCAACCTTGTTTGGATAAACCTATCAACCTCAGACAATGTAGATTTTGCATGCTCTTCAACCTAGTACCGTGTTGTAGTTTATACATGTGCATGAGTTTGAATGTTACTACCTTTCAACCCTGATCCATTACCTAGATTCACCAATTGGACCTTTACCCCTTTACCCCTGTTTCCCACCTTTCTCTTCATCACATTCACCTTTTATCAAACCACTTCCCGATTCTCGCTTCTACCTCATCGGTTCTCCGGTTTGAGGGGATCACCTTCACCCACACATGGGGAAACCACGTCTTAATTTTGTCGGTGTTGCTTACAATACAAGCTACACAACAAAAAGGGGCACAATGTAGACACCAAAATTGGGTCACACTCCCTCGATCCCTCAAACAATAACCAACTTGAACACACTCACCTAACCATGGCCCCTTTAATCCCACACTAATATTAATTTAATTAATTAAATTAAATTAACTCTGATCTCATGATGTTTATTATTTAAATATAATAATTAAGATAATTCTCAAGCCACCACCTCACCCCAAATATATTCTTAGTATGTTGCCATAACTAACTGAGACCTACCTAAACCCTAAAAATAAAATCCTAAATTCCTTCTAACCACATTCCCACCCATTACAAAAGAAGCTTCCATTCTAATCCATGAAGGAAAAGGAACAAGATCTAAGAAATCAAGTAGATCTACCCATTTTAGTAAAACCTATGAAATCCCACCCTAACCAATGCTTTGGTCACCCTAAACCACCACCGACCAACCTAGAACCTTTGTCGGTTACTGTTATTCCCTTTGGTAACTTTATTTCAAGATTGGCACATTCAGAGAGCATGAAATGAGACCAAAGATGCATGCAAGTAGAACTAACATTCACACACACATCCAAACATCCACAACCAGCATCATAAGTGATCACAAAGCCATTTTGCATTCACGAGAGCATCCTGGGAAGTGCCATCACCACACCAAATTCCATCCATCGATCAACTTCCACGCCATCCAGCCATCAAGCTCATACAATGCTGTAAGTATTTTGTTAACCAACATTCATCTACTTTCATTTTAGTAGGCTCTATTATCTCTATTATCGGTTTCTACTTGCACTCCCTTTCTCCCCCATTTACCATCATGCAATTTTGATCATTCCTTCACCCACACCATTAAATTTCATATACCATTTGTTAAACACCTCGAGTATACCTAATATCTCCATAGACCTTTCCATTGCTCTCTTCATTTCCATTTATCCTCGATCTGTTCTTACACCAAGATTTTAATAAGTTTTTGTCATCTAACCTATCGACACCCGATTACCCATGACCATCTTTGGTCCATCCTGAATCATCATCGGTTACACTAGACCAACGTCAGTCTCTGTGTTTTACCTTAGACCAAGAACAAATCCTAAATTCCCCACCAAATACCAAAAACAACACAAAACTAGACCTTGACTAGTGCCATTACTTTGACAGAGACCTCATCCTTCAGATTCAATCATAGCTTAGCCTATTATGAATGAATTTTCTTATTGTAGTCGAATGAGATACCTAAATAATTTTAACTACAATAGGATTTCATTTATTGTTAACATTGAATTGTTTTAAACAGTGGATTGACAACCTTATAGGGAGTATCACACTTCCAAGAACTAGCATATGCTAGGTAGTTTACTGTCATATGTTGTTTAATATCTTTTGGTGGTCTTGTTGTTCATTTCTGTAGTTCCTCCCACCAAAAGGAAGCTCTCACAATCATTTGTTGATTAAGAAGTCATACGCGTGCAACAACCTTCAACCAGCTTTAACATGTATTCCTCCTAACCCTTTTACCCCGATCTATTTTTTCACATTCGAGAAACACTCTAAGAATCGGGTGAAACATAGAGCTCCTAGAATCACCTTCGGAAGGTTCGTAGTTGTTTTGGCTAGTACATTGTCTAGGTCTGTGAACCCTAATTTTGGTGAAACTACCCCAACTTCTCTAAGCCCTTCCATAATATTCTTAAATCAATTACATGATGTCCCAACACATTTGAATCACCTCCATGTCCATTTTTCAATTTTTTCTCTGCTGCATGGGGTTGCTCTAGTCCTAGGAAGGCCAGTGATAGCCCTTCCCACAACTGCCTGAAGCTTGTAATTTTTAATGAAATCCTAAAATCACCTAGGGGGAATGAATGGAATTTCCTAAATCACCTAGGGGATGAGATAATGTTAATTAGGAGGTCACTTGGACTGATTGGATAGACCCGAGGTGTCTTGGAATGGTAGGAATTGAAAAAATTAACACATGGGTATAGTTTTCATGCTTGGAAATTGTTAATTTCCTTGTTGCACATTTTCATGATAACACATCTTAAGCATTCATATATTTATCTGTTAAGTTATCTACTTCAGTTTCATCTTACAACAATTAAGTTCCATCAGGCCCTATGTAAATACATTGACTGAACCCTTTTGGAATGCATATGGGAAATGTTACGGATGCATGATGTCTTATGTCATCAGATACCACCATCCTCCCCATATCCATTCCAAGTTGACTTGGTCAAGATATTTTTGCAACACCTTGCAACACATAATAATAATCTTAATTAATTACTTAATTATATATCCATGAAAGGGAGGCACACTTAATAAAGTAAGCATCATTAGAAGAGATCATAATGCAACACCGTGATATCATCTATCATGACTATTTATTATATATTCATGCAACATTAGGTTGTCTTCATACTTATGTGATTAAGCATTAATTATATGATTATTCTATGGAATATATCTTTGATTATATAATTAAACATGTTTTCATATAAAGTAAAACTATAAACTCATCATAACATTATAGTTGTGGTTGTCATATTATTAATGTATCTTCTTGTCATAAAAAAATTCATATAATAGAGAAGTAATTATCAAACAATACTTGCATTATTACACTTTCACGTAGTAATGTAAACTCAACGTGATGAAAATAATGATATATATTCAAGTCATGGAGGTATAGAACCTCCTTTACATTACTCATTTTCATTACAATCCATTATGATTACAACAAACCTTAAAAAGACTTGATTCATTATGAAGAGAAAAACACTTCTACTTAAAAAATAGTACATGACCATTATTACATTTGTACAAAATAATACAACATTTTTCACAATAATCATAATCCATTCTTTATCTTTCAATATACTTTCCCCAAAACCTCCAATTCTGAAAATGGTATTCAACATGACTAGTTTAGATAAATTGGCATGGTTCTTCACCCCTTTTCCTAGTTACCTCATATGAAATAATTGAATGCCCAATGCTTGGTTTCAAATCACATTACATGTAAACCATACATTCTTGTTTAAATTTGAAACATATATTAGATTATCTTGTCTCCACTTATACCACTAAATCACATAACATGGAAGATACATCATATCCGAACCATATTACTT
Organism: Taxus wallichiana var. yunnanensis; assembly: GCA_018340775.1. Classification (NCBI taxonomy): domain Eukaryota; kingdom Viridiplantae; phylum Streptophyta; class Pinopsida; order Cupressales; family Taxaceae; genus Taxus; species Taxus wallichiana. Next base: position 459,093,084 of record CM031238.1, on the reverse strand, counting down.
ACAAAACTTTTTTTTATTCCTCATTCCTAAAACTATGTTTGTTTTCATTTGGACCACATCTTTTAACCAAGGTAAAGAAATAAAAGTAATTTTAAAATTCATATCTCTAAAGCACATTCAAGGTATGAATTATCCCCATTTATATAATTTATGAATACGGATGCCTTAACCATCGGTCAATATAAATTATGATAACAACTTCAAGGTAACTTTCATAAATTCAAAATACCAACTATGCATTACAAATATATTAACTTCAACAAATCAAGGTATAGTAATGATTAGAAGGTAATTTTCTTAATTTCATTATACCAACAATGCATTATAGAAATCTCAACTTCAATAAATCAAGGTATGGTAATAGTTACAAGGTAACTTTATAAATATTCAATGCTAACTATGCATTGTAGAAATACAAAAATATCAACTTCAACATAATCAATAAAGATAACTTGATTACTAAGTAACTTTTAAAAATTCTCAATTCCAACTATGCATTACAAAAATATTAACTTTGAAAAATCAAGCATGATAACACTTACAAACTAATGATATTCCATTTTCTCGCGTCTATAAACATTAAAGATTTATGCTAACGATAAAAAATTCTTATAATCAAGTTATATTATTAATCATAGTTAATATTATCATTTCCAACATTTCATACAAATATAAATTCCTAACAAGAATTTCCAAAGAAGAAGAAGTCACATCATGATGGGGAAAATAAATAGGTGCATTAGTCCCAAAAAAAGTTGAGATTTGAGTTCCCATAACTCACCATTCAGCCCCTTATCCATGCTTTGAGCTCCACGAGCTCTTAACTAGTTATAATTCCTTCAAATAAAACTCCTCATTATAAATTAGTTAAAATTGATTCTTATTCCAAATCCAATTCCTAATAATTACCCTAACAACAAGTAGATCAAAACTTAGCATGAAGTCTTTGAAGAGACCCATAGAATCGCTTCAACATTAGGTAGTTTATTTTGATAATATAATATGTATGTATTTCCCTAATGACTCAAATATACATTTCCAACTATCCAATTTATAATGGATAAAACCATCGAACCCCAAACTTGTATGCACATGGGTGGTTGGATCTATCTCGTAGTAATATGAAAGTATTGAGATCAACGAGCTCTCCCATTTTCGCATAGGGACAAGGTATTTACTAACAAATAGGATACAATTACCTACTTGGACAATGAATTCCATTACTCAAAAATGATTTATTCACAAAATGAGTTACTTGAACACCGGTAAAGATTAGCATGATAGGGATTCTCTATCACAAACAAGGAATATGAGATATGTTTCCTTGATCGTGGAACAATAACAAAAATAATACCTATTTCCAAAGGAATATTTTGATGAATTACCCATATCCATTTTTGTAAAACATGCACCTATAACCTAAGCTTATGCAACCAAGAGCCAAAATGGAAGTCTCTTCTAAGAATAAAGATAACTAAGAAATCACCCATTTATGCACATAACCAGATCAAAAGGTGTAAAAATAACAAGAAAATCTACATTCATTCATAAAGAACCCAAACACTAACCATGCAATTATTTTGAATGAAATATCCAGGGAAAAAGTGTGAAACCATGCGAAATCTTTGGACCCTTTTTTTCGCAAATTAACCTTGAATTATTTCCCTCTAATCTCCTCAAATTCATACAAGTAATAAATTCCAACACAATAAAAACCCTTATAAATATTTTATTTTTACCTTTTCTAAGGTTACAATTTATATGGTGGTTTCCTATTTTTAGCAGAGTCAAAAAGGATCAGCAGTTTACATGCCCGGGCTCACGAGCATGGTAGAATATCTCAAAGGAGTTCAACATTCAAGAACTAAAAATGAAATCCCTCGTATACATACATTGGATTCCTCAAGAAGTTTCCCAAACTTCAAGAGTGCATTAACTGCACCTTAATGCAATGTATATCAACTAGTGCCACATAGTGGCTATTAACAACTACCTCCACCACCAATTCAATTATTTTACGCCAATATCAACTCGGTGGTTCGAGTGGTAGAAGACTACTAACAAATATTATTTGCATGGATTCTCAATAAAAATTTCCACTCATTTTATTATTTTCATGATGGAGTATGATAATCAAGTAAATAAAATAATATAAGTTTCACAACATAATTAGCTAGGAGAGTATTACGATTGTTTAAGTGCCAAAATACTCATCAACCTTATCCTTCTTGGGTCAACCTTTGACCAACATACTTATTAACAATAATTATTTTCATTATTTTCTTGGGTCTTTTTACCATAACTTAGATAATCAATTGAAAAATAGATTAAGGTTAAAACCTCATTATTAGTAATCAATCAAGGATCAATAATAAATGATTATCCCATAATACTTCGATCATGCATGTTTTACTATGTCCTCTTGATCAAGTAAATAAATTAATACAAGTTTATAATATAAAAGTTTGCAACAATACTTCAATAATTAATTTTCACATCTACATTTCTAGGGAAAATATTATTATTTATAACCTATGACCGCCATGACGACAGAAGAAGGTTAGTATTAACTCAGCAATGCACATACAATAGGAATGATCATCGACTTCATAATCATAAATGAGTTCAATATATTCTATAAAAATCCATTAGAGTTAAAACAATAAAATCTATGATAGGTGTAGTAACCATGCACACTCAATATAACAACATGGCCATCGAGATGGTAGAAAATATCATCACGTAAAGAAAGGTAATGCAGATCCATGTCAACACGTACACAAAATGAATTTCAACATTAAACAATTTTTGAATACGTGATAATGGAATTTGTTACAATGTATTGCATACAATTATACAAAAGTATGCATACCCTTTTGGTATGTTTCCATGTGTACAATAGTATACATGTTAGCGTAGTGGTACTGGCTTTAGCGTTACTCAGTAAATTGTTTAATGGCACAATTTATTTTACGACAAGTTAGAAATAAAAATTGTTGGATATGACTTTTGGAGTTTCTCTTAACCCTAGAAAGTGTATTTTATTAGTGCGTGAAGGAAAATACTTGGTCACATATTCTATGAGAAAATACTTGCAATAGACTCGGAAAAGAGTAAGTAACTTCCTTGCATTATCGTTACCTAGTCATAAGAAGGCATTACAAATATTATTAGGAAGGATCGACTTTGTAAGGTGTTTTGTTCCAAATTTTTTTAATCTTGTCAAGCTATTTACATCTATTCTTAAGAAAAGCATGTCTTTCAAGTAGAACATGGAAGGGAATGATATATTTAAATCCATCAAATAACCAATTACATGGGCCCCACCTCTCATTAATCCTTATTCCTCATAATATTTCACTTTGTATTCCTTTGAATATGCATACACAATATCCACATTGTGAGTGGACTGAATGAAATTTTTTAGAGAAAACTATTTGTTTTTCAACCAATTCCTTGAATAATATGAAGTAAGGTACACATTTGTTTAGAAAAATTCCTTGGTTTCGTAAGAATATTAAATAAATTTAGAGATTTATTATCCAACAACAAGATCCATCTTATGGTGTCACACTCAAGTGTGAAAGATTTTATTTTGAATAAGGATATAAATGAGAATTGAGCTAGTTGGATAAACAAAATAATGAAGTCTAATGTTTAAAATAAAGTTACTAAGCTATTCAAAGGAAAATGTTTGTGTGAGTATCTAGTTTTAAAGCCTCATAATGAAGAGGATTCTATCTTAGAGCTCCAACATGACAAACAACAACCTTTAGATGATTTGTTTACACATTAATGGACCCGTGACATAGTGAAATTTCTTAGAATAGGTCAATGCCCTCAGGAGATAACCAAGGACAAGATAATGTATTTCAAACTTCATTATATCCCCTTTATGCATATTAATGGAATCCTATTTAGAAATGATATCAATGGAATTATCCTAATTTGAATCAAGGAAAATCAAATTGAGAATGTCTCGGATGAATTTCATAAGGTTGCGAGATGGAAGAAATTTTTCCCCAAGGACAAGCTGCACTCAAAATAATGAAAGGTAGATATTATTGGCCGAGTATTTTTTAAGGATTGTTATGCATGGATAAAATTTTGCAAAAATGTTCCTTTTTCATAGGTAAAGAAAGGATAGAACCTCGTCAATCCACCCCATATTTGTAGATCAACCATTGATGCAATAGGGATAGGATTTTATTGGAGTAATAAATCCTTATTCAAGCTTGGTTCACAAGTGGATACTTATAGCCATGAATTAATTCACCAAATTGATAGAGGAGTTTCTTTAAAGGAAGCAAATGAAGATAAAAACCTAGGTTTATATGAAAGTATTGTAATTAAATTTAGTGTTCCTTCCCCAATAATTTCTGATAATGTTATGGCATTCCTTGGCATGAATATTGCTGATTAGGATGTGAAGAATGAGATATACCTAAGAACATCTTCAAACTATTACCCCTAAGGTAATGGGTAAGCTGAATAAAAAAATCTCCTAAGGATTATCATAAGAACTTTGTAAGAGAATTAGAGATCTTGGAACTCAAATATTAAATCATTCTTGTGGGTTTATCGAATCACTCCCAAAATATTAAGCGATAGCTCACATTTAAAAATTATCTATGGTAAGGAATACAAGTTTCCAATATGTATTGAATTACCATCTATGGAGCTTATATTTCATTTGGATATGTTTGAGGTTGAGGTCATGAAATTCTAATATGTAGAGATAGTGGAGCTAGAAGAGATGATAGATCAAGAAATACAAACAATGGAGATTAATAAAGATTAGTTCAAGAAGTATTTTGACAAGAAAGTAGTGGTTAGAAGCTTTCAAGAAGGAGATCTTGTCCTTAAGTAAGACCAACACAAATCCAAAATAGGAAAGCACTGAAATTTTGATGCCATAAGGAGAGGTCCTTATGTTATCTCGGTATGCAAACCACACAGTGATTTCCAATTGTAAAAACTAGATGGAGAAGATCTCATGATCCTAGTCAATGGGATCTATCTCAAAATTGATTTTGAAATAAAGGTTTCATCTCGTACATACCTATTAGATTATTTTTACTTTCCTTTGAGTGTTATTCAACACATTGTTTTATTGGTAGTGTAGTTTCCATTTCCTTAAGTTCTTAGAAAATTTTTTGGAAGCCTCAACCGGTGTTTGCATTCTCGAGTCTTTGAAGAGGTTTTTGTAGTCTATGGATTCACTAGTTGTGTAAAACATATAAGTTCAAGGGATATATAAGTTAGGGATTAGAATTTTAAAGATATATATTTGATTGCATGCCTAATGGATAAAACAAGGAAATTCATCATCAATCTATAGGTAGATAACCCCATTGAGTTGCAAAACCGTTATCCAAATCACCCCCTTTTTATATTTTGCATGACTCATCAAGTTCAATAAAAAGGAGGTTTATTTCTTAGAATCAAGATATAAAAAATGACTACGTATAAAAGCCATGGAGTGTAATTGCCGAAAACTCAATGTTTCGCGTGGATTCTTTGAGTCCACAAAACAATACGCTGAAATTTTAGGTATCCCACCGGTATGAAGGAGTTTCAGAGGCCAAATAAGTGTTCATGTTCATAAAGGGTCAAAAATTGGCTAATTATGGAAAACCCACACACCACAAAGGTGGGTTTCCACAATATGATAAACGTAGTGACATTTCGAGGGGGTGAAAAGGTGAAAATATGCAACGCATGATGGAGGCACCATCGAAACATAAGGAAGGGATTCAAGTAAGAGATGGATAATTATAAATACTTTGAAACAATATCTCGGTGTTTTGTAGGTTTTCTAAATGCAATATTGTACAAAATTCTATGTTAATGAAATGAAGAAGGATAAAATCCTTCATATATTTTGGTTTGAGTGATATAGTGTGGCGCGAAGAGTTAGAAATCCATGGAAATGTGAGTAAGGATTTATGTGGATATGTGGAAGTTAGTATCTCACAAAATTTTAAAATCTATAGAAACACTCAAGTTCAAACACCTATATAACTCTAAATACCACAAGACAAGTTGGAACTAGTTTTTTGGTCATATATTTTGGTTGAGAGCTTCATTTTCCATGAGAATTTTTTTGTTCGCTTCATCTCTTTAAAGGTTATATTTTACATTGGAAAAATTTAGAGAAGGATTTCCTTTTGAGAGAGACCATGAAAATATGGGATTTCGGGGGAAAATTATAGTTTTCTCATTGAAAACACTTTACCACCTCACCTACCTATGATAAATGTTTGACGGTGCCCATGCTCTCACCCACAAAATCTGATGTCATGTGTCATAATTAATGGTGGACTATCTCTAATAATTATGATGTTATATTTTGTGGGTGACATATTTCATTTCACTCATCTACCAAATTGAATATGAATTTACCTCCTTTCTCTCTCTCTCTCTCTCTCTTTGATATTTTAAAAATACAAATGCAGAGGCCTATTGTAAGGGTTCCCTTCTATAAAATTTATAGGGTTTTCCTTAGAGCCATGCATTTTCTTTCCTTCAAACCTCTGTAAATTTGTATTTTGTAAGAGATTTCTTACCTCTGCTTTCTGTAAATGTGATGGATAAAATTTGAATGTAACACATCGTGGTATTTTCCCTCTAAATGTTTTGTGTTTATTGTGGATATTTTCCCTCTTGTTTTCCTTAATTTTTATTCACCCGTTTCTTTCAAAACTCGTGTTTTTAGTAAATTATCTACATATGCAATTGTTATGTGTCTTCCAAGGTCAGATTCAAACACTATTTTACTTTTGGAACATCACCATTCTTTCATTTAGCATAATTTTCCTTCTTTCTCAACCCTAGATCCTATTTTCTTTTAGATTTATTTGCATTTTGATAAAATTAGGTTAGTTTTTATTGATCTAGGAGAGAAGGAACCACCATTCTCTAGAGGTTTTTATTAATGAGAAAGGTCCCCTATCTTGAATACAATCCCATATTAGTCAAAGATTTGATCTTCCATGATCAAACCAAGGGTTCTAATTATGGTATGTAAGAACTCCACCTTACCATGTATGAAATGGCTCAAATGAAATATTATTTTAATGAGGAACATTTTCTCTAAATTTTAGTAAATTTGGATTTCCGATTCACCAGAAAAATGTAAATATATTTAAATATGGAAGAATACTAAGAGAAAAATGAGTCCTACAAAAATACTCCATGTCATCATGTAATCAGTGTCTCAAATGATATCTTAGTTTATGAGGAATTTTTTTTCTAAATTTCAAACAATTTGGCTTATTGAGTCACCAAAAAATGTAAATACATTTTCATATTTTCTAGGAAAATTCAAGTTCTTGGATAGAAACTTATTTCTCATAATAAAAATAAATCATGATATGATAGCCCTTAAGTTATAGATTATCTTAAATTTAGTTTCAAATGGATCACTTTGGAAATTTTTTGACATTTTTAACTATGGTATCATCGGAAATGAGAAAAATATTGTTTTAGAAACTAGGGAACGAGCTGGTTTTAATGCTTCTATAGATTGAAAATATAAAATTTTAATGGATTTTCATATTCCACATTTTCTATTTTCATGTTGAGGTGTTTTTGGAGGAAAAGCTGAGTTTAAATAAAATGACTTAGTTATAGAATTTTAACTTTTTCTCCTCATTACCACTTGAATTCACCATTAACCCAACATAGCTTAACCTAGGTTAGTTGAGGGTTAGAAGGTGAGTTTCACCCATAAAAATAGGCTATAGTTGAGTTGAGGAGACAATGGGGACACTAATTTCTAGTTTTCATGAGATTTTGACATGTGTCACCATGTGGGAGTAAGTGAGGGAGATGGAGGGGCTAAAAATCGGGATCTTAGGAGCTGAGATGAGGTTCCAAAATGAAAAAGGGATAAATCCATTAGCTTGGGTGCAATTTTGTCTCTCAACTATGCCCTTGGATGTTGGGACAAAAGGAAAAGGGATATAAAGCTTTAAAATGTGTCATGGGTAGAGTTTCTCATGAGGAGAGGACAAAGGTATAACACAAGTTTTCAATTTGTTCTAGCATCCCGATTGTCACTTAAGTGACAAAAACATTCTTCCATAAGGGGGTGCACTTTTGTGTCACCATTATCCCCTTACACCAAGGGATAAGGGAAAAGGGATCGTTGAGGTAAAAATACCACCACTCACCGTGAAATTAGAACATGGGAATGTACTTTTCACCCTGTGTCCCAAACTTAACCTTTCGGGCTATATAATATATGATTTTTCATGAAAATAGAACAATAAATATAATGAGACATTTAAAAATATGAAAAATGAGTTATTCATTATTTTTTGCTTATATCTCATTTTTTCCTAAAAAGGCGCGTCGGTGAGCTGAAGCTATCGGAAGAGTTTGGAACAAGTATGAACAAGGACATCACTTGGGTCATGTATGTGAGTTCAATATTCTTAAAATTGGAATTTTTAGCATCCCGAATTCACTTAAGGTTCCTAAAACGTTAAATGCAAATTCATTTTATAGAAAGGACATTGTACTTCGAGTGTTGAAAAGGTTTCATCTTGTTATGCTCCCAAAACGTTTTCTTACCCATTCCACCATGTAGTAGAATCTCTAAGCTTTCTGATGATTGGGATTTGAGATCCCAACACCATCCAAAGTTCCTAAAACCTTTTCCATAATTTGACATTTGAAAATAGGTACTTTGAAAATTTTGACTATTTTGAAATGTTTGACCCAAAAGGGGTAAAAATTTCAATAGGGTCATCAAATAAAATGCCTAAACATTTTACATGCCAACAAATATATATCAAAATAAGTTTATTTTTAAAACCTAGGTGGTATTATTTCTATGTTTAAAGGGGTTTAATAAATAAAATTCACATCCCAATTGGATATTTCATTATATTCCTCAATAACTTAGGCATCTAGGATCATGGGTGTATCTCACACATTTATATTTTGTAATGCTTTTTGTTTGTATTTTGTTTACTTCATAAGGATTTTGAATAAAATAACTTCACTAGAGGTTTTCCCAATTAGTTATGAGAGACATGATTCATCAAAATAAGATAAATCGAACCCGATGGGAGAAAGGGTACTATCATGGAATCATGTTTGAAATCTAAACGATATGGGAAATAAAATAAAACCCTATGGGTTAGGTACAAATACCCAAGTCAATGTTTTCAAAAAATAAAGTTGACTCACCAAAATGTAATATGACAACTAGGCTTTTCCTAATTTACATTCACTACTATGTGTAAATATGAATTAGAATTGTAAATATCAAAAACAACAATAAATCATATTTTTTAAATATATGTATTACAATTTATATAATCTTATACAAACTTGACAGAGATATATTTAGAAGTTAGGATTAGGATTTGGAACACATTCACCCCAATACAAGCTCATTTTATATGACATTAATTTAAAAGTGTGCAAAAAATATATGTGGAGTGTTGTTAAGTTTTCTGGAAAATATGGGGACGTGAAAATAAAGGGAGGATAAATCCATCCATGTGGGAAAAGGTCACCGAATGAATTTACCCTCTATGTAATTTTTTTTCATGTTGAAGTCTAATCTAAATTCTAACTTTTTCATAATCATTTTCAATGTATAAGGTTAAATGATATGTATCTAGATCTTCATGATCTCAAATATATAACTGATTTAGGGATTCTTATTCACCAAAACCTTATCATCCTCTAATTTTAGACCTAAAAATGGGGTTGGTTACAATAGTCATGCTTCCTCATTCCCATACTAAGTTGAGGAATACCTCTATAACAATACTTAAAATATTCCTATAACCAATGTAGTTCTCCCTTCTAGAAGGTGTGTGAGAACATGAGATAATAAATCTAATTATACATGTCATTCCCTAAAACCAAATGCATAAGAGGTAATACATACAAAAGGTGTTCTTAAAATTATCAATAAGATTAATTAGTTGTGTACTTTAGTGTGTAAGATATCTATTGGTATTTTTAAAGTTTATTCATCATGTAAGGATTACCCCCTTTCTAATGTTTTAAGTTATGTGTTTATATAGTGATCATAGCAAAAATTTGGAACCTTTTTGGTGTGTAATCGAACCCATTCAAAATCAAAAGGATATAAAGACTAATATGAAGATATTTATTCTTAACAAGTTGTAGCAAATCCAAGGGATGAACAAATCAATTACCTAGGAAAAAACCATTGTATGACTTTATCCAATATTTCCAACTATGTCTTGAACATGAGTAATGACTCCAGATTAAAACCATAAGGTGGGAGTTCCTAGAAAATATATGGATGATCATTAGAAATGTGTTGGGTACATGTTGGTGAAATATTTTTCTCAAGGACAAAATGTGGGTTTCATAAAAATCATGAGACTATGTCCCTCTACTTCAACATGGGGCGGATCCCATTTATTAAAAGATTGAAAAATATGTACACTAATCTATCTCTTGGGGTGGTCGTAGACTGGGGGAATGTGTAGAAACACCCTTATTATGACTGCATCAATATAAAAGGGGAAGATAGGGAAAATTATAGATAAGCAAGGAGAGAAAAATGAGGAGGAGAATTATTTTAATAAGTTAAACTTATATTTCATTAACTACATTTTGGAGAGATTTCCAATTTCAATCATAAGACACAAGAAAACACATGCAATTTATATAAAGGATATGGAACAATACGTTTTTTACACAAATTTCAACTACTTTTTCTCATTTCATTATAATAGGAAAACAACCCTTATGTCCTTAAAAAATTTCCATATATTCAGCTGAGTGAAAATAAAGAGAATGAAGGAAAATGTCTATGTAGGAAATAAAAGAATTACAATATAGTAGAGAGACAAAAATTGATGATTTAGAATGGAGATGAAACTCTAATTAATATCTAAAACAATTATCCTTTAATATTTCTATATTTTGAATTGTATTCATTTCCAAAATAAGACACTTTCTTTTATTTTAAGAAAAGTGATTTTACAAAAGTGGAATATAAAGTCGTTTAAGTTAAAACTGAAAAACTTCACCCCCTCAACAAAGAATTATAAATCACTTTAGTTACTTTTTGAAATAATATTTCTTCATGATAAAATGGAGGGTGGGAATAAGAAAGAATAAGATAGAATTCATCATTCTAAAAATGGAGCACATGAAGATGGAGATCCTTGGATGCACACCACTAGATAAATACTTTGACCTTTCACCACTTTGTGTTGAACATGGTAACTACTTCTAGAACTTCTCTCCTGCAAGGAATGATGGTATTTGTAATAACATCATTCCAATGATCAGCTATTCCTTGAATTATATTACAATGTTTGATCCATTTTGGGATCTTTTTGGTCGCATTAGAAATGACACCTTGTATCTAAGAAAGGGTTTCTATGAGTTATACATTGCAGGAGTATGGGTCAAAAAATTCCCATTTTAAAATGTTCTGGAAGTGCTCCTGAAGTTCATACAATGATTTCTTATTTATAATGAAATGAAGGGAATCTCATAATGTTTAAGTTATCATCTATTTATTATTTGATTTCTTATCCTTATTTTAGATGATATGAATAATCCTATATGGCCTCAAAGTGAGGGCTCTCATTTTCCACTCAATGTTTTTGATCCATGTCCATGAAAAATTATCTTCCAAAATTAAAAACACTTTCTTATTGAGAAACAATTTGGGATTGGTAGAACTCATCTCATGAATGGTTGGAACAATATAATTCTAGTGATCAACCTCCTTCTTGACTATAAAGAAAATATCTTGTACCTTCTCGGTTGAAAAGAGAAAACCTTGTATATTCGATTATCTCAAGTATAAGATCACATCCTTTCTACACAATAGATCTAATCCATTCTTCATTCATCCTTCCCATATTTCTAAAGTTTCAAGCCTCTTGAAAATCATGTGGGTCAAACTTACTCAGTGGAGTAATTGACTCATAAGGAATGAGAGGATCCTCGGGGACCAAGAATTTTTGGACATGTGATGTCAATGCATGTAGTTGGACCTCCAACTATTCTTGAGTTTCTTGACCTTTTCTTGAAAATCATGTGGCTCAAACTTACTCAGGAAATTAATTGACTCAGAAGGAATGAGAGGATCCTTAGGGACCAACAATTTCTGGACATATGATGTCAATGCATGTACTTGGCTCTCAAACTATTCTTGAGTTTCTTGACCTTTTCTTATTTGACAAAATAATTTGGCAATTGTTTTCTATAGCCTTGGCAACCACAAATGCATGCTTCTCCGTAGTTGAGTATTTTAGCTCAAGGTATTTCTATGGGAAGATCATGAAATATATAGGATATTCAACTTCTTCTTCATTTTTCTATAATAAAATGGTTGAGAGGGTGCATTCAAAGGAATAAAACTATTTTATGGAATCATTGTTAAAGTTTGGGTAGACCATTATGAGACCATGAGCAATAGTCTTCTCAATATTTTCAAAATAATTTTTCCCTTCTTTATTAAAACCAAAGTTTCCTTGATGCTTCATCATATCAGTTATGTGCTTAGTCATCTTTTTAAATTCAAGAACAAAATGATGAAGAAAATTAACCTTACTAAAGAAAAAAAGGACACGTGGCTTTGTTATGGGTAAATTTTTTTTTTGAATAGATTCTAGGTGATTGGGTTCAATCTTAGTACCCTCTTTGTTTTCAAAGTGACCTAGGATATTACCTTATATCAATATGTAGACTAAATTCTTTGGATTTAAAGATATTACATGTCCACCACACCAGATGTGAACCTGTTTAGGATGATTTAAATGATCTCTTTGATTTTGGAGTAGACCATGAGGTTGTCAAGATATACCACTATGCATTTATTTTTAGATTTTTCAAATCCAAGTCCATATCCCTTTGAAAAATTAGATCCTGCATTGATGTGACCAAAAGGCATATGGTTATATGTAAAAGTTCCCAAAAACTAGTGAATGTCATCTTATGTTGATCCTCTAGTGCTACCTCAATTTGATTATACTTATACAATCCATCAAGCATGGAATAAATCTAAAACTAAGTAAATAATCATAGTATATGATCCATGAATAGTAAAGGATAGTTATCTTTTAGAGCATCCTGGTTCAAGTTCTTGAAATCGACATAAATCCATATTTCACCATTCTTTTTATGAACCAAAATTATATTTTCCACCCAAGTGGAGTGATGGATGGGAAAATTATATGAGAATTCAATTTTTGAGAACTTCTTCTCTAATTTTTCCATCTATTTTTGGATTGTATTGCTTCTATTTCTACCCAAAACTTTTATACCTAACTTGAAAGGAAGAGAATGTTGCATTTCCTTGACATTGAAAGACTTTAGTTCATCATATGATTAGGCTATTACATCTGAGTATTTCTTCAAGAGTAAAACAAAACTTTATTTTCTTTAGGAGAATAAAACATACCAACATTAACCAACCTTTGTTCAATTATTCCAATATAAATCTTTTCATATTTGGAAGAGTTAAGGGAGACTTCTCAGCTTTAGTTTTCACAAGCCTATCGTGTTTATAAAAATGTCTTCCAAAGATACAAGGCATATAGGGATCTTGCTACCTTTTAGTTTTATGACACCATCTACATATACTTCTTCAATCTCATCCTTTCCTTTACTTGAATTAGATTCCTTTGTGTAACATCACTTCCTTGATATAAAAGGTTGTTGAAGTTATCTTTTTCTCCAAGAAAGATAAGATATCATTTTCATCATTAAAAAATTTCCAATTTTCATTTATATGGCACACTTGGTCTAAAAATCATCTCAATAAAATATTTTTTTTTCAAAAGGAAGGGTGGGAAATTACTAAAGAGGTAGAAATAGCTAATGAATCTCCCTTCTCATTTTGTTCTTTCAGGACTTCTTAAATTGAAAAGGCTTCAAAATCTTCCATACAAACCCATACCTTGTTTTTGTAATGCTTGAGCCTTGTATTATTTACATGAAACTTATTTTTGACTTGTTTGAAATTAATATTGACATCTCCTCATAATTTAAAATTCTTAATTCTCATTTCCTTGGCAAATTTCATTCCTAGAAACAAGGCTTCATATTCCATAGTATTCTTCATGTTTGAAAATTATAGCTTGTATAAGAGAGGGAATAATTTACCAGTAGATGAAGTGAGCACAAAACTTGTGACATATCTAGAGGTAGAAAAAATTCCATCAAATTAGACATTTCATAGATCATTTTCTTCCTCTTCCATTAAAATGGGAAACTCTTTATCTTTTTTCATAGATAGAAAGTAGTTTCCCATCCCCTATCTTGATATAAAATATATTCTCTTCGGTTATCTAAATTTTGAACACTATATTTAATTTTCCACTCAAAAAGAATATTTTTTATTTTACCTTTGATGGGAATAGTAGTGTAATACTAATCCATTTGTATTTCACCACCTATATCTCGGAAAAATCCTCTTCTTAGCAACATTCTATAAGAGGGCATGTCCACCACATGTATGGTTATCTTCACCCTCTTTTCTAGGAAAGTAGTGAAAGCAAATTTTGCATCCTTGATCCAGCCTAAAGGAGGACTTATTTGGTTTTCATGGAGTAAAAATGTCCATTTACATGGCTCAAGGAGAGATCAAGAGAATTTTCAACCTTGGTAGGCATGACATTATCAGAGGCAATAGAGTCTATTTTATAATTGTTCATCTTGTGACCTCTAATGAGAAAAGAATGATAAAAAAATTCTACTTTACCCAAGGTAGATGGAATTATAGCTAGAAGGTTCTAGGATGAATTTGAGGGAGGGGTAGTTAGAAATACTTTGAAGCTATATAGAGTTGATTTGGAATTAGGATTACTATCTTTAATAAACCAGACTAGTTTTTCAACTATTCTAGGTGAGTTTGTAAGTATTTTAACTCTGAAAATACACTTTGGAATTTTTAACGACATCAATAATATCAAATAAGGTGGATGTATAAATTTTAGAGGTCATGGCCATTTTATAAGAATATCTAAACTTTAATTTAGGATTGGAAGAAGGATATGCATATTCGGTGAGAAGAATTTTTAACTCAAGTGGAAGTGGATGACTTACTTGGAGAAGAATATGTAGCTTTAGATGTGGTAGAATTTGGATTCTTTTTATAGATTCTATGGATGGGGATAGTGGAGATACTCTGTTGGTTACTGTATTTTTATAGTTGTGACATGAGGATCTAGATACTTATTCATATGAGCATGAGAAAAGAGGATTATTTCTATGATTGTGAATGAGTGAACACCGCACAAAAATAGTTATTCATATTAGGCATGGCT
The DNA here is from genome assembly GCA_018340775.1 of Taxus wallichiana var. yunnanensis. Taxonomy (NCBI): domain Eukaryota; kingdom Viridiplantae; phylum Streptophyta; class Pinopsida; order Cupressales; family Taxaceae; genus Taxus; species Taxus wallichiana. The sequence continues at coordinate 459,077,794 of CM031238.1, read as the reverse complement.
TCATCATATTCTTCATCTAAAGAGTATTCAAAATATTTTATGTCATCATATTCAACCTCTAGTACATTTCCTTCATCTTCTTCACTACCAAGTTCTATATTTTCTTCTTTATCATCTTCTTGGGATTCACAGGCCATATATACAGGAGTAGATTCTAGAGTAATTTTATGTGGGGCACGATAATTGTTTTCATGTTATAAAATTTATTCCTAGGAACATATTTATAGGGATAACTTTGGGTAATATATTTCTTTATAGAAATAAAATCATTAGCTATATTTTTTAGTAATGGATTAGTAGTTCCTGAGCTAGATCTTTGATCTTTATCTCTGTTTGATCCTGTTTCGATTTTTCCAAACATGATTAGACCATCTTCAAACTCTACACTGATGTATTGAGATTTTTCTATAGTATCTATCTAGGCCCTTCTCAAGATAAATCCAAATTCATGTAGTAGATAATTTTTAAGAATCTTAGTTGATTATCTTTATTAGGTTTGGAAGCTTCAGGAATCTTATTGATCAACATATTTAACTTAGACACAAAGTCTCTCATAATTTCTTCGAGGTTCCTTTTTAAAATAATATCATTGAGAAAGTAGATCATGAGCATATTTATATGGTTTTAATATATCTTCAAAATTCACTTTCATCTAAGCCCAATTTTTTATTTATCTTCTGTTCAAGTGATAAAAACAATCCACAACAAACATCTTGTAAAGATTTGATGAATAGTCTAATGGACACATCTTCATGTTCAACTCCTAACACACCACGAGGCTATAATGAAGGAAACAATGTCTTCATCTGGATGTTATTTCCAATCTCCATTGAATTCATGAAATTTTTTCCTCTATCATATAGGTAGCTCATGATGTGGAGGAGTTAGAGCCAACATACCGAAGTTTTGACCCCAAATTACTAGTGCAACCATCTCTCGGAGGAAGAGTATTTAGTGGTGGAAGAGAGATGGATGATGTAACGAGACTAAAATAAAGATATTCAAATGGATATTCCAAAGGAATTTTAGAAGATTGAAATTGAAATATTATAGGAGTAATTCTAAAATCAACTTATTGTTGTAGTTTAAAAGTGGGGTCCACAATGTCACCTATTTTGTCACCTTGGGCATTTCCTATCTACCATTTTGTATTTTATGTTATTTTCTTCTTATTTTGAGTTCTTTAAATGTAACAAAATTTATTGAATTATTTATCACAATATCCTTCCATATCCAAGACTCTAGAAGCAATATGATAGTGAATTTTATTGTTTATGGTGAATTTTGGTTAGTTGTTATTATGCTGAAATACTAAAAACTCTAAATAAAGCATGGTTTACCGATACCTATGCCAAAAAATGCAATTTCAAGATGAGTGAATATGTAAGAAATGTAAAAGACTCCTCCTTTCACCAAGTGATAAGACATGTATACAAAGACAACTAGCTAAAACAAAAATTAGATAACAATTGAATGAGTTTATCATAAAAGTCTCGATCCTAAGAACCAATGGGCTTCCTCAAGGGATGTCAACTCATGTTTAGAAATAAGTGATATGAGAAGAAAATAAGATAATGATGATATCATTAGAATTCAAGAGGGATAGAGAGATATCACTATGCTTGATAGGTGGCATAGGATAGGGCTGCAGTGAGCTCAATTTCTTCAAAATAATTAAACCGAACTATTCCTCACTTCTCATTCTTCTTGTATGATCTCAAGTTTCTCCTCAATATCTTCAACTTAGAGAGTGAGGGAAATGGCACAAAGGCTAAGTTCATGGGTGACATCAATATTCTCCCATACGAATGGTTGTTACATGATCAAGCCATCATATATTCTTGTAATGGGTTGTGATACACTGGAAATGTTGTCTACAGAGAATACATCTTGTAAGAAAATATATTAGGTGAAAAATATTGAAAAAGATATGATAAATAATAAAATGGATGAAGTGACAGAGATCGATGCCGATTGGTAATCAGTGGTGATCAGGGAAAAAATGGTATGTTTTAACAAGGGACAATAAACATACTATGATTGATGTAGGATAGAGTTTAACAGATCCAAGATGAACTATAAGGACTTTGAAAAATAGAGAAGATGTAGAATGTTGAGGTTTTGACACTTATAAATGGATAAATGATGGTAAATGGATTTTGGGACCATATCGACAATGATCGGGATTGGAAATGACCTATGATAAATTTGACTAATATGCTAAAATATTAATCAAATAAATAAATGGAATAAAAAATGTTTGATAGTTCGACAGATGTATAAATATGAGTGTTTTTGTGATATGACTAATGTAATATGTGATCAAAAATGATAAACCTAAATGCAAAAACTTTTTGAATATTCTAAGGCTGGTGGAGCTCTAAATGGTTGATTGATTGTTCAAAAAGGTTCCCAAAGAATGAAAACAAATTTTAGATATCTTGTAATGTCATGATGTCGTGTAGAGATTCAACAATCCATCAGTTGTACAATATGTCTTTGTTACCTCCAAATCACAACACCCTTATTTTTACACAAGTGCATATACTTGAGCTCATGGTGTGATTGGATAACATGAGTACTATCTCTAAGTTGTGGGACTTGTTACTTGAGATAGACCTCCAGAGAAAGTTGGTTCTTGCTCCTAAACTACCTACCACAATCTACTCTAATATAGGAAAAAATATCTTTCCTAATCTAAATTTCCAAGGGACCAAGGAGAGAGAATGCATGAAAATGAAAACCTACACTAAAGCAGTGATACACCAGAAAAGGAGGGGTGTGAGAGTAGTCTTCCAATGTGTGAAAAATAGAAGTAAAATGCATACTAGAAGGGGTGATAATAGTTCTCCACAATATGGAAAATGCATTCACAAAAATATTTCATACATACACAATGATAATGGATCCTTGCAAGAGCATAAAAATAGACACAATATTCTTGTAATGAAGGTTGAAAGGGAAAAAAGAGTGTAACAAACATAGCAGGGAAGATGCATCCACAAACTTGTATCTTATTGCTTCATGATATGCATAGTTCAATCTATTACAAGATAAGGGCCTGGATCACCATGCAAGGAGTCCACTACAAGGGCTTGTAGAACATTGGCTTCACAAAGAAATTTTGACAGAGCTTTGCTAAAATAAAAATCCTCCCTCTACAATGAGCCTGACACTCCAATTTATAGAAAAATAAGAAGAGAGAGAGAGAGGGAAAATGGAAATCTCGAAATCTGTCCTTCAACCACTTGTAGGATGTATTAAATGGAGTGAAATGATGTTCTGTTGTTTGCAAAAGGCTCCCCATACTATCCCATGACTTGCAGAAGTGAAATATGGCAGCCCATGTTTCATTGAAGGCGTCTAACTACCAAATAAAACACTATTATGAACTTGGCCACGTTTTCTAAAAATATCTATCTATATTTCATCAAATCTAGAATTTCTTGATTTTTGTACATTGGTCTTGGAGCCACAATTCCAATGGTACCAATTTTGTGTGATTTTGTTGAGAAATGCAAAAGTTATGTCCTTTTGAGTGCAAGCAGCTATTTTGGGTCTGGTGAGGCATTTTCTATCATTCAATGGGAATAAACATTAATTGACTAGAGCTGAATATGTTTCTTTTATTTTAATATATCTAACCTTATCAAAATTAAGAAATATAGTTTTTGTGATGCAGAGGATGTCGTGCTTGTTCTAGAAAGTCCAATTTTATGAAAATTGGAGCTCGGAGTCAAAAGTTATGGCCGTTTGAAGTTTGGGGGTCAAACGTTGACTTTTTCTCTTCATTGTGGCTATTTCAGCAAAATCAGGTCTGCGTTTCCTAGTTGTCCTAGAAAACATTCTCCACATCACCTGATTTAGGTTTCCTTGTTCCCGCATGTCTTCCATTGACCGGGTAGTGAGGTTCGTTGACCTTCGCATTCTCCGCAACGTATGGTTCCTTTTGTAGCTTTTTCACCTTTACATGTCCCGCGCATACTTTTGTCCTAACTGTCCGGACACATTTCTCCATGCCACCCATAAATGGGTGACTTGTGGAAAAATTGGGTTTTTTTCATTTCCCACGTGTACTTGCGTCCCAACCGCCCCATGAGACCATCCGGAACAAAAATGTCTGATTTTTTCGCAAAACACCAAAATGAGCCCATTTTCAATTTTTTTCCAATTTTCTCTTAGTTTTTTTCCTAGATGGGGAAGTTAGAGAGAAGCCAAGGGACCCCAAAAACATGATTTTGTTTGGCCTTAAATCAATTCTACTTGCTTGGGACTGAAGAATTTGATGCATGTTATCAAAATTACCTCGAGGGGTGAATTTTGGATAACGATCTTTATCTATCTAACTATTAACTAGAGAAGGACGGTTACTAAAGCTGGATTGAAGGCATCTGCAACTATCATCACTCGATCATGGATCACCATCAATCTAGTCAAGGATGATTAAAAATATTATGAAAGGATGGAAAATGGTTGAAACTACTTGCCATCCGAAGGTTGAGGTTATTTTAGGAATGGTGGGAGGTTAGGAATCTAGGTAGGAAGAGGTTATAGGGTTATGATGGTTAGGGTAATTTAGATTAGGTTTTTTTCATATGATTAGAGAGGGTAAATGAGATTGTATGTAGTTAAATTGGTGTTTTAAGATGGTAAATTATATTATAGGGATAATGGACTTAGGATAGTGATAATAGTGTAAATAATGATAATGTGATTAATATGTGTAGGGTCACCTAGGGGTGAAAAAGTGGTGTCTACATTTGCCCCTTTTTGTTGATATTTCGTAGGCACAGGATGCAAGAAAAAAACTAGTGTTGAGATGCCCTAGTTTTTTGATAAGGATATTGTTCCCTCCTCAAGCCAATGTCCGAATCTATTGGTCATTAGATTGAAAAAATTTAGATTGATTGCATAAGTTTTCATAAATATGTTCAGTGGTGTGACTGTAGTCTGAAATGACCATACTGGATGGATATGTAGAGATGACGGTAGTCTCAAAAACACTTGGTAGGAGACATTATACAGCTTCAGGAGGGCAACGCTAATGTGAGCATCCTATAGACACATTATTTAGGAAGATTACTACAATGAGATGTATTAATGGGAGTCATCTCATGTGGATGTGTGAAGCCGTGAGACCAATGGGTCAAAGGCATATCCACAATGTTTGTAAAAATGGTAAAAATGAAGTTTTGAAAAGTCGTTGGGCATCAAAACAAAGGCATATGAGCTCTAAAATGTGTTGAATTATATGTGGAAAGGTCTAGGGGACCATAATTACTTAGTTTGTGTAAAGAGGGATTCAATTGGAGGAGATTAATGATCACCTTTGGTGGTTATAAGGGATGGTTGATGAAATTTTTTGGTTGGTGGTGTGTTGGTGCTCAATTTGATCTCACCCTATTTTTCCTTGAAATTCTTCAATTTTTCGACTTTGTCGTATTTTTATCTCCTCGTATTGAGGCATGAAAGCTCTTTCCTTCATCTAGTTGCCATAATCAATCCTTTCCTTTGGTCAAGGATCACATTAAGTCTAGAATTTTTTTCCATTCCTCTGTCCATGTGAAATATTTTGTAACTTTGGTGTAAACTCAAGTTTTTCCCCTTCCTTCTATTTTTTCCATAGTCACGTTTGCTTTTCCCTGTCAATTTTTATCCCAACATCTGTGGAAACATGGTCCTTTCTCGATTAGATGATATGGCTTGGTGGGGCATATTGAAATTCTAAGGCCCATTTTAACTCAAGTCTTGTCCATGTGGAGGGCTTGTGCTCATATGAAAATTCACCTCTTGGTTTGACCTTTGGAATTGCGCCAAGGAGACACATGGAGGTTTTTTTGGCCCCTGCTCGAGACTTAGACATTTTCTTTATACACGGCTGAGTGCAGACTTTATCGGACCATGGACACGTGGAGGGTTGGCGCTCATTTGAGGATCTACCTTTAGGTCCTACCTTAGTAGTTGCACTAAGGAGACATGTGGTGAGCCGATGCTTGATTAGGGTCTCCACTTTTGGGAACCATCTCAAATTTGTGCCAAGGAGACACGTGGAGGCTTCCGCTAGATCCTCTCTATACTTAAAATTTTCAAGTAACTTTCTAAGGCATGGGACATGTGGAGGGCCCATGCATGTTTGGGGACCTACCCCGTACTTTACTTTTGAAGAAGCACCAAAGGGACACTTGGAGGTTTCGCTAGATCCTACCCATACTTAGAATTTTCAATGGTCGAAGAAACTTTCTTGGACCCTAGGCACATGGTGCCTTCCACTGGTCCTTGAACTTATTCAAACAACTTTTATGGACCGAGACACGTGGTACGCCCGCTCTTGTTTAGGGTCTTCACTTTTGGGTACCATGTCAAAAGTGTGCCAGTGAGACATGTGGAGGATTCCGTTAGCTCCTTTTGTAACTGAGACTTTTCAAAGGCCAAAATGTAATTTTCTTGGGCCTAGGGTATGTGGAAGGCCCGCACTTATTTAGAAAATTGCCTCTGTACTTCACCTTTATAGTTGCGCTAAGGAAACACATGGACGACTCTAATATAAAGTTGAGAAAGGGAAGAATCAATGGTTACTGTGCATTGCATTTGATTTTTCTGCCATTTTATCTCTAAGACTCCTGGAGATGCGAATACACATTGTTTTTCATCATTTTTTTGATGAAATTCCTTGTCGTTTTTGTCTACAAAGTACAATTGAATGGATTTAAGATCTTAATTTGTGAGTCTAAGGATTGTAAAGGTCGATATTTTAAAGTTATAATTACTTGGGAACTTGCAAAATGTGAATTATCGGAGAATATGGATGCAGAGAGTAGAGTTGCGAGAGGAAAGAATGGGAAAATGATTAAATAATGGAGGTGCAGTGTAAAGGATGAAAAAGGTGTTGACTTGAGGGTGAAAAGGATTTCCTATCAGATCTAGCTATACAGAGCCACCAGAAAATGATTAAAACGGGGATTTCTTGCATGACAAAATAAAAAGAATGATTAGAAGGACTGTCAAAAAGTTGTGGCATGGCATCCCAATCATTAGTCGAGGGTGTGAGAAACGTGATCAATTAATGATTTGTCCACCTTGTAGCTACGAGTGTAAATTTTTAAACGTCACTTTTCGAGACAAATTGGTAACAAGTAAAGGTTCCTCAAATATTCTTCTTTTTGGGGGAAAATTTGGGATGAGTGAGCAAGTGAAATGTATAAATGCAATGAGAATACTCATCCAAAGGGTTAGGGTTGAATTCTTAAGAGAAAAATTTGAGAAAGCCCATCTTCCTAAGAGACCATCTGAGAAACCTGTTAATCTCTTATGTTTTATATTTCAATCACGTCAAGTTGGTTGTGAGTGTACAACCATTGACAAGCTCTGAGACTGTTCAAAGAAACTTTCCCCTGTTGATGAATCTAATCAACTTCGAATTAATCCATGTCAATCTTGGGAAAATTTGTGTCTGCTTTATTTTCAAAATGTCTACAAGTAGTTTTTCTTGTTCCTATTGTAATCTTTTGTTAAAATCACTCCCAATCACACAGATCTCATCCTGCTGACAGTTTAGTGGCATTTACAATTTCATTATGAGAAGAGCCTTCATCCTGTAATGAGATAAACAATTTAAAATCACTTTACTATCATTTTGTTGATAAATATTGTATGTAATCCTTTGAGTGTATCTTAGGCATGAGGAACGAGGGGTATTTGATGTTTAATTGAGTCTTTAGATAGATCCTTTGTGCTAAATTCTTGGAGATTTCCTAAAACTATGTAAATATGGGCCTCCATTGATGCACACCTTCTAGTTGAAGGAATATTTTATCTATTCTCAAGCTTTTATGTCATTTAGTTTTCTAATTGTTGTGAAGGATCTCAAAGATCTGGCCAAATCAAGTTTATCTTGCTCAATCTCCCACCAAAAATTATTCAAAAACAATGAATCCTACCTGAACTACCCCTTTTTTCCCTACACGTCCACAAATGAATAAATTCTACTACCAAAATATTCGAAACAATCGGGATTCCATAATGTCTCTAGTAACCTTAACCTTGTTTAGAAAATATCACCCTTATTTAGAAGTGATAACTTGTGAGAGTTAAATTGTGGTGCATTGATCATATTTTCTCAGGGTATCCTTTCAAATCTATGCAAAGAAGGATATATTCATTCTCCTTCACCGAAAAAGGTTACAAAATAGGTCCTCTCACCCTGGTCGAAAGGCATAACCTAAAGCAACAAGGATAGATCAAATCCTTAATGAAGGTGCTATCCATTTCTTTGATGACCGAGTGACAAAGAGTCAGGTGAATCCCCTCCCTAGCTAAAAAATGACTCATAATATGATCTATCTGTCTCTTAATGTCTTGCTAAATCTGTGATGTCGCTTGGTTTCCAAGGAAGAATCAATTTGGATACCAACACCAAATTCAAGCTGTTTACGGGGACATGAAGGTGTATTCAAAGTTTGAACACCATAAAAAACGTATATAAACCTTGGTAGATTCTTCTTACAAATTTAAAGTGCAAATACGTTATTTAAACGTCATCCTTTGTTGATATACGTAAGATTTGTGAAGTTACAAGTTATATGTATAATATTTCCTTTTTTATTGGTTTTTGCACTAAGTTTACATCATTAATGTTAAATACGAGTAAATGAAGTTTAGATCTATGAAGCTTTGCATGAATTTAGTGTTGACAGAAATTTGATAGACCAATTTTAGTGCATTTGCACAACTAAGGTGAAAATCCTTAGTGGTGACTCCGTGTTGAATTAATTTTTGATAAATGCCAGTGTCTTAACCTCTATCAATTGAAATTTATCACTAATATTTGCAAAGATGGAAGGAAGAAGATATTTCTTCATTAAAGACCTGTTAGAAGGTTGTTTCTAGAATTGGGAAAGACAAATTCTGAAGGAAGAAGAATCTGGAAAGTTATTGGAGATCAGAAATCAAGAAAAGAGTTATCAATTGTGGAAACTGATCACTTGTCATTGAAGATTTCCATACTTCCTCAAGTGCTTCTGAATCAGGTAGTCTTTTTGTAGATCTGAATTCTCCATCTAGAGAGGGCCTTCTTTTGTATTTGAAAAAATTACGTCTCATTTTGTCCCTATGTTCTCCAAAGCTAATAGGATCTTCCAAGAAACAAAGTTTTTAGAGAACATTCATTATGAGAATTCCATTCTGTGTGCCCACAGACACCCTCACTTCCCATCATTCTATTTCTCTTGTAAGATCACCTCCCCAAAATAATATGGCCCAACCCCCACCCAGACCTCTATTTTTTGTGAACACTTTTGGTCCTATAGATTTCAGAGGTATGGTTGGATATCCAAATGTTGTGCCCCAAGATGTTAGAAATAGACTACCTAAATTTCAAGGAAATAATGCTATTACTGGTGATCAACACTCAAAGATTTTTTTCAAACGATGGAAGACTTTAAGATTGAATTTGATAATGTTTACATAAATTTGTTTATTCATACTCTAGAGGAGGATGCACGAGAATGGTATAAATCTCTTACAGAAAAATCCATTGATTCATAGACATAAATGAAGAATGCTTTTAGATTGTAGTATGGAGATAAAACAGACCTGAGGTTTCTTTTATCGAATTTGAAAATGTAAAAATAATCCTAATGAGTCTATTCATGACTTCAATACAAGGTTCAATAAGATCTTGAATAGGTTACCTATGATTCGATGCCTAGTGATGTTTCCTATCCGATAAAATACTCTGATGCTTTTGATAAGAAGGATGCCTATTATTTGAGGGATAAGAACCTAACAACATTGAGGTAGGCCTTCTTTGTGGCTTTGCAGATTGAAAATAACATCAGGTTAATTGATAAAACTCCTAAGAGAGAAGGCATCAAGTTGATCAATCTAGAGAAGCCTTAGTTAAGTAATTTGTGGATCTAGAGGAGGTTGTGAAAACTTTGGCTGGAGTTGTTAAGGAAATATCCTATAAACTCGGCCAGAGAAGCGAGAGAAGGGGACTATATAAGGTTCCCAAGGTCATCATAAATCACAAGGTCAAGAAATATTTGTAAATCATCCTAGGGGTGATCAAAGATCTTATGACAGAGGCAAAGGACTCATGGGATCAGGAAATAGACAACCCCAACCTAGGGAAAACAAATTGGTGCCTGATCCTTTAGCTACCAGAGTTTCTATTATGGAAGAAGCTAATGAAATTAAGTGGTATGATAGATGCTTCTTTCCACATGAACCATGTGATGAAGACAAAGAAGTTGAGGAAGCTGATGATGACACTGATGATGATGTGTGAATGATGGGGTGCTCTACAAGCTCACAGCAAGGAGAAACTTTGATGAAATTAACCAAATGATGTAATCGATATAGATTTTTGGGATTGCATCCACTGGGTATTACCCTTTCCTCCCTCTTGTACTTTTGAAATAGATATGGTACAAGATTTTGAATACTTAAGGGAATTAATGATTAAAAAATATGATGGAGGAATCCCTTTTGAGGAGGATAGGAAGTTATTAATGAATGTTGTGGTTTCCCAAGAAAAATAATATAACACTAGGAGTAAAGTCATGTCAAAGGGGCGGGGCCTCGAGGCCAAACCAAAAACTCCAAATCTCACCAATATCTCAAAATAAAATCCTAAGAAAGATACATCTGAAAAAGGCCTTGTGTCCCCAAACAAAATGGTATCCCTGCCCATGCTCAGACCATGAAAAATCCTTTTTGTCAGATGAGTTTTTCATTCTTCCTCCAAATGATTCCTTTCCCAAATATGTTCCTTATGACATTGCCCAAGTCTTGAGTCAGATCAAGATTTATGTTCCAATTTTTGAGCTGCTTAGGATTCTTGAGCACAAGAAAAGGGCCTTTGAGTATTTGGCATTGAAATAAGAAAATATTACCCAAGGTAGAAATGTAAACAATGTTGAGACTCCTCCTACCATTGCAGAGTTGGAAAAACCCCAAGTACTAGAAGAAATAGGTGAGCCACCTGAAGTATATTTGGGAACATCCTTGGTTGAGTCCCAACTGAATGTAGATCCATTTTTCACTACTCTAGTTTTTAGGGATAGCTGTTATTACACAACCGTATGTTTGATTACGGAGCATCATGCAATGTTATGCCTCTTGAGGTCATGAATAAATTATATATCAAAGTGACAACACTTACTTATGGGAAGTGCATTTCTGTCTATTCCAAAGAGGTGCTAGTGGTTGGATGTGTTAAGGGTTTGATAGTGCAACTTGTAGCTTACCCAGGAAAGAACTTAAAACTAGATGTTGTTATTGCTGATTGCCCTACCAAATGGGGAGTTTTTTTATCAAGAAAATGGGATGCTAGTGTGGGTGGGAGTGTGCAAATGGATATGTCTTTTGCTACTATACCTATTGAGGGCAGCCTTGTAAAGTTGTATGGTGAAAATAAGATGCTACATCTCATTGAGGATCCCAATAATGATTCCTATGAAGTTTTATACACTGACATTGATGCTGATAACTTTTTTGGATTTCGTTGATGGTAAAGAGCACAAAATTGATCAATGCAAGTATCTTAATCAAGTAGGTTCTCCTTGGAATTTGTTGTTTGATGGGGCTTGCTCTAAATTTGGAAATGATGCTGGTATTGTTCTGATATCTCTAGGCTAGGAAGAGTTTGTTTTCTCTTTTAAAATCAACTTTGAGTGCACTAAAAATATTGTTGAGTATGAAGCACTGCTCTTAGGTCTAAGGATTGCATGGAAATATGGTATTAGAGAAATCATTGTTAAAGGAGATTCAGAGCTAATTGTCAAGTAGGTTATAAAATTATATGCAACAAAAAATAAAAGAATGAAGTAGTATAAGCATGCAATCTGGGATTTCATTGAGATGTTTGACTCCTTCAACATAATACATCATGATAGGAAGTATTAGAAAAAACCTAGGCCATTTTTTTCTATTGTGACAATGTTAAACAATGACAATGTTAAACAATTGAAAGTGTTTGAAGACGATGCCCAAGTGAAAAGGTTTTTGCAAAACCAAGGAGAATTTTCTAATCAATGTATAGATTGGGAGCCAATGGTTTGTGCGGCTGATGGAAAGGAGAATTTATTTGGAAAATACATCATTCAGTTAAATACTAATACTATTTCCAGAGGTTTGGTAACACTTGAATCAAAATTTGATAATGCTAATTGCATTGTCAACAAACACATGTCATCCTTGAGGGATGTTGAAGAGCACGACTTGGGAATGAAGGATAAACCACATAAGATTTGGCTAGGTAGCAATCTAAGAAAGGAAGAGAAGTAGTTGTATCTCCAATTGTTGAAGAAATACCATGACTTCTTAGCATGGTCTTATTCTAAACTGAAATCATATAGAGAGGATCTTTTCTAGCACAAAATTCCCTTAGAAGCTTTTTCCAAGCCATTTAGGAAAAAATAGAGGCCAATCAATCCACTCCTTTCCCTAAAGATGTAAGAAGAATTGAAAAAATTGAGGGATGGAGGAATCATACAGCCCACAAGGTACTCATCATGGGTTGCAAACTTGGTACTTGTCAGAAAGAAGAATGGAGATATAAGGATGTGTGTGGATAATCTTAGTGGTTGGTTTTTTAATAGGTAATTAGGAGCTTACCCATTTAAGGGATCCCTTTTTCCTCTCCTTCCTTTATAGGAGGAGATATTCCCTTAAGATATTCAAATATCTAAAATAATTTATCATCCTTGTATTTTGGAGGGATAGATACATACCTTTCATTTTCAACCAATTCAAGGTCCTTTCGATTACATAAACTATTATTTTATGAGGCTTTTCTAGTTATTATTCTCCCCAAACTATGGGAGTGATTGATTTTGATTCTACATTTTGGTCAATATATTATTGAATCACCACATCCGTATCATATATTATCCCTTTTGGAACTAAACCAATTTTAAAATAAATGAACTACCTTAAGGTCATCCTTGAAAATTCTCTGAGTCTGAATTATTCTTCATCGATCTGATTCATCCAATAATATTAAAATTGGGGTTCATGATCTTTTGAGTCGACAACCCATCAAAGGTCATACATGGGTATAGGTAAAGTTTTTTGCATACCAAACCTCTCCATTTATTCTTCCATTAATCTGGCCTTTGTAATAGATTAACATGATTATCTTCCAATATTAATAAGGAACTTAATGTTAGTCTTATGTTTCCCTGCAATGATTTTATGTACTGGTGCCCACTGTCTTGAGAGTTCAATTAAATCCCATTTATCATCCACATACCTGGGAAATTTGTATGGATGCCCCTTGAATCCACTCACTCTGATATATGTGAAAAATATGTATTGAATGAAAATGTAACCATATTCTAAGATAAAAGTCCTAGCCTCAGCAGATAATCTATATTGTTCCCACTCTAGTTTAAAAAGGAAAACTATAGGAGCAATGAATGCATCATTCACTAGCCTAACATTTCCTTTCCATTTATCCAATCTTAGTTGAGGATACACATCATATACTATGTGGTATTTAAAACTTGCATTTCGTGGTAGACTAGGGAAAGACTTGCAACATGCAATGTTATAGATCAGATAAGACATCATGTAGAATTAGATGTTGTATGTAACACATGTTTTGATCTTTGTGGCTATTTCCATAAGTTTGGCATGGATTGATGTTGATATGAAAGTTGCCCAACAGAATTGTCCTTTTTCCTCCAAGATAACCCTTATGAAAGGGCACATCCACTCATGAAACATGTAAGCCATTTCTAGCCCTGCCATTCGACTCAACATCACAATTAGGTCCTCAACTTCCTCAACAAATAGGGTCTTATTTAACCTATTGGGAATTATTTTGATAGATTTTTTCTTATATTTCAACCACTAGGTATTCAATAATACAACATAGTCAACGTGTTTACCTTCATAATCAGTTTGTGCTGACTCAATGGTGGTAGTGATTGGTCTATCCACCTTTGGTAATCCTAGTATCACCCGAAAATCTTCTGGTGTTAAATTTAATACCCTTTCCCCACTTCCATCCAACACTTCTCTAGATCATATTTTTCAGCACACATCCATAAAAGTTCTAGAGAATTTATGGAAAGTGGGAAGGCCAAAACTAGAGAAATTATTCTAGCATCAATAGCTTCCATCCATTCACTTATATTTTAGGCCCATACTCTTTGTAGGAAGTCCTCTAAATCAGTATTTATCAATTTTGTATCCATGACTATGTCTAGATTGCTAGTGATACTAGACATCATGTGGAAACTAGAATCCATAGGCTTAATTTTATAGATTTCAATATCCCCTCTTAATTCTTTAAAAATAACGAGATCAAATAACAAGAATACAAATGGAATGCAGAACTCACCCATTTATTGTAAACTCTATGAAATTCCTCCCTAGCCATGGTTCCAAATCTTCGGATCAAACATACTTCTCCATAGTTAAATTTTTCTCTCTATGTTGTAAATTTAGCAAATCTAGGGATTCCTATTTCTCGTATGTAAAGTAATAATTTGAAATAATTGAGATTTTTTTTAAAATCTTACTTTGATCCGTACAAATCACATTAATGGTGGTAGCCATAATTGCATCAAATTGTATCCATTCAATTTTCCCTTCTTATTTTAATATAAGATGTCTACGCATTTTCCATTTAAAGAAATGCGGGATTGTGGAATTTATTTACATTTTTGTCCAACTTTTTGAATGAGTGCAAAACTATAAGTTTGACCCGAATACCCGCTTATTGACTTTTCCTAAAGTGTTGACATGTGTCATCCTTTGGGTTTCGAGAATATATTTGCACTTTTAACTTCATTGGATACATGATGAAAGAGTGCATAAAACATTCATCTTCACATTCCAATAATAGTTGTGCACATGTTTACCTTCGCTGAGAGGGGGTGTATTTGCACTTTGCACCATATGAGTTTGAATATTCCTTGGAATATTTGATTGGGTCTCGGCATTTTATTTGCACTTTGAATGTTATGTAATTTTTTTAAATATGCAAGTAAATCCTGAAATGATGAAACCAATCAAAATATGCCACGTGCCTTCAGTGTTGGGAAACATAATGTAGTTTACATAAGGATTACAAAGGACGATACATGGATTTTTTTAAAAGGGTTAATCGACTATTTTCATAGTTTTTACACTAAAAATCTTCTTGTAATAATGTAGTTATGAATAATTTAACTGGGAAAAAGATTCACGCTAGATTTATTACACCAACATAGGATTTATGGGTTCAACATGGGTTTATCCTTGAAAAAACGTATTTCAAAGTTCTAGCAAACAAGATATGAATTTTTTTTGGAGGAACATTTAAGACTAAGGGGTGAGCTCAAAATGAGCACCAAAAATATCTCTAAATTGAGACTGGACACCCTCTGCGGGTGCCATAAGAATCAAATAAACAATTTGACATACATAACAAGTTCCTTAATCCATTGGGCAATAGAGTCATTTGTAACACACACTTGGACTTATGAGAATATACGCACAAAAAAATCTAAGATACCAAGACAATTGGTCATTGTAGACTAGAGAAACAAAAAGAAAAATAAAAAAATGAAAAAAAAAAACCGTACACTATACAAAAATTCATACTTGACCGTATGGGCTTAGTCCAGAAAGTTCTTGAGATGCCTTCCATTGACAAGAAATTCCAATAATTTTCCTTCCAGATATTTTAAGAAAAAAGTGTGTTCACCAATTCTAATGTCAATTGAGTATGGTCCCATCCATAGGGCATCAAAATTTCCATGTTTTCCCTTATCTTCATGCCTACTATCCTAGAGTAAAACCAAATCTCCCACATTGAATTCCCTAGGAGTTACTTTCTTGTCAAATATCTTCTTGAGTTTCTCCCTAAACTTCATATGCTTTTGGTGAGACTCTCTTATTTCTTCATCTAACTCCAAGATTTGGTTTATTCTTTCCTCATAAGGACTTACTTCTCCTTTCCTGTTGCATGAATCGATAATAATAAAACTACATGTGAAAAGGAAAAATAGCTTGGACTCCTTAAAAAAGTTCAAAAGGACTTTTTCCAATAGCTCTTCTTGTAGTAACTCGATCTTCCCATAAAGAAAACTTAAGCTATTCACCCCATTTTATTTTATTGGTTTCCAATGTCCTTCAAAGTATCTTAAGAAAATTCTTGTTACTTGATTCAGCTTGGCCATTTCCTTGAGGATTGTAGTTTGATGCATAGGCCAAGTTGATACCATATTCCTTACACATAGTTGCTAATGGTTTATCCCTAAAGCTCATAGCATTATCAAAAACTATTTTAGTAGGTACTCCAAATCTATAAATGATATTATTCAAAAGAAAATCCATGACCACTTGGTGAGTTTCCTTCCGATGGGAATGGCCTCAACCCATTTGGTGAAGTAATCAGTAGCAACTAGAATCCACTTATGTCTAGCACTTGAAGCATCTGATATTTCTCCAATGAAATCCATTCCCCATTATTTGAAAGGGGCTTCAATTGACACTGGTTGCAAAGGCAAGGCACATGCAGCTTTTAACCTTCTAGAGAAGCGTTGACAACTTTCACATTTTCTTATTAATCGCATTATCCTTGAATAATGTTGGCCACCAATATCTTTCCTCAAGATCTTGTGAGTAGTAAATCTTCCAGCAAAATGGCCTCCACACACTCCCCCATGAAACTCTACAAATATTTTGGGAGCTTATTCTTTAGTGACACATCTGAGTAATACCCCTTATGGATTCTTCCATGCTAAACCAAAATTAGTCATGACATATTTTTGGGATGCTAGTTTAAGTGTTCTCCTCTGATTCTTGTCTAGATGTCCAGGACATTCCAAATTCTTCAAGTAATATATTACATATTTATACCAGAAAGAATTACTCACCTTTTCTTGGGGGTCCATACTAATTTCTTCAATGACATTTATCTCCATTACTTGTAAATTTATTTCAGCCATCAATTTAGCTAGTCCCAAACCTCTAACCAACTTAGTAGTTTGTATTTCCATATCATATTCTTGCAACTTGTTCACCCAACGAAATATTTTTCTAGATATTTCCATTTCGATAAAATGTCCTTAACCATAGTGTGGGGAACATAGGCTATAATCTTGGAAGTTAATATGTAAGGTCTAAATATTTTGGTAGCTCTTACCAAAGCAAAATCTTTCTTTTCCATAATAGTGTACTTTAACTCAACACCTTGTAGGGATTTTCTGAAAAAATCAATAGGCCTCTCATTTCCTTCTTCATCCTTTTGCAACAAAGTATTGATGTGATGGTATTCTTGGAGGAAAAATAAAACATTTGAAATGATTTCTTGTAGTCAGGACTTGCTAAGACTAGGGAATTTTTTAGTGCTTCCTTTATTCTAGTAAAATATTGAATAGATCCTTCTTCCCACTTAATGACTTGGTATTTCTTCAACATATTTGTTATAGGAATGGTTATCTTAGAAAATTTGGAGATGAACCTCCTAATAAAATTTATTTGACCGAAAAAAAGATTGAATACCCTTTTTAGATTTGGGGATAGGAACCTTACCAATTGCTTCCACTCTCTCGGGATCTATCATGACCCCTTAGATACAATATGCCCCAATAATTTTTATTTTTGGACTCCAAAATGACACTTCTTGGGATTCAGTGAAATCCCATACTCCCTACATATGAGAAATAACTTTTCTAGGTGCCCCAAATGGTCATCTATTTTCTTTGAGAAGATTGTTATATCATCTTGATATACAACTATGAAGTCATTTATAATCCTTGTGAAAGTCATATCCATGGCTTTTTGGAAAGTTTCTCTTGTATTCATGAGTCCAGAGGGAATCCCGATATAAGCATAAGTTCCCATGGAGTAGTGAAGGTAGTTTTAAACTATTCAAATTTCTTCACCACTACCTAATTATACCCTGAGAAACCATCCAATGTTGATAATAATTCAGATCCTATAACCAATTATAACATGTTATCCATATTTGACAATGGATAATTATCTTTGATTGATGCCTTGTTAAGATTCCTAAAATCCACACAAAGCCTTATGTCCCCATTCTTCTTCCCATTCGGGTACAAGGTTTTCCACACATGAAGAATACCGAAAGGTTGTATGATTCCTCCATCTCTCAACTTTATCAACTCTTCTTTCATTTTGAGAGAGAGGAGGGGATTGATGGGCCTTTATTTCTCTACCTGAATGTTTTGGAATGGGGTTCTAGAGGTATCTCATGTTGAAATAAATCTTATCTATAAGCTTTCAATTCAGAGTATGACCAAGATAAGAAATCTTGATATTCTCTTAGTAGCTTAGTATAAGCCTGCTTTTCTTCTTTATTCAAATTACAGCCCAACCACACCTTTCTAGGATTTTCTTGAGTCCCCAGGTTACATTCTTCAACATCTCTAGAAGTAGAAATAGGCCTATTAATTACTCTATCAAGCACTATCAAAGTTGGACTCAAGGGAAACTAATCCTGGGAATTGTGTTTGTTTTTAGTTGGATTAAATTCTTCCCAAAAAGAGTCTCTTTCCCATCACAAAGTTCAACCATTGGCTCTAATTCAATATGTTGATTAGCAAATTCATCTTTTCTCTTCATAAATCTTTGTATCTGAGCATCATCCTCAAATAATTTCCAAGTGTTTGACATTATCAGGCACATAAGGTCTAGCTAATATTTCAACATCATAATTACAAAATGGAGATACTGTACAATTAGAAAAATGTGATGCAATGACATCGAACCTATCAGTTGCTTCTTTCATGATACATGATATTAAATGAATCAAACATTTCAATAAGGTCCCATACTACATGATTGTTGTTCATCTTTTAATATTTAGTCACATACAATTTTCTTACTTATTTCATAATCAACTTAGAATCTCCCTTAATAATGATATCCTTGATTCCATGTTTCCAAGCAAATCTTAAACCCAAGAGAAATGCCTCATACTCTACAATATTATTAGTGCATTCAAAATTTAATTTGAATGAAAAGTTAAAATATTCTTGTTATGGGGATGTGAGGACTATTCCAGCTCCACTTCCCACAGCAGAGCATGCTCCATAAAATATCATGGTCCAAGTAATACAAACATATTGTAAATTAGTAGTAGTATTTATGAATTGGTATTCAAAATCAACATAGCCTATAATTTTTTCCAAATTAGTGTCAACAAATAATACCTCATAAGAGGCATTCATGAGATCTTCAATAATGTGGAGCATATTTTTCTCTCCATGCAGTTTCACCAACTTTCCTTCAATAGGTATGGTGGCATAATACATGTCCATCTATACACTACCTCCCACACTTGTAACCCATTTTCTAGATAACAACATACCCCACTTAGTAGGGAAATCAACAATAACCACATTCATGGTCAAATATTTACAGGGTAAGCAACAAGTGAAAAACTATTCCTTTTACATACCCTATGACCGGTACTTCAATAGAATCCATGGTGTGAAACTTTCCAAAAGTATTAGTTATCTTTATATTTAACTCATTCATGATCTCCAATGGAATTATGTTGGACGAGGCTCCTGAGTCAAACATATAGTTGTGAACGAGCCTATCACTAATAATAAGGGATGTAAAAATGTATCTACATACAACTGAGATTCGACCAAGGAAGTGGCTAAATATATCTTTGGGGATTCCCCCATGCTTTCTTTTTCCTGAGGCACTTCCATTTTAGATACATTAGGTGAGACATTAACATTTTTACATCTTTTCTTATGATAATTGTCTCCTCTTTGAATCCTAAATATTCAAATTCTCTTCTTCTATGCTCAGGGATTCTAAACAACTCAAAAATGGGCACATTAAATTTAAATTGGCTTAAAATAAGAGCCATATCATAAGCAACATACTTGGGTAGAGCTGTGGTGGGATACAAAGTAATTTATTTTTCGATAGGATAAGATATTTTCGCTTGAGAACTATCGAGGTACTTGGATTAGTAACAACATGGCCTTTGTTTGGAGTATCTTTATTAGGAAAATTCTTGGGGATATTGGTCAATATGATGTCTTATTTTTGGGAGTTGGGGAAGATACTTTTACCACTTTGCTAAAAATTTTGTAGTCTTTTTCTTGAGCCATGACAAAATTCATCAATAACTACCTATCTTCCTCATAAGGAACACTACCATCATACTTTTTAATCATTAAATCCCTCATATATTCAAAATCATGGTTAGGTAACTCCTAACAATTCAGTAGAAGTAACCCCTTATGGTGCAATATCAACACATTCCAACATACAAACATATCCAATATTATCTTTATCATTGACATCATCATTAACATTTGGGTTATAAGGAGAATGTGGAAAGAAACATTTATCACACCATTCAATGATATGATCTTCTTCAACCATAGATACCCTAGCAGTTAGTGGATCAGGTACTATCTTATTTTCTCTAGGGTTTGGTTGCTTGTTTCCTAACCCCATTGGTCCTTTTCCTCTACCATCTTCTCGTATGGTCATTGTTGATGCATAATCACAACACCCCTGATTATTTGTAACTCAATAGATTGAAACTGTCATTGTGATTTCATAACATGGAGCTTTTCCCAAAGTGTGGTACTTTGTGATCAGGAAAACTCTTTAGATGAAGGCCAACTTCCTGTCCTATCCTAGTGCTAACTACTCCAAACTACAGAGAGTTGTAGATCTAATCCTAATATAATATTTCTAAGGAGACATAGATAGAGAAAATGCATGAAAATAAAACCTACTCTAAGGGAAGGTGATGCACCAAGAAGGATGTTGAACAACCTACATAATAAACACAACACTACTAGAACCTTGTAATGAAAATAACAACCATACAAAATAACCTTGCATGCAATGAAAGATTAAAAAGTTGTAATATAAAATGCAAGAGAGTTTGAAGCATCCAAAAATTTGATTTTATTTCTCTCAAATTTGATACAATACATCACATTTAGGCCAAAGGCACAAATTTTTCATTGCAATGTTCAATAGGGAGGTTTAAAATCTCCACAAATATCTTATTAGTAAGAAATAAGGGAGGGGCATATACAAGTTTTCCAACCCTTTGAAATGATCCCCTCCTTATAATATATAGGAAGAATGAGAGAAGGGAGAGAAAATAAATTCAAAATCTTTCTTCAACCACCCAAAAATGCATTAAAATCATCTGCAATAATGATGGGTACCACTACAAAACCCATGTCTCCATGTAATTTTACTTGGAGAAGAAAGGAAACCCATACCTCATCATTTTGGTAGGTGAGAAATTTGGAAAGCCCTCTAAAATGGTGGACTATATTTACTAATTTTGAAATACTTAGTCTTACTAAAATTAAGAAAACCAATCGTAGTTGTGTAGAGGACACTAAGGGCTTTCGAAAAGTCCAATTTTTTGCAAATATGAGATTCCAGTAAAAATTTAAGGTCATCTGAAGATGAGGGTGCCATACTGCAATAAATTCCAGTGGTGATCTCTTCCTTTTCGAACTCGAATTACATCACATCCTTCGAAATTCAAAATTTCAGACTTTCAAGATTTGGAACTTCGGGCATTTTGATTTCAGAGTTTGGGTTACTATTCATCCACCTAAGTTCATGAAACCTCTGAAAATCCAAAACCCCGAAGTTAGAATTTCAGACTTCAGGTGTTTAGTAATTCAAGTTTTTATTTTTTTGCACTAGGGTTTCAACATTCTGAAATGCCGAAACCTCGAAGTCTGAAATTCAAACTTTGGGTTTTGGACATTTACATTTTGGGGGTTCAAGTTTTGAATTTCAATATTTTTAGGGTTCGAGGATTATGGGTTTTAGGATTTCGGGGTTCGTGTTTCAAGGTTTCAAGGATTTAAGGTCTCGAGGTTTTGCTTTGTGTTTTAGTATTTTAGGGGATTAGGTTTTGGGATTTCAGATTTGTGCATCTATCCAGGTCATCACGTATGTCCGAAATCCTGAAAGCCCAAAGTCTAAATTTTAGACCTTTAGTTTGAGACCTTTTTCCTTTTCGTGGTTTCGTGTTTCACCATTTTCACTTGGGCTTACCTCCGAATGACCTCACCTTTGAAGTCTAAATTTTGGAATTTAGAGATTCTTCATTTCCTGAACTCCTCTGCAATGTGCTCGACCCTCTTCAACCTATTCACCAATCCCAAAATGTGATCTCACCTAGGTGAATCGATCCCTCATTTTTTTGTGTGGGGTCTTGTTTGTCCAATTTCTCCAGAGGGGCCAAATTGGATAACAATCACCTATGGGATGATTTACAAATATATTTCATCCTTGAGGTTGATGTTGAGCTTGATGATTTACCCCTATGCCATTCTTAGCTCTAGTAAGTTTGTAAGAAATATCCTTAACTGCCCCTGCTAGGGTCTTGACTACTTCCTCTAGATCCACTTCCTTGCTTATCTGAGTTTTTTCTGGGTTAATCAATTTTACACCAATCCTTTTTGGAGGCTTCCCAACTACCTTGATATTATTCTCAATTTGAACAACCATAGAAAAATCCTTGATATTATTCTGATATTATGTTTGAGGATTTTTATCTCTTAGGTAATAGGCTTTTTTTGTCAAAAGTGTAGACTCTAAAATTAGGTCATACTCCCCTTGGTCCCCCATCAAATAAACACCTTGAACACATTCACCTAACCATGGCCCCTTTCATCCAACTCTAATATTAATTAAATTTAATTAATTCATTATCCTCATAATATTTATTATTTAAATATCCTAATTGGGATAATGCCCACATATCCACCTCATCTAGCCACCCCACCCTAAGACCTATTCTTAGTAAGTTTCCATAACTAAATAAGACCTACCCAAAACCTAAAAATCAATGCCTACATTCCCTTTAACCACATTCCTACTTGTTAGAAGGAAGCTTCCATGCTAATCCATAGAGTAAAAAAATGAGATCCCAAAAATCAAGGGGATTTGCCTAGTTTAGTAAACCTAGGAAATCCCACCCTAACTAACGTCGGTTACCCTTAACCACCACCAGTTAAGCCGGAACCACCATTAGTTACCATTTAACCCCTAAAACAACCTTATTTCAAGGTTGACACATTTATGAGAGATAATCACATCTTTTGAGAACAAGTGACAAAACCAGAGCTACATGCAAGGTAACCAACATTAACACACGCATCAGAACATCCATAGCTAGTACTTGAAGCAATCACACAGCCATTTGCCTTCACAAGAGCATCTAGGAAGCACCAGCACTACACCAAGTTCATTCCATTTGATCACCCACCATTACCAACCAGGCATCAAGCTTGTACAAACAATAAGTTTTGTTAACCAACACTCATCTATTCATCATTTGGTAGATCCTTTTACATCTATTATTAGCTTTTTCTCTCATTTCCATTCCCTCATCATCTACCTCCATTCAAATTTTACCATCTTTTATCAATACCCTTGCACTACCCATACCTAGATCTTAATCATTCCTATGCATATCTAGGATCCACATAAACCTTTCCTTTGCCCTTCCTTTTCATCTAGCCTTAGATCTATCACCCAACCAAGTTTTTATTGAGTTTCTTGTACCCTGACCATACTAACGCCGGTCACCCAAAACCATCGCCGGTTAATCTAAACCGACACCGGTCACACTAGACCAACATTGGTCTCTGTGTCTTTTACCACGAATTAAGAACAAAGTTTCTAAACCTCCACCAAATACCCAAAACCAACAAGAACCTTACCACGACCAATACCAACACCTGACAAAGTGACCTCGACCTTTAGATTCAATCACAACTTAACCTATTATGAACGAATTTACTTATTGTAGATGAATGAGATACCTAAATCATTTTAACTACGGTAGGATTTCAATTTTTATCAGCATTAAGTGTTTTAAATAGTTGATTGACACCATCTAGGAAGTATCACACTTCCCAGGATCTAGCACACATGCTAAAGCGAGTCCTTTGCATATATTGTTTAACTTTTATTTGGTGGTCTTGTGTTCCATTTTAGGTAGTTCCTCCAAGAAAAAAGGAAGCTCTCATGATCAATTGTGGATTCAAAATTCATACGTGCATAACAACCTACAACAAGCATCTCAACAGGTATTCCTCCTAACCCTTTACCCTTATCTTTCGTTAACATTCAAAGAAATGCATCTAGAATCGGGTGAAACATTTTGGCACACCGGTGAGACCCATTTGAGGTTCTTTAAATTCTTTCATTTCTAGGAGAAGATGTTGTGTTGGTGCCCATTTTGATCCTCTATTATTTTCCCATCTTCCCCTATATTCTACGTGCTCTAACAAAAATTTTCTTTGAATTTGATGGTTTGCAAACTTTTTCTCCAGATTGGATGCTTTGAAAATATCACAAACTTATTATTTTGCCCCATTTTGAAGGAAAAATGCATGCATGCCTTGCTTTATGCCCTAAATTTCCAAATCCACGGGCCTCTGCCATTTTTTCACCTTTCCTCGGCCTTTGGAGCTTGTGGTTTTTGTTTCATGCATATTTTTCCTCGAAAATCAATCCCCTTGGTCGAAAATTCCCTAAAATCAATTTTCCTTTTTTTTGACCAAAAATCCTTCACCCACGAGGAAAAAATCAAACTTGGGCATATCTCGGTAAATTATATGTTTTTTGACGGTTGTACGGGTGTCATTTTCCCGTCAAAATTAATCCCAAGACTCTCCTCCTATGTTGCTATTTTTCATTGGTAAAGAATCAACGGGTTTCTTTGAATACTTAGTGTTTTTTGGGTATTGGTAAAAATCCAAATTTCCCCGCAACTCTGCAGAGGGACACATGTCATGTTCTTATTCATAGGTGAGATGGAAGGTGGCGGGTGACTTAGGTGATTTTTTCCTTTTTGGCAAAAAAGGGAAAAAGTAAGGAAAGGCCCGCATGTCCACCAAACCAATAAGATGTGGACACGTGGTAGGGCGAGTGTCAGAAGGGAGTGCAGACCAGTGGAGGACTTAGGCATTTTTGCCTTTTTTTGGTGAAAGGGATGAAAGTTAAAAAAGGGGGTGAAGGGTCGCAAGTATAACAGAAGACACGTGGCAAGTGTAGAGGAGAGCGCAGCGGTGGGGGTATAAATTTTTCCCTTTTTCACAAAAATGAGTTAAAGTAAAAATTTGAGGTGTGACTCCATGACAAATCAGAAGGAGACACGTGGCAGGGAAGAAATCAGAGGCATGGGCCCATGGAGGCAAAGTGATAAATTTTCCTTTGGCGCAAAAAGGGATTAAAACATGAAATAAGCCGGTGGATTCTTAGTGATAGAGAGGTGGACACATGTCAAGGACAGAGGTGGAGGTGCGGGCCCGCAGGAAAAAGTGAAAAATTTCCAAATTTCCAAAAAGGTGGAAATGTGCAGAATTGAGCCGCGACTTCAATGGGACCCACCATATGCCACGTGTCAGCACCAAATTTCAAGGGTGGAGGGTGGAGAAAAAGTCAAAATTTTACATTTTTCCAAAAATTCTAAAAAGTCAAAAAGTTATCCCAAATTTGTTCCCAATTGTATTTTGACACATGGAGGGCCCAAATTGAAGGAAAAAGAGCAAATAAAAAGCAGCTATACATTTTTCATTTTGGCCGCCATTTTTGCTCCAAGAAGTGTGGAATTGTAAATTTTTCATCAATTTTGATCAAATTTTTGGAAAATTTGTGTCATTTGTGCCTACAAGGACCAATGCAAGTGGTTTTGGGGATCAATTTGTAGATTTGAGGTGTTTTTGAAATAATTTTTGCCCTAGCCCATGTAAAATGTGAAATATCAAATCAAGAAGTTACAGAATAAAATTTTGAAATGATAAGGATCAAATAATGAAATGAAAGGAGTCTGCATGCTTGGAGAATGAAAAACGTGCATCCACAATGGATAATGATGAATGATTTGTAATGATTCACCTTTTTAAAACACCTAGCAACTTTTGTTACAAATATGTTAAATGTCCCTTTCTGAGAATCATGTTGGAATTTTGTAACAAACTTGATGCTAGGCATATTATTTTCTTGGGAAAGAAGGATCAAATGTAATTGAAAGTTATATAATGCATGTTTTGAGACATTTAAAAGGTCAAAGAAACTTAGAATTTCACAGAAAATCTTGGAAGAATCCCATTCTCTAAGAAACCACCTAAGAACCATTTCTAATTCCTTTCTACATCATATTTGTATCATGTTGAGTTGGTTTCAGTTGTAAAGCCATCAAAAAGCTCTGAGATTTTTCTTATAACATTCCCTTGTTGATAAATTTGGTCATTCTAGATTATTTTGTGTTGTCTCTTGGAAAAATTTTCATGCACTTATGTTTCATAATGTTTTCAATTTGTGTTTCTTGCTCCTGTTGCAGTCTTGTGTTTAAAATCTCTCTTGATCATACATGGTCTCATTTCTTGTTGATAGTTTAGTGGAATTTGTAATCTCACACTCAGAAGAGATTTCATCTAATAAAGAGATAAATAGATTTAAAATCACTTTACCTTCCCTGAATTTAGAGATTGTTTGTAAACCTTTGGGTGCACCTTAGGTCATGATAAAATAGAGGTTTCTGGATGCTTTGTTGGTTCATCTGCTTCAAGATTTTGTGGCAGGTTGTCAAAGATTATATGGAAGAGTGTAGATCTGGGCCTCCATTTGTTGCACATATCCTAGTTGAAGGAATACCTTAACCCCTTTGAAGCATTTTCTTTGTTTGAATCTTACAAATTTCTTGCAAAGGTCCTCAAATAATTTGGCAAATTATGGTTAATCTTGTCTAAAAATCTCCCACCAAAATTCATTCAAAATAGCTAATCCTACCCCATACTACCCCTGCATTGCATCGCGTGTCAACAATAGAATATAATCCACCTACAAAAATGCACAAAGTAAATCGGGATCATGCAATGTCTTCAAGAACCCTTGCCTTGATTTGAAAATATCTCCCTAATCTGGGAGTGACAAATTGT
Source organism: Taxus wallichiana var. yunnanensis (assembly GCA_018340775.1). Classification (NCBI taxonomy): domain Eukaryota; kingdom Viridiplantae; phylum Streptophyta; class Pinopsida; order Cupressales; family Taxaceae; genus Taxus; species Taxus wallichiana. The sequence goes on along the minus strand of CM031238.1, from coordinate 459,050,861 downwards.
GAAAGTTAGATTTGGAATGTTGATCACATTTCCCCAAGGCCCTTTCGATACTATTTACACAAATTGAGGGATATTTTCATCTCCTTCACCATTTGAGGGTTACAAAGTAGGTTCTCTTACATTGGTTGAAAGGCACAACCTAAAACAGGTAGGACAAGATCAGGTCCTATTTGAGTGTTATCCATCTCTCCACAAATCTGAGTGATAGTTAGATCGCATCCTCGAATAGAAATCGACACACATCATGATCTATCTGACTTCAATCTTCATGCCATATCTCCAATGCTGCTCGGATCGAAAAGGAGAAAATTTTTGGTTACCAACACTTTCTTACACTATGTCGAGGACATTATTCAATATTTTAGTATTTCAGATCCCTGGTAATACTTCTTATGTGATTTATGTGCAATTACAAATCTAAGTATCATCTTCTGATCAGATTTATAAGGCTGGAATGAAGGGTAGAGTTCTGAGTTTGATATTTTCTTAGTTCAATCTGATCCATGTGCATACATATTTGAGATATTTGAATGCATGTCAAACCCTGGTAATGTCCCTTGCAAATTCTACATGCAAATACATTATTGAAGCATCATTTTATAATTAGATTTGTAAGGATTAAGTGAAGATATAAGTTCTACCTACAATTTTATTAGTTTCCAGTAGTTGTTGCACTTCATTTGCATTTGTGGTTGATAAATTCAAAAAAGGAAGGTCTGATCTATAAAGTTTTGCAAGGTTCTCAGTGCTGATAGATATTTGACAGAGTATTTTAGTGCATCTGCACAACTAGGGTGAAAATGCTTAGTGGCAACTCCATGCTATTCTGATCTTGATAAATACCAGTTTCTTAAGCTTTATGTCATTTATTTTTGTGTTGTTAATCTCTACAAAACTAGAAGGAAGAATATCTCTCTTCATTAGGGACTCTGCTAAGAAGTTGTTCTCAAATTCAAGGAACTCAGAGTTAGAAGGGAGAAGAGTTTGGAAGGTTGTTAAAGGTCAAACATCAGGCAAGGATATATCCATTGGTGAGAGAGATCAGCCTTTGGTAGTGGATTTTCACTCTTCTTCAATTGATTCTGATTCAAGCAATCCTCTCATAAACTTGTTTACTTCAACTGGTAAAGATCCTTCTACTATACCTGGTGGGTTCCTTCTCTAATCTGCACCTTTGTGTTTCAATTCAAATAAAAATTTCCAAGAAAATTAGTACTTAGAGAATACCAATCTTGTGAACCATATTTTTGAGCCCCAAAGACCTTGCACTCCTCATCATCTTGTGTCACCCCAAGATCACCTCCACCAAAAAATATGGCTCAGCCTAAACCTCCATTTGTTGTTAACACCTTTGGTTCTATATAATTTAGAGGAATGGATGGTTACCTAAATGTTGTCCCACAAGATGTCAAAAATAGGTTGCCAAAGTTCCAAGGTAACAATGCTATAAGTGGTGATCAACATCTCAAGATTTTTGTTAACATGATGGAGGAGTTTGAGATAGAGTTTGAAAATGTGTATATTAAATTGTTCATTCATACACTAGAAGAGGATGCTAGGGATTGGTACAAGGCTCTGCCTGATAATTCTATTGATTCATGGACTGAAATGAAGAATGCATTTAGGTTGCAATATGGTGACAAGACTAATCCTAGATTTATCTTGTCTGAATTTGAAAATCTCAAAAATAATCCTAATGAATTTTTCCAGGACTTCAACATAAGGTTTAAAAAAACTTTGAGAATGCTTCCTCTTAGTTTGAGGCCTTGTGATGAATCTTATCTAATCAAATATGCAGATGCATTTGATAAAAAAATAGCCTACTACTTAAGAGATAAGAATCCTACTAATATAGGACAAGCTTTCACCATGGCAATTCAAATTGAAAACAATAACAAAGTAATTGGGAAACCTCTCAAGAGAGATGGTGTAAAGTTGATAAACCCTAAAAAACCCCAAGCTAGCAAGGGTGCTGATTTGGAGGAGGTTGTGAAAAATTTGGCAAGGGATGTCAAAGAAATCTCATACAAGTTAGCAAGAGCTGAGAAGGGAATTGGGAAGACTTCACAAGGTCAACCAAGAGCACAAAACCATGACATATTTTCTAATCATCCTAGAGGTGATCAAAGGGTAGATGATAGAGGAAAAGGACCCATGGGGTCTGTAAATAGACATCCTCAAGCACGTGAAGGAAGAGTGTTGCTTGATCCTCTAACTACTAGGGTTGTTGTTGTTGAGGAAGTTACTAATATTGACTAGTGTGATAGGTGTTTTCTACTCCATCCTCCATGTGAAGTGGACCAGAAAGATGGTGAAGCTAATAATGATGATGGTATTGATGATGATATTTGCATGATGGGTTATTCTTCAAGCTCACAAGGAGGAGCAACATCTACTGAAGTGATAAGTGCTAGGACTGTTGCTACCTTTTGGGATTGCATCAAATGGGTACAAGTCTTCCTTCCCCTCATACTCTTGAAGTTGATGTAGTGCAAGATTTTGAAATTCCTAACAATGACTTTGAATACTTAAGAGATTTGATGATTAAGAAGTATGATGGTGGTATCCCTTTGGAGGAAGATAGACAATTGTTGATGAATGTTGTTGTAGCTCAAGAGAAAGACTATAACACTAGAAGTAAAGTTGTTAAGGGAGATAGGCCTCACATCAAACCTAAAACACCCTTGCTTACAGTTATCCCCAAAGAGGATTCTAGGAGAGAAGCACCTGCCAAAGGCTCTACTATTCCAAGCAAAAATCACACTCCTCCTCATGCCCAAGCTACCAAGAACCCCTTTCCATCTGATGAATCTACTTGTCTCCCTTTCAATGTTGCTTTTCCAAAGAGTGTTCCCTATGACATAGTCCAAGTATTGAGCCAACTCAAAGTGAGTGTTCCAATCATTGAGTTGCTTAGGATTCCTGAGCATAAGAAGAGAGCATTTGAGTACTTGAGATTGAAGGATGAGAATATTACTCCAGGAATAAATGTAGATGTTGTTGAAACTCTTCCTCAGATCATTGCAGACCTTGAAACACCACCAGCAGTAGAATATCTGGAGAGACACTTGAGGTATATTTGGGGACATCCTTGGTTGATTCCCAATAGAATGTTGATACATTCTTCACAACTTTGATATAAAAGATAGACTAATTCACAATTGTATGTTTGATTCTGGTGCATCATGTAATTTCATGCCTCTAGAAGTCATGAATGAGTTGGATATCAAAGTGACAACAACCTATGGAAATTGTATTGCCATGGACTCAAGGGAAGTGCCGGTAGTTAGTTGTGTGAAAGGTTTGGTGGTGCAGCTTAAATCTTATCCCGGAGGAATTTAAAATTGGATGTTGTGATTGTTGATTTCCTTGCTAAATGAGGTATGTTATTGTCAAGGAAGTGGACCGCAAGTGTTGGAGGGAGTGTCCAAATGGATATGTATTTTTCCACCATTCCCATTGAGGGAAGCCTTCTTAATCTCTATGAAGAAAAGAAGATGTTGCATCTAATATAGGATTTAAACAATGCTTCTTATGAGGTGTTGTTTGTTGATGTTGATGTTGATAATTTTATTGAGTTTGCTGATGGAAAAGAACACAAGATGGATAAGTCAAAGTTCCTTGATCGTAAGTTATCCTTGGACCTTGCTATTTGATGGAGCTTGCTCCAAATTTGGGAATGGTGTTGGTATAATTTTGATTTCCCCTAGCTTGGAAGAGTTTGTTTTTTCCTTTAAGCTTAATTTTAAATGTACTAACAACATTGTTGAGTATGAAGCCTTGTTGTTGGGTTTGAGAATTACATGGAAGTATCGTGTCAAGGACATCATTGCAAAAGTATATTTAGAACTAGTTGTCAAACAAATAAGAAAAATGTATGCTACAAAAATCGAGTGGATGAAACAAGATAAACATGTAGTTTGGGATCTAATTGAGATGTTTAATTCCTTCAATATTGTGCACCATGATAGAATTTTCAATGCTGCTACTAACAAGTTGGTAGTGTTGGGGTCAATATTTGGAGATTGCACCATTTCACCTTATTATGAGTACAATGTTGAAGTGTTAACTAGGTTAGCTATCCCTGACAACATCAAGCATTAACAAGTGTTTAATGATGATGCTCAAGTGAAAAGGTTCTTAAAAATCAAGGTGAGTTTGTAGATCGAATATTAATTGGGAGCCAATGGTATGTATGATTGAAGGAAGAGATACTTTTTTGGAAAGGATATTATCCAATTGAAAACTAACACCATTCCTAGAGGTCTTGTTACACTTGAGTCCAATTTTAAAAAGGATGATTACATCATCAATAGAAACATATCTACCTCAAGGGATGTGGAAGAGCATAACTTGGGAACAAAGGAGAAACACTTGAGAGTTTGGTTGGGTAGTAATTTAAGCAAAGAAGAAAAATAGTCCTGCCTCCAATTGTTAAAAAAATATCAAGATTGTCTTTCTGGCCATATTCGAGCTGAAAGCATATAGAGAAGACTTGTTCCAACATGAGATCCCTCTTGAGAAAAATGCCAAACCATTCGCATAAGCAATGGCCAATAAATCCAATCCTCTCCATGAAAATGCAAGATGAATTGAAGAAACCTAAGGAGGGAGGTATCATTCAGCCCACAAGGTACTCATCTTGGGTTACAAACCTTGTACCAATCAGAAAAAGAATGGAGATATCAAAATTTGTGTAGACTTTAAACCGAATAGAGCTTCATTGAAAGACAATTATCCTTTTCCAAACATGGAGAACATGCTACAGTTAGTGACTAGTTTCGAATTATTGTCCACCTTGGATGGTTTCTCTGGCTACAATCAGGTTGTTTTCAAGGAGTTAGAAAGATTTAAAACAGCCTTTACCACTCCTTGGAGAACATATGTTTATGTGAGAATGCCTTTTGGTCTCATGAATGCTTAGGTTACTTTCCAAAGAGAAATGGATGTTTCTTTTTCGGTTATATAAATGACTTCATTGTAGTTTATCGGATGATGCCACTTTGTAACTTTTGGGTACAAAAGGCCAAGCTACTTGGTCATATTGTTTCAAAGGCTGGTGTCATGATTGACCCTGAGAGAGTAGAAGCAATCAGCAAGGTCCCAATTCCAAGAACAAAGAAGGGTATTCAATCTTTCTTTGGGTAGATCAATTTCATTAGAAGGTTTGTCAAATTTTTTTGAATTGACCCTCCCCATTACATGCATGTTAAAGAAAGATCAAATTATCAAGTGGGAGGAGGCTGCCCTTAAATATTTTGAAGGAATCAAAGAGGCATTGAAACATGCACCTATCTTGGCAGCCCGAATTACAAAAAACCTTTCCAAATCTTCTCCTTTGCTTCTAAAAATACTATTACATCTGTTTTTCTCCAAAAGGATGAAGATGGGGCTGAGATTCCTATTACCTTATTTAGAAAGGCCTTATAAACTACTGAATTGAAGTACACGATCATGGAAAAATAAGCATTTGCCTTGGTGAAAGAAACAAAGGTTTTTAGGCCTTATATCTTAAGTTCAAAAGTTGTTGCTTATGTTCCCCACACCATGGTAAAAGACATCTTATTAGAGATGGAGATCTCAAGTAAGAGATGTATATGGGTGAAAAAATGCAGGAGTATGATATGGACATCCAAACCATAAATCTAGTAAGAGGTTTGGGTCTTGCCAAGCTCATGGTTGAGAGCAACTTGCAAACTGTGGAAGTGAATGAAGTAGAGGAAGAAAGGGTAGATGTTCTTGAGAAATTGGTAAGTTCTGAGTGGTAAAAGGATATAATATTTTACCTCAGACACCTATGCTATCCTGATCATTTGAATAAAAATTAGAAAAGAGCCCTCAAGATGGCTTCTCAAAAATACATCATCATTGACTTTGGGCTGGCTTGGAAGAACCCTGAAGGTGTCCTCTTGAAATGTGTAACTGAAGATGAAGCTTCCAAATTAATTGCTGATTTCCATGGGGGATTTTGTGGAGGACACTTTGATAGAAGGGTTACAACACACTAAGTATTGAGAGATGGTTACTGGTGGCCTACTCTCTTCAAATATGTAACCATGCTTTGATTAGAAAATGGGAGAGCTTCCAGCGTTTCTCTAGAAGAATGAAAGCTTCATGCTCCCTTCCTTTGCAGCCTGTATCAATTAAATATCCTTTCAAACAATGGGGGATGGACTTCATTGGTGAGATCTCAGACCCTTCTAGTGTTATACATAAGTGGATCCTTGTAGCCACGGATTACTTCACCAAGTGGGTAGAAGCAATCCCCACCAAGAAAGTAACACACCAAGTTGTTATGGATTTCTTTTTGAATAATATCATATGCAGATTTGGTGTGCTAGTCAAGATTGTGGATGATAATGCCATGTGCTTCAGAGCTAAACCTTTGATGACAATGTGCAAGGAGTATGGAACCAATCTGAATTATTCTTCAAACTATAACCCCTAAGGGAATGGAAAAGATGATTCCAGAAATAAGAACTTATTGAAGATAATTAGAAGAACCTTGGAGTTGAACAAGATAAAATGGGGTGAACAAATGAAATTTGTAGTTTGGGCTCATAGAATCATTGCAAGAGAGCTACCGGTAAGAGCCCATTTGATTTCATGTATGGAACTCAAGTTGTGCTGCCCTTACATATGTAATTATCTTCATTTTAGTTTGTTCAACAACTTGAATATCGGGAGGTTAGTCTAGATGAAGGAAGGATTAATCAGATTGTAGAGCTAGATGAAGAGAGAAGAGCATCCCACCAAAGGCATGTCATATTTAGAGAAAAGTTGAAGAGGTTGTTTGAAAAGAAGGTTACTCCTAGGGACTTCAATATTGGATATCTAGTTTTATTGTGGGATAGCAAAAATGAAGATAAGGGAAAACATGGTAAATTTGATGCATTGTGGATGGGCCCTTACTCTATTGATATCAGAATTGGTGAGGATACATTTTTTCTCAAAGACTTAGATGGGGAATTTCTTGAACTACTGTTAATGGTAGGCATATGAAGCATTTCATGGATTAATCCCCAAATTTGAGGTATATACCACCTTGTACAATGTATAGTGTTTGGTTTTCACTCTATTTTTGGTGTTTGGGTGGTTCTTGGTTTACCTTGGTGTGTGATAACCATTTTTGTTGGTTTCTCATCTGGTTTTTGGATTGTTTTGTCTCATGACTCCATTTTCCCAATGGATTATTTTGCAACTTGGTCTACATTATTCTTGTGACACTCACTGGGAGTGCCCATCCCTGAGCAGGAGCCGATGTTGGTTCCCATTTTGATCCTCTGTTATTTTCTCATCTTCCCCCTTTGTTCTATGTGCTCCAAAAATGTTTTTATTTGAATTTGGTGGTCTATAAAATTTGTTCTCCAGATTGGATGCTTTGAAAAGCTCACAAACTTATTATTTTGCCCCATTTTGAAGGAAAAATACATGTATGCCTTGCTTTGTGCCCTAAATTTTTAAATCCATGGGCATCTGTCATTTTTTCCACTTTCCCTAGCCTTTAGAGCTTATGGTTGTTCGTTTCATGTGTATTTTCCCTCGAAAATCAATCCCTATGGTTGAAAATTGCCTAAAATCAATTTCCCTTTGTTTTTTGACCAAAAAATCCTTCACCCACGAGGAAAAAATAAAATTCAGGTACCTCTAGTAAATTCTATGTTTTTTGATGGTCATACAGGTGTCATTTTCCCATAAAAATTAATCCCAAGCCTCTCCTCCTATGTGGCCATTTTTCATTGGTAAAGAATCAAGAAGTTTCTTTGAAGACTTAGTGTTTTTTGGGTTTTGGCAAAAATCTAAATTTCCCGCAACTCGCATGGGCAGAGTGACACATGTCATGTTCTTATTCACAAGTGGGATGAAAGGTTGGTAGGGGACTTAGGTGATTTTTTCCTTTTTAGTGAAAAGGGGAAAAATTAAGGAAAGGCCCACATGTCCACCAAGCCAATTAGGTGTGGACACTGACGAGGCATGGGTTAGAAGGGAGTGCAGACCGACGGAGGACTTAGGCATTTTTTGCCTTTTTTTGGTGAAAGGGATGAAAGTTACGAAAGGGGGCATGGGTTCGCCAAGTATAAAAGGAAGACACATGGCAGTGTAGAGAGTGCGGGCGGTGAGGGTAGAAGTAATTTTTTTCCCTTTTTCCTAAAAATGAGTTAAAGTAAAAATTTGAGGTGTGGCTCCACGAAAAATCAAAAGGAGACACATGGTAGGGAAGAAATTGGAGGTGTGGGCCCACGGAGGCAAAGTGATAAATTTTCCCTTGGGGAAAAAGGGGTTAAAACATGAAATAAGCCCACGGATCCTTAGTGATAGAGAGGTGGACACGTGTCAAGGACAAAGGTGGAGGTGCGGGCCCGTGGGGAAAAAAGTGAAAAATTTCCAAATTTCCAAAAAAGGTGGAAATGTGCAGAATTGAGCCATGACTTCAATGGGACCCACCATATGCCACATGTCAGCACCAAATTTCAAGGGTGGAGGGGTGGAGAAAAAGTCAAAATTTTACATTTTTCCAAAAATGTTAAAAAGTCAAAAAGTGATCCCAAATCTGTTCCCAATCGTATTTTGACACGTGGAGGGCCCAGATTGAAGGAAAAGAGCAAATCAATGGTAGCTATACATTTTTCATTTTGGCCACCATTTTTGCTCTAGGAAGTGTGGAATTGCAAATTTTGTATCAATTTTGATCAAATTTTGGAAAATTTGTGTCGTTTGTTCCTGCAAGGACCAATGCAAGTGGTTTTGGGAATCAATTTGTAGATTTGAGGTGTTTTTGAAATAATTTTACCCCGGCCCAGTGTAAAATGTGAAATATCAAATCAATAAGTTTGAGAATAAAATTTTGAAATGATAAGGATCAAATAATGAAATGAAAGGAGTCTGCATGCTTAGAGAATGAAAAACGTGTATCCACAATGGATAATGATGAATGATTTGTAATGATTCATCTTTTTGAAACTCCTAGCAAATTTTGTTACAAATATGTTAAACGTCCCTATCTCGTGAATTATGTCGAATTTTGTAACAAACTTGATGCTTGACATATTATTTTCTTGGGAAAGAAGGATCAAATGTAATTGAAAGTTATATAATGCATGTTTTGAGACATGTAAAAGGTCAGAGAAACTTAGAATTTCACGGGAAAATCTTGGAAGAATCCCATTCTCTGAGAAACCACCGAGAACCATTTTTAATTCCTTTCGCATCAAATTTGTATCATGTTCAGTTGGTTTCAGTTGTAAAGCCATCAAAAATCTCTGAGATTGTTCTTATAACATTCCCTTGCTAATAAATTTGGTCATTCTAGATTATTTTGTGTTGTCTCTTGGAAAAATTTACATGCACTTATGTTTTAGAATGTTTTCAATTTATGTTTCTTGCTCCTGTTGTAGTCTTGTGTTTAAAATCTCTCTTGATCATACATGTTATCATTTCTTGTTGATAGTTTAGTGGCATTTGTAATCTCACACTCAGAAGAGATTTCATCTGATAAAGAGATAAACATATTTAAAATCACTTTACCTTCCCTGAATTTAGAGATTGTTTGTAAATATTTGGGTGCACCTTGGGTCATGATAAAATATAGGTTTCTAGATGATTTGTTGGTTCATTTGCTTCAAGATTTTGTGGCAAGTTGTAAAATATTCTATGAAAGAGTGAAAATTTGGGCCTCCATTTTTTGCAGATATCCTAGTTGAAGGAGTACCGTAACCCCTTTGAAGCATTCTATTGTTTAGGTCTTACAAATTTCTTGCAAAGGTCCTCAAAGAATTTGGAAAATTCTGGTTAATCTTGTCTAAAAATATCCCACCAAAATTCATTCAAAATAACTAATCCTACCCCATACTACCCCTACATTACATTGTGTGCCAACAATGGAATATAATCCACCTACAAAAATGCACAAAGCAAATCAGGATCATGCAATGTCTTCAGTAACCCTTGCCTTGCTTTGAAAATATCTCCATAATCTGGGAATGACAACTTGTGAAAGTCAGATTTGAAGTGTTGATCATATTTTCCCAAGGCCCTTTCCATACTATTTATACAAATTGAGGGATATATTCATCTCCTTCACCATTTGAGGGTTACAAATTAGGTTCTCTTACCTTTGTTTAAAGGCACAACCTAAAATAGTTAGGACAAGATTAAGTCCTATTTGAATGTCATCCATCTCTCCACAAACTGAGTGTTAGTTAGATCACATCCCCGGCTACAAAAGGACACACATCATGATGTATCTGACTTCAAGCTTCATGCCATATCTCTAATGCTTCTCATACTGAAAAGGAGAAATAATTTGGGTACCAACACGTTGTATGTTTGTTTATTTTCTAAAAATTTCTTACATTAAAACATTCTCCCTTTGAACCTTCTTCTCTTCTATTGTCTAAAGCAATCTTATTTTTGTGCTTAAAATGAAAATTTCTTCCCTTTAATTAGTATCACATTAGTGAAAGAGCATCCCTTCTCCTGTTCATCTATTTGTGGCATCGAATTCTACATTTCAATTTGGGTTTAAAAATCATTTCATTTCATTCTGATTTTCTACATTAGCTCACATTAATTGAGGGTAACCTATACACTGGAAGTCATTCCCAGTTGATGGTTGAAAAATGAATCTTAGAAAAAGACTTCCTTTCTTTTTCTCTCTCTGAGTCTTACCCAAACATTAAAAATTTAAAATATATACACATTCTTAAACAACATATCACCCAAAAGAAGCTGTAGGTGATCACATGATCACGGCACATTGGGCACCCCATTGGTTATCTCTGTCTAGTACACCATCAGAGGATGGCATGCCCCCACCATAACATACCTGAAACCTCTCCTTGTAGATCTCCTTTTTCGTAGAAGTCCATCCTCACCAAATAACTCTATTTTACAGTTCATGAGTTAGTCCTTAAAATAGCATAAGCTAAACAAACATAATAGACAAAGCACTCTTAGGATCACATTTTTCTTAGTGTTTCTACTTGGCTTTCGTTTTGAGGTGAGAGGTCACATTCTTCATTCTTATTATTTACCCTTGCACACTCCTCATCATAGTTGTTGTATTCCAACTTCATTTGAGTGTTCATAGACCATATTCTCATCATTCTAGGAATTCTGGGTTTGATTCCACATCAAATTTTAACTCACAAACACATTTTCTTCATCATTGTTTCAATTTCACAGTAACTAGTGTCGGTCCAATGACCATCTTGATTACCCTCTGACCATAATCAGTTTTACCCAACCGGTATCAGTTCATTGTTCTTTTGGTTAACCTACCCAAAAGGAAACATATTCCACTTCTTTAGTTATTTAGAGTCTCTATCACTCTTATCATATTCATTAACCTGGTAAGTCCCATCAACATTTTACATACCTAGAAAATTTGGCCTTATACCTTGTTTTTGACCAACTATCCACTTTCCATAGTGTAACGATGTAGTTACTATGGATCGATGTTAGTTTAACCTAACCGGAATCGGTTAGCCTATGTCATTTTCCAGCTAACATTTTAACCCCAATTCACCTACCACCACCTATTTATCCTATTTGTGTTGTATTTCTATGTCATTTATAGAAAGCAGTCTTACCACGTTAGTACCTATTCACATGGTACTGATGCATCAACAAACAAACACCCTCATATTCCACACCAGTTTTCAACCACTCCCACCTATCCCTTCACCACCTTCCATTTTATCACCAACCATGGAACCTATCCAACCTATCTCTATTGCTACCGGAGATGAGGAGTTCACATGACTCCTTGACCAAAATCCTTCTACCTTGAATTTTTACTATTAGTGCGAAATCAAAACACCCCCAAATGATTTATAAGGTATGCTTTTCTAAGATAGGGTCATTTGGTGTGATTTACATAACATTGGATCATTCCCCAAGTTGTGGGAATTGTAAATGGGAATGATCCTCCAGAGAAGGCTAGTTCCTCTTCCTAATCTACCTGCCACAAGATATTCCAAAGTGCATACAAGATAATATAATCCTAATCTAACTTCCAAGGAGACAAGGAGAGAAAGAAAACAAGAAAAAATAGAGCCTACACTAAAACGGTGATACACCAGAGAAGGAAAGTGTTGATCATCTACCAAAACTGCCATGGAACAAGGAGAGGTGAGAAATGGAAAGGATGGACAAGTGCATCACAAACTAGAGATGGATTTCACACAGAAAATGTTCCAAAATCCATGAACACAGCTCCCAGATCTATAAATAAACATTCAAAACATACACAGATACCCTGCAAATGAAGAGAGGCAAGAAGATGCAATAAAAATGAGCAAAGGATGGACAAATGCATCACAAAAACATGTTTTATTACTTCATACATTTGCATAAAACATCATTCATGAGAAAGAGGAAAAAAATTCCATTTACAGAGTGTGGGAAGAGGTTCAAACTCCATTTCAACCCTGGGGAAGAAAAGAAGGGAGAGGCAGAGAAGAAAAAATGAACAACCTCTTTAAAAATGATGCCTCTATTACATTATATAGAAAAATGCGAGAAGGAAAAGAAAAAACGTGGGATTTTCTCCAACCACTTTTCAAAATGTGGTTTAATTCTTTATCTATTGATGGGATCGATGAAAAAGTTCATATTTCCATGTATTTACTTCGCAGACCAAATAAAATGATCCATACTTCATTAAATATGGTGGTTGGAATTGGTTTTTTGTATTTTCCACACCAAAACACGTTTTATAAATTTTTCCCCAAAATCTTCACCAAAATCCAAAATTAAAGACTCCATGATGAAGAGAATCTTTAGATCTTTCCATTGGTACCAAGAACGTCAAAAATAGAGCTCTGGATCAAAAGATATGGCCTTTTGAGTTTTTCCTTAATGTTTTTGGCAAAAAACAGCTTGGGAAATTTTAAACTTTTCTCCCACAAATCCATTGATGACGTGGCATCCATTGGGGTTAACAGAGGCAGGGGCTCCTTTTTTTCCATTTTACACTTTTTGACAAAAATTCAAAAAATCTCATTTGCCTCCGAAGGTCCACCAGCCCACATTAACTTTTTGATGTGTCACTCAACACTTAATTTTTGCCTTTTTGACAAAAGGGAAATTTTCAATTTTTCCTCCGATTCCCCACCGGTCCAAGATTCCTTGGAAAAAATATCTCCCAAGCCCCGCAGGTCCACCTTGGGAAAATTTTCCCTTCTAACTCCACCGAGCCATAACTCAAAAAATACAAGGAGTTAGAAAGAGATCTTTACCTTTCTGGAAAGGGGAAGAAATTCTCTATCTGATGGAGTATTTTCTAGAAATCCTTGAGTGCTTGAACTTTGTGAAATTTGGAATGAGGCAAAAAAATGAGTAAGTTAACCCAAAATAAGAGTGAACTTATTTTGGTTGACAACTTTGGTGACTCACAAGGATCATCTTCTTGCTAGACGAATGATCGGTGGCATTTTTGCATACATTAGGCATGGAGTCAATCCCGATAACCAATTTTATGATCTAAATTTGAAAATCTGACCTCTGAATCACTTAGAAACCCACTGAAAATGGGAGTTGATCTTCACAAAAATCCAACTGAAATGGACTATGCAAGAGCAATACAACAACACCAAAAACTATATACAAACTCAAAATCATACATGTTCCAAATGAAACTTGTAGAGTGTACAAAATCACTTCTTATGCTGAAAAAAACCTACCTACACTACTCTAACCAAGGGTAAAGGGAACTCAAACAAAACCTATAACTGAAAGGGAGAAATAGCTTCCCTTCCTCAAAAATGGCAGCCATGCAACTGATTTGGCACTGAAAATGGCTGGTTGGATGAGTGAAAAACTAACTACAAGTTGATCTTCCACCCAAATGACTAAAGTATCAACTCAAGACAAATCCAATACCTATTTTAGTTGCTCTGCATTTGGATTGAAGAGATATGACAACTGATCCTTAGTAATTTTTAGCTCATCCTCATGTCCTAAAGCAAACATGATTGGTTGTGGCTTCTCCTTTGGCTCCAATGAAGCCGAATACTTGATTAGGAAAGGTGTGGTCCGATTGATGTGCCTATTGCTATGATTTTCAACTCTAAAAATGGAGTCCTCTTGTAGACCTTCTTGGATGAATGGTGTGGAAGAAGTGGTGAAACCCTTCTGCTCTTTATCTTCTTCCTCTTGTGAATAACATGGAAGATTTAAATCTTCCAAACTTGATTCCAAAGGCTGCTATAAGTTACTGATTCATTGTAAATGAATGCTCTCCTCTATGAGAGTAGGTATGAATGTTTGGAAGGTGGATGAAGGAGGAGAAAACAATGTGATTTCAACTGGTTCTTCTCCATCAAAACAATCCTCCAAATTAGACAGATAAATTGTCTCATTGTTGTCCTTGCAAATGTTCAACTTCCTCCATGGTGTTCTCTTGATCAAAAACTTGTTTACCATGGTTTCTTTCATCCTCCAACATGAATTTTGAAAGATCAAACTCTTCTCCAACGTTAGAGCTTGAGAGAGATGAAGTGGAAGGAAGAACTAAAGGTTCTTCTATAGCTTGTTTTGAGTTCAAAGCTCTTGGACCTACATTTTTCTCCTCCATAGCTGGAATGTGCTCCTCTTCTTTTGGATTTGGAGCAGCTTCTCCTTCCTCTACTACTTGAAGACCATCTTGCTCTTGAATGACCTCTTTCTCTATCATGAAGTTTTCCAAATCAAACTCTTCAATCTGCTGCTCTAGAGGACAAGTTGGGACTGCAAGATCTTCTTCAGAGCTCCTTTCCATGGTGGATTCATCAACCAAAATAGGCCCTTTGAATGAAAGCAAGAAATTATCAATGATGCCTTCTTCTTCTTGTTGCTATAAAATCTAATTTGGTCTCACCCATTTTCTCCTTTCCAATGGGACTTTGAGCTGATTTTCCTTCTTCTTCCATGCCTGATTGTGCAAATTAAATTGGACTAGCATTTTCTTTAAGTAGAGTGCCAACATGGACACTACATTATGAGAAAACAGCTGATCCTCTGCTCATTTGCCGCTACTACAAACTCGGCCTTGGCCACCTTTGTAGGCTTAACCAACAAAGGAATTTTTGTAATCTCGAATCTAAGAGCCAAGTTCACTAAACTCTTAATCATTTCTTCTTCTTTCACTTCTTCTTCTTACTGTCCTTCATGACTTATTTTTGCAATTTCTTCTTCCCTACATGGAATTAGGAAGGCAAGAGGAGAAACAGATTGGGATTCAATCATTTGTGTATTTGTTGGTGGTGGTGGGAAGGATGGAACTTCTTTTTTATTTGGAGGGAAGGTTTTTTTTTGCTCTTGTAGAGGGGATTTGGATTTGGAAGAGAAGAGAGAAGAAAAGATGAGATGAGATGGAAGACTAAGGGATGGAGGGATGGTTTTCACAACTGGAGTAGCATTAGTTGGGTTTACAACTTGACATTGTTGAAATGGTAAAGCTTGAGATGAAGAAGAAGAAATACAAGGAACTGTTGAATGACTTACCCATTGACAAGGTTGATTCAGACTCTACTCATATGCTTCTATCTCCTCAGTCCATTGTGCAAGTTGGGGCAGCATCTCAATTATGAAGTCCAGCTTCTCTTGAGGGCTGTAGTGCCTTGGAAAAGGACCTTCCCATGGACAAGGAGTCCTACAACCAATTCTAAACACCTTCATTTGAGTTGTTTCTCTTGATTGCACCATGCCAATCTCCATTTTTTGGATCTTCTCCAATAGACCAGCATCTTGCATTTGATTTTCTTCATTGTTTGCATACCCCTACTCTTGGAAAGCTCCATAGCCAAACTAATTTTGACACTGTTGCTCATAGGAGTAAACATGCTGATCTTGAATCTACTCAAAATGTTGATTTGAAGGAGTTATAAAGCACATTGGAGGTGGAATGTACTATCATTCTTTGTGAATGTGAATTCCATGATGGAAATGAATTCATGATTGCACAACTTCATGGAATTATGGAAAATCATTAAAGATATGGAAAGAAGAGTGAATGGAAATGGATGGAAAATAGGTCTGCAACTCAGAGAATGATTTATTTACTAGATGGAGTGCGGATGTGCAAACCAAGCTGTTCTTTAAAAAGTGGAAATTGCAACAAGTGCACATCGATATTTTTGCAATGAAGTGAAGACCTCTAAGGTCCCACCATGCATCCCAAAACTATTAGTACAAAATCACAGCACCCCCAAATGAGTTATAAGGTTTTCTTTTCTAAGGTAGGGTCATATGGTGTTATTTGTATAACATTGAATCCTTCCCCAAGCTGTGGGAATTACAAATGGGAATGATCCTCCAGAGAAGGTTGGTTCCTCTTCCTAATCTACCTACCACAAGCTATTCCAGTGCATGCAAGCTAATCTAATCCTAATCTAACTTCCAAGGAGACAAGGAGAGAAAGAAAACAAGGAAAAATAGAGCCTACACTAAAACGGTGATACACCAGAGAAGGAAAGTGTTGATCATCTACCAAAACTACCATGGAACAAAGAGAGGTGAGCAATGGAAAGGATGGACAAGTGCATCATAGACAGAGATGGATTTCACATAGAAAATGTTCCAAACTCCATGAACATAGCTCCTAGATCTACAAATAAACATTCAAAACATACATAGATACCCTGCAAATGAAGAGAGGCAAGAAGATGCAATAAAAATGAGAAAAGGATGGACAAATGCATCAAAAACATGTTTTATTGCTTCATACGTTTGCACAGAACATCATTCATGAGAAAGAGGAAAAAAATTCCATTTATAGAGCGTGGGAAGAGGTTTGAACTCCATTTCGACCCTGGGGAAGAAAAGAAGGGAGAGGCAGAGAAGAAAAATGAACAACCTCTTGAAAAGTGATGCCTTTGTTACATTATATAGCAAAATGTGAGAAGGAAAGGGAAAAAACATGGGATTTTCTCCAACCACTTTTCAAAATGCATTTTAATTCTTCATCTATTGATGGGCTTGATGCAAAATCTCATATTTCCATGTATCTACTTCGTAGACCAAAGAAAATGACCCATACTTCATTAAATATGGTGGTTGGAACTAGTTTTTGTCTTTTCCACACCAAAACACATTTTGCAAATTTCTCCCCTAAATATTCACCAAAATCCAAAATTGAAGACTCCATGATGAAGAGAATCTTTAGATATTTCCATTGGTACCAAGAACATCAAAAATGGAGCTCTAGATCATGAGCTATGGCCTTCTCGAGTTTTTCCTTAATGTTTTCGGCAAAAATAGCTTAGGCAATTTTTGAACTTTTCTCTCATAGATCCGCTGATGACATGGCATCCATTGGGGTTAGTGGAGGCAGGGGATCCTTTTTTCCATTTTACACTTTTTGACAAAAAGTCAAAAAATCTCATTTGCCTCCGAAGGTCTGTTATCCCGCATTAACTTTTTGATGTGCCAACTCAACACTTAATTTTCACCTTTTTGACAAAAGGGAAATTTTTCACTTTTTCCTCCGATTTCCTGCCAGTCTGAGATTCCTTGGAAAAAATCTCTCCCAAGCCTCATAGGTTTGCCTTGGGAAAATTTTCCTTCTAACTCCACCGAGCCATAACTCAAAAAATACAAGGAGTTAGAAAGAGCTCTTTACCTTTCTGGAAAGGGGAAGAAATTCTCTATCTGATGGAGTATTTTCTAGAAATCCTTGAGTGCCACGAACTTTGTGAAATTTGGATTGAGAAAAAAAAGGGAGTAAGTTAACTAAAAATAAGAGGGATATTATTTTGGTTAACATTTACCTTTCCTACTCGTCTACTTGAGATGCCTTGGGTCCGTTGATATACAAAGCATGCCCGTATCTATCCCCCCGACTCTCATTCCCACTCATGTGTTAGCCCCATCGGATCCATGTTGCCCGCATCTACCTTACCCCTAGTCATGTCACAATTAGGCCCTATACCCACTATGACTACCACATCTTCCATATCCATTGCACCGCCACATCCACTATACCTTCGCCAACCACCTAGAACACAACCTCATCTGCGCCTATTATCTCGCATATACCCGTAGCTACACAACCACCCCGGTGTCGGTGACCCCTACCCCTTTTCAAAACTTCATCCTTTATATTCCACAATATTTAGCCCCCATTTCCACTAGGGTCACCATGACCCTTCCACCTCCATATACGTACTATCAGTAACCTCCTGTTTCATCTATTATTCACTCTGGGTACGTACCCCCTATTTCACTACCTTCTTCTCAATCTACCTATACGGAAGCACCATATACTGGAATGCCACCCTCGTTATATGCCCAACACCAACCCTCTTATGCTACAAGAGGCACCCATCCATCACAACCTACCAACAACCTAATCAAGTTAATGATGGATAAGATGTAGACATTGGAAGCATTGGTTTCTAGCTCCCACAACACTCTCACCTACGATGAGATTTGTAATGAGCCTATACACCCATCCATTCCTATCCGCCCATATCCCATACATTGGGAAATGCCTAAATTCAACCATTTCAATAGTAAAGAAGACCCACAACAACATTTGTGGTATTCAAACGCAAACGCAGTGTTATCGATCACCTATGATGATGCTTTACTCCTGAGGACCTTTCCCATGTCTCTGACTAGGCCCACGTTAGATTGGTATAGTGGGTTACCTAGGCACTCTGTATTCTCATTTAATAAGGTGGCCCAAGATTTCTTAGATCACTTATCCATTAATATCATTAAGAAGGTTACCATGACTGACCTCTTCTCTACGTGTCGATGACGATGAATCCATCACAAATTTTGTTTCTCATTGGCATAACCCGATCAATCAACTCACATTCCAACTAATCGCAAACAGTAACTCATCGAAATCTTCATGTGGGATTGTTCTAGGCATATATCACCAACTCGTAGGTCTAAACCTTCTAAACCTTCAATGAAGCATTCACCATGGCACGAAAGCTTGAGATTCGGGCCATTGAAGAGATGAAAATCCAACTACGCAATAAAAACATAGAATTTAAGTCAAATGATACCTCTCCTTCTTCAAAACCAAAGTATAATTATTCAAAGGCCAAGGGTACCGCTAATGCAGTGGTACTCAAAGTTGTCCCAACTCATCCATCAAATCAGGCTAGCCCTCACTAATCTCTCACCCGCTCGAATTTTCAATTCATATGAGAACAATAGAAATATACCCCAATTGGGGAACCTTATTCTTCTGTCTTAGAGAATCTCATCAAAGTTGGGGCCATCACCCTTCCTCCCATGAAATCACATTTTGGTTTTGACCCTACTTTCCCCACACTCATATGGTATACAGAGCATGATTTCTACAATTATCATCGTGTAAAGGGTCATAGTGATAGCAATTGCATCACCTTTAAAAAAATTGTCCAATAAATGCTCAAGATAGGCGAGCTAACCTTGGATCATCCTAACGCATCTGCTAATCAAAACCTACACATCTTTAAGAAACCCTTTCGTAATCATGCACCTTCTTTTGATCAAACCAGAGATCTCAACTCATGAGTACCATACTGCAAAGTCCATGCTATTTTTAGTGATACACCCGTTGCTGCCCAATTACCTCATATTCCTTCCATTGAGGAAATCCTATCCCGAAGTCCTCCACCTACACTTGAATCCACCTCACCTATTCCTCCACCCATAGAGGAACACCTTTCACCTCCTTCCTCACCCATGGAGGGGCCTTTAATTATTTCACCTTTGGCTTCTCCACCTAGGGAATTGTCACCCATAGTACTTCTTCAGGCCATAAAGGATACTTGTTTATCTCCTCCACCCACAGAGGAGCACCCATCATCTCCCCCACCTATAGAGAAGCACCCATCATCTCCTCCACCTATAGAGGAGCACCCATTTTCTCCTCCACCTATCAAGGATCCAGTAGAGATACCTTTGCCTCTAGGTGATCATTCTCCATTAGCTACCTAAGATCATGTAGACCTAATTTCAGCTCTCTTACCCACAGAAGCCAAAGCTAACAAATTTCCTGTCTCTAAGAAATTTTTATGGGAATTTCCATTAGGTCCTCATCAACCTCACCTACAGACGTGTCATTCTCGTGCTTAGCTGATCACTTAGATTATGTGGATAGAGCCTTACTTTGGGGGTGTCTTCTACTTCCTGTCTCAACGCAAATGCAGATGTCACTTGCTGACACTTCCACTATCTACCCAAAAATATTTTGACCAATTGAACCAAGCACAACCACCTCTATCACAACTTCTTCCATGATACCCCTCATGGCTCAAACCACACCCCTACCCATAACCCAATGTGCATCTACACCCAAGCCTACACTTACATCATCTTCTTCACCTAAACCCAACACTACCTTAGGGGTCATCCCAACTGTCAACCTTACTCATCCACCCATCAAATTAGATTTAGCTACATCCTCCAAGGCCAATACCAAACCTACTCTGACACCTAAACAGAAGAGCCAACCCCATGAATATCATATTCTAACCTCACCGATCACACCTTCATCATATTTTTCTATCTTAGGACCTCACCCTTCTAACGTGGTTAAGAAACCTCCACCCATCGGTAAACTAAAAACACAACACCCCATTCCACCATTGTAAACCTCAAACATAACCAAGCACCGCCATGACTTCTACCCACATCGTAACATCTTTACCACCCATACCTCTAATACCATCGATCTCCCCTTCACTACCCATGACACTTCGTCTCTTTCCCTCACACCTTCATCACAAACTACACCATCTACCTTCATAGCACCGCCATTATCCCCGTGATTAATGCACCCTCTTCCACCATCTGCCTTTCCCTCTAGATATTGTGTGCTGTATCACTTTTACCCAAGAAGGTACAACCTAAGGAAAAAAATCCCTTGCCCTCCAATAAGGTATTCGAAACAACCATACACTCTCCTACCGGTTCGTCTACCATACCCATACCCAAATAAACATGACCAACACGTAAGATCACACCAACACCTAGAATCATAGCTCAAACTACTCCCCCTCATGCAAATACTATTCCTCTATAGTCTTCGTGCCTACACCCAAACTCACCTTCACTTCCCATTGCGATCCACTAACAGGGTCCTATGCCAAAATTTCAACAAACCTCCTTGAAACTTCGTCATCACATTACCATCTCTCGACCTTATGACCCTCTCAAGCCCAAACCAAAGGGTTTTGAAAACAACAAAATTTGTGCCTACCATCGTGTGCTAGGGCATGATGTAGATAACTACAAATCTTTACAAACTATTCTTTTCCAGTTGTGTCCTTCCGAAGACAAATTTGACGATGATGACCTTCTTGATGAAGACCCCATTTCACCAATACCCATTCCCACAACTCTTCCCTCACTTCCTACTCAACAACCTAGAGCTTTACCCCCATAGCTCCTAGAACAACCTCTGATATTTTGAATTAACATGGTTTGCTTCAATGACCTCGCCAAATCTCCACCCAAATGTCGATGTGCCCATATCATCTCACAAGGATCCCTCGAGCCATTGGGATTTTTACCTTTGTGTCGCCATACCTTTCATGGCTCACTTACCTCACGTACCTCCCCACCTTAGATCAACAGGATCCATGTTGCTACCCATGCTTAGAAGGATAAAGGTAAGGAAAAGGAAACTGACTCACCAACTAATCCTATACCCAACATACCATCTACACCCACACCTAAAATCACTATCCACAACCCCCAAATATCCTATTTCTAATGGGGTCACATACCGCAAGATGTGTAAACAACTACACTAATCCCCCCTCAAAATGTCCTTATATGACCTCATCCAAACCTCAGAATCCCATTGTTAAGCTCTCATGGAGGTCCTACAATCTATTGAGGATTTACCCAATGACCCTACACTTTGTAGCCTCCATTATCACACCCCATCATGTAGCCTCCATTATCACTACCACTTACACACCTAAACCACCTTCACCAACCCACCCATTTTTCACCGACTACTAGTCACTCACCAATTGACGTTTTGCCCACACCTTCTTGCACCGATGATGTGCATTGAAGGGTTTTGGTTTTTGATTTTAGGAGCAAGGCCGCCATACTATTATTTCATGTACTACTCGCAAGCATAAAGACCATAGTGGTATTGACTTTGCTGAACCACCTACCAAGAAGTCCCACGTTGAACTCATTGAAGACATCATCCTTTTTCACCTTTGTCACCCCCATCACCATCTTCACTGATGGATTTGATGAATCGCGAATCCATCCCTCCTAATTTTTTTCATAAACACCATCTCCTTGGGGCCTTTGACTTATCAATGCAAGGGCGAAGCTCCCTCCTCTCTTCCCTTCATGTATCTTGAAATGATTGATGATGATACACCTTTGATTAACGTCATTCAATTCTAGGATGATGAATCTATACTCACCTACCTTGGTTCAGAAGACTCATATATTCATTAGTTGTTACCATCTAAGATGCAAACCATGTTGAATGAATCGACTATCGAAATCAACATTCATACTCAGGACGACCCACACATCCTAAAGATCATTCAATCTTTAGATGTTTTGAAAAGGAAGACATCACTTCCTTTCTCAAAGATCATAACCATGTTTTTCCTTGGTCTTATGTAGACATGCTTGGTATTGAACCCTCCATAGTAGTCCACAATATTGTAATGCTGTTCTTGATGCCAAACTCATCAAACAAAAGCTGAGGAAAATGCACCCTCGCATTGCTCTTCTTGTCAAAGAAGAACTTCAACACCTTCTTTCCATTTCCTTCATCTTACCCATTGATTATCCTCATTGGATTTCCAACATTTTCTTTGTCACTAATGTGATAAGGGGACTCCACATTTACACAAATTTTCGTAACCTAAATCTAGCTTACCCAAAAGATGACTTTCCTCTACTTGGTATTGACTAGCTAGTTGACCTTACCGCTGGTCACGAGATGCTATCACTCATAGATGGCTTCTCGAGTTATAACAAAATCTTGCTTACCCCAACAGATCAACACAAAACCACATTAATCACCCCTTGGTGGACCTTATGCCGTTGAGTCATGCCTTTAGGCCTTAAAAATCTTTGGTGCCACATATCGGCGGGCTATGAATTATATCTTCCATGACATCATGAATCATAGATTGGAAGATTACGTGGAAGATATCTGGCCAAATCTAAACACCGCTCACGAGTGCCTCGTCCTCCTAAAAACCATATTTGACTGTCTCATTAAATAATACGTTCGTCATCGGCCCAAGAAATGTGTCTTTGTGGTTCTCTCAAAAAAGCTCTTGGGATTTATCATTTCCCTACATTGTATAGAAGTAGACACTACTAAAGTCAAGGCCATTCTTGAGATGCCTCTACCCACTAATCTTAGGCAACTCCACGACCTACAAGGTAAGTTGCGATCTATTCGCTATTTAATTTCACAATTGTCTGATCGGTGTCAACCATTACATCATCTACTCAAGAAGGATGTCTCCTTTAAATGGTGTGATGCTCAGTTAAAACAACCCACCTGAGACCAAAGAAACAACCTAGGGTTAGTTTGAAAATTATGGAATAATTTTTTTATTAGAAGTGTCCACAACCAAGTTGCAAGACAATAGTTGACCCTATTAGGTTCCAAAAAAATCTAAATTACTAGAACATATTTTTCCTTCATTAACAAATATCAAGTTCACATGGTTCAAATTTTAGGGTTAGAAGTTTCAGTTAGGTTTAGGGAGTAATTTACTCCCATACCCACTCTCTAACAGATTAGAGTTTCAACTTGATTTTTCTCATACTTAAAGCTTCAAAAATTTCCCTAAATCATTCCCATTAGATAGGAAATTTTCTCACCTTTCCAGTGATATAAATAAGTCCTCCTAACTCCTTCAGGAACTCAAGATATATAAGCAAGCGGACTTTAGGGGTCAAATTTTCCCCAAGGGGACACATGTAAGTAGGGGTGAAATGAAAGTTTCAGGTCGGTGGGTTGTGGGGTAGTGTTAAGAATTTCTCCTTACATGGGAGAAATTTCCCAAATGCACTGCACCTCCGCAGTCCTCTAAGGACACGTGCGGCCTCCGAGTCATCACCGGAAACAAGGAAAGGAAGGGCAAGGTGGTGGGAGAGTTTGGGGAATTTCGTAAAGAACCACGGTTACGTCGGGGTCACGTGGTTCTTTACGATTCACCACAGGATAAGAGTGAGGGAGAAGTGGGTGGTGGAGAATATTGGTGAATTTTGTCGAAGGGGAGATAAGGGGAAAGGTTGAGCAACGCACGGGTCCACGTACCCACGAATGAAATTACCCAAGGTGAGGGCAGAAGTATGGAGCTGCGGAGGGTCTAAGGGAACTTTTCCCAAACAAAATTTAAAAAGAAAAAGGTTGCATGGGTCTTCTCTCATTTTCACCCCCAAGCTGCCACATGGTGCTCTATGATTGGTCGTGGGTTGACAGGAGAAAGGTAATTTTTTTCCCAAATTTTCTAAAGGTCTAAGGGAAAATAAAATGCCTCGCTTCTCTGCCACTACCCCGTGAGGACAAAAGGCAGCCTCTTATTGGTCCGCAGCCAGCGGAGGAAATTTCATAAATTTTCTTGAGCCAAATTTTTTCAAAAATTTTTCTAAGGATTTTAACGGGAAATTTTCGGGCCATGGGCCCGCTAAGGAAAATTTTCCCAAATTTTCCCGCTCAGGCACAAAAACTTCAAAGTGCCATAACTTTTTTTAGAAAGCTCAATTTTGGGAAAACGAGGACTTTTTGGAAATATCTTGATGCCCTCCTTGCATAGGAACCATAAATTTTACTTTTTGGTAAAGTTTAAGGGGTCAATTTTGCAAAAGGATCTGCAGAGCTTTTAAAAAGCCAATTGGTAATTTCCAACTTTCAAATTTGATTAAATTAGATCACCTCCTTCACTCAACATGCCAAATAGACATGGAGGATTGATCTAAGAAGGATTTTGAAAGGTTTAGGAAGTTAAATTTGTTTAATTGATTTAAATTTGATTTTTTTCCAACAAATGACAAAAAACGGCTGAGGAAGGGATTGTGTTCAAATTTGCAATGGTTAAATCATTTCCTTCAGTTTTATTTGTCAATCTGAGTTCCTTGCTAATATATCATGTTAAATTTTAAGGTTTCTAAATTGATTTAAATGTGCAGCTCTGAACTGTGCATTTTTATTAAGTTTGATTGTCAGTTTTGAATATTTACAAGAGATCAATTTATTTTAAATGTATATAAAAATTTTTATCATTCAAGTGTGGCATTTGATTTCTAAACTAATCTAATGCATTTATTTGTTTACAAAAAATCATTTCAAAGCTAAATGATAAGGTCTGACTTTCAATTTCATATATTTCCCAAAAGAAAATAGCAACATCCTTCCTTCACATGCATTATCTTTCCTTTGCAAATAAACAGAGCTTCAAATCACAATTTGATATTCCACTTCAACATAATAATGCAAATAAGAGATGAACTTACAATTCTATATTATTTCCAAAGAGCTACATCTTTACATTATTTCCATGTTTGAATAAAATAACACAATATCTATTTCTTTCCAATGTACGAGACGAGAATGCAAATGTCTTTCACAATTCAAGTGTACATTTTCATAATCAATTACAACATCATTTCTCCATAATATAAATATTACAATTTCATCCACAACAAGTGGGAAAGGATTACAATTAAATATGTTTTAGAAGGGATTGTCGAACTACATTTTTCCTTTGCTCTAGGACAGCAACATGCACATTTTTTCTTTTTCCAAGTTGATCACAACAAAATAGGGGGAAAGGCAATGCTCAAAACCCAACCAAGACATCCAATGAAAGGAGAATCCTTCCTTCATCATTGGCCCTCAAGCCCCAACCAAAATACAATAAGAGGTGTAATTCAACCCATGGAAAAAACTAGCTTCCACAACACATAACATTCTTTCACATACACATTTCCTTTTAAAACACAATTCAACACAAAAAAATAGTTCACAACTGCATTTAAAAACATTTCAAAATAGAACTCAAGCTTGATCGTGCAAGCCAAAGGAGAAAGGTCTATGGGGGAAGATAATTATGCCTCACAATTGGGAATTGGACATCCACCAAGAACAAACCACCAAGATAATTCATCCCAAAATTTTCCTTATGTCCCCAAAAATCCCTCCTTATGCCCCCCACAAAGTAAGAAATGCAAGCTATTTATTTTCCATGGTGGATCCCAATCCCAAAATCCCTCCAAAAATTCTGATGCCAATGGCATTCCTTATGCCCCCCCACATGGATTCCCCATAGCCTTCTCCTACACCTTCCCTAAGGTAGTCTACCCAACCAGCCAATAAATAAATCAAAGCATGCACCATTCACACAACACAATCAAGAAAATGACAACATAAAAAGGAGAGTTAAATTCCTACCTCTCCATGGTTACTTTTGTTTCCAACAACAAGCTTCAAATGCCAAGAACACAGTCCAAAACAATAATTCCAAGTATGAAGTTATCTCCAAATTCCTCCACAATCCACAAGAGCTCCAAACAACAAAAATGTGCCCCCAAGGAAGAATGCAAAAAGGTTCAACAACCCCAAAACAAGCAAGGAGTTTGAATTATATAGAAGAGGAAGAGAAGAGGATGATGTGGATCCATGTAGGATGCCACATCACACATCCTCCAATACAAACACAAAAGACAAAATCCATTCTCTAAAGAACAATGAAGAGGTGGGTGAAGAATGACAAGTTACTTACACACTCCAAAAAGCCCACACCTCAAGGAACAATAAATTAAATAAAATGTAAGAAAGTGCAATTAAAAAAACAAGGAGTTTGAATTATATAGAAGAGGAAGAGAAGAGGATGATGTGGATCCATGTAGGATGCCACATCACACATCCTCCAATACAAACACAAAAGATAAAATCCATTCTCCCAAGCAAAATAAAGAGGTGGGTGAAGAATGACAAGTTACTTACACACTCCAAAAAGCCCACACCTCAAGGAACAACAAATTAAATAAAATGTAAGAAAGTGCAATTAAAAACATGCAACATGATTAATAAAATTCATTATAAAAATCACAAATCACTTTTCCAACCATAGGTATGGTTGGTAAATTAAATTTAGAGGCATGGGACAAGTTTTACTTGTCCTACAAGGCTCCAAAACAGCCCCCAAGGACAAATTCGAATTTTTCATGGAGGTAGAGTATTTCATACTCCAAAACTGACTTACACAAGCTATTACACAACTTACACAACACTTACAAATTTAATTCAAATAGACAAAAACTCTTATAATTACTTTCCCATATCCCAATTTAATTTATTTAAATTTTAATCATATGATTCTCACATTAATCTATCACAATTTTAATTAATTAAAAGAAAGGAACACATTACTAATAAAATACATACAACAATAATAAAATAACACATCAATAAAATACATAATACCCATGGTCACATGTAAAGATAATCCCCCCATGGGAATCCTTAACAAAACACAACACAATAAAACGAGTTGCCATGGTGACCTTGTTGAATTCACCTAGAATTCCATTTTGGTTGGTCTCCGATCCCCCGATGTTTTGTTGTGATATTTTTAAACTGCAAAATACAAATACCTCCTTCAGCCTTGTGGCCATATCAAAACATCCAATATGTTGCAACTAAAATCACAAAATCATCTAAGTAAGTGAATCACAACAATATCGAAGTAACAACTACATCATTTGCATTTTTAATCAACAACTATATCATCATCAAAATAATATCCATTTTCTAGATCAACTCATAATATCCAAATCACATGTCTAAACAACATCCATAAAACATCCATGTTAAATAACATATCATCACCCATATATAAGGTGTCTCTAATAATCATCATGCATCATAATCAAATCAAGATCAACAATAATCCATGATCAATGTCTAACATCATACTAAATCAAAACATAATAATGTCTATAATGTAATCATAGTATCAAAATAGGTATCCAAAAGGTGTCAAAGGGAAGTGGGCATTAAAACCGGGATGATGACGCCACAAATCTTTTAAGGCCTTAAAATGATACCTTCTTCAACCACCCGTGCTCATTCCACCTAAAGACGATCAACCTTTCTACCTATAAATCTCAGCTACGACCACTCCCTGGGGCCATGCTCGCTCAACGCAATGAATAACATAGGGAGTATGTGGTTTACCACATAAGCCATAATATTTTAGACTACAAAAACTGATACACTCATCCTAAAAAAATTTCTTAGCCTTATTTTTCATTGCCACAAAACTCCGCCATTACTTACTCAACCACAAAACCTATGTTGTGACCAACACCAATCCCTTGCACTTCATGTATGCCAAACCTTACCAAAATCAACATGTCGCATGCTGGCTTATGCTTCTGGCTGACCTCGACCTCGAATTCATTCATCAAAAGTGCATCAAGGACTGGCTATCGCTAACCAATTGGTTATCACACCTATTTCTCGGGGCCTAGCCCTCTAACTCTAACTTTCGTGATGAGTCAATTGCTACCCTTTCCTTGCACAAACCCACTTACCAAATGAAACTCTTATTTGATGGTTCCAAGTGTTAGTTTAGGGGTGGGGCTGGTGTTATCCTCATTCTACTTGATGGTGAACATATGCCTTTGTCTTTTAAACTAGATTTTTATTATACAAACAATATTGCCGAATACGAAGCACTCGTATTTGGCCTCCAAGATGCCTATACCTTGGATGTCAAATCCATCGACATCATTGGTGATTCCCAATTGGTCGTAAACCAAGTCAATGGTGTATACCAATGTTGTAATGAGGCACTTCAAAAGTATAAACATCACATAGACATACTCTTCACCACCTTCAACCACTATGCCCTTCAAACTATCCCCCGTTCAACCAACAAATTTTCCAATACCATGGCCTCGCTTGGCTTCTCAAATACCTACTTCACCCATTGATTCTAAAATATTTCACTGCACAACGACTCCAATCACCCTCTTATTTACCTCACAACATTTACTCTATTAGAATCGCTGCCCCTGACCCAAGTGACCTTTGGTATAAACAATACTCAGACTATCTTTCTCTCTCCGTCTTACCTCCCGACCTCACTCGTAATGGAAAACATGTTTTTCTTAAAAAGGTCTCTCATTATGTCATCATGGGGGGCCTCCTCTATAAGCATGGATTTGATGGTATTCTATTACGATGCCTCATGAGTTCGAAATTCCGTATACCATCAAATAAGTTCATGTTGGTATATGTGGAGGTCACATTAGTGGCCTCTCTCTGCTAAGAATATTCTTCACCTTGGATATTCTTGGCTGACCCTTAACCATGATTGTTGCAACTACATCAAGCATTGTGTCAAATTATAACAACATGCCAACCTTCATCATACACCCAGTCATGCCTTATAGGTTGTCTGTGAACTTTGGCCCTTCTCTCAATGGGGTTTGGCTCTTGTTGGAGAGATCAATCCCCATTCTTCCCAATGCCACCAATGGATCATCATTGCTACCGAATACTACACAAAATGGGTTGAAGCCATAACACTCATTTCAATAAAAGATGAGAAAATATGTGAGTTTATCAATCATCACATCATTTTTCACTTTGTTGTTCCTCATCACCTCATCACTGATAATGGAAAATAATTCAAAACAAAAAAAATTTGAAAAATTTGTGACACCTTTAGTATTTAGCTAAGTTTCTCATCACCTTATTACCCATGACCAATGGCCAAGCCGAATCCACCAAAAAAACCCTGAACAAAATTCTCATGAAAGTGGTTAACAATACTAGGAAGGACTGGCATACGCACATTCCTTTCACCCTATGGGCATACCGCACTAGTATCCATACTTCCACTACTGCCACACCCTTTCTCTTGGTCTACGATATAGAGGTTGTTCTACCTCTCGAAGTCTAGATTCCCTCACTCCGCATTTCTCTCCATGAAATGCTCAATGATGATGAATTTCGTTAGGACCATTTATCACAACTTGAGTTATTAGATGAACGTCATCTTAACGCTCTTGACCACCTTCAAGTTTACCAAAAACATATCAAATGTGCCTATGATAAATGTGTAAATAAACGAACCTTCCGATTTTGTGACCTTGTCCTGAAAGAAAATCAACATGTAAATAAAGTAGAAAAAAGGAAACGAGGCAATTTTTCTCCTGATTGGCTTAGACCATACATCGTGACCCATACTTACAGATCAGGTGCTTATCATTTATATTCACTCAATGGTAAACTTTGAACATGATCCTCTTAATGCCCTACATCTTCGACCACTCTACTATTGATTTTTAGTCCTACCTCACTTTTTTCCTATTTCTATGCTCATAGCTTGAGTGCTATCCAATTCCTATGCCATCATCAATGATTAAATAATAATCATGTGCGTACCCATAAATTTTTTATCTTCTCTTAAATATGTGTACCATGGTGCTTTGCACATAGCATGATTCTCATGGATATTTTTTGTTTGTTTTTAGATGAGATCCCATGATCGTTTCACCCTAATTTTTGAATAAGAATCCTATTATTTACCTTGGTCTTGTCCATTATTAAAATCCCTCACATGGGATCTAAATCCTTGAGTCAAACTTCTAATAAAAATATGACTCCCTCAAAAGGACATCTTTCTCTCTACAATTGCTGCTATAAATAAGTTGCTCCCTCAAAGGACAACTATATAAAGATCTTTCAAAAGAGAGAGAGAGAATGTGAAACTTACCACATCAATCAGCTTCACAAAGACCTCAAGGAGTGAATTTCATCATCCCATATAGAATTCCCACATCGATCAGTCTATCTCAAATATCAGTCAAAACAGAAAGCCTTTTAGTCATGGACTAGCCCATTGTGACCTTGGATCTCTTGCCAAAAGGCATGATACCTACTACCATGTCCACTACCAGTTTTCACCCTCTCACCATTCACATCTTCATTTCCTACCGCCTCAAAGGGACCTCTTGGAACCATGACATTTGGTGATCATGTGACTATTATTCACCTTTAGGATAATCACTCATGTAAATTCTTTAGGGTCTTATGTTCACTAGCCTACCTATGGTATGGTCCACCAGTTATGATCCTCACCAATCAAGTGGCTTTCTTGCCCCCTCTTATCTTTTAACCTTATTTATTACGTATTGATTACCTTATACAGGACTTGGTCCTTGATGCTTACCTTTGGGTAATCTTATTCTTCTACCACAATTGAAATCACCTATACCAAGTTTCCCACAACTCACCCACACCTAACAAACCTAAACCCAAATCATGCCTAAAACCTACCAACTCATTCTCATACCTCCTCATATTCTTCCCTAGCTTATGGGAGAACTACATCGGTCTGAGGCCCCTTTTCATTGGGGCTATGTAGGCAGCACTCCAAGGGCATGGGGCCCTTAGAGGTTAGCTTGACCATCATCATCACCACCTTCCTTACCTTTTCCCATTCGCACCCATTCACCTCTCGCCATTTGCTACCTGTTCTAGTCACATTCTACTCTAGTTATTTTCCAATTTATCATCAAATATGTGGAAAATAATACAAAAAATTTACCACAATCCTACATTACATGCGATCATACCAACATGATCCATGTTACCATACATAGCAAAAATTAAACCCAAAAAAATGCATTCATCATCATTTCTTTCCCATCATATAGAAAACCCAAGAAATTAACTCAACCATGCCTATGATCTGACTCAACCATGCCTATGACCTCGACTCCATCATTCCTAACACCAACTTGACTACACCATACATAACACACCTATCACCCATCCATCTATGCATAAACAATTATAGTCTATCAATATCAAAGCATCATCATCACCCATCCATGTATGCATAAACAATCATAGTTTGTCAACATCAAAGCATCATCATCAAATCATCCATCTCATCATATAGATTTAGATGTCCATATAATATACACGAATATCAAATAAAATATATCTCTCCAAAAATCTCATATACAACCTCACCATCTTCGTCACGCAGTGGTATATGATCAAAAATACAAAACTCTCGTACATCCTCACTCTCTTTAACACACAAGATGGTATATGATCAAAAGTATAAAAAAATTTCAGCACGCAGCCGATATATATCAAAAATTAAAACTACATCAAAATTAAGATCCATATATTAGGTATCATCTTGGTGAACATCCTCCATATTTGTCTCGCCTATCCCATCTTCTCTCTTGGCTCCTGTCGACGATTTGCTAACATCTCCCCACCCATCATAGGTGATGGCTGGGTCCCTGTTGGTACATCAATTAGAGCTAGCCTCGTGAACTGGTGGCCTCAACTTGACCATGTTTCAAAGCTTGATGGCCCCCTGTTCTCTCCACACTATGGGTGCATGACCAGTCCTCTCACTAGAGGCTTACTGTGACTGTACTCGGCATATGATAGACAATCTATCCCTACCACCGTCAGCTGGTCCTGATAATACCGGGCCTCATCTCTCACCTCCCACAACCTGGATATGGGTACTGTCTATGGTGGCCCCATCGGCCTCTGACCCTATACCTATCCTATGGGACCCTATCCCAGTGCCTGTGGTGGTGCCATCGGACCCTACCCTTGTGCCTATATTTGGGCCTATAAGGCCCCAATCTGTTCTGTGTCATGGCTAACTGGCCCTGTAACCCTATAACCTATGCCTGTAGGGCAGCCACCTAACCATCATCACCATCCCCATCTCCACCCTGGGCCATCTGGGCTTAAAGACTGGCCACCTATGCATGCAACTCAGCCACCTCTACCTCGAATTGGCTAATTTCCCTGTACCATACCTAATCGGATAATCGTGGTCACCACCTACCCCTGTAGGGTGTCTCTCTGCACCGTGATAGTGGCTAAATTTGGCTGCCCTGGCCTAGGTGGTACTACTCATAAATGAGCTGCCCACCACTATCTATATCTATCTGTCACTTCGGCATCATCGATCCGCTAGTCTATCACCCGCTCCTTATAACACCCTTGACTGTTGTTATTTTCCTCCTTTGCATTCAAGTGTTGATATGTGATTTTCCTTATAAGGATATGTTCTTCTGATTGTTGAAAATCATGCTTGTTATGGATAAGTCTTTTCTACTCTTAAGATCCTTTGACTAAACTAGAATGACTTCTCTGAATCCATTTTTCACTTCTGGTAGGTGATTTACAATCTGGTTTAAGAGTTGTAAACTTGTCTTTTTATCGACTCATCCTTGGATCAATTTCAGTGATCCAAGGGATGTTTTGAATCTACTCTGTTGAATGAATGGTAAAATTGACATTCCATGAGTTAAGATACACATTGGAATGAAATTTGTTGTTGCAAGTTCTTTAATTTTTGTGTGAATGTACTTCCATTTAGTAGGTTGTTTGGCTTGGGTCCTTGAAGATTGACCATGACAGGTCATTGCTGATAAAAATGGGCATGCAGCTTGTTCACAAAGATGTGAGAGAGAACCGGGGTTCTATATAGGATTAACCTATGGGATCCTAAGCTAGGTAAAATATATATGTATTTCTATCTAAGCTATGATACTTGATAGAATTCTGAGCCTAACCTAAAACTCCTTATTCTATCTTGATTGGTTGAATTGTTGATTGCAACCTAACCTAAGCTCGGTACTAATGGGGATTGAAAAGGCTACTAGGTATTAAATTAACCTAGATCCTAATACTACAAGGTATTATTGTAACCTAACCTAGTATTTTAAACTATGGCACTTTGAATTATTTACCTATGTGGAGATTACCTAACCTAATTGCTAAGGCCATGGTGGGGGCGGTTAGTTGTTAGTGTTATATCCTAAGGTATAAATTTAAATTCTACCTAAGATCTAACCTAAGAAATCTAATCTATCCTAAACTAATGGATACAAATTGGGACTTAAGTGGTCGCATACATATTGGTGACGGTTCCTAAGGCATTTATGATGTTGATAAGGTTTATTAATGCATACGGACTGCCAGCTTTGGTAGGGGTTAGTTGGATTGGCAGAGGCTTAGGTGGTAGTGTCACTAAAAATGGAAATACATCTTATTTTTGATTTAATGATCACCAGAATTGGCAGGTGGTGGCAAGGAAGATTAGGTGGGAGATATGGTGTAAATAAAATTAATTGTTTTTTTTTATTGAGCCAAAACTTCCAAGGTAGGCATGCCAACAGATTTTTTGTTGGGTTGTTTCATTGTGCATGCTCTCGATTTTCTTTCTACATGCGCTCTAGTTTTTCAAACCAACAGTTTAAACTACACTGCATGGCTATTTTGGAGGTTTCAAATATATTTTCATTTCATGGAGTGTATAAGAAGCATTGTGGAAGAAGTATCTAGTTGTTTGATCTTTCATGGAGAAGAGGAGAAGAAATGAGTTTGGCTAGAGGTCTTCTTCAATTTTACAGTGACACTATCAGGCATGATAGGCCCTAACTGTTAAAATCTCTTTCTTTCCTCTAAGTGTTTTCATTAAAAAAACTTTGCTCTGATGAGTTTGTGCATTTCATGCTTATTTGGTTAATTGTTGATGGGTTTTGTAAAACTTGCATTCTGGGTTTTGAATCCATGTTATACATGATTCTTTTGAAAGCTTATGTTGTATTGTCTTTTGCACAAAGGAACTGTGCATACATGAACAAAAATGGTAACTCTGTCAAGTTTCTTCGGTTCTTGGAAAATTTGGTGGTTTCGACTTATTTTACGGCCTAAAATTGTTACTGAGATTTGCTTGTATTTGTTGAGTTTAGTGTTTGAAAACTTGTGTTTTATGAACCCAAGATGATAAGCAACTCTAGTTCTTATGGATACTTACAAACTGGTTTGAGCTATTTGTTCGAATCTTGTTTCAGTATTTAAAATTTTTGTAGAGATTCTTGGCTCTATGGTGTTAGCGTTTTATTTCATAGTTAAATGGATTGTGGATTAATCCATATATGGCTTGTTGTTTTGTATCTCACCTTGTGGAAAATTTGACTGTTGTAAAGTTTGCATGCACTGGAAAAAAAGTGCATGACTTGGTTTTTGTGTTTCGACATGTGAATTTTTTTTTGTTTTTGAAACCCGCATCTAACTTGGAACCTGTGTTTGTTATCTTGGATAAGTTAGACTGTTGTTCGAAGTCTCATATGGCATGGTGCTTGTGAATTCTTGTTCTTATGACCATATTAAATGTTTTTGGAGGTTCTTTATGAACCCAACTTTTAAGTCGTCTGGTCTGAGCTCTGTCAAGCATCTTACATCCTGTTTGAGTTGGGAAATTGGGTTTGAAAGGATGTTAACTGAAAATGGAAGAATTTCTTCTTACTCGAATCGTATATACTTAATTTCATTGTACTTGGTCTAGCATTATAGTGTTGGTGTATTATGAATTCATGTTTGTGATATTGAGATGCATCACTGTATAATCAATTTGTTACTTGGTGTTTTTAATTGAAATGGTAACATGAACATGTGTTAGTTCAGATATTATAGTCTTTTGATTATTTTATAAACTATAGAGGGAACATGTTGTTACCCGAACTTGGTTACAAGTATTTGAATGATCTTGATCCTTCGATGGCATTTATGCTTTGCATTGTGCTCGAGAATTGTAATTGAGTCCTAGACTGTACATATTATTTATGATGTTTGATCTTGTCTTTTGTTAGAAACCTAATCTATAGTTCTTGTAGTGATGTGTTGGCATCTTTGTTGAGATAGTTCTACTTTTCCGAACTATTAGAAAGCCTTGAGTGTTAGAAACTACTCAGATTTCTTACCTCTTTTTGGGTCCAATAAATGAATGTTATGTCTTGGAAGATTGAGTACAATTCAAAATTGATTGTGGGTTGTGTTTGGACTTCATTGTTTTATTATCGAGTTTTAAAAGAGAAAATTACTAGTAAGGAT
The DNA here is from genome assembly GCA_018340775.1 of Taxus wallichiana var. yunnanensis. Taxonomy (NCBI): domain Eukaryota; kingdom Viridiplantae; phylum Streptophyta; class Pinopsida; order Cupressales; family Taxaceae; genus Taxus; species Taxus wallichiana. The sequence continues at coordinate 459,014,971 of CM031238.1, read as the reverse complement.
CGATGGAACTTCACTTTTGATGTAAAATGTTCTAGGAAGGAAAATGTTAGCATGTTACCTTCAGGCTATTCTAATCCAAGAAAATATTGTTAAGTCTTTAATAGATACACTAAGAAACCTACTATCCTTGGACTATGTATGAACTTCATTATTACAATGTTTCAATGGATGGTAGAATTTAGGCATTATAATGTGAAGATTTGGAAGGGAAAGTAGCATTTATTTTTATTTTTCTTTTAAGTTGATCTTGTTCTCTTTCCTTGGAACTATTGCATGAGCTTAAACTGTATGTATGAGAGGAGGTAAAACTATTTAATTAAGTTGTAAAGAAATGATTATAGATTGGGATCATATTCTGTTAGGTCTCCTTTTCTAATGCAGTTGGGTTAAGTTCGTTTGTTGGAACCTTCTAATTTTTATTTTTACTGGAAAGAGAATTAGTGTTTATTAGTGTTTTATCTTGTCATTTGATTGAAATGAAGTAGAAAGAGATTGAAGATAGGTTGGCAAAAAGAAATTGCAAACTTTATGTTGATTGTTAATCCATCATTCCTTCTTAGATTTCTTTCATATGATCTGTTTTGATGAATACCTTAAAATGTTGAATTTTAACATAGAGGACCTTTAAAGGAATAGTTTAAATCATGCTATACACCTGTTTCAGCCTTGCTGATGATTATGTACTTTGGCATATGGAATGCTTTCTCTTCTTCCTTATTTGAAAGTTAGATGAGTCATCCGAGAGGGAATATGTTGTAAACACTTTTGTATCTTTTAGTAGTTATAAGTGTTGTATTATAATTGGTAGGATTGGAAACAATGATATATTATGTTTTGTTGTTTGGTAAAGATAATTGATGGGATAAATTATACTTTAATTTATAAGACATGTATTATATATTATATTTTTTTCTTCCTTTTGTTAAATCTTTTTGGTATTGCTCTTCTTCTTATTGATATTACTTATGTTTAGGGAGTATGAATTACTTGTTGTTCATTAAAGTAGGGTTGTTTTTATTGGAACAATTAGTGGAATGCACTTCGTTTTAAGGCTTAGTGCTTATCATGCTCAGTTCATTGAATTGACCCATGCTAGCAATTTTTGCAGATGGACTTCGTAAGTGATAAAAGAAGGCAAAAACTTATATGATGCATTGGCTAATCTAAGTTGATTCTTTTGAATAATTCTGATCTGTTCTTAAGTTGTATTGAAAAAGAAAAGTTATTCTCTTTTAAATTAAGGCTACTATCATGTAGTATGTCTGAAATGCATAAGTTGTAAATGTATAAGTTTTGAAAATGAATTGAAGAATGAGGATTTACTTGCATGGATTGTGTAAATTATCTTGTACCTTTGTAAAATGAATGGGACCCTATCTTGTTGTTATTCGTTATGTTATTATATGTTTCAATGAGTATTTTTGGATAAGTAGGAAAAAGGGAATTAGAATATTTTCCCTAAACATGATGCAACTAAATAAGTTGCAGAATTACAATGAACTTATCTAAATAACTCATATTATTATGGTAACGTATAACGAACTTACAATGAAGACTATGAAATTGGTAAAGGACATAAAGGGTGTGTTAAACCCTAAGAACTTAACTACGAAGAGGAAGATAGGAATATAATCATTAGACTTCATTTAATTTAGTCAACTAAGTTACAACCTCAGTGGTCATTACACTTCCTTGAATAGTTAAGTCACATTAAATGGAACTTAAGAGGTTGCTGTCCTTTCTTCTTGATAGTTGCTTGTTGAGCCCAAGTTAACTAACATCAAAATAAATCTTAAGTTAAGGAAGTTTTGTAGGGATTAATGGAACCTAATTTGGAAAATAACTTAGAGAGAGTTGGATTAGAGTCTGTGTAGGGTTGCTGAAATTTGCCTTTATGAAACCAAATTAAATTAACTTTAATAATCTCCTAGGGGTATGTATGTATCAAAGAAGCTGCATTACTCAGTAGGAAGTTAGCACATGCCAACTATAGGGATGTACCTTCAAGAAGATTAGGATCTTCTCGAGGATACAACACTATAGTAGACATGTGGAAACACCCTTCTCGATTGATCTTCTACATCTACACACTTTTGGTCTTGAACTTAGTTTCCCTCCGGGTGGGAAGTAGCTTAGTCACGATACAAAGTAGCCCTCTAGGACTTAGGGTAGCTTAGCACACGGGGTTAACTTAGGATGATCCAATATGCCAATCTATCCTAAGTCTTTTTAGCTCCTTCCTACCATATCCTACGTTGTTAACCAAAACTAGGGTTAAACCTTGGGCAAGAGGAATGACGGAAGTCAGTAAAGGACATTATAGATAACAATAGAGTGGGGGTGAAGGGTGTATTCGAGATTGATGAGTATGCCGTAAAGGAATAAGTAATTCTAATAGTATGTTAAAATATTTGGCCAAAGTATCGTAAGTTGTTGATTGCATTGTCCTATGTCGCCTAGTCTAAGGTTCGGGATGTAGATGAATATTGGTAACTATTCAGTTAGGTTCCTTAGACAGAGATCACCGAATACCTAGAATAGGGTCGAGAAAAAAAAGTATACATAGTATACAAAAAGTATTCAATACTTAGTGTTAAACATGAATAGATCGGTAGTTCACCGAGTCATGAAATGAATAGATCGGTAGTTTACCGAGTCATTATAGCTGCATATGGTTATTTATTATAAGAATGGTTGTTTTGGAATGTGTGTTCTAAATTACTTATTTAGAATAGGAACATTACTAAAAAAAAATTCCCTTGTTTCTAAAGTCTTAAAATAGGAATGTTACATCTTGGTATCAGAGCTAAAGGTTGCAGCTCTTGGACCTATTGTGTCCATAATATGATAAAAACTTGAATTTTCTTGTAACAGAAAATGGTTAGGACAAGAGGAAATGTTGCGAATAATGCTCCACCTAAGGAAGGAGCAACAACAACCCAAAAATTGATGAGATCCTTACTACCCTATTAGACACAAGAGATCATTTGACTATGCTCGAGCAACAAGTGATGGGTAATGAGGAGGAAGAAGAAGCTAGTAATAACAATCAACCACCTCCTGAGGACAACCCCAATATGGGTGTTGATAATAATAATGTTAATGTGCCTGACCAGCCAGAAAACAAAAAGGCTAGGTTGGCTGCTGAACTCACTAATGATATAAAAAGGATAAGTCCACCTAAGTTTGATGGCACCACATTAGGTGATGGAGCTGAGAATTGGCTCAGTGAGATGGAGAAGTACTTTGCAATAAGGAAATTCTCTGAAGAGACCAAAGCTATTTGGGGAGCATATCAGCTTTCCCATGAAGCATCTTCATGGTGGGATAGCCGGAAGGCTGAGCTAAACATTGATGAAACTAACATCACTTGGGATCAATTTAAAGGTTATTTTAGGAAATGATGGCTGCCACAACTTTATTATGATCAGAAAATGACTGAATTTCAAAACTTATCTCAAGGGAAGTTAACTGTAACCGAGTATTGGGAATGGTTTACGAAACTACTCAAGTATGTACCTCAGTATCAAACTGATGAGAAGTTCAGGATATGGAAATTCATCATGGGATTGAATCCCATTATTAGGGGAGAGGTAGATGTTCACATCCCAACCACTATGGAAGGGGTTGTTGAAAAATCCATAAGGTAGGAACAAAAATTAAAGGCTATTTCTGCTCACAAGGAAGAAGTACGGAAGAAAGTTCCAAACTCTTCTTCAGCTTCTCTTGCACCTAAGAAAGGACCATGGAAAAAGTTTGGTAACAAAAGTAAGTTTCCAACTAATATTAATAAGAAAAAAACAATGAATAAGACTGCTAGTAATACGGAACAATTTTTCCAGGAATAATAATAACGGGCAAAAACCCTATGGAGGTCAAAATGATAACTATAAGGCTGGAAATAATTCGAGCCCAAAAAGGGACCGATAGGAGGCTATTATAATTGTGGCAAAGATCATTACACGAATCAATGTCCTTTGAAGAAGGATGATCGAAATCAGCAGCACAAGATACATGTTACAGTAGCTGACAAGCAAGCTAAAAAGTAAGTTACACCTATTGAAGTTCTTGGTAAGTTATTCGGCATACCTGTAACTATTCTTTTTTATATGGGAGCTACTGAATGTTTTATTTCTAGTAAAATTGCTTCAAAACTTAAAATAAAAGCTGGAAAAATGGATAAATCATGGTGTACATTACCATAATAATTCTATTCATAGCATTAGTATGTGTCTTTTTGGAGCAGTCCTCGACTTACCTAGCTTTTCCACAAAGGTTGATCTCTATGTAGCACCTTTGGGATCATATGATATAGTCATAGGTGTAAATTGGTTAGCAGAGCATAAAGCAAAGGTAGACTATTTTGAAAAACATATTAGTTGTTTAGATGATCTGCAGAAAACAACAGAGATTTAGGGTGTAAAACGAGAAATTTCTGTTAGGAAATTGTCAGCTATGCAACTTAAAAAGGCCAAAAATAAGGGTTGTACCTTATATGTAGTAAAAATTTCTGAATCTACGGAAGAAAACAATGATTTCATGGAATGTTATCTCTTTATTCTCAGAACTATGGTGACGTGTTTCCAGAAGAATTACTGGGATTACCACCCAAAAGGGAGTTTGACTTCACAATTGAAATCAAACCAGGTACTGAACCTATTTCTAAAGCACCTTATCGAATGACTACCACAGATTTAGTAGAGCTTAAGGCTCAGTTACAAGAACTTTTGTCTAAGGGTTTGATTAGACTAAGTGTTTCACCTTGGGGAGCACCGACGATCTTTGTGAAAAAGAAGGATGGAACACTCAGATTGTGCATTGATTACAGGATGTTAAACAAAGCAACAATCAAGAATAGATACCCACTTCCTAGAATTGATGACCTATTTGATCAGATGTGTGGAGCATTGGTATACTCTAAGATAGACCTTCATTCTGGATATCATCAATTATGAATTAAGGATGAGGACATTCATAAAATGGCTTTTAGGACAAGGTATGGACATTATGAATTCACGGTTTTACCCTTTGGATTAACGAATGCACTTGTAGCTTTTATGAACTTAATGAATAATATATTTCAAGAATACTTGGATAATTTTGTGCTTGTATTCTTGGATGAAATTCTCATATAATCTAAAAGTGTGGAGGAGCATCATGAACACTTGAAAATAGTTTTGGAAATTTTGAGAAAGAGACAATTATATGTTAATCTGTCCAAATGTTATTTCTATGACACTGAAGTTCACTATTTGGGTCATTTTATAAGTAAATATGGGATTGTTGTAGATCCTTCTAAAATTACAGCTATAATTGAGTGGCCTGCACCCAAGAATGTACATGAATTTAGAAGCTTCATAGGTCTTGTAGGTTATTATAGAAAATTTGTTAAGGATTTTTATAAGGTGGTTGCACCAATAACTTCATTATAAAAAAGGATAAGAAATTCGTTTGGAATGATAAATGTGAATCTTCTCTTAAAATTTTGAAAATTCAGTTGACTTCAGCACCTATTTTAGCTATACGTGATCCTAATGGAGACTTCACGGTTGTAATAGATGCATCTGGGGAGGGTCTTGTAGGTATTTTGTTACAAAATGATCATGTCATAGCTTATAAAAGTAGAAAACTATAGTTACATGAGTTGAATTATGCTACATATGACTTAGAGCTTGCTGCCATAGTTCATGCACTTCAAGTTTGGAGGCATTATCTGCTTGGTAAACCATTTGAGTTGAAAACTGATCATGTTGGACTGAAGTACATTTTTACTTAGCCAAATTTGAATGCAAGATAGTGAAGGTGGTTAGAGTTTTTGTCTCAGTATGATTTTGACATAAGTTACATTAAAGGAAAAGAGAATAGAGTGGTTGATGCTCTAAGTCATAGGAAGCACATTTCTGCTCTTATAACACTAAGAACTTAGTTTAAGGATGAAGTAAAAAGTGTTATGGAATCTGACTCTTACTTTCAACAAGTAAAAATAGTGCTTGCTGCAGATCCGAAGGATGAAAGGTATAAAGGTTTTCACTTTGATAATGAAGGAATCTTACGATATGAAAACAGAGTATACGTACCTTGCCTAATTATTTAAGAAAGAAATTGTTGAAATTTTTTCAAAATTGACCTTTTTCTAGACTCCTTGGCATTACAAAAATGCTTGCTGATATAAAACAACAATATTTCTAGAAAGGAATGAAAAAGGATGTTATAGATTTTGTGACTCATTGTCTGGAATGTCAATGAGTAAAAGTGGAACATATGCATCCATCTAGTTTATTGTATCCTCATAGCATACCACAATACAAATGGAAAGTAATAAGCATGGTTTTTGTACAAGGATTACCTATGTCAAGGAATAAACATGAGGTTATTTTAGTAGTAGTTGACAAACTAATGAAAGTAGCTCATTTTATTGCTGGAAATCTAAAGGATGATTCTCTTGTTTTGGCTAAAAGGTTTGTACACGAATTTTTCAGATTACATGGAGTACCTAAATTAATCATATCTGATAGAGACCCTAGAATGACGTCAAGGTTTTAGAAAATTCTTAACGCAGCTCTTGGCACTAAATTGAATTTCAGTTCTGCATATCATCCAAAAATGGATGGACAGACTAAAAGAGTAAATCAGGTTTTGGAGGATATGTTACGGATGTATTGTATGGATCAGTAGTACAAGTGGGAAGAGTACCTTCCTTAGTTGAATTTGCATACAATAACACATATCATGCTTCTCTTAAGATGACACCTTTTGAGGTGCTTTATGGAAGGAAATGCAGAACCCTTATTAGTTGGGATAACATTGAGGATAGAGAGGTAATTGGACCTGAAATCCTTACGGAAATGGAATAACAAGTTAAAATGATTCATGAATGCTTGAAAGAAGAAAAAGATAGGCAAAAGAGTTATGTTGACTTAAAGCGGGTTGAAAGAAGATTTGAACTTGGAGAAAAGGCTTTTCTTCAGGTTAAACCGAAAAAGAGTTCCATAACTTTTGGAAAGGCTGCCAAGTTATCAAAACGTTATGTGGGACCTTTTGAAATAGTTGAAGTAATCAACCCTATAGCTTATCATTTAGCACTACCACCTACTTTGTCATGAATGCATGATTTTTTCCATATTTCTTTGCTTAAGAAATATGTTTTATATTTATCACATGTGTTAAATTGGAATTCCTTGCAGGTCCAAGACCCAGGAATAATCATGGTTAAGCCCATTCGAGTGTTGGAAACTCACCAGTTACATTTAAGAAATAGAGAAATAAGTCAATGTAAGGTCCAGTGGGACCAGTTTAACAAGGAGAGTGTAACTTGGGAAAATCTAGAGGATATGAAAACTACTTTTCCATATCTATTTGAACAGAATTGAATCTGTTGACTGATAAATTTTTATGAATTTATCCTTTATGACATTAAGTAAGCCAGTTTTGGGTAGATATTTACTTGATTTGAATAAAAATTTATTTAATACTTGTTGGTAATAAAAAGGGTGGCATTGAGAGCAATAGTCGAGAGGACAAGAATTCCCTCCTCCTTAATGGGAGAGGAACTTATTTACATATGTACAATGTATAGTTTTAATGTGGAACTTAGATATCATGAAATTGTTTCAAAATGAATGGATCATCAATACAAAAGTACAAAGGAATGAAGTAATGGAAATGAGTAGAAAGGCATTCTCTAGAACTACGAGATAACAAAATAATTCCTTATGCATGCCAATATAAGATTGTTTGGAATAAAACCATTTGTATTTGAATAAATATGATGCTATTGCAAAGACACAAAGTTCAAGAACTAACATCCACAAGAATACAAAGCTTCTTGACATAAGGTATACAAATGATTCAATAGTATTCAATGGATAACAAAGAATAACATGATCAGATGGACAAAGAAACAAAATCCTTTTGTATTGATTGCTTTGCTTATTTTTTACACTTTAAAAAATAAACCAAGTTCCAGCCTTGAAAATGGTGGAGAGAGACCATTATATAATTTTACAAATTAGTTACACTTGGTAACTACTTCTTTAAACTAAAGTGTTTTAGTTAAAGGGATGCTTAACACAAAACCCCAACTAATTTACAATAAGTCCAAATTTAGAAAAGAAGAAAGAGAGAAGCTAGGAGGGGAAGAGAAGCGATCATGATTGGGAGGGGCCCACTGATTTGAGGATCCATTGTCTAAACCTTTTCAAGGCCTCTGCTATGTCCCTGCCATGTGGAACCGATGTGTTGGTAGTAGCTTGGTCAAGATCCCAGACATTTCTCCATCTCCTTGTCGAACTCAGTGTGCATATGGTATTCCTTATTTGCTTCCTCAATGGCAGACTAGAGGGAGAAAATTTCCTTGATCTTATCCTTGGTGATGGAATCCTCTTTAAACAAGTTTCCTTTGACAAAAGCTCTGAATTGAGCTTTGATTTCCTACAAAGAGAAAGGTACACCTGAGGTCTCATCATGGAGGTGGAAGTGGATATCCTTAAAAGTAGATATCACCAGAGTTTTGAAAGCTTCTCCCTTCTGCTAGCTATTCCTTAATTCTCCCAAAGCCTCCTCTAACACTTTGATTTTCCATTCCACACTGAATACCCATGACTATGAAAAATTATCTTTCACATCATCAAAGACCTTACTTGCCATCAAAATATTTTCATCATTCTACCCCATCAGGTGAAGGTCTACTATGCAGCTGCTCCAAAGTTTGAGCTCTTTATCCATATTTCCAATTGTGGAGGAGAGCTTCTGTTGCAGATTATTTACCTTCTCATTGAGCTTGAAGGCTTCACCAATGAAATTCAACCCTACAACAAGCATGTCATCCACCATGGCCTCCATAGCCCTCCCATAGATGGAGTACCTATGTATATCCTTGATGCTTTGGACTTCATCTTGGCTGAGAATCACAGGTGGTGGAAGAGCAGTCAGTGGGGTAGGGTCTAGAACTTTATCTTTAGATAACAATGACTTGATGAAACTAGAAAGCACTTGAGCCTACTCCTCTAACTGCTCTATAGTCTTCTACCCATTTTCTACCCTCATGGCCCCTGGTGATTTGTTTCTTGAAGGTTGTGTATTTCACCTTCAGGAGTAGACTCTCCCATGGAGATCCTTGAGAGTTCCAAATCGAGAGGCCTGCAAGTCCTGCTCTGGCTTATCAACTTTGGGCTTGGCTATCTCAAGAAATTGCTGACCTTGGGCATCAGTTACTATCCTTGAGGTTGTTCTAGCTTTCTTGGTAGGAGTAGAAGGAGTAGTACCCAACAAGGCACCACAACATCAAAATTGGGCCCTGAGATCCGAGAAGAAGACTTCCTCTTCCTACTATCAACAAATGGTTGTACCCATGCAAAAGTGGAAGAAGAGGAAGAGGGAGTAGCAAGAGAACCAAGAGTGAGAGAACTCATGGCACAGAGAGTGTTTGTTCTTTGTGGCCTCAATAGGGATGTGAGTGGAGCAGACGAGGCATCTTGGATAGAAGAATCCACATTTCTTGGAGGCTCGGTGCTATGAATCTCCTGCTCCTTATCCATTGTGGTTTTAGAGCAGTCTGTAGGATTTGGCATTTCATTATCTTCACTCTCACTGAGAACAATGATGTTCTCTGGCCTAGAAGGTAGCTCTGAATGCTTTGGTAGAGGGTCTTCTTCAATAGGCTCTTTTTGACCTCCTTCACCTTCTTTTGATAGACCTGAGTGGAGGAGGAAGGAGTGGAGGATGTAGGACCTTTACTTGATGAGGCAGGAGGAGTCTATATAGGTACCTCTAAACTAGGTGTTTGTTCCTCCTTCCTCGGGGTCGAGGTGTCTTTGGAAGAGGATTCTCCTACATTCTTCCTTAGCTCACGAGCCTTTCTATCAATCAGACTTTGGTCCTTACCAGGACAGGGGTGAGGATTTTAGCCAAATCATCTTTCTCTCTCTTAAACCAGTCTAGATCCTCTAAAGGGAGTGTGTTTGATTATAGTTTCATACTCATATGACAACATGTTCTGTGTTGTCATCCTGAAGTCCTTCAGAATTTGATACAAGTTAAGCTCTTGAACTAAATGCGAAGAGGAAACCTGCCATAATGCCTCCTTCTGGCCTCAAAATCATCTATGCAGTCAGCCCAATAATCTTCAGTGTCTACCCTATGATGATAGTTGATTCTGATGTTCAACTCAATGAATTTCTTCAAGTCGAAGTAGGTTCTAGGCTTGAAGAAGTGGATAGTGATGGGAGCTAGGGCTCTCTCTATGTTTTGGGCATCCAGAGTGGTTTTGCATGTATAGTTCCCCAAAGATATGGGGAAGTGTAGACCAATGATCTTCTTATCCCTGCAGGTTCTGTGTAATTTTTCAATTGCCTGCATACTTCAATCAGGGCCATCTTATCATTACAAAATATGGGGAGCTTAAGAGGAGTGCTCTCATAACCTAGCTAGCCTGATGTAAGAGAACCTTATGAATTGAATGAAGTAGGCTCGTACTTCACAATCAGGCTCATGGCTTCATCTGAAAACCTCCTTGCAGTGTCACTCTCTAGAAGCCTTACAATGTACATGGTGAAGGCATCATTCACCCTCCTGAAATTATGGTTGCTAGTGTCCAGGGTGAACTGAGGGCAGTAAGCATATATAGGATCACCCTTTTGAGCATCAATGTATGTAAAGCCAAACCACTACTTTGTCTGGATGTTGCTAGGGTATACATCAGGTAGGAAGTCATGTAGAACTTTTTTTTTTTGTTGTACATGGGACAACTACTCTATCAAATTCATACAGATGATCTCTACCCAGTTGATGTTCTAGGTACCTTCACACACTATGTTGATAAGTGGGCACATCCAAAAGTGGAACTCGTTAGTAGAAGGCAAGCCCATAACCGAGCTAACAGGATTATAAATTCTGATAGCTCCTCATTGAAATCAGACCTAAATAGGGCTTTGGATAGTCGGGATGCCCCTTTCTTAGGGTTCTTCAGCCAAGACTTTGTAATTTGGCTTTGTATTTCTCATTGTCCTGATCAAAAAGAGCCTGTGCTTGATTTTGGGAGATTACCATGGAATTTTCCATCTCCGGGATTCTTAGGGCAGTGGCAATGGTGGTGGCATCAAGCTTGGCAATGAGCTCCCCATGCACGTTGGTTAATTCACTCGTATCGGGGTTGAAGTGAGCCCCAGGTGAGTACCATGTCTGCACATTGCACCGAGATTAGGAAACCAACAGCAAATGCCAGGCCACTATCGTTAATCATTTGTGCCATAGGGGAGGGGTTGGGTCTGTCAACCTGGTCAAAAATCACCAAAGTCTAGGTGACGAACTTCATTGTCCCCGATATCGGGAATGGCAGACTCGAGTGGAGAAACCTACTCCTGACCTTGGAATTTAATCTTCATGTTGATAGTACTTAGAAAAACAAATTCACAGCTTGAATCCATGATGAAATTGCAGGGGAATGAGGACATGAGCAAATGGTTTCAATCATAAGGGTATGAGTAAATGATAATGAGAAAGTAGTGTGCAAAAAATGTGTAGAGGGAAGTCTATTAAATAGCCATTTTAGGAGAGAGAAGGTTATAAATGTGCATTTAATTCATATCCACCAACTCAAAAAGCAAGCATCGGGAAGAGCGGGAAAAATTAGCCTGGATGGCCTTTGGTACATTTGGGACACGTGGGACGTGAAAGCATGATTCGGCTGATGTGGGTGATGCGGGTGATGGGGACAGAGTGCACAAATGCTTTAGGAACATGAGGGAAAAAGTATGTGAAGTGCATGATGCACGGCTGACGCACGGGTGATCGGGGAACAGGGAGCCCAAGTGAACTTGGGATAGTTGGAACAAAAAGTTTCGATGGGCCTGCAAGTTAACAAGATTTTGGAGAAAGTGGCGATCGGTGAATAGAGAGCCCTAGTGAACTTGGGACACATGGGACAAAAATGTTGAAAGACCCACAAATCACACAAATGACTCAAAAACGTAGTAATTTTCCAAACTTCTCAACTTTTCTCTTTACCAGAACATCAGAAAAAGGTGTCAAACTCAAAATTTTCAATTTTTGACTTTCAAAAGAGGGGAAATTTTGAGAGGACAACAGTTGGCTCCTTCTAGGGATGACTTGGCTAGATTCAAAGAATGAGACAAGGCAAGAACTCTCAGAAAACTTAGGGGAAGTAGACTAGTGCCTTATCCATTGGGCCACAGAGTCAAAAGCAACCAATACAGAAAACAACACCCCAAACAAAGAAGGAAAACACACAAAAAAAAGTAAGGGAAGGAAAACACACACAAGCAAGAAAGGAGACACCTATACAAAATATACAGAGGACTTCCTATTCACCTAGGACTTAAACAATTTCAGGTACTACCCACTATAAGGAAGTGGGAGAGAAGAACCATCCATGTAATCAAGGTAGAAAGAATTCTCACCAGCAAAGTGCCTGATCTTGAAAGGTCGAGCCAAAGAGAATCGAACTTGCCATGGCTGCCACGAGGTTCATGTCTTTTATCCCATAATAAAATGGATATCTCCAATTTTGAAATCCCTGGGCCTAGCCTTCTTGTCAAACAAGGCTTTCACCTTCTATTGGTGAGTAGATATTCTATCAACAACCTTCAATCTATCTTCATTCAATTTATAAAGATACATGATCCTCTTATCCAAAGAATCATTAAAGCTGGTGTCTTCAATGGCCTTCATTAAATGCAAGGCTGGTAGCTCCACTATTACTAGATAATTGAGCTTCTACTCCATATACCACCTGAAAAGGGACATCCCAATAGCTCTTTTAGGTGTAATCCTATCTACCCAAAGAGCATCATAGAGCTTCTTGTGCCAATTCCTCTGAGATTCATTAACCAATTTCCTTATTATGGCCACTAGATTTTTGTTTGTTGATTCAGCTTGCCCATTCCCCTAAGGATAATAATCTGAAGAGTGAGCCAAGGAGATGCCATATCCATAACAAAAATCCATCATCTCAGTTGAAGAAAAATTTGAAGCATTATCCATCACAATCTTGTTTGGCACACCAAACCTTACCAAGATGTTTTCTTTGATAAAATTGCATACTACTTCAGAAGTAGTACTCTTTACTGGAATGGCTTCTACCCACTTAGTAAAATAATATGTGGTAGTCAATACGTGGGTATGTCGGCACTTGAAGAGGGATTAAGTGTTCCAATGAAATCTAAACCCCATTGTTGAAAAGGTTCTTCAATCATGACTGGCTTAAGAGGCAAGGCAACCAACTTGGGTCTACCTACAAAGGTCTGACAGGCTTCACATTTATCAATCCACTTTGATGCATCCTTGAACAAGGTAGGCCAATAATATCCTGCACGAAGAATCTTATGATGAGTGATGACAATAGATGAGTAATGGCCTCCACATGCTTGATCATGGAAAGCTGAAAGAAGCTTCCTCTGTTGCTCTTTATCCACGCATTTTAGAAATCTTCCATCCATCCCACGTTTGAACAAAGCATTCTCCCACAATACATATTGGGATGATCTTAACTTAATAGCTCTTCTCTCCTTGGTAGTCAAATGGGAGGGACATTCCCCATAGGTGAGAAAATGTGTGATATCAGCATACCATTCATCAATTGAGCTGAGAAACAGAATAGTAGGAATATCAACTTCATCCTTAGGTAACTCATGTCCAGCTCCCTCAGTGATGAGTTCACACAAGCCTTTCCACGAACTAGTTTGGTTGGTCTGATGTCAATATCATATTCTTGAACCTTTGCCACCTAGTTTCCTCTCTTGGATCCAAACTCTTGTTGTGTGAGAATAGACTTGATGGTTGTGTCAAGCACAAGTATTGTGGAGTGAGAGTTAAGGATATAAAAATGAAACTACTTGATAGCTTTAACCACTGCAAAAGCATGTTTCTCCATCATTGTGTATTTCAACTCATGATTTTTAAGAATGTAGCTCATAAATGCAATTGGGAGCTCATGATCATTAGAATCTTTCTGAGTCAAAACAACAGCTAGGGTGTTATCTATGGCATAGCAATAGATAATAAAATCTTTGCTAAAATATGGACATGCTAGGATAGGAGTTCTAGCAATAGCCTTTTTAATACCTTCAAAGGCTTCTTTCCCTTCAGAAGACCAGCCAAATGTTTGTTTTCCCTTCATCATTTGAGAGATATTCAAAGTTAGTTCTGCAAAATCAGGGATGAATCTTCTTAGAAAGTTGATCTTACCGAAGAAAGAATGCACTCCCTTCTTGCTAGTTGGAAGAGGAATCTATTGAATAGCTTGAACTCATTCAGGATCAATTTTTATACCATCTTTAGAGACAACATGCCCTAACAATTTTCCCTCTGTGACACAAAAGACATATTTTTTAGGATTCAAAGAGATCCCATGCTCTCTGCACTTCAAGAGAACTGTTTCCAGATGCTGAAAATGATCTGCTCTATTTTTGGAAAACACAGTTAAGTCATCTAGATATACAACAATACATTTCCCTTTTAAACTTCCAAAGGCCAAGTCCATAGCTCTTTGGAAAGTGGCACCGGCATTAATGAGCCCAAAAGGCATCCTCTTGTAGGAAAAAGTACCCAAGGGTGGTGAAAGCCATCTTGTGTTGATCTGCGGTATTGAATTCTACCTGATTATACCCTGAGAAGCCATCAAGCATGGACAACATTTCAGATCCCATAACCACTTGCAAGACTTGATCCATCATGGGTAAAGGATAGTTGTCCTTCAAAGAAGCTTGATTCAGATTTTTGAAGTCAACACAGATACGAATCTCACCATTTTCTTCCTGATAGGCACAATGTTGGCAATCCATGTTGAATGGTGGATGGGAAAAATGATTTTGGCTTTCAACAACTTTTGTATTTCCTGAAAAATAGTGTCAGCTATCTTAGGATTGTATTGCCTTTGTTTCTGCTTGAAAGGTTTAATCCCAGGTTTGAGAGGGATGAAATGTTGCATCTCTTTTGGTTGAAAAGGCTTTTAGATCCTCATAGGAATAAGAAAGAACATCTTTATACTTCCTTAAAAGATTAATTACTTTCTTCTTTTCTTCGGTGTACAACATTTTCCAATGTTCACAAGCTTAGGGTCAACAGAACTCCCAATATTAGTTTTTTCATACTCAGCAGATTGTTGTGATCTAGTAGAAGCTTTAGACTTCACATACCTGTCATGCTTATCAAAAAATTCTTCTAAACTCACCAGTCCTTTTGGAATCTTGTTACCTTTGAGCCTGATACACCCATCTTGATCCATCTCTTCTTCCTTGACATCCTCTTATTGGAAGACACACTTTCACGAGGCAAATTGTCACTTCCTTCAAAGTACAATTGTTCAAAGTTATCCCTGAGCTCTAGGAAAGAAAGCAAATGTTGATCATCATTGAAAACCCTACTTACTTGCGTTATCAGGTACACTGGGCCTATGGATCATCTCAATGGTAAACCTATCTTGAGAAAAGTCAGGATGAGGTATTAACAATGATCCTGAGACTGCTAGTGAATCAGCCCTGGTGTTCTTTTCCTAGGCACTGCTTCAATGGAGAAGGCATCAAGAAATTGATAGAATCCCAAACCTGATTCCTGTAATGCTTCAACCTTCTATTCTTTACTTGAAAAAGGTTTCTAACTTGTTTAACAACTAGTTCTACATCTCCACGAGCTAGAAGATTCTTCACACCTTTTTCTTTTGCCACATTAAGCCCAAGAATGAGAGCTTCATACTCTTTGCTGTATTATTGGTATTTTCAAATTGTAGTTTGAATGAGAAAGGATGAACCTTTCCCTTAGGAGACACCAATACTACGCCAGCTCCAGAACCAAGCCAGAGGAACAACTTCCATCAAATTCTAAAATCCAAACCTCATTAGGATCATGAAGTACTCCTTTGGGAAGCTGAGTCTCCTCTAGAGACATAATCATATAGTTACCATGCCCCATATCTTCATAAAGTATTTGTGCTTTGGGATCATTTGTTTTTTGTACAATATACTCGGATTGCTTCTCGGGCAACAACTTCTTCATTTTTCCATTAACTGGTATGAGGGCATGTGACCAATCCATTTGAATTTCTCCTCCCACATCCTTGAGAAGTTCCTACTTAACAACATACCATATGAAGGGGAATATCTAGCTACGAGGATAGTAGCCAAAACCTTTTTCTCAGGTAAAGTAGCAAAAGCTACTTGTGCATCTTTAATCCTTCCAACTAGGGGTACTTCCTTACTCTCCATGGAATAACAAGACCCATAAGTACATGTGAGAGTTAGGCCCAAAGCATGGGCTACTTTGGTAGGCATTACATTATCTGATGCCCCTTGAGTCTATGACACAGTTGCTGAGTTTATGGCCTACTATAAGGAGGGTCACATAGAATGGTTTGATCTTATCATTAGGTGAGGTAATGGCAACTACTAGATTTGGTTGAGGTGTGGAGGATGGAGTAGGTAAAAGGCCTTTGGTGGAAATTTTGGATTGAGAATTAACAAAGTGAACCATTTTAGCAAAGGCCTTAGGATGGGTTTGATAATACTCAACCTCTGAAATTTGAACCTTGGTCTTTTTAAGATGATCAATGATATCAAAAGATCCAGAGGTGGATGGGCTATCATCACTTGGAACCTTAGGTTTATCAGTTTTAGGAGGTTGAAGAAGAAGAAGAAACTTTAGTAGAAGAATTAGGAAAAGTAGAATTGGCAGAACTCACCTTTGTGTGGACGTAGTGGGGATAGGAGATCCTCTTTTTGCAATCACAGGGATAGTCATGGGATGCTCTTTGGATCTTTTAGTAGGCTGCATCACTTTCTCCCTTTTATTTGTCTACTCTCGAGTCATAACAACATATGATTCACTATTCATATCTGCTACCACTTCATCATAATCATCTTCTTCATCAACACCTTCAGTAGTAAAGAAATTAACTCGAGATCCCTCAAGTTCTTCCATTTCTTCATCGGCCTCTTCAACAAGTTCTTCACAATCTTCACTAACCTCTTCATCTTTAGGTTCTTCCACTTCACTAGGTTGCATTAACAGGAACCTTGATAGGTGGCCCCTCAAGTGCTAGCCTTGTCTGAGAAGCAGGCAAATGATTTCTAGGTTGAAAATTCCTCCTTGGAACATCTGCATAGGGGGGTGTGTTGAGCCAATTGTTTCTTGATGGAAATGAGATCATTTGGCAAATTTTGCACCAATGGATTAGTATTAGGCCCAGGAGTGGAAGAGGAAGAAGAAGAAGATCTAGACTTAGTAGGGTCTCTTTTTAACTTTCTAGACATAATCAAATCATCTTCGACACTAACAACAAGAGTTTGATCCTCAACTAATGTAGCAAGATTGGCTCTTCTTAATGCATAACTAACTTCAAGAAATTGAGGCATTCAGGAAGAAACACTTTTGAATTTGATCTACAGGTTGAGTGTCTAGTGGGATTTTGTTAATCAACTTGTTAAACCTAGCCACAAATTCTCTCATGGGTTCTTGTGAATCTTTCTTTATTTGAGAAATATGGGCCAACAAAGCATGTACATCCTCTACAGGTTTGAAATGATTCTCAAACCTTGTTCTCATCGTGTTCAAGTGGTAATGGCTCCAGCTGGAAGGTGATAGAACCAATCTACTACATTATCTTGTAAAGTCTCTACGAAAAGCCTCATTGAGACATCTTCATGTTCAACTCGAGAACTCCACATGTAACTATGAAGGTTGTGATATGTTCATCAGGATGCACTTTTCCATCACCTCTGAACTTGGGGAAGTTCTTTTTGTTACCTCTAGGTAACTCATGCAAAGGCTGAGGAAGGGCGAGAGGCCCAACATGATGGCCCCAGGGAAATGGTGCTGCCATCCTTGGAAAGACGGCTTGAAGGGGAACCAAAACACCAGTGAGGATCAGAGCACGGAGATTAGGGCTGAGTTTCTCTGAAGGAATAACACCTATAGGGGTTCTATCTTCAATAGGAGGAGTGCTTGTTGAATGAGCTCTTCTATTTCTTCCTATTGAAGGAAAGGAAAACCTTATTGTTCCAAAAATTTGAAAACTGAGAATCTTCAATACCAAGGGCCCTCCTTCCGTGAGTAAAACATGGAGTCACCAGATCAAAGGATGATCAAGAAATTATTCATAGAACTGGAATGCGTTTTAATAAAAATGAATCCCAGTGGAGTCACCAAAAATTGTTGGTCATCAAAAAGGACTTTCATTGAGAGCAAATAGTCAAGGGACAAGAAGTCCCTCCTCTTTAATGGGAGAGGTTCCCTTATTCAAAAGAAAAACTTATTTACATATGTACAATGTATAGTTTTAATGTGGAACTTGGATATCATGAAAGTGTTTAAAATAAAATGGATCATCAATACAAAAGTACAGAGGAATGAAGTAGTGGAAATGAGCAGAAAGGCATTCTCCAGAACTATAGATAACAAAATAATTCCTTATGCATGCTAGAATAAGATTGTTTGGAATAAAACCATTTGTATTTGAATCAATACGATGCTATTGTAAAGACACAAAGTTCCAGAAATAACATCCACAAGAATACAAAGCTTCTTGACATAATGTAGACAAATGATTCAATAGTATTCAATGGATAGCAAAGAATAACAGGATCAGATGGACAAAGAAAGAAAATCCTTTTGTATTGATTGCTTTTTGCTACTTTTTACACTTTCAAAAATAAACCAAGTTCCACCTGAAAATGGTGGAGAGAGACCATTATATAATTTTACAAATTAGTTACACTTGGTAACTACTTCTTTTAAACTAAAATGTTTTAGTTAAAGGATGCTTAACGCAAAACCCCAACTAATTTACAATAAGTCCAAATTTAGAAGAAGAAGAAAGAGAGAAGCCAGGAGGGGAAGACAAGTGCTCATGATTGGGAGGGCCCACTGACTTGAGGATCCATTGTCTAAACCTTTTCAAAGCCTCTGCTATGTCTCTGCCATGTGGAACTGATGTGTTGGTAGTAGCCTGGGTCCAAGATCCCAGACATTTCTCCATCTCCTTGTCGAACTCGGTGTGTGTATGGTATTCCTTATTTCTTCCTCAATGGCAGATTGGAGAGAGCATATTTCCTTGATCTTCTCCTTGGTGATGGAATCCTCTTTAAACAAGTTTCCTTTGACAAAAGCTCTGAATTGAGCTTTGATTTCCTGCAGAGAGAAAGGTACACCTGAGGTCTCATCATGGAGGTGGTAGTGGATATCCTTAAAAGTAGATATCACCAAGAGTTTTGAAAGCTTCTCCCTTCTGCCAGCTATTCCTTAATTCTCCCAAAGCCTCCTCCAACACTTTGATTTTCCATTCCACACTGAATACCCATGACTATGACAAATTATCCTTTACATCATCAAAGACCTTACTTGCCATCAAAATATTTTCATCAGTCTGCCCCATCAGGTGAAGGTCTACTATGCAGCTGCTCCAAAGTTTGAGCTCTTTATCCATATTTCCAATTGTGGAGGAGAGCTTCTGTTGTAGATTATTTACCTTCTCATTGAGCTTGAAGGCTTCACCAATGAAATTCAACCCTACAATAAGCATGTCATCCACCATGGCCTCCATAGCCTCCCATAGATGGAGTACTTGTGTATATCCTTGATGCTCTGGACTTCATCTTGGCTGAGAATCATAGGTGGTGGAAGGGAAGTCAGTGGGGTAGGGTCTAGAACTTTATCTTTAGATAGCAGTGACTTGATGAAACTAGAAAGCACTTGAGCCTGCTCCTCCAAGCTACTCTATAGTCTGTTGCCCTTTTTCTACCCTCCCAATGACCCTGGTGACTATTTCTTGAAGGTTGTGTATTTCACCTTCAGGAGTAGACTCTCCCATGGAGATCCTTGAGAGTTCCAAATCAGAGGCCTGCAAATCCTGCTCTGGCTTGTCAACTTTGGGCTTGGCTATCTCAAGAAATTGTTGACCTTGGGCATCTGTTACTATCCTTGAGGTTGTTCTAGCTTTCTTGGTAGGAGAAGAAGGAGTAGTACCCAACAAGGCCACCACAACATCAAAATTGGGCCCTGAGATCCGAGAAGAAGACTTCCTCTTCCTACTATCAACAAATGGTTGTACCCATGCAAAAGTGGAAGAAGAGGAAGAGGGAGTAAGAGGAACCAAGAGTGAGAGAACTCATGGCACATAGAGAGTGTTTGCTGCTATGGCCTCCAATAGGGATGTGAGTGGAGTAGATGAGGCATCTTGGATAGAAGAATCCACATTGCTTGGAGGCTCGGTGCTATGAATCTCTGCTCCTTATCCATTGTGGTTTCAGAAGCATCTGCAGGATTTGGCATTTCATTATCTTCACTCTCACTGAGAACAATGATGTTCTCTGGCCTAGAAGGTAGCTTTGAATGCTTTGGCAGAGGGTCTTCTTCAATAGGCTCCTTTTTGACCTCCTTCACCTTCTTTTGATAGACCTGAGTGGAGGAGGAAGGAGTGGAGGATGCAGGACCTTTACTTGATGAGGCAGGAGGAGTCTGTATAGGTACCTCTGAACTAGGTGTTTGTTCCTCCTTCCTTGGGGTCGAGGTGTCTTTGGAAGAGGATTCTCCTGTGTTCTTCCTTAGCTCACGAAGCCTTTCTATCAATCCAGACTTTGGTCTTGACTAGGATAGGGGTGAGGATTTCAGCCAAATCATCTTTCTCTCTCTTAAACCAGTCCAAATCCTCTAAAGGAGTGTGCTTGATTATAGTTTCATACTCATATGACAACAGGTCTGTGTTGTCATCTTGAAGTCCTTCAGGAATTTGATACAAGTTAAGCTCTTGAACTAACTGAAGAGGAAACTTGCCATAATGCCTCCTTCTAGCCTCAAAATCATCTATGCAGTCAACCCAATAATCTTCAGTGTCTTCCCTATGATGATAGTTGATTTTGATGTTCAACTCAATGAATTTCTTCAAGTCGAAGTAGGTTCTAGGCCTGAAGAAGTGGACAGTGATGGGAGCTAGGGCTCTCTCTATGTTTTGGGCATCCAGAGCTATTTGCATGTATAGTTCCCAAAGATATGGGGAAGTGTAACCTAGTGATCTTCTTATCCCTACAGGTTCTGTGTAATTTGTCTAATTGCCTGCATACTTCAATCAGGGCCATCTTATCATTACAAAATATGGGGAGCTTAAGAGGAGTGCTCTCATAACCTGCTAGCCTGATGTAAGAGAACCTTCTAAATTGAATGAAGTAGGCTCCATACTTTGCTAATCAGGCTCATGGCTTCATCTGAAAACCTCCTTGTGTGTGTCTTTCTAGAAGCCTTACAATGTACATGGTGAAGGCATCATTTACCCTCCTGAAATTATGGTTGCTAGTGTCAGGGTGAACTAAGGGTAGTAAGCATATATAGGATCACCCTTTTGAGCATCAATGTATGTAAAGCCAAACCACTACCTAGATGTTGCTAGGGTATACATCAGGTAGGAAGTCATGTAGAAATTTTTTGTTTACTATACATGGGACAAATACTCTTTCAAATTCATATAGATGATTTCTACCTAGTTGATGTTCTAGGTACCTTCACACACTATGTTGATAAGTGGGCACATCCAGAAGTGGAACTCGTTAGTAGAAGGCAAGCCCATAACCCGAGCTAATAGGATTATAAAGTTTGATAGCTCCTCATTGAAATCAGACCTAAATAGGGCTTTGGATAGTCGGGATGCCCCTTTCTTAGGGTTCTTCAACCAAGACTTTGCAATTCTAGCTTTGTATTTCTCATTGTCTTGATCAAAAAGAGCTTGTGCTTGATTTTGGGAGATTACCACATGGAATTGTCCATCTCGGGATTCTTAGGGGTGGCAATGGTGGTGGCATCAAGCTTGGCAATGAGCTCCCTGTGCACGTTGGTTAATTCACTCGTATCGGGGTTGAAGTGAGCCCATAGGTGAGTACCATGTCTACACATTGCACCGAGATTGGGAAACTAGCAGCAAACACCAAGCCACTATCGTTAATCATTTGTGCCATAGGAGAGGGGTTCGGGTCTGTCAACCTGGTCCAAAAATCACCAAAGTCTAGGTGATGAACTTCACTGTCCCCGATATCGGGAATGGAAGACTCGAGTGGAGAAACCTGCTCCTGACCTTGGAATTTAATCTTCATGTTGATAGTACTTAGAAAAACAAATGCACAGCTTGAATCCGTGATGAAATTGTAGGAGAATGAGGATGTGAGAAAATGGTTTCAATCACAAGGGTATGAGCAAATGATAATGAGAAAGCAAGTGTGAAAAAATGCATAGAGGGGTAGTCTATTAAATAGCCATTTTAGGAGAGAGAAGGTTATAAATGTGCATTTAATTCATATCCACCAACTCAAAAAGTAAGCATCGGGAAGAGCGGGAAAAATTAGCCCGGATGGCCTTTGGTACATTTGGGACACGTGGGACGTGAAAGCATGACTTGTGATTCGGCTGATGCGGGTGATGTGGGTGATGCGGGGACAAAGAGCACAAATGCTTTAGGAACATGAGGGACAAAAGTATGTGAAGTGCATGATGTGGCCAATGTGGGTGATTGGGGAATAGAGAGCCCAAGTGAACTTGGGATAGTTGGAACAAAAAGTTTTGATGAGCCCGCAAGTTAATGGATTTCAGAGAAAGCGGCCGATCGGTAAATAGAGAGCCCTAGTGAACTTGGGACACATGGGACAAAAATGTTCGATAGACCCATAAATCACACAAATGACTCAAAAAAATGTAGTATTTTTCCAACTTCTCGACTTTTCTCTTTACTAGAACATAAGAAAAAGGTGTCAAACTCAAAATTTTCAATTTTTGACTTTCGAAAGAGGGGAGATTTTGAGAGGACAACAAGTGAAATTACATTCGGTTTAAGAGTTGTAAACTTGTCTTTTTATCCGACTCATCCTTGGATCAATTTCAGTGATCCAAGGGATGTTTTGAATCTACTCCATTGAATGAATGGTAAAATTGACATTCCATGAGTTAAGATACACGTTGGACTAAACTTTGTTGTTGTAAGTTCTTTAATTTCGTGTGAACGTACTTCCATTTAGTAGGTTGTTTGGCTTGGGTCCTTGAAGATCGACCATGGTAGGTCATTGCTGATAAAAATGGGCCTACAGCCTGTTCACAGCATGTGAGAGAGAACCGGGGTTCTATATAGGATTAACCTATGGGATCCTAAGCTAGGTAAAATATATATGTATTTCTATCTAAGCTATGATACTTGATAGAATTTTGAGCCTAACCTAAAACTCCTTATTTTGTCTTGATTGGTTGAATTGTTGATTTGCAACCTAACCTAAGCTCAGTACTAATGGGGATTGAAAAGGCTACTAGGTATTAAATTAACCTAGATCCTAATACTACAAGGTATTATTGTAACCTAACCTAGTGTTTTAAACTATGGCACTTTGAATTATTTACCTATGTGGAAATTACCTAACCTAATTGCTAAGGCCATGGTGGGGGTTAGTTGTTAGTGTTATATCCTAAGGTATAAATTTAAATTCTACCTAAGATCTAACCTAAGAAATCTAATCTATCCTAAACTAATGGATATGAATTGGGACTTAAGTGGTCGCATACATTGGAGCAGTTCTAAGGCATTTATGAAGTTGATAAGGTTTATTAATGCATACAAACTGCTAGCTTTGGCAGGGGTTAGTTGGATTGGTGGAGGCTTAGGTGGCAGTATCACTAAAAATGGAAATACATGTTATTTTTGATTTGATGATCACCAGAATTGGCAGGCGGTGGCAAGGAAGAATAGGTGGGAGATATGGAGTAAATGAAATTAATTGTTTTTGTTTATTGAGCCCAAACTACCTAGGTAGGCATGCCAACGGATTTTTGTTGGGTTGTTTCATTTTGCATGCTCTCTGATTTTCTTTCTACATGCACTCTAGTTTAAAAAAAAACAATTTAAAGCATCTTTGCATGGCTATTTTGGAGGTTTCAAATCTATTTTCATTTCATGGAGTGTATAAGAAGCATTGTGGAAGAAGTATCTGGTTGTTTGATCTTTTATGGAGAAGAGGAGAAGAAACGAGTTTGGCTAGAGGTCTTCTTCAATTTTACAACGACACTATCAGGCATGATAGGCCCTAACTGTTAAAATCTCTTGCTTTCCTCTAAGTGTTTTCATTAAAACAACTTTTCTCTGATGAGTTTGTGCATTTCATGCTTATCTAGTTAATAGTTGATGGGTTTTGTAAAACTTGCATTCTAGGTTTTGAATCCATTTTATACATGATTCTATTGAAAGCTTATGTTGTATTGTCTTTTGTATAAAGGAACTATGCATACATGAACAAAAATGGTAACTCTGTTAAGTTTCTTCGGTTGTTGGAAATTGTGGTTGGTTTGAATTCTTTTATGGCCTAAAATTGTTACTGAGATCTACCTGTATTTGTTGAGTTTAGTGTTTACAAACTTGTGTTTTATGAACCCAAGTTGGTAAGCAACTCTAGTTCTTATGGATACTTACAAACTAGTTCGAGCTATTTGTTGGAATCTTGTTTCAGTATATAGAACCATTGTAGAGATTCTTGGCTCTATGATGATAGCATTTTATTTCATAGTTAAATGGACTGTGGATTAATCCGTATATGGCTTGTTGTTTTTGTATCTCACCTTGCGGAAGCTTTGACTGTTGTAAAGTTTGCATGCATTGGAAAAAAAAATGTACATGACTTGGTTTTTGTATTTCAACTTGCAAAAATTTGGTTGTTGTTGAAACCCACATCTAACTTGGAACCTGTGTTTGTTATCTTGGATAAGTTAGACTGTTGTTTGAAGTCTCATATGGCATGGTGCTTGTGAAATCTTGTTCTTATGTCCATATTTAATGTTTTTGGAGATTATTTATGAACTTGAATTTTAAGTCATCCAGTCTGAGCTCTGTCAAGCATCTTACATCCTGTTTGAGTTGGGAAATAGGGTTTGAAAGGATGTTAACGGAAAATGGAAGCATTTCTTCTTACTCTAAACTGTATATACGTAATTTCATTATACTCGGTCTAGCATTACGGTGCTAGTGTATTATGAATTCATGTTTGTGATATTGAGATGCATCACTGTACAATCAATTTGTTACTTGGTGTTTTTAATTGAAATGGTAACTGAACATGTGTTGGTTCAGATATTATAGTCTTTTGATTATTTTATAAACTATAGAGGGAACATGTTGTTACCGAACTTGGTTACAAGTATTTGAATGATCTTGTCCCTTGAAGGTGTTTATGCTTTGCATTGTGCTCAGAATTGTAATTGAGTCCTGGAATGTATATATTATTTATGATGTTTGATCTTGTCTTTTGTTGGAAACCCAATCTGTAGTTCTTGTAGTGATGTGTTGGCATACCGTTGAGATAGTTCTACTTTTGCCTGAACTATTGGGAAGTCTTGAGTGTTAGCAACTACTCAGATTTCTTACCTCTTGTTGGGTCCAATAAATGAATGTTATGTCTTGGAAGATTGATTACGATTCAAAATTGATTGCGGGTTGTGTTTGAACTTCACTGTTTTATTATCGAGTTTTAAAAGAGAAAATTACTGGTAAGGATTGATGGAACTTCACTATTTGATGTAAAATGTTCTAGGAAGGAAAATGTTAGCATGTTACCTTCAGGTTGTTCTGGTCCAATAAAAGATTGTTAAGTCTTTAACAGATACACTGAGAAACCTACTGTCCTTGGACTGTGTATGAACTTCATTATTACAATGTTTCAATGGATGGTAGAATTCAGGCATTATAATGTGAAGATTTGGAAGGGAAAGTAGCATTTAGTTTTCTTTTTCCTTTAAGTTGATCTTGTTCTCTTTCCTTGGAACTATTACATGAGCTTAAAATGTATGCATGAGAGGAGGTAAAATTATTTAATTAAGTTGTAAAGAAATGATTATAAATTGGGATCATATTCTATTAGGTCTCCTTTTCTAATGCAGTTGGGTTAAGTTTGTTGGTTGGAACCTTTTGATTTTTATTTTTCTTTGGAAAGAGAATCAGTGTTTATTAGTCTTTTATCTTGTCATTTGATTGAAATGAAGTAGAAAGAGATTGAAGATAGGTTGGCAAAAAGAAATTACAAACTTTATGTTGATTGTTAATCCATCATTCCTTCTTGGATTTCTTTCATATGATCTATTTTGATGAATACCTTAAAATGTTGAATTTTAACATAGAGGACCTTTAAAGGAATAGTTTAAATCATGATATACAACCTGTTTCAGCCTTGCTGATGATTATGTACTTTGGCATATGGAATGCTTTCTCTTCTTCCTTATTTGAAAGTTAGATGAGTCATCCAAGAGGGAATATGCTGTAAACACTTTTGTATCTTTTAGTAGTGATAAGTGTTGTATTATAATCGGTAGGATTGGAAACAATGATATATTATGTTTTGTTGTTTGGTAAAGATAATTGATGGGATCAATTATACTTTAATTTATAAGACATGTATTATAGATTATATTTTGTTCTTCCTTTTGTTAAACCTGTTTAGTATTGCTCTTCTTCTTATTGATATTACTTATGTTTAGGGAGTATGAATTACTTGTTGTTCATTAAAGTAGGGTTGTTTTTATTGGAACAATTAGTGGAATGCACTTCGTTTTAAGGCTTAGTGCTTATCATGCTCAGTTCATTGAACTGACCCGTGCTAGAAATTTTTGTAGATGGACTTCGTAAGTGATAAAAGAAGACAAAAACTTATATGATGCATTGGCTAATCTAAGTTGATTCTTGTGAAGAATTCTGATCTATTCTTAAGTTGTATTGAAAAAGAAAAGTTATTCTCTTTTGAATTAAGGTTGTTGTCATGCAGTATGTCTGAAATGCATAAGTTGTAAATGTATAAGTTTTTAAAATGAATTGAAGAATGAGGATTTACTTGCATGGATTGTGTAAATTATCTAGTACCTTTGTAAAATGAATGGGACCCTATCTTGTTGTTATTAATTATGTTATTATATGTTTTTAATGAGTATTTTTTGATAAGTAGGAAAAAGGGAATTAGAATATTTTCCCTAAACGTGATGCAACTAAATAAGCTGCAGAATTATAATGAACTTATCTAAACAACTCAAATTATTATGGTGACGTATAACAAACTTACAATGAAGACTATGAAATTGGTAAAGGACATAAAGGGTGTGTTAAACCCTAAGAACTTAACTATGAAGAGGAAGATAGGAATATAATCATTAGACTTCATTTAATTTAGTCAACTAAGTTCTGACCTTAGTGGTTGTTACACTTCCTTGAATAGTTAAGTCACATTAAATGGAACTTAAGAGGTTGCTGTCCTTTCTTCTCGATAGTTGCTTGTTGAGCCCAAGTTAACTAACATCAAAATAAATCTTAAGTTAAGGAAGTTTTGTAGGGGTTAATGGAACCTAATTTGGAAAAGAACTTAGGGAGAGTTGGATTAGAGTCTGGGTAGGGTTGCTGAAATCTGCCTTTAAGAAACCAAATTAAATTAACTTTAATAATCTCCTAGGGGTATGTATGTATCAAAGAAGCTGTTGCACGATGCTAGCACATGCCAACTATAGGGATGTACCTTCAAGAATATTAGGATCTTCTCGAGGATACAACACTGTAGTAGACATGTGGCAACACCCTTCTCCATTGATTGTCTACATCTACACACTTTTGGTCTTGAACTTAGTTTCCCTCCGGGGGATCGGGAAGTAGCTTAGTCACGATACGAAGTAGCCCTCTAGGAATTAGGGTAGCTTAGCACATGGGGTTTACTTAGGATGACCCAATATGCCAATCTATCCTAAGTCTTTGTTAGCTCCTTCCTACCATATCCTACGTTGTTAACCAGAACTAGGGTTAAACCTTGGGCAAGAGGACGTGAGAATTTAGTAAAGGACATTCTTGATAACAATAGAGTGGGGGTGAAGGACATATTTTGGATTGACGAGTATGCCATCAAGGAATAAGTAATATGAATAGTATGTTAAAATCTTTGGCCAAAGTATCGCAAGCTGCTGATTACGTTGTCCTATGTCACCTAGTCTAAGGTTCATGATGTAGATGAATATTGGTAACTATTCAGCTAGGTTCCTTAGACAGATCACTCAATACCGAGCAGGTCGAGAAAACCAAGTATATGTAATATACGAAAAGTATTCACTACTTAGTGTTAAACATGAATAGATTGATAGTTCACACCGAGTCATGAAATGGATAGATCTATAGTTTACTGAGTCATTACAACTACATATGGTTATCTGTTATAAGAATGGTTATTTTGGAATGTGTGTTCTAAATTACGTATTTAGAACAAGGAACATTACTCAAATTTTGTTTTCCCCTTGTTTCTAAAGTCTTAAAATAGGAATCTTGTATATATCCATCACTCCGGCATCATCAATCTGTCGGTCTATCACCTGCTCCTCCTACCCTGTAGGAACTGTCAGCCGTGGTAGAGGTAATGACCTCTCCACATCATCTCTCCTATACTACGGGAAGGGTGGAGGTATGTCCTGAAGCAGACCAAAATTCCATCTAAACCTATCAACTAATTTCGTGCTCCCTATCACGTCACCCCTCTATCCATCTTAGAAGCTGGAGGCCATCTAGCTCATCATGCATCCTTCTATATGAGGGATAACCCACATACGGACTCCATATGATGTCCACCTCGGAAAACCCATCCAATAGACACCTATAGTATGCTACATCATGTGTAGCCCTGTTTGATCGATGATATCTAATCATGGGCACCCATCACCTGTACCCCACTCGAACCAATCTCAGCATGGAAAGGCATCTACTCGGGGCATACCCACTAAGCGCACACAAACTATGTGCTCATAGGCCCAACAGTGTAGAAAAAATGTGCAACATAAGTTGAACCTACACAGATGCCCATACACCCACACTCTCTGTATAACTACACCAGGAATGTTGGCGCCCAAGAAAATTAGGTCCAATCCATCACCATTTCATGTAAAACCCCCATCAGGGAGTGGGGAAATCTCCCACCCTCTACATTTGGTAGTGCGAAACAACACACTACCTCCATCAATAAAATAACTAGCCTCGTCTCCTCTAGACAGGCTAGGTACATCCCCTGTAACTCAAGTTGGCACTATGGAACATCATGTCTGCCAGTCCCTCCCAAAACATTGTCAGCATCAAATCCTTTGAGGCCTTGGAGGAGATCGAGTACACTTGCATCCCCAGTATTGGTAACCGTAGGATCCTAAACATGTCCTCTAGGGTGAATGTCATATCACCCGTCATAGATGGAACATGTTGGTCACTGAATCCCATCTATCGGTGAGGGCGACCATCATACTCATGCGGCTACGGGACTGCATGTCGATAGCGTCGCACCCTTATCGGGCCCACCTCCTTCACGTGCCACCACTCCTAAACTGTTGCTACACCTCACACTCTCAAGAGTAGGGGTGACACCCTATCTCTCATCCACGCTGATATCTCCCATGCATCCAACACAAACATCAAATTAATCTACCTTCATCATACCCACACTCACCCTCGACATCTCACCTATACCCACTATCTCACCTCTTTCTTTCTTCCCAACCTACCTTCCTATCACATTTCTATCTCCCCCCACCCTCACCCACTATCATTTCCCCATACCCATTTTACCCTAGCCTACACTAGGTTTTTCACCAACACATCCTATTCTACCCTTCCCTATCTCACCCACTCAACCTAGGGCCATTTCAACCCCTTTTTCTCCAAAACCCAACCAGTTCCAGTTATCTTTAACCGACCTCGATCACCCCTAAACTGGCATTGGTCACCTATTTTGTGACCAATACCAGTTTGACCCTACCGATGCTAGCTAACCCGATCGACGCCGATCAATATCGTGACGAAATTCACAATCCCCAAACCCTCCCCTCTTAAAAAACTCCCTCTCCTGACTCTTCTACCCACCCATTCTCACCTACACTTCCCCTCAACCCCATCCCACCCCCTATTCACCCACTTACCTCTCTCCCGCTCCTATTCTACCCAATTCACCCTCCCACATTTCAAATTTCATTTCCCCCAAACCCAATTTTTCACCACCCAACCTCTCACCTACTCTATCTCACAAAACACAAAAAGGGTTTGATGCTTACCTCATCATGCTACCATCACCATGGTGGCACATTTGGCTGTTGCACCAGTGGCCCACCTGATCCATCTCCGGCCTTTCCCATCACCAACTTTTCACCTCACCTCCAACCAATAAATTCAGCCAATCTGATCTTGTGGACCCACCTCTCTACTACCAATCACCCACTATATGGCTTGCCAACTTAGTCCCCAATCTCTCTCTCTCACTTTCAAACTTTCCCTCTCTCGCACTGCACGGGACATGATTTTGAAAACACGAATTTTTCTTTTTTATAACATCCCGACCTAACCGACACCGGTTTTACCTTCACCGGCATTGGTCATGTGCCCTACCTTACCATGGTTGGTTACCCTATACCGGCATCGGTCACCCTCTCTTCCACATTGCCCACAATTTCACCCTATTACCCTTCCCTTCACTCTTTTTTCCATGCTTAACCTTTTACCCCGCCCCTACCCCCAATTTTTGTCCTAAATCCCTTTTTACCTCATCCATCCCTCCCTAGGAAACTTCACTTGATCTTATTGACCTTATCATTTCTTGCCTCACCTCGTCCTCTTTTGGGGACTTGTTATTTTACCCATACTCGGCCTACACCGTTATCCAAAATTCACCCCTCAAGGTAATTTTGATAACATGCATCAAATTATTTAGTCCCGAGCAAGTAGATTGATTCGAGGCCCAAAATCATGTTTTTGGGGTCCCCTCGGCTTCTCTCTAACTCTCCCATCCAAGAAGAAATCCCAACGAGTTAGAGAAAATGGAAAAAATGCAAAAAATAAGGTTGCAGGATTGTTTTAAAGCATTTCGGGTCTGAAGGGTTGGGTCATACCAGTTCGGGTCATACCGAGGTTCATCGTACCAAGCTTGGGGCTGAAAAAAACAAAGAAAATCAGCTAAGTTAGACATTTTTGTCCCAGGCGGTCCGCGGGACAGTTGGGACGTCGGGACGCGAGGGACGCGAAAAGCCGAAACGACCGAAAGCAAGGAAAATCATCAAGTTTTTGTTTTGCGCGGTTTTGGGACAGCCGGGACAAAAGTACGCAGGACGCAAATCGGCTGATTTTCTGATAAATAGTCCATTTCAGGTGGTTTAGAGATATTTGTCCCAGGCAGTTCGGGACAGTTGGGACAAAAGTACGCGAGGGACGCGTGGGACACGAAAAGGTGAAAAAGCCGCAAACAGGAACAAGGAAGCCCGAATCAGCCGAAGTAGGAGATTTTTGTCTAGGACAGCTGGGACAATGGAGGTACGTGTGGGATGTGAGGGACACGAAAAGCCGAATCGGCAATAGGCAAAAAAGAAAAGTCAATGTTTGACCCGTGAAACTTCAAACGGCCATAACTTTTGACTCGAGCTCGATTTTCACAAAATTGCACTTTACGGAACAAGCACGACGTCCTCTACACCACAACTGGATTTCTTATTTTTAATTAGGGTAGATATATTTAATTAAAAGAAACATATTTGGCTCTAGTCGGTTAATGCTCATTCGTCAAATGACGAGAAAATGCTGCCAAACCCAAAATAGTTACTGCGCACTCAAAAGGCCATAACTTTTGCATTTCTCAACAAAATCACACAAAATTGGTACCGTTGGAATTGTGGCTCCGAGAAAAATGCACAAAAATCAATAAATTCCAGATTTGATGAGATATTGATGGATATTTTTATAAAATGTGGCCGGGTTCATAACAATGTTGTATTTGGTGGTTAGGAGTGCAATTAAGAGGCATGGTCATCATTATTTCTCTCGCTGCAGCACTGGGACAGTATGGGAGCCTTTTGTAAGTAATATATAATCATTTTACTCCATTTAACACCTCTTACACGTGGTTTAAGGACAAATTTCATGATTTTCATTTTTCCCTCTCTCTCTCTTCTCATCTTTTCTATAAATTGGAGTGTTGGGCTCATTGTAAAGGAGAGGTAGTTTTGTAGCAAAGCTTTGCCAAATTTCTTTGTGAAGCCAATGTGTTGTAGGCCCTTGTTATGGACTCCTTGCATGGTGATCTAGGCCCTTATCTTGTAACCGATTGAACTGTGCATGTCAGGAAGCAATAAAATATAAGTTTGTGGATGTATCTTCCCCTACTGTGTTTTCTTGCATTCTTCTTGCCCCTTCAACCTCTTCTTTACAAGAATATTGTGTCTATTATTATGTTCATGCAGGGATCCATTATCATTGTGTATGTTTGAAATATTGTTGTGAATGCGTTTTGCTAGATTATGGAGAATTGTCATCACCTCTTCTAGTGTGCACTTTGCTTCTGTATTTCATGCATTTGGAGACTACTCTCACACCCTACTTTTCTGGTGTATCACCACTTTAGTGTAGGCTTTCATTTTATGCATTCTCTCTCCCTGGTCCCTTGGAAATTTAAATTAAAATAGTTAGTTTCCCCTGCATTAGAGTAGATTGTGGAAGGTAGTTTAGGAGCAAGAACCAGCTTTCTCTGGAGGTCTATCTCAAGTAGCAGGTCCCACAACTTGGAGATAGTACCCATGTTATCCAATCACACCATGAGCTCGAGTATGTGCAAATAGAAGGGTGCTATGATTTGGTGATAACACTACCCATGCCATGACCTAGATTCTTGGACCTGGAACATCGCTAGTGACCTTTGACCTTATGTGTTCACTATACCTTGTGTATCTTGTTACCTATGTTAATTGACATCCTAACATTTCCTTTCCTCTTGCCATGATTGTTTATCTTGACCCAACCCTTGGTGTCTGGAACAAACCTAAATGTTCCTACACCTAACCTAGGTCGTGTTTCTGACCATATCCTATACCTAGATACCGAAATCACTTGACCTTGTTTGGATAAACCTATTGACCTTTGAAAATGTAGAGTTTGCCTGCTCTTCACTGGGACTTGTTGTAGTTTATCCAAGTGTGCGCGTTTTTCTTGTTAGTACCTTTGACCACGATCCATTACCTAGATTACCCGAGTGGAACTTTTTCCCTTTTTTCCCGCATTTCCCACCTTCCTCTTCATCACATTCACCTTTTATTAAACCACTCCCTGATTCTTCCTTCTACCTCATCAATTCTTGATTTGAGGGGGATCACCTTCACCCACACATGAGGTAACCACATCTTATTTTTGTCAAGCATCACTTACGGATATAAGATACGTAAAAAAAAGGGGCAAAATGTAGACACTAAAATTAGTTCATACTCCCCTTGGTCCCCATCAAATAAACACCTTGAACACATTCACCTAATCATGGCCCCTTTCATCCCACTCTAATATTAATTTAATTAAATTAATTCATTATCTTCACAATATTTATTATTTAAATATCCTAATTGGGATAATGCCCACATATCCACCTCATCTAGCCACCCCACCCTAAGACCTATTCTTAGTAAGTTGCCATAACTAACTAAGACCTACCAAAACCCTAAAAATCAATGTCTATATTCCCTCTAACCACGGTCCTTAGAAGGAAGCTTCTATAGACACCAAAATTGGGTCACAATCCCCTTGGACCCTCGATAAATAAATACCTTGAACACATCCACCTAGCCATGGCCCCCTTCACCCCATTATAATATTAATTTAATTAAGTTAATTTATTATGTTGGTACCCAAATTTGTTCTCCTTTTCAATTTGAGAAACATCAAAGATATGGCATGAAGCTTGAAGACAAATAGATCATGATGTGTGTCGTTTTGTAGCTGGGATGTGATCTAACTAGCACTTAGATTTGTGGAGAGATGGATAGCACTCAAATAGGACTTGATCTTGTCCTAACTATTTTAGGTTGTTCCTTTCAACCAAGGTAAGAGGACCTATTTTGTAACCCTAAAATGGTGAAGGAGATGAAGATATCCCTCAATTTGTGTAAATGTTATGGAAAGGACCTTGGTAAAATATGATCAACACTCCAAATATGACTTTCACAAGTTGTCACTCCTAGATTATGGAGATAATTTCAAAGCAAGGCAAGGGTTATGAAGACATTATATGATCTGATTTGATTTATGCATTTTGGTAAATGGATTGTACTCTTTTGTTGACATGAAATGCTTTGTAGGGGTAGTATGGGTAGGATTAGTTTGTTTGAATGAATTTTGGTGGGAGATTTTAGACAAGACTAACAGAATCTACCAAATTCATTGAGGACCTTTGCAAAAACTTGTAATACATAAATAGCAGAATGCTTAAAAGGGATTAAGGTACTCCTTCAACCAGGATATGTGTACTAAATGGAGGCCCAGATCTACACTCTTCCACACAATATTTGACAACTTGCCAAAAATCATGAAGCGAGATGAACCAACAAAGCATCCATAAATCTCTATTTTATCATGACCTAAGGTGCACCCAAAGGTTTACAAACAATCTCTGAATTCAAGGAACATAAAGTGATTTTAAATTTGTTTATCTCTTTATCGGATGAAAGTTCTTTTGAATGTGATATTGCAAATGCCACTAAAATATCAACAAGAAATTAGACCATGTATGATCAAGAGAGATTTTAAACACAATCACGCAACAAGAGCAAGAAACACAAATTAAAAACATTATGAAATATAAGTATATGAAAATTTTGCCAAGAGACAACACAAAATAATCTAGGATGACCAAATTTATTAGTAGGGGAATGTTATAAGAACAATCTCAGAGATTTTCGATGGCTTTACAACTAAAACCAACTCAACATGATACAAATTTGATGCAAAAAGGAATTAGAAATGGTTCTTAGGTGGTTTCTCAAAGAATGGGCTTCTTCCTAGATTTTCCCATGAAATTATAAGTTTCTCTGACCATTTGCATGACAAATTCATGAAATATATAACTTTCCATTACAATTGATCCTTTGCCTCTCAAATCTTCCCTCCAAAAGTGGAATATTCAGAGCACTTTTGCTTTGTAATATTTTTGGAAAATGACATCTAACAGACTTGTAAAAAGTTTCCAGTTGTTCTTTCAAAAGGTGAATCATTACAAAACTTCATCATTATCCATTATGGAGGCACGTTTTTCATCCTCAAAGCATGCAAACCCCTTTCATTTCATTATTTCAGCCCTATCCCTCCAAAATTTGATTCTCAGTAACTTCTTGATTTGATCTTTTACGTTTTACATGGGCTAGGGAAAATTTAACTTCAAAAACATCTTAAATCTTCAAATTGATCCTTAAAACCAATTATATTTGTCCTTATAAGCAGAAACGACACGAATTTTCCAAAAAATTGATCAAAATTGATGCAAAATTTGCATCTCCAAGCTTTATGGAGCAAAAATGGTGGCCAAACTAAAAAATGCATAGTTACCATTGATCTGCCTTTCTCCCTTCAATCTAAGCCCTCCACGTGTCATAATGTGATTGGAAATGGATTTGGGATCACTTTTTAACTTTTTAACATTTTTGAAAAAATGTAAAATTTTGACATTTTTCTCCGCCCCTTCGCCCTTGAAATTTGGTGCTGACATGTGGCACAATGTGGGCCCCATTGGAATCACGGCTTGATTCTTCCCATTTATACCTTTTTGGAAATTTTTTTTTTTTCCAAAAAATCTCTCGTGGACTCGCACCTCTGCCTCTGTCCTTGACACGTGTCACCTTCTCTATCATTGAGGATCTACAAGCTCATTTCACATTTTAACTCCATTTTTTGCAAAGGAAAATTTTCAACATTTCCATCATGAACCCGTGCCTTCGATCCTGTCCTTACCACGTGTCTCCCTCTGCTTCGTCGTGGAGCCACACCTCAAATTTTCATTCTAAGTCATTTTACAAAAAGGAAAAATTTCCCTTTTCCCCCTAGCATCCCATACTCCCCTTTGCCCCTGCCACGTGTCTCTCTATGATTCATTTGGTAGACTCGCACTTAATTTTTCACTCTAACTCATTTTTCTAAAAGGGAAAAAAATTCCCCTTTTCCTCTGGCGAGTTTACCAACTCGCTCACATGCTCTAAAGCTACCACATGTCTCTCTTTGCTTCATTACGGACTGCAGCCCTTTCCTCAACCCTTTTCCCTTTTCGCCAAAAAGGAAAAAAATTTTCTAAGTCCCCGCTAGCCTTCCATCCCACCTTTGAATGAGAACATGACATGTGTCCTCCTCTGGGACTTGCGGAGTTGTGGGGAATTTTCTATTTTTGTCAAAACACAAAAAATGTTAAGTTTTTCAAACAGACCCGCCAAACCTTTTCCAACCACAAATGGCCACGTAGGCGATGATGTTTGAGATAGAATTTGACAGGTAAAGTATGCCTGTATGACCGTAAAAAACACAGAAATTGCTAGATATGCCCGAATTCAATTTTTTCTTCGTGGGTGAAGATTTTTTTAGTCAAAAAACAAATGGAAAATGATTTTAGACAATTTTCAACCATGGGGATAGATTTTTAAGGAAAATAAACATCAAACAAACAACCACGAGCTCCAAAGGCCGGGAAAAATGGAAAAAATGGTAGAGGCATTGATTTGGAAAAATTAGGGCACAAAATAGGGCATGCATGCATATTTCTTTCGAATTGGGGAAAAATAACGAGTTTATGAGCATTTTAAGGCATTCAATCGAAGGGAAAAGTTGTAGACCACCAATTTGGGAGAAAAACGTTTGAACATGCAAACTAAAGGAAGATTTAGGTCAAAATCGTAGAGGATAAAAATAGGCACCAACACATTATCCTCACCATATTTATTATTTAAATATCCTAATTGGGATAATGCCCACATATCCACCTCACCTAGACACCTCATCAAGCCACCTCACCCTAAGACCTATTCTTAGTAAGTTGCCATAACTAACTAAGACCTACCCAAACCCTAAAAATCAATGCCTACATTCCCTCTAACCACATTCCTGCCCGTTAGAAGGAAGCTTCCATGCTAATCCATGAAGTAAATGAAATGAGATCCCAAAAAATCAAGAGGATCTACCTAGTTTAGTAAACCTAGGAAATCCCACCCTAACCGATGTGGTTACCCTTAACCACCATCGGTTAAGCTAGAACCATTATCGGTTACCATTTAATCCCAAAAACAACCTTATTTCAAGGTTGGCACATTTCTGAGAGATAATCACATCTTTTGAGAACAAGTGACGAAACCAGAGCTACATGCAAGCAGAACCAAGCATTAGTATACACATCAGAGCATCCATAGCTAGTACCTAAAGAAATCACATAGCCATCTACCTTCATGGGAGCATCCGGGAAGCACCAAACACTACATCAATTTCATTCCATTTTATCACCCACCATTACCAACTAGGCATCAAGCTCATACAAATAATAAGTTTTGTTAACCAACACTTATCCATTTATCCTTTGGTAGATTCTTTTACATCTGTTACTATTTTCTACTCTCATTTCCATTCCCCCATCATTTACCTCCATGCAAACTTGACCATATTTTTATCTACACCCTTACCTTGCCCATACTTGGACCTTAATCATTCTTGTGCATACCTCATATCCATACGAATCTAGCCATTGCCCTTCCATCTTCATCTAACCTCAGATCTATCACCCAACCAATTTTTATTAAGTTTCCTGTACCTTGACCATACCGATGCAGTATCCACAACCATCACCATTTAACCTAAACCAACACCGGTCACACTAGACCGATGTCGGTCTCTGTGTCTTTTACCAGGAATCAAGAATAGAGTTTCTAAACCTCCACCAAATACCCAAAACCACCCAGAACCTTACCCTGACCAATACCAACACCTTAATAGTGACCTTGACCTTTAGATTCAATCATATCTTAGCCTGTTGTGAACAAATTTGCTTATTATAGATGAATGAGATACCTAAATCATTTTAATTATAGTAGGATTTCGTTGTTATCAGCATTAAGTTGTTTTAAATAGTGGATTGAAAATCGTCTAGGAAGTATCACACTTCCTGGATCTAGCACACGCTAGGTAGTCCACTGCATATATTGTTTAAATTTTATTTGGTGGTCTTGTGTTCCATTTCAAGTAGTTCCTCCAAGAAAAAGGAAGATCTCATGATCAGCTATGGATTCAGAAGTCATATGTGCATAACAATATACAACCAACATCTCAATAGGTATTCCTCCTAGCCCTTTACCCTTATCGGTTTGTCAACATTCAAAGAAACGCATCTAGAATCAGTGAAACAAAAAGCATCTAAATATTTTATCGACAAGATTCATCACTAGGCTCGAGTTATAGGTAGCCTTGTCAAGGTTTTATTGAATCGGAATTGAAATCCTAAATAGGTTTATTCAGATTTTTCTTTATATTATCACCATACTGTAACTTGAAGGAATTTTTAATTTCTACTAAAGAAACAATTAACTTATCAGGTAGTGACATGTACCATTCGTTGACATCTTCATCTAGAGTATGTATAAATAATTTTACATATACATCCTCATGTTCTATTTCAAAATATTCCATAGTATTTAGGAAGATTCTAAGATGTTGGTCTCCACTTATTGCATTATTCCCCTAAAATCTAGATAATCTATTTCGACTTCATGTGGGACCTCATTTGGGTAACCAACCATCCCATGAAAATCTATAGGTTTGTAAGTATTTACTACAAAAGGAGGTCTAGGTGGAGGTTGTGCCATATTGTTTTGAGGAGGTGTTCCAATAAGAGGATTAAAATGATGGGGAACTAGAGGTATTTGAGGAAATGGAGTGTGATCTTCAAAGTATTGATCCTTTAATGACTCAAGTTTCATAAAATACTCTATTATTTCTAATCAATAAAGGAGGAATTGAAGAATACCCTAATCACTTGTAAATGAAGGACCCTCCTGAGCTAGAGTATATAAATTGGCACATGGACTACTTGATCTAGAACTATATAAAGTGTTGGAATAATCTTCCACTAAAGGTTGATCAGATTAAACAATAGGTACAATTTTTTCTTTTGACCTCTGATCACCCAAGGCTTTCCAGACTTGATTTCTCCCTAGATTTTTCTTTCCAAACTATAGAGAAAACTTCTTGGAAGGGTCTGATTTGAAGAAATATCTCCTTCCTTCCAGCTTTACAAAATTGACAAGTTAATCAACAAGAATTAGGGTGTTTTACATTTGTGTATGCCATATTTTCTTGTAAAATATCATAGTCACCACTAATGTTTTACACCTTAGATATGTTGATAACTTGAAATAACTTATTGTATGATGGATTTATACGCAAATGAATAAATATTTGTAAATTTTCATATTCTTTTGTCATGCATCTCCTAGCAGAGTCAAATTTAATGAAAATCATTCTTGTCTCGGGAAAATATAGAGCAAAATAATTTACATCATGCTCTATTTTTAAAAATATTCAACAAAGGATTGGGTTTTAAACATGAATTTATATAAGATATACTAAAAATGTTACAAGAGACATGTATTTTTCTTAATTCCAAGAAATAGTCCCCAAAAATGGCACCAAAAGTGTGTTAGTACCCAAATCATGCCTCCTTTGGGGCAAGAAGCATCAATGAGTGAAATGATATGCTTTGAGGATGAAAAAAATTGTTTATGTCATTTGGTAGCCGGGAAGATGTCTAACATACTCATTTAAACCTAGCTTTGGAGGGAATGGGTGACATGTACAAAGGGGATGGTCTTCCCTACTACTTTAGGCCTGTCTTTGACTGGGTGAGAGAACCCTTTGTGTAACCTAAAAATGTAAAGGGATGATTGAAATCTTCAGTCTCTTAATTTCCTTTTGGAAAAGATTAGATCAATCCTAGATGATCATGGCCAATGAATGCACTATTTAAATTTCACAAGTTGTCACACTAAACGGTGCATATGTCACTCCATTTGGACTCAGGTTACTCTAGAAAACATGAAATTCCATCTTCTCTTGCATATTTATGGAAAGGGAAGTAAAAATTGCAAATTCCTTGACAAATGCTTATAGGAAAATAAAATAGAGGTGAATTATAGGATTTATAGGTTTATATTTTGTGTGAATGGGAGATTAAAACAAGATGAAATTGACTATGACAAGTCTATTATAACTCCAATAGTATCAAAAATCATTCTAGGTATAAAGTACACTTAATTAATCGAAACAATCCATTGGAAAGAAGGTATGCACTCATAGAGGCCCAAGAATGCATGATTTCATAAAATCTTCAAGAAATCACACATGAAAGCTCATGTAAATATCTTGACAAAATATTCACAACTCCCTACTCATTACGATTAAGATACACTTGAAAGGTTATGAAAATCTTAGCAATAGAATGGATGTATTATGAATTTAAAATTGTGCATAGTACTACAAAAAAAGAAAGCTCGATTACATTACAAAATAAATTTCTAAAATACCACCATTAAGACTAGATATAGTGTAATTCATAGGAGCCATAAACAAGGGAACATAAAAACTATGATCTCAATGTTTACCAAAGTGGTTGTACACTTGCAACCATCTTGACATAAGAAAATTTGAAGAAGTAAAACAATTCATAGGTATCCCATAAAAATTCAGATTTTAAGAAAGCATATCAATTATCTCTATCTCTTTTAAAATTTAGATTACCCCCTTGATACAAGAACATGCCTCTTGTATCTATACAATATTTGATTCTCTCCTTGTTTGATTCCCCCAAAACCTTAATCTTTTCAAGGAATATTCCTAAGCAACAATATCTGATTCTATTGTTTTGAAAATATATTATTCCCTATCGTGCCATGTGGATAAATCTTTACAAATGTTATCGGTGTATATTTCATTCTTTTATGATGACTGGGATGCCTATGTCATTCATTTGACATCATCAACTTGATTATTCCCATTTCGGGTAGGTTGAGAAACCTTTTTTAATTATTTTTTGAGTGCCCCCAAATGGTTTGATTTGATGTTAATCATTCCCTCCTTTTGGGAATCCACCTCGAAACACACACAAATATTGTCATATCTTTCTGAGTTAAGTGTTTACTCATGTGTTATGTTACATCAGGCCAATTACCTCTTTTTTGAGTGATATCAATCTACTTCACTTTTATCTCCCTTGTGCGGATATCATAAAAAATCTTAGCAATTAACTCACCATGATTTTTCTCATTTTAACTCGCTAGCCTCATCTTCACTATAAATTCACACCATTTCTTCTACAAATTCACATATCTTCTTTTAGGTTCAAGTGCAAGAATCTCAGTGAAATTATTTTTTTATAATATGGTAGGAGTGGATTTAGCATCTAGTTTGAAGGAACTTTCATCTGAGGATCTGAATTCCATCTTTGACTTTTCGGGTCTAGATGAAGCATTCATGGGGAGGTTATTTGAGATTATATATCAAAAAGACTACAATGGGCCACTGACAACTCAAGTTGTTTGGGTAGCTCTAATATGAAGACTAATTGGGATTAGTCATGTTTTCTCTTCTTTCCAGATGATTTACTTTCATTTGTTCATGTGGGAAAATCAAAAGACTCCTGAAGGATTGAAGAAATTTTGGATTAAGTGTAGGCATGTTGTGAAGGGTGAGTTAATAACACATGTCCTTTTATTTGTAATGAGGAATTTCTTATAAAATAAATTCCCATGAGAATCTTATGTGATCAATAAAAATATTTCTATATACATTGTGCCTACTCTTTCTCGCAAAGTGACTGAATTGGAGTGATGTATTTATACTTAGGATAAAATTCCAAAAAAATATTTACCTTCAAAACCTTCTAGAGTGTCACCATTCTTCATGAAGAAATGTAGGAGTGGGTCCAACTCTAAACATCTTGCTCAATCAGTTCTAAAAATACCGTAATTACACTTGCAACTTTTACAAACACCTCCATTCCATCTTCTACCTTTAAAGCATAAAGGAGAAAATATCTTTCCATGGGTGGTTTAGACCTTAAATAATGGTTTTCTTCCTACAACAAGAAACTAGAGCTGACTGAAATTTTAGATTTTCCTAAGGTGAGTATTGATGAGCTTATGGATTTAGACATGTCTCGTAGTTTGGCAAAGTGGATGTTTTATTTGTACAAATGGGTGCTAGGATTGAAGAATTTGTAGTTAGGAAAAATAGGCTTTTGAAATAGATTCATCTTTTAAGAGAGGATCTCTTAATAGTATAATGACTAAAAATATTTCCCTTTTCCCCTTTTGATACAACATCAAGAATGTATGTGAATCTTTTCCTGGGATGGGGCCCTATAGAACCCCATTTTTATTTTTCTTCACAAATGTAGAAAACTCAAAGTGTTACAATGAATTTCATGTTCATAATAGATTCAAGTTTCTATTAAAGAAAAATGAAATTATACTACATCTCACTATATCACATACATAATTGAAGTCCCCAATTTAAAACATTATGCAATTGTTATAAATGAAAGTAACAACTGGAAAAAGAAATTTTTTTAAAGAAAACAAGCCTAATATTTCTCATGGTTCAGCATGATCATCATCACTTTCTTTAGTGTCTTCCTCCTTGTCAGGTAGTCCTCCTAAATAAGAATAAAAGTTCTTGAACAACCTGCAATAGTTTGTATTCATCAGGTCTTGAATGATGCCTAAATATCAAATTTTGCCTATTCACCACCTCACTAAATTTGTTCATTTTCTCTTATAATCTTTCAATAATTTTCGAGTCGATCAACTATTATATTTTCCACAGTGATAAATCTCTGGATGATCTCATAGGAACAATGTTCTTCATTAATGTATCGATCAAAGTACTAGGCCAGGAAATCAATTTCTAGATCTCCATAAATAGGTTTTTCTTTGTCAAACATCATATTTCTCAACTTGTTGTCTATAGTAATAACACTTTCCTCTATCCAATCCTTCTCTGTTGAAAATTTTTCATTGACTTGGGTCACAGATTCCACCTTGAGTTTTTCTAAATCTTCCAACATGTACTGAGTCCCTTTCTCATAAGGTAATACTATTCCTTCCTTTTCCACCAAGTCCTCATCAAGTTGAGTTATAACATCAAGTTTGGGAAGGATCCCTCCCTAGGAATACAATTCATTTTCACATTGTCCAGCTAGTTCAAATATGTCATTGATCAACGCATTCAATTATGTATACCTTTCTACCACTTTTTCAATGATTTCCTTTCCCTTTTGAGATAAATATTCTACCCACTTATCCACTGCCTTGGCTTTATCACTAGATCTTTCTATTTTATTTAGGATATCTAGAGTGATGGTAGTGATGACTTCTTGGATTTCTCTTGCTAGTTCCACCAAATTTTGTAAACATGAGGTCAATGTCTTTACTTTTTCTTTTAGCTTCTTTTTAGACACTTTATCCTCATCAACTTTTTTCAACAAGCCTTCAACTACCTTGTAATATTATACTTTAAATTATCTCTGGTAGGCTTCCCCAACTGAATGTGATTGACATCATAATCACTTATTGTGATTTCACCTTTCAATTTACCTTGATGGGGGTTTCAATTTCCAGAGTTCTAAACCCTTGTTGGTATATATGGTCTTTGTGAGGATATTTTTCAATTTTGAGGCTCTTTTGGGATTTGGGATGTAATACCCCAAAAGTGCAGTCAAGAATTTAACAAGATCATCGTCTTCAACTGATCTTGACCCCAAGTGAAAGAGAAACAAGTGTTTTCAATTAAGGATGAGAAAACAAGACAAAGGGAATGATAGGGTTATAAAGAACTGATATTGATCTTGAGATTATCTAAACTAAGGGGTTATTGATAATTAATGCCTGAGAACAATATTATAGCCACTGGCTTAAGCTTGTAGGCACTAAGTCAATAAGTCTTCCAACGTATAGTGAATGACTTAGGGGAAAAAGTATCTACTCCATGATCTACATTTCTATAAATTAATCTTGGGCCATTATATCACATTAGGCCTGGTATATATATATATATTTCAAAACTAATGTACATGTTGTGAGATAATGTGTCACTGTGACATCTTAAGAAGACAATGAGTTTTAAACATTGTAGTTGAAGGGAGAGATTCACTTAAACCATATTAACGATTAATCATTTTGCAGATTAGTTGACTTGGGCTTGTAAATTTGGGTCAAGGTGTTAATTTTGGGACCTTTGAATTATTGAAAACATGTACGATTGGTTATGATTAAAATATGTGTAATAAGCCATCGACAACATGACTTAATGTTAGAATGGAAGTGGCATGAAATCCAAAGGTAAGATTA
The DNA here is from genome assembly GCA_018340775.1 of Taxus wallichiana var. yunnanensis. NCBI lineage: Eukaryota > Viridiplantae > Streptophyta > Pinopsida > Cupressales > Taxaceae > Taxus > Taxus wallichiana. Next base: position 458,970,790 of record CM031238.1, on the reverse strand, counting down.
AGATGTTAGACTCCTAACAATTGGTTTTGAAAGGACAAATGACTTAATATGTCATACTAGCGGCATTGGGTCATGATATCACAATGGGCCAGTTAAAGTTTTCTAAGGATAATATGATACCTGTGAAATAGTATATTTCATTGTTCCATTCCTAGAAGGTAATATGTTTTAAACAAGGGAATGTAGTTTATGGATTTATCTAACAAACCTATTAACGATCAACCACTATGATCAGTAGACTCCGGCTTATGAATCCTAGGCCATGATACTTATATTGGATTATGAAATTATCATAGCTGATTTCACATTTTAATATGTATCTCTATGGGAGTTATGGGGCATTTAGATAATAACATTAAGGCTATGCATGTGTTATAACATTGGTTTTATATTATATTATATTTCATTCTCACCAAAGGTTAATCGACCTAGGTTATAGAAAGTAATTAAGTGAATGATATTTAGCAAATTTCATGGAAAAGGTAAATGAGGCTTTAAACTGCAGAAATCCCACCAGTTTTGGAGAAGATTTAAGGGCGGTGGTAGTTGGATGAGTCACTGGTGTGGTACTCTAGCATTTAACACCATTCAATTGTGCATTTAATATTTATGGAAATCCGTAAAGCTCCCTAAGGAAGTGAATTACATGCAACTTCTTCATTTGTTTTGTTGATGAAATTAGGGGGAAAACTCCACTTCTAGTATTTGTGCATGGTGAGTAAAATATGAGTTCATATTGCTATTTTAAGAAAAGGAAGATCATTTTTTATGGGAAAATTTATAAATCGGGAGACACCATTTTGTATGACTGTAAAGAAGGTTGGAATTGTTGGCTAGTTTGAGGTGGTCAGTATTAAAGCCATAAGCTCTATGTCACCTGTAGCACTTTGGCCGGGAAAGATTTCGAAGGATGTAGGAAGTGAATTCACAGGAAAGAATAATTCTTTATCCCTTTTATCTTTTTATTTTATCAGATTCTAGAACAAATACATATTGTAATTTTGTTTGAGTTAATATTAATTGGCTATGTGATGGTTGGAGGTGGTTGTTTTTATACTCTATTTTTTCTGTGAAAAGAAATGGTAAACAATATGATTGTTAAACCTACGTATTTAATATTGTTGCTATCTAAAAATATCATTGCATTTGTACTATTGTAGAAGGATGAAGAAGGAAATGAGAGGCCACTGCTTTCTTCAGTAAATAATTACAAGGAGATCAGTTGAATTACACCATCATGGAGAAGCAGAATTTTCCTTGTTTAGAGAAAAACATTGTAGGCCATATATCTTAAGCTCCAATATTATAGCTTATGTTCCCCACACTATGGTCAAAGACATCTTATCGAAATGGAAATCTCTAGTAAAAGATGTTGATGGGTGAAAAAATTGCAGGAATATGACATGGATATTCAAACCACTAAACTAGTTAGAGGTCTAGGCCTGGAAAAGATAATGGAAGAAATTAATCTACAAGTGATGGAAGTAAATGAAGTTGAGGAGGGAAATATGGATGTCCATGAGAAACTAGTCAACTCTACATGGTATAAGGACATCATATTTTACCTCAGGAATTTGGAGTGTCCTAGGCATTTAGATAAGAATCAAAGAAGGACACTCAAACTAGCCTCCCAAAAGTATATTATCATTGATTATGGGTTGGATTGGAAGAATCCTAAAGGGGTTCTTTTAAGATGTATTACATAGGATGAAGCCCCCAAATTAATTACAAATTTTCATGGGGGAGTATGTGGGGGTCACTTTGTTGGAAGAGTAACTGCCCACAAGATGTTGAGGGAAGGATATTGGTGGCCCACACTTTTTAAAGATACAGCTTTGCTGGTGAGAAAATGTGAAAGTTGTCAGAGATTTTTACAGGAAGAATGAAGGATTCAGGTACTCCCCCTTTACAACTAGTGTCAATTGAATCTCCTTTTAAATAATGGGGTATGGATTTTTTTGGAGAGATTTCAGATCCTTCAAGTGTAGGCCATAGATGGATATTGGTGGCCACTAATTATTTCACCAAATGGGTTGAGGCTATCCCTACTAAGAAAGAAACTCATCAAATTGTTATGGATTTTATCTTGAATCATATTATTTACAGGTTTGGAGTACCTACAAAGATAGTTGCTGAAAATGCCATGAGCTTTCAAGCTAAACCATTAGTGGATATGTGTCAAGAATATGGGATAAATTTGACATATGCATCTAACTACAACCCTCAGGGTAATGGACAAGCAAAATAAAGAAATAAAAATTTGCTAAAGATAATCAGAAGAACACTAGAAGTTAACAAAAGGATATGGGGTGAGCAGTTGAAGTTTGTTATTTGGGAAGATCAAATCACTACTAAAAGAGCCACTGGAAAGAGCCCATTTGAACTAGTCTATGGAGTCAAGTCCCTTCTTCCCACACATATGCAATTATCTTCTTACAATCTCATAGAGTAGATTGAGGATGAATAAGTTAGCTCTTATGATGCAAGGATTAATCGGATTGTTGTGTTAGATGAAGAAAGAAGAGAATCCCACCAAATACATCTAAAGTTTAGAGAGAATCTTAGAAGACTATACGACAAGAAGATACCTCCTAGAACTTTCAGTGTTGGAGATATTATATTATTGTGGGATAGTAGGTATGAGGATAAGGGGAAACATGGAAATTTTGATGCATTATGGATGGGACCTTATTCCATTGACATAAGAATTGGGGAACACGCTTTTTCCTAAAGAATCTAGATGGAGAATTACTTGAGTTTCCTGTTAATGGAAGTAACCTGAAAAATTTCCTTGAATGATCTCTGTTGGCAAGGAAATTTGTAATCTAGAATCATGCACTTTATAAAAGAGGCTTGGATGGTTGTTTCTTCAGGTGCGTAGATAAAGAGCAACAAGAAAAATTGCTTAAAGAATATCATGACCAAGCATGTGGTGGACATTTTTCAGCAATGGTCACTACACACAAGATCCTCCAAGGAAGGTATTATTGGACCACCATATTTGCAGACACTTGAGATTGGGTTTCAAATGCAAAGCATGTCAACAGTTTAGTGGAAGATCACAACTTATTGCATTACCACTCGGGACCGTGGTTATTGAAGAAACATTTCAACAAAGTGGGGGCTAGACTTAATTGGTGTTCTAAACCCTCACTCAAGTGTATGGCACATATGTGTACTCATAGAACCGAATACTTCACAAAGTTGGTGGAAGCCATTCCGGCCAAACAAACCAACACTGAAATAGTATACGACTTCATCAAGGAGAATATCATAGTCCATTTCAGAGTGCCACACAAGATTGTAGTAGATAATGCTACCTATTTCTCTTCAAGAGAGATGACTAAGTTCTGTTATAGATACATAATCTCCTATCACATTCTTCTGACTACTATCCACAAGGAAACAAACAGGTCAAATCAAGCAACAATAATATTGTGACCATTGTCAACAAGCTTGTAGACTGGAATCAAAGGAATTAGCACAAAAGGTTATACAATGCATTATGGGAGGATAGGATCACTCCCAAGAAGGTAATATGTATGTCAACTTTCCATTTGTTGTATGGAGTCAAAATAAAAATTCCTCTCACGATCGAGATGCGGCTCTCAAGTTGCTATAGACAATAGAAGATGGTTAGTACAGGATTCCATTGACAATAGGATCCTCTTTCTTGAGAATGGAAGAAAATATACTCTAAGTGGTGGATCGCATTAAGGAGCACCAATTGATCATAAAGAAGATTTTTGAAAAGAAGGCCAAGGAAAGAGAATTCAAATTTGGAGAATTCATCTTGCTATGGGACAAGAGAAGAGAACCAAAAGGAAGCCATGGAAATTTTGATTCATCATGGCTTGGATCATTCCGATTCATGAAGCTTGTGGCGAGAACATTTTTCTTCTCTCATATTTGGATGGAACACTTATGGAATTTCCTTAGAGTGGGAAATACTTGAAATTGTATCATAAGTGAAAGTAGGTTGTTCCCAGCTTGTACCATAGGTGATTGCTAGGTGTGTTTCCCTTCCTGTTGTGTGTTGTGTGTTTCCTTTTTGTCCTTATGTGTGTGTGTGTGTGTGTGTGTGTTTCCTTCTTCTTTCTCTCTTGTTATAGGTTGTACATGACTCTACAAGGCCCAATGGATAAGGCACAATTCAACGAATTATAAGGTCTAGAGATTGAGATTCTAGATTCCAATGTCATTCTTATCCAAAAATGAACCCCTTGCTCGTTTTTTGGCTAACTCCCTTCATTATTTCCTCTCTTGTGCCTTAGTAATAAATTTTTATCTTTCAGGAAGTAAAAACCTTCTGGAAATGGCACCATTGGATAGAGCTCTTTCTCATCTTTCCAGAAAGGTAAAGTTTTCTTCCTAACTCCATGTATTTTTGAAGTTATGGCTTGGCGGAGTTTTTGTGGGAAATTTTCCCAAGACAACCCCGCCGGCCAATTAGAAGTCACCACATCGGCATCGGAGCAAGGCGAGGGTGGGAGAAAATTTTTGGAAATTTTTCTAAGTGTTGGCACAATGGAAAATTTTCCCAAGAAAATCTTGGGCCAATAAGAGGAGGCCATGTGTCCTCGGAAGGGTGGGGGTGGAGGAAAACTCAAGATTTTTACCAAGTGTTTAGCAAGGTTTTAGAAGAAAACTTTTGGCCCCAAGGCCCAAACCCAATCACACTGCACCACGTGTCTTTAGGGAAAAGGAATGGCAGAGCGCGGAGGAAAACTCAAGATTTTTACCAAGTGTTTGGCGAAGGCACTAAGGGGAGATTGCGGCCCGTAAGTCTGTGCAACAAATGAGATCGCACCACATGTTCTCAGACCAACAGAGTGTGGGGGGAGATTGGGAAATTTTCCCAAAGAAAAATCAAAGGAAAATTTCAAAGGGAAGGCCTGCGCCCCAAAACCCGAGCCAATCAAATCATGCCACATGTCCATGTGGCAAAAAAACACTGAGCAAGCCCACAAGGAAAAATGAGCATAAAGGCCCACATCCAATGGGATCTTGCCACATGCCCCATTTAGGGAAAATGGTGATGGAAAGGATGGTGGAGATGCCCGCGACGAATCGGATCACACCACGTGTCTTTGGGTCATTTAGCCAGCGGAGAATTTTTGAAATTTTTTCCAAAGGCCGAAACGATGGGAAATGAAGTAGGCAGGGTCCATAACAAATCAAATCATGCCACATGGCAGCAAGAATGGTGGGGCATGGAGATTTTGGGAAATTTTCCCAAATGCAAAAAGTGGGAAAATTTTAAAATTTTGTCCCGCCAACCATTTTCGGCCCTGTTTTGCCCTAAATTTTCAAATGAGCATAACTTTCAATCCAGAGCTCAGTTTTGGCATTATTTATATCAATGGAAATCTGGTGAAATTATCTACATGATTCTGGGGTCATTTTTTTGTTTTGGTGGAGTTTAGAGGGATAAAATTGGAAAACGCCTCTGGCATGTGGAAATGAACAAAAATGACATTTCAACCACCATTTTTAATGCAGCATGGCTTGCATTCTCTCCCCAAAGATGGTCAAAAACATCGGGAATGGACTTTTAAGGATTCCCATGTTTTTTTATTACATTTTGGTCAGTGGTGAAGCTTCTCTCACATTTTCCCGTGTTTCTCTCTCCCGAGCTCAAATGGGTATTGTAAAATCCAGATTTGGCTCATTTTGAGGGTTGGACATTTTATGTGTTTGCAGGTTCCCTCTTTCACCTTAGAAAGTGATTTTGTGGAATACCATACCTATTTCAAGATTGCAACATATTTTCTACGTTCCTGTTGATGTAATGCATGCATTTTGATATTGGAAATGATAGTGTAAGCTCTGTGAATGAGTTTCAATCCTCTTCTTGTGTTGTTTGATTCATCCATGATCTTTCATTACATTTTATCAACTTGTGCATGATGTTTTGCTACATTGTTGTGATCTGTGTCAATTTTCAGAAGTAAAAAATGTTCACCACTCCTTTGGTGCATCACCTTATTAGCATTAGTTTTAATTCTTTTGCATTCTCTATCTCTGTCCCCTTGGAATTTATAGTAGGATTTTGAGTTTAAACCTCTACAATTTTCAAGAAATACACCTGATCAGAGGAGTTGAGGAACGAGCCTCCAACTTGGAGATTCTTTTCCCATTTTTACAAGTCCCACACTTGGGGAAAAGATTCAATGTTGTGCAATCACACTGGATGTCCAAATGTCAAACTAGAAATCTGATGAAACATCCAGAGGGTGTTGCTGATTTGCACTAATAGTTTTGGCATGCCCAGTGGGACCTTAGAGGTATTCATCTTCATTACAACATAATTGATGTGCATTTGTTGCAAGTTTCTTGCTTAAAAGAGCCCTGAATTACACATCTGGCGACTCCAAGGAAGAAGAATTAGCTGGTTTTAGCAAAGTACAGACCTGAAAAATCATGAGAAGAATCACCACAAGGTCAAGAGTTGGAGAAGAAGAAGTATTTTTTGAGTATCTAAAATTATCTCCAAGAATGAGACAAAGAGGAAGAAGAATCCAAAGGTCTCCATCTCCACCAAACATTACTCTATCAACTCCTCCACCTGGTAGACCTTTCATCCAATCAACAAGGGTTCTAAGGCCAATCGAGAATGGCACAACACAACCCCTATTTCAATTTTTGGCAGCCCACTTGCTCTCAATGCACAAATCCAATCCCGGTTGTAGTTGAAGAACATTCCATACTTTATCTGGAGAGAATCAGACCACTCTGGTGATTATGTCAAGGATATTGCTAATATTTGTGCAATCCATGAGATTGATGAGATGCAAGTTGTTATTAAACTGCTGGAATCTTCATTCAAAGGGAAAAATTTGCAATGGTTTAAGAGCTTTGCTTCAGGCTCTATCCAAAATTGGAACCAGCTTTGTATAGCCCTCCATGAGTAGTTTGGAGAAAAGGGGGATAACTTGTCCCTTTTGGAACAATTGACAACTATAAAGAGATCTCCCAATGAGCAGCTGACTAACTTCAACTTCAGATTTCAAAGGACTTGGGAGAGAATTCCAATGGTAGTAAGGCCAAAAGTAGAAGGTTCTTTTCTATATTACCTTAAAGCTTTAAATTCTGATATTTCTATGTTAATTCAATCCATGGGAGGCACAACTATCCCTGCTGCTTATAACATTGCCATTAGAGCTGAAAATTATCTTATTCAAGCTAATAAGCTAGCTCCTAGGCCTCTAATGCCATTGTATCCAAATTTAGAAAGTCCAAACACTAGTCAAGTGCTTGTTTGAGCTCCTATTCCCACTCCTAGAAATCAGAATCAAGTGAAGCTTCTATTTCATCTTCTAGTGCCTCAAATGAACTTCAAGAAGTCATGAAGAAATTGCAAAATTTAGGTAATGAGATGGTTACACTCAAGAGGCAGCAAACCCAAAGTTTCAAGCCTTCATATCAGCCTCAAGCTCAGCCTAACAGGCAACCATATCAGCCTCAAAGACCACCCAATCCAGCTGTAAATCAAAATTAGGAAAATCCTCCCGCCAATAGACCATTTCAGCCCTATAATCCCAATGCTACATCTACCTCTAAAGAACTAGTGCCAGTACAAAATAACATAGCTTAGGAGTATGATTCATGTTTCCCATGCAAATAACCTCACAACTAGTCTATGTGCTTCAATGGTGCTCTAAATCAAGCCTTAATGGTAACAACAACTGGTGTGGAGGGTGAAGGGAGTCAAGGAAATAATCAACAACAAGAAACATCCCAGTAACAATCAGCTCCAAATGATACCACACTTGTAAACTGGCAGGCAAAATATTTTTGTGGTATGAATCAAACAATCTCTCAAAGTGTTACACCAACACAAGGTCAAAAAGGAGAAATTTGGGTGAAGGAAAGCCATTGTCTCAAGTAATTCACAACCTTCTACCACTCCATAAACTATTGGCAAACAAAATGCAGTTCTAAACATGCAAGGACCACCCAAACCAGCTCCTAAGCCAACCCAGATGCCAGTTGTTACTTCCCATGTGCAAGGAATGAATGTGCAAGCCAAGGGAAAATAGAGAGATGCTTCATCTCCATTCAACATCATTGATCAGATGAAGAAGACAAATGTAAACATATCAATGTGGGAATCACTATCCATCCCAGGCCAAAGAGATTTGCTACAAGCTGCCATGAAGGACTAGTCAACTTCAAATCAACAGGTCCAAATGCAAGAGAAGGTACTCACAAATGCTGCCCAGCTGAGGGGAATCATGGAGGACAAGTAAGGTAAAATGTTGAAGCCCCCTCCATTCTATGTTTCATTGATCATTGGAAACCAATTAGTACACAACTGCATGATTGATTCCGGAGCAAGTAGTTCAGTAATGCCCAAGCAAATAGCTGATCAGTTGGGGCTTCAATATGAAGTCATATCCAAAGGGGTAGTGTAATTGGATGGGACAATAGTGATAGCAGTAGGAGTGATTAAAAACTTGAGTCTCACTTTGCATGCATGCCCCAACGTTGTTGTTTTGCAAGATGTCTCGGTGATAGATCTTCCACCACTCTTTGCCCTATGTTTGTCAAGGGATTTCATAGCTAAGATTGGAGGTTACTTATCTACTGATTGGTCACACATGTTGTTCAAAACAAGATATGGAACTAAAGCCACAATCAGATTTGAGCCTATTGCAAACTTTCACATTGAGCCTCACACTCCAAGCCAAATCAATACCAATTGTTCAGTGTTTGATCAAGAGGATTATCCAAGCACTGATGAAGCTAACACCAAGGTTAGAAGCATCCTAGATTTGACTCTTGATGAGTGGGCAAGCAAGGTGCAATTTTATCCTTATCAAGAAAAGAAGAATCGAGCTAGGAGTCTCTTGCATACATGAAGAAAATTAGCCTATTCCTAGCATCACCAAGCCAGACCACAAGGATGACAATGAGGTATGGCAGTTGTTCTTTGATGGATCAAGATGTAGGCAAGGTGCAGGAGGGGGAGCTATGCTTTTTTCACCTCAAGGAGTTAAGTATTATTCAACTTTTAGATTTCAATTTGCATGTTCTAATAACACTGCTGAATATGAAGCCTTGATACAAGGATTGCATTGGTCAATAAAGAGAGGAATAAAGAACTTGCAAGTTTTTGGTGATAGTGAGCTGATTGTCAACCAAGTTAAGGGGTAGCATGCTGCCAAGAATGATTTGCTCAAGTGCTACAAAAATAGGGTGTGGGACCTCATTGAAGATTTTGAGGGTTTTAGCATCAAATCCATCCCTAGAAAAGAGAACCAAGTTGTTGACAGGCTTGCAGCAGTTAGAGCAGCCTTTGATGTTGTTGAAAGCATTAAAAAGGAAAAAGTATATCCAAGCATTCATGTGATTATAAGGCCTTCAGTGCCAGACAATAATGTAAGTTGGCAAGTGTTTGAAAATGATCAACAAATCATCCATTTCTATAAGAAGAGGTTGAGTTCTCAGCTAAAAATTAGGAAAAGTTAGAACAGTAGTATGGTGATCAAGTGGTACAGCCAAGAACCAACAAACTACCAAAGGGACTTGTCACTTTGGAGTCCATTTTCAATCCTACTAATCATTTTAGGAAGGAGAAAGAAAACATCCAAGTCAAGGAAGAAGATTCAATGCCCATCCTGGTGGAAGAAGGCAAATCACTCCAAATTGGTAAAATTACAACTGAGCAAGAAAGGTATGAATTCATATAGCTTTGTCAAGAATTCCTTGATGTTTTTACTTGGAGCTATGAAGATTTGAAAGGTTTCAATCCCAAGTTAGCTCAAAACAATATTGAATTAGACCCAAGTGCTAAACCCATCAGGAAAAAACAAAGGCCAATCAATCCACACATGGAGCCTCTCATGAGAAAAGAATTGAATAAGTTGATAGAGTCAAGTATCATATTCCCTATCAAGCATTCTAGTTGGGTGGCCAACTTGGTTCTAGATAGAAAGAAGAGTGGAGAAATCAGATTATGTGTTGACTTCAAATATTTGAATAGAGCATCTCTCAAGGATCATTACCCACTTCCTTCCATGGAGTAGATCTTGCAAGTTGTTCTTTGGCTCACGAAAGGTTTTCATTGCTTGATGGCTATTCAGGGTATAATTAGATCATGGTGAAGGAGGAGGATCAGTTCAATATAGCCTTCACAACCAAATGGGGGACTTATGCATATAGAAAAATGCCATTTGGGCTGTCCAACATGGGGCTACATTCCAAAGGGAAATGGACATGGAATTTAAGGATTTGATTAACAACATGGTGCTGATATATCTTGATGATATCACTATCTTTTCAAAAAATGCAGCAGACTATCTCTTTCATTTAAGACAAGTATTCCAAAGGTGCAGAAGATTTGGGGTATCCTTGAATCCCAAAAAGTGTATTTTTCTAGCTCATGAAGGAAAGCTCCTTGGACACATTGTCTCTAAAGAAGGATTAGTAATTGATCCAGAAAGAGTTGAAGACATAAGAGCACTACCATTTCCAAGTCATAAGAAAGCCCTTCAAAGTTTCTTGGGAAGGATAAATTTTGTTTGGAGGTTTGTCCCAAATTTTGCAGCCCTAGTCAAGCCTATCACCAAGATGTTAAAGAAAAGCATAACTTTCAAATGGAAAGCAGAAGGAAAGGTAAGTTTTGAAGCAATCAAAGAGGCCATCTCACAAGCCATAACTCTCATTAACCCATATTTCTCCAAGGATTTCATCCTCTATGCATTTGGAGGTGATGATACTATTTTCAATTTTGAGTGCGCAGAACAAAGACAATGATGAGCAGCCAATTGCTTTCTTTAGCCAAAGCTGGAGGACTATGAGGTGAGATATTATTTCATTGAGAAGCATGTTCTTGTAGTAATTAGGAGCTTGAATAAATTTAACCATCTAGTTTCAAACAAGATTCAATTGTTGGTTTCTCATGGGAGTTAAAGACTTCCTCCTCAATAAAGACACGAATGAAAAGAGAGTAGGATGGATTACTTATGTCATGGAGTATGAAATTGAGATCAAAGTCACCAAGTTGGTAGAGGAAAAGGATTGTGTGAGCAGATGGTCTTGAACAAACAAAAGGAAGCATGCAATGAGAAAAGAGGATGTTTTGGCGTTACAAGACAACCATGAGCAAGGAAGAATTCAAGAAGAAAATGATGGTGTCCTCACTCCTTGTTGGACCCAAGACATAATGCACTTCCTACACACAAGCCTATGCCCTCCAGAGATGAACAAAACCAAAAGAAGACACTTTGATTGTAGGTTGTCCCATATGCTCTTGTTGATGGTGTTTTATTCAAAAGGGATGTGAATGGAGTGCTACTGAGATGCATTGGTACAAATCAGATTCATAGAGTGTTAGAAGAGTTCCATGGTGGATCAGTTGGTGGTCATTTTGCACCAAGAGTGATAGCTCTCAAGATCATGAGGGCTGGCTATTATTGGCCAAAGATTTTCAGTGATTGTTATGCATGGATCAAGAGGTGCAAGAATTGTGCATTCTTCACAGGTAAGGAGATACTAGCTTCCCTTCCATTGCATCCAATTTAAGTTGACCAGCCATTCATGCAATGGGGTTTGGATTTCATTGGAGTCATTAATCCAAATTCAAGCCAAGGACATAAGTGGATTCTAACAACAACAGATTACTTCACCAAGTGGACTAAGGTAGTAGCACTCAAGGAAGCAAATGAATCTAGCATCCTGGACTTCTATGAGGGAATAGCAACCAGATTTGGCATACCTGCTACAATAATATTAGATAATGCATTGGCATTCATTGGATCCAAGGTAACTGAATGGGCTGTCAAGAATGGGATCTACCTAAGCACCTCATCAAATTATTACCCTCAGGGTAATGGCCAAGCTGAGTCCACAAACAAGAACTTGTTAAGGATCATCAAGAGGACTCTTGATGAAAATTAGAGGTCTTGGCATACTAAATTGAAATCAGCCTTGTGGGCTGATAGGATAACTCCCAAGAGATCTATAGGTAATTCTCCATTCAAGCTTGTTTATGGAAGAGAGGTAATTTTTCCCATGTCACTTGAGTTGCGAACATTGGAACTCATGAAGCAGTTGGAGTTGTTGGAGTTTGGACCCATGGAGGTTAGGTATGTAGAATTGATGGAGCTCTAAGAAATCAGAAATCAAGCATCCCAAGCAATGGAAAAGGATCAAGCTTTGATCAAGAAGACCTTTGATAGAAAGGCCAAGGAAAATCTTTCCAAGTTGGGGATCTAGTATTAAAATGGGATGCAAAAAAATCAAAACCGGGAGGCATTCAAAATTTTATGCCATTTGGAGTGGCCCCTACATGGTCACAAAGTGTAAGGACAACAATGCCTTCCAATTGTCTTCATTGGATGGTGAAGAATTGCAGATTCTAGTAAATAATCCATCTGAAGCATTTCTACTGAAAGAAATTCTCCACCTTGTACATATTAGATTAGATTTTCATTCCTCCAAGTGCTTATGCACATTGTTTTGTTGTAGATTAGCTTTAATTTCCCTAAGTGCTTTGGCACAAGCTTGCTGTTCCAGGAAATGTGTTTTATAGGCCTTACTCCAATCAGATGGTGTTCTACCCTCCCCCTTCCTCCTTCCATTGTTCTAATAAGTTGGGGTACCAAGTAGAGAATTTGATGACTCCATGCCCAATGGATTGCTTTAGGCAACTGGTAACTTCATCCAATAGGCAGATGACCCCTTTGAGTCACCAAAATTGTTATCCAAAATGAACCCCTTGCTCATTTTATGGCTAACTCCCTTAATTATTTCCTCTCTTGTGCCTCAGTCATAATTTTTTTATCTTTTAGGCACTAAAAACCTTCTGGAAATGGAATCATTGGATAGAGCTCTTTCTCAACTTTCCAGAAAGGTAAAGTTTTCTTCCTAACTCCATGTATTTTTGAAGTTATGGCTCGGCAGAGTTTTTGTGGGAAATTTTTCCAAGACACCCCCCACCAATAAGAAGTCACCACGTCGGCATTGGAGCAAGGCGAGGGCGGAGAAATTTTTTTGGAAAATTTTCTAAGTGTTGGCAATGGAAAATTGGAAATTTTTCCCAAGAAAAGCCCGGGCCAATAAGAGGAGGCCACGTGTCCTCGGAAGGGCGGGGGCGAGAGCAAAACTCAAGATTTTTACCAAGTGTTTGGCAAGGTTTTAGAAGAAAATTTTTGGGCCCCAAGGCCCGCACCCAACCACATTATGTGCTAGGTGTCCTTAGGGAAAAGGAATGGTGAAGTGTGGAGGAAAACTCAAGATTTTTACCAAGTGTTTGGCAAAGGCGCTAAGGGGAGATTGTGGCCGTAATTCCGCGCAACAAATGAGATCATGCCACGTGTTCTTAGACTAGTGGAGCATTGGGGAGATTTGGAAATTTTCCCAAAGCAAACTCAAAGGAAAATGTCAAAGGGAAGGCCCGCCCCCCAAAACCCGAGCCAATCAAATCATGCCACGTGTCCACGTGGCGGAAAAAAACACTAGGAAAGCCTACTGAGGAAAATGACCATAAAGGCCCACATCCAATGAGATATTTCCATGTGTCTCATTCAGTCGGGAAAATGGTCAAAAGGGTGGAGAATTTGGGAGGAGAGGCCGCGGCGATGAATCGGATCATGCCACGTGTCTTCGAGGTCATCCCGGCGTGGAGAGAATTTATGGAAAATTTTCCAAAGGCCGAAAGCGATGAAAAATGAAGCGGTAGGGTCCACAAAAATTAAATCATGCCATGTGGCACCAGGAATGGGGGCATGGATATTTTGGGGAAATTTTCCCAAATGCAAAAAGTGGGAAAATTTTAAATTTTTGTCCCGCCAACCATTTTCGGCCCTGTTTTGCCCTAAATTTTCAAATGAGCATAACTTTCGATCTAGAGCTCGGTTTTTGGCGTTCTTTATATCAATGGAAATCTGGTGAAATTATCTACATGATTATGGGGTAAATTTTTTGTTTTGGTGGATTTTGGAGGGATAAAATTGGAAAAATCCTCTATCACTTGGAAATGAACAAAAATGACATTTCAACCACCATTTTTAATGCAGCATGGCTCGCATTCTCTCCCAGCATGGTCAAAAATGTCAAGGAATGGACTTTTAAGGATTCCCATGTTGTTTTATTACATTTTGGTTGGTGGTTGAAGCTTTTCTCACATTTTCCTACATTTCTCTCTCTTGAGCTCGAATGGGTATTGTAAAAAGCGATTTGGCTCATTTTGCGGGGGTTGGACATTTTATGTTTTTGCAAGCTCCCTTTTCACCTTAGAAAGTGATTTTGTGGAATACCAGACCTCTTTCAAGACTGCAACATATTTTCTACCTTTCTGTTGATGTAATGCATGTATTTTGATATTGGAAATGACAATGCAAGCTCTATGAATGAGTTTCAGTCCTCTTCTTGTGTTGTTTGATTCATCCATGATCTTTCATTACATTTTATCAGTTTGTGCATGATGTTTTGCTGCATTTCTATAATCTGTGTCAATTTGCAGAAGTAAAAAATTCTCACCACTCCTTTGGTGCATCACCTTATTAGCATTAGTTTTAATTCTTTTGCATTCTCTATCTCTGTCCCCTTGGAATTTATAGTAGGATTTTGAGTTTAAACCTCTGTAATTTTCAAGAAATACACCTAATCAGAGGAATTGAGGAACCAACCTCCAACCTGGAGATTCTTTTCCCATTTTTACAAGTCCCACACTTGGGAAAAAGATTCAATGTTGTGCAATCACACTAGATGTCCAAATGTCAAACTAGAAATCTGATGGAACATCCAGGGTGTCTTGCTTGATTTGCACTAATAGTCATGTCTTCACTATGCTCAATCCATGTCATGTCCCCAAGCTAGAGCCAACTATTTTTACCCTCAAAATCCCCCTCTTTTTAAAGTCAAATTCAAAAAATTTGAGCTCATGCCATCTAGAGGTGTTCAAGTAAAGTTGGAAGTCCGAAAAGATAAATAAATTCATGCTTCAAAGTTTTTAAACTCTCTAGTTTGCGATTTTGATAAATTTTATGTTTTCTTGTCTGACGCATGAAAATTTTATTGTTGTCCTCATTTGAATGAAATTTTCTATCTTTCTATGGCCATAGATCATCGAAACTTATATTTTTATATTCCTTGGTTCATGAAAGAAAATTGAAAATCGGGAGCAAGATGGTGGATTTTTTCTTCTTCTCTCGTATGTTTTACATAGTCGTGAATGATGGGAATTTTCTTCCCCATCAAATTTTAGCTCTGTTATCCATGGGTACGTGTACATATTTAATTGGAGGTGGGTTGGTTGAGTAATTTGTGGTTTTGATCCTTTTTGTAAAAAATGGCTAAAAGGCATAAAGTGACCGCACCTTGATCATCTTTGAGAGGAAAAAAGTCAAATGTTGAGCCCACATCAAAAGAGTCAAAGTGGGGAAGTGGATCCTTGGGGAGATTCGATAATTTGATCATTTTTTCTTTAAAGGGGCTTAAAGTTAAAAAGTGACTGCGCAACCCCACCAAGCACAAAGGAAAAATTCAAATCTTGAGCTCGTTATCAAAAGAGTCAAAGTAGGGAAGCGAGTCGGTGAAGAAATTTGTGTTTTTGAGCCTTTTTGTAAAAAGGTGTAAATTCATAAAGTGACCCAAAGCCACGATAAGGCTAAGAGGTAAAAATTCAAATGTTGAGCCCACATCAAAATAGTCAAAGCGGGAAATGGGATGGCAAAGTAATTTGTATTTTTGAGCCCACATTGAAAAAAGGTAAAATTATAAAAGTTTCTGCAATCTGTCTCCACTCAAGTGAGGAAACGTGTCAAGACCATATCAAAGGTTGGTGCATGGGCCAAAATGTCCCAAAATGCCAAATCTCTATAAAGTCACAAAATGCAAAAGGCATCCTCCATGCCTGCTCTAGTAAATTTATCCTATGTGGACAACTCGGTTCAAAGTTTCAAAGGCAAGATGAATAGTTCAAATTCAAAGTTACAAAATGAGTGTAATGGATGCATTACGAAAAGTCTGGTTTTTCTCACCATTGGCATTTTTTCGTGAATCAAGAATATGAACGGTCGTGAATGATTGAAAGGAAATTGTAAATTTTTTCTTGCTAACAAAGAAGAAGTTGTAATTATTTCTTGCAAGATATTTAATGGCTTCTTCACGCCATTGACAGGCTGAAAATTGATCTTGTAAACTCATGAGTGCATTGTATATAGAGAAAGAAAAGGAGATAGCCATTTTCCTCCAATTCCCTCCATTCTCAAATTTTTTTCCATTCCCACTTCATGTACAACTTATGTTTAACCATCAATACAAGAAGAAGGATTTTGTAGCCTCTTTGATGAGGATTTTAAAATCTTTGAGTTCACAATCTTATCTTGTCTTGTTGCCATTTGTGGAGTTGTTTCTTCTCATGAATGCATGTGTTGAAATTTCTAACTAGTGCATATAGGAATATGATTTTCTACCTACAACATTAGTTCTCCTACCTCTTTTCTCACTCCCTTTCCCACCTTTATAGAAAATTCCCCCCTTGTAGATAACTACAAGAATTTTCCACAAGTTCAGTGGAGTGCCCCTATTGGATCCCTAGTCAAAAGGACACCACAAAAATCCACATTTTCTCTTGCATACATATACGACAGGTGCACTTGTTAAGTAGAGGGAATTAGATTCCCAAAGCACCTGGAAAGGAATTCAAAAATTTGTCTACCCAAAAAATTTCCTTACCATCCATTTTGGCACCCACCTTGTGTAGGGGATTTAACAACATTTGCACTCGAATGCGACCACAAGGTCGAGAAAATTCAAGATTCAAAAAAGAGAAAAATTGAATGGCTATATGAGCCATATTGATTCAAATCATGACTATTCTAAGAAACCCTCCTATTTAAAGACCTAAATTGTTCTTCCACATCAAATAAGATGTTGCTTGATTTGAGGGAAGTTATCTAGCATAATAGACAAAGTTCCAATCACTACTTCATTGCCATGGGAGTTATGGATCTTGAAGAAGAATGTGCTACTGAATTGGAGAGGAAAAGACAAATTTTGGAACCATAAATAGTATAGATTTTCAAGTGGAGGATAGAAAATACATCTAGAAATAGAGACAAAGGGGACAAAATGATCCATTTTTTGAGGAACTTCAAAGGAGACAAGAGCTACTCGGAATCTAGAGGCCTCCTTTTCAAGAAACCATTCATGTTGGGAACCTAAGTGTTGCAAATCCTTTAGATGGTTAATTTCCATACATCAATGAGAAACTTGAAGATTTCACTGACGTAGAGAAAAAAGAAGAAGCTAGAGAAAGAGAAGAAAGAGCATAAGAGGAAATACGAGATCAACTCAAAGAAATTGAGAGACTTCAAGCCGAGGCAGACAAAAGAGCAGCAACAAAAGCCATAGCCTTAGCAAGGTAGGAAGATAGAAATAGAAATAGAATGGGGGATTATGGTTGTGAGTGTGAACATGATCATGAGGCTCATAGGCCTAATGTACCATGGGGAAGAAACACTGGTCCATTGGCTCTTGCTCAACCACTTCATGAGCTACTAAGAGGCTTGAGATAAAACTTCACAAAATTTAGAGGTGATGGTTCTAAACTCCCTGAAGAGCATGTAGCAACATTTATCACTGTTTACACCTTTGTGTTGGGAATTGAGGATGAAGATGTTTCAGTTTGACTCTTTGTGGAGTCACTTCAAGAGAAAGTTGTTGAATGGTTCTACATGCTACCCCTGAAGTCCATCACATGTTGGGGTGATATAAGAAGTGCATTCGAACATAGGTTTAAGAGCATAGAATATTGTTAGGATCTTTTGGTCCAATTGGTACAAATAAAGAAATAAACCTCCAATTCAATGAGGGACTTCATATCAAGATATGATAGAGTGATAAGAAGGATCCTTGAAGATGTGGTGTAGCTTGAAAATAATTTGAAGATGTTTTTCATCGGTGCTCGGCCATCGAACTAGGTTTCTTCCTTAGAAGAGCCCAACCAAGAAATTGAGGAAAGCCCAAGACTTTGCAATAGAAACTAATGATGATCTAATCCTTTCCATAAAGGTGAAAGGCCCCAATGGAAAGCAAAAGAGTCAGAATTCAAACTTTTTCACCATAGATCTAATGTTCTAAAAATGGCAAATGAATTGGTTTCCTTGAAGAAGCAGCTATCTCAGATCACAATGTGAAATGCTTCAAGGAAACCAAACCCTTTAGATAGGCCAAGGATTGCTCCACCTCCTCGTCAGCTTGCTCTTGAAGCACCACCAGTCAATTCCATCTATGACACCAAAGAGCTAGAGGAGGAAGTAGAAATTGATGAAACTAAAGAAGAAAATATGGAAGACTATGAAAACTATCTTGAGGTCAAAGAAGTTGATATGCACAATGGCCTAATTGAGTATGTTGATGATGAAGATGAGGATGATGAAGAAGCTCAAAGTTTCGATGTGTTTTTTCACTCGTGCATAATCCAGGAAAGGTGCTTCATCCTCAACGGTTTTCGTAAAGGATAAGAAGAATAAAGAAGATTCTCCTCCAAAGGTCACATAAAATAAAATCATCGATGACTGGGATCACCATTACCACCTTCTATGGAGTCATCCAAAGAAAAACTAGACTCACCGGTGTCGGTATCATGCTACTATGCCAAGTAAGTCATCTAATTATTCTTCCAACTCAAAAGTTGCTAAGAACAATTCTCCTTTAAATGTTGTTCCTTCAAAAACATATAAGGTTCAATCAAAAGCTACACTCTCACCCCCTTCCAAGCCAATTACTTCACCCAAAAGGAGAATTCAAAACCCAAAGTAGTAAAGCCTCTACCATGTAAATATTCCTCCATTTCCAAAGCCTCTTCCTCTCTCACCATAACCCCATTTGACTTTGTGGAACATGCAAACGAGAAAAAATTCTAGCTCTCAGAAATAGAATACCTACAAACACACCCTACCTAGTTTGATGGTTCATTAATATAGTTTTTTTGGTAACCCTGTATCCTTGAGTCCTAATTCTAAAGGCTTATTTCCCACACCATCCACACCACCTTCCCAAAACTTTCTAGCCCTCAGTGCCTCCAAAACTAATAGGGTTGAACCTTTCTACCTGTCACTCCTCATTAAAGGCTTCTAGCTAAATAATTGTATCATAGATTCTGGAGCCTCAGATAATGTGATGCCCATCAAAGTTACAAATTATCTAGGCCTCACCTTGACCTAGGTAAATGGCACTTGATATTAAATGGAATCCAAACAAGTTCCATTGGTAGGAAGAATCAAAGATGCACAGGTAGCACTAACTGATTTTCCAGACAAGAAGGTGCTCCTAACCATCGGTAAAGAGACATCCCAACATCCTTTGGTATGCTATTGAGTAGGAGTTTATACAGAGACATGGGTGGAGATATGAAAATGGATTGGTCATCAACAACTATCCCAGTAATAAGTGAGATGAAAAAGTTGCTACCAATAAGAAAGATGAAGTTCACGTGATGAATGTCCGATGATCCAAAAGTAAACATTCTCTTTCAAGATTATAGGCTAGTAAACCACTTCCTCACATCAAGAAAAGAGAACTTGCCACTTCTCATGGAGGAAGATGAAGATCAAATTGGACAAAGGAATTTGATGGTAGTCATTCTAGAGTGGGCTCAAGAGCTGATGTAGTATTGTACTCTCCCTCTAATGAGTTGTACCCATTTTCCTACAAGCTGCAATTTGATAATACAAATAACACTGCAGAGTATAAAGCACTACTCTTAGGCATGAGTGTAGAAGAGTACATGGGAATCAATAAATTGAGATGCTGAGGTGATGTAGAGGTTATAGTAAATTAGGTCCACCAACAATATCGGTGAAGAATCGGTGACTCGGCATTATAGAATCGAGTGTGGGGCTGCATTGAATCTTTTGATTCATTTTCCATTGAAGCTATTCCAAGGGAACAAAATTAAAAGGTTGATTCTCTTGTAGTGTCAGCTTTCCTAGTGACACCTCATCCTTCTTTTGGAAAAGACAAAGTGACCATTCAAATGGTATTCGGGCCTAGTGTGCCGACAATGCAAATCATTAGCAAGTCTTCAATGATAATAA
This sequence comes from Taxus wallichiana var. yunnanensis, assembly GCA_018340775.1. Taxonomy (NCBI): domain Eukaryota; kingdom Viridiplantae; phylum Streptophyta; class Pinopsida; order Cupressales; family Taxaceae; genus Taxus; species Taxus wallichiana. Next base: position 458,950,739 of record CM031238.1, on the reverse strand, counting down.
CCAAATTATATCCTTTTAGAGAAAATCTATAATTTAAATAAGCTCTTCTTGAAGGAGGTGAAAATCCACACCAAGAATCAGTCCCTAAAGAAGAGAAAGAAGGAATTGAAGGGATTGATGATGAGAGAGTGATCAAATTGAAAGAGAACAAAATTTCCAAAGGCCTAGTCCCTTTAGAAGACCTCTTTGAAAAACATGATAGATTCATTCAAGAGAAAGTAAAGCAATCTTCTCGGTGCCCAAATGATTTTGATAAATAAAAAATTGGTACCCCACAGAGCCAAGGATGGTCAATATTTGAAAATGTTGCTCGCTTTGAAGAAAAAGAAGGTTTGTTGCATTACTCAAGAAATACTCGGATGTCTTGTCCTACTCTTATGATGAACTCAAATCCTTCCAGCCAAAGGAAATTCATCACTCAATTCCTTTGAAGTAGGGTGTTAAGTACTTCAGGTAGAAACAAAGGTCTGTATAACCCAAAGATTTTGATACCATCAAGGAGGAGGAAATAAATATGCTTAATGCAAGGATCATATTTCCCATCCACCATTCAACATGGGTAGATAACATTGTGCAGTGCAGAAGAAGAATGGTGAAATAAGGATATGTGTAGATTTTCACAACTTGAACCAGGCATCCCCTTCTTATCATGGACCATATCCTGCAAGCAGATCACTAGATCTGAAATGATTTCATTACTTGATGGATTCTTAGGATATAATAAAATCAAAGCAAGAGAGGATGACTACACCAAGACAACCTTTACAACACCTTATGACACTTTTTCCTATAGCAGAATGCCTTTTGGCCTAATCAATGCAGGAGCTACATTCCAAAGGGTAATGGATTTGGCCTTCAAATATCTGAAGCATTGCATTGTCATATATCTTGATGATCTCACAATATTTTCAAAGAAGAGGGGAGATCATATCTATCACTTGGAATAGGTACTTGCAAGGTGTAGGAAACATAACATATCACTAAATCCAAAAAAGTGCATTTTTGGAGTCACAAAAGGCAAGTTATTGGGGCACATTGTGAAAAAACATGGAGCACACATTGATCCTAAGAGGATTATATCCATTCAAGCATTATCCCTACCCACAAGAAAGAAATGATTTCATTCATTCTTTGGAAAGGTGAACTTTCTTCGTTGTTTTGTGCCTGAGTTTGTTGAGTTGATGAAGCACATCACTTTCATGATGAAACCACAAGAAAACTTAAAATGGAACAATGAATGGAAGGAAACATTTGAAGAGATCAAGAAATCCATTTCCAAGTCCCCAACTCTTGTATCTCTAGATTTTAACAAAGAATTCATCATGTATTGTTATGCATCAGAACATACACTCTCTGTCGTTCTCATTCAGAAAAATGATGAAGGCATCGAAGCACCTATTACTTTCATGAGTTTTCATTTGAAAAATAATGAGATAAAATATAGATAATTAGAGAATCATGCCTATGCAAAGTGGTCAAGGTCAAAAACTTCAAGTTTTACATCCTCAATTCTCATACGGTGGTGCGGGTCCACGATAGTGCAATCAAGTCCATCTTGACACAACAAGATCTTCGAGCTAAAAGAGGAAATTATATTACAAAGAGTCAATAATATGACTTGTAGATTTGACCCTCCCATCCGGTGAGGGGAAATGGCTTATGCAAGTTTATTTCTCAAGACAAAATAGTCAAAGTTCAACATGGAAAAGAAAGCGTGTGCTTGCTCAACTTGTTCAAAAGAAAACCCACAGTTCTCTTTGTCACCATTAATGATGAGTGGTATGATAATATTGAAAATTACCTAACTTATGGAGAATACCCTCCCTATCTTGATTACAAGCAAAGGAGAACACTCAAAGTGAAGGTAACTTGTTATCTCATTTTTAGTGATTTTAGCTAAAATTGAGATAACCATAGATTTTTTTGAGAAAATCTCCTAAAAATTCTCTTTCAAGGAGATCTTCAGGTTTTTAGGTTTCCATCGCATGGAAACATGTCTTTTACCTGATTCATATCAATTGTCTTCCGAAACCTGAAACTTGATTACATTCCAGTGTATCAGGTTTTCGGAACTGAGGAGCATCGGAACATACCTTTCAAAAAGCATGCTTCATGTTTCTTGTTTCCTGAAACCGAAACCTAAACCTTTCCTTTGTATCAGGTTTTTGGAACTTGATAACATCCAAACATGTCTTTTGCATGCTTCATGTCAGTTGGTTCCCAAAACCTGATTTGATAAGAAAACCTTTGTATCAGGTTTTCAAATGTGCTAAGCATGATGACATGGCATTAATGTCGAGTTTTCGATAGTTGGCACACATGTTGGAGGAGGTGTAATAAATGCTAGGGCTTTATAAATAGGTCAATTTTACACTTTATTTTTACCTGGCATATTTTTTCTGTGTGGATTTTTCATACATGCTCCTTCGACTTTCAAACCGATGAACATCTTGATCAATTTTGTGATCCATTGAACATATTGATTGATTTCGTGATCCGTCTTTGACAATTTTTCAAATTTATTGAAGGTATTTTTCTCTTCTTAATACTTTGAGGTCTTTGTGATTGATTTTGAAGTGTTCATTTTGTGTTTTTCCTTCTTTTCTTTTTCTCTCCTCTAGGTTTAGGGTTTCGGGTTGTTTTCTTCATTTTCTATTGTATTCCGTGAAACCTCTTGTTTAAATTTCATCCTAGGTGTTTTCTTATTTTCCCCATGGATATACTCTTTAGATTGTTGAGAATAATCTAAAAAAACATAACTTACAAGCTTGGAGGGAATTTATTTGTTCGACATCCCGAAACCCAACGCCTTACGGGGTGTCTGACATCATTTGACTTCCACAGAGTGTTAGGTTTCTCCAAGTTTCTGACATCTTCCAACTTCCACGTGTGTCCGGTTTCACAGAGTGTTCAACATCACCTGAGTTCCACCTTTGTTTCAGGATTCACCAAGTGTTTGATAAAACCTAGTTTCGATATACACTGCAGTGCACCAGGTTTCACGAAGTGTCGCAGTCTCAAATTCTTGTTAGCATGGCGGGTCTATAGGGTTGCTCGTGAGCTTTCAAGCCCGATTCCTCAACCAGAAGTCATCTAAGCATTCTTCCTTCAGGAATTCTCATGTCGGATCCTAGACAATCTAAGGATAAGTCGACAACTCGGGAAAGATGAGGTATAAGTACCAGAAGATGGAGTCCCCTTCCTACATAGATTCTAATTACAATATCTGGGACACAGAGCTTGGTAATATAGACATGGAATACTTTTGGAACATAACCAAGGATTATTCAGAATCCCTAGATGAAGTAGATAAATAGCAGTAGCCTCCCTCTTGCAGTAGGATTCCTAATGTTTTCTCAATGCCCCGAGTTCATTCTCGCTCTGTGCTTTTAATTATGATTTAGATTCCCGCTCAGTGAGGAATCAAGCTAGAGAAATCATAGTAAATTTGGATGGGGGTTACTTTGATGACCTCTTAAGATTTCCCAACTTTGAAGAATATGTTGACGTAGATCTTAAGTTAGCACAAAAATCTGGGAAAAGATCAAGAAGACTACATCAAGCATTTGAATAAAAAGTTCTTGATCAAGGCCAAGCCAGTCATCTCTAGGTTTCCCAAGTTTTTCCCAGGAGTTATTTCATCCTTGAAATCAGTGATATTATCACCCTATTTGAGTCGAGTATTTGGACTCCCGAGTCAAGAGACTTCTAAGGGTGGATGTATCAATTCATGGTCATTATAATGAATAATAAACAAGGGACCGATTGGAGAAGTCTTATAAGTAATGAGATTTATTCCCGGATCAAGACACGGTCTTGTCTCATCGACAAGTTTTATATGTAGTCATATGTCACCATGTAGCAGCCGGCTCGAGAAATTATCCAGGATGGATGCGAAAGGAAATATGGCAACATAACACATATATCGAGTACTTCCCTTAGCTGATAATGAAGGGTTCGAGGATCAATTTATAACGATGAATGATACCTTCTTTTATGAAAATATCTACAGGATGAACCCCGATTTAAGGAAAAGAAGATTCTTTGACAAAGCATGGGGTGAAGTATTGAAATGGGGTTGTATCATCTTGCAATTCAAGAAGTTCACATACCTTCAGGTGTTTATGTACCCAGGTGATCCTTTCTGATTGCCTAGGATCCCAGGTGATAAGTTGATCCTAATGGATTTGGTTAGACAATTGTTGGGTTTTCACAAATTCCAATAGATTAATCACAAGGCTGCCATCTCCTTCCCTATTTCCATCGAAGGTACACATGCTCAACATGGTTAAAGCCAAGAATGTGTTGCACAAGATGCATGACAAGTTAAAAAGCACATGAAGTAGAGAGATGGGTTTGATTTCGAGGATTCCTTAATTCATATGGGAGCTTATATCTACATGTGCTTTGTGTAGAAGACATTTGGGTTGATCTTTGGGATGAATTTTCCATCCCAAAAAGGAAAATAATAGGTTAAAACTTGAAGAGATTCGGATGTTAGATTTATCGAAATCTTAGAAGGCACCATGCATAATGAAAGTGTCCTTGACACCTCGTATGATGGGTTGAATGAAGACCAATATGTATTCCCAGCCATTGATTGGTCCATTGCTAACAAATCTTCTATCACAAGAAGAACCACTCAAATTCTTGTGTGTACTAAGGCATGGCACATTTCTTGGGGAATGAGTTATAAAGAAGGGATTTTTTCAAAGCTAGCTACTTTGGAAGCGGGACCCTCAAAGGGAAAAAAGGAAAAGGATAAGAACCCTTCCAAGAGGCTAATAAAGGTTAAGGTTGTCAAAAAGGGAGAAGAGCAAGGGAACCCATTAGTGGCCACTCTCCTATAAATGATTGAGGTTCTTTATTCACCCCCACCACTAGAACTAGGAAATATTCCTTCAAGAGAAGAGGTTGGTCAACCTTTCATTCCCCTTTTGGTTAAAAGTTCATCAGAACTAAGTCTTCGTCTTATCTCTCAAGCTCTAATTTCCTAATCATTACCTCTCCGTATTCAACCACCTTTGCTTCAGGTTTCTTCACCAAGTTCCTCACCATGGCCAACATCTTCTCGGCCTCTCACCTCTTCCCACTATACCCAAGATAACCATGGATATGCCTCCTCCTCGCATCTTCGTAGAAACTAGAAATTGGTTACCCAATTTGGTGTCCCTCACATTCGTTTATCTTCTGTTTGGGGCACGTTCATATCACCATGGCCCCCTTGGGGTATTATTTAATTTGTGATTTAGACACCTATCCTAGGTTTAATTCACCCCATTATGTTTTACCCATGAGTAATTAAATATTAACTATTCAATTACACCTTTTTACATGTATCCTAACCACTTATCTACCCCATATCTATTTTATCCATATATCCCCCCTATTTCTCCTCCTCCCAAACCAAGCAATAGGATATTTCCTGTATTTGAGGTGACAGGATCACTCTCATCATTCTAGAAATCACTTGTTTTGGCCATTTTAGGAGTTCTGTTTCGATCGGCATCGACCAGGTACTCGGTCGATGCCAATTTTTCGAACGGCACCGATTTCATCTTGGTGGCGCGATTACAAATAGAGGCCCGAACTCGATTAAGTTAGACGATCGAGCAGTGAGATAGATAGTGAATTAGACAAGGAGAACGAGAGATTTTTGAGCATAAAGTCTGAGCATCATCTATCAAGTGAGAGTGAATCCTGTCCAAACCAATCCCTGAGAGGAGTACTGTTACTCTGCTCCTGCCATATCAACATCATGAGTCTTCATCAATCTCTTGGTGACTCTATTCTTACATCCACACACGGGTAGAGCCTTGGCGGTATCCTTACGAAACTTGCATATCCTGCGAAGATCGAAGATCTAGTCTCCACTGTTTGTTTCTCAATCTTCTTGCAAATTTTCCCAAGTCGACGCTGATTTATGTCAGTCGACACCGACCTTCATCAGTCGATACCAATTTGAACTAGTCGACGCTGATTTTCCTAATCGACGCCGATCAGCCTGCAGACAGGTAGAAGAACTTAGGTAACAGTAATCCAACATCATTTTTTTAAGTATTTCCTGTTTCCTGTTGCTTTCTATTTATTGTTTAGATTCTATTTATTACCTTTGATCAAAAAATCTAGTCTTTTACGTACATATTTTATCATGTATGCTTCTTTTCTTAATTGAAAACATGGGTGACATCCATTGAGGAGCTTATCGCTTCCACGGACCGCTTTCTGGCAGTCCACCCAAATATCTTTTAACGTGGTCTTTTTCTGTCAAGCATCTATGTCTTGCAGGTTTCTTGGATCTAATTTATAGGATTGCTTGTGTGCACCTGTCTTGTCTACATCGGCTTTCTTTTCCATCTACATTTTTGGATCTTGTCTATCAGGTATCGATTTTATTTGAGTTTTTCAAGGCTTTTGTGTTTAGTTTGGTACATTAACTTGGACAAGTAACAAGCATGAAATTCTTGATCTACATTCTGGCACACCCGGTGGGACCCAACCAAAGTCCCTTATTGGTAAGTTCATCTCTTTTCCATTTTTGAGCTTTGTTCTTTTTCTTCACTAATTTTTATCAGTTGTTCTTAAGCATTCCCTTCCATTGTTTCAGTCTTGCTGCTTTCATTTCTGAATTTGCAAAGTTAGATCCTTTTTTTTTTTACAAATCTCAATTCCAATTTCTATTTCTAAAAATTAGTAAATCTTTCATTTGATTTCAAGATTGCATATTCGATCTATCTCTTTATGCAAAATTGTTATTTCCTTGAAATTTTTCTAGTTCCCTAAATAGAAATTTTCATTTTGCTATTATCTGGATATATCTTTCTGGATTGGTTTGTATGTTTGCTTAACCTTTCTTACGGAGCACTTTGCTTGTTCATGGGATTGTTCGAAGGGAAGGGCTCAACAACGGGATTTTTGAAGTCCACACACCTTAGAGAGTTAAATCTACGAGGCATTTCTCTTTTACATTGTTTTCTCCTTTTTAGGAACTAAAAAAGAAGACTTTGTTTGTTTGTTTTCTATCACATTCAAACATTTCAATTTTGGTGCTTAAAAATATTTTAATTGCATTTTGGAAAGAATCTGTTTGACTTGTCTTCATCGAAATCAAAACTTCATTTTTAGTGCTTAAAAGGAACTCTTTCTTCATCATTTTGTTGTGTGTTTTCCATCTAGTTTTAATTAGGTTGGAAAATTTATCAAAATCGGTAGTGACACTATTTGATTTTCATTTTTCACCCTTGCACACAAAGCCAAAATCACTAGGTATAAAGCATTTAAACAATAATTCCTCCCTTGGCCTCACCTACTTGGAAGTGATATCCAAGAGGAAGAGCCTACAAGATACTAAGGGCCGTCTTATAAATTCACGAAGTTCGGTATATATTGGCAAAACACCCAACTCCTTATCGCGCAAAGTGTGTGAAGTGCGGGGTAGGCCCCTATATCAAGCAATGTACCATTTCTTTTCTTGAAGTTCCTTCAGGAATCCTCACCAAAAATTCCCAAAACATCCTTATTTTGGCTATCTCGAGTAGTTCCTATTATAAAAAGCCTTCCCTAACATTTTCTTTCTTAAAAGCATAAAAATTTAAAAGAGATAATCACCTACACTGCTTGAATTGTTTGTGCATTAGTTAGGTCAATCTTCTTTTTTTGCTATATTTCTGCTTGTTTATGATGGTCATCACTCGATTACAATCTAGAAGAATGGCTCAAATGACCCCTTCTTCCTCCGAGATCACCACTACTGTGGATGTTTCGGCACCCCCCAGATCTTCCTTGGGACCGTTGTTAGTTGGTTCCCCATCTTGGTCATATAATCCTTTCTATCAGCCTAAAGCAATCCCTTCACGTCCAGCTTCCCCCAGTCCTTCAGAAATATCATCTACTTCTGACATAGAGTATGTTCCTCGTGGGGACCCTAAATTTTAGGCACTCCTTGATCACAATCCAGTAGCCCTTATGGACTATCTAGTACATAAGTCTATTCAAATATCTGATCAGGGACCACCAATCCAACAAGTTTATGATTATCCCGTGAACCATCCTAGGATTTTGTAGAACAGTTGGCCTCATTTTTCTCACCTCGAACCACGAGAAGAGGGTGGCGCACCTGTACCTCCTTTTTCTCTTCCACCAACCATGACGACTAGTTCTCAAATAGTCTTGCCTATTCCGAGCGCCGCAGTTACCTCGGCTATCCCACAGCCTACTTCTGAGAAGTCTTTTGCCTTAGCTATAATGGGCTCATCTGTGCACTCATATATTGCTATTAATTCTTCTATACCGTCTATTATGTCTCAAGGTCAGTATCTCTTAGTGAATCAACCCCTTTCGCGGATCGGTTGGTTCCTTCTTCCCATCCTCCACCTCATCTTTCTTCCATTACTCTTGCGATAGTAACCTTTACCCATCCTCTAGCATTGGCCCCCTTAATAACCAATCCAGCAATCAAAAGCCTCATTCAGACTTTGTTCCCCAGCATGTCCAATCAAGTCAACACCCATGTTCCTCAATCCATTCCGATTCAATCAACAAGTGTAGGAGCCCATCAATCACAGGCTCTGTCTTTCATTCAACCACCTTTTTCTCAACCGCCCATCATCTCACAGCCTGTCTATACACAGGATCCTTCACAAAAATACCTCACCAAGCATCACCCAGAACACCTGGTTATTCCTCTTACCATCTTGTTAACCAACAGATGAATCCCCCGTTAACACCACAAAAAAATCCACCAATTGCTTCTTATATGGGACATACTAGCATACCTCCTCCTCAATCTGACGTGGTCCAAATTATTTTCAAAAAAATCATAGACCTGGAGGCATCCACCAAAGGGGCTCATCCCTCATACTCTTTTGAAGAAGTATGTAATGAACCGATTCATCCATCAGTGGCTTTTAAGCCTTATCCTCCCCAATGGGAACTTCCTAAATTTTCAAAATTTCATAGTCGGGAGGACCCTCAACAGCATCTATGAGCATTCAAACATGCTTGCTACCTTATAGTCTAGGATCAGGAGCTTATGCTCCATACTTTCCCTATGTCTCTCGTAGGACCTGCTTTAGACTGGTATAATAACATTCCCCAACATTCCTTGTTTTCTTTCTCTCAATTGGCCCAGATGTTTGTTGAAAAATTTTCGATAAATATCGCACATAAGATCTCAATTATAGATCTTTATAACATCTGTCAATTTGATGATGAGTCTATTGCAGACTTTGTCACTCATTGGAGAGGGATAATAAACCAATTGTATTTCTCCCTTCCTCAATCTCAATAGATCAAGTTATTTACTTGATCCTATGCTAATCATATTTCCTCTACCTTAAGGATCTAGACCTTTCACACATTCAAAGAAGCCTTTACGATGGCATGCAAACTTGAATCTTGTGCCATCGAACAAGGGAAGTTAAAACTGAAAGCTCTGAAATAGATTTACACAATAATCTTCTTCACACAAATATGTTCGATATATTATTTCTGTATTAATTACAATGTATGGAGTGCTATTAAATAGCCATCCAAATAGGAAAACCAACTTCCTATAAAGTAGGAAGTATAAACAATATAAAACCCGTATTAATATATTGTTATACATTTGTTATAACAATATATAAAACTAACCATATAAATATTTACCTATGATGTAAATACTAATTCCTAACATTCCCCCCCTTAGTGTTTACATGGTAGAAAAACATCCACACACTCAACTGCAGTATGCTCACCCCTGTGGCATGTCCAACTCTGTGACTCATGACCTTGATCCAAAAGAAAGGCTCTCTCCTTCCATGGTTTTAAACAGGATTACCACAAACCTTGAAGTGACAAGAACCTCATCAACTATCGACCTTGTGTGGTTTTCTGGATCCTCCCACAAACCCTTTCAAGATCCATGAACTGACTTACTCTGGTGCTACTGTTCACCACTATGCTTATACATCAGGGAATTATGTAGGAAACACAACATGCATATCTCAAAACTTCACAATAGAAGATATATTGAAAAAATTTCACATTACTTCCTATAAGAATCGTAATGTTCTTAATTGTAGTCTCTGTCATTGATCGCGCCACTCGATCTCGAAAAGCATAGAAAAGCGCCACCGCCACCTGGAAGCTTTCCTTGACTAAGCCGTTTGGGTGCGAGAATGGGAATGGAACATTGGTATGTATTCCCCCACAATGTGAAATTCCACTCAAATATATCTTGAGAAGAAAAATGCATCGAAGAACATACTCTGAATGGCTCTTGCTAGTTAGGTCTTACTTTGCACATGGTCACTAATGCTAGTGAATGTATTCTCCTAGTGACCATCTTCCAATGAAGTACGGTAGTCGAGAGGACCAAGTCGGTCGGAGGATCACCGAGTCATCTACACTCCAAGAAAATCTCTTTCCAACATCCATCAAATACCACACAAAATAGGAACACTTTGCAAATTGAAGCACACCGAGAAAATGGAAACCACACTTTGAAAATCTAATACTCACACTGCACACACTGTGCCACCAAATCATTCATGCGGCCCCATTGTTGGTGGTCGACAAGAGGTCACTATTCGACCTCCTTCCTCTGATGCCTCCTTCCTCCATTTGCATGCTGCTAACTCAGCCGGATATGTCTTTGAAGCTTATCAAGTTTCACATTGTACTTTATTTTGTCTCTTCCCGCAATGTGAAAGAAATTTTTTGGACGTCGGGTAACACCGAAAATGCGTCCGTGAGGCAAATTTTTATTTTATTTTTCAGACTTTTTACAATGACACTTTATACTCAAAACTACAATACGAATAATCCTAAGATCACCTATTTAACATTGACTACCTATATTCACCTAAACACAATATAACAATGTTGACAATACAACTTTTTGACTATGGACCCAAGAAGACTTGACATCAACTTTGATAATTGACTTGACGGACATACTTTTGATGATAAAACAAACATTGACTCTTTTGATAAAAATTTTGACTTTGACAAAAAATACTTATTATAAACAAAATTGACTCAATAACAAAAAAATACCTAGAGGAATATATTTACAAAACTGTAGGCCTGAGGGCTCAGGCACAGTAGTGGAAAATATGTCTTGCTTGCTGGATAGTCACAAGTCCAAGCCACAGGATGGCTCCCCAATAACTATGGCCACACTCCAAAAAGCATTCACAATATTAAAATATAATAATTACCAAACTGTTACTTAAACATATGATTGAAAAAAAAATCTATCCTGAGTGCCAGTGAGACGTGATAACAATGACCTGCAAACTTGTCTTGTCGCTGTTGAAGAATGCACACGGGTGACATCTATTAGAGCGAGTTGTGTAATATAGACACGTGGCTGACTACCATGCATTCCTCCTGAGCCATACGTGGATATGCACAAATGATGCGCTTTGATGTAGATCGCTGCCAACAATGCAGGTCGTAAAGAATAAAAAATAGTATGATATTTGCAGTGAGTTTGAGATCTCTTTAGCAAATGTCAGTATGATATTTTCCAGTGAGTAAAACTATATAAAACCTCCCAATCTTATACAGACAGTCCACACACTCTGCATGGCGAAGAAAATGGTAGATGCGTATATGGTATTTTGCACAAAAATTCAGTCGATTTAATCTTCCATGGTATTGTCGAAGATCAATACAAATCACCAATGATGATAGTGCGAGGATATGCCAACAATACAGATTGATCAAATCCATCAATGAACAGCAGGCTGGTTTGCATCCAAACGTGGAAGTGAATGGATTAAGCAAATAAAATTTCTATGCAGCAGATCTTTGTACTCCGTATGAACACTGTAGGATATGTCTGAGGTAATAGTCTCAGATCTGTGCTAAATCTCCAATGCTCTACTGAAGAAATCTAATTCATATGATGTCGAATTGATAATGGACAGGTCGACAAGATTCAAGATTGGTGCATGGACTGCACATGCCTAATTCTCAAACTCAACAAATCTGATGAAAGAAATCTCAGAAGCTGGGGGAAAATAGATATCAATCTATCATTGCCCCATTCAAAAGGAATTATCTCTCCATCTTAGGATGATCAGTAACTGCTCCGATACCAAATGAAAGCTCTGAAACAGATTTACACAATAATCTTCTTCAATATAATATTCTTCACACAAATATGTTCGATATATTATTTCTGTATCAATTACAATGTATGGAGTGCTATTAAATAGCCATCCAAATAGGAAAACCAACTTCCTATAAAGTAGGAAGTATAAACAATATACAACCCGTATTAATATATTGTTATACATTTGTTATAACAATATATATAAAACTAACCATATAAATATTTACCATGATGTAAATACTAATTCCTAACAAAAACTTCGTTCTAAAACTAAACCATATTTTTCTCGGTTTACAAAATCAAACCCTTCCACTTCTAAAGACAAGAATCAGGGATCCACCAATGCTATCGTATTAAAAACACCATGAGCTGATAACATTTCTAATCAAACACCATGGAAAGACTCTTCATCTTCTCGAAAAGGACCCTCGTCATCTTGATCTTTTACTTCGTTGGGAGAATCATATGCCTCTATCTTGGAAAAAATGTTGGAAGTTCACATGATCAAACTTCCCCCTATTAGAAATTTTGATGAAAGCCAAGAACATCCATTCTGGTATAGGGAAAATGACTTCTTTCATTATCATAGAACCAAAGGTCATGACATTGAACGATGTCAGACCTTCAAGAATCTTCTCCAGAAATTCATTGATAAAGGCGAGCTCATTTTGGATAACCCAAATGCTCTCCTAAATCAGGCACTTGACATGTTTAAACAACCTTTTCCCAATCATTCCCGAACCATGATGCTTCAGGGTCTCAAAAACCAAACACTCATACTATCAACTTCATTTCTACTGAAGAATATTCTTCTAAACCTGAGCCATCTGTGAACACATCGATAGAATCAGAGCCTCCTCGCTACGCTAATCGCTGGGATTCTGCCATCCTCAGACAACCCATCTTTGAGTATTCCCACATTGTTAGAGACAGATTCACCTCCCTCTGCCTCTTTATCTAATCTTCCATCCCTACCGAGACAGTGTCATCCTCATCTGTCTCATCGTCGGACATTCTTTTGATGCTCGAGACATTTACATCCCTTCGAGTTTCCACTACATCTACATCTACTTCTGTTTCTCCCATTTTCACTGTAACTATGCCATTGGTAAACATACCTATAGTTGTACCAACTTCGATGGAAGCATCTTCGATTTTAACTCTTCCCATCTCCTTTCCCACAGTAGTTACACCCACAATTACTATACCAGAAGTATCTCCCTCACAAGGAACTGCTTCTTCATCATCCACTTCTTCCGTCATTGATACTATTTTTCCTATTAAAGGGAAATATAAAGAAATAGTAATGAGACCTACATGCTCGGTTCCTGAACTTAAACTGAGACAACTAAGATCTAATGATACATCATCCGTATCTCCCCATTTTCTTCCCCCAAAAAGGTTACAGTCACCTTATGTGGTTGAAGTTGTCACTATCCCTGAAAAAGGAAAACCCATATTTCGAACCATCAAGAATCTTGGTGCTTTCCCTCAAAAATTCCTCTCTATGCCTCATAAAATATTTGAGTTATCCACTGATAAGGCATCTTCTTCTACAACACCATCAAAACCATCACCTTCTTCACTAGCACCTTGTAAAGTGGATTTACCTATTAGAAAGGTGTCATCTCTTTTATCAGGATCATTGTCTTTGTCCCCAAAAGACAGGGCACCTATTGTTCCTCGATCAGACATACTTTGGGAGCTTCTCCCTCATCTAAGTTGGCATTATCTAAATCATCATCTGTTTCGATCAAGCAGCCTTCTTTATTGAAAACCACAACACTTGTTACATCTTCATCATCTTCCAAATCTATCCTAGGAGCTCCTCCACCACCAAAATCAATCCAGTATCACTCACTTCCATCTCAAGTGCCCAAGGCTGCTCCTCCCGATGTCGAAAAAGTAAGACGATCCCTAAAAATATTGTTAAACTAGACATGTAGGTTCTTTTACCTTGGCAATCTGTTGAGGTAAAAGAGGCACCTTCATCATCTTTGTCCTCATATTTGTCTACCGGATTCTATACTGAAATTATTTGTCAACTTATCCAAGCTTCATCCATATCCCTTCCCCCAATCAAACCCTATAATCCTAAAGGAGTAAAACCTTCCTGGTTCAACTCTAATTTGATTTGTGCTTACCATCGCACTCCGGGTCATGACACCGAGGGATGTAAAGCTCTTCAATCTATCATTAATAACCTCTTAGAAGAAAGTGATCTTCTTTTGCAAGAGGAGGAGGAACAAGTATCTAATGTTGTCTTGAATTCATCTGAGCCTCAACAGTCCATTCAGACCTCTAGTTTTGTTAATTCCACTATGGATGATCTTCCACCTTCTCAAATCGACACAATTCATATCACCACTAGAACCCGACAATATGACAATCCATCATCATCCACAACATCTCGACCACGGGTTGTCATTTCTATAGCCCCCGAAGGAGCTCTTCCTTCCTCATCAACCTCGAGACCTCGGGTCTCTATTCATGCTTGACCTTGGGCTCAAATTCCCGTGTTAGTTGAGGAGAGTGTTATGAAACAACTCACCCATGCTCCGGTCAAAATGTCTCTTTTTGACCTCATTCAATCTTCTCTCGCAACATCGTAGGCTCTAATTGATAATTTGTGTTACATCGCTGTGAATTCAGATGAGCCCCAACCTTTCGAGATGGTTGTTGGATTGAATAGACCATCAACTGCCATTTCTTTTGAGGATTCTAAAATACCTCCCCTTTCTGCCAAGGATTTAGAGGCTCCTCTTTTTATCACGGTTCAAATCAACAACACTACATTAAAATGCACTATGATCGATACAGTGGTGCTGCACTCAACGTCATTTCTTCCCACACATTTGAACAACTTAAATTACCTAAGAATGTAGTGTCACCACCACCTTTCACCCTTCGATCATTTAACGATCAGCTGGCAGTTACTTTAGGAACTGTGGTCTTACCCATTCGGGTAGGTAAAAAATTGCTTCACGAGCTCTTTTACATTGTTGAGGGAAAATTCCACTACAATATGATCCTAGGATGCTCCTGGATTCGTACAATGCATTATGTCCCATCAACCCTCCATCGATGCTTAAAATATCAATATGAGGGCAAAATCTATACTCATCCAGGAGATCCTTTTCCTTCTACACAATGCGACATGACCATAGGGTCTGCCCCTCTAAAGAAGGATGCTTGTTCTCATGGCAAGGCATCATCCTCTTCCTTACCTGCAACTAAATTACTAAATTTCCAAAATTTGGAAGAGACATTGCAACGTTTCTCGCTAGGAGAACTTCCTCTCCTTTCTTTTGACGCCCATCTCAAGCCTAATGAGTATGGTAGACTAGACAAACAACCGGAATATCAGCCAGGTCTTGGTCACATCGTCACCATTGGTCTACCCAATCAATAGAATAACTTCATTTACGGTGGTCTTGATACACCTCACTATAGCCCAGATTTTCCCTCTAGGACCAAACCCTATTCAGCAGAGTTTTATTGTCTATAGAATCCCATGTTTGCCAAAAATTATTTATATCGATGCGTGTGGAAGGGCTCTGGCCTGGGAAAATATGAACAAGGTGTGCATGACCCCACATCCATTCCAAATCTTAAACCACATCAAAAATTTGGTTTAGGATTTAAACCCCTCTTATAGGACACCATCACCATTCTCGATGATCCTCTTTTCATTGAGGAACCATCTTCTCCCATTAGGTCGAAACATCATTTGATGAGGATGATGCCATTTCCATTCTGTCTAACTTTTTTTAATCAATACCATTTCCTTAGGACCACTGACCTACAAAACTAATGAAAAATCCACTTCCATACTGTTAATCTTCCTTGAAATAGTTAGAGACGATTCTCCCACTATCAACACTATCCACTGTGTAGATGATGACTCTATTCTCACCTATCTAGGGGTAGAGGATTCTTATCTTCCTAAAACCATCCCTTCTGACACGTTTACGCTTCTCAATGAAGCCACTGTCGATCTTAATATAGGGACTTCTAAATACCCTCGCATCATTAAGGTCGGCCAATCTCTTAATCCACAGGAGTTAGGAGACTTCACCACTTTTCTTGCCAACCATTGTCAATATTTTTCTTGTTCATATGAGGATATGCCAGGACTCGATCCCAATATTTTGGTTCATAATATCATTACTCTTCTTGACATCAAACCGGTTAAACAAAAATTGCGTAAAATGCACCCTTGAGTAGCCCTTCTTGTTAAAGAAGAGTTGCAGCGCTTGCTTTCACTAACTTCATCCAACCCATCAATTATCCACAATGGGTTTCAAACGTAGTACCAGTAACCAAAGCTACTGGGAAAATTTGAATTTGTACCGACTTCCGGGATCTTAATCTTGCTTGTCCAAAAGATGATTTTCCTCTACCTAATATCGACCAACTAGTGGATTTAACTACGGGTCACGAGATGCTTTCTCTTATGGATGGTTTCTGGGTATAATCAAATTCTCATCACACCAGAGGACCAACATAAGACTTCCTTCATAACTCCTTGGGGGAATTTTTGTTATCGTGTCATGCCTTTCGGTCTTAAGAATGTAGGAGCAACCTATCAACAAGCAATGACCTACATCTTCCACGATCTCTTACACAAAACTATGGAAGATTATGTCAATGATATCCTTGGTAAATCAAAATGCCATCAGGATCATCTTTTCATTCTTGCACCTCTCTTTGAGAGGCTTATTCACTTTTGTCTTCGCCTAAATCCATCTAAGTGTGTGTTTGGCGTTCTCACTGGTAAACTCTTAGGCTTTATCATTTCTATTAGGGGTATTGAAGTAGACCCCGCAAAAATAAAAGATATCCTTGAGATGCCTCCCCCTTATAACTTAGAGAAAATCCACAGTCTTGAGGACACCTTTAATCAGTGCATCGTTTTATCTCGCAACTGTCGGACCGTTGTCAACCTTTCCATCACCTCCTCCGTAAGAATGTTCATTTTGAATGGGATGAGCATTGCCAAAAAGCCTTTGATGATCTCAAAGCTTATCTTATTTCTCCACCTGTGCTTACACCTCCACGTGAGGGGGAGCCATTATGTATTTATATCTTTGTGGTGACCATGCTCTGAGAGCCATGATCTCGCATCGGGACGCTTGTGGTAAAGAACAAGCCGTCTATTACATCAGTCGTACTCTCCATGAGTATGAAACATGCTATTCGAAGCTGAAAAGTTGTGTTGTGCTCTCTTCTTTGCAACTTCTAAGCTTCATCACTACCTCCTCAATCATAAAACTTACATTGTCACAAGTGTCAATCCACTCAAGACAATGCATGCGAAGCCTTATCACAATGATCGTATCACTCGTTGGCTCATGCTTATGACAAAATTTGATCTCGAATTTATCCCGCAAAAATCTATCAAGGGTCAGGTCATTACAGATCAATTAGCTGATGCTCCTCTTCCAGACACTCAGGACTCTCTCGCTCAATTCCCCGATGAGTATATCCAACAAATTGATTTCGGTCTTTCTCCGCTTAAAGTAAAACTCTTCTTTGATGGATCTAAATGCCAGCAAGGGGGGGTGCAGGTTTCGTTATGATTCCTCCCTGGGGTACACCTATCCCAGTTGCACACAAACTTAACTTTGAGTGTACCAATAATATGGCTGAATATGAAGCTCTTGTTTTAGGTCTTCAAAATGCCATTAATCTTGGTGCCCGCCATATCGACATCTTTGGTGACTCTGAACTCATCGTTAATCAAGTCACTAGTGTCTATCAATGAAAGAATGATATCCTTCAAAAATATCACGATATCGTTCTCTTTCAACTTCAATCCTTTGATAAATTCACTATCCAAGCTATTCCTCACATTGCAAATTGATTCGCAGATACGATGGCTTCTTTAGCCTCACTTATTCCACCTTTTACCGAAGACTCGCGACTTTATGTGGTTGTGCAATGATTAGACCAACCATCTCATCTCAGGCAACTGACTTCAATCAATGCCATTACAACCAATACACAAGACGAGTGGTATCAACACATTGTTGATTATCTATCCCATTTAGTGCTTCCTCCAGATCTTACTTCCAATGGTAGAAGATCTTTTATCCTACACGCTAATCACTATACTATTCTAGGTGGAATCCTCTACAAACATGGTTTTGATGGTATTTTGCTTCGGTGCCTCAAAACCCCTGAATCATCTAAGGCTATCCAGGAGGTCCATGACGGTATCTGTGGTGGACATTTTAGTGGTTTGATTGTAGCTAAACACATCTTACACTTAGGCTATTATTGGCCTTCTCTTAATCGAGATTGTTGTGAATACACTAAGAAATGTGTCAAATGCCAACAACATTCCAATCTTATGCATATCCCTAGTCAAGCTTTACAACCTGCGACAGATTTGTGGCCTTTTTCACAATGGGGTCTTGATCTCATCAGTCTTATCAATCCCCGCTCTTCATAGCGTCATCATTCTATCATTACTGCCATAGAATACTTTACTAAGTGGGTGGAAGCTATTCCCCTTTCCTCAACAAAAGCTAAACCAATTGTTGATTTTGTTTATCAACACATCATTTGTCGCTTTGGTATTCCACACAAACTCATCACAGAAAATGGTAAATATTTCAAAAATGTCGATTTACAGAATCTCTGTGACGCTTTCAATATCAAACTCATCTTTTCTTCTCCATACTATCCTCAAGCTAACGGCCAGGCCGAGGCTTCCAATAAAACTTTGCGTAACATCCTCGCAAAGGTAACTAGTCGAGCTGGTAGGGATTGGCATTTACATATCCCTTTTTCTCTCTGGGCTTATCGGACTAGCATTCGTACCCCTACTGGTGCTACTCCCTTCTCTCTAGTCTATGGGTCTGAGGTTGTTCTTCCTTTGGAAGTCCAGATCCCATCTCTTCGTGTTTCTCTCAGAGAATTTGTCTCTGATGAGGATTATCGTCAAGAGCGTCTAGTGCAGCTTGAGTTGTTAGATGAGCGGCGTCTCAATGCTCTTGAACATCATCAAGTCTATCTTGAGTGTGTCAAACATGCTTACAACAAACACTTGCAGCACCGTGACTTCAAAGTTGGTGATCTTGTTCTTAAAGAAAACCAAAATGTCACTACATTAGAATGGAGTCAGCGTGGTAAGTTTGCTCCTAACTGGATGGGTCCATATGTGGTTACTCATAAATATGGATCTGGAGCTTACTGTCTATCTTCCATGGATGGTGTACCTAAAATGGAACCTATTAATGCCTTGCATCTAAGGCCCTTCTACTGTTAAAATCTATCTTACATGTTCTTAGTCGCAAAACAGATCTTTCATCCATCTATAACTAGTCATACCTTTTTGTAGTGATTTAAAACTATGTGGTTCTCCGCGTTATGTATTTTTCTACCTTAAAATATGAGTACCGTGGCTCTACTCATGGCATTTTTCTTATGGATATGTTCCTCCTCATGGTAGGAACACCTTAATCACTTCTTCATTTGTCCCAAGTGTCTATCTTAATCAAATCTACTTAGGGCATGAGTACACGTTTGTATATGTTTTCTTTCCCTCTATCTGATCTATCTGGTCTAAACTCAGCTTCCTCCCAACAATGAAAAAAAAAGGGAAGAAGAAGAAGATGCTATCCAAAATTCCTAAAAGATAGACTGATCCCTTGAAGGACAACTATCCATGCATTATTAAGCAAATCAAAAGATATAGACCATACCCTTGAAGGATGGCTATCATTAAATTCAAGCTACAGACCGTTCCCTTGAAGGACGGTTGTTTCTCTCATGGAATTCCCAAGGCTTCTCACATTGATCAGCATTTTCAGTAACAGACTTTATCTTCGGCCAGTTTGTTCACTTTTTAGCATCACTGAAAGACTTCCCGTATCGATCAGTCTTTCCACATCTAGCAAACTTCCCGCCTTGATCAGTTTGCTTTTCTGTCAAAACAAACATCATGAAGCTGAGATATAAGACCTTTTTCGATCATATGGAGAACCCTATTTTCCCAATATGAGTGTGTATTCTATCCTTTGTAAATTTCGACAAGATACATACTTACTTCTCCTTCCATTTACCTTCTAGATCTGGTTTGCGACTAGCTAGTGTCAGGTTTATTTTAACCTCATATATGGCCTTGTATGCATGGTCTGTTAGTTTCCTATCAAAAGTCTCTATTTATGGTCAGTTAGGGGCCTAGCTTATCATTATTTTTCTTTTCTAGGTGTGTTTTCTTTATTTCCCTTTATCATTTCTTATTCATCCAGTTAAATTGACATTTAACATGTTAATTTAGTCAACATATATCATCTATATAATTTCATCTTATATAAAGAAAATATATCATAGCATGTATTATCAACACATGTGAGTCTATCTATCTATTTTTCATCAAAATTCAATTAAAACATCTTAAATATATCAAATCTATCAATCACATCTATCCATCTATCATCTAAAAACATGTTCATCCAAGTTACCCTACATCTGCCTATATCTATTTCTCATCAAAATTAAATCCACATATCAATCACATCACATCAACATCACGTCTATCTATTCTAGGAATATCAGATCACACCTATTTATCATCTATCAGCATATGTCTATATCCATCGCAATTACATTACATCTATCCATGTCTATCAAAATTAAAAGCATAAGTACAATCATTTGACAAAGAAAATGATGAATATCTATATACATACATGAGTATCTGTACAAAGAATGGGTGGCTTTCAATCAAGCCATCTATATCATACATCAAAAATGCCTTCGAATCGAGGCTACATCAATACATCGATACAAAAATATATCTCAATCTCTAAATCGTAAAGTCCGATAGGTGGAAGACACTATCTCCTCCACCCTCCTCTGGACCAGGCTGTCTCTCTCCTGGCCACCACCTATCAAACTCAAAGCGCCTGCTATTGGGGGCCTACCTCCACCTCGCCCTCTCCCGGTGCTCCCTCCCTCTGACGCACCACTAGCTGTGGCTATCGCAGATCTCCTCCTCACACCGTAACGAGGCACCTCAGGGGCATGCTGTGCTAGAGCATCCTCATAGTATCTCACCTCAGCGAGGAGAGACTGATATGTACTCAAGCTCACTGTACTAGGTGCTCGTAGTGTCACTTGTTGGTGCTACTGGTGCTGCTGGTGGTGGCCCTCCTATGGTCATACCCTGTGTCCCAGACTCTGATGTGGTACCTGTATCACCATATTTGGCCCTGAGGGCCTCCCTATGTCGATGATAGCGATCCTCTGTTTGGATCACTTTGTATCTCACTCTGCAAGCTGTGTCCTCTCTCAATATCGGGCATCCCTCTCCTCTATCAAAGCTCTGATCTCCTCTAGGGAAACCTGATGTGTCTGCGTCAGTGTATAATGCTCTCCCTCCAGCCTCTCCAGCGCTGTGGCTATATCCTCCTCATCGGCATCTATGGATGCTGGCAAGTGTCATGGAAGCTCTGTCGAGTACCATGCCACATAGCTGTCATCCACTCCAGCATCATCATCACTATTTATAGAAGGTTGGGCCTCCCTCAATGGATCTACTAGGATCAAAATCGGAAAATCTGTCTCTCTGTTGTCTCATCTATATGGACTATAGGTGGTCGGCACTGTCTGCACTAGGCCAAACTGTCTCAATACCCATATAAACGGGACTCACTCCCACATATCAGGCCTATGGCCCCTAACCACCCTGCTCCGTCTCAACCCCACCAGGTGAGCATCCTGACCAGCCCATGTCGGAAATACCTCGATATGGTCTCCAAATGACCTACTCTGGTGTCAGCGTCCTGAAGCGCTCGACATACCAATCTGTGGATCTCCCTATATCTCCCGGGGCCATGTCGGCCTGCCATCGCCAAAATCCATAATCAATGGCCCCCACTGCCTTGGCATCCATGGAAGCCCGGATGGCCTGATCACTGCTATGTGCTCATATGCCCAGCAATGGAGCACAAAACTAACATCAATCCCTATCCTCCTGCTAGTGGTATACATCCATAGCTCATAATATATCTGAGCTATCAGGGCGTCAGCAAATGCGAACACCTGTCTAAACTGCAGGATATCACAAACACAATCTAGCAGTAATAATAAGAATCTCCCACCTCCTGAATCTACTAGAAAACGTAGGAGATCGCCATTTGAATCAATACTATACGTCTGCTCCTAACATCATCCTATCTGTACTATGAGGCTATCCTCACTACCCCAGAAACTATCTCTGACTCATCTGCCCTGTCCCCATATAACCATCCTAGGGCCCTCTGCTGCTGCTCTCATGGCATGATCTCAATAGGGTCCCCGGTGATTGGCAACCTCAGGATCCTATATATATCCTCGTGGGTGATAGTCATCTCACCCGTCCTGAACCAAAATGTGCAAGTCTGGCTATCCCATCGCCGTACTAGTGCTCGCATCAGCTCTACATCTCGCGGTACTCATCGGTAGTACCAAAATCCCCCGAGCCCAGCAAACTCTAGGTGGCGCCAATCTGCATCAGTCACATCAGGGAGAATGGTCTCCAGAAGCTCGGGGATAGCATCCCACATGTGTAACACCTCTCGTGCCTACATCCATGACATTAAGAACAATGTTAGCTTCCCATTTATCCAAATCAGAACATCAAAAACATATATTCTATCATCTTATCAGGATAATGGTAAAATCGGTGTCGATTTAACTAAATCGGCGTCGATTGAACCTAGTCGACATCGATTTAAAGTAATCAACGACTATCTAATATAATCGGTGTCAATTTACATAATCGGCGTCAATTTACTAAATCGATGCCGACTGGGAGGACGAGTGTCAAAAACACTTACTCCCCATTTATGCCTTTTTTCTCTAAAAATTGAGAACCTAGTATGCTATTTTACGACAAAATTATACAAGAAAGTTTGGCTAGGTTCACTTACCCTAGTTGTGTCTTCTTCCTCTTCTGACTGCTTCTAGAAGCTTCCATGGTGCTCAAATCCAATTTTTGACTCTCTCTGAATCAATCGTCATGGTCTAAATAAATCGTTCACGTTTTCCATTCGCATATTTATATGCGCTTGGTATGGTCGGCACCGATTTTTTTGGTCGACGCCGATTTTTATGGTCGGTGCCGATTAGTCTAGATCACCACCGATTTGCACCTATTGTTGCCAATCGGTTGCACTGTAGCTTTTGCCATCTCCTAAAGTCTTCTTGCCATAGTGTTGATGCTTGGCTTATTTATCTGGTCATTATTGTGCCCTGAATGTTGCCTTTTGGCACATACTTTCAATATTATCGTCCATTTCAAGCTTGTCCCCTGTACATGGGGTACTCACATTTTTGGCAGCTTAGAGTTCACGGGTCTGTAGGCACTCACGTCATCTGCTTCACAGACCGTTCGGTTGTCCCTACCAATGTATCTCTCTTTAGGTGCTAACTATTTTGCAGCCCTCCTTACACTCATGGGTCTGTAGGTACTAACGTCGTCTCCTACGGAGACCATCTAGATTTCCCTACCAATGTGAGTTCCTTAGGTTGCTGCCTTAATGATTATTCTTGTGCATCATTAATGATCAGATCTACTCCAGACATCTAGCTGGGGCATCCTGTGTTTTCATCTACCTTTTTCAAACTTGGGATCATTTGTTCTATCACCCATCCCATCCCTAGTTTGAGGGGGATCACATCATCACTTTTTCCTCCTTTCTTCTACCTCCTTGTTTTTGTCTTGCAACTTTGCTTATCGCAAGTTACTCGACAAAAAGGGGAAAAATGTAGACACCGAAAATTGGTTACCCAATTTGGTGTCCCTCACATTCATTTATCTTCTTAGGTAACCTGGGGCACATTCATATCACCATGGCCCCCTTGGGGTATTATTCAATTTGTGATTTAAACACCTATCCTAGGTTTAATTCACCCCATTATGTTTTACCCATGAGTAATTAAATATTAACTATTCAATTACACCTTTTTACATGTATCCTAACCACTTATCTACCCCATATCTATTCTATCCATATATCCCCCCTATTTCTCCTCCTCCCAAACTGAGCAGTGGGATATTTCCC
Organism: Taxus wallichiana var. yunnanensis; assembly: GCA_018340775.1. NCBI lineage: Eukaryota > Viridiplantae > Streptophyta > Pinopsida > Cupressales > Taxaceae > Taxus > Taxus wallichiana. Next base: position 458,926,574 of record CM031238.1, on the reverse strand, counting down.
ATATTTGAGGTGACAGGATCACTCTCATCATTCCAGAAATCACTCCTTTTGGCCATTTCGGGAGTCTGTTCCCTGATCGGCGCCGACCGGTACTCGGTCGACACCGATTTTTCAGAATGGCGCGATTTCATCTTGGTTGGCACCGATTACAAATAGAGGCCCAGAACTCAGTTCTGGTTAGACAGTCAGATGGTGAGATAGACAGTGAATTAGACAAGGAGAATGAGAGATTTTTGAGCATCAAGTCTGAGCATCATCTATCAAGTGAGAGTGAATCCTGTCCAAACCAATCCCTAAGAGGAGTATCATTACTCTACTCCTACCATATCAACATCGTGAGTCTTCATCCATCTCTTGGTGACTTTGTTCTTGCATCCAGCACAGGTAGAGCCTTGGTAGTATCCTTACGACACTTGCAGATCCTGCGAAGATTGATGATCTAGTCTCCACATATCATTTCTCAATCTTCCTAAAAAATTTCCCAAGTTGACGCTGATTTATGTCAGTCGACGCTGACCTTCATCATTTGACGCCGATTTGAACTAGTCGACGTTGATTTTCCTAATCGACGCCCATTAGCCTGCAGACAGGTAGAAGAACTCAAGTAACAGTAATCTAGCATCATTTTTGTAAGTATTTCCTATTTCCTGTTGCTTTCTATCTCAACATTTTAGATTTCTGTTTATTACCTTTGATCAGAAAATCTATTCTTTTACGTACATCTTTTATCATGTATGCTTCTTTCCTTAATTGAAAACATGGTGACATCCGCTAAGGAGCTTATCGCTTTGGACCTACTTTATGGGAAGTCCACCCAAATATCTTTTAACGTGGTCTTTTTCTATCAAGCATTTGTGTCTCGCAGGTTTCTTGGATCTACTTTGCAGGATTGCTTGTGTGTGCCCATCTTGTCTACATCGGCTTTCTTTTCCGTCTACATTTCCGGATCTTGTCTATCAGGTATCAATTTTATTTGAGTTTTTCAAGGCTTTTGTGTTTAGTTTGGTACATTAACTTGGACAGGTAACAAGTGTGAAATTATTGATCTACATCTTCATTCCCCGAGTTCATTTCATCGGACACTACACTCACAAAGTGACCACCTCTCCACAAGAAAACCTTACTCCACCCGAAGATGTGACCATAACACCTACGATGGGAGAAATTTCTTCCCGGTATGCCTCAATGGTTAATAAATCAAACTCCAAGGAAGAGGAAGGTGGTATTTCGCTACCAACATTTGATTTAAGTTCCCTCAAGGTCACTCCTACCAAGTCGCAAGAAACCAAAAATAGTTTCAAGGATTTTAGTGGATGCCTTAGGGCATAAGTTTGTGGAAATTGCCACTCCCGCGATCGACAAAAACAAGGATGATATAATGGTCACCGATTATCAAATCACAAGGGTTGATATAGGAAAAGTGATAATGGAGGGATCACAATAGGATGCATAAGATGCCATGAATGTTTTGTGCCGGAAAAGTGAAGGAAACAAAAGCAAATAGAGATGAACTAAAAGAGAAAGTAGAGAAGTCGTGAAGTACTAATCAAGCTCTCTAAGCCTCCCGAGTCAACACCATCATCCTCTACTCCTATCAGGTTTGATTTCTCATCGATACCCATGATTGAGAAGATTAATGAGAAGGGGAGAATGGTCAATGAATGGATATAGAGGATACTCCTCTAAGGAAAAGAGGTCATTAGTGACTCCTAGAAGTCCTCAAATCCTTGGAGGATATAAAGAAGGATGGCGAGAAAATGGATGATGAATTTTCAGCGAAGTTGGGAACCTAGAGTTAACTTTTGAAGCTCGAATAAGCTAAAACAGTTCCATCTCATGTATTTATCGAAGAAAGCATCATCCCACATGGGGAAAAGCATTTTTAACTGACCAAAGCCATTATATTTAGAATAAAGATTCTCAATGAAGCTTGTAGAAAATTGAGGGAATCAAGAGATCAATTGGTTGATGGCACAAATGACATAGAAGAAGAGCTAATCAAGATCTGTGCTAAAGTGTTGAATGAAAGCTCAAGTATTCTACCCATTGATGATATTTACAAGTAGATCCAAGAATAAATTCAGCATGAACCAACTGATGGCTTTAGCCTAGAAATCATTGATAGTTTCGTGAAGATTGAACATTCTTTAGAAAACCGAGAAAACTCAACAAGAGACTAAAGAAACTTCACAGTAATACGAGTAATACTCGGGAAACATGTGAAGTCTGAGTGACCATTCCATCATGCCTAATGAAGATGAGATGCGGGGCATAATCCAAAAGTTCCAGGAATTTAGGGATAAGTAGGCTTTCTTTGGAAGAAGACAAGGATGAGGAAACATAATAAGAAAATGAGGTTACATGTCATTTCCTTCTAGAAATTGACATGTATTTTTTGTTTTCATTTCATCATGTAGAAAGCAAATTTTGACTTGGTCTCTTGCTTGAGAGTCAAGCAAAATAGGACTCTCATTACAAGGACTATTTTCTAAGATTTATTCTATTTTCTCTCAACTCATTTTATTATAAATAAGGGATGCTATTGCATTTTAAAGGGTTGAGATTTTTGGAATATTGAGAATTATTGTGAAGAAGAAAAACTTTGTGTTTTCTTTAATCATTTGAGGAATAAAAACCGATGTTATTTTTTCAAACTTTGTGTTGTGAGATGTATCTTTCTTAAGATATTTTTCTCATGTTCATAATCTTAAGCTATTCTTTGTTTATCATCTTGATTGTTCTAATCATTTCAAACATTACATTTGTTATCTAAAACTCGTATGATTATTTCATGATCTGTGTTTACTCGAAATAAAATACGTTCCTCTCATTTCCTTTTCATTGTGTTTCTTCCATAATAATAATTTCCTTTCTAATCCTTTCCATTTTGAAAAACAAAAATATCTTCACCTAGTGTGGATATGGATTTTGGGATTCTATCCCAACCCCAATCATTAGATTAGAATGAATATTGTGTATATTATTTTTGCTGCATTTTAGATTAGTAATAAATAGGAAGCCTCACTTGTCTTTGAGGATGGATTTAATCCCATGTACTAGGGTGGAACCTCATATTTTGGCTTGAAAAAATATCCAACCAACAATTTTTGGTGACTCCATTGGGGATATACATATTGATAAGACTAAGCTTATCCTATTTTTGTCTGGCGACTCCTTATTTTCCTTATTTTCGAAGATCTATTTTCCAGTTCAAGCTAGACAGAAAGATCTTTACTCGGTTAAGCCGACTTGGTGGTGAAACTAATTCGTTCTTTGATCTGCTGTAACAACATAATTTCAGAATTTCACCCAATAGTGTTGCATCTAGCCAAGCGATAATTTCATCACCTATCTAAAGAAATCAGGTTCTTCGAGAACAAGAAGTTTCTACAAATTGTCGTGCATTATTCTTGTTAGATACTCCGATTCTGTACGAACTTCATTCAGAAGGATGACTACACAACCTATTCCTTGGGGTGCAGCTATTGGTCCTCTTTCCCTAACTCCACCATTGCATGATCTACCACATGGGTCTCGTAAGAATATTCCTAAGTTCAATGGTGATGGGAAGTAGCACCCTGATGAACACATCGCTTCATTCTTTTTCACATACAACGTCCTTGGGGTTTCTCATGAAGAAGTTTTTGTTTGACTCTTTGTTGAGACACTGCATGGTGTAGCAATAGAATGGTTTTACCGTCTTTTGAATGCATGCATTACCAACTGGGATACCATGAGATCCGTATTTGAAGCAAGGTTCAAACTAGCTGAGGATTCTCATGCCTTGTTAGCACAGCTTACACACATGAAGAAGGAATCTTATGAACCCATGCGGGACTTCATAGCCAAATTCAACAAGCTGATTCGTAAGATTCCAGACATAGCTATTCCAACTCTTTAAAATCAAAAGTGTTTCTTCATCAACGCTCATCCCCCTAATGTGAGATTATTATTAAGAAGGTCTGTTATCCCCGATTTGGCCACCACTCAAGCTACAACCACTAAAATAGAAGATGATCTTATTCTTTCCGAGAAAGATTAGAAGAGAATCATCTAAGCCTAAAAATTAGAGTTCTTCTCAGAGTACTACTGATCCTATGATTCAAAAGATGGCCAATGACTTGATTGATTTAAAGAAGCAAATGTCTCAACAAGCAACCAACATTCCTTATCGGGATATTCCTAGATGAAATTTCAACAATGCCAATAGCGCTCCTACAAGAGATAGGAATCGGTTGATTGCTGCTCCCACTAGGCTGGCTATTGAAGCTCCTCCTATCAACGTAGCAGTTGAAGTAGTTGAGGAAGATGAAGAACCAGAAAATCAAGATTCCCACGAAGCTTTTGAAGCTTCAGGATATGTTGATGAGTCTTTTGATGATTCAACTGGTGACTCCAACATTGGGTACTTGGAGTATGAGGAAGATGAAGGTGAGCATGATGGCCAATCATTTGCAGTCTTCACTCGATCCCAATCTCAGAACCCCAGAAATCCGGTTGAAGGATCTAAGGAGAAAAGTAAAGAAGCTCCTGTAGTTATGGCTAAAAGAGGATCTCCCATCTCAAAAAAACTAAAAGGAGATAAATAAAAAGGTAACTTCACCTTCCAACTCTCTTTCTCCTAATTTCAAGGCTAGTACCTTGGCTCAGACCAGTGTAACCAAAACTGAGCCCTCCATCATTCCTTCATATACCACTTTCAACATCATTGATCATGCAAAGAAAACCAAAATCCAAATGTCAAAAGCTGAATACATTCAGTCCAACCCTGAACAATTTGAGAAACTTGCCAAATTCATTAGAAGCAAGGCTACTATTCCTTCATCTTTGAAAGGAATTTTTCCTAGCCCCACTCAGCCTTTACCTTAGAGTAATATGACCTCTTTTGCTTCTTCAGGAAATATTGAACCGTTTTATTTGTCTTTACTTATAAACGGTTTCAAACTCGATAATTGCATAATTGAATCGGGAGCCTCGATAACATAATTCCCGCAAAAGTAGCTCATGCCCTTGGACTCAAACTGACTAAATCTTATAGGTGGTATTACTCCATGGAAACTAAACAAGTCCCCTTGATTGGCCAAATCAAGGATGTGTAGTTTACATTTGTTGCATTTCCGAAAAGATAGTAAAAATGACTATCCTAGTTGCTGATATCCCAGCTGCTTATGGGATTATTTTGGGAAGATTTTTTATAAAGATGTTAGAGGAGAAATCAACATGGATTGGAATAAATCTAAAATTCCAATAAATGGAGTTCCTCGTGTCCTTCACCCCGAAGCACAAGCTAAGTACCTAGCTACTAAATAGGTTGATCCTAAGGCTCAAATTCTATTTAAAGATGCGAGGCTTGGGTAATTATTTCCTGACATCTGAGGTGCCCTCTGTAGGATTCAAAGAATAAGATCCTAATGCTATTTGGACCCTTGAGTTTGACGAGAGATATTCAACTAATGGTTCAGGTGTTGGTGTGGTTCTTATATCTCTAGATTTCGAAATCTTTCCCTTTGCTTTCAAATTGCAGTTTGATAATACTAACAACACAGCTGAATATGAAACTTTGTTATTAGGATTAGAAATGGTAATACAAAAGGAATCTGAAATATCAAAGTGTAGGAGATACCAAGTTGATTTTGAATCAAGTAAGTGGGATTTATCGAGTTAAAATGATCACCTAAGACATTACAGAAACAAGGTTTGGGACAACATAGAATGTTTCGATGCTTTTTCCATTAAGGTAGTCTTAAAAGATTACAATGATAAATCTGATTCCTTAGTTGTTTTTGCATCTCTTCTTCTCCCCCACCCATAGTTCAAACAGGACATGTATACCATTAAGATTGTGTATCGTCCAAGAGTTCAGATAACTCAAAGACATTGGCAAGTGTTTAATGATGATCAATAGGTATTGTCTTTTCTTGAGAAAGCTGACAATTTTAGTAAGCTTTATTTTGAAGGATCAGAATCAGCTTTCCATGAGTCTATCTCTAATTCATATCAAGAAATTGATGGTGAATTCATACATCTCAAAAGAAATAAAGGGATTAGTTTCTCTGGAAGGTCTTTTTGATAAGCATGACCAATTCATTCAGGGTAAAAGGCAAACTGAAGGTGCTTCCTTGTCGAGGTAGACCAAGTTAACCTTGGCTTCCCCGATCAACCATGGATGGTAAACATCGAGTAAATGTTGTTCTCTAGAGGAAACAGAAAGATTCTCTTCACTCTCGAAGAAATATATGGACATCCTAGCATGGTCATATGTGGATCTAAAGTCTTTCAAGCCCAAGGATGTGCAATATAGTATTCCTTTGAAGCCTGAGGTTAAACACTACATGATGAAGTAGAGGAATTACAACCCAAAGATCTCAGGACTATTCTTGCAGAAATTCAAAAGATGTTAGATGTAAGGATTATCTTTCCAATCCATCATTCCAGATGGGTTACGAACATTGTCCCTGTCAGAAAGAATAATAGTGAAATCCATATTTGTGTTGACTTTCGGAACCTTAACTAGTATTCATTAAAAGAAAATTATCCATTACCAATCATGGACCAGGTATTACAGACTGTCACTAGATCATAAATGTTATCCATGCTTGACATATTTTTGGGATATAATTAGGTTGAGGTAGCTGCTGAAGATCAACATAAAATAGCATTCACCACTCCCTAGGAACCTTTGCTTACAGGAAAATTCCTTTTGGTTTGATTAACGTTGGAGCCACATTTCAAAGGGCTATGGACTTAGCTTTCAGAGATTTAATGGGCAAGGTCATAGTTGTGTATTTGGATGACTTGAAGGTCTTCTCTAAAAAGTGAAGTGATCATTATGATCACTTGAAGCAGTACTCTTAAGGTGCAGGCATCATGGGATTTCATTAAATCCTAAAAAGTCCATGTTCGGAGTGACAGAAGGAAAGTTTATGGGTCATATTGTGACTAAATAAGGAACCAAGATTGATCCAGAGAGGGTGAAGGCCATCCAAATCCTTACTCTACCCACAAGAAAAACTGGGGTGCACTCCTTTTTGGGAAAGTCAATTTCCTAAGAAGGTCTATACTTGATTTTCTTGATAAAACCAAGGATATCCTTGGGATGATGAAAGTTAAGACTCCATTTTGATGGAGCACTAAAGGAAGCTTGCTTTTGAAGAATTCAAATAGGAAATTGCTCATGACCCTATTCGGTATGCCTATATTTCAATAAATATTTCATCATGTATAACTACACTTCCGCACATCTGAGTATCAACCATCCGATGTAGGAAAAAAGAAGGAATTGAAGCTCCCATTGCTTTCATGAGCTTCCCACTAAAGGAACATGAATTGAAGATGTCACAGATTGAAAATCATGTTTATGTAGTGGTGAGAGTAGTGAAACATTTCAGGTATTATGTCTTGAGTTCCCACACTCTTGTTCTAGTTCCTAAGATCTGTAGAGTTAAACCCATTTTGACCCAAAAAGAGTTGGGTAGTCAACAGGTAATAGCTGGATATCCAAATTCCAAGAGTATGATTTGGACATCAGACCTACCAAGTTAGTGCGAGGAAGAGGCTGTGCCCGATTGATCACGAAAACAATTGTGAGACAGAATGCAAAGAAACTGAAGGTACTTCTTTAGAATTGCCCAAAGTGCTTTTAGTAAGCATGACTGATGAATGGTACACAGATATTGCTTTATTTTTAACCTATGGTGAGTTTCCCCCACATTTAAGCCAAAAGGAAAAGTGGACAATTAAACTTAGGTCTACAAGATACATTCTATGTGACAATGGTATATACAAGAAAGGTATTGATGGTGTATTCCTGCACTGTGTTGATAAGTCTCAGCAGGTAAGGTTGCTAGAATCCTTCCATAATCTAGCATGTAGATGAAATTTATCTTCTTTCATAATGGCTTACAAGATTTTATAGGCCAAGTACTATTGGCCTACTCTCTTTGAGATTGAGTTGAATGGGTGGCCAAGTGTGAAGCTTGTCAACATTTAGTTGGTCATCCTAAGCTAGCCACTCTTCCCTTGAAGCCTGTGGTGATTGAAGAACATTTTCACCAATGGGGAATTGCTTTCATTGGAGTGTTGAACCCTACCTCTAGTACCAGTCATAATTACTTGCTCGCCACCATAGACTATCTCACCAAGTGGGTGGAAGCTGCTCTAATCAAACAAACAACCTTCAAAGCTGTGTGTAGCTTTCTCAAGGAGAATATAATTGTTAGATTCGAGTGTGCCTCACAAGATCATGGCTAAAAACACTTCCAATTTCTCATCTCATGAGTTGAGAAAATTTTTATGGCTTTGGGATCACATTGGGTCATTCATCCGATTATTACCCACAAGGAAATGGTCAGCTAAATCAAGAAACAAAACACGGTGACCATAATCGAAAATTGGTCTATGAAAATCGAGAGGACATGGCAAAAAGCATTGTATGATGCATTGTGGGCAGATCAGATTAATCCTAAATGAGCTATTGGAATGTCCCCATTCTAAGTGTTGTTTGGAATCGATATCGAGATTCCTATCTCTGTAGAATTTCCAGCCTTACGATTGGCCAAAGTAATTGAGGATGAAACTTTTCAAAGTTCCATTGAGAAAAGGATAATGTACCTAGCCAGGCTAGAAGAAGAATGAAGCAAGGTGGTGGATCACATTACAAATCATCAGAGAAAATTCAAAAGAATATTTGATAAGAAATCAAAGCAATGTGATTTATAGATTGGATATCTAGTACTTCTTTGGGACAAGAGAAGAGAGTAGAAAGGGATGCATGGTAAGTTTGACTCCTTATGGAAAGGTCCTTTCAAAATCCATCAGCTGAATAATGAAAATAGATTTTGTCTATCATACCTTGATGGAGAGTTTCTCCCCCTACCTTTCAGTGGCCAACATTTGAAGATGTTCCACCAGTAATGCAAGATGCTCTCTCTTGCCTTTGTATCATAATTTATTTTCTATTATGCGCATTTGCTTTCTTTTCTTTCTTTATTTCTTTCTTTGTTTTCAGTTTTCTTCTTCAGACTCTGTAGCCCAATGGATAAATATTTTTGATATATGAGTTCTCTTCCTTTGAGGTTTCAAATAAATTCCCCAACTGGAGCCAGTTGTTATCTCGTTTTTAGTGATTTTAGCTAAAATTGAGATAACCATAGATTTGTTTTGAAAAATATCCTAAAAATGCCCTTTGAAGGAGATCTTCAGGTTTTCAGGTTTCCATTGCATGGAAACATTTCTTTTACCTATTTCATGTAAATTTTCTTCCAAAACCCGAAACCTAATTACATTCCAATGTATCAGAGTTTTAACTGAAGACATCAAACATACCTTTCAAAAATCATGCTTCATGTTGCTTGTTTCCCAAAACCTAAAACTCCTGAACTTGATAACATCCAAACATTTCTTTTGCATGCTTCATGTCGGTTGGTTCCCAAAACCTTATTTGATAAGAAAACCTTTGTAAGACGTATAAGCATGATGACATGGCATTAATGTTGAGTTGTCCAGTAGTTGGTACACATGTCGAGGAGTGTAATAAATGCTAGGGATTTATAAATAGGTCAATTTTACATGTCATTTTTACTCCGGCATATTTTTTTCTACATGGATTTATCATACATGCTCCTTCAACCTCCAAACCCGACTAAACCTCTTGATTAATTTTGTGATCTGTCTTCGACCATTTTTCAAATTTATTAAAGGTATTTTTATCTTCTTACCACTTTGATGTCTTTAGGATTGATTTTGAAGTGTTCATTTTATGTTTTTCCTTCTTTTCTTTTTCTCTCCTCTAGGTTTAGGGTTTCGGGTTGTTTTCTTCAATTTTTGTTGTATTCCCATGAAAAATCTTGTTTAAATTTCATCCTCGGTGTTTTATTATTTTTCCCATGAATATACTCTTTAGATTATTGAGAAGAATCTAAAAAAACCTAAATTACAAGCTTGGAGGGAATTTTATGTGTTATGACATCCTAGAAACTTGACGCCTTTGTTTCGGGTTTTACAGGGTGTCGACATCATTTGGCTTGCAGTGTCGAGGATTCTCCAAGTGTCTCGACATCTTCTAACTTCCACGTACGCCGAGTTTCACATAGTGTTCAACATCATTTGACTTCCACTTGTATCGGGTTCTGTGAAGTGTTCAACATCACTTGAATTCCCCCTTTGTGTTAGGATTCACCAAGTTTTCGACACAACCTAATTTTTGATATACACTAAAATGTGTGGGGTTTCACGAAGTGTCTGATAGGTCTCAAAGTCCAGTTAGTGTGGCAGGTCTATAGGGTTGCTCAGTAAGCTTTCAAGCCTGATTTCTCAACCAGAAGTCATCTAATCATTCTTCCTTCAAAACTTCTCATGTTGGATCTCAGAAAATCTAAGGATAAGTCGGATAGATCAGGAAAGATGAAGTACAAGTACTAGAAGATGGAGTCCCCTTCCTACATAGATTTGAATTACGATATCTTGGACACGAAGCTTAGTAACATAAACATGGAATAATTTTGGTACAAAACCAAGGATTATTCTTAGAATCCTGGATGAAGTCAATAACCAGTGATGGCCTATAAAATTCCTTCTCAGAAATCTAGCTTTCGAACTTAGTCTTTTTGAGCCTTTTGGCTAGCGCATGGATTTTCACCGTAACACCACATTTTGGTGCGCCTTCAAAAAGCTTCGCGCATGGTTTCCCCATGTCAACACGTCTTTTGGTGCGCCAAAGCATGTTAAGCCTTATTTGCAGGCGCCGAGGCGCATGCGCCGATGTTGACATATCATTTGTCGCGCTCTTTTCCATGCGCTAAAGGGCGCATGTGCTTTCCTTGTTACATCACAGGTTTTGTGCGCCAAGGCGCGCATAATAATTCATGTCGACAACACGCTTGATGCGCCAAGGTCGCACCCATTCTCCCGTTTCACATTTCCATGCGCCAAAGGGCGATGCTTTCCTCTCGTTTGGCAATGCTGCGCGCTTTTCAAAAGTGGGTGGCGATTTATGACAAAGTTTTGTTATATATAACAAAGGCGCGCCATGTCATTTTCATTGTTCTTTTTCAAAGCACGTGATTGCTCGGGTGTGTCACCGCTCTGCTGTTGTCATTTGCTCTCGGGCCCGCTTCCAACCGCCTTTATACATTCAAAGGTAAGAGGTTCATCCTCTTTTTCATTTTCGTGCTTTGGTGTGTTCGGTCCGGGTTTTCGCTTGATGGCCCGCTTTTTTAAATGTCGCTTTGCAGATTGGACTGCTTTCTTCCCTATCCCGCTTAAACCAACTTCTTCCTTCGTCCTCATTTCCAGCTTTATAAGGGAAGTTGGTTTGATTAGGCTTGGTGTTAGAATGAATGATGCTTAAATGTTTAGAGAGTTTTTGGTTTTCCCATGGCGCGCTGTCGCTGGCCATGTTGCACTAGATAGCCGCCCTCGGCGCAAGGCCTACCCAAAGATGTCTGCAGCTTGTGAATCATGCGCCCTAAGCGCACCCTTTTCGGCCTCGTAACGCACTCGTAACCCGCGCCTTCTTATATCCCTTTCGCGCATCTTTTACCCCCTGTGATCCCTCTTCTATGCGCTAAAGGGCGCGCCAGCCTTCCATGCAAAGCGAGAGATATCTCGCGCAAGCGTAAAGCCTCCAAGGCGCGGCGCACCTTCCGCTGCAAGTACATGATGTTGTGTCGCTCCCCATGCGCGCGCCATATACCTTTGGCGCGCGCTTTTTTCCATGTCGCACAACCGCCCATGCGCCAAAGGGCGCACCAAACCTCAATGTAACATGCATTTCGTGGCGCCATTCTATAAAATGCGCCGCTTCATCCATGCGCCATGCGCTTTCGCGCCAATTTTATCTCTCGTCATACGCCCTTTTCCTATGCGCCTTGTCTATTCAGCCTCGTTATATACATTTTCCATGCGCCCGCACCCGAGCCTTAAAAATTTAACTCTTTCTTCGCTAATGCTCCCATTGAAAATCAAATGACTAATTCAAGCTTCTGGATTGGGTTTCACCTCCTACGTGCAGATCATCGATAAGCTCAAGAACACATGTCTACCTCAAGCAAGAGACCCGCCAAACCAAGAGGAAAAGCTAAGCTAACAGAGGAAGAAATGAAGTATAAGTACCAAAGGGTTAGAATGCCCGAATCTCAAAGTGAATGCAACATGGATGTCGAGATTCTCGAACTAGGCCACATCGATGACATGGACGACTCGGGTGAGAACTCGTAAAGTATCAAGAAGCCCCGGATGGATAAATTGATGGGTAGTGCTCTACATTTCACGGTGGGATTCTGGGCAACATTATTGATAATGAGTTCATAATGGTGGTTGCCCAATCTTACAACAAGGACACTGTGTGTGTCGAAAATAAGTAAGGGGGAGGTGGTCATCGACTCACCGCCGCCATTTTGAAAAGATTCTCGCATCCTCATCACCGAAGCTTCGTGGCCGCTACCCAAGAAGAATGTATCAAGACTGGGAGGACAATGAGGACCTATGCATGCTTAATGAATGAAGTCTACCTCAAAAATAAGAAGGTAGTGACCCTAAGTGGCCCTGCACTATCCACGAAGCGACTTCTCCGAAGAACTCAAATGACACCATCACTTTCCCGAGCAGAGTCTTCTTGCTTTCAGACGCCCACTACTTCCATAAATGGATGTCATGCGGTACTGGAAACGATGAACAAAAATTTGCCCGATCGCGCTTCATTGGGAAATAATAAGCAGCCGCCATTTCGAAAGCAACTACAACAGTTTGCCACAACAGGAGTGTTTCATATGAACTCCTACGTAGTGTATGCTGCAGCGTCTGAAAGGGACTATCCAGGGCTGCACCGAAGTGGAACTTGGCCTCAGGCCAAGATATATGAATACTACCCAGAGCTAAAGCTGGAGAATAGCATCCAACACTTTTCAAAAATCAATGATGCTTTCTTCTACCATATTATATGCATGCTGCGACCAAAGTTGACTCATGGCCGCACAATTAAGAATACTGTTTCTGCTGTGGAAAAGTGGGGGGCCTTGTTCACCCAATTTCCCACATTCACCTATCTGAGGGCGGTTAACTTCTTGGGCGAGCCCACTAGGTTGCCAAGGTATGCTGGACCAAAGCTGGTTCTATTGGAATTGTCAAGGCAGCTGGTCACATATCATGAGAAGTGCCGAAGAGAAAGAAGGGTGGAACTCCTTTCCCCCTCACAGTAGGCCGATACACTTGTTCCAGCCTATCACAAGGCGAAGGAGATGTTCACGAGCTAGAATTGCTCAATCTAAAGCATGATTTCTCGGCAAGGCCTACATTCGACCCAAGAAGTCGTTTCGCCAAGGGCTAAGCTTGATCCTATCCATGTCCCTCAAATTGAGGACATTTACATCGACGCCATCCATGAGGTGGCACTCGTGAGACTCGGATCACTCCCGCTCATCGCGTAAATTATTCATTATGGAGTGGCCATCGCCCCCAAAGGCTTCCAAACTTCGGAAGATGAAGTAGACAAGGTGTATAATAACACAGATGGAGACAATCGCCCTTCCCGCCATATCGATAAGCAAGGCTCCTCGATAACCGAGGAGAGGGTCAAAGAAACCATGCGGAGAACGGAGCTCGTGCCGTATGAATGGATTGATCTACCTCGGCGAGATTTTATAACTTCTCCATTGGGTAATGCGCCCAAGATCAAAGAAGCAAACTAAAAGGCAAGGGTGCAATAGTGAATCAAGCACTGGGCCAGAGGAAGCCCTCGAAAGTCCTCTTCCTGAGCCTCGAACAAGTCATAACTTTGGAAGAGGAGTTCATGGAGGATGTTCCCGAAGGCCCATCCACTGTGATGTCGGCGTTGCTACAACTAATGAGGTTCCTTCGTCCCTTCTTCTTCTCTTCCTCCCCTTCCTCGTGTCAAGAACCACTCCTTTGGTCAGTGTCCTCTCCCCTTCTTCTACCCTTTCCCCGCTTCTTCATCCATCTTCTCCTCTCTTGCTGATTTGTCTCCTTCCATTTCTTCTCTCCTTTCCGGCTCCCTTCCCTTCCTTTGTCTTCTCGCAGCCCCTGCTTCCTTCCTCCCGTGGACACTTCCTCGGCTATTCTTTCAATGCCACCGCCGCGTGTCTCCACGTTCTTCCTCTCTTCTACCGCTGCCGCCTCCTCTCGCCTCTCGGTCCTTCTTCAATAGACCACTGATCTCTCAAAGAATGAGCTACCAAAGAGGAAAGTCCCCATCGCTCCGATGGACTTTTCAATTATTCCGGCTAAAGGAGCAAAGAAGCACAAGCCGGTTACACGCTTCTCAAAGAGCGCTGCAGGTGAGAGAGTCCTGGAAATAGCTTACCCCGATCCCACCAAAGAGAAAGCAGATCTGTCTCCAGCAGATTTCACAGTGACCCAAGTCACGATGGGGACGTCCTCTGAAAGTCTCCAGGGGGAAGCTCGTTCCGCGATTGATGCACTTTGTGAAAAGCTTCAAGAAGCTAAGGAAGAGAAAAGGTCTGCCGAAAGAATGTAATAAATACTCGCTGTCAGCCTTACGTAAGATGGGAAGTGCACCTCCCACAACCGCCGCCGAGACTCCCGAGCCGCCACCAAGACAAGATCAATGAATATTCAAAGATCGGTGAGCAGTGGCATGGCTGCTTTCGCTTGAGAAGCCGATTCTCAAAGATAATAAAAGGTAATCGCCGAATATATCAACTTATCTCTCGAACATCAAAAGGCGAATAAGGAGCTCCAAGCATTAGCAAATTCCGATATCAAGAGTTAGAAAACGCTAGACTCCAACACGAGGCCTTCCAATGTATGTTCGACTGCTCACCAAGATTTGGTCAAATTCGAGTATTCTTGGTCACCCAAGGACCTCAACAAGACTATGTCCACTTTGGACTATCTGACAGATCAGCTCGAGTTTGTGTTAGAAAAAATAGATAAGGTGAAGGAAGAGGCCCCGGATGCGATGTATCAAATGGAGAAAATTGTTTTATCCATGAAACTGTGGTCGCTGCTCACTCCTTCCTCACCTTAAGAACGGCCGATGATACTATCCGGTTTTCAAGGAGTTAGCTTCTCAAGGAACAGGTTTAAGTCACGCTTTGATACCGAATCCATCAATAACCTCGCTAGCTTGCAGGACTTCATCGGTTTCTTCGATTGAGGCGGTGAAAGATTATTCCAAACTTCCCAAAAGCTTGTAGAAGAGCGGAAACTTGGCAATCGCTGATCGCACAAGGATCCATCACAGATCGGGCCGGGTCAATGATCAACAAGTTCTTCGAATACGCGCGCTCGCTTCCACATCTCATCTCCCGAGCAAGATCGTGGCAAAGCGACCCTTTTCGGCCAGCAGACGATGATGATGACTAGCTTCTTCTTCTTCTTCTTCTTCTTCTTCTTCCTCTCGCTATTCTCCGACTTTCTTTTCGCAATATCTCAAGTATGTTGATGCCAACGATGACATCATCCATGTTGCATCATGGGATGATGTCATCCACTCAAAAATGTAAAAGTCAACATGACTTTAGATATTTTGTAAATATCTTGAGATAAGTGGTTGGCTCCTTTTTCTCTCTCTCTCTCTCATCTTCTATAAATACAAGGATACTTGTGGTATTCAGGGGTGAACATTTTTCGTATAGAAATAGAAGTGAAGAGAGAAAGACTTTGAGCTTTTCAGAATGTAAAAGAACAAGAATACAATTATTCGACTTTGTGCTCAATAGCCGTGTTATGCATAAGGTCTTTCTTACGTTAGATCTCGTATGTGTTTAATCTGCTGAATTCATATCTACTTTTCCGTCATTTGTTTATCAAGATTGCTTTGTTTATTTATGCCGTAGGTTTGGCTCGTTTACTACCAAGCCCAAAGCATAGATTTTCCGACCCTTCCGCTTTGGAACTCATTTCTTTTCTTCCTTCGGATCTGCTTCTTTCTCTTCTCCTTCTTTTGTTCCTTTCTCTTCGCAGCCTAGAACACTCTACCGGGATGAGATCCCAACCCTCAAGGCGTAACTGTGAGACTTGCATAGGTTCCTCGCTAGTAGAAGTAGCAATAAACCGGGCCGCCATTGCCTCAAAGAGGGGCTAAGCCTCGCACACGCGTTGGCTCGCCTATCCACAGATCCGCCCACGCGATGCATTTTCGACCAACAGCTTTTTGGCGACTACTGGGAACGAATGCATGACCGCTGCGATCTACGCCGGTAGAAGATAAAAATCAGAAAATCGAGGTCACGCCGCCAGCCAGAACTGAGCTTTTGTCAAGATCCAAAATTTGCAAAAGTGCCCAAATCGAAAATTTTTCTTTCGAGAGTCATAGATCCGGGCTTTTACATATCTTTAGTTCACGAAGTTTTTACAGTAAATCATTATTTTTCC
Source organism: Taxus wallichiana var. yunnanensis (assembly GCA_018340775.1). Lineage (NCBI taxonomy): Eukaryota > Viridiplantae > Streptophyta > Pinopsida > Cupressales > Taxaceae > Taxus > Taxus wallichiana. The sequence continues at coordinate 458,910,221 of CM031238.1, read as the reverse complement.
GTAGATCCGAAGTTTTGATTATTTCTAAAAAGTTTGAAACCCTCTCAAAAGTCCAAATCAGATCCGAAAATCAGCTTACTATCTTCCCCACCATCTTATCCTCATTTTCATCTCTGTCATTTAACCGCAATCGGCTCAAGAGGATAATTTTTAATATCTGTAGTGTATGCCGCTGGTTTTTGTCGTAAAAACCAGAAAATCAGCAAGCACACCTAAAAATAAAGTTTAAATCTGCTACTGTAATATTGCAGATCCAAAGGTACACTCGCGAGTGAACCTTTACGCGCAGCAGCAGAGAGCCCGAGGAGAAGCTGATTCTACTTTCGATCCGCTTCTGAGGCACAATTTCAGCGTAACACCGCAAGACGCTTTTTCAGCCGCTTAAGCTCACCTAGCAAATGGCCATCCAGAGTGTCTCACCTTCACAAAGAAAAGGTCTGCATACTGTAAGCATCTACATCCCTCAGAGTGCTTTACTACGGGCCGGAACTACACTTCCGGCTCGCGCTCTCTTCTTCCGGCTTTTCGATGGCGGTACCATGGGGAAACGCTTATGGGTCCGCTGGCTTTACACATCCAGCTTCACGCACTCCTCACGGAAATCGAAAGAATTTTCCTAAATTCGACGGAGCGGAAATCAAAGCACGGATTCCCACATTTCGCTTTCATTATGTCATGCAAGATATCGACGAACCCACGAAGACGTGCCGGGCCGCTTCTTTCTCGAAATCTACAATGACCTCGCACTCAATGGTTTCAGCATTTGCCGCCGGATCCATCACTAGTTGGGCAACTTTCATGGACGCTAAGACATGTGTATAAACCTTCAGAGGATGCATTTACTCTATTGTCACTTAATCACTCATCTCAAGAAGGAGGCAAATGAGACCATGCGCGATTTTGTCGCCTTGCTCAATGCGCTAATCAACCGTGTCCCTCCCGCCATGCTTCCAACGCCGAGAATCAAGTGCTTCTTCAGAACGCCATGAGCTCAAAAGTCGCTTTCTTGCTCCTTCAAGAGCGAGTAGCTACTTTGCTTCTCTCGCCAGCCGCCGCCATCCGTATAAGACAATTTGATAATATCTCGCGAGTTAAGAAAAGAATCACTAAGCCTAAGTCTGGGCCCTTCGCCTATCACTTCGCTCCGATCCAAAGATTCCAAAAATGGCAAATGATTTGCTTGCACTAAAGAAGCAGCCTGCCCAGCCTCTCCTGGGCTTCCTCAGACGGATATCCCGCGGAGGAATTTTGTTCCTAACAACGCTTCACAAAGGCCGCGCTTGCTACACCTGCTCCACGGTTGGCGCCAAGCTCCTCCACCAATGCTTGGCCGAAATTGAAGAGGAAGAAGAGCAAGATTATGAAGAACCTTCGCTCCAAGGCGAAGATGATCAAGAGGTCGTGAACCGACCGCGACTCTACTATTGGGTACATGGAATTTGACGAGGATGAATCTCGATTTAAGAAGAGAGTACTCTGTGGCTACGCGAGCTGACAATCATATGTCGTTTTCACCCGCCGCAAGGAAAAGAGGCGGAAGTCGCCGCCCACGCACAAAGGAGAAGGTCGCACAAACGCACCTCCAACTATCGCTAAGAGGTAATCCTCTTCCTACTCACCCCTCGTTAAGTCTTTTGCTAAGAAGTCTTTTCCGCCCATCTCTCCTCCAAGTCAGCCCCCTCAAGTTCCTACTAAGATCGCAATCCTATTCCACCACCGCCAAGTGAAGGACTCATTCCCTCACCAACGCAACCCTTGGCCGCGTTTGATATAATAGATCATGCAAAGAAGACCAAGATTCAAATGTCTCAAGCTGAGTATCTTCAGCCAAACCCCGAACAGCTTGTAAGATTGACTAAGTATATCCAAAGTCAAGCTGTTATAGCCAAACCGGTTTCCCTGAAAGGAATCCTTTCTACTCCTCCTGAATCCCACATAAATGTTGCTTCGACATCCGCATCTGGCAAGATAGAACCTTTCTATCTCTCCCTCCTGATCAATGGCCATAAGTTGAGCAATTGCATTATTGATTCCGAGCTCTCGATAACGCCATGCGGCAAAAGTTGCCCATGCTTGGGCCTCACTCTTACCAAACCATTCGGCAGATGCTATTCATTGGAGACCAAGCAAGTTCCGTTGGTTGGCCAAATCAAGGACGCACAATCCGCGTTCGCAGCCTTCCCGGATAAAAGAGTAAAATGACAAATTCTTGTTGCCGACATCCCAAAGCAGCCTCTATGGAATTCTCGCTAGAAGGAGTTTTTGCAATAAGTTGGTGGAGAGATTCACATGGATCGGTCCAAAGCTAGAATTCCACCAAAGGCGTAATGCAAACTTTGGAGCCTAATCCCAAAAGAAATACTTGGTCACTAGCTCAAGACCCCAAAGCCCAAATTCTTTTCGAATCATCGTGTGATGGGGAACTACTTCTTATCCACCGAGGCGGAGACAAAGGACGTTTTTGTTCAGAAAAGGATTGTAATAAGATCTCGACCTGCAATTTGATGGCAGCTCGCGCGACTAGTGGATGTGGCGCCGGAGTTGTGCCGATATCTCCCGAGGAGGAGGTAATTCCCCTTTCTTTCAAATTGCAGTTTTTCAACACTAATAATACCGCCGAGTACGAATCTCTCATACTCTGTCAGATGCAAGCCGCAAAGGAAAGAGGAATAAAAATCTGAAAGTCCAAGGTGATGCCGAGCTAGTCAGTTGTAAATCAGGTCAAAAGGATTTATCAAGTGAAAATGAAAGGCTCTGTGCACTACCGTAATTCGGTGCAGATGGGACAAAGATTGAGGAATTTGACGCTTTTTCAATAGAGGCCATTCCAAGGGCCCAAAATGACATGGTCGATTCGCTGGTCGTTTCAAAGATCTCTCATGCTCCCGCACCCGGCTCAAAACGAACAAATACACCTATCAAGTGGTTTTCCGCCAAGCGCGTGCTGCATAACTCTCAAGATTGGCGTGTATTCAACGATGATAATCACCTTATTGCCTTTCTAGAAAAATCAGAAAATTTTGATGAGTCAGATTTTGAAGGATCCACTCTACGTGCCGTGAATCAATCAACGCCAAAATCATGAATCAAAAGAGAACGATGGCATATGTCACCTTAAAGGAAATAAAATTCCAAAGGGCTTGGTTTTCTCGAACGCTTGTTTGATGTGCATGACCGCTTTGTAAAAAAGAAGAGGCGGGATGATCCTGGCTCATCTCCGCAGACGAACCGGCCAATATAGGTTCGAGGCACATCCGCATTCGTGAACATCGGGAAATGTTGCACGCCAGAAGAAAAGCGAAAGTTTGTCAAGTTGCTCAAAAGATATATGGATGTATTGGCCTGGTCATATGCCGATTTAAAGTCCTTCAAGCCAAAAGACGTTCAGCACGACATTCCCGCTAAAAGAAGATGCCAAAGCCTTCCGTCAGAAGCAAAGGCATTATAATCCCAAGATTTCGGGCACTATTCAAGCCGAAATTCAGAAGATGCTGGACGCAAGAATCATCTTCCCTATCCATCACAGCACTTGGGTGGCGAACATTGTGCCAGTACGCAAGAAAACGGTGAAATACGATCTCGCGAGATTTCCGAAACTTAAATCAAGCTTCACGAAAGACAACTACCCTCTTCCCATAATGGATCAAGTTCTCGCAAGCAAGTGATCGGATCGTAAATGCCGTCTATGCTTGATGGTTTTTCAGCTATAATCGATGAAGTCTCGCCTCAAGATCAATTCAAAACAAAGATTCACTACTCCATGGGGTACATTTGCCTATAGCAGATGCCTTTCGCCTAACTAACGCCGGTGCCACTTTTCACGAGCCATGGACTTTGCTTTCAAAGGCATGATGGGAAAGGTCATCAGTAGTTTATCTAGATGACTTAACCGTGTTCTCCAAACGACGAAGTGATCATTATGATCATTTGGATGTGTATTGGCCGATGTCGAGAACACGGATTTCCCTTAACCCAAAAAGTCTATTTTGGGGTCACTAAGGGAAATCTAGGCCATGTGGTTAGCAAAGAAGGAACCAAGATTGATGCCGAAAGAGTTAAGGCTATCCAAAGCCTTACTCGCCCACAAGCAAGAATGGTGTTCATTCTTTCTTCTGAAAGGTGAATTTTCTTAGCGTTTTGTCCCCGATTTCACGAGAAGACCGCCACATTTTGAACATGATGAAAGGGTCACCAACTTTCAGATGGAGTGAAGAAGGGAAAAGATCGCTTGGGAGATAAAACTTCGTTGCTCATGCACCGGTCTTGTATGTCCGGATTTCTCCAAGAACTTCATTATGTACAATGCCTATGCATCCGAACACACTGCTTCGCAATCCCGATGCAAAGGAACTCTGAGGATATCAATCTCCAATCGCATTCATGAGTTCTCCTCTCAAGCCTCACGAGTTGAAAATGACTCAACTGGAAAAGCACGCCTTTGCCGCCGTTAAAGCGGTGAAGAGTTTCGTGTATTACATTCTCGAACTCGCATACAAGCAGGCCGGGTTCCTCCCGACACACAACGGTGAAATCAATTCTAACTCAACAAGAGTTGGGAAGCTTCGAGAGGGAATTGATTGCAAAGGTCCAGAATATGACTCGATATCAAACCCACCAAGCCGGTAAGAGGCAAAGGCCTCGTGTCGGGCCTAATGGCTGAAAACAAAGACTCAGATAGCCCTAGAGAGAAAAGAGATTGCACCAACGAAGCGCAAAGCCCTCTCGAGGAGCCTGCTTTCTACCTCTCGGGTTTTGTTTGGGCAACCAGGACGAATGGTACTCCGACATCGCTTTCTTCCTCACCTATGGCGAATGCCCAGCTGCACCGAATGCAAAGGAGAAGCGTGCTATAAAGCTCAGAGCGGCCAAGTATGTCATCCGGGATGACGGTTTATATAAGCGGATAGATGGTATCTTTTCGCGATGTGTGATAAGCCCAGCAAGTAAAAACTGCCGGAGAGTTTTCACACCCGGCTTGTGGAGGCCATTTTCTTCTTCCGTGACGGCACATAAGATCATTCGAGCTGTGTACTACCGCCGACGCTCTTTTCAAGATGCAGCTACACTGGTAAATAAATGCGAGCTGCACAAAGCAGCTTGTTGGTAAGCCCAAATTGGCCGCCTTTCCCTAAGGCCGGTTATTATCAATGAGCCATTCAAGCAAAGTGGGGAATCGATTTTATCGGGCGCACTCAATCCCCAATCGAGTGCCGGACATAGCTACGCCCTTACAAAGAATCGATTACATTTCACCAAGTGGGTGGAAGCCATACCAGCTTAAGCATGCCACTTCGAGGTGGTTTGCAGCTTTATCAAGGAAAATATCATGTCGTTCGCATCCCGAACAAAATCGCTGCTGATAACGCTTCTAACTTCTCCTCCCGAGAAGTTATTAGTTTTGTTATGAATATGGAATAACTTTAGCCCATGCTTCGGATTACTACCCGCAAGGAAATGGTCAGACGGAATCCAGCAATAAGAACCTAGTGACCATTATACGGAAATTAGTAGATGAAAATCAGCGGATGTGGCACAAGTCTTTGACGACGCTTTGTGGGCGGACCGATTACTCCCAAGAGGTCTCCTCGCATGTCACCTTTTCAAGTGTTATATGGCACTGATGCCGAACTCCCCATTTCCGCGGAACTTCCTGCTCTACGCTTGGCACGAGCAATCGAAGATGAAACTTTTCAGAGTTCTCTAGAAAAGAGAATTATGTATCTGGCAGAACTTGAAGAAAAGAGAGTGAAGGTGGTCGACATGTGATCACCGAACATCGAATCAAGTGAAGAAGCTTTTCGACAAGAAGGCAAGCAAGAGAAATTTTGAAGTGGGAGATCTTGTCCTTCTCTCGGGACAAGCGAAGAGAGCCAAAGGGTATGCATGGAAAGTTTGACTCTTATGGAGAGGACCCTTCAAAATCAAGCAACTTAATGGAGAGAATAGTTTCTATCTCTCGTATCTGGATGGAGCTGAACTCCCGCTTCCTTACAGCGGGCAACATCTCAAGATCTTCAGGAAGTAGAGCTTGCTCTCTTCTTTGTACAGTTTATTTTGGTTGTGTGTTTGCTTTCGCCGCGTGTTTTGCTTTCGCTTGTTGTGTGTTTCCTTTGTTCTCCTCCGGTCCCCTTGTTTTTGACTCCGCACTCCAATGGATAGGCACATGTGATCTGGGATTCTCTACCCCTGAGTTTACTCAAGGATAGTCCCCAGGAGGAGCCAGCTGTTATCCCGTAAAATTGACAAGGGCAATTTTACTGATAACCATACCGAAAATTTTTGTCTTGATCCCTCGATAGGATCCCTCGCGTTCGAAACGATTTAAAATTCCTTCTCAGGAAATCTAGCTTTCGAACTTAGTCTTTTTGAGCCTTTTTGGCTAAAGCGCATGGATTTTCACCGTAACACCACATTTTGGCGCGCCTTCAAAAGCCTTCGCGCATGGTTTCCCATGTCAACACGTCTTTGGTGCGCCAAAGCATGTTAAGCCTTATTTTGCAGCGCGCGAGGCGCATGCGCCGATGTTGACATATCATTTGTCGCGCTTCTTTTCCATGCGCTAAAGGGCGCATGTGCTTTCCTTGTTACATCCAGCTGTTTTTGTGCGCCAAGGGCGCATAATAATTCATGTCGACAACACGCTTGATGCGCCAAGGTCGCACTCCATTCTCCTCGTTGTCACATTTCATGCGCCAAAGGGCGATGCTTTCTCTCTCGCAAGCGGCTGTTGCGCGCTTTTCAAAAGTGGGTGGCGATTTATGACAAAGTTTTGTTATATATAACAAAAGCGCGCCATGTCATTTTCATTGTTCTTTTTCAAAGCACGTGATTGCCTCGGGTGTGTCACCGCCTCGCTGCCGTTGTCATTTGCTCTCTCGGGCCCGCTTTCCAACCGCCTTTATACATTCAAAGGTAAGAGGTTCATCCTCTTTTTCATTTTCGTGCTTTGGTGTGTTCGGTCCGGTTTTCGCTTGATGGCCCGCTTTTTTAAATGTCGCTTTGCATTGACTGCTTTTTCCCTATCCCGCTTAAACCAACTTCTTCCTTCGTCCTCATTTCCAGCTTTATAAGGGAAGTTGGTTTGATTAGGCTTGGTGTTAGAATGAATGATGCTTAAATGTTTAGAGAGTTTTTGGTTTTCCCATGGCGCGCGTCATTGCGCCGCCATGTTGCACCTTAGATAGCCGCGCCCTACAAGGCCTACCCAAAGATGTGCAGCTAGAATCATGCGCCCTAAGCGCACCTTTCGGCCCGTAACGCACTCGTAACCCGCGCCTTCTTATATCCCTTTCGCGCATCTTTTACCCCCCTTGCAGATCCTCTTCTATGCGCTAAAGGGCGCGCCAGCCTTCCATGCAAAGCGAGAGATATCTCGCGCAAGCGTAAAGCCTCCAAGGCGCGGCGCACCTTCCGTGCAAGTACATGATGTTGTGTCGCTTCCCCATGCGCCGCGCCATATACCTTTGGCGCGCGCTTTTTTTTTCCATGTCGCACATCGCCCATGCGCCAAAGGGCGCACCAAACCTCAATGTAACATGCATTTTCGTGGCGCCATTCTATAAAATGCACCGCTTCATCCATGCGCCATGCGCTTTCGCGCCAATTTTATCTCTCACACGCCCTTTTCCTATGCGCCTTGTCTATTCAGCTCGTTATATACATTTTCCATGCGCCCGCACCCCGAGCCTTAAAAATTCTAACTCTTTCTTCTCGCAATGCTCCTATGAAAATCAAATGACTAATTCAAGCTTTCGATTGGGTTTCACTCCTCCTACGTGCATCATCGATAAGCTCAAGAACACATGTCTACCTCAAGCAAGAGACCCGCCAAACCAAGAGGAAAAGCTAAGCTAACAGAGGAAGAAATGAAGTATAAGTACCAAAGGGTTAGAATGCCCGATCTCAAAGTGAATGCAATATGGATGTCGAGATTCTCGAACTAGGCCACATCGACATGGACGACTCGGGTGAGAACTCGTAAAGTATCAAGAAGCCCCCGGATGGATAAATTGATGGGTAGTGCTCTACATTTCACGGTGGGATTCCGGGCCAACGCTATTGATAATGAGTTCATAATGGTGGTTGCCCAATCTTACAACAAGGACACCTGTGTGTGTCGAAAATAGTAAGGGGGAGGTGGTCATCGACCTCACCGCCGCCATTTTGAAAAGATTCTCGCATCCCTCATCACCGAAGCTTTCAGGGTCGCTACCCAAGAAGAATGTATCAAGACTTGGGAGGACAATGAGGACCTATGCATGCAGTTAATGAATGAAGTCTACCTCAAAAATAAGAAGGTAGTGACCCGGTGGCCCCAGACTATCCACCGAAGCGACTTCTCCGAAGAACTCAGTGACACCATCACTTTCCTGAGCAGAGTCTTCGGGCTTTCAGACGCCCACTACTTCCATAAATGGATGCTGCGGTACCTGGAAACGATGAACAAAAATTTGCCCGATCAGCGCTTCTGCTGGGGGGAAATAATAAGCAGCGCCATTTCTGAGCAGCTACAACAGTTTGCCACAACAGGAGTGTTTCATATGAACTCCTACGTAGTGTATGCTGCAGCGTCTGAAAGGGACTATCCAGGGCTGCACCGAAGTGGAACTTGGCCTCAGGCCAAGATATATGAATACTACCCAGAGCTGAAGCTGGAGAATAGCATCCAACACTTTTCAAAAATCAATGATGCTTTCTTCTACCATATTATATGCATGCTGCGACCAAAGTTGACTCATGGCCGCACAATTAAGAATAATCAAGTTTCGCTGTGGAAAAGTGGGGGCCTTGTTCACCCAATTTCCCACATTCACCTATCTCGAGGGCGGTTAACTTCGGGCGAGCCCACTAGGTCGCAAGGTATGCCGGACCAAAGTCGGTTCTATTGAATTGTCAAGGCAAATGGTCACATATCATGAGAAGTGCCGAAGAGAAAGAAGGGTGGAACTCCTTTCCCCTCACGAGAGGCCGATACACTTGTTCCAGCCTATCACAAGGCGAAGGAGATGTTTCACGAGCTAGAATTGCTCAATCTAAAGCATGATTTCTCAAGCAAGGCCTACATTCGACCCAAGAAGTCGCTTCGCCAAGGGCTAAGCTTGATCCTATCCATGTCCCTCAAATTGAGGACATTTACATCGACGCCATCCATGAGGTGGCACTCGTGAGACCGGATCACTCCCGCTTAGCATCGCGTAAATTATTCATTATGGAGTGGCCATCGTCCCCAAAGGCTTCCAAACTTCGGAAGATGAAGTAGACAAGGTGTATAATAACACAGATGGAGACAATCGCCCTTCCCGCCATTGATAGAAGCAAGGCTCCTCGATAACCGAGGAGAGGGTCAAAGAAACCATGCGGAGAACGGAGCTCTGGGTGCCGTATGAATGGATTGATCTACCTCGGCGAGATTTTATAACTTCTCCATTGGGTAATGCGCCCAAGATCAAAGAAGCAAAGCTAAAAGGCAAGGGTGCAATAGGTGAATCAAGCACTGGGCCAGAGGAAGCCTCGAAAGTCCTCTTCCTGAGCTCGAACAAGTCATAACTTTTGGGAAGAGGAGTTCATGGAGGATGTTCCCCAAGGCCCATCCACTGTGATGTCGGCGTTGCTACAACTACGAGGTTCCTTCTCGTCCCTTCTTCTTCTCTTCCTCCCCCTTCCTCAGTGTCAAGAACCACTCCTTTGGTTGTGTCCTCTCCCCTTCTTCTACCCTTTCCCCGCTTCTTCATCCATCTTCTCCTCTCTTGCTGATTTGTCTCCTTCCATTTCTTCTCTCCTTTCCGGGCTCCCTTCCCTTCCTTTGTCTTCTGCAGCCCCGGTTTCCCTTCCTCCCGTGGACACTTCCTCGGCTATTCTTTCAATGCCACCGCCGCGTGTCTCCACGTTCTTCCCCTCTTCTACCGTTGCTGCCTCCCCCTCTGTCTCTCGGTCCTTCTTCAATAGACCAGCTGATCTCTCAAGAACTGAGCTAGCCACCAAAGAGGAAAGTCCCCATCGCTCCGATGGACTTTTCAATTATTCCGGCTAAAGGAGCAAAGAAGCACAAGCCGGTTACACGCTTCTCAAAGAGCGCTGCAGGTGAGAGAGTCCTGGAAATAGCTTACCCCGATCCCACCAAAGAGAAAGCAGATCTGTCTCCAGCAGATTTCACAGTGACCCAAGTCACGATGGGGACGTCCTCTGAAAGTCTCCTGTGGGGAAGCCTGCTCCGCGATTGATGCACTTTGTGAAAAGCTTCAAGAAGCTAAGGAAGAGAAAAGGCTGCTGAAAGAACAGAATAAATACCTGCTTCAGGCCTTACAGAAGATGGGAAGTGCACCTCCCACAACTGCCGCCGAGACTCCTGAGCTGCTCAGTCAAGACAAGATCAATGAATATTCAAAGATCGGTGAGCAGTGGCATGGTCAAGCTTTCTCGCTGAGAAGCCGATTCTCAAAGATAATAAAAGGTAATCGCCGAATATATCAACTTATCTCTCGAACATCAAAAGGCGAATAAGGAGCTCCAAGCATTAGCAATTCCGATATCAAGAGTTAGAAAACGCTAGACTCCAACACGAGGCCTTCCAATGTATGTTCGACTGCTCACCAAGATTTGGTCAAATTCGAGTATTCGGTCACCCAAGGACCTCAACAAGACTATGTCCACTTTGGACTATCTCGGATAGATCAGCTCGAGTTTGTGTTAAAAAATAGATAAGGTGAAGGAAGAGGCCCCTGGATGCGATGTATCAAATGGAGAAAATTGTTTTATCCATGAAACTGTGGTTGCTCACTCCTTCCTCACCTTAAGAACGGCCTGATGATACTATCCGGTTTTCAAGGAGTTAGCTTCTCAAGGAACAGGGCCGGAAGTCACGCTTGATACCGAATCCATCAATAACTCGCTAGCTTGCAGGACTTCATCGGTTTCCCGATTGAGGCGGTGAAAGATTATTCCAAACTTCCCAAAAGCTTGTAGAAGAGCGGAAACTCATGCGAAGTAATCTGATCGCACAAGGATCCATCACAGATCGGGTTCGGGTCAATGATCAACAAGTTCTTGGAATACCGCGCTCGCTTCCACATCTCATCTCCCGAAAGATCGTAAGCAAAGCACACCCTTTTCGGCCGCAGACGATGATGATGACTAGCTTCTTCTTCTTCTTCTTCTTCTTCCTCTCGCTATTCTCCGACTTTCTTTTCGCAATATCTCAAGTATGTTGATGCCAACGATGACATCATCCATGTTGCATCATGGGATGATGTCATCCACTCAAAAATGTAAAAGTCAACATGACTTTAGATATTTTGTAAATATCTTGTAGATAAGTGGTTGGCTCCTTTTTGTCTTCTCTCTCTCTCATCTTCTATAAATACAAGGATACTTGTGGTATTCTGGGGTGAACACATTTTTCGTATAGAAATAGAAGTGAAGAGAGAAAGACTTTGAGCTTTTCAGAATGTAAAAGAACAAGAATACAATTATTCGACTTTGTGCTCAATAGTCGTGTTATGCATAAGGTCTTTCTTACGTTAGATCTCGTATGTGTTTAACTGCTGAATTCATATCTACTTTTCCGTCATTTGTTTATCAAGATTGCTTGTTTATTTATGCCGTAGGTTTGGCTCTGTTTACTACCAAGCCCAAAGCATAGATTTTCCGACCCTTCCGCTTTGGAACTCATTTCTTTTCTTCCTTCGGATCTGTTCTTTCTCTTCTCCTTCTTTTGTTCCTTTCTCTTCGCAGCCTAGAACACTCTACCGGGATGAGATCCCAACCCTCGAAGGCAGTAACTGTGAGACTTGCATAGGTTCCTCGCTAGTAGAAGTAGCGTAAAGCAATAAACCAGCCGCTTTTGCCTCAAAGAGGGCTAAGGCATATGAATAAAAAGTTCTTGATAAAGGCCAAGCCAGCCGTCTCTAGGTTTCCCAAGTTTGTCCCTAGAATTTATTTCATCCTTGTAATCAATGATATTATCACCCTATTGTGTCGAGTATTTAGACTCCCAAGTCAAGAGACTTCTAAGGGTGGATGTATCAATTCATGGTCATTATAAAGAAGAATGAACAAGGGATCAATTGAGCATCTTATAAGTAATGATATTGATTCCCAGATGAAGACAGTCTTGTCTACTGACAAGTTTTATATGTCATCATATGTCACCTATGTAGCAGCCGGCATGAGAAATTATCTAGGGTTGGATGCAAAGGGAAATAGGGCAACAGAACACATATATCGGTACTTCCCTCAACTGACAATGAAGGGTTTCGAGGATCAATTAAGAAGAGTGAATGATGCCTTATTTTATGAAAATATCTGCAGGATGAACCCTGATCTAAGGAAAAGAAGAATATTTGATGAAGCATGGGCCGAAGTATCAAAATGGGGTTGTATCTTCTTGAAATTCAAGAAGTTCACATACCTTCGGGTGGTCATGTACCCGGTGATCCTTTCCAATTACCCAAGTTTCCAAGTGATAAGCTGATCCTAATGCATATGGTTAGACAATTATTGGATTTTCACAAATTCCAACAGAGTAAGCACAAGGCCACCATCTCCTTCCCTATTTCCATCGGAAGGTACACATGCTCAATAGTGGTTAAAGCCAAGAACATGGTGCACGAGCTGCAAGACAAGTTGAAAAATCACATGAATTATAGATATGGGTTTGATTTCCAAGGAGTCCTTAAGTAATAAGGGACCTTATATCTACATGTTCCCAGTGTAGAAGACATTTGGGTTGATATTCGGGATGAATTTTCCATCTGAAGTAATGACAATAGTAGGTTAACACTTGAAGAGATTCAGATGTTAGATCTATTTGACATCCCAGAAGGAACCATGGACAATGAAAGTGTCCTTAATGCCACGTATGATGGGTTGAATGAAGACCAATATGTATTCCCAACCATTGATTGGTCCATTGCTAAGAAATCTTCTATCATAGGAAGAGCCGCTCAAATTATTGCCCATACTAAGGCGTGGCTCATTTCTTGGGGAATGAGTTATAAAGAAGGGATTTTTTCAAAGCTAGCTACTTTGGAAGTGGGACCTTCCAAGAGAAAAAAGGAAAAGGATAAGAACCCTTCCAAGAGGTCAATAAAGGTTAAGGTTTTCATAAAGGGAGAAGAGCAAGGGAACCCATCGGTGGTCACTCTCCTATAAACGGTTGAGGTTCTTGAGTCACCCCCACCACCGTAACTAGGAAATATTTATCGGGAGAAGAGGTTGGTCAAACTTTTATTCCCCTTTTGGTTGACAGTTCATCAGAGGTAAGTCTTCCTCTTATCTCTCAAGCTCTAATTTCAGAATCATTAACTCCCCCATTCAACCTTCTTTGCTTTAGGTTTCTTCACCAAGTTCCTCACCATGGCCAAGCATCTTCTCTAGCATCTCATTTCTCCCCACTGGACCCAAGATAACCATGGATATGCCTCCTCCTTTTTTTCCTTCATTCCTTGAGTCCATTTCCACGGACACTACACTCACAGTGACCACCACTCCACAAGAAAACCTTCCTCCACCTGAAGATGCGACCGTAACACCTACGATGGGAGCAACTTCTTCCAATATGCCTCAATGGTTAATATATCAAACTTCAAGGAAGAGAAAGGTGGTAGTTACCCTACTAGCCTTTGATTTTAGTTCCATCAAGGTCACTCCTACTAAGTCTCGCTAAGAAACACAAAATGGTTTCAAGGATTTTAGTGGATGCCTCGGGGCATAAGTTTGTGGTAATTTCACTCCCGTGGTGACAAAACCAAGGATGATATAATGGTCACCGATTATCAGATCACAAGGATTGATCTAGGAAAATTGATAATGGAAGGAGCATAATAGGATACACAAGATGCCATGAATGTGTTGTTCCGTAAGTCAAGGAAACTAAGGCAAACAGAGATGAGCTAAAAGAGAAAGTAGAGTAGTGATAGAATTAATACTCAAGCTTTGAAAGCCTCCTAAGTCAAAACCATCATCCTCTACTCCTATCAAGTTTTATTTCTCATCATTACCCATGATTTAGAAGATTAATGAGAAGGGGAGAACGCTCGATGAATGGATCTAGAGGCTACTCTTGCAAGGAAAATAGGTCATTAATGACTCTATGGAAGTCTACAAATCCTTGGAGGATATAAAGAAGGATGGCGAGAAAATGGATGATGAGTTTTTAGTAGAATTCGGGGACCTAGAGTTAAATTTTGAAGCTCTCAAAATGTTGAAACAAGTTTCATCTCGCATCTTGATCGAAGAAGGCATCATCCCACATGGGGATAAGCATTTTCAACTTACCAAAGTCATTAGATTTAGAATAAAGATTCTCAACGAAGCTTACAAAAAATTGAGGAAATAAAGAGACCAATTGGTTGATGACATAAATTACATAAAAGAAGATCTAATCACGATCTGCGCTAAAGTGTTAAATGAAAGCTCAAGTATTCTACCCGTTAATGATCTTTACAAGCAGATCCAAGAATCAATTCAATACGAACCAACTTATGGCTTTAGCTTGGAAATCATTGATAGGTTTGTGAAGATTGAACATTCTTTGGAAACACTAAGGAAACTCAACAAGAGACTAAAGAAACTTCCTGGTAACATGAGCGATACTCAGGAAACATGTGAAGTCCTTAGTGACCATTCCATTGTGCTTGATGAAGATGAGATGCAGGGCATAATCTAAAAGTTCTAGGAATTTTAGGATAAGCAGGATTTTTTGGAAGAAGACAAGGATAAGGAAACAAAATAAGAAAATGATGTTACATGTCATTTCCTTCCAGAAATTGACGTGTCTTTTTCATTTTCCTTTCGTCATGTAGAAAGAAAATTTTGACTTGGTCTTCTGCGTGAGAGTCATGCAAAATATGACTCTTATTACATGGACTATTTTCTAGGATTTATCCTATTTTATCTCAAATCCTTTTTATAAATAAAGGATGTTTGTGTGTTTTAAAGGGTTGTTATTTTTGGAATATTGAGAACTATTGTGAAGAAGAAAAACTTTGTGTTTTCTTTAATCATTTGAGAATAGAAACCGATGCTATTTTTGCAAACTTTGTGTTGTGAGATTTATCTTTGTTAAGATATTGTTCTTATGTTCATAATCTTAAGCTATTATTTGTTTAGCATCTTGATTGTTCTAATCATTTCAAACATTACATTTGTTATCTAAAACTCGTATGATTATTTCATGATCTATGTTTGCTCGAAAAAAAATATGTTCCTCTCATTCCTTTCCATTGTGTTTCTTCCATAATAATAATTTCCTTTCTAATGATTTCCATTTCAAAAAACAAAAATATCTTCACCTAGTGTGGATATGGATTTTAGGATTCTATCCCAACCCCAATGGTTAGATTAGTGTGAATATTGTATTTTTATTTCTATTACATTTTTAATTAGTAATAAATAGGCAAAGCCTCACCTGTCTTTGAGGAGGGATTTAATACCATGTACTATGGTTGAACCTCATATTTTGGATTGACAAAATATCTAACCAACACAACTAAATTTGTAATCTTGAATCATGCGTTTTACAAAAGAGGTCTCGAATGGTTATTTCCTCAGTGCATAGATAAAGAGAAACAAGATAAGTTTCTTAAAGCATACCATGACCAAGCATGTGGTGGACATTTTTCAGTGATGGTCAATGCACACAAGATCCTCTGGGGAAGGTATTATTGGCCCACCATCTTTGTAGACACTTGAGATTGGGTTTCTAAATGCAACGCATGCCAACAGTTTGGTGGAAGACCATAACTTGCTGCATTACCACTCATGTCTATGGCTATTGAAGAACTATTTAAATAGTGGGGGCTGGAATTCATTGGTGTTCTAAACCCTCACTCAAGTGTAGGGCACACCTATGTACTCACAACAATAGACTACTTCACCAAATGGGTGGAAGCCATTCTGGCCAAACAAGCCAACACTGAAACAATATGCAACTTCATCAAGGAGAATATCATAGTCCATTTTGGAGTGCCATAGAAGATTGTAGCAGATAATGCTACCTATTTCTCTTCAAGAGATCTAACTGAGTTCTGATATAGATATGAAATATCCCTATCTCATTCTTCTAACTAATATCAACAAGGAAACAAACATGCTGAATCAAGCAACAAGAACATTGTGACCATTTTCCGTAAGCTTGTAGATGAGAATCAAAGGAATTGGCACAAAAGGTTGTACAATGCATTGTGGGAAGATAGGATCACTCCTAAGAAGGTAATAGGTATGTCACCTTTCCAAATGTTGTATGGAGTCGAAGAAAAAATTCCTGTCACGATCGAGATGCCAGCTCTCAAGCTACTACAGGAAATAGAAGATGGTCAGTACAAGGATTCCATTGACAAGAGGATCATATTTCTTGAGAAGCTAGAAGAAAATAGACTCCAAGTGGTGGATCACATTAAGGAGCACCAATTGAAAGTAAAGAATATTTTTGATAAGAAGGCCAAGGCAAGATAATTCAAAGTTGGAGACTTCATCTTGCTATGGGACAAGAGAAGAGAACTAAAAGGTAGCCATGGAAAGTTTGATTCATTATGGCTTGGTCCATTCTAGATTCGTGAAGCTTGTGGTAAGAACACTTTTCTTCTCTCATATTTAGATGGAACACCACTAGAATTTCCTTGGAGTGGGAAATACTTGAAATTGTATCATCAGTGAAAGTGGGTTGTCCCCGCCTTGTACCATAGGTGATTGCTAGGTGTGTTTCCTTTTCATCCTTTTCATGTGCATGTGTGTTTCCTTCTTCTTTATCTCTTGTTATAGGTTGTACATGACTCTGCAAGGCCTAATGGATAAGGCACTAGTCAATGAATTACGGGTTCTAGAGATTGAGATTCTAGATTTCCATGTCATGTCTTCACTATACTCGAGTCCATTTTATGTCCCCAAGCTAGAGCCGAGATGTTTCACCCTCAAAATCCCCCCTCTTTTTAAATTCAAATTCAAAATTTTTAGCTCACACCCTCGAGAGGTGTTTAAGTAACATTGGAAGTCTAAAAATATAGAGAAATTCATGCTTCAAAGTTGTTTAAACTCTCCAGTCTGCACGTTTTTATAAATTTTTTGTTTTCCAGTTTGGACTCATGAAAATTTTATTGTTGTCCTCCTTTGAATGTAATTTCAATATTTCTATGGCCATGGATCATTGAACCTTGTATTTTTTCAATTCCTTGGTTCGCAAAAGAAATTTGAAAATCAAAGCGCAAGATGTTGGAGCTTTCTTCTTCTCTGCATTTTTCCACAGTCATGAATGATGGGCATTTTCTTTCTGTCAAATTTTTTCTCTATTATCCATAGGTACGTGGACATATCTAATTGGAGGTGGGCTGATGGAGTAATTTTTGGTTTTGATCCTTTTTGTAAAAAAGGGCTAAAAGGCATAAAGTGACCCGTAACCTCGATCATGCTAAAAGGGAAAAAGTCAAATGTTGAGCCCACATCAAAAGAGTCAAAGCAGGGAATTGAATCATTGGGGATATTTGGGAATTTGAGCCTTTTTTCATTAAAGGGGCTTAAATTTAAAAAGTGACCCGTAGCCCTGCCAAACACAAAAGAAAAGTCAAATTTTGAGCCCTTCGTCAAAAGAGTAAAAGTGGGGAAGTGGGTCGGTGGAGCAATTTGTGTTTTCGAGCCCACATTGAAAAAAGGTAAAATTATAAAAGTGGCCCATGACTCTGTCTCCACTCAAGTGAGGCCACATGTGAAGACCATATAAAAAGTGGGTTCGTGTGCCAAAATGTCCTAAATTGCTAAATATCTATAAAGTGAAAAAGGACAAAGGCATCCTCCATGCCCGCTCCAAAGAAATTTCTCCCACGTGGATGACTCTAGTTTAAAGTTTCAAAGGCAAAATGAATGGTTCAAATTAAATGTTACAAAATGAGTGTAATGGTTGCATTACAAAAATCTGGTTTTTCTCACCATTGGAGTTTCTCCACTAATCAAGAATCGAACGGACATGAATGATTGAAAAGAAATTGTAAACCATTTCTTACTAATAAAGAAGAATTTGTAACTGTTTCTTACAAGATATTTAATGGCTTCTTCACACCATTGTATAGGGCTGTTAATTGATATTGTAAACTCACGAGTGCATTATGCTTAGAGAAAGCAAAGGAGATAGCCATTTTCCTCTAATTCCCTCCATTCTCAAATTTCTTCCATTCCCACATTATGTACAACTTCTATTTAAGCATCAATACAAGAAGAAGGATTTTGTAGCCTCTTTGATGAGGATATTTTAGAAAATTTGAGTTTGTAATCTTATCTTATCTTGTTGCCATTTGCAGAGTTGTTTCTTCTCATGAATGCATGTGTTGAAATTTCTAACTAGTGCATGCAGGAATCTGATTTTCTACCTACAACATTAGTTCTCCTACCTCTTTTCTCACTCCCTTTCCCACCTTCATAGAAAATTCCCCCCTTGCAGATAACTACAAGCATTTTCCGCAGGGTCAGTGGAGTGCCCCTGTTGGATCCCGTCGAAAGGCCACCACATAAATCAACATTTGCTTGTGCATGCATAGACGATAGCTGCACCAATTAATTAGAGGGACTTAGATTCCTAGAGCATTGGCAAGGAATTCAAAAGTTTATCTACCCGACAAATTTCCTAACCAACAATCTCAAAACAAGGTATGAAATATTGTACAATGTATAGTCTTTTGCTTTGTTTTTCATTTTTTGGTGTGTGTTTTTATTTCTCCTTTTATTTTCTAGGTCTATAGTGACCAGTTTCCCTAGTTTCTTAGTTTGTTTTTTGAGAGATGCATTATTATTACTTTACCTAGTGCATGTTTTCACCTAACTTTGTAACCAAATGGATTTTGGCACTTGGTATGTGGTATGTTTGTATTTTATGGTTTTTTGGCACCCATAGGGGTGACCACCCCTGAGTTAGAGCCATTTTGGTGCTCAAATTGATCTCACCCATCTATCTTATGTGTACCTTTAAATTTTTACGTTGTTTAGTTTTCTGTATGAAAATGTGTGTTTAAACAATGTAGTCATGATAATTCATATGAAAATCTTGTGTTTATGGTGTAAATCCTCTTTTTCAGTTGAGGAACATGTTAGACATGATGTTCATAAGAATCCCTACAAAAATTGATCATGAATCGATTTTAAATCATGAAAAATACCTTTATATTTCATCCCCGATCTTACAAATTTCATTTTTGATCCATCACCCTGATGGTACAGGCATATTTCCATTGGTTGTGGCATGGTGGGCTTAAGTTTCAAAGTTACAAAAATCATTAAACATTCACAAATTACAAATTTGGCCCCGAGGCTGAAGGATATTCCCTAGACTATTTTCTATCAAAAAGTGCAAAATCAGAAATTGATCCCACTCCTGAAGAGAAAAACGTGTCAAAAGGTGATTAAATGTGGGAATCGGGACTTGATAATGTTCTTTAACATTGAGTGAATAAAGAAAAAGAATTTAGAAATGTTCCCAAAGCCCGCAAAGAACACGTGGCACATTCCCATGCAAATATTGGAGAAGCGGGTCCTCGTGTCAAATTGATAGATTTGGGCTCAATTGAGAAAATGAAAAATATTCGTAAAGGGCCCGCACTTTGTCACCATTAGGATTTGAATGCATGTCGGGATCGGAGTGGAACTCAAGGATGAGTTATTAGTTTAAATATGTAAATGTGTCTACGTCTAAAATGATGTAAAAATAAAAAAAATAGCCCTCGAGCCCACATCCCATAGAATTCTTCCATGTGGATGGCTCACATTAAAAATTTGGAAACTAGAATGGATGACCATGATGCAACACATTTATGACTATTGTCATGAATGCATTTTTACACAAATCAAGGAGAAATGTTTGAAGTATTCAAATTATTTGAGCTTTTTTACTATCGTATGTCGAGATTTGGATGCCTTTGTTAGCAAAATTATTTGAAGGATGACGTGAGATTGATTGCAGAGAATGGATTAAGCACTAGAGGTTTAAAGATTCTTTGAGGCAGGATAATTGCACATAGAAAATTGGTAAGAACTAAGATACCTTTGTACCTTTCATCATTTGCAAGGAAATTGATAGTAAAATTAGGGCATAAAAGATGAATATGATGTCATCTAGTTTTTCTATTGCATCTGAAATCACCAGTGATCTAGATAAGATCACATATACATATTTAATGAATGTCGACCTAAATGAATTCTTGTAAAGATTGAATATCCATAATAAGAGAAAATCCATGAAATCAATTCAAGCCAACAACATTGCTTCAGCTAGTTCCATTCCCCCTCTATACATTTCCTAGAATTGGTGAGACTTTACGCTATGAATTATGACCCAAAAAATATAGAAGTGTTAGATGGAAGCGGTGAAGTAGTACTGAATTTGACACCTGTAGCCATTAGGATAATGCTAAAATTTCCTGTGATTAGAAATCCAATAACCCTAGGTAATTATTTAGCCCTACAAGATTATGAGGCAAATAAAAAGGAATATGTCAGGCTCATAAATACTAAATGGATCTTAGTAGAGAAGAAGGAAACCACTAGAATCCCTAAGAGATTTGTTAGGGAACAATTTGTTGAAGAAGAAGAAGATGTAATTGTAATGCTAAGTAGAATGGCTGGTTTAGAAATGAAAAATGAGTTCAAGGAGTGGATGTGGAACTAAATGTGGATTATTTTGGAGAAAAAGGGAAACATTTGTTGGGAAAACTTCATTGCTGAGTCACCTAATGATCATATGATAGCATTAACAGTAAAAATATAGATGGGTGGCACCGGGGAACTTGAATTCTACATGATAGCATACCTGATCTATAATATTGCAGGTCACGGGTATTTCCTTGGCCTTATGTCATGTGGTGATTTAAAAAAATTACAAATTTAAGAGATCTTTGCCAATTACAATTGAGTAATTAGAAAGGGAATGTGAGACTGGTAAATGATGCCTTTTTTACACCAAACATATGTTTGTTTAATTCAAAATGGGAACAATATAGGATTTCAGATGAGGCTAGGCAAGTAATTATGGAATATGGATGTTATTTCATTTAGTACAAAAAGTTCACATACATCAGATCTAGTGGATTTTAAGGCAAACCATGCAAGCTACCAAGATATTTAGATGAAAAAATGGCCCTATGTGAATTGACAAGACAGTTAACACCGATTGCACAAGCTGATTTTTGGAAAAGCACAAGACAAATATCAAATTTCTTGTCAATATTGGAAGTTATTCCTTGCCTTCTATTAAAAATCCAAGTTAATGGAAGATGAAATGAAGAGGTTTGATATGAATATATTTGAAGAAAGGGATAAATGTGATATAAGGTGGGTGGTTAACACTTTAAATGCCTTTGAACATGAGCCTCATTTTGAGGATTACCAAATTAATTACAGGGATGAGGAGGAATTCATGCTTAGATATTTTTTGAGAATGACCCTCACATAGATTATTGATTTCAAGATTGTTGTGATACCTCATGGAATTATAGATGATCCACATATTGTGAGTCAATTTTATATTGACCAAGGGATAGAAAAAACCAATGACTCCCTTAAAGTGGGATGAAGATAAGTTAGATGATCAACATGATAGGATTATTCATGTAATGAGAAGAACTTTGAATTGGTTGGTGTAGAAGAACATTGATTTTTCTATTTGAAATATAAAGGTTTTCAATAAATTACGGGAATTGGGAAATTTAAAGGATGACCTTTATTTTTTAAAAGAAGAAGCTAACAAAATGGATCCCCTATGTGGAAAATCCCCTCAATTATCTTCAATAATGCCCACCATAAGAGTTGTGGATGAATAGAATTCTACTACTAGAGGAACTGGAATATCCATGTCTGCTTTGAAGTAGAAAACTAAGGAAATACTTATAAAGTCTATGGAAAATGACGTTATTACTTTTGTAGTTCCACTAAAATCAAAAGGAAAGGGTATGGCCACCCAAAGGACCCCTCCAGATGTTCTCCCAAAACCCCAAGGTGTTGAGAAGTTAATGAGGGGAGCCATAGCTAGTGGCCATATACAATCTAAATCACATAGTGTTGAAGGAAGGGTGGTGCCAAATCTTAAGAAATTGAAAGAGCAAAAAGAGACACAAAATTGTATATGAAAAATTTTTGGTAAGGGAAGGTGATCATACTCATAGAAAGCATAAGAATGAGGATTAAGTGATTGATCCTCTAAACAATAAAGGATTGGTGTTTCCTAGGTGAAACATGTAGCTTCATTGCCACAACAGGGGGTTGTTCAAACTAGCCAAGTTAAGAAACTAGTGCCTCTATTCCCATCTTTGTCTTCAAAAGGAATGAAAAATGAAGGTACTCAAGAATAAGTATCTCAAGGTATGTTCTCATCTGATCCATTAGATAGTGTTATGTTGAATCAAAGTTCAAAATTTTTTGATGACATGCCAGTAGAAAGTGTTAGTGTTCCTTTCTTCAAAAAGTTGCAATAATCAACTAAGAACCAAGTAGAAATAATGGATTTTGATATTGATGAAAATTTATCCACATTATAATAATTTGAAATGTATATTAAATAAAAAGTAGTATAGAGTGTAGGTGGTTCTCAAATTAGTGAAGAAGTAGGAGAAACTACTCATGTGCCAACTACTAAAAATAAGGTCCAAGTATCAGAGGTATCTTCTATAGACCAAACAACTCCAGAGTTAAACAAGCCAGAAGTGTCTAGTGGAAAGAGTGTAGACATAAAGGTATTAACTAAGAAATATCCCTCACATGAAGCCAAGGTCACTAAGGATAGTGAACTACCTCAAATAGAGAATTTTGTAGATGAAAAGATGACAGAGGTTACACAAGACACAATTGCTAAAGATAAGGTTGTCGATAGTCTAAGTGTGCAATATTTGAGTAAAGATAAAGGACCAATTATGGAAACTCAACCTACCATGTTATAGTAGGACATGCTAGAAAAACAAAAGGATGTTAATCTTCCAGTTCAGCAACCTCCAAAAGAGGTGGAAATTGTTTAAGGAAAGGGAGTTCTTGCAAAAGAAGTATCAACTCAAGAAGTTTCCAAAGAAAATGTTGAGGGTATAATTGCATCATCTGAGGAAATGAAGAAATAAAAAACTTAAATCAATGATGTAGCATAGAAGGATATTGGTAAGCCCAAAATCCAAGATGAAGAAGAAAATCAATCAGGGGAAGTACAAATACAAGGAGAACTCAAAGAAACAACACTGGGATTTGTAAAGGAACAACATGAAGAGTCATCATTTCAATATTTGCAAGAGGTATTCAAATAGTCTATGATTATCCCTAAGAAATCCCAACAAATATTATAGGAAAAAAAGGTAAGGACTACTCCTACAAAGGGCTTGATGGGAGAGTTAATTTTAAAATAGGAAAAAGAGATTGTCCTGTGGAAGCCATAGATCTCGAGCCTTGACCTTCCCAAAACCTATGAGGCTTCCAAGAAAGATAGAGTTATCACTAAGATTGGTACTGATCCACTTGGCTCTAGAACATTTGAAGTGGCAATCCCTCATTAGGGAAAACAAGAGATAATATAACAAGTGATTGCAATGTCTAACTTATTCCTCTAGGAAATCTATCAAGAGATCAATTGAAGCAAGGGGTATCACAGATGCAGGTTAGTGACTTTTTACAAAAGGTTGATGAATGTAGTCATATTTCATACCCTTAGACTAATACTTTAATCCCATCTGCGTCGGCTTATCACCCAGCAAGCATTAAGTTCTCACCCAAGGCATGCACAGGTGCCGAGTCTCTCTTTTATGTGAGTCTCATGAGAATTCATCATCTTATGATAGATAATAAACTACATGATAGAAAATAACTATATAAAATTCTATGAACCTAAAACGAGTTGTCATCTCATTGCATCCAGAAAAGAGAAATAGCAAACAACATATGGAAATGGTTCATACATAAAGGAAATGCATAAGTATTATACTCATGAACACATATATGATTCATAACAGAGCCTTATATTCATATTAACAGATCCAAAAACCACATTACATCCCTTGAGGTCATAAAAGATCCTCATATAACCATGCAGAGCCAAGTCATGCATCAAAACTACACTATGTTTATCACATTACAAAAATGAATGCAGACCCATCCCTCTAAATTTTCCATGATTCCTATATCTTCCTAATCCCAACCCATAGAATCCTTCATCCTATTTCTATAGAGCTTTTCCTCTCTTCAGCTATATATCTTTCTTCTATTGGGTGCTTGCATTTATAGCCTTAGCAACCACCACCATGCCTTTTGAAGTTACATATCGGTTGCCAAGTGTCGAAGTGGTCCTCCATGGGAGCATACCTTCTCAGATCCAAGATCTCCACTTTGTATGATGATTCTCTTATAGAACCTTCCATCGCATGTCTGGAATATTACCTTTTTATCCTCTAGTCGTCGGGTTGGTACCTTATCCACAAGGGTCATGCTTTTCTCATGTGTTTCCTAGGATGCCAAATATGGCTAAGTACAAAACCTATCTTTCCTTGTGTGTGCATACCATGTGTTCTGTAAAACCCTGCTAGAACCCTTCCCTACACACCTTTAAACTACATGCCATTCTTCAACTAGGTCTCACGTGCCCATATGCCTTCTTGTACTTACCCGATTATTCTATGGCCCAACATCACCCCACACTATGCGTGTTCTCCATCCTCGAAAACACTCTTCAAATAATAAATAATGGCAGATCCTTACAAATGTTTAAAGTGGAAGAATAAAGGAATGAAGAAATGGGGGAAAGAATGAAATAATGGGGAACTTGTGTATTGTTGGAGGAGGAGAGGGAAATCCTTCCCTAATTGTGATTCTAACTTTCCCCAAGCGTCGACCTTGTTCTAAGCTTGTTGAAAAAGGTCACCCACCAGGGTGCTCACTTCTTCAAAACTCATCTCCTCTCCCTTAGCACTCATTTTATCCACAATCCCTTCCAGAATTGTTTACCCAAATTCTCAAGCGCATGCATCCTTTGAGTGATTTGGGGGTAAAATTCTTTTAACCAGTTCTTGATTAAGCCCCACAAGTTCTTAATGGCCTCTGATTTCTTTTCCACTTTGGCTAGGATTTTTTCTTGCTTAGCCTTATTCCCCTTATTATTTTCTTGGAACTCCTTGAGTTACGCTTCATGGGTGACAACCAAGATACTTTCCACTCTATCCCTATCTCGTGTGTAATTATTATAGGCAGCCTTAGCAACTTGCGCAATGGCTTTTACATCGGTGAGGATTTTGTTGTACTGAGAAACAATTTCCACAACCTTCATCTTATTTTATTTTTCTTGGCATGCCAACACCTCTTCTATGGATTCTAAGGAAAGTGGCCACCTCTCCATAGTGATTATGTGGGTCAAGTCCTCTAGGAATTATAAGGTTGATCCATATTTTTCACGGGTGGTGTTAAGTTTGGATGCTTCAAGACAATGAAATCCGTGATCATATCTATTTTATTATATGCCTCATGCACCCTTTCCTTCTTGTATTTTAACTCACGCCTTAACTAAGTGTTGATTAGCTCCTCCTGCTTTAGGTTCTTACTTTTTCAAGTGGATCCTCCTCCTTTTCTCCAAATTTGCCTCTAGTAACTTTACCCTGTCATTTCTTCGAAGAGTTTGGCTTCAACCTCAACTGATACTTTGTTGAGCACGTTGCAGATTTTTTCATTTGATAATTATTGAGCATTTACCAAGGGGTTTATTCCTTTTGTTTCGACACCTTCAATAATGCTCCTTGGCTTATTTCAAATTCGGGCTCATCAATGTGGGACTCAAATGCCCATGATAACATTTTCCTCATCTAAGGGTATGCACCTTCTTCATCAAATGAAGCCACGGCCAAAATTTTTCCATTGGCATAGTGCTCTAGAAGTGCATGCACAATGTTGAGACACCAAATTCATGTCTTACGACCCTTGTGACCCGCATCCCATTTCGCAACCTAACCTCATTACCTAAACTTTACACAATTATTTATTAATTACCTTGTAATTGATAAATCCCCATCACCTCACCTACCACCTCATTTTGCCACCTCATCATGACCTAGCCCTAATCCTAAACTAACCTAATTAAAACCTAAAACTTGGTCTACACCTACACCCATAACTAATGACCCCTTTCTCGCACCCAAAACCGACCTTCTAGTCACTTGACCAAGCCCGCAGCTGATCTCTCGGGAGAAAAGCAGGGAAGGTGGGCGATTTTACTAAAAATAGCCTACTTTTTCCTTACCAATGCGGTTCCTACTCGACCATTGCGTCGGTTACGTAACCGCCATCGGTTCCTCTGTAAATGGGCTCCCAAACCAAAACAACGGATTGAAATTTCATTTTGGAGATCGGTCGAAGGATTTACGGATAAACAGAGATTATTGGGAGCGAGAACAGAGTCCAGATCTTCACTTGACCAAGCAGAGATGAGTGGAAATACTGAAGTGTTTACAAAGAAAGGAGATCAGCTTGCATCTTGGTCAAAACTAGTAAGTCACATCTTGCATGTCCTCTGTTATAACATTTCTTATGTTTCTTGAACCTCGATCCTCCTAAATCCGTTTCGAGTCCACTACCTAACGTGTCATTGCATCTAACTGTTATTCTTTTACCTCTCATCATCTCATTTCCTAATATCATCCATAAACCAGCCTTACAAACACCATAGCTACCAAGAAGATCCTATAACCCACCGGTATCGGTTATATCAGAATCGGCATCGGTTGTTGTAAATCGACATCGGTTCCTCCGATCAAAACCGAAAAAACCTTTTCCCTACCGGTTCAACGAAACAACTTAATTGATATTTTACAGTCTTTTGTGTTAATTCATATTAGCAGGGAAACTGACCACCTTCGAAAGGAAGTTTTATATTTCCTGGGCCCAAGGCAGTTTCCTCATTTATTGTTTAATCAAAATCTTGTGGTCTTATGTTCTTATTTGCAAGTAGTCCTTCCAAGACACAAAAGGAGTTCTTCGTCGATCGCCGATCTTTCTACAGACGCGCACACCATCTCGACATTCTGGGTATTCCTCCTAACCCTAACCTTATCTGTAAAAGGAACGAAACATTTCCGAGGAAAAATTTTGGCACGCTTGTTATTTGATTGCTCATGATGATGCCTTGTTACTCGCACCTTTCCCATGTCCTTATCGGGACCTCGCCTTAGAGTGGTACAGTGCTTTAACCCAGCACTCAATCTTCTCTTTTAACCAACTAGCCCAATCTTTCTTGGATCATTTCTCCATTAACATTGCCAAGAAAGTATCTATCACGGACCTCTATGCCATCCGACAATTCGAAGACGAATCTATCGCAGATTTCGTTGGACGATGGCGGGGCCTTATCAACCAACTTACATATGCCTTACCTCAAACCGAACTTATCGAACTATTTACGCGGGCCTGCGCTAAGCACATCTCCCCTACCCTCCAAATTCAAACTTTCCGTACATTCGACGAGGCCTTTACTATGGCTCGAAAATTAGAAATTCGAGCCTTAGAGGAAGAGAAATTGCGGTTGCGCAACAAAAACTCCACTTTCCGAACTCCTGATTCTACCAATAAACCAAATACCACCACTCCTCACGCGTCCACTTCTTCTAAATCAAAAGGAGCTGTCCACGCGGTGATGGTCAAATCCCAACCACCGTCCAATACTCCACCAAAAACCACTTATAAGTATAAAGCAGAGCCCATCAACTACACTCCCTTGGGAGAAACATATGGTGTGATATTGGAAAAATTGCTCAAAGCAGGAGCCATTACCTTACCTCCTGTTAAACCTCATTCCGGGTTTGATTCCACTCGCGCCATACCTTCCTGGTACAAAGAAAATGACTTTTGTAACTTCCACCGCGTGAAGGGACACAGTCATGAGAACTGCAAGATGTTGAAAAACATAGTGCAGGAAATGGTTGACGCAGGGGATATAGCTCTCGATAATCCTAACGCCCCTGCTAACCAAAATTTGAAAATATTCAACAAGCCATTCCCGAATCACTCGTCCAACAGTAACGTAAACCAGGATATCTTAACCGAGGAGAGTGTTCATGAGATCCATGCAGTATTCGATACCCAGCCAAAAGCCTCTATCGAGAAAATTTTGAATCAAGCCTCTTCACTAACACAGGAGCCCGAACCTCCTTTACCACCATCAAGCCAAAGTGAAATCGTTCCTTTACCCATAAAAGTGTTAAGCCGCCGAGACTTCTCTTCCCATCAATGAGTCTTCTTATACCACATCCCTACAAGACTGTGAACGGATGTTATCTAATTTATCTATTTCCCAAACGTCCCCTTCTACCACTCTTGCTACACAAGAGGAAGGCTCGCCACTCCTTTTTACATCCTTAGAAGAGAAATCTCCTACACCAACATCACCAAATTCTTTAACCATAACAGATCCTCTCAAACACGCCCTCCTACCTATTAGTCCCTCATCACCTAAATCTTTTCAACGACCAGTCGACCTCTTAACATCTATGGATACAATGCCTCATCTACCCCCTATATCACACCTACAGTGGACTGGAATCACAACCCGTCTTTCTTCCGTACAAAAGTTCATATTCACACGTGAGGACTGTCATTCCACAGAAGATAGACAGGCCCTATGGGAACATTTGAGTAGGCCATATTCTACTCAAATGCAAATGACCGATCCTGATGCCTCCACCATATACCCGAAGTGCTTATGAAGCTTAAAATGCCCATGTTCTCACCTTCACCCCCCTCACCTCTACCAAATGCCCCGTCCACTTCTATTAACTTAGCCAAATCTTCCCCTACGCTTGGGACCTCACCAATGCCTGGGCCTAACACACCCACCTAAGCGACTCGATTTATCCAAAAATA
The DNA here is from genome assembly GCA_018340775.1 of Taxus wallichiana var. yunnanensis. Classification (NCBI taxonomy): domain Eukaryota; kingdom Viridiplantae; phylum Streptophyta; class Pinopsida; order Cupressales; family Taxaceae; genus Taxus; species Taxus wallichiana. The sequence continues at coordinate 458,881,382 of CM031238.1, read as the reverse complement.
AACCCGCCCCGCCACCTAGGAGACAAACTCAATCCATGCCTCTATCACAATCAAAACCCTCATCGTCACACCCACCTTCCATATTGGGACCTCATCCCTCCACCTTACATCAATATATCATACCTCCTGCATTTTCTTCAAAACGACCTACGCCTTCTACACCTATACAGAGATCAAAGGGTATAACAACATCGTTACCCCGCGTATCTTGTCCACCTATCAACCCTAAACCAATCCCATCATCAAAGGATTTATTTTCTGCCACCCTTTCTCCGTGGTTGTTTCCCGCTACCACGTCATCTATAGCCTCATCATCTAATCAGCCGAACGTAACTTCTGTGCCAAAGAAACCACGTTTAGTGAAAAACACGTGTCAGCACCCCTCGGCTAAACCACCACCCATACGAACCAACCACACCGAAACATTACCAAAACCCGCACAACCAATACCCTCATCCGATTTTGACCCCCTCAAAGGATCTTACGCCAAAATCCTTGCTATGTTGGTGGAGAATGTGACCATTTCCCTACCCCCACTTAGACCTTATGATCCGTCTAAACCTCGACCCACGAGTTATGATGAGTCTAAAATCTGCGCTTATCATCGCACACCAAGACATGATGTGGAGGGATGCAAAGCTTTAAAAACCATCCTTCGTCAGTCACCTCTCCCGGATAGAAAGGTTAAGAAAGACAACTTACGAAGGGAGAGACATTTAGCTTCAATTCCCTCTACTATATCATCTGTCCCCACCTCACCAAGATCTATCATTATTACAACCCCACCTCTTGAAGACCATGAATTATCCCAACCATCTTCCTCATCTCAGGTCTACGAGATTAATATGATTAGTGTCGCTACTCGAGGACAGAAAAACACTGGGAAAGTGAAAGAAAACACACCTGCGGCATCTCTTTCTCCTTCAACCATCCCGATTGCACCACCACCTAAAGTGGTTATTCGCGGACCCACCTATCCCGTCTCTAATGGAGTTGCCCACCGAACTATGATCAAACAGCTTCATCAATCGCCCATAAAAATGACACTATATGATCTCATTCAGACTTCTGAATCTCATCGACAAGCTCTCGTTGAAATTCTTCAAGGGATCAAGGTCTTACCTAATGAAACCCTACCCGTTGCCTCCATTCTAACACCCAATCACGTTGCCTCTCTCACCAAACAATCCATCTCCCCCACCACTTCGTCTCTGTACAGCAAGCTGCTGCTGTCAGGTTCTCCGAAGACGAAATTATCGACTTTGGTGTAGAAGATCTCGACCTCGCCCTTTTCATCAAACTTACGTCCGGGACATTCGGGTACGTCGTGTTATGATTGATGGGGCGCCAGCCTAAACATCATCTCTTCAAAAGCCTTCCAACAAATGAATATCCCTTCTAGTTGCATGTGTGCCAACCCCATCATGTTGCGGTCATTCAATGACGCTATTACCTCTACCTTAGGCACCGTGATCCTCAACATTCATGTAGGACCGCGTACTTTACCCGAACTCTTCTATGTCCTTGAGGGAGAGTTCCAATATAATATATTGCTGGGTCGTCCTTGGATCCGGGCCATGGGATGCGTTCCCTCAACATTACATAGATGCATAAAATTTGAGTACGAGGGGAAGTCCTACACCGTAAAAGCTGATCCTCCTCCCTTTAAAACCTGCAATATGTTATATCGTCCTAACGATGTGCTTATACCAATCAAGACACCCATACATTCAACCCAACCATCCTCTTCAAATGTACCTCAACCATCCACCTCAACCGCACCTACGCCTTCAACTGATGAAACCACCATCGCAAAAACCACTTCCCTTCCCGCAGCTAACATCCCAACCTCCGACCCCTTAGTAGATGTTTTTCAACGCCTTACGCTGGGGGAGTACCGCCTATATAACGTTAGTTCTTTCCCTACCCCACAGGAGTACGGACAATTACATGCACATCCCACCTACGACCGTCGCGTGGGGGAAGTAATCTCTTACGGACCACCCCATTGCCGCACCAACCTAACATATGGGGGTGTTGACGCATCTTCCATTACCCCTGAACCTCCTCTTGGTGTGGTTCCCTTCCAATCCGATTTTCAATACCTGACAAATCGTCGCTTCGCCCTCACCTTCTTGACTCGCTGTGCTTGGAAAGGCTTTGGTTTTGGTCTTTATGAACAAGGCCGACATACGCTCATCCCCATCACCACACGCAAACATAATGATCGCAGTGGTCTCGGTTTTCCTGAAACACCTACACAGGAGACACCTCGTGTCACCGTGATTACGGAAGAAGACAACGTCACCCCATCTTGAACCATCATCACCCACTTTGCCATCATCACCCACAGAATCGATGGACCCTGAATCTATCCCTCCTAACTTTTTTTTTTCATAAATGCCATCTTCATAGGTCCTCTCACTTATCAACGTGATAATGAGGACCCATCTTCTCTTCCCCTTCTGTATCCAGACATGATCAAAGAGGATTTGCCTTCGATTAATGTTGTTGAGTGCCAGGATGACGACTCCATCCTCACTTACCTTGGGGCGGACGACTCCTATCTTCAACGCGCCTTACCATCTGAAACTCAAACCATGTTGAACGAGTCTACTATTGAAATCAACATCCACACGGAGGAGGATCCTCACATTGTGAAGATTGGACAATCCCTTAACACATCAGAACAAGCTGCCTTTACTACCTTTCTCCGTACCCACAACCAAGCTTTCGCTTGGTCCTACGCGGACATGCCAGGAATTGATCCTACCATTGCCGTCCATAACATCACCCTAAACCCCGATTCCAAACCAGTCAAACAGAAATTGAGAAAAATGCATCCACGCATTGCCCTCTTGGTCAAAGAGGAGCTCCAACGACTCCTTTCTGTTTCCTTCATTCTGCCTATTGACTATCCTCAATGGATTTCTAACATCGTGCCTGTCACGAAAGTGACGGGGGGACTTCAGATATGCACGGATTTCTCGGGATCTTAACCTTGCTTGCCCTAAGGATGACTTTCCCCTACCCAGTATTGATCAACTTGTTGATCTCACTGCGGGCCATGAAATGCTTTCTCTCATGGATGGCTTTTCAGGATACAACCAAATTTTGGTTGCACCCGCCGATCAACATAAGACCGCTTTCATAACTCCTTGGGGAACCTTCTGTTATCGTGTCATGCCGTTTGGCCTTAAGAATGCTGGTGCAACCTATCAGCGGGCTATGACCTACATTTTTCATGACATTATGCACACTATCCTTGAAGATTACGTCGACGATCTTCTTGGCAAGTCTAAACATCGCAGTGAACATCTCGATGTTTTAACCATTATTTTCGATCACCTGTTGCAATATTCTGTCCGTCTTCAACCAAAGAAATGTGTCTTTGGTGTCCTTTTGGGAAAACTTCTTGGTTTTATCGTCTCTTTGCGTGGCATTGAGGTCGATCCATCTAAAGTAAAAGCTATCCTAGAAATGCCCCCACCCAAGAACCTCAAACAATTGCGTAGTTTGCAGGGTAAACTTCAATCCATCCGGCGTTTCATCTCCCAACTCTCGGATCGATGTCACCCTTTTCATCACCTTCTAAAAAAGGATGTTGCCTTTCAATGGAGTGAGGAGTGTCACCAAGCCTTCGAAGCTCTAAAAACTTATCTCTTGCAGCCACCCGTGCTTATCCCACCCCAGGACGACCGCCCTTTCTACCTTTATCTTTCCGCCACTGACCATGCTATAGGAGCTATGCTCGCACATCGGGACTCGGCACGCCGAGAACAGGCCGTTTATTATATAAGTCGTACCCTCGTGGAGTACGAGACTAGGTATACACATGTAGAAAAATTGTGCCTAGCCCTATCATTCGTAGCCACCAAACTCCGACATTACCTCCTGAATCACAAAACTTTTGTCATCACCAACACGGACCCCATTCATTATATGTACGCCAAACCACATCTAAACCAATGCATCGCTTGATGGCTCATGCTCCTCGCCGACCTTGACCTTGAGTTTATACAACAGAAGTCAATCAAAGGACAAACTCTTGCAGACCAACTTGCGGAGGCCCCTTTACCTGGGGAACAATTTACCAATTTTACATTCCCCGACGAACTCATCACCACTCTTTCACTCGGGGAAGAGTCATATCAAATGACCCTCTTCTTCGATGGATCTAAATGCCAGCGCGGCGGAGGAGCCGGCGTTGTTCTCATCCCTCTTGACGCTGAACCTATGCCTCTTTCATTCCGGCTTGATTTCCCCTGCACTAATAATACAGCAGAATACGAGGCCCTTGTTCTGGGTCTCCAAGTTGCGATACACTTAGGCATCAAATCTATCAATATCTTTGGTGACTCTCAATTGGTAGTCAATCAAGTTATGGGCATCTACCAATGTAAAAATGAGGAACTTCAGAAGTACAAACACCACGTGGAGTCACTTCTAGCCTTATTTACTCACTATTCTATCCAAACCATTCCCCGCTCCACTAACAAATTTGCGGATACTATGGCTTGCTTAGCCTCGCAAATTCCCGCCGCACCAACTGACTCTGAATTATTCGTTGTGGTCCAGCAACTTTTTACACCATCCTATTCAACCCCGGTAGTTTGCATGATAAATACTGTGTCTACTAATTCGCAGGATACCTGGTACCACCAATTTCACGACTACCTTACGATCTCTGTTCTCCCACCTGACCTTACTAGTAACGGAAAACGTGCTTTTCTTAAAAGTGTTTCGCGTTATGTTGTCATGGGAGGACTCCTCTATAAACGTGGCTTTGATGGCATCCTCCTTCGCTGTATAACCGGCGCGGAGGTCACCTATACCATCCAACAAGTCCATGATGGGATTTGTGGTGGACATTTTAGTGGCCTTGCCGTGGCTAAACGAATCCTTCGCCTAGGTTATTATTGGCCTACTCTCAATAACGACTGCTACGAATATGTTAAGCGTTGTGCTATGTGTCAACAACATGCCAACCTTCAACATACTCCTAGCCATCCGCTGCAGGTCGCACGAGATCTTTGGCCTTTCTCACAATGGGGTTTAGACCTTATTGGTGAGATTCACCCGACCTCTTCACAACGTCACCGTTGGATAATCACAGCAACCGAATATTACACAAAATGGGTAGAGGCCATTCCACTCATTTCAATCAAAAAAGAAAAAATTGTCGAATTCATTAACCATCACATTATCTGTCGTTTTGGTATTCCTCATCGCCTAATAACAGATAATGGTAAATCTTTCAAAAACAAGTTGTTACAAGACCTTTGTGACAACTTTGGTATCAAACTTAGTTTCTCATCGCCTTACTATCCGCAGGCCAATGGTCAGGCTGAATCTTCTAATAAAACCCTAACCAAAATCCTCATGAAAGTTGTCAATGAATCCGGAAGAAATTGGCACGATCACATTCCCTTTGCCCTTTGGGCTTATCGTACTCAAGCATTCGTACTCTACTAATGCCACACCTTTTCTTTAGTATACGGTACCGAGGCTGTTTTGCCTCTCGAAATACAAATACCCTCCCTTAGAATATCTCTTCAGGATATTCTCACCAACGATGATTTCCGCCAAGAGCGGTTAGCCCAATTAGAGCTTCTTGACGAACGACGTCTTACAGCTCTCGATCACCTTCAAATCTATTAAAACACATCAAGCGTGCTTATGATAAGCGACTTCATGAGCATACCTTTAAGGTTGGTGATCTTGTCCTCAAAGAGAATCAACATCTAACCAAACTAGAAAAGAGAAAACGTGGAAAATTTGCTCCCAATTGGATTGGGCCTTATATAATCACTCACACTTATGGATCAGGCACTCATCGTTTAGCTTCGCTTAATGGTAAGCCTGAGCCTGAACCCCTTAATGCCCTGCATCTTCAACCATTCTACTGTTGAATCTAGTGTTATATCACTTTTTATCTACCTACTACTCGTCCCTTGAGCTCACTTACCACCACATACACTTTGTTTCCTACACCTCATAATAAAATCAAGCTCACATAGTTTGATTCTCACTTCACCTCAGTGATGCCTTCCCCTTTTTAGTCTAGTCCATGACTTCAAAGTATTAAAATAAGCCGTATTCTTATGGGATTTTCTTGAGTCAAACTTCCTACTAAACTAGATGCTTCACGCCAAAAGAACATCTAGTCATCTAAATTGAATATAGACTGCTCCCTCGAAGGACAGCTATATGCCGAACTATTGCTGCTATTAAATATAGACTGCTCCCCCGAAGGACAGCTATGCATTAAAATCATATCTGCTACTATAAATAGACTGCTCCCCCGAAGGACAGCTATATACACAGTCGACCTTTTCGAAGCTTCGCATTGATCAGCTTTGTGAAGACCTCAAGAATAAAACAATCCATATCCCTGGTAGACTTCCCGCATTGATCAGTCTATATTCAGTCAAATAAAAGCCTCATTCACAAGAACTTTTTGGGTCATGGACTTGTCTATTTAGGGTAGGTTCTCTTTCGTCAGAACACTCACTTTGTAACAAGTTCTCTGTATCTCAGCTATATCATTCACCTCACCTCACCATTTGCTTCAACTCAAGGGACGTAACGTACGCTCAATATATTGTGATCATACAACTCTTTTCACCTATTGACTTCTCGTCTATGCACGGTACCTAGGGTTTCAAGCTCGTTCTACGTTGTGTGGTTTGTTTAGCTCTTTTCACCTACGGAGCGCTCTTTCCGCTTTGCCTCGCATCTAGGATTGTGTGTTGATCTTAATCAGGACATGGTTCCCTTCTACTTGGGTAGGCTAACTTTCGCTTCCTTCTACCTTTTACAACATCACCAATTCATTTTACCTTACCAATATTAATATCAATATTTTTACCAACCAACCAATTGCTCAATTCACCTCCCCGGTCCTAAGGGAGAACTACATCGTCCGAGGCCCTCCTTACTTTGTGCAAAGGGCTATGTAGGCAAAGCACTTTGAGACATGGGGTCTCCCAAGGTTAGCTCGACCATCCCCTACCATAACCTATCATGTGTAGTAAATATAAATATTTTTGTGTATTTCTATTTAATCACATTCCTCTTTATCCTTTTTCAAAACACCAAAAGTCAAAACGAAAACATTCTTAGTATTATAACTCAAATCAGCATACATATCTCGTTTTATTTAGATGTTAAACAAATACATCTTCTCTATCATCGACACGCAGGTCGGTACTCTTATTTATTCTTATACCTTGCTAACATTTATTTAGACCCTCACGCCTCATCCCGAACTAGGTGATGATCGTGATCGTCGACCCCTCTCGCCAGCCTCTGTCCTCAAAGGTACCATGGATATTGGTACCGCCCACTGATCTGCCAATCTCTCCTGGTAACATATGAATACGCCTCTCGCATGGAGGACTCCAGCCTCTAGTCTCGCTGCTCGTGCCTCCGCAACCGCTAACAATCCTCTTGTCTCATTCACCTGCGTTTGAGCGGGCTGAACCAAACGCCGCAGCCGATCCCTCTCGCTGTAATCACGATATGTCGGGATGATCGCGCACACCTCGCAGCTCGCTACCCACCATAACCTATAGGCCTCTGTCATTCCGGCATCTATTACATCTGCGATCGGCTGCTATCTCCTCGGGCCCTTTCGAGGTGTTGGCCGGGAGGTGAGAATGCCGCGGCATCGATCCTCATATATGGTCTATAAGCTGCAGTATGTCCCGCACAAATCCAAATTGCCGCCACACGCGATCTATAGGAATCCTCTCATATTCACCCGGCCTGTGCCCCGCGATCCACCTCAATCGCTCTACACCCTCAACTCCTCGCCTATGTTCTCGGTTACCATATAGTTCCCGTAAGGCCTCCAACAGATATCTGCAATCTGTCACCCTCTCCCATACTCGCTGTAATACTCAATGTCACCCGTCACGGCTCGGGATCTTCTCTTGTTCTGTCTCGACCCAGGCTCAATCCCAACCTCTATACTCTGGTCTCTCTCGCCTGGATGGATCGGCCTCTTTCGTCGCACACAAACAATGTGCTCATAGGCCCAACAGTGTAATAAGTATGAGCAATCCAGTGTCGTCCTGTGATTTCACCTACAAGCCCATAAACCCCTGTATAACTCCACCAAATATGCAGGTGCCCATGCAAAAGTCACGTTCCTTTCTATCATCTCCCAGATAACACACATCAATGCCTTTGGAAATCTTCCCCCTTCTGCCCTCGGTAATGCATAATACCCTACCGCTATCATTAATATTACTGCTAACCTTGTCTCCTCAGGATGTGCTGCATACATTACCCCATACGTAAATGATAAACCTCGCTGTGTCAAATCTCGTGCGTATGGACCAAATACTGCGGTTATCGCTCCCCGTGCCGCGCTAGGTAGTGCCTGATATACTGGTTCTCCTGTAATAGGGAGTCTCAAAATACGGAACACATCTTCCAATGTTACTGTCATCTCCCCTGTTGGCAGATAAAAGGTATTTGTCTCGGGATTCCATCTCTCAATCAACGCCTGTAACATACCATGGTTACGTGCGATTCGTGAATAATAACGGATTCCACTTAACCCCAAACGATTTATCAATGTCCATTCCACTGGTGTTACATCCGCTCGGATTCGTGACAACAGCGCTGGCACACTATCATTCATCCTCAACCTCGCCTCTCGCCGCATACACCGTAACAACAAACAACCATTCAATCCGTCAGGGTTTTTCAAACATTCTGGAAATTCCTCCAGTAACCGGTATCGGTTATACATAACCGGTATCGGTTCAGTAACCGATACCGGTTCTCCTAACCGCTACCGGTCACTGTCAATTACATACACCTTCCCTAAAAACAACCACCTACGACAATAATTTGCTCGTTTATTCCTTTTTATACATACAAACATACCTGAAACCCCTGATTGCCTACCCCGTAACACTTACCTCACCTGCAACCCTTGTTATCATGTTTTCTTTCTCATATCTACCCACCTACTCTCCCCCATCTTATTCACAAAACATGCAGTAGTCAAATCACAAACAAAACGTTACCTCTTGGTTTGCGGTAGCTTGAGGTGGCCCTTGTCTTCCCTCTTGTCCCTGCCTGCTGGATGTTTCTCCTCGTCCTGCCATTATTACCACCTTTTTCAAACCTGCCTTTCTGTCTTCTGAATCTCAGATCACAATCACCTTCCCTGTCTCTTTTCTCCTTATCACTCAAATTTCTCATGCAATTACCTGTCTCAGTCGTCAAAAAGCGTCGCGTTCGCGTATTTAACTTCTTGCATGGCTCTCAAAATTAGAACTTAAGTTGCCACCCTAGCTTTTTTATTTTTAGAAAAGCTCATACCTAAATAACCGGTATCGGTTATGCAACCGATATCGGTCTACTACCTACCGCCGTCGGTTACCTAACCGATATCGGTTACACACCTGGCCTTTTGAAACATCGTCTTTTCTTCATTTTTTTACCAAATTTTTGTCGCGCCCGCCTCTTTTCCTGCATCACAACACCATTATCCATATTTCTCCATCCACCACACATATCATTACAATGTCCATAACATCATCTATTTTACAAAAACAAACAAACCATCAACTAAGGATATCAACAAACTATCAATCTATACATCATTTGGATCCAACTCATCAGATACATATATAACAATGTCACAAAACCAGCCCAAAACGTGCAACATTTCATCACATAACACATCATCCATATATCAACATGTCACTTAAACTCATCATATATTCTATACCACAAACCATCGACAAAATACTTAAAAACATTTTTGAACACAACATGTGGATCAAAACATCATCTCTATATATATATACAAATTTGCAAATATACAATGTGCCCTGCATCGGGGCCTCTGTGATCTCATCATACAACTAAGCCGGCACGCAGGCCGCAATAACTATCCAAAATCTCGACTCGGCTCGCAGGCCGGTCCCTCATATCAAAAATATACTCGGCTCGCAGGCCGGTATCAAATATACAACCCATACTCGACTCGCAGGCCGGTCTATAATGAATCAATAAATGAATAAATGTAGGCACGCAGGCCTCTATCAACACAACCGGTTCGCAGACCGGTGCCCATGTCCCTATACAAAAACTATGTGGGGATCCCTCAGCTCTCCCCACCACCTCAAGCACCTCTCCTGCTGGCTGGTCTGCGGTGCCTCTCGCCTCCTACCAGAACGGACACACTGCCAGAAGCGCCTCCCGTGACCTCGACTATGCGAGGTCTCTTCGCTGTGCCGCATACGGCCGATACTCATCTCTCGGTATTATCAAGGATATCTCGAGCATTGGGCCTCCGCCCTTGCTCTCCATATATCTCGTCCCGTGCCACCGTAGTACCGGGCTGGTCCTGACTCCTACTACTAGTGCCTCGTGCTCGTGATGGTGCCATTTGTGGTGGTGCCTGTGGCTGTGGTGGTATCTGGGCTTGTGCCTGGGGCTATGGCTGTGTTGCTACCGGTGTGGCTGCTTGTACCTATACTGCTCGTGCTCGTGGCTATGCTGCATCGGGTATCGCCGCTCGTACTGTACTCGCACTCGTGGCCGCCCCCGCCGGTGGTGGTGCCGCTCGTGCTCGTACTCCGAGCTCGGGGCTAGCTGCCCCTGTAAGACCCCTATCTGTGCCTGCGCAGCAGCAAGCTGCCCCTGTAAGAGCTGCACCTGACCCCTAAGCTGATCTCTCTCTGCCGTCACCGCTGCCAAGTCTGGCTGTGCGGGCTGTGCTACCCTCGCTGCTCTCTGACCAGCCCACCAAACCCTGTATGCTCCCGTGCACCCAGCATCATCTATGCCATCATCTGCTGCCCTCTCTGCAACCCAATCTGGATCCAAGGGTGCAGGGTGCGTGTAGTGGGGCCTCTACATCATCCCTCTGCATTTAAGGGAAGGGAGGTGGCTCGCCTTGTCGCAGCCCCATCTCGCCGGCTGCATTCTCTAGGGGTATCCTCTCGTACTCTCTCGGCCTCCGCCCCTGCTATCCGTAATGTATATCTGGATCGACGCAATCGTAAGCGGGCTCCTCCGTGAGGGTGATGGCCTCTGTAGGGTCTCCATACAATATCTACCGCTATCGTGCCCTCTAATACATGCCTCGTAATAGGTGACATCCCGCCCGCAAGCACCGCTCGTGGCTGCCCCACGACCCCAACCACCTCTAAAAGCCGTACTGTATATGACCCGTGGCCTCAAGCTGCTGCGGTAACCCTATCGGCTCGATGCATATGATGTGCTCATATGCCCAATAAAGTGAAGTAAAAATGTCGCAGATACCGATCGCCTCATCCCGCGATAACCCCAGAGTTTCTATATAATCGCACTGGATATACTGGGTGCCTGTGCATAACTGTATGCTCCTCCACCATCTCATGAAGCACCCCATCAATGCCCGTGGAAAGCGGCCTCCTCTCGAGTCCGGGAGGGCGAAGGTGTGATCCTAATCATCATCAAGCATGCCGGCCGTGTCTCGTGTCGATGCGCATGGTACATGTCACCATACCCAATGCTCGCGCTGTGATAGGTAAGTAGCGCGGCTGCATCTCCAAAAACCTGTAATATGCTGTCCATGGCAGTCTCTGAATCTACCTGGAAGACTGCCTCTCCCTCGATAGGTAGTCGAAGGATGCGATACACATCCTCCAACGTGATAGTCATCTCCCCAGTCGGGAGATGGAACACATTGGTCGCCGGATCCCATCTCTCGATGAGGGCGACCATCAGGCTGTGATCTCTCTCTATCGCTCTGTACCTCTGGACTCCACCAAGTCCCACCTCACGCATGATCACCCAGTGAGCTGCGGATATGTGTGGCCGCATCCGCACCAACAGCGGGGGCATCCTATCCCGCATCGTCAACTGCTGACGTGCCTGCAAAACCAACCCACATCTTTAGACCTACTTTTTATCACAACATCTACTTTATCCTCTAAACCCCCTTTTATCCCCCCAACCACACCCCGACTCTCTACCACCCCACCCAAAACCCAAACCCACTCACCAAAACCCAACCCAAACCCACCCAACACCCGAAACCCAACCCAACCCACCCAACACCCAAAACCCAACCCAACCCACCCAACACCCAAAACCCAACCCAACCCAACCCAACCCACACCCAACCCAACCCACACTCACTCATAACCGACCCCGGTCCCCCTCCCACCGACGCCGGTCAACGACCAACCGGCATCGGTAACCCACAGACCCACCCTGCCCTAAAAATTCGCGACCGATGCCGGTCGCTTAGTGACCGACATCGGTCACTGAAAATTTGCCGCGCCGAACCCGACGCGGCCTACCCCTTTCTTCTTTTTCCCTATTTCTACCTCTCTACCCACCCAAACACCCTAAAAACCTACCCACCATGCCGCCTTGGCCTCTTTCACCTATCTACCCTCTCCCTTTTTCAAATCATTTCCATTTATTCATTATTTTCTACAAAACATTATATTCCTACCCAAATCCCAAAAACAACATAATGCAATAAAATGCACAAAATAAAGAGTTCCGAGCCTACCCGCACGATGACACATCGCCGTGGTGGGATAGGTGGTGGTGGTCCACTGGTCCAGCCCCTCCCCGCTCCTCCCGCTCGTGCATAGCTCCACTTCGATCACTGGGTCCCCGCCAATCAACTGTTGTCTCCTCCTCACACGGGCCCACAAACAACTCACTCCTCCAAAGAAATAGCTCCACCTCACTCAATAAACCTCCAATCTCAACTCTCCACGCCGACAAGTCAATTTGGTTTTCAACATAACAAAGTGACAATGACAAGCCGTATTTTTCTTTTTATAGGTTTTTCACCCTTAACCGATATCGGTTTTATTTTGCCCTAATGAACCGGTATCGGTCCCTTAACCGATATCGGTCATGTGGAATCGACATCGGTTTTTCTTCCAACTTTCCCCCAATTTTATTTTTTGCCCCTATTTACCATTTGCCCCTTTTTAACCACATATCGCCTATATCCACCCTTGCTGAAACACCATTTGTTTACCTATTTGGCCCGACCCAAGGCCTCGCCCTACCTATTTGGCCCGACCCAAGGCCTCAACCTACCTATTCGGCCCGACCCACGGCCTCAACCTACCTATTCGGCCCGACCCACGGCCTCAACCTACCTATTTGGCCCGACCCAAGGCCTCAACCTACCTATTCGGCCCGACCCACGGCCTCAACCTACCTATTTGGCCCGACCCAAGGCCTCAACCTACCTATTTGGCCCGACCCAAGGCCTCAACCTACCTATTCGGCCCGACCCACGGCCTCAACCTACCTATTTGGCCCGACCCAAGGCCTCAACCTACTATTCGGCCCGACCCAAGGCCTCAACCTACCTATTTGGCCCGACCCAAGGCCTCAACCTACCTATTTGGCCCGACCCAAGGCCTCAACCTACCTATTTGGCCCGACCCAAGGCCTCAACCTACCTATTTGGCCCGACCCACGGCCTCAACCTACCTATTTGGCCCGACCCAAGGCCTCAACCTACCTATTCGGCCCGACCCACGGCCTCAACCTACCTATTTGGCCCGACCTAAGGCCTCAACCTACCTATTTGGCCCGACCCAAGGCCTCGCCCTACCTATTCGGCCCGACCCAAGGCCTTAACCTACCCATTTGGCCCGACCCAAGGCCTCGCCCCAACAACTTGGCCCGACCAAAGGCCTCACCCTACCCATCCGGCCCGACACAAGGCCGCACCCCAACTTGGCCCGACCCACGACCGCATCACTTCAATACCATACCCACAATCAACATTTTATTTTTATCCATCCATCATGTACCTTTTGTTCAATCGAGCTCACCTGTTCGTGTTTTAGCATGATTAGGGTCCTTGACTTGATCTGTCGACCAACTTTGCCTAGACCTAGACCGTGACGTTTATCTCAACCAAACCAACCATTCGTACCGCCGAACATGCCTAAACGCTCGCACCTTACCCGTTATATACCTTGGAGCTACTTCCTATGCCTTGATACCGAGGGATTATATCACCCTTGTTTGGATAAACTATCGACCTTTGCCTATACATCACTGGTTTGCTCATCAAATCATGTACCCTAGTCGTATTTATTGCATTTCAACATGCGTCTCGCTTCCTCGACCTACCCCACCACCTTACCATCCTCTCTACAACATGTACCCTTTATCAACCCTATCCCCGATTTCCGCTCACTCAATCTGCGTGATAGATTTGAGGGGGATTACCTATATCCTTAACATGAGAAACCACTTCATATTATTATCCGCGCAGCTTTACAGAACAAGCTACACGACAATAAGGGGCTAATGTAGACACCAAATTTGTGTCTTACGACCCCTTGTGACCCGCATCCCATTTCGCAACCTAACCTCATTACCTAAACTTTACACAATTATTTATTAATTACCTTGTAATTGATAAATCCCCATCACCTCACCCGCCACCTCATTTTGCCACCTCATCATGACTCTAGCCCTAATCCTAAACTAACCTAATTAAAACTTAAAACTTGGTCTACACCTACACCCATAACTAATGACCCTTTCTCGCACCCAAACCGACCTTCTAGTCACTTGACCAAGCCCCGCACTGATCTCTCGGGAGAAAAGCAGGAAGGTGGGCGATTTTACTAAAAATAGCCTACTTTTTCCTTACCGATGCCGGTTCCTACTCGACCGCCATCGGTTACGTCAACCGCCATCGGTTCCCTGTAAATGGGCTCCCCAAACCAAAACAACGGATCGAAATTTCATTTTGGAGATCAGTCGAAGGATTTCTGGATCAACAGAGATTATTGGGAGCGAGGAACAGAGTCCAGATCTTCACTTGACCAAGCAGAGACGAGTGGAAATACCAGAAGTGTTTACAGCAAAGGAGATCAGCTTGCATCTTGGTCAAAACCAGTAAGTCACATCTTGCATGTCCTCTGTTATAACATTTCTTATGTTTCTTGAACCTCGCCTCCTCCTAAATCCGCTTTCGAGTCCACTACCTAACGTGCCATTGCATCTAATCGTTATTCTTTTACCTCTCATCATCTCATTTCCTAATATCATCCATAAACCAGCCTTACAAACACCATAGCTACCAAGAAGATCCTATAACCCACCGGTATTCATTATATCAGAATCGGCATCGGTTGTTAGTAACCGGCATCGGTTCCTCTGATCAAAACCAGAAAAACAGCCTTTTCCCTACCCAGTTCAACGAAACAACTTAATTGATATTTTACAGTCTTTTGTGTTAATTCATATTAGCAGGGAAACTGACCACCTTCGAAAGGAAGTTTTATATTTCCTGGGCCCAAGGCAGTTTCCTCATTTATTGTTTAATCAAAATCTTGTGGTCTTGTGTTCTTATTTGCAGGTAGTCCTTCCAAGACAAAAAGGAGTTCTTCGCAGTCAGTCTGATCTTTCTCTACGGTACGCGCACACCATCTCGACATTCTACAGGTATTCCTCCTAACCCTAACCTTATCTGTTTCTAAAAGGAACGAAACATTTCCGAGGGAAACAACAACACCTTGTTCAAATCATTGATGTAGCCCATTCCTTGACCTTGCGCTACTTCTATGATCTTCCTCCCTATGTGTACAGCCCTTGGAAATCTTACAACCAAATTGGGATCTCCTCCCATGCTGCCATATTATTTTCCTATGCTTTCCTCCTCAACTTCCTTCAGCACCTCATGTACGAAGCATTATCCTTCTTATTACACCATGTCCTTGATGATTTTTCCCCCTTCTCTCTCTATGGCCTCTTCTACCTATTCCTTCATGAGGCTTAGGGTCCTTTTATCCTTTGTATTTACTTCTCCACTCACCCCCTTTCCTTGAGCCTCAAATTCTTATTCCTCATTCTTCTCCTCATGATCTTCACCATACTCCTCATCTCATTCTTCCTCTAATCATGCACCTCAGAAATTAAATGGTATTCACCTCCTTCTGGCTCATCATCATCATCCTTGTCAATGATGTAGGAATATAGACTCTTCGTCTCTTCCGATTCTCGCCTCATCCGTCACCTTCTTCTTCTTCCTTACTTAGGATTCTAACACGGGAGATTCTTCTTTTATTTCTCTTTGACAGGTGATGTATTCATTGGAAATTCCTCATGGATCATTTCCTTGAAAGGATATTTATTTATCCGCACGTAAGTACTAGGCTTAGCACTTGCTTCCGACACGCCACCGTTTGTGTGGTTTAAACACTTGGTGCCTTCTTCTCCTGCACCTCTTCTCTTTCTCTCTTCCTTGGCGCAACCTTCTTCCTTCCTGTAGGGTCTTCAAGAATGGAGACATTATTATCCAAGTAAGCACCTTTTTCAAATTTTGGCCTTATGCATAGATACACCCTTGTTGTGGTCCTTCCTACAATCGGCAGCGTTAAAGGCTTCATCATTTGTACTTTGTGGGAGACATATTTCTCCATGTATGCACACTTATTTGGGTAGATGAGCTTCGGTGCAACTTGCAATGGTCTATATCTACCTCACTAAGGTCAAACCTTAGTCTCTTGGCCTCCTTGAACTGATTGACTCTAGCTTGGAAGTATTGCATGGTGAAGGAGAAGGGTAGCTTGCACCATGGAATCATATTCCCATCTATCAATGTAAATCTACCAATGTAGAAGTGTTGGTACACTAAAAATTATTCTTCTCCATCCATGAGCATTGGTAACTATTCTAGGATCCTCCATTCTACTCTGAATGCATCACACATTTGCTTGTACCATTTTTCCAAACATGCCTTGTGAGCGGTCGTCATGGTTTCACAAGTGTACTTCACAAATATTTTAACATGTGAGGGATCCTCTTTTGGATACTCCCAAACAAAAAAATTTTCCCATCGGGCACTCCAATCTCCAAGAAGGGTATGGTGAGGAGGAAGTTACCAAATAATATCTTCTCTCCTTCCTGCGCACTACTTATAATCTCATCCATGATGAAAGTAGACAAGTTATAGATTGTTCCCTCTGATATCTTTCAACATACATTTAGCCATTCCTTGTTCACTTGTGTCCATCATTATTGATCATTGAGATTGGTCAAAAAGCATGCATCCATCCTCATATCGTGGTCTATAATCTCAACAATTTCAAAGTATCACAACCCCTTCTTGTAGTCATACACAACTACAATCTCCTTGATAGCCTCCTTGTCATTCAAATCATCATCTATGATATCTCCTTCATAATTGAGGCATGTGAACTTGGATTTCATTTGTGGTGTGATGCACATCTTACACCTTGTAAAGTAAAAGTGATCCTCATGCATGCATGACATCAACCACTGATAAAGATGCTCAAAGCTTGCCAAAGTAAGGCAACTTGTACAATTGTAATAATCCAACCTTCTCTAATTTGACATTTATGTTGACAATGTAAATAGGCATCCCATGTGGCATCCTCTTATTATTTGGATGGACCAAATCTAAGGCCATTTCTTTCTCGGTTGTGCTCGTCATGTGCGATGGTTCTAATCACTCATGGCCATCTTTTACAAGTGTTCCTACCACTCTTTTCCTAACAATACCCCATATGGGTATTGCATTTCTACATACCATTCTTCGTTGCTGCTCATGATGGTAGTGGTTTACTTTCCCTTTCCCTTGCCCTTTATTTTCTTAGGTGAGATGGTCAATTTATTGGGTGTCATATTTTGTAGTTGGGCTAAACTTAAAATTCTTTCCTCTTGCTCTCTTTGTACTACTACTCTACTCAATTCCAAAGCTCACTCTTGTGAATAAATCCTATTTCCTTTGTACCCTATCCGTCAAACCCTAACTGGGAAATCCTTCCACAAGATGAAACTCCTCAACCAAATTTCCCCACACATGTGTCCTTCTTCTGGTTTGTAGATATATTCTTATCACACTCACTTAAATTCTCATATTCTTATCCTTCACACAAATTTTTCTCTAGATTCCCTAGTTTGCAAGAGATTATTTCACTTCGTAATCACAAGGTAAAATAATGATGTGCCCGACTTCATATTTATAGCTTTTCCTTCTTTCCAGCATTAAATGCTATACTAACTACCACCATATCTGACACTTAATGCATATTTTTCCTTAAAATCTGACCTCAAGCACTTTTACCCACTCACCTAATCCTATGCAAAAATCTTGACAACCTTCTAGCATGCCCAAATCCAAATGTAATAAATACTCTTATGCACACGTAAACATTGCCAAAGGCACTTCTTCTGTCCTATTTCCTGATTTTTTCTCTCACCTACCTCACTTTGTTCCTATGATTTTTCATCTTTGTACATGGTCTCTGTAAATCCTTATCCTAACACCAACCATTCTCATCTACATCTCTTCTACGTGCTTTCTTAACCTTATGCACTTTTTCTCCTAGGCCACTTAATTTGTATTATAGGCCTATACCTTGCATCACTCCACCCTACACTAAAACAGATGCGCGGTCCTCTCAGGCATACACAACCTTGTAAAAATAATGTGTTTACTAGCACACAAGGCACAAAACGAAAAAAAATAAAGGAACAAGCAACGAGAAAGGGAAACACAAAAAAAGAAAATCTTAAAGGGAAATTCTAAGATAAATGGAAATATTACCTTATTACAAACACCAAGAGACTTATTTATAGTAGGGATTCATCCTAATCCCATTGAAATGACCTGGTAATCTCATCAAATCCAATGCTTGTAACTAAAAAGCTCCTGAATCAAGGTTATATGAGATGATGTAAGGTCCGAAACAATGTAATTTTAACTTCCTAGATGGCGTAGATATTTGGAATCATATAACAACACCATCTCGCCTAACCTCAAACTTCTTGTTCTTAATATGACGATCATATCATGCCTTTTGTCTTACCTTTTCTATCTTATGACTCCATCTAGCAAGTGATCACCTTTCATCTAACTAAATTAACATATAAATCCCTTCTTCTATCACTTTCTCATCATCTAACCCTCCCGTGCATGTTATACACAGCGATGGTAACATGAAATGGTGTGGTCTTGTTCAACCTCTTATAGGTTTTCATCTATGCCCATAGAATGGATGATACCTTGGCATCCCAATATTATCTTCCCATCTCATGATCTTAGTCAACATGTGACTTAGTATTTTGTAAAATTCCTCGTAGTTCTATTTCTTGAGGGTGATAAGGGGTAGTCTTGTGATGGGAAACAAAAATTCTACTAAGAGAATCGACCGTTTCATTGAGAAAGTGTGTACCTCTATCACTTGTTAAAATTAGAGGAAAACCATAACTCCTAATTATGTTCTCCCATTAAAATTTAGTAGCAATCACTGTTGTAATCCTTCATAGGCGTTGTCTCTCGCCCAAAGGTGTGAAGTAATCAATGCAAGTAATGATATACTCGTGAACTAGTATTTCATGCGGCTGGCATAATTGGCCCTATAAAGTTGATTGCCCATTTTTCAAATGGTTCATTTTTGGCTATTGGTCACAAGGGAATTTCACCCTCTTTCCAAGTTTACTAAGGCATTGGTAATGGTCACATGGCCTTTTAAAACTCAATACAATACTTATAGATGGTTTCCCACCAAATCACTGCTAATAAAAATCTTTCACGTGATAACATTTCCGCATAGTGTTCTCCTACAATCCCACCATGTGCTTCCTCCATAATTGCCACACGCTCATGTTACAATAAACATCGGCGCAAAACCTCATCACGACCTAACTTATACATGTCTCCACTAATCAAAATGTAGGGTGCACACACATATTGCTAAGTGATTTCTCTCTAGAGTTTTTATCCCTTCTTCCGTGCCACACATGTTTTCAAGAATACTGTGATATCTTCCAAGTCTTAGGGTGTGTGCCAAAACCTAAACAGTTGTGCATCTAACATGCTATCCTCAATTCTTTGCACATCCTATCCCAAGTCAATCCTTGATAATTGGTCAGGCCCGAATTTCTCTTTCTTTGTTTTTACGACCATTGTGAACTCAAACTCTTGAAATAATAGGACCCAACGACATATGTGCCCTTGCAGAATGGGATTGTTGACTAAGTACTTCAATGCCATGTGGTCTGTTTAGAATATAAATGGTATTTGTAACGAATCTGTTTGAACTTATGTAACACATAGATCATGGAAAAGCATCACGCTCATTATTTGTGTAATTCTATTTTGTTGGTGTAAACTTTCTACTTGTATAGCACAAGGGATGATCAATAATTCCCTCACTAGGTTGTGCTAGTATTTCTCCCATAGTTGTACTTGAGACATCAACATACACATGGAAAGGCTTATCCCAAGAAGGAAAATTTAGTATGGGTGTCGTGACAAGATTATCCTTAAAATTGTCAAATACCTTCTATTCGCCTCTCCCTAATGAAAGGAAATCTTGTGTTTTGACAATTCCTCCAAAGGCATGGCAATCTTGGTATACCCCTTGATGAATTTTCTATAATACCACATGTGCCCAAGGAATCCACACACTGTACTTTGACTAGTAGGCTCCCCTAATCCCATAATAACTACAACTTTGGTAGATCTACTAGTAAGCTTTCTTTGCATATAATATGTCCTAACAGGGTTTCAAATGGAGTAGCAAAGACACATTTCTTAATGTTGAGGGATATCCTCAATTACTGACATCTCTCAAACATCAACCTTAAATTATCACAATGGTCTTTCACCAATCCATATACACTCTAGTCATCCAGTAAACTTGAAGAACTTTAAGGATGAAGTCCGAAATGCTTGTACCATGATGCGTGAGAACACAAGTAGGCACATTCTTCAATCCAAAAGGCATGACCATGTAGGAAAAAATCCCCATTCAATGGAAAAAAATTTCTTTCTCTTTTCTTCCTTTTGCAATCCCGACTTAGTGATATCCCGAGAACCCATGTGTGAAAGAGTAGACTTCGCACCGGCTACTCCCTCCAAAATTTCTTCAGTAAAGGGGGTTGGAAAAGGATCGATGAAACATACTACATTCAGATCCTTGTAGTCAACATAGATTCTTATCATATTTTCCTTCTTGATATTGATAACCATTAGGCTTATCCATTTTGATTCTTCCACTACCTCAATGATACCAGATGCTATCATTTTTTCTATTTCTTCCTTGACCCGTATGCACAAATTTGGATTCATTCGATAAGGACTCTTCAATCAGGCACACCATCCTTTAAGTTGATCTTCATCTCCCCAAGGAATGGTGGATTCCTTTGAGTTCATGGTACCCCAGAGGGAACAAATCCTGGAACTCACACAACAGATTAATGATATTAGAACTTCTTTTTTCGATCAATCATCCCCAATGATGGCTTCCTTAGGTTATGTTTTTGTTCCCATGTTAACCTTCTTTGTTTTTAATGGCTCATGGTAGGCACATGCTCTCTCATAAGCATTATCTATGACTTTTCATGTACCTTCCAAATGGTTAACATCCAAATTTTCCATTTCTTCTTCGTCTATTACATAGACCATTTTTCCTTTTTCTTTTTCCATGCACACACTCAAGCTATACTTCCTCTAATTCTTCTTCATTGAGGTGCATCTCCAAATAAGGCTCACCCAACAACTCCAATAGCCTATCTTCTACCATAGCACTATCTCCCATCATAAGGTGCTTGATTACTTGCAACGCCTTATCCACTAATGGATTTTTACTCTTATACTTGAAAGCTTAAATGAGATCAGCCACCAACTCTTGTCGCTACTACCTGTTTGATGACACATCTCTATATTAATATACCATGTGCGTGCATAGCCTTGTAAGGTGGAATACAACTTATGTACCCATAACGAAGGTGGTAACGCTTCTGCACTCCCCATTTAGGCCTTCTCACATGTTTGGATATGAAATGAGGTGGTCTCTTTACCATGGTAGTCTTTTATGACTATGGGTGAATTTCTCCTAGAGAACCTTACTAAAAATATGATTCTTACCTTGCACCACTCTAGCAAGTTCTCCCGATGTGTAGCCCAATAGTGGGTTGTAGTTCGAGTAGGTCAGAATCGAGAATTCCTCTTCTCTCATCCTCATTCTTCCATTGGGCTTCCATTTCCCATAAGAAAATTTTAGGGTATTCCCTCCAAAGTAACTTAGTAACTTATTTCCTCCTAGGTGCTTGACCGACCACGCCTTTTCATCCTTTTTACAGATCCCCTAAACTATCATCCAATCAACTCATAAGTCCCATGCACCCAATTTTTACATGCCACACTGGTGGTATCACTCATGGATAGAGCATCTTCAAATTGGATGACTCCTTCCATGGGATGAATTATCTTAGGATATTTGATGGAGTACACATAGATTTTTTCAAGGACTTCTTCTCCTAAGGGCTTAGTATAGGTCATCGACCTCCCATCTTTTAAGGGAATGATCACCCTTTCTTCGTTGTTTTCAAAGCTGATATACCCTCTATTAAACCACGGGTCGAATTGTTATTGTAACACCATGGGAACCCAAGTAACACTGGAAAGTTTTCTTCCTCGATGAGTGCCAAGACTTTAAATTCTCTAGTGAATTTGGCCCTTGAATAGTGATAATTGCATCCTTCAGACTCCAAAATTATCTTAGTCATGTTTTCCATATACATCAATTTTGAAGATGGTTGTAACATGGGCCTTCCCATTTGATATTAGGAATCTAATGTAAGAACATTGACCTTTATCTCATGTCAATGATGATATTACTCGTAATCCATCCATCAACAACCACATTTAAAGTAATTTCCTTATCATATTCAAGGTTGTAAGGAGGAAGGTTTACATGTAAAACTCCGCCTCTCGCACTCCGCTCCAACACGTGGTAGCTTCTCCTCAACCATTCTCCTAGGAAGGGACTAATATTCTCTTGCCTTAACATTTTACATAATTCCTTGACCTCATCCAAGTCATCCTTTGGAACCTCAAAGATTCTTTCTCTACTCCAAATTCTTTGATTTCTCCTTTAGACATTAGATCTCCCCTTACAAACTCGAATCATGTATATAGTTTCTTGATACACCTCCTTTTGATGAGCAAGGTCTAGATACTTTCCATTTACCTCTTCCTATCTCAAAATTAATGTACTTTGTATTGGAATTTCCTTGGCATGTGTAACCTCTTCTCATGTCGTCACTAGTATAGGTTCTAGCCTTCGACTCATGTACCACTTTGGCATCCACCGTGAATCGCCATATTAATGCTCACTATCCCAGTTCCCTTATCCTTTTGGTGCTTCGATTCATATGCTCATAAAATTCTAGACACTCTTCATGCTTGTGTTTCTTTCCACACTATGAGCTTTTGCACTCCCCATTTAGGCCTTCTCACATGTTTGGATATGAAATGAGGTAGTCTCTTTACCATGGTAGTCTTGTATGGCCGTGGGTGCATTGCTCTTGGAAAACCTTACTGAAAATATGATTCTTACCTCACACCACTCTAGTAGGTTATCCCAATGTGTAGCCTAATAGTGCGCTGTAGTTCCGAGTAGGTTGTAACTAAGCATTCCTCTTCTCTCATCCTCATTCTTCCATTGAGCTTCCATTTCCCACAAGAAAATTTTAGGTATTCTCCTCTAGAGTAACTTGGTAACTTATTTCCTCCTAGGTGCTTCATTGATTGCACCTTTTCACCCTTTTACAGATCCCTAAACTATCATCCAATCAACTCCTAAGTCCCATGCACCCAATTTTTGCATGCCACACTAGTGGTATCACTCATGGGTGAGCATCTTTAAACTGGATGACTCCCTCCGTGGGATGAATTATCTTAGGATCTCTGATGGAGTACACATATATTTTTTCAAGGAATTCTTCTCCTAAGGTCTCGGTATAGGCACTAACCTCCCATTTTTTAAAGGAATGATCACCCTTTCTTCCTTGTTTTCAAAGCTGATATACCCTTTATTAAACTACAGGTCAAGCATTGTTCTTGTAACACCATGGGCACCCAAGTAACATTGGAAATTTTTCTTCCTCGATGAGTGCCAAGACTTTAAAGTCTCTAGTGAACTTGGCCCCTTGAATGGTGATAATTGCATCCTTCAGGACTCCAATGGGAATTACCTTAGTCTTGTTTTCCATAGATAGCACATTTAAGATAGCTATAACATGGGCCTTCCCATTTGATGTTAGGAATCTAACGTAAGAACATTGACCTTTTCTCTCATGTCAATGATGATATTAATTAGAAGCCATCCATCAACAACTACATTTAAAGTAATTTCCTTATCATAGTCAAGGTTGTAAGGAGGAAGGTTTGCATGTAAAACTTGCCTTTCAAACTCCGCTCCAGCACGTGGTAACTTCTCTCCTCTACCATTGTCCTAGGAAGGAATAAGATTCTCTTGCCTTAACATTTTACATACTTTCTTGACCTCATCCAAGTCATCCTTTGGAACCTCGGTATTCTTTCTTTTCTCCAACTTCTTTGATTACTCCTTTAGACATTAGATCTCCCCTTACAAACTCTGAATCATGTATATAGTTTCTTAATACACCTCCTTTTGATGAGCAGGGTCCAGATACTTTCCATGTACCTCTTCCTCTCTTGAAACTAGTGTAATTTGTCTTGGAATTTTTGTGGCACGCGTAACCTCTTTTCACGTCGTCACTAGTACATGTTCTAGCCCTGACTCATGCACCACTCTTGGAATCCACTATGAATTGGCCTTATTGATGCTGAACATCCCAGTTCCCTTTTCTTTCTAGTGTTGCTGGTTCATATGCTCATAAAATTCTAGAAAATCTTCATACTTGTGTTTCTTTCCACACCATGAGCATTGTAACAAATAAGGACACTTGTATTTGTAATGCTCTGTAGATCCACAATTATAATAGGTTCCTCGCGGGAATTCACTTCATCCTCTCGCCATGGTTAGTGCAACCACAAAATAATTTGTAAAAACCTCTTTCACTTGCTCCTCCATCTACGTGCTCTTCATAACTACGGTCATCATCATTTAAACTGCTTGCAAGGATAGTATGGCACACACCGAACAATAGCATCATGGATATAATCAATCGTCTATACTCCTGTGGCATGGGTCATAGAGGTATAGATCTTGCAATAGTAAGAAAAATTATTACGGATTGTGTGTTGTAGTAGAGGGCACATACTTGCATCATGATCCAAATGTTAGATCTCATAGTCTATCGCCATAGAACATACTGAATTTCAAGGGAATATATCCTTTGCATTCCCTTCCACTCTATAGTTTATACACCAAATCCTACTAAGAACCTCATGCCTTTGCGTTTGTAGATAGCTTCTCCAAATTCTTGGCCATTACAGCAATTTGATCCTCCAGAAAAGGACTAACACTAGTATCAATGCTCCTAATAGCTTCAAAGTGTGCATGGGAACTTCTAATGCCTCGAGTGGATTTGTGAAATTATTGTGTGACAGAGCCTTTCTAAATGATGTTATCAATCCTCTAAAAACCATTGAGCATGTTGAGAATGATGAATTTCATTGGATAGCTTTAACAAAAGAGCCTTGAAATGCACATCATACTCCCGCACACTCTTTGTCATTCCCGATGGATCTCTTTTAGAATGTTGATGCTCTTCTACTCAAACTTGGGGATATGGAACTCTGCTAGGAAGGCATTCTTCAATACGGTGTAATCTACCATTGTCTAATGGGGGTCATACTTCCTATACAAACTATGTGCATGCCCTTGCAATGTTTTTGCAAACTGTCTTTCCTTCCACTCGAGGTAGTGATCCCCTTCACGTACCATAGTAATTCACACTTATGCACATGCTCTGCAGCATCTTAAATACCCCTATAGTCTATTAAGTGTAAAGACATCTCAAAATTTGGGATGTGGTTAGGGTCCTTGTCCTCCTGATCAAGAACCTTGGTTCCCTCTGGTGTTTCCTCCTCCACTAGATCCACTAGATCCACCAAGTCTTGTTCCTCCTGATCCACCAGATCCACCTCCTATAGTTGTAAAAGGACCTAAGGTGGTCGTACCTAGTGTTCTTAATGTCCCACTAAACTATGTGTTGATGGTTTGTGATATTATCCCACTACTAGTTGTGTGTTCCATGCCACTCCCATATGTGATACAAAAAGCTTGCATACTTGCACCTTATCCAAATATTCCTCCAAATACATGAATGGATTATATAGCCATGGATGTTCTAAATGATAAATTATATATCCTAGGCATAGATTGGTTACTCCCACCGATACCAACTAGGTCAACAATACTTCTCCCTTGATCTAGAAAACCAAACACCAGGGGTTGGTCGCGGTTGGGGTCGATGCATGCCAAAGAATCTCATTTTTCTTTGTAAAAACTCTCATTATAAGTTGAAGGGGCTTCTCTCCCATGCTTTCCAAGATGGGGTAGCATATACTTGTGTAGGTTCCACATCCTCTACATGAACCTGAACTCCTTCCCACAACATCTACCTCCATAGATCCATCACACTTGTAACCTCAAGTTGTCTAGTCGTATCCCTCTCATGAGATTCAATACATGAGTTATACTCCTCCCTTTCCTTTTCAGCCACAATGTCCACCATCTTCCTCCACCCTAGCTTCCTTTCCCAGTGCTCAAAGAAGCTTAGCTGGCCATGGGAAATGCTTCTAAACTCAAATTAATGACCAATATCTTCATAGCCAAAGGAATAACATGAAAAAATGATCCTCTAGGATCCCTTAGAAACTCAAACTCAAGTAATATATGGGAAATAATACGTAGAAATGGTGTATTCTAAAGTATAACTAGTCGAGTACCCTCTTCCATAAGTGATCGCAACACGCATCCAATTCAAATCTACATCATGCAACCTCGATAGTCATCTTGGCTCCACATACATGATCTATAGTACCAAATTTATCGGATGTATATGCTAAAAGCCATTCATATAGTTCTACTAGAAAACAACAAAAGAATGTCTCATATAACTCATGGTACATGTTCTTTTCTACCCATCTCGCACACATAAAACTCGGATATAGTGCTAAGTATTTGAGAAATCTCATCCTTCGTGCTCTTCAACCATGTTTCAAAACTTTCCAAGGTCATATGTTCCATCATCATGCATCACATGAACAAATATGCATGTCATTTATCACAACAACTTTGAAAATAGGTCCCGATAATGACACCAATCTATAGTCATATTTCATACCCTTAGACCAATAGTCTAATCCCATGTGCATTGGCCTATCACCCAGTGGGCACTAGGAACTCACCCGAGGCACACGAGGGTGCTGAGTCTCTCCTTTATGTGAGTCTCGTGAGAATGCATCATTGTATGAAAAATATTCAAATGCGGGATATAAAAGAACTATACAACATTCTAAGAACCTAGAATGAGTTTTCATCTCATTGCATCCAGAAAAGAGAAATAGAAAACAACATATGGAAATGGTTCATACAGAAAGGAAATGCATAAGTATTATACTCTTGAACACATATATGACTCATAATGAGCCATATATTCATATTAATAGATCCAACAACCACATTACATCCCTTGAGGTCATAACAGATCCTCATATAACCATGTAGAGCCAAGTCATGCATCAGAACTACACTATGTTTATCACATTACAAAAATGAATGTAGACCCATCCCTATAAATGTGCCACAATTCCTATCTCTTCCTAATCCCAACCCATAGAATCCTTCATCCTATTTCTACAAATCTTCACCTCTCTTTAGCTATCTATATTTCTTCTATTGGGTACTTACATTTATACCCTTAGGAACCACTTTGTCATGCCATTCTAAATTTATAGATCAGTTACCAAGTGTCGAAGTGGTCCTCCATGGGAGAATGCCTTCTTAGATCCGAGCTCTCCACTCTATATGATGATGTTATTCTCGGGAACCTTCCATCGCATGCCTAGAATATTCCCTTTTTGATCCTCCGGATGTCGATCGACATATTATACACAAGGGTCATACTTTTCTCGTGTGCTTCTTGGGATGCTGAATATGGCTAAGTAAGAAACTTTTCTTACCTTACGTGCACACACTTGTGTGTCATGTACAACTTTGTTAGAACCCTTCCATGCACGCATTTAACCTATGTACCCTTCTTCATCTAGGTCTCACGAGTGCCCATGTTCCTTCTTGTACTTTTTTTTATTATTCTGGGGACAAAAATGAAGATAGGATAACAAAAAGGAAATTAAAAGAACAAATCAAACATTGATTTCTAGTCTACAATAGTTAATTGGCCAGTCTAGTCAAACTCAAGAAAGTGCCTCTGCTACTACCATTAAAGGAATGGAACAAATTGATAAAGTTGTTAAGAAGGTTTAGGTTGTTAACACATGGGTTGAAAATCTGATCAAAAAGGGAAAAGAAGCTATTGAAGAAGCTAGAGAAAAATATGAAGACCTCAAAAATAAACTCAATGAAATTGATGAATTAATTGAGCAATGTGACAATGAGATCTTCTATTTTGAGGGAATTTTTCCCAAACTAAACCATGTTACTCAACTTAAGGAATATTTGGTTGAAAAGGAAGGGATTGTGCCACATGAATAGAGGATGACCCATTATGCTATGGAAAATCTGTCCAAGATTAGAGTGGAGGTATATAATGGGATTAAAGAAAATATGGAGACTAAGAGAAAGTGGGTTGATGATACTATGGACACCATTGATTAAAAGCTAGAATATTTGATATTTGATAAGTCTAAGAAGATTTATGGTGATTTAAAATTTTATTTCATGTTCAGTTCTTTTGAAAAGACCATCTAGAAAGAATTTTTTACTTATGAAGTTATCAAAACAATGACGAAAATAGAAAACAAAATTGCAGTACTAAGGGCAAGACCATTGGAGCATAAAAAAAAATGGGACATTGTGTGAATGAAATAGCCAAGAAGACCCTGATCTTCCAATACCACATAGGGCTAGATGAAGAGGAGATAAATGATCTATTCTAAAGATATGATGTATATGTAGCAAGGCTACCAGAGGAAGAAGAAAGTGAAGAAGACAAAGACACATACATGAAGAATGATGAAAAAGTGTAGGCTTGTCTTTCTTACACTATAATTTTTATCATATTTCACTTGTAACTCTTGTTTCATTTGCTAATTTTGTTTCATGAAAGATGAATATTACTTTGAACTTGTTATTCCTGGCATAAATGTAATTTGATACAATGCATTATATTTTTTATATTTCTTTGATAAAATTTCATGTCCATTATAAATCATATAAACTAATGAAATGTTTGTTATCTTTTGTATTTTGAAAAAAGAAAAATGGGGATCTATAGGGGCCCTAGCCCATGAAGAAAATATTACATATATAGATTTGAGAGTTGCATCAAAAATAAACATAAGGAAGAAACCTAATTATCTACCATCCTAGAATCCTCTCTACAAAGAGGAAGCTTGTTCACTAGCCTATTTTTCCTGAGAATAAATTCATCTATTCCCAATGCCATTTGAATAAATATAATGTCTCCTACCAGTGTGCGAGACATACCCAAATCCCATAGTTCATCTATATTTGGCAAAGGACCACCCAACAAATTCAAAAATTTCAAATTCCTCTCACAAGAGGAAATCCATTCATTCATATCCATACCACCCTTAGGGAGAGTATTTTTCTAGTACCTTTGAAAGTGGAAGATGGCTTGAAAGTATGAGCTAGAAGTGTAACCATAGGAGATCTTAGAGTGGATGGAGTAGGAAGCATGGAGTTGGAATGACTGTTATACTTCTTCAAAAAATTGGTGATGATTTAGGATTTTGCGTGGGTACTGCATGTCACTTATGGTTTTGTCTCCAAAATTGAGACATGTTGCTCTAATTCATCCATCTTATGAGAAAGAGTAGGCACTATATCTAGTGAGATTCCCCATCAAGAACATAAGATTCCAAGGGGATTTATTTCATAAAAAATGCTTCATCACAAAGGTAAGGGAATTTATAGTTGGTCAAACCTTGCACACTGGGCCTACTTATAGTCCAAAAATTCCTCAAATCCTCAGGTGTCTTTTGATGCTCAATCCTAAATAGATGAAAATACATCATTTGAAATGTAGAAAAAATGGGACTTATCCTAACAAGTCTTCTCACAAGTGCAACCCAAAAAACTTGGGTTGTCAAAGGCCCGGTGTAATCTTTAGGATCAACAATATCAAATAGCATTCTCACGAATGCTTCATCTAGACCCGAAAAATCAAATATAGAATGCAAATCCTTAGTGGAAATATATTTAAAATTGGTTACAACTGGTGTTCCTTCCATAATGCAGATGAATTTCCTCAAAATGCCTACATTCAGAAAAGAAAATATGAATTGGTGAAGTGAAATGGTGTGCTTTTATAGGAAATTTGAGGCATACCAGTCAAGTTGGGTGTAATCATGGTGAAATAGCCTCTAATATTTAAATGAGATATCTACACAGGAGAAATACATGTGAGATAAATTGGCATTATGTAG
This sequence comes from Taxus wallichiana var. yunnanensis, assembly GCA_018340775.1. Classification (NCBI taxonomy): domain Eukaryota; kingdom Viridiplantae; phylum Streptophyta; class Pinopsida; order Cupressales; family Taxaceae; genus Taxus; species Taxus wallichiana. The sequence goes on along the minus strand of CM031238.1, from coordinate 458,850,985 downwards.
AAAGATGATGATTGGCTTGATATGACAAAAACCATGCGGGAATGATTAACCCAGTAAAGGCATGAAAAGAAATATGTGTTCTCTCGAGAAGGATTCTCAAAAAGGTAGATGTGATTACCTATCAAATCAAACCATTTAGAGGTGCTCTAAAACCATCAAAAAGAGGCCATTTATTCACCAAATAAAATAATGATTAAAATATTATCAAAAGTGATGACATGGCATCCCAGTCATAGTTGAGGAAGTGAAAAACATGATCGGTTCACAATTTATCCACGACAACATAAAATAAGATATTTTCAAGAGAATAAACATGATTAAGTGGTATATTGTAAAGAAGAATATTCTCTTGAAGATTCATACTTTTGGGGGGAAATTTGAGAATGAGTGAGCAAGGTAAAATTGTATAAATGCGATGAGAATACTCTCGCATAAAGGGGGTTAAATTTTCTAAAATTTTAGAAGAGAAAGGAAAACTGAGAGAAAACCATTTTCCCAAGAACTCATATGAGAAACCTATTAATTTTTGTAAATCCTTCAAATTAAATCATGTCAAGATGGTTGCAAGTGTATAACCATTGACAAACATTGAGACTGTAAATAAAACTTTCCCTTGCTGATAAATTTGTTTGAGTCTTTATGTTTCACCTCAAGGTATGTGATAAAATAGATAAGGTAATAATCAAGGAGGAATACATGTGATTATGTAGATGGTATGCACACATTGTAGAATTTGATCAAACTGAATGCGAGAGCTTCCCTTTGGCTAGGAGGAACAACCTATATAAGAAACAAAACAAGACCACCAAATGATATTAAATAGTAAATGATAGTGGACTACCTAGCGATTGCTAGTTCTGGGAAGTGTGATACTTCCTAGATGGCTGTCAATCCACTATTTTTATTAAATTAATGAAATTAAATATGAGAAATAAAGGTCCTATTGCTAACACTTTGATTTAGGTATCTCAAAATGTTATCAACACACTAGATTAAGCATAATATTGAAATAAAAACTAATCTAGCATCAGGAAAGGTATGTTTCTGGTTGGGAAAGGTCACAGGGTGTTAGGTAAGGTCACTAGGGTATCTGGTAAGGTTTGGATGGAGTCGGTGGAGTTATGGGTTGTTTGGTGGAGGTTTAGAAAAATACACAGTGGACCGATGTCGGTACAAAGGTGAGACCGACGACGGTTAAGGTGACCAATGTTGGTAGGGGAAATTTGGTAGTAATTAAATAAAAGAATATTTTAACTTATCGGTGATTATACAAAGAATTAAGGGAAATTGGATGGGTTTGTAATATTAGCGGGGAAGACTCGGGAATGTATAGAGGGCAGGTATGGAGAGCCAAAAGTTCATAGGTGGTTGGGTTGATGGATTGGTGAGAAGGTGGAGATAAAGGAATATAGGAAGATGTAAATTATAATGAAAGAGGTAGTGGATATAAACTTTAAACAAGAACTAAATTATTAAAATCACGTATAATTACTTAGATTTGTAGATCTAGTAGGTGAAGAAGGATGGTAGTTGATCCATGAATAGCCTCTGTGTTCAATGTCATGTAAATACTCCCGAGTATCCCCATGAATATTCTAATGCCTTGGGATGAGATCTAAATGATTTCTTGGGCCTGTGGTTGAGTATTTTATGTCATCTAGATGTTGAGAGGCTTGGATTCGTGTTTGAATGCAATAGTTCTCTAAAAAATCAAAAATGACCAATCTAGGTAATAGGTTGTAAAATTGTATATAAATTAACCGATGTGACTAGGTGACCAATGTAAGTTGAGGAATAACTGGTGTCAGTTAAGGAGGGAAAGTCTAGGTTTACCAAAAATAGGGAGATCTTCCCAAATTTGGCGTGCTTTCTCCTCAAATTTTCTTAGGAAAGTATAGATCTCTTTAAAAATGTAGGAAGGTCATAGAAGAAGTCTAATTAGGTTTAGGAAGAAGTTTTATTTATTTAGGTCAAGTGGTGACTCAACACTGGGAGTGATGACTCGGTCATTATGAGTTAAATTCCCTAGAATGAGTCCAGGGTGAGGTGTTCAAGTGAGGTGGAGGTGTGAGGGTGAAATTAATTTAATTAGAATAATTAAATGAATTAGTAATGTGAAGGTGAATAATTAATAATGGGGTAATGATGTGCTTAATTAATTAAAAGGGACCAAGGGGAGTGTGACCCAAATTTGGTGTCTACATTTTCCCCTTTTTATCACATAGCTTGTATTTGGTAAGTGATGCTGAAAAAAATAGAATTGGTTGCCCCAAATATAGGTGAGAGTGGGGTTGGCCTAGGTAGGAGTGAAGGTGATCCCCCTTAAACAAGGAACTATTGAAGTTGGAGGTAACAATGGTGAGTGGTTTGATAAACAGGTTAATAAAAACAAGGGTGGATGGGGTATAGGTAAGGGTAATGGTCGGTTCAGCTAAAATGTAATGGTAATAAAACACACACACATGCATAGATTGTGATACAGTACTAGGTGAAAGAGCTTGCAAAATCTACATTGTTGAAGGGTTGATAGGTTTATCCAAATGAGATTGAAGTGATTCAGGTATCCAAGGTATGAAGCACAACAAGGTTAGGTGTAGGAGCGGGTAATAGGTTTCGTTCCATGGCACCAAAGGTATGGTCGCGATAAACATCACGTCATTAGGCAAGGTAAGGTCATTAGGCTAAACAACGCGGGTAATAACATCACAAGGTATAGTGAGTACACAAATTAAAATGCCACAAAAGGAGGTTTAGGTCAGGTTATGTAGGTCAGGGAACATGTAGGGCCAAAGTATAGGTAAATAACATGTCCTAAAATGCAATTAAGGAAATGTACTGGTAAGTTACACTTGTGGGTAAGGTATAATGGATGTTGATAAGGGTAAACGTTGTTGGATCAATAATGTTGTTAGGAAAAATAGACATAGTATGGGTCAAGTAGCTATGGTGGGTAACCGAAATCTTGGTTAGAGCTTAATCGATGTCGGTTGGCTAGGGCATGACATAACCAATGTAGGTCATGGAAATTTGGGGATAAAAAAGGGAAAATACATGTTATACGGATTCATTTTTTTTCCATTTGTGGAAAATGATAGAGAAGAAGTGGAAAGTGGAAAAGTGCGGACAAGGTCTCGAGTTGAGCTAACGAGTGACTAACGTGTAATTAACATTAGGTAGGTGGTTCCATGATATCGATTGGAGCTATTTAATTGGTTGGGAGGTGTATGGTTAGAGTTTTACATGATGGATGTGGGAGAGGGAGCAGGAGGACCATCAACATAGAAACCATAGATTCCACCATGGAGATGACACTAAGTAGAGGTAGGAGACTATCTAAATATTTCATTTGAGTTGAAGAGATTGAAATCAATTTTTTTTATTACGGGTTGAATTTGGGTAGAAATTTAATTTTGAAAATATGGTTAAAATGAATAAAACAGGGGGTGAGAGAGTCAAATGTAGCTTAAATAGGGTTGGTAATGAAGGTAATATAGGTTTAGGTGGGTTGGGGTAGGTGCTATATAGACGGATTGATGATACAAGCGTCACCGATGGATACAAGCAGTGGTGGGTGGCACATCTACTGGGCAACATCGACAAGGCTAGGGAAGCCTTTTTAGTGACAATCATAGTGAAAAAGGATACATTACAGGTCGGGTGGCCTCCCTATAGGAACATATTATAGGGTTGTAGGGATAGTGATGGGGGTCCAAGGCACAAGTGATGGCCCTACAGGTCCGGGAAGCACAAGCATAGGTTCCAAAACATGGTTGAGATGGGGATGGAGTTTAAGTGGCATCCTTATAGACATGGGAGGCTAGATTATAGGGCCATTTGGCCACTGCATGCAAGCACCATTTGTGGACCTATAGGCCTAGGTAGATACACAAGTACCAGCATAGTTACAAGGACAAGGTCCCATAATTCATACACCTACACCAGGATAGGGTACAATCTTGGTCGGGAAGAGTTCACAGGGGGTAGTTAGGCCGATGGAACCACCCCAGACCATATCTATGGTGAGGTTCAAGGATTCCTTGAACAAGGATCTCTATTATCAAGACCATCTAACCACCACATGGATTGATGTGCCATCATATGCTGAGTACCAAGACCAACATGCATCTAGTGAGTAGACTAGATCCATGACTCACCATTCTTGTAGCACGGGGATCGCCAACCCTAGAGATAGATCCATGGTGAGGTTACTACCCTCTCGAGACAGAGGGCTAGGAGGAGGATACAAGTGAAACGAAGAGGAGGGCATCGGCTAGGGGTGAGTGGTCACTGTATTTGATAGTGTACCATTATTTTGAATTTTGATATATATATATATATATATATATATATTGGCCTATGTGCCAAAGACATGGGATTGTACATGAGATTTTTGAGATACTAATATTGATATTTATTTATATCTATGTATATATGTATTGATACACAAACACTCCCATTATATAGTTGATGATATTGACTGGATGGATGATGTACTCATTTTTAATTTCCATTGTTATTGTGTATTATGGAAACTAGTTGAATTAGGCATGATTAAGTCAAGGTCATGTAGGCATGGTGGATTCTAGGTCATTTAGGCATGGTTGAGTTTAGGTGAGTTAGGCATGGTGGATTTTAGGTGATTTAGGTATGATGAAATCAGGTTTAGGCATGATGGAGTCATATTTAGGTATGGTGGAGTCGAGGTATAGGCATGGTTTGGTCATTTCTTTTACATTTGATTTAATTTCGAAGTTATTGGTAGTATGGAAAATAAATGATGATGTATATGCATGTTGTGGTGTAAATTTCCAAATATTTGATATCATGGAAATGTGAAATAATTGATGTATGAAATGGTTAATGTTATAAAATGGTAGGTATGTATGCTTTTATGATTGTTTAATTTCCAAGTTTTGTATAACATGGAAACTAAATAAGTTTAAATGTGAATATAATAGGGGGAATTGGTTAGGGGAAAGAGTGGTTGAGCTAACCTCTAAGGGCCCCATGCCCTTGGAGTCTTGCCTACATAGCCCCGTTAAAAGGAGCATCAAAGCTAATGTAGTTCTCCCATAAGCTAGGGAAGAATAAGAGGAGGATAGATGAATGGGTCAGTAGGTTGTATGAATGATTAAGTCTAGGTCATTTAGGCATGGTTGAGTCTAGGTCATATAGACATGGTTGAATTTAGGTTGAATAGGCATGGTTGAATTTAGCTCGAATAGGCATGGTTGTTAGCTATGGTGAGTATATATGATTGATTTTTATGGAAGAGAATATCCCAAAATGTAGGTTTCCAAGGTTTGGTCCTGTGAAGGATGATAAATAAGTAATAAAAGAGTTGAATGTTAAGAGGAGACAAAAATATGCCTAATTGATAAGAACCATTATGAGTCTATCATACCAAAGATTGTCTTATGAACATGAAACCCTAAAGGTAATGCATGATTGACTATTACGAGGGTAAATAAGGTCAAATGATCACAAAATGTCACATGTGTGGAACATCCCTTGAGTAGGTAGAAAATTAGAAAGGAAAGGTGGTGAGGTGAAAGAGGTTGTTTTAGTGTAACCTGGTGTGAAACAACATGCCTTTTCTGTAAGATACCCAAGATCAAAATAGGCAAGTTCATGACGAAAAAGTTTATTTTTATCTTTTTTATTTTGTTTTATAGAAGGATAAATGTGGGAAGTCTATGTGGGATAAATAGAATATCTCGTTGAGGTATTCATGAAGCTTATCGATGCAGGAAGCTTTAAAATATTTTTATCTATTTTGTTTGTATAGAAAGCAGTCTTGTTTTTGGATAGACTATGTGTTTTTGTAGGGATAACTTTTATAGATGTCCTTCGAGGGAGTAGGTTATTTATAACAATGAGATAGAGAGGTAGATGTCCTTTTGAGGGATTCATATTTTTTTCTAGAAGTTTGACTCAAGGAGTTTGAATTTTAAAATCCCGTATATTACTTTTGAATTGTTTTTTTGGACTTTTAGGTCATGGAAAAGACTATAGAGAAGTACAATATTATTTTATGAAGACAAAACCATAGCACATATGGGTAGATATGAAAGATAGGTCTTAAGTGATGAATGACCATGTGATTCCATCTTGAAAAGGATGAAAAATATCCATGAGAATCATGCCATGAGTAGAGTCATGGTACTCATATTGAAGATAAGACTGAAAGGTTAAGGGTAATCACATGATACTTGTTTAGTTGTTGATCCTTAAAATAGGTGAGTGGAAGGTGAATGTTGCTTAATGGATGAGTGTTTAATAGATAGAAGGTGATATAAGACTTGATTCAACAATAGAATGGTTAAAGTTGCAAGGCATTGAGGGGCTCAGGTTCAGGTTTACCTTTAAGTGAAGATAAATGATAAGCACCTAATCCATATGTATGAGTAACAATATAGGGTCGAGGCCAATTAGGAGTAAACTTGTCCCATTTACTTTTTCAACTTTTGTTACATGTTGATTTTCCTTCAAAACAAGGTCACAAACCTAGAAGGTTCATTCTTGGACACGTTTATCGAAGGCACATTTGATACATTTTTGGTAGTTTTGGAGGTGATCAAGAGCATTTAGATGGTGCTTGTCTAATAACTCAAGTTGTGCCAAACAAAGTCCTGGTGGAAATCATCATCCTTGAGCATATCTTTGAGTGAGATATAAAGCAATGAAATTTGGAATTTGAGTGGTAAGACAGCTTACGTACCATAGACCAAAGAAAAATTTGTGGCGAGTAGTTGACGTATGAATACTAGTGTTATATTCCCATAAGGAAATAGTAATGTGCATGTGATAATAATTACCAGTATTGTCAATGAATTTCATAAGAATTTTTATTAAGGTTTTGTTGGTTGATTAGGAGGAATGAATTCTAGATCCATAGACTCTGTAGGTGAAGGTGGTGAAGTTGGTGAATGGGGTGGGGAATGTTTATCATCCTCAATGAGTTTGACTCAGCCTTCTTGGGATGTGGTTTAGAAAATCCAATACCACTATAGTCTTTATGCTTACAAGTGGTGCAAGGAATGAAATTATGGTGGCATTGTTCATAGAAACCAAATCCAAAGACCTTCCAAGTATAACGATGGAGGAAGGTGTGGGAGAAGTGGCAGTTGGTGAGAGATTAAAGATCATAGGAAAATTTTTGAGCTTAGGGAGGTGGCTTGGGCGATTAGGTAGAATCATCAAGTACCCCATATGTTAATTTAGTACGAAGGTGGGAAGGACCATAGGGGAAAACCTTGCCTATATAGTAATCATAGCAGGGATATTGGTGAAGGTTACCATAATCTTAAGGAGTAATAAATGTGTCAATGTTATAAAGGTAGTACTCCCTAGAGTGAGGCATTGAAAAACACCTTATAAGGAATTAGTAGTGGGTATGTGGGTAGTGAGAATGGATGAATCACTAGTTAGTTAGGAAGAAGAAGCATTAGTTATTTGAGAAGTAGATGGGTTGGTTGATGGGTCGAGTTATAGAAGTTGTGGCAGCAAGTGGGAATAGAGAGAGTTTTATAGAAGAGGTAGCGGTAGCATTAGTGGATGAGGCGGTGGATGAAGAAGGAGTGGTAGTGGTGGAAGATTCCTTAATTTTTATAAGGGTATCATTGGGTCGATAAAACATTCTATAGTTATTGAATGGTATAGTTGTGTCCTTCATGTTTGAAATTTAAGCAATGGTGTAAGGTTGAAGGAACACATCCCATGGCACGGATCCAGGGTCATCCAAGTAGCATATTGAACTAGAACTCCCCCTCTAAGACATAGAATAATTCAGGAATGGTATGGGGGCCCATATGAATGTGGAGAATGATGGTTCTAAGGGTGGAAGTTATGGTATCATTGAATGAACGCATCATAACTGGGTTATTATGCATGTAATTTATAGGGATACACATTTGGTTATACACATGGGAGGAAATGATGTTGATATTGGCACCACCATCGATCATAACATGTCCAACACGTATATTATCAATGTAGATGGAAATAAATAAGGTGGGCTCGGGATCGTCGATTGGAGAAGTACAATATCATCATCGAGAAAAATAAGAGTAAAAACTTGATGAGTGGTAGAGGGTGTAATGGAAGGGGATGAAGTTGTGAGAGAGACCACATGGTGAGGAGTAATAATGGATGCAATAGGAGTAGGGTCATTAGTTAAAACCTCAATATATTGTAGAACCTCAATGAGGGCATGTCAATGAGACTCAAAGGTTTGGACAAGGTCATACAAAGACATTTTGAGAGGAGACTGGTGTAATTATTTAAGCATTGTACGATGGGAAACCCCATCAAAAATAGGGTATGTGGGTCCTCGGATGGTTTTTGTGCAGGTGTAGATGGAATATTGGGTAAAAGAGTGATAGATGAGATGGTTGTTATCTCCTTTCCTTTTTCCTTCTGGGCTCGAGTGGTAATTTGAACCATAGTAATTTGTAGTGAAGGAGCGATTGAGTCATGATAGGTGTAGTGACAGGATGGGAAAAAATATGGTGAGGGCATATACTGGTTTTGTGAAAATAATGCAACACATTGACACTTTGGTGGAGGTTTGGCTAGCTCTATTATGCGGACGAGATATGATCTCAAATGCTAGAGGAGGATAAAAGGGTTGTGGAGGGTGGGATGAAGGTCATTGAATATGTATGGGAAGAAGTTGTGTGGTGATAGGTGTGGGTGGAATAGGGTCCTCATCTAAAAGATCATCATCATCAAAGTTTTCTTTGGGAGGACATAATTAGAGGAGAATAGTCTTAAGATCCTTAAATTTTTCCACATCATACCCTAGCACACGATGGTAAGAAAATTTTTGGTATCATCAAACCCTTCTAGTTTAGTTTTGAGTGGGTCATAAGGTCTAAGTGGTGGCAATGTGATGATAGAGGTTTCCAGAAGGTTAGCTATGATGTTTACGTAAGACCCTGCAAATGGATCACAATATGAAGTAAGCATGGGTCTGGATGGAAGTGTTTGTGTCTTTGGTGGGAGAGGTGTCACTTGACGTGGAATCAAAGGTTGAGTAATTTTTACCACTTGTTTGGAAGATAATACGGTTTTAGGTTTGGATTACACCTTCTTGGGTAAAGATGTAGCAGGTGAACTAGTTGTTGAAGGTGGTAGAGGTTTAACTACCTCTTTGGAGGGTAGTGGGTTCTTGGGCTTTGGATGCACCTTCTTGGGTAAAGGTGAAGAATAAGTTTGTGATGTAGAAGAGAAGGAAGATGGTGGAAGGGGATGGGTTAGCCAAGGTGATAATGGAGGTGTGGTGAAGGTTGTAATAGGAGGCAATGTGGAAGGTATTGGTTGAAGAGAAGGGAATAGTGTAGGTAACGATGAGGATCTGGAAGTGGTGTATGTATAAGAGTTAAAAATAATGTAGGTAATAGTGAAGGTGTAATTTTTTTAGGTAATTTGGATGGAACATATGATCACGATGAGGAGGTAGGATGCTTTTTTTTTTTCCCTTGGGTAGGAAGATGTTTGACAAAGGTTGATGGGTTGGGTCCTAGGATAGATGGAAGTGGTGAAGGTGACAGAGGGGTGGTGGGAAAAGATGGTGCATGTAACCTAAGAGGTTAGGTATTCCTCTTATGAGGGGGAATATTCTTTGCGATGGCTTGTAAGGACATGGATAAATCTAGTTTGACAAGAGGATGGACCAAGCTTGATGTCGACATGACTCCCAATGTGGAAATGAGCCTCAACGTGGAGGAAGATATAGATGTAGGTAAGGTTTTAGGCATTGGTGAAATTTCATTTGATGGTAAATTTTTAGGTGTGGGAAAGGGTGATGAAGAAGAGGTTTCTACAAATTTCATGTATGTGGTGGGTTTGGTTGTTTGAAACACCTTTGGATAGATCATGGAAGTATCAACAAAAAAATTTGCATCATAGTTGAGAAAGGTAGCTAAAATCATCTCCAAAGCATGGTATTTCCAACATAATCTAAGTAGTTGACCAAACATGAAAATGACACGATGTAGGGAGGATGATGTTGATATGGTAGTAATCCTTGTTAAAATGTCTATGAGATAGGGAATTGGTTGGCTTCAGACTCTGTGGGTAAAAGAGTTGAGAGAAAATCAACAGGATCATTGAAATCCAATGGAGAATTTTCACCAATAGGAAGGGATGATAATAATGGATCCCTATGAGTATGGGAGATGACAAGTCGGATGAGGTAGGTTCATATTTTAGTGAAGAAGAAGGTAAGCATGAATCTCTTGTGGGTATAAGATTAAGTATTGCAGGTTGTTTTTTAGGTAAATAGGTGAGTGGGGAAACTACATCAATGGATATGGAAGACTCCTCCATGGGTGAAGGAGGAGATAAGGGAGACTCCTATGTGGGTAAAGGAGTAGATGAAACAATTCCCTCCATAGATGAAGGAGCTCAAGAAAGAATATTTTCGATAGATGAAGTAGAAGCAAATTGAGGAAGAGCTGGTATGATGTTGAAAACAACATGAACCTCACAAATGTTATTGTCATTGGTTGAGGTTTCACCAATTTGGTTAGATGATGGGGTGTGATTTGGGAATGAATTATTGAATATGTGAAGGTTCTGATTAGCTGGTGTATTAGGATTATCCAAGATGAGATCTCCATTATCTAACATTTCTTGGATGATATTTTTGAAAGTTATACAATTACCATCGCTATGAACTTTAATGTGATGATAGTTGCAATAATCATTTTATTTGTACCATGCAGACATAGGATGAGAGGGTTCAAAACTAGTATGTGGTTTGATGGGTGGAAGAGTGACTACTCTAGCTTTTAGAAGTTTTTCTAAAACCAAAGAGTAGGGTTCTCTTATGGGAGAATATTTTTCATTGCTCCTACTTGTACTAAAAATAGTGAACAAGAGAAAGATTGGAAGAAGGCTTAGATTGGTTGGATGGGTGAGATGGGACGGCTTTCAAAACTACCGCATTGGCAGATCCTTTTACTTTAGAGTAATTTTTTTACATTTTGAAAGAAAAGAGGTATCATTTGATTTAAACACAACATTCTTGTTATGTAATTGTATCTTCTTCTCTTCAATGGCATGAATTTCAAGTTTTTGGGCCATGGTGAACACCTCATCAAACATGTGGAAGGTTTGAACTTGGAGAGTTGGTGAGATGTGTCTAGCACAAGCCTTGGTGAACAAATCTATTAACTCAATTTGAGGAAGTTAGAAATGTGAGTTGGTTAATCGGGATATGCCAACAAGCGACAAAATATGTGATAGATTTGTCTTCGTATTAGCATTTCATGTACAAGTCAGTCATGGTGACCTTGAAAATGTTGATAGGAAAATGGTCTAGAAAATATTGAGCTACTTGGTTGAATGAGAAAATAGATTTTCTAGATAGAGCACTATACCAATCCAAATCAGGTCCCGTCAAGGACATTGGGAATGTTTTCAAGAGCAAAGTGTCATCATGAACAATCAGATAACACCCATGTTTAAAAGACTACAAGTGTTGTTGCGGATCTTATTTGTTGTTCAATTGGTTGAATTTAGGAATTTCTCAATGCATAGGGTATGGATGAATTGGAATGGATGGTTTAATGGGATCATTACAAATATCATCATATGTTAGAGAGTTATGTGAGCTTGAGACAGTTGCTTATAATGTTTGCATTTTTCAATCATCATTTTGATAAGATCATTGGTAGGTTATGTTAATTGGACACCCCTTGTAGTGTAAGGGAAAATATGAGGCATGTATGACATGGGTCGCAACTTGAGTATGTGGTGGTTCCAAGTATGAAAATTGTGAGGGAGGGATGTAGGACGAGAATAGATGTAGGTGGAAAGTATCTGAATAAACGATATATGAGATAGGGGGTTGTTAGTGATAAGTTTAGGCAGGTGGAGTGGATGTAACAAATCTTGTAGAAATTGGAGGAAGAGACTACGGGAGGGAGAGGATAATGTTTTTAAAGGGAGTATGGGTTACGAAACCATTGGTGGATGATATGCAATAGGTATATGAGAGTTGGCGGGTGTAGATAGACCTACACTCAAGGTGGTTGATAAAGGCATTGTTGACATCATAGGGGTAGCGATGTCAAAGGAGTGACATATGTCATAGATACATGAGATATCAATGATGTAGGATCAATATGGGACACCACAAGTGGTAAGGTAGAAGAGGGAAAGGTTTAGCTAGTAGTAGCTGATGCAGAAGTGGGTGTGAGGGTAGAAGGAATGGACACAGGCATGTCATATACAATTTCCCTGATGAATCCTGAGTGGATGAATGGGATAAATAATACTGTAAAGTGTATACAATGGAAAGGTTTTCAAATCTATGGAATGGGGTTAAAGAACCTCAAAGCTTGACTAAACTTAACCATGCACCATAAGATTAGAGATAAAAAAGAAAGTAGTTATGCATGCATAAATTTGAAACAAACATTCAAACCCTAGTATATATACTACTCTCTACTCCATGAAAGATTAATGAAAGTGAACCTAGTTAGATTCTAAGCAATAAAATTATGTATTGTTTACTCTCAATCATAGTGAAGAGATCTCTCCAAGTTGGCTACATGGCCAAGCTTTAAATCTTCCCTTACTAACTATATTTGGAATGGATGGATGCAAGATGGGGTATCTCTTAATAATAGAGTATGGCCAAGATCCAAATGTTTTATAGCTTATAGCTATCACAAATGATTTCTAATGCCAAGATCTCCAAATATGAGAGGGATTTTTGTTACGAAAACAAGGTGTCAAGTCAAGAGGGAGGGGTGACCCTTCTATTTATAGTTTTTCTCTTGGGAGAGTGTGGAATTTGGGTGCATGTGGGACTAAAGATCAAAAATAACTTTTAGATTAGATTAGCATAAACATGCTTTAGACTAGTAAGCTTGGTTTAGGCTAGTTAACTAGGATTTAGGCTAGTTAAACTTGATTAAAAAGTGATTAGAGACTCATTGAAAGTTGGGAGGGATCTGGGTAACCAAATGTGATTGATAGATAGCCTAAAAGCCAATAAAAGTGGTATAGCGAGAACTAGGGAGGTTATGAATGGTCAAAAGGAAGAATTTTTAGCTAATAAGAGAGATATTAACCAAATCAGTTGAATATGGGAAGGATACGATCAAGAATGTGTTGTAAATGGGCATCTAAGAGTGGGGCAAAGAATGGGGAATTGATGAAGTGTCATTAATCGGTTGAATGGGAGGAAATGCTAAGTGTAATCATATTTTAGGTGTCTACATAAAGAAACGGGGTTTTGATCTAGGAGTCTTGTGAACTCCTCATCACCGAGTACTGATGGTAATAGCTTGATTGGGATCCATAGGTGATAGAATGGAAGACGATGATGGGCTAGGTGGGAGCAGCTGAAGGCTAGCATGGAACACAAGGGCATTGGTTTGGCTACGAGTCAAAACCATGTGACTAATAGTAGACCTAGTAATTTGAGCTCTATAGATGACACATGAGTATAGAAGGAATGGAGAAAATGGTTCCAGAAGGTGAAAACTAATCACTATTTTAATTGAAAAATTAAAACACAGAGATTGACGGTGGTTGAGTAACTAATTTTGGTGATAGATGATAATTGATGTCGTCGGAGGACCAATACCGATTACTATGTAAAATAAAAGGTCTTACAAATTTGGCAAAAAATGATGAAAATGGAGAAAATCTGGACTTTGAGTGATTTCAGAGACACAAAGATATGGTGAGGTAATTAAGGAAATCCTAGAAAGAACAACAATGTGGTGAATGCTACTTTGGTTAAAATGACCAAAACAATAGGAAACCAACAATGGTCAGTAAATTGATGACGATCAAATGAGGGAACCGATGGAAATCACTAGAGTGACATCAGTTACTATGAAAATGTAAGAAAAAATGATTTTGGTGATTTAGATCAAGTAAAAGACCAACCCAGAAATTGAGTATGGAAATGATTGACCCTAACACACTCAAAAAGATTTGAAATACACCAACTATGATTATGGAGTGTGAAGGGAAAGAATAATGGAGAAAACGAACTCACACCTCAAAACACAAGATCAAGCGAAAGCTAGCAAACATGAAATCCTATGTGGTAGATTTTATGTTATGGCTTATGCCATTTTGGACTGACTTGTGAATATAGTAGATTTTTTGGTTTGATAAATGTGCCCTATAAAATCCGACAACTATGGATAGTTTCAGGTATGTTTTGGCATGGGGGATCCTTCTCTCGAGATATTGAATGGACAAAGAATACGGTTTGGAGACCACTTTGTCAATCATCGATCGCGTGATCATTGAAAACTTCTTCAGGAAAGATGTTGTTCAAGAAAATGAGTAATTTATTTTTAGTGGTTTGGTATAGAGAAAGAAGGGTGCAAAGTGTGAGCTATGGTTTAATTCATCAACCATTAGCTGGTCATGACTTCCAAAGCATATAGGTTGCCCACAATTTTTAAATGAGCTATAGATGCAACACACAGAAATGATATGTAAAGATTTTAGACCCAAATCCACAATGAAATTCAATGAGAGAAATGATGAATAGGAAAGAGTATGTCTTTCACTAATGCAATACAAAATAGAAAGAAGCATTCTTTTTAGTCCAAAATACGAGTGTCACTGAGACTAGTAGAAGAAAAAGAATGTTCCAAGGGAGAAAATTTAATGTGAACTCTTTCAAAAGGAAATAGACACAAAATGATTCTCCTAGGAATGAACAATTCAAAAGAACCTCGATGGGTCCCACCGGGCATGCCAAAATGTTTCACCTCAAAGTATGTGATAAAACAAATAAGGTAATGGTCAAGGAGGAATACTTGTGATTATGTAGATGGTATGCATGCGTTGTAGAATTTGATTATACTGAATGTAAGAGACTCCTTTGGCTAGAAGGAACAATCTGTATAAGAGAAAAAACAAGACCACTAAATGATATTAAATAGTAAATGATAGTGGACTTCCTAGCGATTGCTAGTTCCGGGAAGTGTGATACTTCCTAGATGGTTTTCAATCCACTTTTTTATTAAATTAATGAAAGTAAATATGAGAAATAAAGGTCCCATTTCTAACACTTTGATTTAGGCAACTCAAAAAGTTGTCAACACAATGATAGATCAAGAAGAATATTAAAATACAAAAAAATATACCATCAAGAAAGGTATGTTTCGGTTGGGAAAGGTCACATGGGTGTTAGGTAAGGTCACTAGGGTATATGGTAAGGTATGGATGGAGTCTAGTGGAGTTTTTGGTTATTTGGTGGAAGTTTAGAAAAAATACACGGTGGTGATGTCATTACAGAGGTGAGATCGAAAATGGTTAAGGTGGTTGACGCGTCGGTATGCAAAATTTGGTAGTAATTAAATAAAATTAGTTTTTTAACTTCTCTATGGTTGAACAAAGAATGAAGGGAGAGTGGTTGGGTTTGTAATATTTGTTTTGCCTTTTTCTTAGATTGTTTCTTAGAAGCGTTAACAAAACAAATAGGGTAATGGGCGTAGGAGGAATACTTGTTCAAATGTCGGTTTATGGGTTGTTGCATGCCTATGACTTCCAAATCCAAAGATGATTGTGAGAGCTTTGTTTTGGCTAGGAGGAACTACCTGTAATGAAAACAAGACCACCAGAAGGAATTAAACAATATGGGCAGTGAACTACCTAGCATGAGCTATATCCAAGAAGTATGGTACTTCCTAGATGGCTGTCAGTCCTTTGTTTTAATAAATTAATGTTGTAAACAAAGTAAATCTTATTGTTATTTTAAAATTATTTAGGTATCTCACTTAAAAACACAATAAGAAAATAGATCTAATCTAACATGCTAAGATAGAATAGAATCCACAGGTCAAATGGTTGGTTCTAGGTTTTGCAGGTCTGATAAAGGTCTCAGATAGGTCACATGTGAGTGAGGGTGAGGTAAAATTAGGTGGGTAGGTCTCTATTTAATTCTATGTGGGTAAACACGAGAGATGGGTGTCGGTCGGGGTGACCGATGGTGGTTAGGTATAACCAGTGCCGATTATTGTGAGATCTAGAAATGTCACAGAACAGGGTTTTGGTCTCCTTTGTGATTACACAAAGGATTTTGGTTGGTCAAGATGAGGTATTGGGTGGTTGGAGTAGGCGTTTGCGAGGTTTTAATGGGTATACTGAAGCTCAAAATGTTGGGGAAGGTAAATAGGGAGCAAGATAATCAATGAGTGATAAAATAATGATGAAATGAAATAAACCAAAGAAATATGACGTTATACTTACTTGGATTTCACTCCTAAAGGTTTGTGTGTGAAGGATGGAGGTGCTGATGATGGGTTTGAAGGCTGCAAGTGATCACCAATTGAAGAAAATCTTCGTATGGGTTGTATTAACACTCCTCTTTGCTTGGATAGATCAGATCATGGCTGGGATGGCTGTGCAAAAGAAGATGCTCTATCTCCTTCCTTGGATGTGAGTTTTCATTGGAATTTTCTCTCTGAAGATGTGTTATCTCTTTGAGATGTGCTCTTTCTTTTCCACTTTCTCCCAATGTTTTCCAAGTTCCAAGTTCCAACCTTGAGAATAAGGGTTTTTTTGGTTACAAGGGTAAGCGACGGCATCCATCTTAACTAGTGATTGTTACGGGTAACCGACGTCGGTCAAGGTGGGATTTCCTAGGTTTACTAAACTAGGGAGATCCTCCTGATTTCCTCGGATCTCACGTCCTTATCTCGCATATTAGACTCGGGAGCCTTTTGTGTGCATGTGGGAATGTGGTTAGAGGGAATGTAGGCATTGATTTTTAGGTTTTGGGTAAGTCTTAGTTAGTTATGGGAACTTGCTAAGAATAGGTCTTAGGTTGAGTTAGCTTGGTGAGGTGTCTAAGTGAACTATATGTGTAGATATTATTTAAATAAGATATTTAAATAATAAATATAGTGAGGATAAAGCATTAATTTAATTAAATTAATATTAGTGGGGTGAAGGGGGTCATGGCTAGGTAAATGTAATAAAGGGTGCTTATATGTCGAGGGACAAAAGGGGAGTGTGACCTAATTTTAGTGTCTACATTTTGTCCCTTTTTGTTGTGTAGCTATTATTGGTAAGCGATGCTAACAAAAATAAGATGTGGTTGCCCCATGTGAGGGTGAAGGTGATCCCTCTCAAACTAGGAACTGACGAGGTAGCAGGCTGAAGTAGTGAGTGGTTTGATAAAAGGTAAATGTGAAGAAAAGGCAAGTGGGTACAGGGAAAAGGGAGTGAAAGGTCTACTCAAGCAATCTAGGTAATGGGTTAGGGTCAAAGGTAAAGAAAGTCAAATGCATGAACATGTATAAAGCGCAGCACGTACCAAGTTAAAGAGCAAGTAGACTCTACATCGTCTAAGGTCAATAGGTCTATCCAAACAAGGTTGAATTGAATCCGGTATCAAGGTATAGGATAAGTTCAGAAGCACAACGTAGGTTAGGTGTAGGAATGTTTAGGTATGTTCCACTACACCAAAGGTAGGGTCAAGATAAACAGTCACAAAAATAGGCTAGGTAAGGTCATTAGGTCAATCAACACAGGTAATAGTGCCACAAGGTATAGCAAACACATGAGGTCAAAGGTCACTAGCAGTGGTCCAGTCCAAATATCGAGATCATTGCATGGGTAAGGCCAAGGTAACGGTAAAATAATGAGTCCTTGAAGGATGAAAAATGGAGGTAGTAAATGATGAGGTCGGGAAAGGTAAGGTAATGGGTTGGGTAAAGGTATGGGGTAAAGAGAAAGGTAAAGGGGCTGGTAAAATGGCAAAGTAGGAGAAATGTGTATGTAAGGGTGGTGATGGTGGTCATGGATAAGCGACGCGTTGGTATAGGAAAATTGGCGACGGTTAGGTAGGAAACAAGACTCGATGCCGGTTGAGGGTAACTAACTTTGGTTAGGTTAGGGTTGGTATAAAAACAAAAAATCCACGGTTTTATTATTCATTTGTGAATTACGAAGTGAAGAAATGACAAAAAGAGAGAAAAGTGAGAAAAGCATCTAGAGGAAATGGGACAGTGAGCTGGCAGTATGGGTTGATGGTGGTTGAGTTCATGAGTAGTGGGTCCATGAGATCATAGCGAGGGATTTGAGTGGTCAGAGGGTGTGGGTAGATATTTGGTGATGGCAGAGGTGGGAGAGGGATTAAGCGCACCACTAGCATAGTGGCCAAAAGTGTCACCAAGATGGTGTTAGTGCGATGAGGTAAGCACCTAACTCTTTAATGTTAAGTAGATAGAGTAGAGAGTGTAATAATTGGTTTTAATAGAGTTTTGTGGGTGTTTTTATTTTGTGGGTGGGAAAAAGTTAAATCAGGTATGGGGGAAAATGGGCAAAAATAAGGGGGAGGGATAGGAAATTGGATAGGTGGGGTGGGGAGGGGTTGTGGGGTAATGTAGGTCAGGGTAGGTGGGGTAAAAGGGATTGGTGGGAGGGTTTTAGAAAAAGGGGGGTTTGGGAATTCGTAGATTTTTTTGTCACACAGGTGACCGGCATCGGTCAAGCTTGACTGGTGTTCGGCCACGTAGAACTAGGATTAGTCATATAACGGTGACTGATGCTGGTTACATGGAACCGTGGTCGGTTATGTCAATCGATATCAGTCACCAAATAGGTGATTGATGCTGATTTAAGGGTGATAGGGTTCGGTTAGGCTGAACTAGCACCCGGTTGGGATTGTAGGCTCAAGGGTCCAAAAAAATGATGTAAGTTAGGTGGTTGAGATGGGTAAGGTAAAAAATAGGGTGGTGGGTAGTGATAAGTTAGGAATAAGGTCATGGTAAAGGTAGATTAATGTTATGCTTTGGATTGGATGTAGGGTTGAACGTAGTTACACATGCGAGACAGGGTTCTACCACTGTTGGTGACATTGCGTGGCCTAGCGACCCCTTTGGAGCTGTAGCATGTGGAGGTAGTGGGCTTGAGTGGTATTCAACACTACCAACATGTTGTTTGGTAGCCTAGTTTGATGGTTACGCTCATCGATAGATGGGACTCTACGACCAACATGTTCCACCTTCCGATGGGTGAGATGACTATCACCCTAGAGGATGTGTTCTAGATTATGAGGTTACCCATATTGGGGGCCTAGGTGTATTCTATCTCCTCCAAGGCCTTAGAGGAGATGATCGGGACTATATTTGGTGAGGGGCGGTGGAGTTGAGTTTCCATAGTGCCAGTTTGAGCTATGGTGATATGTACCTAGCCCATCCGGATGAGATGAGGCTAGTAGTTTTATTGATGGAGGCAGTGTGTTACTATGCACTGCCTGATGCAGAGGGTGGATGATTTCCCCAATCATTGATGGGGGTGCTCCATGATATGATGGTACATGAGACATGCTTCACTTGGGCACCAACATTCTTGGTGCAGCTTTATAGGAGATGTGGGCATGTGGGTGGCTTCCTAGGTTTAGCTTTGTGCTATACATTTATATTGCACCTTTGTTGGGCCTACAAACACATAGTCTGTGTTTGACTAATAGGGATGTCCTAAGAATATGCGTTCTCACCAAGATGTGTGCGGTTGGGATATAAGAGATGGGTGCTAGTTGTAGGAGAGTGGAGGTCAGATAGGCCGACATATGATGTGGCCCATTTTCGGTAATTTTTGGAGGGGTTGTCTAGAGTGGACATTATCTGGAGGCCATATGTGAGCTTCCCCTCATATAGGCATATGCATGAGGAGCTAGCTAAGCTATAGCTAGAGAGGTGGATATAGAGTCACAAAGTTAGGGAGGATGAGATGATCTGGTTGCATGTGGTCCGATGGAAGTTTGGGCTCATACAGGATATTCCTCCACCCTTCCCAGTATCGGAGAGATGATGTGGAGAGGCCTCTCCCTCTACCACAGCCTATAGTGCCGATAAGGATGAGAAGAAGCTAGTGGATGGGTGGATTGATGATGCCGGATGTACTAATAGCAGTACGAGGTAGTGGTGGGCGGCTCGATTCATTTGAGCCATACCACTGAGACCCGGTAGCTAGACTTAGCTACCGTGACAATGTAGAGAGATGCCCTATAGGGGCAGGTAGCGACGTTGATCACGCGAGATAGGTATTCAGTAGACATAGCTAGAGAGGTCAAAGGTATAGGTCGTAAAGTAATGGGTACAAGTGGCGGTCTACCTACCCAGATGGTAGAGGAAGAGGGTAGAGGAGATAGAGATAGAGATGGCCAAGTGGCAGCCTTACGAGCTCGGAGTGGTAGGATTACAGGCTCATTTGGCCACATCCTGCATAGATTGGGGTCTTACAGGCCCATATGCGAGCATAGGGATAGGGGCACCACCACAGCATAGGGGTAGGGGCACCACCATAGGTGTAGGGAGCTGGTCCTCGTTCACGGTTTGGCGCAAGGAAGATATAGGGGCCGAGACCTATGGGATCACCATAGACCACACCTATATCAAGGCTACGAGATGCCCTAGGTGAGGTGTGATACTATCAGGACCAGATCATGGTAGCTAAGATAGACTTACTCTATTACAGAGAGTATAGGGCATAGTAGGCATCTAGTTTTAAGGATGAGATCCCACACACATAGTGTGGAGAGCACAAGAGGGCAGCGAGCTTTGAGGCCTGATCAGGGAGAGGCCACCAGTGCACGGTGACTAGAGTGAGGTGATGTACTAGTAGGGGCACAGGAGGCCGAGGGTGTAGGTGACATGGAGATGGAGAACATCCGGTGAGATGTCTGATATGCAGCCTCCTTATTTTTGATGTATACTAGTGTTTACAGTGATATATATGCCAGCCTGCATGCTATAGCTTTTTATATTTTTGATCACATATTGGCCTGTGTGCCAAAGATGGTGAGGATGTATGAGTTGGTTTTTGTATACTTTGAGCATATACCGGCCTACGTGCTGAAGATTTTTTTGTATGGATTCATTCTTTTGTATATATGAGACCGTCTTGCGTGCCGATGACATTTTATATTGTATATCGCTGCGTGTGAGACAGAGCATGTATTTTGAGATACACATTTATTGATTTATATGATGAGATTCATGGTCTTTAGTGATGTGTTAATATGTTTATGAGATATTGGATGTATGGCTTGTATTAGATGAGATATGGATTTGTTGTTTTGATTATGGAAATTAGGTGAGTTAGGCGTGATGGAGTTAGGCTGGTTTAGGCATGGATTGAGTCAGATTTTGTAAGGCATGGATGAGTCAAGTTATAGTCATGGATCGAGTCGGGTTATAGGCATGGATCAAGTCAAGTTATAGGCATGGTCGAGTCAAGTTAGTTTAGGCATGGATGAGTCGGAGTTGGTTTAGGCATGGATCGAGTCGGGTTTAGTTAGGCATGGGTGAGTTAGGTTATACACATGGATCGAGTCGGGTTATAGGCATGGTCAAGTCAGGTTGGTTTAGGCATGAATGAGTCAAGTTGGTTAGGCATGATTGAGTTATGTTTGTTAGGCATGGTTGTGTTGAAAGTAGGTGAAGTTGTGATTCATTATTTGTTTTGTAATGAATGATACCATGGGTCATATGTGTGATGTGGTATAATCCATGCATAGTGATGATAGAGAAATGGTAGGTGTAATAAATGTATGCTATGGTAAACAACTTGTTATGTACGTGGCTTAATTTACAATTTTGTTAGAAAAGGGGAACTAAGTGAAATGTAGGGTAAATGGTGAGTTAGCCATGGTGATGAATTGTCTAGGGTAGAGAATGGATGAGCTAACCTCTAAGGGCCCCATGCTCGCGGAGTGCTCCTTACATAGTCGGGAAAAAAGGGACCTCGGGTTGATGTAGTTCTCCTTATGCTAGGAAGAAAATGAGAAGGTGTGAAAATGAGTTGATGGGTGCTTGGGCATGTTGTGGGTTTTGGTTTTTAGGCGTGGGTAGATTATAAGTAAAATGATAT
This sequence comes from Taxus wallichiana var. yunnanensis, assembly GCA_018340775.1. Classification (NCBI taxonomy): domain Eukaryota; kingdom Viridiplantae; phylum Streptophyta; class Pinopsida; order Cupressales; family Taxaceae; genus Taxus; species Taxus wallichiana. The sequence goes on along the minus strand of CM031238.1, from coordinate 458,829,115 downwards.
AGGTGAAGGCGATTATGGCGAAAGAAGAGGATTACCCCAAAGTTAAGTTTCAAGTACCAAGTCCCATATAAGGTAATCAAAATGTCAAAAAAGATGATTAAAAGATGAGAGGAGGGCAATAGAGCCACCTAATTGGGTAGGATCATATCTAGTAGATCATACCTTGAAGGGGGTGATGAACACAAGACCGAAAGGCATTGCATGATTAACTATTCTACGATGAAGATAGTCACAAAATCACCAAATGTCAAAATTCCAAGATGTCCCTTGAGGCGATGTAGGAAATGAGAGTGGAGATGGTAAGGTGGGTGAAAGGTAGCTAATTTTATATGTTACGAGTGACAAGGCTTTTGGGAAAGATATCTCGAGGTCACAATGGGCAAGTCCATGACTAAAAACATTTTTTTATGATAGACTGATCGATGTAGGAAGTATATGTGGGATAAATAATATGGTACTTCTTGAGGTATTCGTGAAGTTGATCAATGCGGGAAGCTTCGTTTACTCTCTCTCTTTTTTAAGATCTTTACATAGCTTTCCTTCATGGGAGCAGTCTATTTATAGCAGCAATTGGTCAAGAGGAAGATGTCCTTTTGAGGGATTCATCTTTTATTAGAAGTTTGACTCAAGGAGTTTGGTCCCATGTGAGATTTTTGAAGTCATGGAAAAAACCAAGGTGAAGGATAGGACTCTTGTTCAAAAGTTAGGGTGGAACGACCATGGGATCTTATCTAAAGATAGATGAAAATTATCCATGATAATCATGCTATGTGTAATGTTGTGGTACACATATTCAAGAGAAGATAACAAATTTTGGGTTCTCACATGATTCTTGTTTAATCATTAGGGTGGTGTATGGAGTGGATAGTACTCAAGGGATGAGCTTGTAAAGAGATAAAGGGTGAGGGATGAAAATGAGTCAAAAATAGAATGGTCAAAGATGCAATGCATTAAGGGGCTTAGGTTTGGGTTTACCCTCAAGTGAGGAAAAATGATAGGCACCCGATCCATAGGTATGAGTTACGATGTATGGTCTAAGCCAATTAGGATATAATTTTCCTTTTTTATTTTTTTCTGCTTTGGTTATGTGTTGATTTTCTTTCAAGAAAAGGTCACCGACTTGGAAGGTTCGTTCATAAACACGTTTGTCATAAGCACGTTTGATACGCTATTGGTAAACTTGAAGGTGATCCAGAGCATTAAGATGGCATTCATCTAATAACTCTAGTTGTGCTAAATGGTCCTGACGAAATTCATCATCAGTGAGCATGTCATGGAGAGAAATACAAAGTGAGGGGATCTAGACTTCGAGAGGCAGTACAACCTCTATACCATAGAACAAAGAAAAGGGTGTGGCAACAAAGTGGAAGTGCGAATACTAGTGTGTTATTCCCATAGGGAAAAATGAATGTGCGTATGCCAATCCTTCCTAGTGTCATCAACCAATTTCATGAGAATTTTGTTTAGTGTTTTGTTAGTGGATTCAGCTTGGCTATTTGTTTTGGGTAATAAGGTGATGAGAAACTAAGCTAAATGCCGAAGGTGTCGCAAAGTTTTTGCAAATTTTTTTTTTGAATTTTTTTCCATTATCAGTGATAAGGTGATGAGGGACACCAAAGTGACAAATGATGTGATGCTTAACGAACTCACATATTTACTTGGCTTTCATGGAGATAAGTGGTATGGCTTCTACCCATTTTTTGTAGTATTCGGTAGTGAGTTATGATCCATTGATGGCATTAGGAAGAATGAGGATTGATTTTTTCGACAAGATCCAAACCCCATTGAGAGAAGGACTAAAGGTCACGAGCGACTTGTAAGGCATGATTGGGTGTATGATAAAGGTTGTAATGTTGTTGACATTTCACACAACGTTTGACATAGTCACAACAATCATGGTTAAGGGTCGCCGATAATAGCCTAGGTAGAGAATATGCTTAGCAACGGAAAGGCCACTAAAGTGACCCCCACATATGCCGTCATGAACCTCCTTAATGGTATTGTAAACACCAAAATTAGGTCACACTCCCCTTTGGTCCCTTGACAAATAAGCACCCTTCATCACATTCACCTAGCCATGGCCCCCTTCACCTCACTAATATTAATTTAATTAAATTAATTCATTATCCTCACCATATTTATTATTTAAATATCTTAATTTAGATAATATCCACACAAACACTTCACCTAGACACCTCATCAAGCTAACTCACCCTAAGACCTATTCTTAGCAAGTTACCATAACTAACTAAGACTTACCCAAACCCTAAAAATCAATGCCTACACTCCCTCTAACCACATTCCCACATGCTCACAAGAAGCTCCTAGTTGAATCCATGGGATAACGACACAAGATCGAGGAAATCAGGAGGATCTCCCTAAGTTTGGTAAACCTAGAAAATCCCACCTTGACCGACGTCGGTTTCCCTAACCATCACCGGTTAAGCCGGACCGCCACTGTTACCCTTTTAACCCAAAACAACCTTATTTCTCAAGGTTGGGAGTTGGAACTTGAACTTGGAAGTTGGGAGAAAGAAATTTGACAAGCAAGAACGAGATCTCAAAAAGATAATGCATCTTCAGAGGGCCAATTCCAGCAAGAATTCACATCCAAGGAAGGAGATTGAGCATCTTCTCCTACCCAACCATCTCAGCCACATTCGGATCTATCTAAGCAAAAGAGGAGTGTGCATGCAGCCCATGTAGAAACTTTTCTTTATTGGTGATCACTTGTAGCCTTCAAACCCATCATCAGCACCTCCATCCTTCACACACAGACTTTCAGAAACAAAATCCAAGTAAGTATAACATCATACTTTCCTGGTTATTTCATCTCATCATTATTTTGTCACCCATTTTTTATATTGCTCCTTATTGACCATCTCTAACACTTTTCACCTCCGTAGATCAAGAAAAACCTTGCCAAAACCTACTCCAGTCACCCATTACCTCGTCTCGACCAACCAAAATCAATTGTGCAATCACAAAGAAGACCAAAAACCCCATTCTGTGACATTCCCAGATCTCACAGTAACTGGCGTCAATTATTCCTAACCGCGGTGGTCACCCCCTGACCGATTCCGGTCTATGTTTTCCCAGATAGCCTTAAATAGAGACCTATCCACTCCATTTTACCTCACCCTCACTCACCTGTGACCTACCCAAGACCTTATCAGACCTGTAGAACCTAGAACCAACCATTTGACCTATGGATTCTATTCTAGCTTAGCCTGTTAGATTAGATCTATTTCTTATTGTGTTTTAAGTGAGATACCTAAATAATTTTAAAATAAAAATATGGTTTACTTTGTTTATGGTATTAATTTTTTTAAAACGGTGGATTGATTGTGACCATCTAGGAAGTACCATACTTCCCAGATCTAGCTTACGCTAGGAAGTTCACTGCCCATATTGTTTAATTCTTTCTGGTGGTCTTGTTTTCATTACAGGTAGTTCCTCCTATCCAAAAGGAATATCTTATGGTCAGCTGTGGATTTAGAAGTCATACGCACGTAACAACCCATCAACCGACATTTGAACAGGTATTCCTCCTACTGCCCGTTACCCTATCTGTTTCATCAACCATTCAAAGAAACAATCTAAAAAAAGGTGAAACATTTTGGCATGCCCAGTGGGACCCATCCGAGGTTCCTTGCATTTCATTCATTCCTAGGAAAAAATTGTGTGTTTGTTTCCCTTCTAAAGCGTACACACTAATTTTCTTCCCTAGTAATCCACTCCTTTCTATTTTCTCTAAAGGAAACTTTTCTTTTGGTGTATTTAAAAAGAATCATTTCTTCATGTTTTCTGCATTTTAGTGAAAGAGCATCCCTCTTCCTATTCATCTTATTATGTCATCCAATTTCACATTTTTTATTTGGGTTTTAAAATCATTGCATTTCATTTTGATTTTCTACATTAGCTCACATTAATTGAGGGCAACCTATATGCTGGAGGTCATTACCAGCTGATGGTTAACAAAATATCATAGAAAAGCACTTCTATCCTTTTCTCTTTCTCTGAGTCTTACCAAACCAAACAAAAATTCAAAATACATACATTCTTAAACAACATCTTACCTAGAAGAAGCTATAGGTGATCACACAATCACGACATAGTGGGCACCCAGCTCACTGCTCTGTCAAGTCATACTTAAGAGCGTAGCCCGCCCCCACCATAACAAACCTGAAACCTCACCCTTTAGATCTCCTTCTTTGTAGGAAGCCATCCTTACCAAAAAAATCTATTTCATAATTCATGTGTCAGTACCTAAATAGCATAAGATGAACAAACATAATAGAATAAGCACTCTAAGAATGTTTTTCCTTAGTGTTTTGTTTGATTTGCATTTTGAGGTGAGAGATTTCAATTATTATTTTTATCTTTCCTTGCACATTCCCAATCATAGTTGAGTATTCGACGATTCAGTGAGTGTTTCGGACCACATCTACATCATTCTCAGATTTCTAGGTTTGATTCCACACCAAATTCTAATTCACAACCACTTTTTCTCATCACTATATCAATTTCACAGTGACTGTCATCGGTTACCTATGACCGCCATCGGTTAAGCTCAACTACCATCGGTTCTAGGTCCTTTTGCTAACCTATTCAAAAGGACATTTTCACTTCACTTTCTTCCACTTTCCACAGTCTCTATCACTGTCACTTTTTCCATTGACGTTTTACACATCCCTAGATTTGGCATACTTGTCGATTTTGTCTTCTACCTCACTGATTACTCACTACCTATTTTCCACAGTAACCGGTAGCGGTTACCCCTAACTGACATCAATTGTCCCTAACTAGGATTGGTTACCTTGTTTCACATTCCATGCACCATTTGTTACTTCATTCATTTTTTATCACTAGATTCACATGTTCTGCTTTTTCTACATTATTTATAGAGAAGCAACATCACACGATCGATATTGGTTCACATGGTATCGACCAAAGACAAGTGAACACACTTGTGTTCCACACCAGTCACCAACCACTCCCCGTAGTCCTTCACCACCCTCTATTCTATCACCAACCATGGATCCCATCCAGCCTACCAATATCGCTACCGGAGATGAGAAGTTTACACGACTCCTTGACCAGAACCCTGCTGCCTTGCAGTTTTGCCTCTCCCATTCATCCACTCGATATGCCTTAGGTAAGTTGATATATGGAATGCCCATATCTATCCCTTTGACACTCACACCCACTTCTGCTTTAGCCCCATCTAGCTCTGTGCTTCCCACTTCCACTTTACCCCCAGTCGTTTCAGCAATTAGGTCCTATACCTGCTATGACCTGTCATGTCTATTACCCCTGTAGCACCCATTACATCCACCATACCTTCGGAAACTACCCCAAACATGACCTCATCTACCCCTAATGTCTCATACATACCCGTAGCTACATTCCCACCTCCAGTGTTGGTGACCCCTACCCCATTTCAGAACATAGTTCTTTCCATTCCACAATCACTATCCCCTATTGCCACTAGGGTTACCATAACCCTTCCTCCCTCATATACATACTACCAACAACCACCTATTTCATCTATTGTTCATTCTGGGTACGTACCCCCTATTTCATTGCCTTCTTCTCCACCACCTTACATGGCAGCCCCATACACTAGAATGTCACACCCATTATACATGCAAAATCAACCTCCTCATGCTATAGGAGGCATCTAATGATCACAACCCACTAATGACCTAATTAGATTGATGATGGATAAGATGTAAAACTGGAGGCATAAGTTTCTAGCTCCTGCAACACTCTCACTTACGATGAGATTTGTAACAAGCCTATTCACCCATCCATTCCCATCCGTTCATACCCTGTGCATTGGGAAATGCCTAAATTCAACCACTTCAATAGTAAGGAAGACCCACAACAACATTTGTGCTCGTTTAAACATGGATGTTATTTGATTGCTCATGATGATGCCTTACTTTTGAGAAATTTTCCCATGTCCCTCACTGGACCAGCATTAGATTGGTATAGTGGGTTACCCAAACACTCCATTTTTTCATTCAATCAGGTATCCCAGGCTTTCTTGAATCATTTTACATCAACATCACCAAGAAAGTTACCATGACCAATTTATATTCCACATGTAAATACGAGGATGAATCTATCGTAGATTTTTTCACTCTGTTGGAACATCCTTATAAATCAACTTACCTATTAATCGCCACAAACTAAACTCATTGAGCTCTTCACATGATCTTGCGCTAGACATATCTCTCCAACCTTGCAGGTCTAAAATTTCTAAAAATTTGATGAGGCATTTACTATGGCATGAAAGTTAGAAATTTGGGCTATTAAAGAGAAGAAAATCCAATTATGAAATAAGAATTTGACATTCAAGTCGACTGAAACCTCTTCTTCTTCTAAACCACCAACCAATTATTCAAAGGCTAAAGGTACCGATAATGCAGTGGCACTCAAGGCTAGCCCTGATCATCCATCCAATCAAGCCAACCCTCATCTAATCTATCACCCATACAAGACTTTTCGATTCAGACAAGAGGAGTGAAAATATACCCCAATTGGGGAACCATACTCTTCTATGTTAGAAAAACTGATCAAAGATGGTGCCATCACCCTTCCACCCATAAAACCACACACTGGTTTTGACCTTGCTCGCCCCATACCCATGTGGTATAAGGAAAAATATTTCTATAACTACCACTAAGTGAATGGTCATAGTGACAGTAACTGCATCACTTTTAAGAATATTATCCAAGAAATGCTCGAGAAAGGCGAGTTGATTGTGGATAATCCCAATGCTACCCCTAATCAAAATCTACAAATCTTTAAAAAACCATTTCCCAATCATGCCCCTTCATCCAATCAAATAGGTGAGACATCCACTCACGATACCCATACTCGTGAGGTTCATGTGATCTTTAACGAGGTACCTGTTGCATCTCAATTACCTCACATCCCTTCCATAGAGGAAATCCTAGCCCAAAACCCTCCTTCCACATCTGAACCAACTATCACTATTCCTTCACCAATAGAAGAACACCCTTCATCACCTACAGAGGAGTTTTCACTGCGACATTGAGACCATCTCACCCCTATCTTCTCCACTTAGTGAACCTTTACCTACCATGCCTCCTCCACCTGTAGAGGAGCACCCATTACCTCCTCCACCCATAAAGGAGCACCCATTACCTCCTCCACCCATAGAGGAGCACCCATTACCTCCTCCACCACGAGAGGACACCTATCTATTCTTTCACTCATAGAAGAGATCCCATTATCCCTTCCACCCATCATAGACTTGGTGGGGACACTTCTACCTCTTGGTGAACATTCTCCATCCGCTACCTAACATCCAACAAACCTACTTTCAGCTCTCTTACCCATGGAAGCCGAGGTCGGTCAATTCCACATATTTAAGATGCATTTTACAAGAATTCCCATTAGGTCTTCACCAACTCCACCCACAAATGTGTCATTCTTACATTTGGATGATCACTTAGAGTATGTGGATAGAGCTTTGTTATGGGGGTGCCTCTTACTCCTTATCTCAACAAAAATGTATAAATCCCTCGATGACACCTCCACTATCTACCCAATCACATTTCCACCCATCAAACCAGATACAACCACTATGTTGCAACCCTTCTACGATACTTATTAGCAACACACATGACACCCTTACCCATAACCCGACCTATGCCTAAACCCAAACCCATACCCACAACATTTACCTCCACTAAACCTATTACCACTTTAGGGGTCACCCGATCACTAGACTTACTCATCCACCCATTAAATTGGATTCCACACAACATTAAAACTACACCTACTCGACACCCAAACTAAACGAAAAAACTCATTAACCTTATACCCCTACCACACCAATCACACCCGCACTTGTCCTATCTACCTTAAGTTCTCTCGGCTACCCAATAGGGTCAAGCACCCTCACTCATTCATAACCCAATAACACAACCACCCATTCCTACCTCACAAATAGTTAATCTACCTAGGCACACAACTCGAATCATACCTGCCTATAGTCTCTTTACCACCAATACCTCCGATAACTTCGGTCATTGCTTCCCTACCTACTACACTTCGGTCATTATCCCTCACACCCCAAACACAACCCACATCATCAACCTTCATAGCACCCCGTTATCCCCATGGGTAACTCGCCCTCTTCCTCCATCTTCTTTCCCTCATAGACCTCGTATGCCCACATCACCTTTACCCAAGAAGGTGCACCCAAAAACAAAACTCTATCCACATACTATAATCAGCCAAACACGAGAATGACACATTTGTGGGTGGAGTTGGTGAAGACCTAATGGAAATTCTTGTAAAATGTAACTTAGAGATGGGGAATCGGCTGGCCTCAACTTCTATGGGTAAGAGAGCTAGAAGTACCCTTCCTATAATCTATTGGATGTCGGGTAGCGGATGGAGAATGTTCGCCAAGAGGTAGAAGTATCCCCACCGGGTCTATTATAGGTGGAAGGGATAATAGGAGTTACTTTATGAGTGAAGGAAAGATAGGTGCACCTCCGTGGGTGGAGGAGGTAATGGGTGCTCCTCATGGGTGGAGGAGGTAATGGGTGCTCCCTCATGAGTGGAGGAGGTATGGTAGGTAAAGGTTCACTAAGTGGAGAAGCTAGGGTGAGATGGTCTCAATATCGTAGAAAAATCCTCTATAGGTGAGGGTGTTATTTTTTTGGTGAAGGAATAATGACAACCTTTTTCATACGTGGAAGGAGGGTTTCGGGCCAGGACTTCCTCTATGGAAAGGATGTGAGGTAATTGAGATGCAACAGTACCTCGTTAAAGATTGCATGAACCTCACAAGTATGGGTATCATGAGTGGATGTATCACCTGTTTGATTGGACGAAGGGGCATGATTAGGAAATGGTTTTTAATTTTCTCCTATTTGTAGATTTTGATTAGGGGCTGAATTAGGATTATCCATAGTCAAATTTCCTTTCTCGAGCATTTCCTAGACAATATTCTTAAAAGTGATGTAGTTACCGTCACTATGTCCATTCACTTGGTGGTAGTTATAGAAATATTGTTCCTTATACCACACGGGCATGGGGCGAGTGGGTCAAAAATAGTGTCTGGTTTTATGGGTGGAAGGGTGATGACGGCCCCATTTGATCCCATTTTCTAAAAGAAGAGCCACACATCGATTCTCCAATTGGGTTATATTTTCACCATTCTGCTCTTGTCCTAAATTGAAAAGCATGATCCCATCGGGTGATAAATTAGATGGGTGTGGCTTGATTGGATGGATGACTTGGGACGACCTTGAGTACCAAAACATTAGTGGTACCTTTAGCCTTTGAATAATTAGTTGGTGGTTTAGAACAAGAAGAGGTTTCAATTGACTTAAATGTCAAATTTTTATTTTGTAATTGGATTTTCTTCTCTTCATTAGCCCAAATTTCTAACTTTCATGCCATAGTAAATGCCTCATCGAATGTTTTAAAATTTTGGACCTGCAAGGTTGGGGAGATATGTTTGATGCAAGCTCGTGTGAAGAGCTTGATGAGTTCAGTTTGTGAAGTTGATTGATCAGGATACACCAGCGAGTGACAAAATTTGCGATAGATTGATCCTTGTACTGATGTGTGGAATATAGATCAGTCATGGTAACTTTCTTGGTGATGTTGATAGAAATATGATCCAAGAAATCTTGGGCTACCTAATTGAATGAAAATATGGAGTGTTTGGGTAACCCACTATACCAATTTAATGTTGGTCCAATGAGGGGCATGGGAAAAGTTCTCAAAAGTAAGGCATCATCATGAGAAATCAAATAACATCCATGTTTAAATGAGCAAAAATGCTATTGTGGGTCTTCCTTACTATTGAAGTGGTTGAATTTAGGCATTTCCCAATGCACAGGTATGAACGGATGGGTGAATTAGCTCGTTACAAATCTTAGAGTAAGTGAGAGTGTTGTGGGAGATGGAAACCAATGCCTCCAGTGTTCACATCTTATCCATCATCAATCTAATTAGGTCATTGGTGGGTTGTGATGATTGGATGCATCCTATAGCATGAGGAGGTTGTTTTTGGGTGTATAATGGGTGTGACATTCCAGTGTATGGGGCTACCATGTAAGGTAATGGAGAAGAAGGAAATGAAATAGGGGGTACATACCTGAAATGAACAATAGATGAAACAGGTAGTTGTTGGTAGTATGTATATGGGGGAGGAAGGGTTGTGGTAACCCTAGTGGTAATAGGGGCTAGTGATTGTGGAATGGAAAGAACTACATTCTAAAATGGGGTAGGGGTCACCGACACTAGAGGTGGGAATGTAGCTACAGGTATGTATGAGACATTAGGGGTGGATGAGGTCATGTTTGGGGTAGTCACCGAGGGTATGGTGGATGTAATGGGTGCTACAGGGGTAACAGATGTGGCAGTCATAGCGGGTATAGGACCTAACTATGAAACAACTGGGGGTAAAGTGGAAGTGGGTAGCATGGAGCTAGATGGGGCTGAGGTGGAAGTGGGTGTGAGTGTTAGGGGGATAGATATGGGCATGCCATATATCAACTAACCCAAGGCATCTCAAGTGGACGATTGGGAGAGGTAAAACTATGAGGCGGTGAGGGTTCGGTAAAGGAGTCATGCAAACTCCTCATCTCCACTAGTGATATTGGTAGGTTGGATGGGATCCATGGTTGGTGATAGAATAGAGGGTGGTGAAGGACTAGGGGGAGTGGTTGGTGATTAACATGGAACATGAGGGAATTCACTTGTCTTCAGGTTAGTACCATGTGAACCAATATGGATCAGGTGATGATGCTTCTCTGTAAATAATACGAGAATAACAGAACCTCGTATGCCCACATCATTACCCAAGAAGGTGCACCCCTAAAAAAATAACCCCGCTACCCCACAACAAGTCCAAACTTCAGACCTCGAAAAATGAATAGTAGTCAAAACAAAACCACACCCTCCAACCCATCCATCTACTATACCCCTACCCAAACGAACCCGACCAACACCTCAAACCACACCGGTACCTAAACCTATAGCTCGACTTGTTCCTACAATTCCACAAACAATTCCCCAACAACCAACCACACCTACACCGAAACCCACATTTACTTCCCATTGTGATCCACAAGTAAGGTCTTATGCCAAAATTTTAACCAACCTTCTCGAGACTTTTGTTATCACATTACCACCACTCGGACCTTACAACCCCTAGAACCCAAGCCAAAAGGGTTTTATGATACTAAAATTTGTGCATACCATCACATACTAGGGCATGATGTGGAGCTGCAAGGCCTTGAAAACCGACCTTATCCAATTGTGTCCAGGGATAACATAAGAAACCAACTTTAACGACGATGACCTTAAGTCAGATGAGAACCTTGCTTCACCTACACCCATTCCCATACTACCCACTCAACAACCACAACCTCCATCCTCAAACTCCTAGAGCCACCCCTAATATTTCGAATTAACATGGTTCACATAAGAGAACTTGCCATGCCACCACCCAAATTTCTTGTGCTCAACTGACCTCACAAGGTTTTCTCCTCCCATAGGTTTTTTCCCTTCTTGTCATTATACCACTTACCCTACACACTTTGCATTTGAGAATTTCCCTGAAATCAATATGGTACACATTACTACATGTGTGCGAAGGGTAAATAAAAGCTATTTATTGACCCACTAACCAATCCTATACCCAACATACCATCTACACCCATACCTAAGATAACTATCCATGGCCCCACATACCCCACTTCTAATGGTGTCACACATCACATAATTCTCAAACAATTACACCAATCTCTCCCTCAAAATGTCCTTATATGACCTCATCCAAACCTCGGAATCCCATCGTCAAGCTCTCATGGAGGTTCTTCAATCTATTGAGGTTTTACCCAATGACCCTACACCTGTAGCCTCCATCATCACACCCCATCATGCAGCCTCTCTCACCATATTACCACCTTCATCCTCACCTCACATTGTTCACCAAGTGGCCTCCTTTAGCTTCTCGAGAGGAGGAGATAGTGCCATACTAGAATCATGACCCATTCCCAGCCCTCTTCATCTCTATACACATTGATGACATATGGGTACACTAGGTGATGATTGATGGAGGCGCTAACATTAACATCATTTCATCCCATGAATTTTCTCAAATGCGCACACTTGATAATGCATGCAAAAACATCCGGTCATGTTGCATTCATTCAACAACGCTATCACCTCCACACTAGGAAGTGTCATCCTTCACATTTGTGTGGGCACCCGCATCTTTGTTCTAGAATTGTTTTATGTTTTGGAGGGGGAATTCTAATATAAATTATTACTTGGTAGACCCGGATCCATGTCATGGGTTGCATTCCTTCCACTTTCATCATTGTGTAAATTTTGAACACAAAGGACACACTTATACCATTCTAACTAACCCATCACCTTTCAAAACATGCAACATGCTTTATCGACCCAACGATGTACTCATACCGGTCAAGCCATCTACTTCCGTAACCAATATTGCTTCACCTACACCTACACCCACACCTACCAGTACCGCCGCTACTTTTACCGCATATACCTCCTCCATGCCTACCACTGTTATATAGCCTCCACGGTTGACCCATTAGCTTCCTAATCCATTAACACCACCTCCGCATCAACCCTTGACTCATCATCCATACCAACTTCCGACATACCAACCACCGATCCTTGGAAGGTGTTTTTCAACACCTCACTGTGGGGAGTACCACCTATATAGTGTCAAAACCTTCCTTACTCCACATGAGTATGGAAGCCTTCACCAACACCCTTGCTATGATCACCGTAATGGAGAATGCCTCCTTTATGGTCCTCCTCATCTTCATACTAGTCTCACCTATGGGGGACTTGATACTACCACCTACACACCTGAACCACCATCACAACCCCACCCATTTTCCGACAAAAAGAGGTGCCTCGAGAAGATTCTCGTATTTGGGTCGGTGAGCACTGACTTCCAATCACTTACCAATCGTCATTTCACCCACACCTTCAGCCCTTCTCCACATTTGTGTGTGGAAGGGTTTTGGTTTTGGTTTCTATGAGCAAGGTGCCATACCGTTATTCCATGTACCACCCGCAAACATAATGACCGTGTAGTGGTATTGGCTTCCCGAACCTCCTACCAAAACCAGCCCACATTGAACTCATTAAGACCAAATCAATTAGACCCTAGCCCTTCTCCACCTTCATCACCACCCTCACCAACGGAGAGTCGATGGATCCTGAATCTATCCCTCCTAACTTTTTTTTCATAAACACCATTTCCTTGGGGCCTTTGACTTATCAACACAAAGGTGAGGCCCCTTCCACTCTTCCATTCCTGTATCCTGAGATGATCGATGATGACACACCGACCATTAACATCATTCAATGTCAAGATGATGAATCCATACTCACCTACCTTGGTGTAGAAGACTCATATATTCATCGATCATTACCCTCTGAGATGTAAACCATGTTGAATGAATTGACTATTGAGATCAACATTCATACTAGGATGACCCACACATCCTAAAGATCGGACAATCTTTAGATGCTTGCTGAACAAGAAGCCATCACTTCTTTTCTCCGAGAGCATAACCACGCTTTCACTTGGTCTTACATAGACATGCCCGGTATTAACCCCACCATAGTGGTCCACAATATCATAACCATTCCCGATGCCAAACCTATCAAACAAAAGTTGAGGAAAATGCACCCTCGCATTGCTCTTCTTGTCAAAGAAGAACTTCAGTACCTTCTTTCTATTTCCTTCATCTTACCCATTGATTATCCTCACTTATTTCTAACATTGTCCCTATCACTAAAGCAACAGGGGGACTCCACATTTGTATGGACTTCGGGACCTCAACCTCACCTGCCCGAAAGATGACTTTCCCTTTCCCTTGCTTGGTATTGATCAACTTGTGGACCTTACCATGGGTCATGAGATGCTCTCACTCATGGATGGTTTCTAGGTTATAACCAAATTTTTCTTGCCCAGAAGATCAGCACAAGACCACATTCATTACCCCTTGGGGATTTTCTACTATCGAGTCATGCCTTTTGGCCTTAAAAATGCTGGTGCTACATATCAGTGTGTTATGACTTACATCTTCCATGATATCATGCATCACATATTGGAAGATTACGTGGATGATCTCTTGGCTAAATCTAAACACTTTGTGCTTTGAACACCTCGCTGTCCTCAAAACCATCTTTGACCGCCTCATTAAATATTATGTCCACCTTCAGCCTAAAAAGTGTGTCTTTGTGGTTCTCTTAGGAAAGCTCCTGGGATTTATCATTTCCTTACGTGGTATAGAAGTTGACCCTGCTAAAGTCAAGGCCATTCTAGAAATGCCTCCACCCACTAACCTTAAATAACTCTCGTATCCTACAAGGTAAATTGCAGTCCATTCACCGATTTATTTCCCAACTCTCCAATTGTCAACCATTTCATCATCTACTTAGGAAGGATGTCTCTTTCAAATGGGATGTTGACTATCACAAAGCTTTTGAGGCCTTAAAACAATACCTTCTCTAACCACCCGTACTCATTCCACCTAAAGATGATCAACCCTTTTACCTATACATATCAGCTACCGATCATTCCTTGGGAGCCATGCTCGCTCATTGTGATGAACAACATAGGGAGAAGGTGGTTTATTATATAAGCCATACCCTTTTAGACTACAAAACCCAATACACTCACCCTGAAAAAATTTTTGCTTAGCCTTAGTTTTCTGCCACCAAACTCCACCATTACCTACTCAACCACAAAACCTATGTTGTGACCAACACCGACCCTTTACACATCATGTACACTAAACCTTATATAAATTATTTCACCGCATGATGGCTTATGCTTTTAGCTGATCTTGACCTCGAATTCATTCACCAAAAGTCCATTAAGGGAAAGGCTATCACCGACCAACTGGCTGATACACCTATTGCTAGGGACCAACCCTCAAACTTTGATTTCCCTGTACTCGAGTCAAACCATGCCATCTGATGAATCCATTACTAACCTCTCTTTGGATGACAACCCTTACCAAATGACCTTATTCTTCGATGGTTCCAAATGTCAGCGTGGGGTGGTGTAGGCATTATCCTCATTCCTCTTGATGGTGAACCCATGCCCTTATCATTTAAACTTGACTTCGAATGCACCAACAATATGCATTGAATACAAAGCACTTGTATTGGGTCTCATGATTGCATATGCCTTAGATGTTAAGTCCATTAATATCTTTGGTGATTCTCAACTGGTAGTAAACCAAGTCAATGGTGTTTATCAGTGTCATAATGAAATACTTCAAGAATACAAATGTTACATTGGCATCATGTTGACTACCTTTGACATTATAAAATTCAAACCATTTCATGATCCACCAATAAATTTTTGGATACCATGGCCTGCCTCACTTCTCAAATACCCACTTCACTGACGATTCAAACATCTTTGTTACCATAAAATGCATACCAAGACCTTCTTATAAATCTTGTTGTATTAACCTCATCCAAACTACCTCACTTAACACACAAGTTCTTTGGTATAAGTAGCTTACGGACTACCTTTCCCTTTCTATATTGCCTCCTGATCTCACACGTAATGGACAATGCACCTTTCTTAAAAAGGCCTCTTGTTATGTCATCATGGGTGGACTTCTCTATAAATGAGGCTTTGATGGTATTCTCTTACGATGCCTCACCATCTCTAAAATCCCCTATACCATTAAAGAAGTTCATGATGGCATATGTGGAGGTCACTTCAGTGGCCTTGTTATTGCTAAGCATATTCTTCACCTAGGCTATTACTGGCCGACCCTTAATCATGATTGTTGTGACTATGTCAAATGCTATGCATGAAATGTCAACAACATTCCAACCTTCATCATACACCCAGTCATGCCTTACAGGTCACTCGTGACCTTTGGCCATTCTCTCAATGGGGTTTGGATCTTGTCGGAGAAATCAATCCTCATTCTTCCCAATGCCATCAATGGATCATAACTGCTACTAAATACTACACAAAATGGGTAGAATCCATACCACTCATTTCCACGAAAGCTGAGAAAATATGTGATTTTATTAACCATCACATCATTTGTCACTTTGGTGTTCCTCATCACCTCATCATTGATAATGGAAAACAATTCAAAAATAAAACACTGCAAAAACTTTATGACGCCTTCAACATTTAGCTTAGTTTCTCCTCACCTTATTACCCACAAACCAACAACCAAGCCAAATCCACTAACAAAACCCTCAACAAAATTCTCATGAAAGTGGTTGATGATATTGGGAAGGATTTTCATACGCACATTCCTTTCGCCCTATGGGCATACCGCACTAGTATTCACACCTCCATTACGGCCACACCCTTTTCTCTAGTCTGTGGTACAGAGGTTGTTTTGCCTCTCAAAGTCTAGATCCCCTCACTCACATTTCTCTCCATGACATGCTTATTGATGATGACTTTTTTTAGGACCGCTTAGCACAACTAGAGTTATTAGACGAACGTCGCATCTTAATGCTCTAGATCACCTTCAAGTTTATCAACAATGTATCAAATGTGCTTATGAAAAATGTGTTCATGAATGAACCTTCCAAGTTGGTGACCTTGTTTTGAAATAAAATCAACATGTAACCAAAGCAGAGAAAAGTAAATGGGGAAAATTTTCTCCTAATTGGCTTGGACCATACATCGTAACTCATACCTATGGATCAGGTGCCTATCATTTGTCCTCGCTTGAGGGTAAACCCAAACCTGAGCCCCTTAATGCATTACATCTTGACATTCTACTATTGACCTCTAGTCCTACATCACTATTTATCTAGTTCATGCTCATCCCTTGAGTGCCATTTACCTTTTCCACACCTCCTCTCCAATGACTAAACAAGGATCATGTGATTACCCGTCACCCTTTTTCCTTATCTTACATATGTGCACCATGGCTCTGCACATGGCATGATTCTCATGGATACTTTTCATCTTCTTTTAGATGAGATCCCATGGTCATTCACCCTTGCCTTCTCAACAAGATCCAAATGCTTCGTTATAGTCTCATCCATGACTTAAAAGCCAAAAAAAAAAAAGATGAATCCCTCAGAAGGACATCTTCCAAAATGTGGATCAACTCCTTGAGTCAAACTTCCAATATAAAAGATGAATCCCTCAAAAGGACATCTTCTACCCTCAATTGTCGCTATAAGTAGACTACTCCCTCGAAGGAAAGCTATAAAAAGCTCACAACTCTCTACATAGTTTTTCCAAAAAGAAGACTATTGTTTCTCAAAAATCAAAATTCAGAAGCTTCCCGCATCGATCAGCTTCACGAAGACCTCAAGGAGACATATACTCATCCCATGTAGACTTCCCACATCGATCAGTCTATCTAAAAAAAAAGCTTTTTTGTCATGGACTTGCCTATTGTGATCTTGGCTCTATTACCCAAGGCATTCTACTTCCCATTTTATGACCCAATTACCTACACCTCTCTACCCATTGTCTTTTCACTTCATACCTCAAGGGACCTGCTGAACCTATGACATTTGGTGATCATGTGACTCTTTGTCACTCTTAGAATTATCAATCATGTAATGTCTTTAGGGTCTTACATTCATTATCTTATCTATAGATGTGTTTCATACATTTTGATCCTTGCCAATCGGGTGGATTTCTTGCCCCCTCTTATCTTTTCTCTTCTTTATCACCTTTTGATTTTCTTATACAAGACTTAGTCCTCGACGCTTAAATTTTGGGGTCATCCTCCCCTTTTACCATAGTCGCCCTCACCTGCAACATTTTTTACTATCATTCACCTCCACCTATTAAACCCAAACCCATAACATGACCACAAACCTACCAACTCATTTTCATCTTCTTCCCTAGCTTATGGGAGAACTACATCGGTCTGAGGTCCCTTTTCACTGGGACTATGTAGGAAACACTTCCAGGCATGGGGCCCTGGAAGGTTAGCTCACCACTCTTTACCCTAACCATTTTCCTCACCCTTACCTGATTTCTTGTTCATCTCAAAAACCTTGACATTTAAACCATATACCACATAACTTTTACCACTTATATTATTTCACATTTTCATACATAACCAACATTTTCCACATTTTACACTATCTCATGCATTTATATTACCATTTGTTATCAAAATACTGAAATAACTCAACCATGCCTAACAACCTGACTCGATCCATGCCTAACAACTTAACTCAACCATGCCTAAAAAACTTAACACCCCGACTCAATCCATGCCTAACAACCGACCGACTCAATCCATGCCTAAACACTTGACTCATCCATGCCTAAATGACCTGACTCATCCATGCCTAACAACTTGACTCAATCCATGCCTAAACCAATGCCTCTAAACTCAATCCATGCCTAAATTGACCTAACTCTATCATGCCTAGCTCATCTATTTTCCATCCATATCATAAGTAAAGTAAAACTCATACACATCACAAAAAAATCACCTGTATATCATCTTTCTCCTCATATATACATGTGTATATCAATATAATCTACACCTGTATCACATAAATGTGTATCTAAATAAACATGCTTATCTCATCATGGATATCATCTCAAAAATATCAGCAAAGAGGTTGATATACTATAACTAATCATCATTGGCTCACAGGCTGGTATCTAATACAAAAATGTTTTTGGCTCACGGAATGGTATCATGTGCAAAAAAATAAATACAATATCTCTTCAGATCACGCAGCTCGGTATACATCCAAAATCCAACAATACAAAAATGGGTGATATATTGTCTCACATCTGCTACAAAATATCATACATAAAAATGACTCGGCACACAAGCCGGTCCATAGAAAATCACTGTGTCTCTCCCGACCCCTCTGCTGCACCTATCTGGGGTCCGGCACCTGCCTCACCTCCTACTGATGGCCCCTCACCTGGAGCTGGCCTCTGCACACTAGTGACCTCACCACAACCTTGTCCCTGGGCTCACCGGCCCCCTGTACTCTCCACACTGTGAGTGCGGGATCTAGTCCTCTCACTGGAGGCTTGTTGTGCTCTATACTCAGCATAGGAGGGCACATCTAGCCCAATAGCTAACAAATGATCATGGTAATACTATGCCTCTCCTAGGGCATCTCTGAACCTGGCCATGGGAATTTTTTGTTGAGGTGCCATGGGTCCTACTACCTGCATAGGTACCTATACAATGGGACCCTATCTCGGAACCTCCATCGAGCCCCTGATTGGTGCTAGAGCCTGAGTCGGCCCTAGAATCTATGCATGTGCTTGTAGCTGGCCTATAGGGTAGTAATATGTGCTTGTACTCATCGTGCCGCCTAGCCCTGCAGACCTGCACCTATCCCCGCACTATGGCCAATTGACCCTATAAAGCCTGAACCTATGCCTGTATGGTGGCTATCTGCCATCCATCTCCACCTACCTCCTCTCCATCTCCATCTCCCCTACTCTAGCCTATGTAGGTACCTATCCCTACCTAGTTTGAGCTTGCACCATTGCTATCGGGCTGTAATGTGGCAACATGTGCCTCTCGTACTGTCGCCTACCCCTACATGATACCAAGCTACATCAACAACGTAGCCACCTATCCTTGTAAGGTGTCTCTCTAAACTATGATGGTGGCTAAGTTCTGGATTCCCTGGCCTTGGTGGTATGGATCTTAGCTGTGTCACCCACCACTACCTATACCTATCTGCAACCCTAGCATCATAAATTTGAGTATCTAAAGGCTTCTCCTCCTATCCATTCGGCACTGTGGGTTGACATAGGTCTCTACACATCATCTCTCTGATACTGCGGGAATGGAGGTGGTACATCCTGCACTAATCCAAACTAGCATCTAACCCACTCTACGGGTAACCACTCATGCTCCCCGCTCTCCTCCCCTCTATCCAAATATGTATCTGTAGCCTAGCTAGCTCCGTGGCCATCTGTCTATATGAAGGGAAGCCCACATATGGCCTCCAAATGACATCCACCCTAGACATGCCCCTCCAATAACCTCCTGTAATAAGCTACATCATGCATAGCTCTAACACCTCAGCATCCCCCATGGCTGGTACCCACCACCTGTACCCCACTCTCAAAACTCTCCATGGGAATGCATCTTCCCGGGGCATCCCCACTGGTCAAACACAAACAATGTGCTCATACACCCAACAATGTAGTAGTATGATGTAACAGATGTTGAACCTCTATAGTCACCCATAGGCCCATAGCTCTCTATACACCTGTGTCAGCAATGCAGGTGCCCATGTGAATCATGTCCGATGTATCATCATGTCATGGAGGACTCCCATCAGTGACCTCGGGAATCTCCCCCCTCTGCATTTGAGTGCGAAGTAGCACACTACCTCCATCACAAGTACCACTAACCTCATCTCCTCTCGATGAGCTCTATACATTGCTCCATAGCTCATGCTAGTACTATGGAACGTTAGGTCTACTACACCCTCACCAAAAATGGGTGCCAGTAACTCCTCAGATGCCTCTGAAGAGATAGAATAAACCTAGGCCCCTAATATGGGAAACCTCAGGATCTTGTATATGTCCTCTAGGGTGATCGTCATCTCACCTGTCGGTAAATGGAAGGTATTGATCGCCAAGTCCCATCTATCGATGAGGGAAACCATAAGACTCGCCTCCCAGACTACATGTCGGTAGCACCTCATCCCTATCAATCCAACCTATACCACATGTTGCCACTATGCCTACGTTGCACTCACCTGTACTCTTCAATAACAAGGGTGGCACCTAGGCTCTCATCCGTAGCTTCTCTCGCCTGCATCCCACAAAAGCACTGTATTAGTATACCTTTCCCAACTTACCCATTTTACCCCACATCCCGACACCCTATCTACCCAAACCCTACCCAAATCTACCCAACCTACCCAAACCCCTCTACCCGAACCTATCTAACCTAACCCTCAACCAAACCTACCTAGACCTAAGGTTAACTGACCTCGGCTATCCCCTGATCGACCACGGTCTCCTTTTAACTGGCACTGGTCACTGTTCTTGTGATCGACATTGTTCTGGCCGCTACGCACCTACATCAATCACAAGTCGCCACCGATGTCTGGTCACTATCGCACCACCCACCCCGACTTTCCAACCCTAATTTTTCCCTTCCTCAACATTCTACCCACCCAAATCCCTTTTTACACCCTTCATTGTTCCTATATTACCCTTTTTCCCTACCCCTTACCATCCACTATTACCTTTTCCCTCTCTTTTTCCCATTTTGAAATTCTTTCCCCCCCCCCCATTTTTTTATATTTTCTACATCTTACATCAAATTCACTCAAAAATCAAAACCAAAGGTTCAAATCCTACCTGATCTCACTACCACCATCGTGGTGGCACCTCCAGCCTCCACACTGCTCCTCTCGAGCCCTCTCCGCCTCTACCATCCTCAATGACCTCCAACTCTCTCAACCAATCCTCAGCCACATGAATCGTGCCACCTGATCTCATGGTCCCACCTCTCAATCACTCAATCTCACCTATGTGGCTCACTAACCAAGCTCTCTACTATACTCTTTTTCCTATTCCTCTTTTTTATCTTCTTGTCCTTTTCTCCTTTTTCCAAATGCACAACTGACTTTTCAAATGCGGGTTTTCCACTTTTTATACCCTACCCGACCCAACCGACATCAGTTAACCCTTGACCATTCCGCTAGTCTTCTACCCTAGACTACCACCGTCGGTTACCCTACACTGTCATCATCGGTTCATTATGACCGATGTCGGTTACCCTGCATACTCATTGCCCTCACATTTACCTCATTTCCCTCATCTCCCTTTTCTTTTTCCTCCATACACCTACCTGGACCACTTTACCTTCACCTCTGGCCCTCCACCCTCTTCAACCTCCTCACGTCTCGCTTTAACACCTTATTATTTTACCCCTACCTTGGCCTTACCCATGTTGTGATCTTGATATTTGGACCTGGACCATCGCTAGTGACCTTTGACCTCATGTGTTCACTATACCTTGTGGCACTATTACCTATGTTGTTTACCTAATGAACTTACCTAGCCTATTGTCATGACCATTTATCCTGACCCTACCTTTGGTGTACCGGAACATACCTAAATGTTCCTGCACCTAACCTATGTTGTGTTTCTTGACCTTATCCTATACCTTGGATACCAGATTCACTTCACCCTTGTTTGGATAAACCTATCGACCTTAGACAATGTAGAGTTTTCTGCTCTTCAACCTAGTAGCATGCTATAGTTTATACGTGTGTGTGCATTTGACTGCTGCTACCTTTGACCCTGATCAATTAACTAGATTTCCTAAGTATACCTTTCACCCTCTTCTCCTGCACCCACTTCCCTTTTCCTCACATTTACCTTTTATAAAACCACTCACCGCTTCAACCTCTGCTTGCCGTCACGTTCTGGTTTGAGGGGTATCACCTTCACCCCCACATGGGGCAACCACACCTAATTTTATTAGCAATACTTACCAATACAATCTACGCAACAAAAAGGGGAAAAATGTAAACAATAAAATTAGGTCACACTCCCTTTGGTCCCTCGACAAATAAGCACCCTTCATCACATTTACCTAACCATGGCCCCCTTCACCTCACTAGCATTAATTTAATTAATTTAATTAAATTAATTCATTATCCTCACCATATTTATTATTTAAATATCTTAATTTAGATAATATCCACACAAAAACTTCACCTAGACACCTCATCAAGCTAACTCACCCTAAGACCTATTCTTAACAAGTTACCATAACTAACTAAGACTTACCCAAACCCTAAAAATCAATGTCTATAATCCCTCTAACCACATTCCCGCATGCTCATAAGAAGCTCCCATTGAACTGTGGGATAAAGACACAAGATTAGAGGAAATTAGAGGAGGATCTCCCTAAGTTTGGTAAACCTAGAAAATCCCGCCTTGACCGACGTTGGTTCCCCTAGCTCGTCACCGGTTAAGCTGGACCACTGTCAGTTACCCCTTTTAACCCAAAACAACCTTATTTCTCAAGGTTGGGAGTTGGAACTTGAACCTGGAAGTTGGGAGAAAGAAATTTAATGATCAAGAATGAGATCTCAAAAAGATAACACATCTTCAGAGGGC
The DNA here is from genome assembly GCA_018340775.1 of Taxus wallichiana var. yunnanensis. Classification (NCBI taxonomy): domain Eukaryota; kingdom Viridiplantae; phylum Streptophyta; class Pinopsida; order Cupressales; family Taxaceae; genus Taxus; species Taxus wallichiana. The sequence goes on along the minus strand of CM031238.1, from coordinate 458,805,954 downwards.
TAATTCCAACAAGAAATCACATCCAAGGAAGGGATTGAGCATCTTCTCCTACCCAATCATCTCACCACATTCGATCTATCTAAGCAAAGAGGAGTGTGCATGCAGCCCATGCAGAAGATTTTCTTCAGTTGGTGATCACTTTTAGCCTTCAAACCCATCATTAGCACCTCCATCCTTCACACACAGAATTTCAGAAATGAAATCCAAGTAAGTATAACATCATACTTTCCTGGTTATTTCATCTCATCATTATTTTATCACCCATTGTTTATCTTGCTCCTTATTGACCATCTCCAACACTTTTCACCTCCGTAGATCTAGTGTAACATCCCTATTTTAGTACATTAGAACAAGATTTTTTTTTAATACAAGCATTCTAGTTCTAAATACATAATTTAGAACTCTCAAATCATAACAATCATTCTTATAATAGATAACCATATGCAGCTGTGATGACTCAGAGTACCTCCGATCTATTCATATCATGACTCGGTGATCTACCGATCTATTCATGAGTATCAAAGAGTTGGCGTTTTTATTTTAACACATCCCTCTTGTGGTTCTCTTCCCTAATCTGGGATTTAGAATGCTCTGTCCAAGGAACCTATCTGAATAATTGTTACCATTATTCATCGGCATCTCATCCCTCAGACTAGGTGACATGGGACAATGCAATCAGTAGCTTGCGATACTTTGGCCAAAGATTTGAAACATACTACTTATGTCTCGTATTCCTTGATGGCATACTCATCAATCTAGAATACATCCTTCACCCCATTCCTATGTTATGTAGAATGTCTTACACTGACTTCTGTCAGCCTCCCCTGTCCCAAGTTATTCACTCAGGAACGGATTAATAATATGACAATGATATAAGGATGTTCTCAAGAACTAGGGATACGCTGACATACTGGGTCAACCCTAGTTAACCCTGTGTGTCAAGGTACCCCGAGTCTCCAGGGTAGCCTCATATCATGACCACATTCCTAACCAGTCCTGGAGTAAAAACTTGTTCGAGTTTAAGGTGTAAATCTTAACGATCAATGCAAAGGGTGTCGCCATAAGTCACCTGCATTGTTGTATCTTCGAGAAGATCCTAATCTTCTCGAAGGTACAACCCTACAGTTGACTTGTGCCATCAACCTTCAAATCCACCTTGAAAATATCTACTTAACTTTAAGGTGTTACTTACGTTGAGTTAAAGTTATACTTTAAGACGCTCCTTTTAGGGTAGTCTTTTCCCAACCCCTGGGTTCCTCACCTTAGAATTGCCTTTCTTATTAAGACCCATTTCACAAAGAGAAGTTAATAAGATTTGAGGTTTCATTAAGGATTTCTTTGTTACACAATGATCTAAATCAACGAAATTGGGCAATAGCCCTAAGTCTTCTCATAAGGTTGCTAACCATACCCTTATTAGGTTTATATCAGTTCTCAAAACTGAAATACATCTTATTATTAGTATTAAGATATAGTGATTTAAAATCAAATTAAGGCGTTGTCTTGACTTAGATCAAGATTAGGGAGTAATAATTTATTCAGCCCATTCAGCTTCCTGTTGAGGTTTATTTTAACCTTAGCTTCTCGAAAGACAGTGATCTAAATTCCAATTTAGCTTTAGATAGAACATAACATAACTACTAAACATTCACAAGTATTCAAACCACATAATCTTTGCAAAGCTTACTTAGAGAATCCCAAATGTCTCCAAGGTATACAATAATAACAATGCTCTTAAAATATTCTAACCGAAGAAGTTCAATCCATCAAGATACGAATGCAAACACATAAGTAACAAAATTTCACATTTTAAGCTAATCAAATACATTTTATGCATTCAAGCATATTTGATACAATACTCAACAGCAAAAGAACATCTTTCTTCAAGTAGTACATTTAGAGAATCAAGTTGGAATTCATCATAAAACCAAATTAAACAATCTGAACATCATATCAAAAATGCGTGCCTTTACCACTTACGGAAACCATCTGCAAAAATTGTCAACACGGGTCAGTTTGGTGAACTGAGCATGATAAGCACTAATTCTTAAAACAATTGCAATCCACCAATTGTTCTCATTAAACAACCTGTTTAAATGAAATCATTTCTTCAAATTCCAAACATAAATTAGGCTATTCATCTTATATGTTAGAGACTAAGAACAAATGAATACAACCATTCTAAAGACAACAAAACTCCTACAAGAATGTTTCTAACAATTACTCAAAGGCAGTTTATAACATTCAACAAGCTCAACTGTCGTAATTTCCTTTCAATCATACATTATTTTAATGGTATTGACGAGTATACCTACTTATACAGCAACACACATTTTATACCAGTCTCTCCATACAATACCACAGTCTATTCTTGTTATGCCCTTACCATAGAGATCACATAAGGATACAAGGAGAAAGCACATAAAGTTTCCAGACTAGGAGAGAGAGAGTATTTTCTTATTCCTCTTATTACACATCAACATATAATTTATAGCTTAGGAGAAGGAAACAGAGTAAATCAGATTCCCATTTCAATCATGTTCTGGACTGTACCGACTCCTCTAGAATAATGTAATTACTTTTACGCATGCGATTAAAACAGTCGAGATCACAAGAAGAAACTACAGTTTCATCTAAATTCATTAATAAAAATCACCTGTAGCTATTAAGCATTACAAGAGCTCTCGCGACAAAGCAAAGTAAATAATCCAACCATGAAAGACTCAACAAATATTTTCCATATCATTCATCAACATGAAAATACCCAACGCCATCGCCTGACATGGTACAGCTAAGAGCTCTTTGTTTCAGTCAAACACGAGACAAGATAACATTAAAAACAAATAACGTTTCCATATGCAAATACAGTGACATTCACACTGAGTCGAAACACAAACATGCACAACTTCATTCAACTTAAACAAATCCCTACGATTATACAACAAGGACTTATATTAGAAGCCGATTTCAAGAAGAATAATCACAACAAGGACTTCACAGAAGCCTGATTCCATATCAATAATTTCCTCAAAGTTTCATCCGAAGTCGAGCTATTACGAAATACAACAGGGTCTCAAACAGAGTCAAGTTTGTAAAGAAAACCCATCCCTTAATTCCTCAGAATCGAACTGAACATAACACAACAATATTAAGAAAGAGTCTATACGATATGCATGCACAACGAGGACTTAAATCAGAATCGAGCCAACACGCAACATATCAAGGACTCCAACAGTGTCAAATCCAACCAGTACTCATATCCAAGGTTTCGATTGAAGTTGAATTCATACGACAACAATTCAAGAATCCCAATAGTACTCACAACAAAACTTCTACAGAAGTTAAAAACATAAATTACGTTTCAAGGACTCCAACGGAGTCAATACCATATAGTATTCTCAACTAAACAACAATATTCATAACTAAGCTTAAGCGAAGTTGAAATACAAGATACATTTCAAGGACTCTCACTGAGTCAATACCATATAGTATTCTCAACTAAGCAACAGTATTCATAACTAAGCTTAAGCAGAAGTTGAAATACAAGATACATTTCAAGGACTCTCACTGAGTCAATACCATCAATATTCATAACTAAAACTTAAACTAAGCTGTAAGAAATACAAGATACATTTCAAGGACTCTCACTGAGTCAATACCATCAGTATTCTCAACTAAACTTCTACAGAAGTTAAAACATAAATTACGTTACAAGGACTCCCACAGTAATCACAACCAAGCTTAGACAGAAGACGAAAACATACGAAACATTAAAAGGACTCCCACTGAGTCATTTTCGTATATAATCCCTGAAAAATTTCAACGGAGACTAACCCAAAATTGCAAACACAGTAAGGATTTCTACAATAGTCGCATTCAAGTAGTATAATCACAGCAAGCATTCCAACCAGAAGAAACTTCAAGTATTCTTAGCAAGATTCAACAGGATTCAACAACAATAAAAGCACAGCCGGGTCTCAAATGAAATGAATCCAAAAGGAAGAATAAATACAGTAAACATTCCAACAAAGTCTTCGAAAAACCCGAGATTCCTAATTCCACAGGAAAAGAAGAACCAATACATTGCTTCAAACCAACTGAACTGAAATCACCTGAACAGAGTTGTTTTAATGAAAGCATTTGGAGTAAAGCAAGATTTTTAAAAGTTAGGGCCTATCATGCCTGGTAATGTCGCTTAAAAATCCAAAGAAGACCTCTGAATGTGCTCGCGCCTTCTCCTCTTCTTCCACAATAGATTCAGCAACAATAATTTGTTACCCTCATGTCTTATAAACTTTCCCCGACAGAGAAAAGAGCTAGATAATCTCATAGTTGCCATGCAACACAAAGTAGACTGGTTCAAAGAACCAGTGATCAAACAGAGAGAAAAATGGAGCGTATGGAAAACCAAACAACCAACTAGTTTTCCATTTGCATGCCTTCCCGAGCAATCCACACTCGGGAACCGAAGTTCATCAATGACATTAACTCCAAGATTCCCACCTAATCTCCATTGCCACCGACCGCCAAAGTTGGTGATTGACAAATGAAAACAAACAACCATTCCCAAATTTGGCGACTCTGCCACGTCAGGTCTCAATAGCCATTTGCAATCTCCACCATATCCCTTGTCCTTCATGCTTATCCTCCTCATTTAATGCCATGGAAACCACCACCCATGGCTCGCACCCCTTCATAGGTCCCCCTTCATCCATTATCATAAGTTAGGTTAGAAACATAGGTTAGATCTTACGGTAAGACATTAGTCTTACTTCCATAGTGCTAGGTGGCTAACCTTAGGAGCATTAAAGCTTATAGTTTAGGGCTAGGTTAGATTAGCAATAATTCAACCCATAGGTTATAGTTTAGGTTAAGGTTATTAACCTTAACGAATCCATTCTAGGTCCCACAAGTAGGTTCGATCAGTATTAGAACCAACAGGTATAACATTCCCGAAATGGATTCTATCCGGCATTGATAATAAGCTTGCAGTATACACCAGAATTTATTACCTGGCTCAAGGTCTAGGCCTTCCTGATATTACGATATCGGGAACCAATTCATTTAACACGATCAACCTGAGTTAGACTCCGGAATTGCTTATTCAACACATTCAGACCTTGCAACTTTCGTAAGGTCTATAATTTTTGTTCATCCAGAATAAACTTAAAACATCTCTTAGATCAATGCAACTGATCCAAGGTTGAGTCATAAAGACGGATAAATCCACAATTCCTCTCGAAATCAAATTGAACTCAGGTGCTAAAAATGAAAGAAATAAAAGAGTCTAAGCATATCCTGACTCAGTCAAAGATCTTCAAGAGCAAAGAAGATACAATCCATATCAAGCATGACTTCACAATCAAAGGAACACATCCTTATACAGAAGAAATCATATATCAACACTTGAATGCTCAGGAGGAAGTAACAATAGTTCAGGTGTTACATGCTTCCCTCCTAAAAGATTCATCGTCCCGATGATTACATATTTGATTTACCTTTAGGTCAACCAATTTATTAGTTCACAATACAATAAGACTATTTCCAACTTGAATAGTTCTAGAAATCAATGTCACGATACATTTTATTCAAACTGAATAATGTTTTCCTCAATCTGGCTTTCATATAGACATGAAAAAGATAAGTTCATAAAAAAATGTTTTGTCAACATATTTCATTCTCGTTGATTGAAAAGAAAAGGAAAACAATTTTCATCTCTTCCAGATTTTCCCAAGTTGCACTTTCTTTTCGCTAAACTCGGTCCCATTGGACCTTACATTGCTATATTTCACGATTTCTCAAATGCAATTGGCGCAGTTTCAAAGCACTCGTGTGGGTTTAACCATGATTATTCCTAGGTCTTGGACCTGTAAGGAATTCCAATTTAAGACATGTGAAAAATCTGAAACATATTTCTTAAGCAAAGAAATATGGAAAACATCATGCATGTGAGACAAAGCAGGTGGTAATGCTAATCGATAAGCTATGTGGATTGATTATTTCGACAATTTCAAAAGGTCCCACGTAACGAGGTGACAACTTGGCAGCCTTGCCAAAAGTTATAGAACTCTTTTTGGGTTTAACATGAAGAAAAACCTTCTCACCAAGCTCAAACCTTCGATCAACCCGCTTAAGTTCAGCATAGCTCTTCTACCTATCTGCTGCTTCCTTTAATCGTTCACGAATCAACTTAACTTGCTGTTCCATTTCAGTGAGGATCTCTGGTCCAATTACCACTCTATCCTCAATACTATCCCAACTAACAGGGGTTCTGCACTTCCTTCCATAAAGTGCTTCAAAAGGTGCCATTTTAAGAGATGAGTGATAAGTGTTGTTGTATGTGAATTCAACTAGTGGAAGATACTCTTCCCATTTATACTGTTGATCCATGCAATACATTCGCAACATATCTTCCAACACTTGATTTACTCTCTCGGTTTGTCCATCTGTTTCCGGATGATATGCAGAACTGAAGTTTAGTTTTGTTCCAAGAGCTATATTAAGCATTTGCTAAAATATTGACGTCATTCTAGGATCCTCGCCGATATAATCAATTCCGGTACACCATGTAACCTGAAAGTTTTGTGCACGAATCTTTGGCCAACGGTGAATCATCCTTTAGATTTCTAGCGATGAAATGAGCTACCTTAGTTAGTTTATCAACAACTACCAGATAACATCTTGTTTATTCCTGGACATAGGTAACCCTTGTACAAAGTCCATGCTTATTACTTTCCATTTGTACAAAGAAGTATGCTATGGGGATATAATAGTCCAAACAGGCATGTGTTCGCCTTAACCCACCGACATTCCGCATAATGAGTCACAAAATCAATAACATCCTTTTTCATACCTTTCCAAAAGTATTGTTGTTTTAGATCAGCGAGCATTTTTGTGATACCCGGGTGTCCAGAGAAGGGTGAATTATGAAATTCAACTAACAACTTCTTTCTCAAATCATTCAGCATAGGTACGTATACCCTATTTTCATAACGTAAGATTCCTTCATTATCAAAATGAAAACCTTTATACCTTTCATCATTAGGTTCTGCAGCAAGCGCTGCTTTTACTTGCTGAAAGTATATATCAGATTCTAAGGCACTTTTTACCTCATCCTTAAACTGAGTTCTTAATGTTATAAGAGTAGAAATGTGCTTCCTACGACTTAGAGCATCTGCTACCCTATTCTCTTTCCCTTTGATGTAGCTAATATCAAAATCATATTGAGATAAAAACTCTAACCACCTTCTCTGTCTGGCATTTAGATTAGGCTGAGTGAAAATATATTTCAGTCCTAAGTGATGGCCAACTCAAAAGGTTTTCCAAGTAAATAGTGTCTCCAGACTGAAGCGCATGAACAAAAGTAGCAAGCTCCAAATCATGAGGAGCATAATTCAGCTCATGTAACTTAAGTTTTCTACTTTCATATGCTATGACTTGATCATTTTGTAACAAAACACCTCCAAGGCCTTCCCTAGAAGCATCCGTTACAACAATAAAGCTCCCATTAGGGTCTGGTATAGCTAATATAGGTGCGGAAGTCAACTGGCTTTTCAGACTTTTGAAAGCAGTTTCACACTTATCATTCCAAATAAATTTCTTATCCTTCTTCTGCAATGAAGTTATCGGTGCAGCCACTTTAGAAAAATCCTTAACAAATTTTCTATAATAACCAGCAAGACCCATGAAGCTTCTTACTTCATGCACATTCTTTGGTGCAGGCCACTCAGTTATTGCCACTATTTTTGAAGGATCCACAACAATTCCTTCTTTACTAATGACATGACCCAAATAGTGAACTTCAGTATCAAAGAAAGAACATTTGGATAACTTACCATATAACTTTCTTTTTCTCAAAATTCCCAAAACTATCTTTAAATGCTCATTATGCTCTTCAACACTTTTAGAATAAATGAGAATATCATCCAAGAATACAAGTACAAACTTGTCCAAATATTCTTGAAAGATATTATTCATTAAGTTCATAAAAGCTGTGGGTGCATTAGTTAATCCAAAGGGTAGAACCATGAATTCATAATGTTCGTACCTTGTTCGGAAAGCTGTTTTATGAATATATTCTTCTCTAATCCTTAATTGATGATAACCAGATCAAAGATCTATCTTAGAATAAACCGCTGCCCCACGCATCTGATCAAATAGATCGTCGATCCTTGGAAGTGGGTATCTGTTCTTGATTGTTTCTTTATTCAACATCCGATAATCAATACACAGCCTAAGTGTTCCATCCTTCTTTTTCACAAATATTACTGGCGCTCCCCAAGGTGAAACACTTGGTCTAATCAAACCTTTAGACAAAATTTCTTGCAATTGTGCCTTAAGCTCGACTAACTCTGTAGTAGTCATCCGATAAGGTGCTTTGGAAATAGGTTCCATTCCTAGTTTGATTTCGATGGTGAAGTCAAATTCCCTCTTGGGTGGTAAACCTGGTAATTCCTCCGGAAAACATCCTTGAAACTTTGCAACAAAGGGAAATCATTTCATGGAATCACCATCTTCTTCTGAAAATTCAGATATCTTTACTGCATAAAGGGTACATCCTTTGTTTTTAGCCTTTTTAAGCTGCATAGCTGACAGTTTTCTAACTGAAATTTCCCGTTTCACACCTTGAATCTCTGCTGCTTTCAGCCGATCATCTAAACATTTTATATTCTTTTCATAGTAGTCTACTTTTGCTTTATGGTTAGCTAACCAATTGACACCGATGACAATGTCATATGATCCCAAAGGTGTAACATAGAGGTCAACTTTAGTGGAAAAGTTAGGTAAGTCAAGGACTGCCCCAAAAAGACACATACTCACTGTATGAACAGAATTATTACCATACAATACAGTCCAAGATTTATCCATTTTTCTAACTTTTCTCTTAAGTTTAGAAGCAATTTTACTAGAAATAAAACATTCAGTAGCTCCTGTATCAAAAATAATAGTGACAGGTATGCCAAATAACTTACCCGAACTTCTATAGGTGTCACTTGCTTTTTAGCTTGCTTGTCTGCTATTGCAACATGTATCTTATGCTACTGATTACGATCATCCTTCTTCAAAGGGCACTAATTTGCGTAGTGGTCTTTGCCAAAATTGTAGTAGCCTCCTACAGGTCCCTTTTTAGGCTCAAAATTACCTCCAGCCTTGTAATTATCACGTTTTCCTCCATTTCTACCCATTGTTATAATTTTTGGCAAAACTATCCCTTACATTTCCAACAGGCTTATTCCCTATCGTTTTCTTACTATTATCCCCTGGAAACTTACTTCTGTTTCCAAACTTTTTCCATGGCCCCTTTTTGGGTGCAAGTGAAGTTGAAGAAGGGTTTGCAATCTTCTTCTGCACTTCCTCTTTATGAGCAGAAATAGCCGTTAATTTTTGTTCTTGTCTTATGGCCTTTTCAATAACTCCTTCCATAGTGGTTGGATCGTGAACATTGACCTCTCCCCTATCACGAGATTCAAGTACCATGATGAATTTTCGTATTCGAACTTCTCGTCAGTTTGATATTGTGGTACATACTTGAGGAGTTTTGTAAACCGCTCCCAGTATTAAGTTACCGTTAGCTTCCCTTGAGCTAAGTTCTATAATTCTGTCATTTTTTGATCATAGAAAAGTTGTGGCAGCCAACGTTGCCTAAAATAGCCCTTAAATTGATCCCAAGTAATATTGGTCTCATCAATATTTAGCTCAGCTTTACGGCTATCCCACCACGAAGATGCTTCGTGGGAAAGCTGATAGGCTCCCCAAATAGCTTTGGTTTCCTCTGAGAAGTTTCTTATTACTTGTTAGTGTGAGTTATCCTATGTGTCCTCCTCTCATGTTGGAGGGTCATCTCACATGGGTTAGGTTTAGGTTAGGTTTAGGGTTTCATATGTGTCATGCACTAGGGTTACTCAAGACCCTATATGTACCCCTTTTCTATTCATTTATGAGCATGCCAAGACACTCCATTGTCTTTTCTTATGAACAAGCTTTGTTCGGTTATGCAAGTTTATTCAGTTATTGATCGATTCTTACTTGTGATTACGTTGGAGCTATTTCGATTCAACTTGAGTGCAACTTCCTTGTGGTGCACAGTTTCGATACGATCCGTCAACTCTTTCATGGTATCAGAGCTGAGATCTGGTAAACGTGCACTCGCTTTTTTAGTTGTAATTACTCTTGTTTTTTCGTTCCTCGTGCAAGCTTTTCGATCTTAATTTTTTGTCTTTCTTGCTAACGCATCTTTTAACAAAGTGTTCTTGGGAAAGTTTTTTTTTGTGTTCCTTGTGCAGGTATCACCTTGATTTTATTTTTTTCACCAGTTTCTACAGCAAAACAAGAGGTTTTTTGTCTCTTTGTTGCTGTGTTTTTCTCTTTTTGTGCAGTAGGTACATGTGGTATTTTTTTTTTCATTTTTTTTAAATTAAAAAAAAAAAAAAAAGCTATTGTTGTGGTTTTTTGTGGCTCTCCCTCGCTATGCTTCTAGCTCTACCCGCCGCCCTGCTTTATTTGCCACGCTCGGCCTCGGCCTCCCTGTCTCGTCCTGCTTTTTCTTCCTGTTGCCCCGTTTTGCTACCCGTGCGTAGATGTCGCCTTGCGCCCGTAGCTGCCTGCTCCGCTTTTTTCTTGCTCGTGCCCTCGCTGCCTCGCCCTCCCGCCCCCTCATGCCCTCGCAGCAGCCGTGTTTTTTTTTGGTAAGTTTTTTGTTTTAAAAGAAATTCTAACTTTTAAAACTTCTAACTTTTAAAACTCGCAACTTGTCATTTTATCTTGGTTCGGCTTTTACAAAAATCTTTCCTTATTTAACAATTTAAGTTTAAGTTTTTTAAGTCAATCGCATTCTTTCTAAACTTGTAAGTTTAGTGAATATTAAAAAGTGCTCCTTTTTTTATACGTGTTTTCAAAACATTTGCAAAATAGATTAATTTTTTTCCTTTTTCACTTATGGTAAGTTTTAATTAATTTTTTAGAAGTTTAAATAGATTTTTCATTAATCTTATTTAAATATCTAATTAGTTTTTTTTAACTTTTTAAATATTTAATTAGGATTTTTTTTTAGATCTCAATTCATTTTTGTAATTAATTAATTAGATTTAATTAAATCAAATTTTTTATTAATTACAAATTAATTTGATCTTATCCTTTTACATTCTCGTAATTTAAAAATCGACATCTAAATAATCTTTTTATCGTTTTTTTTACAACTCCAATAGCTCTCAAACTAGTAAAATTGGGTGTTTTCAAACGGTAAAATTTAGGGTTATTGTCGTTTTTTTTCACTAATCGTGTGCTCAAGTGTGCAGTGACACTTCGTGCACCTCTTTGTCTTCCAAGCTCCTTTTTGGCATTCTGAAGACTATCTGAACTCCTTGAGTTCCAAACCTTGTATTTGACCCTTATTATTGCTTGCGACTAGTGAGCGCGTCCGCCACAGTCTGCAGCAAGGGGGTTTCCTTTTACGACGTGAGACGATTTTTTCTCACCACCAGGGTTGGCTTTCGCCTCCTTTCTTTTTTTGCTTGTGCTTGTTTACGGTGTTCCTCTTTTGTTGCGCTCCACGAAACACTGTTGTGGTCTCCTCTCTTGCGCGTTATTACGCTAATTGCAAGACGAGTTACCAAGTGTTTCAAACCGCACGCACGGACCCGATTGTAATCAACGCACTAAACTATAAAGTGCCGAAAGTAGGGGGTTGTTATTGTCTTGGGTGGTTGTGTTTCTTTTCTGCATTTCTTTTCTCTCTCTCTCTCACTATGGATGCACTTTCAATTCCTTTGCTTACGCCATTCAACTTTTTCGAATGGAGATCAAAAATAATAATGAAACTAAGGGGTAAAGGGTTATACCACATCACCATGGGAACTGAGACTGAACCAGATGATGAACCTGAAAAATCTAAGTGGTTAAACCGTAGTGATGAAGCTTTAGGTCTTCTTTGCATGTCCGTTTCTCCTGACTTGCTCTTCCACATTGAGGTGTCTGAAACACCTACATCTGCGTGGAAAACGCTGGATGCGATGTTTGGACAACTAGATGACATGAGAGCGCATGAGTTGGAAAACGAACTACTAGGGTTAAATCCTAGTGACTTTGAAAACCTACAAGCCTTCTTCTCGAAATTTGTCCACATTAGATTATTGTTAAAAGGATGTCAAGTAGAAAAGAAAGATTCTCAACTGATCTTGTCGATTCTCTCTAAGCTAGGTCCCGAATATTCTGTCTTCGTGTCAACTTTCTACGCTACAAAATCTGCTTTGGGCGATACTTGGACAATGCCCTCCTTTGACTATTTTTCATCCCAACTCATTCGAGAACAGGAAAACTCATTCAAATGGGGTCTCTCAAGTCCAAGTCACATGCCCTTGTAGCAAGTACTAGCAAGGGAAAGAAGACTGAAAAGAAGAAAGAAACAAAGGATCAACCTAAGAAAGAAACCAAGATCAAACCTAAAAATGACACAAACACTTCGACTTCTGAGCCTAAGGCAGAAAAGCAAGTATTTGTGTTCCTATTGCAAGAAGTCTGGTCATGACGAGCAACACTTGTTTTAAGAAACAGATTGATCACTTATCTCATTTACTTGAGAAAAATAAAATAAGTGTTCCTGAATCCATAAAACAAAGTGCTCCGAAGGCCGAGTCTTCTACTGCAAAAGGTGCTAAAAATGATAAGAAGAAAGGAAAGGCCCTTGTAGCCAAAGTTGCTCCTTCATCGACATGGATTATAGATTCCGGTGCCTCGCACCACATGGGTTCTTCACATGTTGAGTTTTCCAACATCGAACCTTGTGGAATGTCCCAAATCACGATGGGTAATGACACGACAGTGTTGGTTTCCGGTAGTGGATCAATAGAGATGGATGGGGGAACATTTAACCAAGTGTTGAGTGTTCCTGATCTCTCTACCAATCTCCTATCAGTTTACCAAATTACTCACCTTGGTGAAGGAATGCGAGTGGAATTTGGTCCTAACTCGGTGATTATTCGTGAGCTTAACAATGACACTACAATGGCTGAGGGAAAGGTAGATCACCATTCACGGTTGTACACCTTCTCCCACTTTACTTTTGATTCTACGCCCACTGCCTTGCTCACTCATGCAAATGAGGTTAGTAAGCTATGGCATGAGCGTTTTGGACATCTAAACTATCACTACCTTGAACAATTGAGTCAAAATGAAATGGTCAACGGGTTGCCTCGTCAAGTTTTCTAAGGGTCTTTGTGAGGGTTGTACCCTTGGAAAGCATCCTGAAAAGAACTTTGATAAAGGAAAAGCCTGGAGAGCCACTCGTCCCTTGGATCTTGTTCACATGATGTTTCTGGTCCATTTCCTTCTCCTTCATTTACTAGAGCTCTTTATGTGCTAACCTTCATTGATGACTATTCGCGATATACTTGGGTATATTTTCTTAAGCTTAAGTCTGAAGTCTTTGAACATTTTCAGGACTTTAAGGCTCTTGCTGAGAAACAGGCGGAACGGTCTATCAAGGTTCTTCGAACCGACAATGGAGGTGAATATGTAAACAATAGGTTCATGGATTTCTATACTTCTGAAGGGATCTCTTGCAAAGCATACAATTGCTTATAGCCCTTCGCAGAATGGAGTCGCAGAAAGAAAGAACCGTACTCTTAAGGAGATGGCCACTTGTATGATTCACTCGAAGTCTCTTCCTCCACAGTATTGGGCCGAAGCAGTGAATTGTGCAAATTACATTCAGAACCGTGTTCCACACAAGGCAGTAAGAGGGATGACACCCTTTGAAGCCTGGTTTGGATGCAAGCCTGATGTTGAGCACTTTCGAGTCTTCGGATCCAAGGCTATGGCTCAGATTCCCAAGAAGAAACGCAAGGCCTTGGAACCACAATCCAAACCTTGTATCTTTGTAGGGTATCCTGATGGCGTGAAGGGATATCGATTGATGAATCCTACTTCTCATGAGCTATATATTGAGAGAAGTGTTAAGTTCGATGAGTCTTCTTTGACTTCTACTTCTCCACCTATTGAGGTTCTTCAGCTCGCTGATTCAGATTCTGACTCATCAGATGATGATACTGTTGAGCGTGCTCCTCTTTCGGATCCTCCCGACCATCAGACCTTTGAGTCTTCTGATTCTGACAATAGTGATGATGAGGACTATGTCCCTTCTCACTCAAGTGAAGAATCTTCTAACTCTGAGCCTGATCCTCCTGGTCCCCTTTGGGCTAGGAAAACTTTGCAAAGTGCTGGAGATTTAGTTGGAGATACTTGATATGAGACGTACTCGCTCAGATTTCGTTGGACCCCACTCTTTCTTCGCCTCTGCTTCTGATCCACAATCTTTTCGGGAGGCTTCTGGTATTCCTGAGTGGGATTCTACCATGGATGAGGAGTATTCCTCTCTCATGAAGAACGATACTTGGGATCTCACCACTCTTCCGAAAGGAAGAAAAATCATTCGGTGTAAGTGGGTGTTCCGAACAAAGTATGGAGTAGATGGAGACGTCGAAAAGTTTAAAGCGCGATTAGTAGCTAAGGGTTTCTCCCAGATAGCTGGGGTTGATTATACAGAAACCTTTGCTCCGGTTGCAAAGATGACTTCTATTCGACTGACCTAGCCATTGCCAGCAACGAACAGATGGAAAGTCCATCAAATGGACGTTAAGAGTGCCTTCCTTCATGGTGACCTAGAGGAAGAGATCTATATGGAACAACCTCCGGGTTATGTCCAAGATTCCTCCCTCATTTGTAAGTTAAAGAAGTCTCTTTATGGCCTTAAACAAGCCCCTCGGGCTTGGTATGCCAAGATGGACTCCTTCTTACTTACATCAGGGTTTACTAGGTGTCACTCTGATCCAAATGTTTATATTCTACGGCAAGATGACTCCATACTCATTCTTGTTCTATATGTTGATGACTTGTTGATCACAGGTAGCTCTTCCTCTATTATTGATTCTGTGAAGATCGCCTTAGCCAACAAGTTTTCCATGACTGACTTAGGTCTGCTTCATTACTTCCTTGGGATCCAGATTTCACAATCTGACTCGGGAATCTTGATTTCACAACCTAAGTATGCTCTTGATTTGCTAGCTCAGTTTCAGATGTCCGATTGCAAGTCTTCTCCTACTCCTTTTCTTTCCGGGGTTAAGTTGGTTTCAGATTGCTCTACTCCCTTGGTTGATGGTACTCTTTACCGACAGTTAGTTGGGAGCTTGATCTACTTGACTCACACTCGACCGGATTTATCATATGTTGTTGGGATCGTGTCCAGATTCATGCAGGAGCCACATGAGCTGCATTGGAAAGTAGCTAAACGGATCCTTCATTATGTTCGTGGCACTTATGCTGATGGCATACACTATCATGGAGGGGTTGATATTGACTTGATTGGATTCACAGATTCTGATTGGGCCGGTGACTTAGATCATCGAAAATCTACTTCTGGCTATAGTTTCTCTCTTGGTTCGGGTCCTATTAGTTGGTCTAGCAAGAAGCAGAATGTAATTGCAATATCATCTACAGAGGCAGAATATAGAGGAGCAGTTAACGCTGCCACAGAAGCTATTTGGCTACAGGGTATTCTGACAGAGTTTGGCATCCACTTTCAGCGGCCTACCATTATCTACTGTGATAACACGAGCACTATCTCTATTTGCAGAAATCCAGTTCAACATCAGTGGATGAAGCACATTGAGATCCATATGCACTTCATACGGGAGCTTATTCATGATGGTATCATTGACATTCAGTACATTGATAGACAAATTGATCGATTATGCAGATTTATTTACCAATCCTTTCACTGAGATGAAGTTTCTTCACTTACGGTCTCTTCTTGGGGTGAGGTCTCTGGAAGCTACCCATCTTCTTAGGGCTATTTAGTCCTTCTTTTCTTCTTCTTCTTCTAGGAAGATTGTGTTTGTATATGGGCACCTTATCAGGCCTTTAGTTACTCGGGCCCCATTGACACATCTTTCTTAGTTGTTTAGGAGTGTCTTCCTCTTCCATCTGACTCATCACAGCCGCTACCCTAGCTTCGATGAAGGGGGGGTGTTAGTGTGAGTTATCCTATGTGTCCTCCTCTCATGTTGGAGGGTCATCTCACATGGGTTAGGTTTAGGGTTAGGTTTAGGGTTTCATATGTGTCATGCACTAGGGTTACTCAGCACCCTATATGTACCCTTTTCTATTCATTTATGAGCATGCCAAGACACTCCGTTGTCTTTTCTTATGAACAAGCTTTGTTCGGTTATGCAAGTTTATTCAGTTATTGATCGATTCTTACTTGTGATTACGTTGGAGCTATTTCGATTCAACTTGAGTGCAACTTCCTTGTGGTGCACATAGTTTCCGATACGATCCGTCAACTCTTTCAATTACAAAGTACTTATCCATTTCACTGAGCTAGTTCTCAGCTCCATCTCCTAATGTGGTGCCATCATATTTAGGTGGGCTTATCCTTTTTATATCATTAGTGAGTTCTGCTGCCAACCTGGCCTTTTTGTTTTCTGGTTGGACAGGTGCATTTCCAGCATTATTATCAACACCCATATCGGGGTTGTCCTCAGGAGGTTGCTGATTGTTATTACCAGCTTCATCATCCTCCTCATTTCCCATTACTTGTTGTTTAAGTACAGCCAAACGATCTCTTGTGTCCAATACAGCAGTAAGGATCTCATCAAGCTTTTGGGTTGTTGCCACCCCTCCTTCAGGTGGAGCATTATTCACAACGTTCCCCTTGTTCTAACCATTTTCTGTTACAAGAAAATTCAGGTTTTTATCAGATTATGGACACAATAGGTCTAAGAGCTGCAACCTTCAGCTCTGATACCAAGATGTAACATCCCAATTTTAGTACCTTAGAACAAGATTTTTTTTTTTTTGATAGAAGCATTCTAGTTCTAAATACATAATTTAGAACTCTCAGATCATAATAATCATTCCTATAATAGATAACCATATGCAGCTGTGATGACTCGGAGTACCTCCGATCTATTCATATCATGACTCGGTGATCTACCGATCTATTCATGAGTATCAAAGAGTTGGCATTTTTATTTTAACACATCCCTCTTGCGGTTCTCTTCCCTAATCTAGGATTTAGAATGCTCTGTCCAAGGAACCTATCTAAATAATTGTTACCGTTATTCATTGGCATCTCGTCCCTCAGACTAGGTGACATGGGACAACGCAATCAGCAACTTGCGATACTTTGGCCAAAGATTTGAAACATACTGCTTATGTCTCGTATTCCTTGATGGCATACTCGTCAATCTAGAATATGTCCTTCACCCCATTCCTATGTTATGTAGAATGTCTTACACTGACTTTTGTCAGCCTCCCCTATCCCAAGTTATTCACTCAGGAACAGATTAATAATATGACAATGATATAAGGATGTTCTCAAGAACTAGGGATACGCTGACATACTGGGTCAACCCTAGTTAACCCTGTGTATCAAGGTACCCCAAGTCTCCAGGGAAGCCTCATATCATGACCACATTACTAACCGGTCCAGGAGGTCAACTATGTCCAAGTTTGAGCTAGTTGGAAGGAGGTGTGTTTGAAAAGGGTATGAAGGAGTTTGGAGCTGAATCTTGTGATTTATTGCATCATATCATTAGTGATCTTCTTATCAAAATATTATGTGATAATTCATATTCATGTAACTCTTTTGTTGTGAGTAATATCGACAAGGGTTTAGGGGTAATTTTTCTTTGTGGGGTTAGTACTTAACTAAATAAATCTCTTGTGATGTGTAATATTCAATCTCTTTTAATGTGTAATATTGACTTTATTATTTGTTGTGATTAATATCATCAAAGTTTTAAGTGGTTTTTCTTCCCCTTGAGGGTTTCCCACATACATCTTGTGTTCTTGTGCACTCCTTGATTATGCTATTATGGATGGTTATTACTTATTTTGATGATCACATTAATGCATGCTTGAATGTTAATGGTAATTGAAAGTTAATAAAAAAATTATATAATGATTTTGAAGGACAGATTCACCCCCTTAGTTTATTTTTCTTCTAACAATTGGTATTAGAGAAATTACTTACGGAGAATTTTTATCACTTGAAAGGATATCCTGTAAGCACAAAAATGGTGACTCATAAGGATGGATCTTCTTCCGTAGAAAGGAATGATTATTTTATGGTGTGAACTATTCATTTTGGAGTCTGAGGATGAGGACTCACATCATGTCCTTACGGTTTGATATTTGGTAATCTATGGAGGATGGTTATATTCTTCCTACTACTCCAAAAATAATGTAGATAAGAAGTTATGTAGTGACAATTCCAAGGCTATGAATTCCATCATGTGTGGGATGGATGAACTTAAACTTGTGAAGGGAATGCATTACAAATAAGCTAAGGATAGGTAGGAAAAAAATTAGTTCCTTTATGAAGGAGAATCCAAGGTAATAATTGTTAAACTGCAAACTTTTAGAAATTAGTTTGAAGTACTTAAGATGAGTGATGATAAGTCTATTACTGCATATTTACTTAGGGTTGACAAGTTTGTCAACACCATGAAAGGTATAGGTGAATATGTGAAGGAAGAGATAGTATTAAAAAAGGTATTGAGGTCTCTCACTCCTAGATTTGATTCCAAGGTATCTACTATTAAAGATGCCATGAACTTGAATCTCTTGAAAATGGACGATCTACATGGAACCCTGACTGCATATGAGATGATAATTTAGAGTGATAAATATATTAAGAAGGAGATTACCTTAAAATATGAGATAAAGACAAAGGGAAAGAAATATTAGGATGTTCATGATGCTCCTAAAATTTATGATGATGAGTTATTTACAATGGCTAGAAGACTAAATATTAGATCTAGTAAGTACAAAGGTAAACTCCCATTTAAGTTTTTCAATTGTAGTGAAGTAGGTCACTTTGCTGCTAAGTCTCATGATAGGAATGAAAAGGAAAGTGATGAATACCATGAGGATGATCATGAAAATAAAAATCACAAGTACAATAAAGGTAAGAATAACTTCAAGAAATTTGGCTATAAGAAGAAGGGAAAATAAGTTTCTATACAAAATAAGAGTCTTGTTTATCGATGCTAGTAGTGATGTTTCGAGTTCGATTCTGAATTTCATCATGAAGATGTTTGATACGAGGTCTTGTTTATGAAAAAATATGTTTCTAACTCTATGAGTAATGGCCATATCATTTTTGGTGAATCCATAAAATTCTGAAGATGAAGTAGAAGATGATGTTACAGATGAACTAATGAGTACCCAAACTGAGTTAAAGCATGTTGAAAAGAATAAAAATAAGTTGAGATCTCAATTCAAAGGATATGAAGATAATATCCATGATCTAGAAGAGAATCATTGGTTAGAGACAAGAAAGCTAAATGAGACAATTAGGATGCTAGAAGAAAAGGTAAAGTTTCTAGTCACAAATTTACAAGACAAAGAGAGTAAGTGCACAAAATTTGAAGAGGATATAGAGTTTATAAGGGAATATTTGTTAGAGGTTGTTAAGAAGGCTAAGTATTTTAAGAAATTTGAGAAAATCACCAAGGATCTTGATGATCTTCTTGGAAAACAAAGATTAGTAGAAGATAGAGTAGGCTTGGGGTTTATAGAGGACCTCAAAGGCAAGGAAATTGTGTAAGAAGACAATGATTCATGTAATAAGAATAAATAACCAAGCATTAAGGAAGAGAAAAAGGAGAAAGACAATAAATACAATGTGAAGATAAATTCCATAAGAATCCTAATGCCTCAAGGTATGAGAGATCATTTAATGGTTCTTGTTTCACTTGTAATGGTTTTAGGCATAGATCTAAGGAATATAGGAGGTTTGTCAAGGATGATCATCCTTGGAGAGATAATAGGAGTGAGCAAGAAAAGATTGTAATTTTCTACAATTGCCATGAGAGATCTCATGTTTCTAGATATTGTTTTGATGAACCTTCAAGTCATAATCAGAGAAATGATGGATGCGAGGGAAAGAGTAGAGTTGTATGTTTCAATTTTAATAGGGTTTGACATGTTGATAGGGAATTTTATGGACCTAAAAGGAAATTAAGTAGATTCTAAGGTCCTAATACACATGCTAGAAGGTAGAACGGGTCATGGGAACCAAGAACAAACAATCAAGGTCCATCAAGAACTGATATGAATGTAATATAAGGTGTGTATCATATTATTGATCAAAAACAAGATGGAAAAGGTTAAGTGTATGTATATAAGAGTTCATGGGAAACTTTTAGGTCATTCTTATAGATTGATCATGAAGTTTCATGTCTCTACTAGGCTTCTTAGAGACATGCTCATCCATATGAAGCATTAGAATTAGGGGAGTTGAGTATTTGAAGTATGATGTTGTATATGTTCTATCAAGATATGTCATCAACATTTCAAGGTATGTTATTAGTCTCTTTTATTTGTTCATGAAATTAAATGTTTGTCAAACAGTCCTTAACTAGGTACAATTGTTTCTTTAAGCTTATATTACCATAGTTGAAATCTATAAGGTTTTGGTTTGATATGTCAAGGTGAGGTTATGGTCTAATTCTAAGTTGTCAATGTAAGTCAATAGTTTTAGTATGAGTTTGAAGTATTTATAGACTATTAATAGTCTATAATATCCCATTTTGAGTATAGGTCAAGATTTTTTCATGAAGTCTCAAAATGTGTTTGAAGTAACCATGCTATAACATCTCTGTACAAAATCCCAAGGGATTCATCAAAATAAAATGTCCTCTGGTCTAAGTTTTCAGTTTAAGAAGTATGAAGAAAGAATATTTCAAATTTTTTATCAATTGAGACAGTTTATCAAGGTCAGTTAAGTCCTATAGATCATGAAAAGTTGAAGTGCCTTTGACCAAGATGATCTGCGATGGCTCACCTTTGAGGAATGACACTATAAATATTGTTTAACCCTGGTCATTGGTTTTTTCATTGATGTCAAGTGACATTGATGGAAAATGAGTGAATGGTGAAGTGAATCTCAATAAAAGGCATGAAGGTTGATTGTTATTTCCTTCTTAGTGGTTTAGTGAGCATTCACAATGGTTTCAAGACAGTTTCAATGTTCAACAAGCCTCGTTTAAGAGGTAGGAGTCCGTTGGAAGCATGGAAATGGTTGGTATGGATGGATCAGATGTTATTGTTATCCAAAATTCACCCCCCAGAGTAAATTTTGATAACATGCATTGAATTCTCAAGTCCTAGGAAAATTGATTGATTCAGGGAAAAAAATCATGTTCCGGGGTCCCCTCAGATTTATTTTTTAACTCTCCTGTCCACGTTGAAAAGAGCATGTTCTGAGAAAAGGTGAAAAAGTTGCAAAAGCAAGCTTGGGCTAGAAAAAAATCATGGAAAATGTCTAAGTCCTAGTCCTCGCAACAGTCGGGACGTGAGGGACATCTAGGCGCGAATCGGCCGAAAGGCCGCCAGGCAGTCTGCAGAGCAAAGGAACATCCGGGCCGTTGGGACGTGGAAAGCCGGTTCGGTGAAGGAGAAGAAAATTGAACAACTGCTCTAGGAAATTTGGGACAAGAAGACGCGAAGGACGCGAACCGGCCGTTCAATTAAACGGGAACTTTCTTTGACTGGGACAAAGGGACGTGGAAGACGCGGATACCGAGAAAGCCGAGAGCCAATCAGATCATGCCACGTGTCATCGGTAGAAAAGGGACAAGGAAGCCCATTTCAGGTGGATCAGAATTTTTGTCCCATAAAGACCTTTGGGACATCTGGGACAAATGGACGCGGTGGGCGGTGCGAAAAGCTGCAGACTTCGCGGACTAATCAAATCATGACACGTGTCCAATGGACTAGGAAGCTCGGAGCTTAGGAAGAAGTTAAAGATTTATCAAGAGTTTTGGCCAAAAGCTAAAAGCAAAGGTCTACCCCATGCCCCTGTTGACCAATCAATGTATGCCACGTGTAATCCAGGTGGCAGAGTGCGGGAAGAAATTTAAAAAAATTCGTTTCACTGTTTTGTGCCCTAAATCTTCAAATCTCCATATCTTTTGATCCAGAGCTTAGATTTGCACGTTCTTTATATCAACGGAAATCTTATGAAATTATCTACATGATTATGGGGTTAATCTTGAATTTTGGTGTAGTTTAGAGAGAGAAAATTGAGAAATGGCTCTGACACATGTTCATGGCCAGAAGTGACATTTCAGCGACCAGATTTAATGCAGAATGGGTTGCATTCTCCTGTAATTCGGTCAAAATGATAGGGTATGGGTTTGTAAGGTCCCCCATGCTATTTTAATGCACCTGTAGTCAAGAAGGAATGGGCTCTCACATTTTTTGTACGCTTTTGTCTCCTAGGCTCGACCCATGCAATGTAAAAGGGAGATTTGGCTCTTTTCTAAAGGGAGAACATTTTTGGGCATAGCAGACTTCTTCTTTCACCTCCAGCAAGTGATTGATGCAAGGATCAGACCTCTCCAAAGATTGTATTTTTTTTACCTCTCTGAGGGTGTAATGCATGTTTTTGACACTGAAATGATAATGCAAGCTTTGTGAATGGGTTTCAGTCCTCTGTTTGTATTATTTGCTTCATTTCAGATCCTAAATTATACCTTATCAGTCTGTGTATGTTTTATGTTGTGAACTTTGGTCTGTGTCTATTTGCATGAAAAATATGTTTCACCACTCCTTTTGGTGCATCACCATCTTTAGTTAGTTTCAATTTTTGCACTTCTACCCCTGTCTCCTTGCAAGTTAGAGTAGGATTAGGATCTGAACCTCTGTAGTTGTGCAAGCATTAGATATAAATCAGAGGAGTTTGAGGAACCAGCCTCTAATCTGGAGATTCCTCTCTCATTTTCACAAGTCCCATGCTTGGAGAGAGGTTTCCATGTTGTGCAATCACACTGGATGCTAGAGTGATCAACCTAGAAGCCTGATCTGCATCCAGGGGTGCTGTGAGTTTGTAACAACAGTTTTGGCATGCCGGTGGGACACTAGAGGTCTCATTTTTATTGCAGCAAAGTTGATGTGCATCTGCTGCAATTTTCTTGCTTAAAAAGAGCTATTATTTACATATCTGGCGACTCCAAGGGGAAGAATCAATTGGTTTCAAGTGCAGGCCTGAAAACTCATGAGAAGAATCACCACAAGGTCAAGAGTTGGAGAAGAAGAAGTGTTGTTTGAATACCTACAATTATCTCCAAGAAGAAGGAAAAGAGGAAGAAGGATTCAAAGGTCTCCATCTCCACCAAACAGAACTCTCTCAACTCCTCCACCTGGTAGGCCTTTCATTCAGTCAACAAGGGTTTTAAGACCAATCAGAATGGCTCAAAACAATCCCTACGTCAACTTCACAGGTAGCAGCCCACTTGCCCTCAATGTGCAACATCCAGTCCCTATTGCAGCCTTGAAGAACATTCCCTACTTCACTGGAGAAAATCAGACTACTCCAGGTGATCATGTTAAAGATATTGCTAACCTTTGTGCGATCCATGAAATCAATGAAATGCAAGTGGCTGTCAAGTTGCTGGCATCTTCATTCAAGGGTAAAGCATTGTAATGGTTTAGAAGCCTTGGAGTTGGTTCTATCACTGGCTGGAATCAGTTTGTGTATTGCACTTCATGAGCGGTTTGGAGAGAAGGGAGACAACTTGTCTCTTTTGGAGCAGCTGACAACCATCAAGAGAGCTCCCAATGAGTAGCTGACCGACTTCAACTTCAGATTTCAAAAAACTTGGGAGAGGATTCCAGTGGCAGTCAGGCCAACAGCAGAAGGTGCTTTTCTCTATTATCTCAAAGCTCTAAATTTTGATATTTCTATGTTAATTCAGTCCATGGGAGGCATAACTATCCCTATGGCTTATAGCATTGCCATTAGGGCTGAAAATTGTTTAATCCAAGCTGGAAAACTTGCCCCTAGACCTCCCATGCCATTGTTTCCAAGTTTAGAGAGCCCAAACACCCATCAAGCACCTAATTTGGCTCCTTCTCCCACTCCTAGAAATCAGAGTTCAAATGAAGCTTCCACTTCATCTCCAAGTGCCCCAAATGAGCTTCAAGAGGTCATGAAGCAATTGCAAAACCTAGGCAATGAGCTAGTTACTCTCAAGAGGCAACAAGCCCAAGGTTTCAGACCTTCTTATCAACCCCAAGCTCAACCTAATAGGTAGCCATACCAACCACAAAGACCACCTAATCCAGCTGCAAATATGAATCAAACAAGGCCTCCTGCCAATAGACCATTCCAACCCTATAATCCAAATGCCATATCTGCCTCTAAGGCATTAGTGCCAACACAGAACAACATTGCTCAGGAATATGATTGGTGCTTTCCATGCAATGAGCCTCATAACCAATCCATGTGTTTCAATGGTGCTCTCAATCAAGCATTGATGGTGACAACTCTTTGGAGTGGAGGGTGAGGGGCGGTCAAGGAAACAAACCAACAACAAGAAACATTCCAACAAGATAATCAGCCCCAAATGACACCACATTGGTAAATTGGCAGGCAGAGGATTTCTGTGGCATGAACCAGGTAGTTTCCCAAGGTGTTGCAGCCAACACAAGGTCAAAAAGGAGGAATTTGGGTGAAGAGCAGCCACTAGCTCCAACCAGCCCACAACCTTCTATGACTCCAGAAATGATTGGCAAGCAAAGTCCCATTTCAAATGCACAAGGGCAGCCAAGAACAGCCCCTAGGCCAACTCAAATGCCAGCTGTTGCTGCCCACGTGCAAGGAGTAAATGTGCAAACCAAGGGACAGCAGAGAGATCCTTCATCACCATTCAGTATCATTGATCAGATGAAGAAGACAAACGTCAATATATCTATGTGGGAATCCCTATCCATCCCAGGCCAAAGAGATCTGCTACAAGCTACCATGAAGGATTGGCCAACTTCGAATCAGCAGGTTCAGATGCAAGACAAAGTGCTTACAAATGCTACCCAGTCTGAAGAAAGTCATGGAGGAAAACAAGGTAAAATGTTGAAGCCCCCTGCTTTCTATGTTTCATTAATCATTGGAAATCAGCTAGTACATAATTGCATGATAGACTCCGGGGCAAGTAGCTCAGTAATGCCTAAACAAATAGCTGATCAACTAGGGCTCCAGTATGAAACCATATCCAAAGGGGTAGTGCAGCTAGATGGGACAGCAGTAGCAACAGTTGGAGTAATTAGAAACCTGAGTCTTACTTTGCATGCATGTCCAAATGTTGTTGTTTTACAAGATGTATCAGTCATAGACCTTCCACCACTCTTTTCCCTTTGCTTGTCAAGGGACTTCACAGCCAAGATTGGAGGATATTTGTCTGCTGATTGGTCTCACATGCTGTTTAGAACAAGGTATGGAACTAAGGCTACAATTAGGTCTGAACCTATTGCAAACTTCCATATTGAGCCTTACACTCCAAGTCAAATTAATGCCAATTACTCAGCATTTGATCAAGAAGATCACCCAAGCACCAATGAGGCTGACACCAAGGTTGGAAGTATCCCGGATCTAACTCTTGATGAATGGGCAAACAAGATACATGAAGAGAATCAACCTCTCCCTAGCATCACCAAGCTAGATCATAAAGACAAGAATGAAGTATGGCAATTTTTCTTTGATGGGTCAAGGAGTAGACAAGGTGCAGGAGGAGGAGCTATGCTCATTTCACCGCAAGGTATAAGGTATTACTCAGCCTTCCGTTTCTAGTTTTCCTGTTCAAACAACACGGCTGAGTATGAAGCCTTAATTCATGGACTGCACTGGGCAATGAAGAAAGGCATCAGGAATTTACAAGTATTTGGTGATAGTGAGCTGATTGTAAACCAAGTCAAAGGAAAAAATGCTGCCAAAAATGATCTGTTGAAGAACTACAAAAATCGGGTATGGGATCTTATTGAAGATCTTGAAGCTTTTAGCATCAATTCTATCCCAAGAAAAAAGAATGAAGCCGATGGACTTGCAGCAATTGGGGCTACGTTTGATGTTGTAGAAAGTATCAAAAGTGAGAAATCTTAGCCTCATATCAAATTGGTTGTGAGACCATCTATTCGGATAACAATACAAGTTGGCAAGTCTTCGAGAATGATCAACAAATTGTTAATTTCCTACAAGAAGAAGCTGAGTTCTCCGCCAGGAATCAAGACAAGCTGCATCAGCAGTATGGTGACCAAGTGGTGCAGCTGAGAACTAACAAATTACCAAAAGGCCTCATAACCTTGGAGTCAATCTTCAACCCGAATGATCAGTTCTAGAAGGAGAAAGTGAACATTCAAGTAAAGGGTGAAGATTCAGAGCCTATTTTAGTGGAAGAAGGCAAAACATTGCAGATTGGCAAAGTAAGTACCTCACAAGAGAAATCTGATTTTGTTCAGCTTTGTCAAGAGTTCCTAGATGTCTTTTCTTGGACTTACAAAGATCTAAGAGGTTTCAACCCAAAGTTGGCACAACATACTATTGAGCTGGATCTAGAATCCAAGCCTGTCAGGAAAAAGCAAAGGCCAGTGAATCCCCATATTGAACCTCTCATGAGAAAAGAGTTAAGCAAGCTTATTGAGGCCAGTATCATCTTCCCCATCAAACACTCAAGTTGGGTTGCAAACTTGGTGCCAGTGAGAAAAAGAAATGGAGAAATCAGACTGTGTGTTGACTTCAGAGACTTGAACAGAGCCTCCCTCAAGGACCATTACCCACTCCCTTCCATGGAGCAAATATTGCAAGTTGTAGCTGGTTCAGAAAGGTTCTCACTACTTGATGGCTACTCAGGCTACAATCAGATTATGGTGAAGGGAGAAGACCAATTCAAGACAGCCTTCACAACCAAATGGGGCACATATGCTTACAGGAAAATGCCATTTGGGCTGTCCAACACTGGTGCTACCTTTCAAAGGGCAATGGACATGGCATTCAAAGGTTTGATTAACAATGTGGTGCTGATCTACCTTGATGATATCACTATTTTTCAAAGAATGCAACAGACCACCTCTCTCATTTGAGGTAAGTCTTCATGAGGTGCAGAAAGTTTGGAGTGTCTTTGAATCCTAATAAGTGTATATTTCTTGCACATGAAGGAAAGCTCCTTGGCCATATTGTCTCCAAGGAAGGATTAGCAATTGATCCTGAGAGGGTTAAAGCCATAAGAGCACTACCATTGCCAAGCCACAAGAAAGCCCTTCAGAGTTTCTTGGGAAGGATAAACTTTGTTTGGAGGTTTGTCTCAGATTTTGCAGCCCTTGTCAAGCCCATCACCAAAATGTTAAAGAAGAGCATGGATAGTTTTGAAGCAATCAAAGAAGCTATCTCTCAAGCACCAACTCTCATCAACCCAGACTTCTCCAAGGATTTCATCCTCTATGCATTTGGAGGTAATGACACTATTTCTACCATTTTGGTACAGCAGAACAAAGATAATGATGAGCAGCCGATTGCCTTCTTCAGCCAGAGCCTAGATGACTATGAGGTGAGGTACTCTTTTATTGAGAAGCATGTGCTTGCAGTAATCAGAAGCTTGAAGAAATTCAAGCATTTAATCTCAAACAACAAGGTCCAGTTGCTGGTCTCACATGCTGGAGTTAAGGACTTCCTCCTCAACAAGGATTTGAATGAGAAAAGGGTAGGTTGGATCACCCGTGTCATGGAATATGACATTAAGATCAAGATCACCAAGCTGGTAAGAGGGAAAGGACTGTGTGAGCAGCTGGTTTTGGGGAAGCAAAAAGAAGTATGCAACGAAGAAATGACTGTTTTGATAGTCCAGGACAGCAATGAGCCAAGTGGCGATCAAGAAGAAGACAATGCTTCCCCCACTCCTTGCTGGACCCAAGGCGTTATACACTTCCTAGGTACAGGCCTATGCCCCGGAGATGAGCAAGACCCAAAGGAGACACTTCAGGTTGCAGGCTATTCCGTATGCCATTATTGATGGAGTTTTGTTCAAGAAAGATGTGAATGGAGTGTTGCTGAGATGCATTAGCACAAATTAGATTCAAAGGGTGTTGGAAGAGTTTCATGGTGGACCAGCTGGTGGCCATTTTGCACCAAGAGTGACAGCTCTAAAAATCATGAAGGCTGGTTATTATTGGCCTAAAATCTTCAGTGATTGCTATGCATGGATCAAGAGGTGTAAGAATTGTGCATTCTTCACAGGAAAAGAGAGACTTGCTGCCCTCCCATTGCATCCAATCTCAGTTGACCAACCATTCATGCAATGGGGTTTGGACTTCATCGGAGTCATTAATCCCATTTCAAGCCAAGGGCACAAATGGATTTTGACAGCCACAGACTACTTCACCAAATGGACAGAAGCAGTAGCACTCAAAGAGGCAAATGAGTCTAGCATCTTAGACTTTTATGAGGGAATAACAACCAGATTCGGTGTACCTACTACAATAATCTCTGATAATGCATTGGCATTCATTGGATCTAAGGTGACTGAGTGGGCTGTCAAGAATGGTATTTACTTAAGCAATTCATCAAACTATTACCCCCAAGGTAATGGTCAGGCCGAGTCTACAAACAAGAACTTGTTGAGGATCATTAGGAGAACTCTTGATGAGAATCAGAGGTCTTGGCATACCAAACTGAAATCAGCCTTATGGGCTGATAGGATAACTCCCAAAAGATCCATAGGTAACTCTCCATTTAGGCTTGTCTATGGAAGAGAGGTAATCTTGCCCATGTCACTTGAGTTGCCAACATTGGAACTCATGAAGCAGCTGGAGTTGCTAGAGTTTGAGCCCATGGAGGTGAGGTATGCAGAGTTGATGGAGCTGCAAGAGATTAGAAATCAGGCATCCCAAGCAATGGAAAAGGATCAAGCTTTGATCAAGAAGACCTTTGATAGGAAGGCCAAAGATAGATCTTTTCAAGTTGGAGATCTAGTGTTGAAATGGGATGTGGATAGAGCAAAACCGGGAAGGCATTCAAAATTTGATGCCATTTGGAGTGGCCCATACATGGTCACAAAGTGCAAGAACAACAATGCTTTCCAATTGGCCTCATTGGATGGTGAAGAACTGCAGATTCCAGTCAATGGAATCTATCTCAAGCGTTGCTTCTAGAGGGAAGTTCACTACCTTTGTAAATATTAGATTAGATTTTCTTTCCTCCAAGTGCTTGTGCACATTGTTTTGCTGTAGGTTAGTTTTGTTTTCCCTAAGTGCTTTGGCATAGCTTGCTGTCCATGGAGATGTTTTGCAGTCTTTTCTCCCATTAGGTGATATTCCATCTTCCTCCTTACACATTCTAAGTCAGTTGGGATTCTAAACTGAATGTTTGATAACTCCATGCCCAATGGACTGCTTCAGGCTACTGGTCTTTTCACCTAGCAGGCAGGTACCCCCGCTGAGTCGCCAATTGTTATCCAAAATTCACCCCTAGAGTAAATTTTGATAACATGCATTGAATTCTCAAGCCCCAGGCAAATTGATTGATTCAGGGAAAAAAATCATGTTCCCAGGGTCCCCTCAGATTTTTTTAACTCTCCTGTCCAGGTTGAAAAGAGCAAGTTCTGAGAAAAGGTGAAAAAGTTGCAAAAGCAAGCTTGGGCCAGAAAAAATCATGAAAAATGTCTAAGTCCTAGTCCTCGCAATAGTCGGGATGTGAGGGACATCTGGGCACGAATCGGCCGAAAGGCCGCTAGGCAGTCTGCAGAGCAAAGGAACATCCGGGCCATCGGGACGCGTAGGACATGGAAAGATGGTTCGGCCGAAGGAGAAGAAAATCAACCAACTGCTCTGGGAAATTTGGGACAAGAAGACACGAAGGACGCGAACTAGCGATTGATTCGGCCGAAACGGGGAACTTTTGACTGGGACATTTGGGACAAAGGGACGTGGAAGACGCAGATAACCAAGAAATCGAGAGCCAATCAGATCACACCACATGTCATCGGCAGAAAAGGGACAAGGAAGCCCATTTTGGTGGATCGAAGTTTTGTCCCAGGCAGCATTGGAACATCCGGGACAAATGGACGTGGTGGACACAAAAAGTCGGCAGACCCGCGGACCAATCAAATCATGACACGTGTCCAATAGAACAAGGAAGCTCGGAGCTCCAGAAGAAGTTAGAGATTTAGCAAGTGTTTTGGCTGAAAAGATAAAAGCAAAGGTCTGCCCCATGCCCCTGTCGACCAATCAATGTATGCCACGTGTAATCCAGGTGGCAGAGCACGGGAAGAAATTTAAAAAAATCCGTTTCACTGCTTTGTGCCCTAAATATTGAGATCTCCATATCTTTTGATCGAGCTCGATTTGCATGTTCTTTATATCTTTTGATCCAGAGCTCGATTTACATGTTACAATAAAACATACACAGTGATAAGGTATAATCTTGAATTTTGGTGCAGTATAGAGAGAGAAAATTGAGAAATGGATCTGACGCATGTTCATGGCCAGAAGTGACATTTTAGCGACCAGATTTAATGCAGAATGGGTCGCATTCTCCTGTAATTTGGTCAAAATGATAGGGTATGGGTTTGTAAGGTCCCCCATGCTGTTTTAATGCACCTGCAGTCAAGAAGGAATGGGCTCTCACATTTTTTGTACGCTTTCTATCTCCTAGGCTTGACCCATGCAATGTAAAAGGGATATTTGGCTCATTTCTAAAGGGGGAACATTTTTGGGCATAGCAGACTTCTTCTTTCATCTCCAACAAGTGATTGATGCAAGGATCAGACCTCTCCAAAGATTGTAAAAGTTTTTTTTACCTCTTGGAGGTGTAATGCATGTTTTTGACACTGAAATGATAATGCAAGCTCTGTGAATGGGTTTCAGTCCTCTATTTGTATTATTTGCTTCATTTCAGATCCTAAATTATACCTTATCAATCTGTGTATGTTTTATGTTGTGAACTTTGGTCTGTGTCTATTTGCATGACAAATATGTTTCACCACTCCTTTTGGTGCATCACCATCTTTAGTTAGTTTCAATTTTTACACTTCTACCCCTGTCTCCTTGCAAGTTAGAGTAGGATTAGGATCTGAACCTCTGTAGTTGTGTAAGCATTAGATCTAAATCAGAGGAGTTTGAGGAACCAACCTCTAATCTGGAGATTCCTCTCTCAGTTTCACAAGTCCCATGCTTGGAGAGAGGTTTCCATGTTGTGCAATCACACTGGATGCTAGAGTGATCAACCTAGAAGCCTGATCTACATCCAGGGGTGCTGTGAGTCTGCAACAACAGCTATAAAAGTCATACATAATTATTTAAGCATGGGAAAGAGATCTTATAGTAAGTCCTTAGTATTTTGGTGGAAGTATCAGTTTAAACTAGCTCATTCATGCATGTTTCTAGAGCATGATGATGTGTGAAAGGTTGGTATGTGTTATGAAAAGATCATGTGATCATGGGAAGAGCCAAGGAATTTTTCTAGGGTATGTATGAGTAACAACAAGGCTTAATTTAGCTCCTAGAGGAAAAATTCTAAATTTCACCAAAGTTGGACTTGAGGACTTGAAGTGCACAATGATTCAAATGAGATAGGTTTGAAGAGTAAATAAATATTTATGAAAAATAACCTCATGTATCATCTAGAGGAGTTAATTTTGGTGCATTGTGTAAAATTTCATCAAGTTATGAGAAGGTATGTGAAATTTATGATAATTTTTATAAAGCTGGTTCTTTAAAAAATGTAAAATAAGTTATCATCTTTTTAACACTCAAGAAAAAATATGAAGACTCATTAGATAAATTTTAGAATAAATTTTTGGAGAGGACTTTAAGACTGAAGTGTGGAAATAGGTTTGAGGTAATTTGGACAAGCATTAAGAAATTTATGATCTCTTTTCTAGTCATGTTACGTTCACTCTCAAGCACCTTCTTGAGTCAAGAATGAAAAAGTTGTGTGTTTTCCTCAAATCACTTGGAAGATATTCTTTAAATATTTTCATGGTGTATTAATGGTGTTTCCATGTTCCTTGTGTTGTCAAGGTAATCAAGTTAGCATGTTTTAGTGAAAATTCTTGCAAGTTCATGCCCATTCAATCAAGTAAAGCTGAATGGTATAGTCACAACACAATGTTTAAGGTCATGTTTGAAATAGAAAATGGACCTAGTTGATGGAGAATTTAGTAGAGGTAATGAGCCATTAAACCAAACCACTCTACATCTACATTACCTTACGATTGGTTGTCAATTTGCCAAGGAAAAAATATTCAAGGTATGCTTAAAAATCATGTTGGAAATACTTCTCTTCAAGATAGTGCTACAAAATGACATGTATTAGGAGTATGACAAAAAAATAAACTTCAATAGTATTATCTAGGTGATTGGTGTCGTGATTTACATGTGTATACCAAGACAAATGGGAGAAGTATGTTTATGAGCATGATGAAAGTTGATTGTTCTCCATTGTATAAGATGATAGTATCATGTAAGGGTGGTGAAAGATTGTTCAATGTTGATCTAAATGATAAAAAAGAGGCCAAGAATGTAGTAGTGGTCCTTCTTAAAAATATGACTCCTCATATACCCTAAATCTTTTTTTGAACACAACATGTATGGTTTTGTAAATTTTCTATTCTATTGTACTAATGTTTTTGATTTTTGGGAATATTTGGTTAAATCTCAAGCTTGTGTTAGTGCAAAATCACAACACCCCTAGATGTTGATCAGATTTCTAGTTTGATCATACTAGCATCTAGTGTGATTGCACAACATGGAATCCTTTCTCCAAGTGTGGGACTTGTGAAACTGAGAGAGGAATCTCCAGGTTAGAGGCTGGTTCTTCAAACTCCTCTGATTAGATCTAATGCTTGCACAACTACAGAGGTTCAGATCCTAATCCTACTCTAAATTGCAAGGAGACAGGGGTAGAAATGCAAAAAATGAAACTAAACTAAAGATGGTGATGCACCAAAAGGAGTGGTGAAACATTTTTTCCATGTAAATAGACACAAATTCATGAAATGCAACAAGGGAAAACATACACAAGCTGATAAGATGCAATAAGAGATCTGAAAATGAAGTAAAAACAATACAAACAGAGGACTGAAAACATTCACAGAGTTTGCACTGTCATTTCCATGTAAAAACCCTTGCATTACACCATCAAAGAGGTATAAACCTGTTACAATCCTTGAAAAAGGCCTGATACTTACAAAATTCACTTGTTTTCAGGTGAAAGAAGAAGTCTAATGTTCCAAAAAGTGTTCCCCCTTTAGAAATGAGCCAAATCTAGCTTTTACATTGCATGGGTCGAGCCCAGGAGAGAGAAAATGTACAAAACGTGGGAGCCCATTCCTCATTGACTGCAAATGCATTAAATCAGCATGGGGGACCTTACAAACCCATACCCTGTCATTTTTGACCAAATTGGAGGAGAATGCGACCCATCCTGCATTAAATTTGGTCGCTGAAATGTCATTTCTACCCATGGACACGTACCAGAGCCTTTTTGAATTTTCTCTCTTGAAACTAAACCAAAATTCAAAATTGACCATGTAATCATGTAGATAATTTCATAAGCTTTCCAATGATGTAAAGAACGTGCAAATCCGAGCTCTGGATCAAAAGATATGAAGGTCTGAAGTTTTAGGGCAAAACGGCCCAAAAAATGGATGTCGGGCAAAAAAATTTAAATTTTGACCTTTTTGCATTTTGGAAAATTTTGAAAAATTTCCGTGCTCCACCGGTCGGATGCCACGTGTCAGGTGCTAGTTCATTGACAGGGGTGCGGGGGCATCTTTTACCTTTTAGTTTTTTGGCCAACGCTTTTGCCAAATTCTCTAAGTCCTCCCCGAGCCCCGAACTCCTATCTCCCTTAGGACATGCGTCCTCTTTTTATTGGCTCGGGCCAACGCTCCAACTCGCTCCCTTTAAAAACTCGGCCAAAAACACTTAGTCAAAATTTTTATTGCGCCTCCCCTTGTGACACATGTCACAACCTGATTCATTGGTGGCTCTTTCGGCTCCCCGCATCCCACGCGTACTTTTGGCCCGAGATGTCCCAAACTGTCTGGGACAAAAATCTCCGAACCACCCGATTCGGGCTTCCTTGTTCCTATTTGAGGTGAAGACACGTGGCAAGATTTGATTCACTCTTAGCTCTTTCGGCTTTTCACGTCCCATGCGTACTTTTGGCCTGGATGTCCCAAACGAAAGTCCTCTGTTTTGGCCGAACCGGCCGGTTCACGTCCTCCGCGTACTCTTGTCCCAACTATCCCGGACTGTCTGGGACAAATATCTCTGGCCCACCCGA
This sequence comes from Taxus wallichiana var. yunnanensis, assembly GCA_018340775.1. Lineage (NCBI taxonomy): Eukaryota > Viridiplantae > Streptophyta > Pinopsida > Cupressales > Taxaceae > Taxus > Taxus wallichiana. The sequence goes on along the minus strand of CM031238.1, from coordinate 458,771,840 downwards.
AATGGACTGTCTTTCAGCTTTTCGGCTGGTTCACGTCCTCCACATACTCTTGTCCCAACTGTCCCGGACAAAACTTGGTGATTTTTTCCACTTTCGGCTGGTTCACCTTTTCGTGTCCCGCGTGTCCCGACGTCCCAATTGCTCAACTGCTGCGGGGACTACCTAGCGGCTTTTCGGCAGTTCACGCCCGACGTCCGAACTGGTCCTGCATCGCCTGCTGGACTAGGACTTAGCTGATTTTCATGATGATTTTTTTTTTTCGCCCCAAGATTCGATGCGTATGTTATCAAAATTACCACGAGGGGTGAATTTTGGATAACAACTTGTTAATTGATTGGAAAATACTAATAATGGCTATAAAAGGATAAACAACTAGAATTTTTAAATTTCATTTAAAAATTAGTGAGAAATCATTTATTTATTGTTCTTGGGATTTCATAAAGCACTTAAAACCCGGCTCTAGGGTTAGAAGGAGAAAAATATTTGAATCTTTCTTACCATCCGGTGGAAATTAAAAAAATTTAGGGAACCTCTATATGGATAATACAAATTCATTGTAAAAATTTCTAATAAATTTCACAAATCCATGAAGAATATTTTATTGACACTTGTCTTGAAGATTGTCTTGTCATCCTTTGTGTAGAGGTAGGAAGCTTCTTTATTGAAAATTCTTCATGAAAATCGATCCAATTCTTCTCGAAATTTTTTTAAAGGTCGTGAAATGGATCGGGGATCTATTGTAGCTCTATTTTGATTTGAAGGATGCCAATACCTTATGACAATAATGAAACCGTCAGGACTATATGCTTACTCATTTCCTCTACAGTTGTAAAAGTGCACACTTCTTCATTAAAGAGTTGAAAAGGTAAATTTTACTATCTTTGACATTAATTGGAGAATTTTGAAGTGTTTTAAATCATATTAGTACCTAAAATTGTTGAAAATTGCTAAATAGAAGAACCTAAAACAAAGAAATTTGTTCAAGATACTAAGTTACTTATCCCCTTGTGAATTGTAAGATTCTTGGTACTCCTCGGCTCCAAGTCTTTGGTTTCTTAGTGAAGAGTAAGATTCTCTAACTATTAGAAAATCTAACATTGCACCTTCCTACCTCGGTGGACAAGTTGAAGAGCCTACTTTGGTCAAGTAAAGTTGAAAAGTAAAAAGGGATAATAAGAAACAAGTCACTGAATTCAAAAATTCTATGTTACTAAATGAAGTAAACTTGAAACAATTTGATTTGAATGGAGAAAAGAAAATAGTTACAAAAAGGAAGAGTGTATTACATGAAGAATTTGAAGAGACAACATTATTAGAAGTTTAATTAGAGCTAAAGAAACTAGAAATTGAACTATATAAGAATTGAGAAAGTGAGGTGAGATTTGAGGGACATGTGTCAAAAATTATAAGAAGGTAACTATGAAACAATAAAATCAAGATGGAAAAAAGTGATTTTTATGAAAAATTCTATGAGCTATTCATTTCGATAAAAACTGGTATAGGGTTGAGAAAGGGTGATTGTGATCAATGTTGAAAATTAACATGTGTTATTGGTGAAGTGAATAACATTGAAATATCACCATAATACATGAATCAGTGTAAGAGTAATGTGATAGAGATGAAATAGTGAGAACATGAAAATATTAGTGTGTGGAAAAAAGAAAAATGTCTTAGTATGAATATTGTAGATAGTGAAATATGAGTGTTGTTGAACTAACAAAGAGATGAAAAAGAAAATCCGACATAGAATGAAATTGGTTGATATATGTATTGTTTTAAAACTGATACAAAATGATTTAAAGTGTTTTAGATGGTGTTAGTAACAACTAGATGATTTTTTTAAGGAGTAAATGTTGAAGAATGAACAAAACATTGAACTAGTAAGCCAAGAAGTGTAAGTGAGGGATTCCAAAGTTCATATAGAAGGTGAAAGGTAAATAGGAGCTTGAAAATTGACAAAATCATAGGTGAAACAATATGGTCATATTGAAAATTTAGGGTCACAATCAGATGTATTGCATCCAAGATGAAGAGTGATCAAATTATGTATACACACTAAGTTGTAGCTCAGTATAATCAGGAAGTTTTATCTTCCTTGCATGTTGTAGCTTGCGAGAAGGTCATTGGATTCTTACCGATTGAATTAATTTGGGGTTGTAACTTCTAACATAAATCATTTTCTTTATTGTATTTTTGGATTGTAGCCTCAAAATCTGAGTTACATCTCAACTTGAAATCATTGTAACACATAGGACAAATTGTCCAAAGATAGTTTCTCGATTTCAAAGTGGGTATTCTACTATTTTGGGTTTCTCACCTAAACATTGTGTACTATCTCTCTTACATGTGCTTGATTATGGTTTCATATACTTTTTCCTAAGAGGTTTTTTGAATTTTAAATATATGAAAAGTTCAATAAGACATTTATTCACCCCCTCCTCAGTGTCCAAGTTTCCAACAATTGGTATCAAAGCATGGTACTCTGGAATCAATTCTAATACCTTGATGTAGGTCCTTCTTGAATCATAAGCATGGTTGTTGAAGAAATTAATATCAACACTTCAAGAGAAAAAATGTTCATGAGGATGAAATCTTAGATGAAGAGGAAAAAGAGGTAATCTTGAAGAACTGATAAAAGATCTATATGAAGTGAAATATCAAAGGAAAAATAACAAGAAATTTAAGACCAAGTTGAAAGAGTATGAAGAGTAGATAATAATTCTTGAGGAGAGGAAAAAGTATAAATATGAAAAGGTAATCAAATGTCTTTAGGAAAAATTGGAGCTGGTTTCATCATCTCTCAAATACAAAGAAAAAGAGCATCTCAAAATCATTATAGAGCTGAAATTCTATGTTGAAACAATGTCAAAATCTCTACATGCAAAAGAAGACACCTACATGAGACATGAGTAAGTGATGATATATTTTAGAGAATAATTAAAGGAAGATAAAAAAATTATGTAGATTTATCAAAATTTAAAAAGATCCCCAAGACTCTAAATGAAATGTTGGACAAACATAAGGCAACAGATGACAAAACTGGACTAGTCTTCATTAAAGACCATGTAAAGAGGAATGTAGATAAAAAATATGGTTGAAGTAGATAGTAAAACATGAATAAAAATAAGAGGAAAAATTCGAGTAGGTATAAACCTATTAAACAACCTAATTCTTTCAGGTATGAAAGAAATTTTAATGGATATTGTTATTCATGTTATTGTTTTTTACATAGAGCTAAGAAATGCATGAAGAACATTGATAGAGAATACCCATGAAGAAAGTGTAAAAATAGATATGAGAGGAATTTATTTTGTTTCAATTTCCAAGAAAAGGGTCATTTAGCAAGACATTTCTTAGAAGAACTAATTAGTCAATATTGGAAAGAAGAAGACTTAAGGAGCAAGAACTATGTTTTATTCTTTAACTATCATAAACAAGGCCACTTTGGAAGACATTTCTATAAGTATTTCAGATATAATAACATGTTAGATGAACTTAGACTACAATTTCAGAAGACTCCAAATAAGAAGATCGATCCTAAAGATGAGACAAAGGTAATTATGCTTAAAGGAACCTATGGAAAGAAGGAGATGAAATAGATATAAAAGATCAAAGAATAAAAATCATGAGTTAAGAAAGAAGAGGATGATGAGAATATATCAAAGGCATATTTTGAAGATATTTAATATCCAAGGATAGTCACTGGTGAAGGCAAGCACAAGAAAGATAACATAAAGTGATGAAAAAGACAAGAACAAGGAAAACAATTCTAATACAAAGAATGTAGAATTTATTCCTCAAGAAGTGTTAGAAAAGGTATATTAATTGCAACATGTGTGTCTATCTGGCACTCAAGCAAAATATGATAGCTTAGGAGATGTGATGGTCACACAAAGGATTGTATCTAGAATATTAACAAGAAATTAAGGACAAGGAAGGAAATAATTGAGTCATCGTGTTGTTGTGATGACGTTCTCTTGTTCTGAGGTAATATAACAAGATTGTATGCCTTCTCTAGGCTTCTAGAAGGTATACACTAGCATAATTAATTGTGGTTTAAGTGTCATCAGTGTGAAATCCAAGCATTCCTCATGATGAAGATGAATGATTAGGTCATGAAAGCTATAAGATGAAATATGGATCTAATGATTATTGTTTGTTGTCCTTATCAAGTTACAAAGGTATGACATATGTATCTTGTTTAATAATGAATGTCTAACACCTATTGAATAAGTTTATTTATTCTTTGTGAAGTCATAAAGAAAGGATGTTATCAATAGAATTATTAGTTTGAAATAATTTTGACAAGGTTTTCAAGAGTGTCCTCAAGTAATAAAAGGATCCAAAGTCCGCATAGCCATCATTTGTATTGCCTTAGTTTCATTTGATATGTACTCATAAATTCTCCCAAGAAAGTATAATACTAATAAAATTATGTTTTTATATTGTTGAAAAGAGTCTTGTTGTTTTTATGCAAGGTTCCATTTTTCCACAAAATGCTTCATGAAAGAAAGAACAATGCTGAAATTTTGTTTATGCCTGAACTATTTGTCGTTGTACTAAGAGTTGTGTCAATATGGTAAAATATTTTTATACCCCAAATACTTTTCTAGGCTCTGAGCTCCTTGAATTGAGTGAAATCACAAATTCAATCCCTGAGATAAGCTTCTTATGCTTAGATGATAGTCAAAACAAAGTTTGGAGTCCAAATTGTGAAATCAAGAAAGAGAAAGTAAGTATTGGGTCATCAAGTGGTTCTAAATTGAGTCTTTATGTATCTCCAAAGTGAAGTTAGACTACAAAAATAAAATAATTTGATCTCAAATATCACTAAATATAAATAAGGGTGCAAGTAATTGAATTTTAATGATGGTATTACAAATAAGGAAGATCATATTGGTTGTTGGTTCATGATTGTCAATAAAAGGTTTTATGTCCGAGACAGTGGACCATAAGAAATATTAGACATTACCAATAAATTTTTGTTAAGAACCTATTTAGGAGCTGTTGTTTGATTCTGGAATGGTGAAGTCTCATTTCCATAATGAGCTCAATGAAGAAATCAAGCTAGTATGATATAAGAAGTCAAATGAAGACCGAGACCACTTGCGAAAAGAGAAAATCATGATAGGTGGAAAGGGATTACTATTTGATGAGATAAAACACAAAATTATAACCTGAAATTTGGAACAAAATATTTTAGAGAAGTTCTTAAGAAGATTCAAGAAGAAATTTAGAAGGTCACCATGAAAAACTATAGATATTCTTATCAATTTCATAAAGAAGGGCTATACACATTGTTGACCTAGTCTAGTGCACCATTTTTTACAGAAAGTGCCATCTCTACTTATTGTTATCTAATGAAACTTTTGAGGTATGATAAATATCTTAATGGTTTCTCATAAAAACCCTACTTGTGCATGGAATATACCTACAAATTGATATATTCATAACATTATCTTGGCATGACCTAGTGAGAGTATAGAAGCAAAATTACACAAAGTAAAGGATAAGAAGTTGTATGTTGAGTAAAGTCCTAAAATTCTGGAGACATGTTATCATTGGAAAGAAAGTAATAATGAAGCTTGTAAATTCTTCTAGGAAAATCTAGAATTCTTCATTTACATGTGAATAAAGCACTCATTGTCTCGATATAGAAAGGGACAATTTGACCCAAAAAGGAAAGTAAGGTAGGATTGCATCATTTTTTTGTAACCTCATAACTATGTTTGAGGTGTATCAGCAAGAAACCTGAGAAAAGGAAGCATAAAAGAATTCAAAAATCATATGTGGTCTTCTTAATAAGTGACTAATATGTAAGAAATGGAACAAGAGATATGATCATGGAGAAAACAGGTCTAGGGGGGATATGAGGTTGAATTAATTCCTCTATCAATGACAAAGAAGACTGAGATAAAGTTCTACAAGAAAAGGGAAGTGTTTCAAGTAATTAAAAGTGGCATAAAGGGTGGTATTGATGATCTATTCTCAATAAACCTCAATGGTAAGTATGTACGACACACATGGAGGTTGTATAAACATAAAAGGGTGTAGAAGTGACTGGTCAAATGGCTTAGGACTATGGAAAATAAAATGAGTTCTTCCTAACGCAAGTAATCAAGGTATGATATCTGATTTTGACATCATTCACTAGATATTTGGAGAATTTTCTCAGGTGGAATCATAATATAATGATTCATGATGAGTATGAGATTCTAGAGCTTGGAAAAGTTTGGTTCAGATTTATTGAAGTTATCTATTAGGAACATGTTCTTAAAAGTGATTATGATGGAGTTAGCGGTTTTTTTTATCTTAAGCATGAGAATGGCATATAAAGTGATGGAAAATATGAATAAATGCAAAATTAGGAAAGTATCAGTTTAGGGGAGCTTGGTTTAGTCAAGCGAGAGGTCACTCAAGATAGATACATGAGATCAAAAAGAGAAAACACACGGTTCGGGAGAGCTTGTGGATAAGTAAGTTCATTTACTCATTCATCTTTGTCTTTAGTTGTCATTGTTTCATGTCAAGTGCCAAAGAACCCTTTTTCATAGATGTCAAAAAGGTAGAGAGTGTTTTCATAAACTAAGAAAGGTGATTTGAGTTGTTGATGTGTATTTCCCATCAAAGGTTTCTTATCAGGTTACCATCAATGAAAAAGGGGGAGATTGTTGAACCCTGGGTCATTTGTGTTGTCATTGATGTCAAGTGGAATTGATGGAAAATGAGTTGATGGTGAATTTAAGCTCACTAAAATTCATGAATGTTGACTGGTAGTGCCTTCTCAGTGGTTTAATGAGCATTCAAGATGTTTTCATGATAGTTTCAGTGTTTAACATGCTTGGTTTGAAAGGTGGAAGTCCATTGAAAGAATGTAAATGGTTCGTATGGCTGTATTATATGTTCTATATGTCATTATGATGATTTAATCATGGAAAATATATCTTATAGTTAGTTATAGGTCATTTGGTGGGAGTATCAGTTAAAGCGGCTCATTCAAGCCTATTTCTAGAGCCTGATGAAGTGTGAAAGGTTGGTAAAAGTTATTAAAATATCATGTGAGCATGGGAGGAGAATATTAATTTTTTCTAGCTAATGTGTGAGTAGTAACAAGGCTTAGTTTAACTCTTAGAGATAAAATTCAAAAGTTCACCAAAGTTGGCCTTGAGGGATGACGGTGCACGATGATGCAAATGGGATAATATTGAAGAGTAAATTAATATTCAATAAAAATAACCTCATGTATCATGTAGAGGGGTTATTTTTGGTTCCTTATTTCAACTTTCATCAAGTTATGAAGAGGTATGTGAAATTTATGTTAATTTTTATAAAACTCATTCTTTGAAAAATGGAAAATAAGTTGTTTGTATTATTAGCACATAAGAAAAGTTATGAATAATCTTCAAATAAATCATATAATAAATTTTTAGAGAGGATTCCTATAATGAAGTTTGGAAATAGGTTTGAGGAAATTTGGACAAGTATTAAGAAAGTTATGGTCTCATTTCTAGTCCTGTTCCTTTCACTCTCAAGGACCTTCCTAAGTCAAAGAATGGAAAAGTTGTGTTTTTACTAAAATCACTTAGATGATATTATTTAAATATTTTAATGGTCAATTAATATTTTTTACATGTTCCTTGTGTTGTCAAGGTCTTCGAGATAGGTCAGTTCGGTCTGCAAAGTCTTACAAGGGCATGCTCATTTAATCAAGTGAACCGAATGGTACACTCACAATACATTGTTCAAGTTCATTTTTGAAATAGACAATGGACCTTGTTGATGGATCATTTATTAGAGTTAATGAGCCATGAAACCAAACCACTCCACTCACACATTACCTTATGACTAGTTTTCAAGTTGTCAAGGAAACAATATTCAAGGTATGCTTATAACTCATGGTGGAAATCCTTCTTATCAAGCTAATGCTAGAAAATGAGGTGTATTAGGATTATGACCACAAATTAAACTTTAGTATAATTTTATAGGTAAGTGGTGTAGTGATTTACATGTGTAGACAAAGAATTATGGGAAAAGTATGTTTATGAGCATGTTAACAGTTGATTGTTCGTCACTATGCAAGATGAGAGTATCATGTAAGGGTGGTGAAAGCTTGTTCAATGTGGATCAGAATTTTGAAATGAGGTCAAGAATTTTGTAATGATACTTATTAAAAATATAAGACTCCTCATATGCCTTGAATCTCTTTTTTAAACACAACATGTATGGTTTTGTCAATTTTCTCTACTAATGTATTGTTTTTTTAGTTTTGGGAATGACTGGCCATATCTCAAGCTTGTTATCTAATTAGAAAAGATGAATAATGGTTATACAAAGGCTCAAAACTTGAATTTTTAAATTACATTAAAAAATAAGTGAGAAATCAAAATTTTATTGTTCTCGGATTTCACAAAGTGCTTAAAAACTTAGCTCTAGGGTTAGAAAAATAAAAATATTCAAATCTCTCTAGCCATCTAGTGGAAATTCAAAATGTTTGAGGAAACCGCTGTATGGAAAATACAAATTCATTGTAAAAATTTCCAATCGATTTCATAAATCTATGAAGATTATTTATTGAAAATTGTTCATTGAAATCAATCTAATTCATCTTACAAAACTATTATAGATCATAAAATGGATTAGAAACCTGGTGTAGCTCTATTTTCATTTGAAGGATGTCAATACCTTGTGAAATTGATGAAAATGTCGATCGTATATGCTTACTCTCTTCCTCTACATGTTGTAAAAGTGCACACTTATTCATTAAAGAGTTAAAATGGTCAAGTTTACTATGTTTGACATTAATTGGAGAATTTTGAAAGGTTTTTAATCATCCTAGTACCTAAAGATATTTTAAATGGTCGAATAGTAGAACCTAAAACAAAGAAATTTGTTCGAGATACTAAGTGACTTATCCCCTTGTGAAGTTGAAAAGTCTTGGTACTCTCTAGCTCAAAGTATTTGATTTCTTGGTGAAGAGTAAGAGTCTCTAATTACATAAAATATTACATTACACCTTCCTATCTCGATGGAGAATTTGAAGAGACCGTTTTGGTCAAGTAAATATAAAAATTATAAAGGGCTAATAAGAAACAAGTCACTGAATTTGAAAATTTTATGTACCTAAATGAAGTGAACTTGAACCAATATGTTTGGAATGGACAAAATACAATAGTTACAAAAATGCATATTTTAGTACATGAAGAAGGTGAAGAGATAGAAGTCTTAGAATTCGAATTTGAGCTAAAGAAACTAAAAATTGAACTAGATAATAAGTGAGAAAGTGAGGTGAGATTTGAGGGACTATTGTCAAAACGTCTAACAAGGTAACTATGAAATAATAAGAGTAAGGTGTAACAAAGTGATTTTTATGGAAAAATATATGAGATATTCATGACCGATAAGAATAGGTATAGGGTTGAGAAAGGTTGATTGTGATCAATGTTGAAAAGTAACATGTGTTGCAAGTGAAGTGAACAATAGTGCAATATATCCATAATACATGAATTAGGGTAAGAGATTTGTCATAAAGATGAAATAGTGAGAGCATGAAAAGACAATTGTGTGGAAAACAAAAAAGATCATGTTGGTACCCAAATTAGTCCTCCCTTTATAGTCAAGCAACATCAACCAAATTTTTAGAGAATCATAGATCTAGATCGATGTTGTTTTGGAGCTGGGGAAATATCTCATCATATTATTGTCACTCAAAGTCAGAGGAATTAGGTAGACTGCAGTGCGAGAGGGTATGACCTACCCTCCTACTTTAGGCTTTACCTTTGGCCAAGGTGAGAGGACCCATTCTATTGTCTATAATTATGAGAGGAAAGGGTATATCAACAATATTTGGAACTAGGTTGAATAAACTATCTGAATGGTAGAAGGAATGGCGGGCTGCGAGTTTGAAAATTCGGGCAAAGCTACGTGAGGGTTTCGAAGACTGTTTCAAAGTAGCTCTAGCTATCGAATGTATTTCAAAGAAGCGTGATGTAACCGCTGAACCAAGAAAAGTGAAAAATGTGATCATTGGTGACAGTTTCAGGTCTAGAGCCTGGGCGGAAGTTGTTAAGACTCCTCCTGAAAAAAATGAGACCTCAGGCTGCATGTGATTTTAAAAGTACAAAATATGCTAAAGGGGTGACCCACTTACAGGTGCCTGACGGATGTCTGCAAAGAGCTCTGGAGAAAACCAATCTGGCACTTGTCGGAAAATTTTTGGGATCACGACCCAATGTGGACACCATTAGGAAATGGGCCATTCGTAGATGGAAACCAAAAGGGGATTTGATAATCACCACTATGGCAAAAGGTTTTTTTTGGCTAGATTTAATCTCCAATCTGATGTTGACTCGGTCTTGTTGGGTGGTCCCTGGTGTCTGGGTAATATGGGACTATTTTTAAAAAATGGTACCCGGATTTAATCCATTTGTTGAAAATATTCATGCCATACCCATCTGGTGTAGACTCCCAGGGCTTCCTCTACATCTTTGGGATGATGAAATCCTCCTTCACATTGCCAAATTGATTGGTTCACCTATTGGCCTGGATGGGCCCACGAGAAATAGGTCTAGGCTGGCATTTGCTTGGTTCTGTGTCTCCATAGAAATGGATCAGGAGCTCCCGATAACATTGTTCTGCAATCCAAATTTGGAGAATGGAATCAACAAATAGAATATGAAGCTTTCCAGTTACGATGTAGCAAATGCCACAGATTAGGGCATTTTTCCAGCAAATGTCCTGAACATACAGTTCAAAAGCTGGAAGATTTCTCAGATATTCCTGAAGATCAAGGACAGAATCAGAGAGATAAGGCAGATAAAGAGCAGATATCTGAACCAGCTACTGGAAATAGGCATTTGGAGAGGCATTCCAAGCTAAAAGAAAGGAAAAAAGGATTTAAGGCAAAGAGACCACCGGTTTACAGAAAACTTTGGAAACCTAAGAAGCTGATTGAGTCTCAACAAGAATTAGATCTGGGTCCGAATGAGGAAGAAAACAAAAGGGAGATGTCAGTGGATTCAGTTTTGAACTCTTTGACTCCAAATCAGTAAAGTTGAACATGGAGATTGATGAAGAAAATGAAAAAGTTAACATTTCTCTCTCATACATGGGAGAAGAGGAAGACAAAATCAGTGCCCATCAAGAGCTGCTAAGGAGCAGCTCATTGGAGAAACTAAAAATGAGACAAGAAAACGGCAAAGTGGATCTAGAATCCATTGCACGAGATCTAAACCAAGAGAAAGAGGACACAGATGTGGAGGAGCTGACTCCTAAAATGGATAAGTAGGCTGATATTACCATAGGAAAGGAGGATGGGGAAATTACCCCAATCAGTAAGGAAAATGATTGTGATAATGATGGATTCATCTTAGTGAAAAGAAAGAAAAGAGGTTCAAAAAGCCTGGAAGAAAAGCAGCTTGGAAGCTGGGAAGCTTCCACCTCAAGAATCACAAGGGCCACTGCTAGAAGAACTACAAATTTTGGAGTAACCTTTAGAAAAGGTAGGCCATCTAAGAGAGAAGCAAGAGAAAAAGAGACTGAAAAAGAAATTACAGATGGTACACAGAGAATTTTGAGCCATCCGGCAAATGCATCTCCAAATTTTTTTAATGAAGGTTATTTCTTGGAATGTCAGAGGCCTCAATGGAGGGCCTAAGCAAAGAATGCTTAAGGAAATTAAAAGAGCAAACAAACCCAACATTCTTCTCATTCAGGAAACTAAAATGAAAAGTAAAGCAGTTGAAGACTTCAAAAGACATTTTTGGCAGAACGTTGCCTTTGCTGCTGTTGACTCTCAAGGGGCTTCTGGAGGCTTAGCGATCTTTTGGGATACAAAGATGGTTGATGGTAAGGTACTCTCCTCAACCCAGAATCATTTAGCTATTATCTTTAAAAGCCTTGAAAATAATCATAGTTGGATCCTGTCTAATATTTATGCGCCCAATACTGCTACTGGTAAAAGAAGTCTATGGAAAGAGTTAACCTTGTTCCAAAGCAAGGTTGAAAACATGAACTGGTTGGTTATGGGAGACTTCAATACTCCTTTGAATCTAGGAGAAAATTTTGGAGGAAGTTCTGAATTCTCCCTTGGTATGGAAGAATTTGCTGACTTCATCTCGACTCTTAATCTTATGGACATAGAGCTTCATGGAAATCAATTTACATGGTCCAACAGAAGATTAGGAGAGAGCTTAATTTAGGTTAAACTTGATAGAGCTCTTATTTCTGCAAATTGGATTCTGGACTAGAATTTCCATCTCTCTACTCTCCCCAGAACGGGATCTGATCATAATCCAATAGTCCTCAATTTCTTCAATTGGACAAAACCTTTTCATGGTAATTTCAAATTTGAGAAAATGTGGTTCGAACATGAAGACATTCTGGACAGAATTAAAGAGTGGTGGGTTTGGGAAGGCACAGGGATGACCCAATTCAGGCTTCTTCAGAAGCTAAAGAATGTTAAACAGAAAGTTAGAATATGGAATAAAGAGGTTTTTGGAAACATTTTTGAAAAGAAGAAAGAACTTAAGCAACAGCTAGAAGAGCTTGAGCTAAATGTCTCCATGAAAGGTATGACCCTAGAGGATCATCAGTGGGAAAAAAACTCCTATCAGATCTACATAATATAAACAGCCATGAAGAAACCTTTTGGAGAATGAAATCTAGAGCCCTTTGGCTTAAGGATGGAGACAGAAATACAAATTTTTTTCATTTGACAGCCATCAAACATAGAGCTTGTAACAGAATTTCAGAGGTTGCTAAAGGAAATGGAAACATTACTAAGGATCCTGAGGATATCAAAATAGAGGTGCTTAATTTTTACAAGAACCTCCTCACTGAAGATACCTCCTATAATGAACAAGCGGCCTCTTTTCTCTTAGACTCCATTCCTAATAATCTAATACCTTCTGAGAGATTTAAAAGTCTTTCAAAAACTGTCACCATTGAGGAATTAAAAAAGGTTTTCTTTGCTTTAGAAGGGGATAAGGCTCCAGGTCCAGATGGCTTCTCGGCTAAATTTTACCAAAGATGTTGGGAAATATGCTCTGAAGATCTCTTGAAAGCTGTTAATGAATTTTACAGAACGGGAAATCTTATTAAAGAACTAAATAATACACACATTGTGCTTGCCCTAAAAAAGTTGGATGCAAAAGACTTCAAAGATTTCAGGCCTATCAGTTTGGTTAATGTCATTTATAGGATTTTCACAAAGATTCTCACCACTAGAATGCAACCTATACTCATGGAGATCATTTCTCAACAGCAGAGCGGATTCATCCAGGGAAGAATTATCCAAGATGGCATTATCATGGTTCATGAAACTATACATTCTATGGATAAAAGTAAAAAGGCGGGGATGGCCATCAAACTTGACATGCATAAAGCTTTCGATAGAGTCTCCTAGAGATTCATGGATGAGGTCCTATCCAAATTTGGTTTTCAAAGAAAATTTAGAAAAATCATTCACTCTTGCATCTCTACCTCTAGATTCTCTGTGGTTGTTAATGGGGAACTTGTGGGTTTTTTTGCCAGTAATAGAGGTATATGGCAAGGCGACCCAATATCCCCTCTTTTATTCATTATTATGGCTGACAGTTTAAGCAGATCTATTTCCAAAGCTATTGACATTGGCATGATAAAAGGCTTCCCTCCAACTACTGGTAATCAGATCTCCTCTCATCAGCAATTCACTGATGACACTTTACTGCTACTAATGACTTCTATAATTGAGGCAAAGGCCATTAAAACTATCCTTAGATTTTATGAGGAAGCCTCGGGACAAAAAGTTAATTTTGACAAAAGCTCTATTTATTTCTTCAATACTCCTGAGGAGAGGCAAAGAAAGATTGCTAATATTCTAGGATGCACTATTAATTCTCTACCACCTACTTACTTAGGGTTACCTTTAAGTCCGACAAGATTTCAGTGGAGGTATGGAATGATCTTATTAAGAGATTTCAAAGAAAGTTGGCTGGCTGGAAAGGAGCCGTTCTTTCAAGTGCAGGTAAGTGTCTTTTGGTTAAAAGCATGCTTCAAAACTTGCCTATTTACATACTGTCAATGTTCAGCATGCCTACAACTATGATGAATAGTATTGAGAAGATTCAAAAACACTTTTACGTGATGCAGTGCGAGGATGATTCAGATATCATCTTGTGGCTTGGAAATAGGTTTGTAAACCTAAGAAACTAGGGGGTTAGACATCCAAGATATCAAACATATGAGTACTGCCCTTACTGCAAAATTAGGATGGAGGATTATAAAAGAGCACAGACCTTGGACAGAGCTGATTAAGATCAAATATCTTTCAAATCAAAACAATATTTCCTTCATATATGATCAGTCCCTTTCAAGTGGTTCTATTTTTACGGAACAACCTTCTCGCGCAATGCAGACATTCTCTCTCAGGGGTGCAGCTAGAAGCTTGGAGATGGGCAAAACATAAACTTCTGGACTGATAAGTGGACGGATTCTAACTGGATTTCTGCTTATGATCATATTAAAGACAAATTAATTGCAAAGTATGGACACAAAATCTAGGGGTACATTGAGAGGGATGGAAACAAAAGAAAATGGAAGCAACTAAAAGTGGAGAATGATAATATTCAGGCTGATATTATATCTCTCCAGAATCAACTTTCCCTAATCCATATAAGTAATCAAAATCTTAAGGATGAGCTCATCTGGAAAGATTCTTTTGATGGGGAATACACTGTTAAATCAGGATATAATTCTTTCTTTGCATCCATGGAAAGCGAAATTAAGTGGCACAAGTTGTGGATGCCGGAGCTAACCCCTAGAGTGAACTTCTTTTGGTGGCTAATTATTAATGGAAAGATCCTAACTAATGACAACCTCATCAAGAGGGGATTCATCATGCCAAATAGATGTTGCATGTGTCAGAAAGAGGCTGAAGATATAAAACATTTATTCCTTCATTGTGAGATTGCTTCCAAAATTTGGCAGCTTGTTTTTGCAAAATTTAATCTGAGATGGATTTTTCCCCTTACCTGCCTTCAGGCTTGGGAGCAATGGAGCTCTCCGTTTAAACATTGCATGGTGAAAAGACTATGGAAACTTGTTCTGCCCCACACTATGTGGAGAATCTAGAAGGCCCGTAATGATAGTATTTTCTGAAACAATAGACAGGCTTGTAACAAAGTATATAAGGAAATTATCATTCTTTTGTGCAAGATAATATTGCTAGATTTAAACCCCTAAAAATAGACTTACCCGAGAGAATGAAGAATGCATTCGATTGAATGGAATATTGCCATTTGTCAATAGAAATAAAAATGGTCTTGTGAAACATAGTCGATGGATTAAACCCCCCACTGATTGGCACAAGTTAAATTTTGATGGGGCCTCTAAGGGCAATCTGGGTGACTCTAGAGGAGGGGGAATCATCAGGGATCAAAGAGGCTATTATGTTGCTACTTTTTCTGGGAGAATGGGCAGACAGACTAATCATTATTCCGAAGCCATGGCGGCTCTTTGGGGTATTAGACTTGCCAGAGATTGTAATATTCCAAATATCATAATTGAAGGTGATTCTCTAAATATTATCAATCTTCTGAATAAAAAGCAACACCCCAGCTGGTCTATCAGGGATTATATTGAGGAAGCTATTGATATATGCAAAAGATTTGAAAATGTCCAAATCACCCACACCTAGGGAAGGAAATAGGTCGCCGATTTGGCTAACTTCGGTGTTAATAATCCCTTTCAAACTTGGATTGGGGGGGACGTTCTGCCCACTCATGTCAATAAAGCCATTATCATTGATCTACATGGCAGTGAAAATCATAACTAACGGTTGTATTTTAGACGCTAATGTGCGGATCCCCAAGTACATGATGATGACATCACAAAAGATTTGGATGATTGTTGCGATCTGTGCGGGCTGGACTGTCATCATTTCTTGGCATAGGAGGAAAGCCGAGGAGCGGGGCAATAATAACAAGTGTAGCATAATAATTAAACCGCTTTCACGGGAAGGAAAGATTCAAATACCAAAATCAAAGTTTGGCCTATCCCACACATTGGTAGCTATTTTACCGTTGAGAACAGGAAAAGGAGTAGAGGAAACATGGGGGCCGCCATGAAAAATTGAACCAACCCACAATCCTGAGTGGAAAGAGAACACGAGAACTTTGGGATTACCTGCAAATCGGGGGCCTGTCTAATTTCATTGAAAGGATCCAAGGCTTCAACCAAGACATCTCTATCAAATTCACCCAGGGTTGGAAGAATAGAATAGTCAAATATAGTAACATGAAAATGGAAATCACGGAAGAGCTCATAGCTCAGATCATGGGCCTCAGCCTGGAAGGCACAAAATTCTTCAATAAGAAGGTAGACAGGGAGGTGGAAACCAAGAAATTTCTGGAAGAGGGGGAGAATCTTGAGTTCGTGACTGTTGGCCTCAAGGTGGCGTCAATCCCTGAACCTTTTGATGAACTGGCCAAAATGGTGGTAAGGTATGTTACCCTTGAAGGAATATATGTGACTATACCTCAAAAGCATCTGATTTTTCTGAATCATTTTTGTAGAAATAACATTATCAGATTTCCTCACTATCTGATTAACTCTCTGGAGAAATCTATAAGGGAAGTTCAAAGCCACTCTAGGGTTGTCCCTTTGCACCAGGGCCTTATCCTCTTGATTCACCACCATTTCTCTAGCTGCCCTCCCGTGAATCCTATCCCACCTCCCTCCTTCATACCTCCACCTGCCCACACTGCTCCCACTCCCCCTTGCTAAAAAGAAAGAATGAAGATGTTGTCTCAGCAAGAAAAGCAAGAGCCTCAAAGCTAAAATCCCTACTTCCCAATGGGTCCTAAGGAGCCACAAAGACTTGGAACTAGTTGAAAACCTCCTGCATATTAGCAAGCCGGTGGAGGATCCCAAAGAGGAGGAATTGCTAGATAGGATGGACAGATTAGAAAAGGAGATACAAGAGCTCAAAGGGGCTATAAAAAACATGGAAAGAGCTAAGGGTAAAAGGATCCTTCAAAGTGAGGAGGAAGAGGGGGTTATTGGGGAAGTATTCAAGAAACTTTAGTCCTTAGGTGGCAGATTGGGGAATGCTAAAAGCCGAAATGACTGCATATTGTTTGCCCTCAAAAGCATTTATAATTTCATTGAACAACATGTCCACAGTGTTTGCAGTTTAAGTGGGATTAATCAGGACATATGGGGCCCTAAAGAGAAAAGGGACATTGCAATTACCCAAGTAGATTTGCAATACTCTCTCAGTGCCACTACCATTGCCTTCTTCATGTCACTTTGCAGCTATGAAGACCAAAATTGATAGAGCCATCAAGTAATGGGCTGTTGTGATGTTTTTTTTTTTTTGGCTATGATGTGGATGTCATCGGGCAGTTCTGGAGCTATTTTTTAGTGGAGCTCTTCATGTTGTTTCTCTTTTGGTTTCTTTTTTATCTTGCCTTCTTATTTTGGATCTTTGTACGTTTAGATCCTTTTTTCACCTATATTGTAATATTTGGCTGTTGAGCCTTCCTTGGTTGACCGTTTTTCCCTTCTCTGGGCTGCTTCTCTCATCTTTACTATCTAGATTTTGAGCCCTTTTGTATACAGGTATAGTCCCTTCAAAACTATTCTCCTTAATAAAAAATAATAATAATATTTGGAACTCTTTTGTGAAATACTTGAGAAATAACTTTGGGAAGACATGGTCAATTTAGAAAGGATAACTCTCATGAGTTGTCACTTCTAGACAATACAAATGTCTTCTAAAAAATATTAGACTACTAAAGATAGTAAATAACTAGCTTGCTTTGGAATTTTGTTGGCTTTAATGAGGCAAGCATGGGAAATTCTGGTAGGATTATTTAATTTTGGATGTATCTGATTTGGGGAATTAAACAGATAAAGTTGATTATACAAAATTTCATATAAGCTTCAACAAATGTTGGGAAATCTACCGATGCAAAACAAAGAAACCAAAAATAGTTCACAATGATCCTTCAAATAGAAAATGTATGCTCATGGGAACCCAAGAATGCAAGGTTTCACACGATCCTTAAAGATTCAAACATAAAGGCTCATGTTAAAGATTTAATGAAACATTAGAGAATAAAAAATTGTCATGTCTAATATACACTCGAAGTCTTACAAGAAAATTTTAACAAAATGGTGAAATAGTGTTTTTAAAATATTTTATTACAAAAATGAAATGAAATATCTTCTCAACAAAGTGAAATTATAATTTCCAAAATGGTATCGAGAATGATAGAGTTATGTGTGGCTTAAAGGATCCCTAAAACAAGATTGCGATGGTGTTGTCACCCTCAAAATCCCCCCCTCATTTTTTAAGTCAAATTCAAAAAATTTGAGCTCATGCCCTCCAGAAGTGTTTCAAGTAAAGTTAGAAGTCTAAAAAGATAGAGAAATTCATTCTTTGAAGTTGTTTAAACTCTCCAGTCTACGTGGTTTGATAAATTTTTGTTTCCCCATCTATGCGTATGAAAATTCTATTGTTATCCTCATTTGAATGAAATTATCAATATTTATATGGCCATGGATCATCAAACCTTGTATTTTTTTCGATCCCTTGGTTCGTGAAATAAATTTGAAAATTGGGCGCGAAATGGTGGAGTTTTCTTCTTCTCTACATTTTTCCACAATCGTGAATGACGGGATTTTTCTTCCCTATAAAATTTTGGCCCCATTATCCATGAGTACGTGTAAATATCTAATTTAAGGTGGGATGGTAGAGAAATTCATGTTTTGAGCCTTTTTGTAAAAAGGGAAAAAGGAATAAAGTAACCCATGCAACCCCGATCATGCTATAAGGGATAAAGTCAAATGTTAAGCCCGCATTGAAGGTCAAAATAGGTGGGCGGGCCCATGGAGCAATTAATGTTTTTGAGCCCCCATTGAAAAAGGTAAAATTATAAAAGTGTTCCATGACTCTGTCTCCATTTAAGTAAGGCCACATGTCAAGAACATATCAAAAGTGGGTGAGCGGGATAAAATGTTCCAAAATGCCAAATCTCTATAAAGTCACAAAATACAAAAGGAATCCTCCACACCTGCTCAAGTAAATTTATCCCACGTGGATGAATCTAGTTTAAAGTTTCAAAGGAAAGATGAATGGTTCAAATTTAAAGTTACAAGATGAGTGTAATGGCTACATTATGAAAAGTCTTGTTTTTCCCCACTATTAGTGTTTCTTCATGAATCAAGAATTTGTATAGACATGAATGATTGAAAAGATTGTAAACCATTCCTTGCTAACAAAGAAGAAGTTATAATTTTTTCTTACAAGTTATTTAATGGCTTCTTCATGCCATTGTACAGGTTGGCAATTGAGATTGTAAACTCACGAGTGCATTGTACTTAGAGAAAGAAAAGGAGATAGCCATTTTATTTTACTTTCCTCCATTCTCAAGTTTCTTCCATCCCCACATTATGTACAAATTTTTCTTAAGCATCAATACAACAAGAAGAATTTTTAGCCTCTTTGATGAGGAGATTTTAGAAACTTTGATTCCGTAATCTCATCTCATCTTGTTTCCATTTGCAGGGTTGTTTCTTCCCATAAATGTATGTGTTGGAATTTCTAACTAGTGTATTGTAGGAATTTGATTTTCTAAGCGTAATGTTAGTTATCCTACCTCTTTTCTCACCCCCTTTACCAACTTCAAAGCAACTCCCCTTGCATATAACTATAATCATTTTCCATAGGGTCAGTGGAGTGCCCCTATTGGATCCCCGACCGAAAGGCCACCATAAAAATCCACCTTTTCATGCACATGCATATACGAAAGTTGCACCAGTTAAGTAGAGGGACTTAGATTCCTAGAGCGTTGGAAAGGAATTCACAAATTTTTCCACCCAAAAATTCCCTCGCCAACAGTTTTTGGCACCCACCATGGGGTAGATTTAGTAGCATCTACACCTAAATGTGACCGTAAGGTCAGAAAATTCAAAATTAAAAAAAAAGAGATAAAAATATTGAATTTGAATGGCTATATGAGCCACATGGATTCAAATCATGGCTATTCTAGGAAACCATCCTATTGAAAGACCTGAATTTCTCTTCCACATCCAAGAAGACATTGCTTCAGATTTGAGGGAAGCTATCTGGCATAATAGACAAAGTGTCAATCAATACTTCATTGCCATGAGAATTATGGACCTTTAAGAATAACGTTTGCTGAATTTGAAAGGAAAATACAAATTCCAGCACCATAAAGAAGAGAATATATTTTCAAGTGGAGGATAGAAGATACACTCGAAAATAGAGACAAGGAGGAAAAACTGATCCCATTTTTGAGGAACTTCAAAGGAGAAAAGAGTTACTCAGAATCTAGAGGCTTCCTTTTTAAGCAACCGGACAAGTTTGGAACTTGAGTGTTGCCAATCCTTTGGATGGTAAATTTCCATACATCAACGATAAACTTTAATTTTTCATTAATGTAGATACCCGAAGAAGAAGCTAGAGAAAGAGAAGTAAGAGTGGATGAGGAAATAAGAGCTCAACTAGAAGAAATGAAAAGACTTCAAGTAGAGGAAGAAAAAACAACAACAAAAGTTTTAGCCTTGGCAAGGTTGGAACCTAGAAAGCAGAAATATAATGGGGGATCATGAGTGTGAACATGATCGTGGGGCCCGTAGGCCTAATGTACAATGGGGAGGAAACAATGGTCCGCTGGCTCTTGTTCAACCACTCCATGAGCTACCGAGAGGCTTGGGAAAAAAATTCCCAAAATTCAGAGGGGATGGTTCTCAACTCCCTAAAGATCATGTAGTGGAATTTATCACTTGCTTGTGGTGTGTTAGGTGTTGAGGATGAAGATGTGTCAGTCTAACTCTTTGTGGATTCACTTCAAGAGAAATCTACCGAATGGTTCTACATGCTACCCCGAGGTCCATCACCTGTTGGGAGGATATAAGAAGTGCATTTGAACATAGGTTCAAGAGCACAGAAGATTGTCAGGATCTTTTGGTCCAATTGGTACAAATGAAGAAAGAAACCTCCGAGTCAATGAGGGAATTTGTAGCAAGATATGATAGAGTGATAAGAAGGATCCCTGAAGATGTGGTGCCTTCTAAAAATAATTTGAAGAGGTTTTTCATCAATGCTTTTCCATCAGAAGTAGGTTTCTTCCTCAGAAGAGCCCAACCAAGAACATTGAGGGAAGCCAAGGACTATGTAATAGAAACTGATGATGATCTAATCCTTTCCAGAAAGGTGAAAGGCCCTAATGGAAAGAAAAAGGGTCAAAATTCAAACTCTGTCACCATAGATCCGATGTTCAAAAATCAGAAAATTACTTGGTTTCCTTAAAGAAATAACTATTTCAGATCACAATGCAAAATTATTCAAGGAAACAAAACCCTCCAGATAGGCTAAGGATTGCTCCACCTCCTCATCACTTTCTCTTGAAGCACCACTAGTCAATGCCATTTGTGACACCAAAGAGTTGGAGGAGGAAGTAGAAATTGATGAAACTGAAGAAGAAAATATGGAATACTATGAAAAATATCTTGAGGTCGAGGAAGTTGATATACATAATGGCCTAATTGAGTACGTTGATGATGAAGATGAGGATGATGAAGAAGCTCTAAGTTTCTCATGTGTTGTTTTCACTCGTGCACAATCTAGGAAAGGTGCTTCATCCTCAATGGTTGTGGTAAAGGATAAGAAGAATAAATAATATTATCCTCCAGAGGTCACACAAAATAAAATCATCAGTAGAGGATCACCATTACCACCTTCTATGGAGTTGGCCAAAGAAAAACTAGACTCACTAGTTGTCAGGGATCATGCTACTATGCCAAGTAAGTCATCTAATTCTTCTCATAGCTCAAAATTTGCTAAGAATAATTCTCCTTTAAATGTTGTTCATGTAAAAACATCTAAGGTTCAATCAAAAGCTACACCCTCACCCCCTTCTAAGCCAATTATTACACCTGAAAAGGAGAATTCAACACCCAAAGTAGCAAAGCCTCTACCATGTAAATCTTCCTCCATTTCTGGAACCTCTTCCTCACTCACCATAACCCCATTTGACTTTGTGGAACATGTAAGCAAAACCAAAGTCCAACTCTCAGAAATAGAATACCTACAAACACACCCTGCCCAGTTTGATAGGTTCATTAATATAGTTTGTGGTGGTAACCCTATATCCTCAAGTCCTAATTCTAAGGGATTCTGTCCACATCATCCACACCGCCTTCAAAAACATGTTAGCCCTCAGTGCCTCCAAAACTAATAGGGTTGAACCTTTCTACATGTCACTCATTAAAGTCTTCCGGCTAAATAATTTTATCATAGATTCGAGAGCCTTAGACAATGTGATGCTAGCCAAAGTTGCAAATGATCTAGGCCTCACCCTAACTTGAGTAAATGGCACTGCTTACTCAATGGAGTTCAAAAAAGTGCCACTGGTAGGAAGAATCAAAGATGCACATGTACCACTAGCTGATTTTTCAAAAAAAAAGGTGCTCCTAACCATACTGGTAACAGACATCCTAGCATCCTTTGCTATGCTATTGAGTAGGAGTTTCTACAGAGATCTGGTTGGAGAGATAAAAATGTATTGGTCATCTACAACTATTCTAGTAAAAGGTGAGATGAAGAAGTTGCTACTAGTAAGAAAGATGAAGTTCACAATACAAAAGTCTCGATGATCGAAAACAAACTTTATCTTTCAAGATTTTGGTCTAGGAAAATAATTCCTCACATCAAGAAAAGAGGAGAACTTTCCAATTCTCATGGAGGAAGAGGAAGATCAAATTTGGACAATGGAATTTGATGGTAGTCATTCTAGTGTGGGATTGGGAGCTAGTGTAGTATTTTACTTTCCTTCCAATTAGTTGTGGCCATTTTCCTACAAGCTGCAATTTGATAATAGAAATAACATCAGTAAAGTATGAAGCACTACTCTTAGGCATGAGTGCGGAGAGGACATGGGAATCAAAAAACCGAGGTGTTGAAGTGATGCGAGAGGTTGTAGTAAAGTAGGTCCACCAACAATAAGCAGAGGTGAAGAATCCAAGACTCTGACATTACGAAATAGAGTGTGGGACTGCATTGAATCTGTTGATGCATTTTCCATTGAAGCTATTCCAAGGGATTAGAATGAAAAGGTTGATCCTCTTACAGTTTCAACTTCCCTAGTGACACCTCATCCTTCTTTTGGTAAAGACAAAGTGACCATTGAAATGGTATTCAGGCCTAGTGTACCAGACAATGTAAATCATTGGCAAGTCTTCAATGATGATAACCAAATTATATCCTTTTTAGAGAAAATGAATAATTTCAATAATCTCTTCTTTGAAGTAGGTGAAAATCTACACCAAGAAGCAGTCCCCAAAGAAGAGAAATAAGGAATTGAAGGGATTTATGATGAGGGAGTAATCAAATTGACAAGGAACAAAATTCCCAAAGGCCTAGTCTCTTTATAATAAATCTTTGACAAACAAGAAAAATTCATTCAAGAGAAAGAAAAGAAATCTTCTCGGTGCTCAGCTGATTTTGATAAAGAAAACATTAGTACCCCGGAGGAGCCAAGGATGGTCAATATTGGAAAAAATTTCTCACCTGAATAAAAAATAAGGTTTGTTGCATTACTCAAGAAATACTCAGATTTCTTGGCTTACTCTTATGATGAACTCAAATCCTTCCAGCCAAACGAAATACATCACTCAATTCCTTTGAAGCAGGGTGTTAAGCCCTTCATGAAGAAACAAAGGTCATATAACCCAAAGATTGTTGATACCATCAAGGAGGAGGTAATGAATATTCTTAATGCAAATATCATCTTTCTGATCCACCATTCAACGTGGGTGTCTAACATGGTGCCAATGTAAAAGAAGAATGGTGAAACAAGGATATGTGTAGATTTTCACAACCCGAACTAGGCATCACTAAAAGACTATTTTCCTCTTCCTATCATGGACCATATCCTGCAAGAAGTCACTAGATATGAAATTATTTCATTACTTGATGGATTCTTAGGATATAATCGAATCAAAGTGGCAGAGGAGGACTGCACCAAGATAACCTTTACAACACCTTGGGGCACTTTTTCCTATAACAAAATGCCTTTTGGCCTAATCAATCACGGGAGCTACATTCCAAAGGGAGATGGATTTGGCCTTCAAATATCTGAAGCATTGTATTTTCATATATCTTAATGATCTCACAATATTTTCAAAGAAGAGGGAGGTTATATCTATCACTTGGAGCAGTACTTGCAAGTGTAGGAAACACGACATATCACTAAATCCAAAAAGTGCATTTTGGAGTCACAAAAGGTAAGTAATTGGGGCACATCATGAATAAACATGGAGCACACATTGTTCCTAAGAGAATTAAATCCATTCAAGCATTAGCCCTACCCACAAGAAAGAAAGGAGTTCATTCATTCTTTTGAAAGGTGAACTTTCTTCATCATTTTTACCCGAGTTTTACGAGTTGACAAAGCACATCACTTCCATGATGAAACCACAAGAAACATTCAAATGGAACAATGAAGGAAATAAGCATTCAAAGATATCATGAAATACATTGCCAAGGCTCCAACTCTTATCTCTCTATATTTTAACAAAGAATTCATCATGTATCTTTATGCATCAAAACATACAGATCTTCCGTTATCATTCAAAAAAATGATGAAGGCGTGGAAGCACCTATTTATTTCATGAGTTGTCCTTTGAAAAATCATGAGATAAAGTATAGCCAATTGGATAATAATTCCTATACTGAGTGGTCAAGGCTTTAAAAAATTCAGGTTTAACATCCTTAATTCCCATACGGTGGTGATGGTCCCCGATAGTGCAATCAATTCCATCTTGACACACCAGGATCTCATATCTAAAAGAGGAAAGTAGATTGTAAAGACTCAAGAATATGACTTGGAGAATTGACCCTCTAGTCGGTGAGGGAAATGGCTTGTTTAATTTTATTGCTGAAGATGAACCACTCAAAGTTTAACATGTTAAAGAAAATTGTTCTTGTGTAACTTGTTTAGAAGACAACCCACAAGTTCTCTTTGTCACCACTATTGATGTGTGGTATGCTGATATTACCTATTACCTAACTTATGGAAAATTCCCCCATCTTGATTACAAGAAAAGGAGAACACTCAAGCTAAAGGAAACTAAATTTGTAATCTGGAATCATGCACTTTACAAAAGATTCCTGGATGGTTGTTTCCTCAGGTGCATAGATAAATAGAAATAAGAAAAGTTGCTTAAAGCATACCATGACCAAGCATGTGGTGGATATTTTTCAGCAATGGTCACTACGTGGTACACAATATCCTCTCGAGGAAGGTATTATTAGACCACCATACTTTCGAAAATTAAGATTGGGTTTCTAAATGCAAAGCATGCCAACAGTTTGTTGGAAGACCACGACTCACTGCATTACCACTCAGGCTTGTGGTTATTTAAGTACCATTTCAACAGTGGAGGCTGAACTTCATTGTTTTTTTGAACCCTCACTCAAGTGCAGGGCACACCTATGTACTCACAATAATAGACTACTTCACCAAATGGGTGGAAGCCATTCCATCCAAAAAGGCCAACACTGAAACAATATGCAACTTCATCAAGGAGAATATCATAGTCCATTTCGGAGTGCCATAGAAGATTATAACAAATAATGCTAGCTATTTCTATTCA
This sequence comes from Taxus wallichiana var. yunnanensis, assembly GCA_018340775.1. Taxonomy (NCBI): domain Eukaryota; kingdom Viridiplantae; phylum Streptophyta; class Pinopsida; order Cupressales; family Taxaceae; genus Taxus; species Taxus wallichiana. The sequence goes on along the minus strand of CM031238.1, from coordinate 458,746,178 downwards.
AGAGAGCTGACCGAGTTTTACTATAGCTACGGAATCTACCTATCTCATTCTTTTGACTACTATCCATAAGGAAATGAACAAGTTGAATCAAGCAACAAGAACATTGTGACCATTGTCCACAAGCTTGTAAATGAGAATAAAAGGAATTAGCACAAAATGTTCATACGACACATTATGTGTGGATAGGATCACTCCCAAGAAGGAAATAGGTATGTCACAATTCTAACTACTGTATGAAGTCAAAATAGAAATTCCTCTCACGATCGAGATGCCAGCTCTCAAGTTGCTACAAGCAATAGAAGAGATGGTCGCACAAGGATTCCATTGAGAAGAGGATCCTCTTTCTTGGGAAGTTGGAAGAAAATAGACTCCAAGTGGTGGATCACATTAAAGAGCACCAATTGAAAGTAAAGAATATTTTAAATAAGAAGGCCAAGGAAAGAGAATTCAAAGTTGGAGACTTCATCCTGCTATGGGATAAGAGAAGAGAACCAAAAGGAAGCCATGGAAAGTTCAATTAATTATGGCTCAGTCCATTCTAGATTCATGAAGCTTGTGGCGCAAACGATTTTTTTCTATCATATTTGGATAGAATGCTATTGGAATTTCCTTGGAGTGGGAAATAATTGAAATTTTATCATCAGTGAAAGCGGGTATTCCCCACCTTGTACCATAGGTGATTTCTAGGTGTGTTTCCCTTCCTATTGTGTGTCGTGTGTTTCCTTTTTATCCTTTTTGTGTGCATGTGTGTTTCCTTCTTATTTCTCTCTTGTTATAGGTTGTACATGACTCTATAAGGCCCAATGGATAAGGCACTAGTCAATGAATTATAGGGTCTAGAGATTGATATTCTAGATTCCCATGTCATGTCTTCACTATGCTCAATCCATGTCATGTCCCCAAGCTAGAGCCAACTGTTGTTGACCTCAAAATCCCCCCCGTTATTTTTAAAGTAAAATTTGATAATTTTGATCTCATTCCCTTTAGATGTGTTCAAGTAAAGTTGGAAGTCTAGAAATATAGAGAAATTCATGCTTTGAAGTTGTTAAAACTCTCCAGTCTGCGTGGTTTGATAAATTTTCCATTTCCTCGTCTATACGTGTGAAAATTCTATTGTTGTCCTCATTTGAATTAAATTGTCAATCTTTCTATGGCCATGGATCATCGAACATTGTATTGTTTTCAATCCCTTGGTTTGCAAAAGAAATTTGAAAATTGGGCATGAAATGGTGGCTTTTTCTTCTCTCGCATTTTTCCATAGTCGTGAATGATGTTTGTTTTCTTCCTGTCAAATTTTGGACTGTTATCCATGGGTACATGGACATATATAATTGGATGTGGGTTAGAGGAGAAATTCATTTTTTGAGCCTTTTTGTAAAAAGGGATAAAAGGCATAAAGTGACCTGCAACCCAGATCATGCTATAAGGGAGAAAGTCAAATATTAAGCCCGCATCAAAGGTCAAAGCAGGTGGGCAGGCCGGTAGAGTAATTTGTGTTTTTGAGCCCGCATTGAAAAAAGGTAAAATTATAAAAGTGGCTGCGACTCTCTCTGCACTCAAGTGAGACCATTTTTCAAGACCATATCAAAATCAGGTGAACATGCCAAAATGTTCCAAAATTCCAAATCTCTATAAAGTCACAAAATGTAAAAGGAATCCTCCACTACCACTCCAGTAAATTTCTCCCACATGGATGACTCTGGTTTAAAGTTTCAAAGGAAAGATGAACAATTCAAATTCAAAGTTAGAAGATGAGTGTAATTGTTGTATTATGAAAAGTCTTGTTTTCCCTGCCATTGGCGTTTCTTTGCGAATCAAGAATCGAATGGATGTGAATGATTGAAAAGATTGTAAACCATTCCTTACTAACACGAGAAGAAGTTGTAATCTGTTTCTTGTAATATATTTAATGGCTTTTTCATGCCATTGTACATGTTGATAATTGATCTTGTAAACTCAAGAGTGCATTGTACTTAGAGAAAGCAAAGGAGATAGCCATTTTCTTCTACTTTCCTCCATTCTCAAATTTCTTCCATTCCCACATTATGTAAAACTTCTATTTAAGCATCAATACAAGAAGAAGGATTTTTTAGCCTCTTTGATGAGGATATTTTAGAAACTTTGAGTTCACAATCTCATCTCGTCTTGTTGCCATTTGCAAGGTTGTTTCTTCTCATAAATGCATGTGTTCAAATTTCTAACTAGTGCATTAGAGGAATCTAATTTTCTACTTGAAACATTATTTCTCCTACCTCTTTTCTCACTCCCTTTCCCACCTTCATAGAAAATTCCCCCTTACAGATAACTACAAGCATTTTTCGCATGGTCGGTGGAGTGCCCCTTTTGGATCCCACGACTAAAAGGCCACCACAGTAAATCCACCTTTTCATGTGCATGCATAAGCATAACTGCATTGGTTAAGTAGAGGGACTTAGATTCCTAGAGCATTAGCAAGGAATTCACAAATTTATCCACCCAAAAATGTCCTTTCTAACATATGGGAGCATGAATAACTATTTTTCAAAGACATCACCTTCATAGTAGATACAACAATGCTCATGATTAACACAATTAATTCAAGGCTCATCAAATTTATCAACAAGGGAAAGTAGATCTATAGTCTCAATGCTTGTCAATGGCTGGACACTTGCAACCATCTTGACATGATTAAATTTGAAGGCTCAAATAAAATAACAGGTTTCTCTGATAAGTTCTTGGGAAAATGGTTTTTCTCTCATCTCTCTCTTTTTCTTTGAACAATTATCAGAAAATTTTAACTCCCCTTTTGTGTGATCATTTTCAAAAAAATTATACCATTCTAATCACTCATTAAATTTCTAAATTTATCCCCCCAAAAGAATGAATATTCCAAGGAATATTCCCCTTTACAACATACATTTTAAACCACGTTGTTATTTTGAAAATGCCTTTTGTTCTAGGTGTAAGAAATATGAGCCTTTTTCAATTTTTCTATTTGTGTGTGAATGGGATACCAAGTCACCACTTTTGGAAGATTATTTAATCATTATTTTCACATAGTGATTGGATAATCACTTTTGATGACCTTTGAGCACTTCTAAGTGATTCTGATATGACATATATCCTCATCTACTTCCCAAGAATCCATCTTGGGTGTTGCACACTTCATTTCACGTCTTATTGGCCTAATCATCACACATGGTTCTTGTCAAATCATATTGATTCATTGGTTCTGCTCATTCCTAATTCCTTCCAACTCTTAAATTTTCTTTATGAGCATGAAAAATCTTATTTCATCTCATGGGAAATATTTCTCTCAATCAGATCAATATGCACCCCTTTTACTATAAAACTCGGCTCTACCCTTTCACCATTATGCATTTATTTTCCTATTTTGAAGATAAATAACTTTTTCATAATTATTATCAGCAAAATGGTAAAGGTACTTGTAGCACATAGTCTAAAATAAATTTATTTAGAGGATTTAAACCAAATTTTTGATTTACATGGTCCGAATGAAGCATTTTTAGATCTTTATTTGATATAGCATGTCTAGGGGATACTAGGGTGCCTTTGACTTATCAAAAAGTTTGGATTGCACTCCTCTAAGGCTGATCAGAATCAGTCCTATTTTCTTAGCCTTTCAATCCATGTATTTTCATCTTTTTGGTGGGAACACTAGAAAAATCCTAAAGACCTGAAGAAATTCGGATTGAAAGGAGGCCTCAAGTGTCTAGGAAAAATGATTTTTTCAGTGTCCCTTTTTATGTGATGAAGAATTTGTCTTTGAAGGATATCCCTAAGGAATCCTATGTGTTGTATGACAAGTATTCCATTGATATGAGTGCCCACCATTTCTCACAAAATAATTGAACTAGAGTATAGGATTATTTCTTTGAAAAAGTGGCAGCTAGAACATGCACTGCGTTAGAACCGCTCATAGAACCAGTACCAAATTTAGGGAAGAGAAGGGGTGAGTCAATCTCCCAACCCCCAATTATAATTTTTGATGGAGAAGAGGAGATATCCTTGTATGTTCGCCACTATAGAGTGGAAATTTATTCTACTAGGGACAACAAGGGTAGGTTTGTTGTTCGATCATCCACGCATTTGTTGCATCATGTTCCTCTATCATAACATGAAATTTTGGGACCTCGTCCAGTTCCTTCTCAAAGATAATTCCCACCCCACACAAGGAGATGGGAATTTATGTCTAGCTCAAGACCTTGTAATCTTCCTAGCCTCGCTAGGTGTAGTTATTTCTCTTCCAATCACTCCAGATGTTCCCTCTCAATCTACTCCTAGTAAATCTACCCTTCACAAGGGGAAAGGGAAAACAACATTCTTCACATGTGGTTTGGATCTTTTAGATTGGGTATCTTCTTATCAGAATAAAATTGAGATGGAAAATATTATGGATAGTACCAAAATGACTCTTGAGTCATTGATGGACATGGGGATGTCCCAAGATCTAGCAGGTCTATTATATTTTTCCAAACAACACAAGGCTCAAGTGAATTCATGTTGAGGAAGAATAAATTGTTGAACAAACTTCCTCCACTAGGGGGAAATTTTGAAGAGGGAATAAAGGATGTCTAAACATTGTCTTTATTTTATTTTTTTACTTTTGACATGTACACAACCTTCTTTGTCATGGGTTGGGGCCCCTATAGAACCCCATTTTGTTCCCTTTTAACATGTAGAAAGCACAAGTATCTCAATAATTTAAATGATTTCACAAATGTATATATAATCTCATCAAAATGATATAAAAACTAATGCATTGTACCAAATTACAATTAATATTAGAAAGAAATGAATTTAAAAGTAATAATCATCCTTAATGAAACAAGATTGTCAAATAAAACACCAGTTACAAAAGAAATATGGATAGAAAGTAAAGTTTTAAGAACAAAAAGCTTAAACTTGTTCATCATCTCTTATGTCTGCACCTTTTTCTTCTTCATTTTTCATTCCTTCTTATTTTTCTTCTGGAAATCTTGCCACATATGCATCATATCTTTGGAAAAGCTCATTTATTTCATCTCTGTCTTGTCTTATGTGGTGTTGATAGATTAATTTTTGTCTAGATATTACATCCACATAATGACCCTTTTTTATATTCCAGTGGCCTAGCTTTCATCTCTGTGATTCTATTTTCAATTTTCCTCATTGTTTTAATGACTTCATAAGAGAAATTATCTTTCTAGATATTCTTCTCAAAAGAACTGATTAAGAAATCAATATTTAAATCCCCTCACTTTTAACTAGTTCATCACTAAGTTGAGTTATGCGGTCCAATTTGGGAAAAAAATCCTCAAAGTAGAAGATCTCATTATCACATTGCTTAATTATTTCATCAATCTCATTTATCCTATTCTTGAGTTCATACTTTTCCTTGTCCTCCTAAATTTATTCTTTCCCCTTCATTTTCAACTTTTCAATCCATGTGTGTATGTCCTAAACATTCTTAACAACCTTATCAATTTCTTCTAGTCCTTCAGGGTTATTAATGAAGTACTTACTTGAGTATGACAGGCTACCCAATAAACTACTACAGAATAGAACTCAAGGCTTTGACTTGTCCTTTTAATTGATTTTTGTTATCCTGCCCTCATCAAATTTTTCCAATAGGTCACTTACTACCTCGATACTCCCTATTTTAATTGATCTCTTGAAGGCTTTCCTAAAGAAATGAGTTGAACATTGTAGTCACTAGTTGTTATATCATCTTTGGTTTTCCCCATGTCGATTACAACTTCTAAAGTTTTGGACCCCAATGAATTAGTATGGGTCTTGGTAAGAACCCTAGCTTTTTTGGAAGTTCTCCCCATTTTTGGAAAAGATAAAGCAGTGAGATCTATGGCCTGAATAGGAAGAATTTATTTTTCTTCATTTGAAATCAACTCCCCAATCCATCCCTTTACAAGAATTGTCCCAACTTTTGTTTCCTAAAATTATTGTTGGGGTTTCTTGGGGAAAACCACCAACTGCTTGAACATTTCCTATTCACCTGGGTTAATGACTCTACCTACTTTTCACAATCTACTTAAATAGTCATTTCTTTGTTCTCACCTTGTACTGGCAATTCCTCTGATTGTCTTCCTTCTTAGTCTTGAATTGGATATTGATCAATCTCCTTCTAATTTACATTATTAATTGGGGTATTTTCCTTCCTTATTTATCCAACTGATGCAATATTAAGTTCAACTTCTCCCCTAGGAGTTTCTTGAACTGATATCTTTCTTGCAGGTTCTCCTTTCCCTTCTAATAGTTCTACTTTCTTTGGAGACTGTTGAGTTAACACCTTATCATCCTCCTTTTCAGTGGGTACCTCAAGTTGTGTCATCGTGGAATTCTCTCCTGATGCTAGTTCCCTATTCTCTCCCAAAAATTGTACATCCATATCGAAATAATTTCATCCCTAGCAATTGCATCTTATACCATCTCTATTGTCTTTTCAAAAACATATTTCCCTATTTGACATGGCTCATCATCCTTAGTGGCTTTGACATAATGGGAAGCATCTTCTTCTACTAATATATCTATATTTATACCCTTTTCACTAAGCAACTATGGCTTATTTGACTCTGAAACCATTTGACCTGTAGAAGAAACTTCTAATGCTTGAATCTTGATTTCACTGGTTGACACATGAGTAATATTTTCCATTTATTCATTTATTTAAATATTTACGTTTTTTCTATTTTTCATCAATATATATATCAAGTTCATCCAATGTATGAAATTCCTTTCTAGTATCAACATCTATTATATCTATGTGAAATTCCTTGCTAGTATCAACATCTATTATATCTTCCTGAGCCTTTGTTGACTCCTGTAATTGTTCAAACAAGGGTATATTCACATCCTTAGTTGTCATAGTTTTAGGTGTTTTCATGCCTTGACCCAAGATTTTTCTATCTATTGGATTTAATGAGATATTGCCTTGGATAATTTTCTCTTGAGTGTTTCCCATTATTACTCCTTCCAAAGGCATAAGTGAGGATAAAGGTACTAATTACTCCACTTATGGCACTGATGTTGCATGTCACACCTGAGAAACATCACTTATTTCGTGTTATGGGGGATTAATCACTACATCCCCATGCTTATGTTTCTTAGGTGTATGAGAACCTTCTCTCCCCATTATTGGATCATAGAAAAAAAATTATTTCTTGTGTTCCCTTTCAAAAAATTTAAGGTTTGGTGCTGCTCTTCATTCTTCTTTATGTGGCCTAGATTGTGAATGGCCACTTGCTATAGCCCCACTCATCAATTTATCAACACTATGGGTTTTGGAAAAGTACTTGAAGGAACCAAATGAGATGCCATACCCTTCCCTTTTGCTTGAAGTGGTAATGCAAAGGTGATAGGATCATTCTCCATAGATTTCAAAAGCATTTCCTCATTCTTCTGCCTTAAAGTAGATATAGAAGTACTAGTCCCACTAGTGGCTGAATTCCATTCATCTATAAGTTCTGAAGTAGGCCTCTTTGAAGGAAATTAAGGAGATTTTCCTCCCAAGGGATCCATTATGTCAGCCCCTTCTCTCAGGGGAGGAATATCATCATTCAAATTTCCCAAATCCCTGAAGTTATTGAGAATCATTTTTTTGAACTAATAAATCAATGTTCTTCTGGGACAAATAATTTTTGTTCTCCTCATTACATAAGTTATCTAAGTATATGAATCATTTGATTCCTCTTCATTCTAGTCTAAAGGGGATATAGGTTGTCCCTCCACCTTTTGATCAAGATAATATTTACTCACTATATGTGGATCATCCACAATTCCCTCAGGGATAAATGCAATCTTGAAATCTATAATTTGGGTAAGGGTCATTCTAGAGAAGTCTCTCAACCTGACCTCTTCCTCATCTCTACAATTCATCCAATAGTCCTCAAATTGAGGCTCATGTTTGAAAGTATTTACAATATTGTTGAACACCCACTTGATATCATAGTTGGCCCTTACCTCAAACTTCTCCATCCCAAACCTTTTCATCTCATCTTCAATTAATATGGCTTTTATAATTGATGGGAATGAGTACCTTCCAATCGATGGGGAACTTAATGTTTGTCTTATGTTTCCCGAGAAATTAATTTGTGAGTGGTGTTAATTATCTCGCCAATTCACGTAAATTTGTCTTATTATCTAAGTACCTGGGAAATTTAAATTGTTGTCCTTCAAAACCACTAACCCTGATATATATAAATTTATTGTATTGAATGAAGTAGCATATGTATTTGATGATTTCTTTTCTATATTCCTCGAGAGATATATATCTGCTACCACTCTGGTTTGAATAGACTTATGATTTGTGTAAATAAGGCATCATCAACCAGTTTTACATTTCTGCTCCAATTAAACAAATATAATTGGGGGAAAATATCATGCATTTGAAATTATTTAAATTAAACATGTGGGAAGAGGCCAAGGAAGAAAACATGTCCTGTAATATTGTAAATCAAATAGGTCATCATGTAAAATTCTAATTTTGAAGTATCACCCATCTCTATTTTCACTTTGTCAATGTAACCATGTGACTATGAAGTGCCTCCACAATGAAAGTTTCCCAACAAATGCTCCCTTTCCTTTCCAAAATTATCCACATGTAAGTGCACATCCATTCCTTGAACTCATTCATGGTCTCCAACCTAGCCATTTGACTTAACAATACAATAACATCCTCTGCTTCTTCAACAAATTATGCCCTAACCAATCTTTTAGGGATTTAAGTGGTTTCCTTTTTCTCTACTAAGATCCATTTAGTATTTATGAGCCTGGCATAATCCTTTTTATTTTCCTCATAATCTCATAAGGCTAACTTAATACCCAAGGTTATTGGATTTCTTATTACATGAAACTTGAGCATTATTCTAATGGCATTTGTCACCATCAAATTCAACACTACATCACCACTTCCATCTAGTACTTCCCTCTTCTCTAGGTCATAATTCATAGCACAAATCCATACTAATTCTGGGAAATGTATTGATGGTGGAATAACACCAGCTAAAGCGATACGACTATCTTGAATTGATTTCATAGATTCTCTCTTGTTAGGGATATTCAATCTTTGAAGAAAATATTTTAAGTTGGCATTCATTAAGTTTGTGTCTATGATTTTATCCAAATCACTAGTGATTCTAGATGCAACCAAAAATGTAGATGACATGGTTTTCATCTTAAAAACCCTATCTTTACTTCCAATTTCCTTTCCAATAAAAGAAAATTATAGGATTTCCTTAGTTCTTACCAATTTTCTTGTGAGTTCTGTGAAATTCAACTTTGAATCAAAATCTTCCCAATTTCTAATCTCTAATTCGAGATCCACGATCAATTTCATGATGTTCCTTAATGAAAATTACTAACAATGATATACATATTTAAAAAAATAGTAAAATAATCAAGGCATTCAAAAAATTTAAAAATCATCCTTGATTTGTGCGAAAATGCATTAATGGTGGTAGAAATTAATGCATTGCATCATGGCCATTCATTATGTTTTCTCAATTTTAAACATGAGCCATCCACGTGGAAAATCCTTATGCAAATGTGGGCTAAGGGAAACTCTTTGCACTTTTTCTTTGTGTTATAAACACATGCACACTTAACTATTTGACCCAATTACCCACTTTTGACTTTCATCCTGAGCTTGACAAATGGTCACATCTAAATGGTGGTGGAGTTACGGGCCTTTTCTAAAAATTTGTTCTCTTTTTCAATTGAGCCCAAAAATACCAATTTACTTCGATGACCCGCTTCCCGCTTCTTGCATAAGAAAGAGCCACATGTCCTTTGCAGGCCTCAAGAGCTTCTTTAAACCTTTATACATTATTACCTTAGTGTGTGGAAATACAACTATGCCCTAATTCCCCACATCCAGCCTATTTGTGACAAGTGTACCTCCTCGGAGGTGGAGTAAATTTTTTCTTGTGCATTTTTGATTGCAAATATTCAGAGGAATATTCATCGGGCCTTGGGGCCTAATTTTCATATTGTGAATGTTATAGAACATAATAAGTTTTCCACTTAAACCCACCATGCCACAACCAATTGGAACATATCAGGTATCATTGGGTGGTGGAACCAAAATGGAAATTGTTAAATGATCAATGAAATTTTCTGGAAATTGTCTGATTTAAGACCTGACTTACGATCGGTTTTTGCAAGGGTTCTCAACAATAACATGCCTAACATGATCCTTAACCAAAAAGAGGAAAAACAACCTACACACAAGAAATTAAAATGAATTTAATCAATGACTGTAACTTTTTAATTCACACCTCTCACGGGGAAACATAAAATGCAAAAAAATTTGAAGGCAATTTTAAAACAAAAAGGGGTGAGATTATTTTGAGCACCAACACCAGCTCCAACTTAGGGATGGGCACTCCTGTGGGTACCACAAGAACCATACACAACACAAATATAACATACCATATGCCAAAATTCATTAGGCTATGGATTCAAATAACATACGCACTAGATCAAGTAGTAACAACTCACCTCCCAAAAACATACCGAGAAACCAAGGCAACTGGTCACCAAAAACCAAAAAAATAAAAATAAAACCAACAACACACAAAAACATGAAATAAAATAGAAATAATATACACTGTACATTGATGCATACCTTGATTTGGGAATTAGTCAAGAAAATGTTTCAAGTTCCTTCCATTGTGGAAAATCAAGTAATTCTCCATCCAGATTCTTTAAGAAGAAAGTATGTTCACCAATTATGATATCAATGGAATAAGGGCCCATCCACAATGCATAAAATTTTCCATGCTTTCCCTTTTCCTCATGTCTATTATCCCATAATAACATGAGATCTCCCACACTGAAAATTCTAGGAGTTACCTTTTTTCAAATAACCTTTTAATATTTTCCCTAAACTTCAAATTTCTCTAGTGGGATTCTCTTCTTTCTTCATCTAATTCAACAATCTAATTAATTATTGCATCATAAGGGCTAACTTCTTTATCCTCAAGTTTCCGAATGAATTGGTAAGAAGATAATTGCATGTAGGGGAAGAAGGGCCTAAAATCCATAGACTAATTCAAATGGGATTTTTCTAATAGCTCTTTTAGTAGTGATTCTATCTGCCAAAACAACAAACTTAAATTGCTCACCCCACCTTCTTTTATTAACCTCTAATGTCCATTTGATTATCTTCAACATATTTTTGTTTCTTGATTGAGCCTATCCATTTCCCGAGGGTTGTAATTAGATGCATATGTTAGGTTTATCCCATATTATTGACATATGTCGACTAATGGTTTGGCTCAAAATCTCATGGCATTGTCAGTAAATATTTTAGTAGGCACTCCAAACATTCAAATTATTTTATTTAAGATAAAATCCATAACAATCGATGCGTTACATTCTTATTATGGATAGCTTCATCCCATTGTGTAAAGTAATTAGTAGCCACCATTATCCATGTGTGTCCTCCACTTTAAGGATCTTATATCTCCCCAAAAAAATTGTACCCCATTGTTTAAAAGGGTTTTCAATTGAATCTTTTGGTTGTAAAGGGAGAGCACTGAAGCTTTCATTCTTCCTGAAAATCATTGACAACTTTCACATTTTCTTACTAACAAAGTTATGTCTTTAAAAAGTGTGGCCCACCAATAAGTAGCCCTCCAGATCTTGTGGGTAGTTACTCATCCAACAAAATTCCCCCAAAAACTCCTCCATGAAAATATGTAATTAATTTAGGAGCTTCATCTTCAATAATACATCTTAGGAGAACCCCTTCAGGATTATTCCATGCCAGTCCATAATCAATGATGATGTAATTTTGGGAGGCTAACTTTGAGTGAGCTTTTTCAGTTTTTATCTAAATGTCAAGGAAACTCCAAATTTCTAAGGTAAAATATGATGTCCTTATACCATGCAGAACTGAATAATTTTTCATGAACATTCATATCTCCCTCCTCAACTTCATTTATCTCCATCACTTGCAAAGTGCTTTCTGCCATCATCTTTACTAAGCCTAGACCTCTAACTAGCTTAGTAGTCTATAAATCCATATCATATTCTTGTAACTTGTTCACCCATCAACATATTTTACTTGAGATTTGCATTTATAACAATATTTCCTTAACCATGGTATGGGGAACTTAAGATATGATTTTGGAACTTAAGATATATGGCCATAAATTTTTTTTTCTCTAAATAAGGAAAAAGCCTTCTTTTCCATGATGGTATATTTAAACTCAGCCCCCTATAATGCTTTACTAAAGAAATTAATTGGTCTTTCACTTCCCTCCTCATATTTTTGCAATAATACAGATGCAATGGTATTTTCAAAAGAAAAAGAAAACATTTGAAAATCCTATTGGTAATCGGGAGTTCTTTAGGACTAAAGCATTATTTAGTGCTTCCTTGATTCTAGTAAAATCTTGAATATCTTCCTCCTCCCATTTGATAGTATAATAATTCTTTAGCATACTTGTGATAGGGATGGTCATCTCAACAAAATTAGAAATGAATCTCTTGATAAAGTTTATCTAACCAAAGAAATATTGAATTCCTTTCTTAGTTTTAGGAATAGGAACTTTGCCAATAGCTTCCACTCTTTCAGGATCAATCATGACCCCTTCCTTAGATACAATATTCCTAATAACTTTTATTTTTGAATCTCAAAGTGACATTTCTTATGGTTCAATGAGATGTCATACTCTTTGTATCTTAATAAAAAAAATTCCAAATATTGCAAGTGATCATTATTCTTCCTTGAAAAAACTGTTACATCATGTTGATATACATCAATAAAATCATTTATGTACCCTAAGAATGCTACATCCATTTCTCTTTGAAATGTAGCTCCAACATTCATTAGGACAAATGGCATTCTCACATACACATAGGTACCCCATGGAGTAGTAAAATAAGTTTTAATTCTTTCTAATTATCTTACTACCACTTCGTTATATCCCGAGAATTTATATAGAGTAGATAGTAGCTCGAGCCGTAACCAAGCTGTAACATGTTATCCATATTAGGCAAGGGATAATTGTCTTTGATTGATTCCTTATTCAAATTCCTAAATTCCACACACAACCTTATATCTCCATTTTTCTTTCGAACTAGCACTAGGTTTTCCACCCATGAAGAATATCTTGTGGGTTGTATGATGCCTCCATCCCTTAATTTTTTTAATTCCTCTTACATTTTGAGGGAAAGAAGTGGATTGATTAGCCATTTTTTTCCTAAATGGCTTGGCATTAGGTTCTAATGGTATCTCATGTTGGAAAATATCCTCCCTATATGCCTTCAATTCTAAATATGACCATGCCAAGCAATCCTGGTACCTTTTTAACAATTGGACATATGACTGATTTTCTTCTTTACTTAGGTCACTGCCTAGCCATATTTTTCTAGGTTTACCATCAGTCCCCAAGTTGTGTTCCTCCACATCTCTTGAAGCTGACATATGTCTATTAACAATGTGGTCAACATTATCAAATTTTGACTCTAACGTAACCAAACCTCTTGGAATGGTATTGGTTTTTAATTGAATAATGTCTTTTCCAAATAGAGTCTCTTTACCATCATAAACACAGACCATCAGTTCCTATTCCATATTCTGATTTGTAAATTCTCCTTCATTTTGTAAAAACCTCTGAACTTGGGCATCATCTTCAAAAACTTTCCAATGTTTGACATTGTCAAGGACATATGGTCTTGTCAACACTTCTATATCATACTCATAGTAAGGAGACATTGTATAATTTTCAAATATAGATCCCAATACTACCAACCTGTCTGCAGTAGTATTCTACTTTCTATCATGGTATATTATGTTGAAAGAATCAAACATTTCAATAAAATCCCAAATTACATGCTTATATTGTTTCATTCTTTGATTTTTGGTTGCATACAATTTCCTAACTTGCTTGACTACCAATTCTGAATATCCCTTAACAATAATTTCCCTAATACCATACCTCTAAGCAATCCTTAAACCCAAAAGTAATGCTTCATATTTTGTAATATTGTTAGTGCACTCAAATCTAAGTTTAAAAGAAAAACTGAATACCTCTTGATTTGGAGATATTAGGACAACACCAGCACCATTCCCAAATTTAGAACAAGCTCCATCAAACATCAAAATCCAAGGGGAACCAATTCACTTAGGAAATTTACATTTGTCAATGCTATTCTCTTTAAAATCTGCATATCCCACAAAATTATCAACATCTACATCTGTATATAATACTTCATAAGAAGCATTGTTAGGGTATTCAATTAGATGTAACATTTTTTTCTCACTATACATGTTGGGCCCCAAAATATTGGCTAAGTACAAGAAGGCGTACGGGTGCATGGGACCTACTTGAAGAAGGGTGCACAATTTGAAGGTGTGTAGGGTAAGGTTCTAGTAGGGTTTATTAGAACACACGATGCACATGTAAGACAAGACAATGTTGGGAATTAGCCATATTCGGAGTTCCAGACAGCACACAAGGAAAGTGTGACCCGTCTAGCATGTGGAGTGGATAAGGGGTTAGCCTGGAAGCTGTAGGATCAAGAATGGAATATTCCATGCATGCAATGGAAGGATCGAGAAGGAAATCATTGTCAAGAATGGATAACGTGGGTAAAATGAGGAATGCTCCATTAGAGGACCACTTGGACACTTGGAAACCAATTTGATACCTTAGAAAGCATGGTGGTGAAGGAAAAGATATATATATATATAGAGGTGCGTAGATAGTACAAAAATATCCTAAGAGAGCAGAGGTGGTGGAAGAGAGGTGAAGATCCGTAGAAATATTATGGAGGATTCTTTGGGTTGGGATTAGAGGAAACATAGGAGTGATGGAAAATTTTAGAGTGATGAGTATGTGTTTATCCTTGTAATATGATGGACGTAGTATAGTTCCTGATTTATGACCTTACTCTACATTATTATATGGGTCTATTATGGCCTCAAATAAATGTAATGTAGTTCTTGAAATCATTAATATGAATAGAAGGTTCTATTCTAAAGCATATATGTGTTCATGAGTATAAGTATAATGTATTTTATTTATGTATGAATCATTTCTATATGTTGTTTGATATTTCTCTTTTATAGATGCAATGATATGATAACTCATCATAGGCTTTTAGAATGATCACATGGTTCCTTTCCATTCTTTTACACTTGATTATTTGTCATAGATGATGTATTCTCACAAAAATCACATAAAGAGGGGCTCAATGCCTTGGGTGAGCACCCGATGCCCACTGGGTGATAGGCCGGTGCACATGGGATTAAAATGTTGTTCTAAGGGTATAAAAATGACTACATCTTGGTTCTATTACTGGGAACTCTATTTGAAGTAGTTGTGAGAAATGGAATATATCTTGGTCCATGTGATGTGTGATGACAAAACGTATAACATCGAAAGTGTTGAAACATGGTTCCAAAGCATGGAGGATGATTTTTCTCAAAGATTCAACTTTGGACACGAGTTCGATGCATGTAGATGGGTAGAAAAGAACCTATACCATGAGTTGTACGAGACATTATTCTACTATTTTCCAATAGAACTATATGAACATATGCATCTGGATTTAGATCATATGATCCCAAGATGATTACTAGAGGTGCAAGATGTAGATCTGACTTGTATGTGTGTTGTTGATCATTGGTGGAAAGGAGTGATACTGGTTATACTCAAGAATATGTCATATCTATGTATTCTTTCCTAGAAGTTGATGTGTTTGAGTTTGAGGGAACCTAGAGATCATTTTTCCATGTTATTCCTTTTGACTATGATGATCTTAGTCATTACCCTAAGTTTAGAGAGGATTTCCCATGGCGAATAAGATTCTTTGAGTGTGATCCAAAACCAGGGTTTGGACTTAAGGAGAGTTAACAAATGTGCCAAATGAATTGCAAAACAAATATCTCGAAAAGAGATGTAAATTACTCAAAGAATTGAAAATACATCAATTATCTGCAAGAGATGTATCTCTTCTTAGGTTACATATGTATTTATAATACTTTATAAATACGAAAGGACACCTAGAAAGATGTGGAAGGTCACCTCTCGAGGGGACGAGGTGTTTCATCCAAGTTATTCACTAATTTTGTGAAACATACTATTTTTAGAATTTACTATTTTTAGACAGTACAAAAATCACAATTTGGGCCCCTTAAATGCGGATTTCAGGGGTCAAAGCGTTGCCGAAAAAAGGGCACCTTCTCATCACATTCTACACATTCCAAGCTTTCCGTTGCCTTTTGAAGGCGGAGTCAAGAGCTACGGTGCAAAAGTTATGGTCTCTGGAAGTTGCGCCACTAGAATTGCTGCACTGGATTAGAGTGCTAGGTGAGGAAGCTAGGGTAGAGTAAGATGGTAGAAAGTATGACTAAGAAGGAAAGGGAGGAGACATGACTCAAGTATATAAAATCTTGTGAAAGGGAGATGACTAGACAACACAAGGTTACAAGTGTGATGGATATATGGAGGCAGATGTTGCGGGTAGGAGTTGAGGTTCACGTAGAGGACATGGAATTTGAGAAGTCTGTGCTACCCCATCTTGGTAAGCATGTGAGAGAAGCCCCTTCAGATTCTAATGAGATTTTGTTGCATGGAGAAAGGAGATCCAATGGCACACATGTGAACCCACATGGAGACCAACCCCTAGCGCTTGGTTTTCTAGATCAAGGTAGAAGTATTATCAACCTAGTTGGTATCAGTGGGAGTAAGCTGATCTATTCTTACTTAGGAGACATAATTTATCATCAAAACATCTATGGCTATGCAAACCATTCTGGTACTTGGAGGAATTTTTAGAAAAGGTGAATGTATGCAAGGTTTGGGTATCACATTTGGGAGTGGCACGGGACACATAACTGGTAGTGGGACAATATCACAAACCATCAACATGCATTTCAGTGGGACATTGGGAACACTAGCCGTGACTACATTAGGCCATTTTTTGGATACAAGAGGTGGATCTAGTGGTATAGGGGCCGAGAGGACATGGTGGACCTAGCAGATCTGGAGGATCTGGTGGGTCAAGAGGAACAAGACCTAATTGATCTAGTAGATCTTGTGGAGGAGGAAACACCATAGGAAACCAAGGTTCTGGATCAGGAGGGTAAGGGCCTCAGCCACCTCCATAATTATTCTTTGATATTTCTTTGCACTTACCAGACTACATGGGTATTGAAGATGTTGTAGAGCATGTGCACAAGTGTGAATTACTATGGCATGTGAAAGGGATCACTACCCTAGAGAAGAAGGAAAGTCAGTTTGTAACGAAATTGCAAGGTGTGTGCATAGTTGGTACTGGAAATATGACCCCATCAAATGGTGGTAGACTACATTGCATTGAAGAACGCCTTCCTAACAAAATTCCATATCCCTGAATTTTAGCAGAATTTTATCAATGCTCTAAAGGATATCCAACAAGAAATGTCAAAGAGTGTGTGGGAGTATGATGCATGTTTCAAAACACTCTTTTCAAAACTATCCTATGACATTCATTCTTATCAACATGCTCAATGGTTTGTTAGAGGATTGATAACACCATTTAGAAGGGAACTATCACACAAGACTTTCATAGACCTACGTAAGGCCGTGGAAGTTTCACTGTGCATTGAGGCTGTTGGGAGTGTTGATACTGATGTTAGCCCTTTTTTAGAGGCTCAAATTATTGTAATGGCCAAGTAATTGGAGAATTTTTATGCAAAATCAATGCATGAGGTTCATAGTGGGATTTTGTGTACATATTGTGAAGTGGAAGGACATGCAAAGGATAGTTTCCTAGAAATTTGGTACGTGCTATGGCGGTAGAATGTGACAATTTCCATGGGGATCATGATGTAGGTAGGTTTTATCTACTACATCACATAATCCATAAGAATGTTTCTTGCTATTGCAAAATTTGTAACTCTACGACCCATGATACCAAGGATTACAAATTGATTGATCAGATCCATGATGATATTGATCTTGGTGTGCACTAGACTAGTCTTGCAAGTAGTTATAAGGATGATTATCATCGCTATGAAGGGCACATAGATGGATGAGCACATGGAAGAGGTTTTCGTAGAGTATTTCATGGTCACAATAATTGTAGCGGAGGATGAAGTGAATTCCCATGAGGAACATGTTATAACTGTGGATCTACGGAGCATTACAAGCATGAGTGTCTTAATTTGTTACAATGTTCATGGTGTAGGAAGAAACATAAGTATGAAGAGTGTCTAGATATTTATGAGTATATGAACCAAAAGCACCGGAAAGATATTCACTAGGATGGTAGGAATCGGGAAGTCCAATTCACGGTGGATTCCAAGAGTGGCGCGTGAGTCAAGACTAGAACCAGTATTGGTGTTGACATGAGTATAGGTCACACGTGCCAAGGAGATACCAACAAAAAGGACACTAGTTTCAAGAGAAAAATTGGTACATGGGAATTATCCAAATCCTACTCATCATAAGGAGGTGTATCAAGAGACTATGGATGTAATTTAAAGTTTGTAAGGGGAGATCCAATGTCTAAAGGAGTATTCAAAGTAGTTGGAGCAAAGGAATAATGTCAAGGATTCGAGGGATGACTGGATGAATTCATGGAAGTATGTAGGATGTTAAGGAAAGATAATATAATTCCATTGATAGGAGAATGGCTAAGGGAGAAGGTACCACACACTAGAGTAGAGCACGAAAGGAAGGTTTTACATGTAAACCTTCCTTGTCCAAGCTTAGAATATGATAAGGAGATTACATTGAATGTATTTTTTGATGGGTAGCTTTGCAGTAATATCCTCATTGACACAAGAGTGGAGGTAAATTTTCTCACCCTAGATGTACGACATCAAATGCGAAGCCCGAATTACAACCATTTTCAAATGTGTGTATATGGAAAAAAAAAAAAAGGTAATACCCATTAGAGTCTTGAAGGATGCAGTTATCACTATTTAAGGGGCTAGTAGGTTCAGTGGGGACTTTGAAGTCTTGGTGCTCACCAAGGTGGATAATTTCCTAGCATTACTTTAGCACCCTTGGTGTTATAAGAACAATGCCGACCTATAGTTTAACAAGGGGTATATCAGTTTTGAGAACAAGGAAGAAAGGGTGATTATCCCTTTAACAGATGGGAAGTTAGCACCCTATATTGAGCCCTTAGGAGAGGAATTCCTTGACAAAATCTATGTGCACTCTATCATATATATAGAGATCATTCATCCCACAAAGGGAGTTATCCAGTTTGAAGATGCTCATTCATTGAGTGATACCACTAGAATGGCATGTGACAATTGGGCGCATGGGACTTATGATTTGATTGAGTGAGAGTTGAGAGGATTTGTAACAAGGGTAAAAAGGAACATTAAGTAAATCACACGAGAGGGAAGAATTTTCTAAGTTACTCTGGAGAAGCATACCTTGAAATTTTCTTGTGAGAAATGGAGGCTCAGTGGAAGAATGAGGATGAGAGAAGGGGAATGCTCAGTTATAACCTACTTGGAACTGTAGCGCACTGGTGGGATACACATTGGGAGAGCCTCCTAGAATGGCGTGAGGTAAGATTCACATTCTCTGTAAGGTTATCTAGGATAAACCCGCCCACTCGATCTAAGACTACCATGGTAAACATACCACCTCATTTCATATCCAAATGTGTGAGAAGGTCTAGATGTGAAGCGTAGAAGCATTACCACTTTTTTTATGGGTGCATAAGTTGTATTCCACCTTACAAGGCTAATCACATGTATGGTATTTTCATTCAGAGATGTGTCATCAAATAGGTAATTGGCAGGAGTTAGCGGCTGATCTCATTCAAGATTTTGAGTATAGGAGTACAAAGCCATTGGTAGATAAGGCATTGTAAGTAATCAAGCACCTTACGAAGGGAGATAGTGCTATGGAAGAAGATAGGCTACTAGATTTTATGGGTGATCCTTATTTGGAGATGTGCCTTAATGAAGAAGAATTAGAGGAAGTACAGCTTGAGCACATGTGTATAGAAAAGTAAAAAGGAAAAATGGTCTATGTATTAGATGACGAAGAGATGGAAATTTTAGATGTTAACCATTCTTAAGGTATGCATGAAGTCCTAGATAATGTTGATGAGAGAGAACATGCCTATCATGAGCCGTGTAAAACAAAGAAGGTTAACATTGGGACAAAGACAAAACCTAAGGAAGATATCATTGGGAAGTCTTGGTCAAATTTTTTTTTTTTTAAGGTCATTGATCTATTGCATGAGTTCCAAGATTTATTCTCTCGTGGGTACCATTAAATCAAAGGTATCCACCATTCCTTGGGGTGGATGAAGATAAGGTTGATGGAAGATGCACGCCCGATTCGAAAGAGGACTTATCAAATGAATTCAAATTTACGCATACTGAGTCAAGGAAGAAATAGATAAGATGATAGCATATGGTATCATCGAGGTTTTGGAAGAATCGAATGGATAAGCCCAATGGTCATCAATATCAAGAAGGATGGAAGAATAATGATCTATGTGGACTACGGGGATGTGAATGTAGTATGTTTCATCAATCCTTTTCCAACCCCCTTTACTGAAGATATTTTGGAGGAGTAGCCGGGTGCGAAGTCTACTCTTTCATGGATGGGTTCTCGGGATATCACCAAGTCGGGATTACAAATGAAGACAAGAGAAGGAAAATTTTTTCCACTAAATGGGGTAGTTCATGCCTACATGGTTATGCCTTTTGGATTGAAGAATGTGTCTATTGTGTTCTTGCACATGGTGGTACAAGTATTTCAAGACTTCATCCATAAATTTATTCAAGTTTACCCTGGATGACTAGACTATATATGGGTTGGTGAAAGCCCATTGTGAAAATTTGAGGCTATTGTTTGAGAGATGTCAGAAATTGAGGATATTTGTCAACATTAATAAATGTGACTTTTTAACTCCATTTGGAACCCTATTAGGACATATTATATATAAAGAAGGCTTACTAGTGGATCCTGCCAAAGTTATAGTTATTATGGGATTAGGGGAGCCTACTAGTCAAAGTGTAGTGCGTGGATTCCTTGGGCATATGGGGTACTATATTAAATTCATTAAGGGGTATGTCAAGATCACCACACCCTTGGAAGAATTTCTAAAACACAAGATTTCCTTTCATTGGTGAGAGGTGCAACAGAAGGCATTTGACACTTTGAAGGATAGGCTTGTCACGGCGCCCATACTATGTTTTCCTTCTTGGGATAATCCCTTCCATGTGCATGTTTATGCCTCAAGGATAGCTATGGGAGTAGCACTAGCACAACCGGTGAGGGGATTTCTAATCATCCCTTGTGTTTTTCCAGTAGAAATTTGATACTAACAGAGTAGAATTACACAACTATTGAGCACGAGAAACTATCTATGATCTACATGCTGCATAAGTTCAAGAAGTATCTATTGGTAACACCATTTATAATCTACACGCACCACATGGAATTGAATTACTTGATGAACAAGCCCATTTTGTAAGGGCACATATGTTTTTGGGTCCTATTATTCCAAGAGTTTGAGTTCATAGTGGTTGTAAAACTAGGAAAGAGCAATTCAGGACCTAACCACTTATCAAGGATTAACTAAGGGGAGGACATGCAAATCATTGGGGATACCATGCCATACGCACAACTATTTAGGTTATGGTGCATACCCTTAGACTTGGAAGATATCATCATATTTTTGAAAATAGGTATGGTGCCGAGAAAAATAAGGAAGCTCATGAGAGAAATCAATTAGCAATACACACCGCACCCTATATGTTTATTAGTGGAGATATGTATAAGTTAGGATGTGATGAGGTTCTACGCCGATGCGTATTAAAAAATGAGCACATGGAAGTTATGGAGGAAGCACATGGTGGGATTAGGAGGACACTACATAGGAAATGCTCCCACACGGAAGTTTCTACTAGAAGGGATTTGGTGGGAAACCATATACTAGGATTGTATTGAGTTTTGCAAGGCCTGTGACCATTTCCAGTGCCTTGGGAAACCTATAAAGAGGATGAAATTACCTTGCGACTAATAGTCGGTGATGAAGCTGTTCAAAAATTGGGTAATCAACTTTTTAGGGCCAATTTTGCCGATCACGCAAAGGACTAGTTTATGACATATCATTACTTACACTGATTACTTGACATGATGGGAAGAGGTGGAACCTATAAAGGATTTCACTACTTCAACAATCATTATATTTTTATGGGAGAACATAATTAGTAGGTATGGTTGTCCATTAAGCTTAACAAGTGATAGAAGTACACATTTTCTCAATGAAATGGTTAGGATTCTATTATTAGAATTTATGGTGGCCCATCACAAAACTACCCCTATCATCTACAGGGGAATGGAGCTGTTGAGGCATTTAAAAAAATACTAAGTCACACATTGACCATGATCTATGACGTTGGATAAAAATATTGGGATGATAAAATTTTAACCCTTCTATGGGCAATCAAGACAACCTACAAGAGGTTAAACAAAGAAACACCATTTCAATTGGTGTTTGGTGTGGAGGCTATTTTTCTAGTTGAATTCATGTTACCATCAATGCGTATAGTGTGCGTAGGAGGTTTGGATGATGAAAAAGAACTGGAAGAGAGGATTGATAAGTTGATGCATTTAGATGAGATGTGGTAACTTTCTAGATGGATTCGAAGACACAAAAGGCATGACATGATCATCATATCAAGAAAAATCAATTTGAGATGGGAAAGATAGTATTGTATGTTTCAAGTATCTATGCCATCACGAGAAGTTGAAATTCCATTAGTTAGGACCCTACATCATCTCGTACATCCTTGATTTATGTGCTCTCTAATTCAAGCGTTAGATGTGATGAGATTACGAGGTCATTTTAATGGGAGTAGGATGAGGACCTAATATAAATAAGTCTTCTTAGTGTTTGTGAATAAAGCGCAAGTATTTCTAGTTAACTTATAATTTCCCTTTATTTCTTTGTCCTTTCTTGTTTCTTTCTTTTTGTTTCATTTTAAGCCTTGTGTGTTGGTAACCACATTATTTTCTATAGTTGTTTATATGTAGAGGACCACACATCTATTTTAGTGTAGGGTGGAGTAATGTAAAACAAAGTATAAACTAGTAATAAAAGTTGAGTGGCCTAGTGGAAGGAAGTGCGTAAGATTTAAAGAGTGCATGGGGAAATTATGGATAATGAATTATGGTGTCAATAAGGCTATAACAAAGATCACATACAAACGATGAAGAGCGTAGGAACAACATGAGGTAGGTGAGGGTAAAAATCAAGTAAAGGATAGAAGAAGTGCCTTTAGAACTATAGACATGTGTAAGAGTCTTGATTAGATTCAATTTTTTTATGCTAGAAGGTTATAAAAGGTTTTCACATAGGATTGGGTGCGTGGGTAAGGGAGATTAAGGTCAGCCTAGTGGAAAAAACTGCATTTAATGTTAATTACATTGGTAAGTGGTATTGCATTTATTCTTTGGAGAGGAGAAAAAACTATAAATATGAGGTCAGGAAAGTCATTATTTTATCTTGCTATTACGAAGTTGAAGTGCTCTCTTGCGAACTAGGGCATCCAAAAATATTTATGCAAAGAAAGAAGAATCATAGAAATCAAAGTGTGTGACCAAAATATATGTGTATACTAGGAGGAAGGAGTACACAGTGTACGAAGAATTAGTTTGTAGTGCACCATCTTGTGGAAGGTTTTCCTAGGTTTGGAAGCTAGGGCATGGAGATAAAATGATTTATTCTAGGAGTTGAGTCTCAAGATTGATCGAGTAGTAGAGAGAAGAGAAATGATTTTTAAACTTTAAACCGATAGAAAGAATGACACTAAATAAGGTGATCATTTCATCAAAGAAATAGAAGGGAAAGGTCAAAGGAAAACAAATTGCTACCATCATAAGCTCAATGAGGAATGGTATGTAGAAATTCAGTACCCAAATGGAGTGTTCTTTAGGAAATGAGTGGGTTTCACACTTGAGACAGAGATGATTGTGAGTGATTATAAACATCACATGAGCACTACAGAGAGAGAAATGGTGTTGGAACTAGTTCATCCAAATAACAAAAGGACACTAAATGGAATGCCAATATACATTGAGGAGGTGAAAGTAAAGTTGGAGAAGGCTATTGCAACTATATGAGTTTCCTTACTTTGGCAAGCTTGAGTAGCTATATCAATGGTTGATGTTGTGCATGCATGAAGACCATTTCTACTTTGTAGGCTATAAGATGTGCATAACACCACAGTTGATATCCAAGTTCACTAACCTGAATTGTGAAGGAGAATCCATAGATGACAATATAAGTGATAAAGAAGCTATCAAGGAAATAGTAGCAGCTTATGACTACAAAAAGAGTTTGTAGTAATTTGAAATTGTTGAAATTCTAGACCCTATTATGAGAATGGTCGTGTGCTTGGTCACCAAGCTTAATGATCAATAAAGATGGATGCAAGTGAACAAGGCATGGTTGAATGTATGTCAGAAAATATCAAAAGGGACCATCTATAACTTATCCACCTTTATTATAGATGAAATCATAAGCTACGCGCATGAAGGATAAAATATCTTATTTGGAAATGTCCTCCTCACCAACATCTTCTCGAGAGATTGGGGTACCATATGGGCCAAAAATTTATTTGGGATTATCTAGAAGATAAATCCTCACCCACAAAAAGGTTTGAGAAGTATACTTTTTAAACCATGATGATTACTCACAAGGTGCACCTAGATAAGTGGTATAAATGAATGCGTGACATATTCGGGGGTTGAGTGGAGGATCCCGAGATCATTACGTGTTCGTGGATGGAGAAGTAGAGTTTGCATTTTACCAACATTTTTGCATTGGCATGTTTACTTTGACAAATGGGACTAAGAGACCATGGTGCAAGCTACCATTCTCCTTTACCGCACAATACTTCCAAGGAGTCAACTAGTTCAAGGGGGCCAAAAGGATAAGGTTCGACCTTAGTGAGGTGGACCAAGA
The DNA here is from genome assembly GCA_018340775.1 of Taxus wallichiana var. yunnanensis. Lineage (NCBI taxonomy): Eukaryota > Viridiplantae > Streptophyta > Pinopsida > Cupressales > Taxaceae > Taxus > Taxus wallichiana. Next base: position 458,721,230 of record CM031238.1, on the reverse strand, counting down.
CCACCATGATTTGTGCCAATAACACTATCAATCGCTACAAGAGATGCAATGAGGGTATATCTTTGCATAAGGCCTAAGTTTGAGAAAGGAACCTATCTGGAGAGTGATGTCTCCATTCTAAAAGAACCCATAGGCCAAAAAATGCCAAAGCTAAAGAAGAGGTAAAGAGAAGAGGTGCAAGACAAGAAGGCACAAAGTGTTCAAACTATACAATCGGTGGATGTTCAAATCAGTCGCAAAACCTAGCACTTACACACATGGAAAGAAGTCCCGATCAAGGAAATGACCCCGGAAGAAGAGGTGTTAGAGCATGAAGATACCCTCACCCATGAAGAATCATAAAAGAAGACATCACCCATCAAGGAGAAGGAAGAATCTCCTATACTGGAATCACCCATTAGGAAGAAGCAGAAGGTGGAAAAAGAGGAAAACTCAGAGGAGGCAGAAATCTTATATGCCAACATTGAAAAAAGGATGATGATGAGCTTGAGGGAGGTGAAGACCACCCGGTGTATGATATACACAACTCGAGAAGAGGAGGAAGGTGAAGAGAAGTATAACAAGGAAGATGAAGAGGATAATGATGAGGAGGAAACAAAGGAACAAGGAAAGGGGGTGAGCAAAGAGGTAAGCACCAAAAACCAAGGAACCCCAAGCCTCACTAAGGAACAAGTGGAAAAATATACAGAGAGAAAAGTGGTGGGAATCATGAAGGATTTGATGGAATAAGAGTTGGAGTAGAGCATGAATGAAATTTTTAAGGAGATAGAAGAAGAAAATGTTGGGAAGGAATATGACATAATAGGTGGGATCCTAATTTGGTGGTAACCTTCCCAAAATTTACGTGAATAGGTGTCAAGGGCATAGTGGTGGCACAAGATCAAGGAATGGGATACATTAACAATCCTAGCAAGGTGTTACGCACATTTTTCCAAAGCACCGTACAAACAGAAAAACTTTTGGTTATCTTTATTAGATGAAGAAGGTACATATCTCTTAACCATGAAGATGTTATCTTTGGCATTCAAGTCTTGCGTAGAGGAACCATGAAGGTTGTCGATGTTGTTTCTTGATATACTAAACTCCTTGTAGAGGTAAAGGCCTCCACACAAGTTGAAAAAGTTGCATATGACAACTGCACTGATAGAGATAGAGTGACAAGCATCCTGGTTACCACTCATGAAATGGAACTCAAGAAAAAAAAAAGGGGAACATGGAAGAAAGAGATAAAATCCTATCCGAGGTGGAAAAAAAGTTAGAAGCCATCAAGAACTTATGAGGTTTGATCAAAATATGGCTAAAGGAATTATACCCCGGATCACCCATAGGATGGATGCCCTTGAGGACTTAGGAAAACAATTGGAAGGTATTTTTGAGACCATGAGCGTAAAAGGGGAGTAATTACATTTTGAGGAGGTGAACACCTTAGTGGAGACCTCTATCGATAAGTGCGAGAATGAGGTTGATGCTTAGGAGAAGCTAGAGGTAGAAATAGGGAAGGATTTCCCTTTCCTCCTTCAAAAATAAAAATTATTGTCATTCTTTCTTCCCATTATTTCATTCTTTCACCCAATTATTCATTCGTTCATTCTTTTCCCCTATTTTGAGACCACCATTCTTTATTCTTTGAAGAGAAGTGTTTCTGAGGATGGAGAATAGGCGTAGTGTGGGGTGATGTTGGGCCCTAGAATATTGGCTAAGTACAAGAAGGTGCATGGGCTCGTAGGACCTACTTGAAGAAGGGCGGCGTCTGGAGTTAAAGGTGTACATGCCAAGGTTTTAGAAGGGTTTAGAATAACACATAGCGCATGTGCATAATACAAGATAGTTTTGAGACTTGTCCATATTCGGAGTTGTAAACAAAGACACATGAGGAAAGCATGACCCATCTAGTACATGGAGTGGATAAGGTGCCAACCTCGATAACCGTAGGCTCAACAATGAAATATTCCATGCATTCGATGGAAGAATCTAGAAGGAAATAATTTCCAAGAATGGAGATCTTGGATCAAAGGAGGCATGGTCCATTGGAGGACCACTTAGACACTTGACAACCAATCTCATACCTCATAAAGCATGGTAGTGATGGAAAAAATCTATATATAGAGGTGTGTGGATAGTAGAAAGAATATCCTAAGAGAGCGAGAGGTTTTGGAAGAGAGGTGAAGATCTTTAGAAATGTTATGGAGGATTATATAGGTTGGAATTAGAGGAAACATATGAGTGATGGCATATTTCAGAGGGATGGGTTTGTGTTTATCCTTGTAATATGAAGGACGTAGTATAGTTCCTTATTTATGACCTTTCTCTATATTATTATATGGGTCTATTATGGCCTCAAATAAATGTAATGTGGTTACTTAACTCATTAATATGAATAGAAGGTTCTATTCTAAAGCATATATGTGTTCATGAGTATAAGTATAATGTGTTTCCTTTATGTATGAATCAATTCTATATGTTGTTTGATATTTCTCTTTTATGGATGAAATGATATGATAAATCATCCTAGGCTTTTAGAATGAATGCATGGTTCCTTTCCATTCTTTTGCACTTGAGTATCTATCATAGATGATGCATTCTGACACAAATCACATAAAGGAGGGACTTAACACCTGTGTATTCCTCGGGTGAGTGTCTAGCACCCGCTAGGTGATAGGTCGATGCGCATGAGATTAAAATATTGTTATAAGGGTATAAAAATTACTACAATACAATATTATAAGGATTCCTTCCTTTGGTATGGTTGCATATGACATATCCATCTCTGTACACTTCCCCCACACTAGTATCCCACTTTCTTGAAGTAAAATTCCCTGTTTGGCTAGACAATCAACAATAACTACATTCATGGTTAAGCACTTGCCGGGTAAGTGTCAATTCCACTATTAACCCTTTAAAATATCCAATCATCAACACCTTCCTTAAATCCATAGCATTTCATTTTCCAAAAGTTTTTGTCACTTTGATATTCAATTCATTCATTACCTCAAGAGGCATAACATTACGTGAGGCCCTTGAATCGAACATATAGTTATGCACTAACCTATATTTGATGATTAAAGTAGTATAAAAAGGATCAACATCAATCGAGACTCAACAAGAGAAGTACCCAAATATACCTCAGGTGATTCTCCCAATTCTTCCACTACTTATGGTACTTCTAGCTTTGGAATAATAGGGGAATATCCACATTATTCACATTTTTTCTTTGGACTCTTACCTCCTGCTTAAATCCTAAATATTCAAATGCCCTTTTCTATGCTCAGGGATCCTAATCAATTCAACAATAGGCATAGTGACTTTGATCGACTCAAAATCTGGGCTATATCACAGGGGATGTATTTGGGTAAGAATGTATTGGGAGGGATATTTATGGCCCCTTCTGGTGGTGTGAGAGTATTTATGGCTTGGGCATGAGCTGGGGTACAAGTTTTACTTAGAGTGACTGGGCCTTTGCTAAGTCTATAATTTTAAGGGGTTCCTTTGGGATATTAGTGAGAAGTGGAGTTTTTTTCTTGGCTTGTGGCCCTCCCCTTTGAAAACTCTACTTGGTATTGTATTCCTTTTCCTAAGAAACTACTGCATTCATCAAAATTTTTTGTCTTCCTCAAAAGGAATTCCCCCATCATATTTATTAATCATTAAATCCCTCAAATATTCAAATTCATGATTAGGTAAATCAAACACTTGCACCATATCAACCTCAATATCATCATTAGGAGGAAGAGGTAATACTTGGTGAATGCAATCCCATAAACTTTCTCTGAGTCCGACACTTATCATCTTGGTTGAAGTAGCTCTTTGTTGTGGATTTTTGGGCACTCCATCATACATACATCACCATAAGTTTCATCATCATATATCTCTTCAACTTCCTTACCTGGTGTTGGTATCCAAATTGATTCTCCTTTACAAGTTGAGTAACATCATAGATTTAACAAGAAGCCTAGAGACAAATAAATCATCATGTATGTCATTTTGTAGCCGGGGAGGCAATTCAGCTAGCTCTTTATCACTCATATGTTGGAGAAATGGATAACACCTTCAAAAGGATTTGATCTATCCTCACTACTTTAGGTTGTTCCTTTCAACCATGGTGAGAGGACCCATTTTGTAGCCTTTGTTGGTGAAGGATAATGAAGATATCCTTATTTGCACAAATTTGAAAGGAAACCTTGAGAAAATATGATCAATGCACCACAATTTAACTCTCACAAGTTGTCACTTCTAAAGAATGGTGATATTTTCTATAAAAGGTTAAGGTTACTACAGACATTATGGAATCTTGATTGCTTCTACATATTTTGGGAATAGAATTTATTCATTTGTGTACATACAGTGAAAACAGGGGTAGTTCAGGTAGGATTCATTATTTTGATTAATTTTTGGTGGGAGATTAATCAGGATAAACATTATTTTTCAAGATATTTGAGAACCTTCACAACAATTGGAAAACTAAATGATAGAATGCTTTAGAATAGCTAGAATATTCCTTCAACTGAGAAGGTGTACATTAATGGAGGCCCGATTTGCACGGTTTCACACAATCTCTAAGAATTTAACATGAAGGTCAAGCTAAAGACTCAATTAAACATTAAAGACCCTTGGTTCCTCACACCTAAGATACACTCAAAGGCTTACAGATAATCTTTATCAACAAAATGATAGTAAAGTGATTTTAAATTGTTTATCTCATTACAAGATGAAGGATATTCTCATAATGAAATTGAAAATTCCACTAAACTATCACAAAGATGAGATCATGTTTGATTTGGAGGGATTTTAACACAAGATTGCAATAGGAACAAGAAATACTATTTGCAGACAATCGAAATAAAGTAGACACAAATTTTTCCAAGATTAACACATGATTAATTCAAAGTTGTTTACATTCATCAATAGGGAAGGTTTTTGAACAATATCAAAGATTTTCTATGGTTGTACACTTGTAACCAACCCGACATGATCAAATCTAAAACATAAGAGATTAACAGGTTTCTCATATGGTCTCTCAGGAAGATGGGATTTCTCAAATTTTCTCGTAAGAATTCAACCCCCAACCATTTGCATGACTAAAGCATGCTTTTTATAACACTCAATTTACATCCAATATTTCCCCCCAAGAAAATAATATTCAAGGAACCTTTGTTTGTTACATGTTTGATCATGATTTCCAAAAATGACGTTTAACATATTTACAACAAAAATTGCCATTTGTTCAAAAAGGTGAATCATTGCAAATATCTCCATCATTGTTTTAACTGGGAGCACGTTTTCATCCTTCGTGCATGCAACCTCCATCATTTCATCCTTTTCCCATTCTTTCCTATGTAACTTTTCTCTGCATCCAGTTTCTCTGGTAATTTACATTTTTGTAAGTGCCCAAGCAATTCCAACTTCAAAATATCAACCTTTACATTCTTTGGACTCAAAAATAAGTTCTAAATCCATTCAATTGCACTTTGTAGACAAAAACAACAAGGAATTTCATCAAAAAATGATGAAAAACAAGGTGTATTCACATCTCCAAGAGCCTTGGAGCAAAAATGGTGGAAAAATCAGATGTAATTCATAGCAACCATTGATTCTACCCATTCTCAAATTTAGATTAGATCCGTCCATGTGGAAAAATATGATTCGAAAGTGGGCTTGGGGTTGCCTTTTGCATTTTATGACTTTTGGAGAAAATGCACAATTTTCACATTTTACCCTTCCTCCACCTTTGAAATATAGGCTCAACACATGGCTTAATATGGGCCTTTGATGGAGTCATGACTCATTTATGCAATTTTACCCTTTTTAACAAAAAGGCAAAATTTTCAATTTTCCTCCAGCCCGCCTTCCTGCTTATAACTTCGATGTGGGCCCCAGCGGAGTTACGGGTTATTTCATAACTTTGCTCCTTTTCAAAAAAAGGCAAAAATCTTCAAAAACCTCCGACGACCCGCCTCCCTGCTTTGACTTTTCAATGCTGAGCCAAAAAACTTCAAAGTGCTTTGGCAACCCGCCTCCCTCTTGTAACTTGGAAATATGCCACGTGTCCTTCTTCGGGGTCAAAGTAAGACTTTTGCCCTGCCACTTCTAACTTTTGATGTGGGCCCCAACGGAGTTGCAGGTTATTTCATAACTTTTCTCCCTTGTACAAAGAGGCAAAAACTTCAAAATGTTCCATCGACCCACTTCCCCACTTATAACTTGAAAAACTACCATGTGTCCATCTTCAAGGTCAAAGTAAAACTTTTTCCCTGTCACTTCATATATTTTGAATATCCAATTAGAGATAATCAGTAATTTGTGGGGCCAATTTGGTATTTTTACAAATGTGACCAAATTGGTAAAATTTTCCAAAAAATATCCATTGGGCTGCAATTAACTAAAAATGAACACGTATACACCTTCAGGGAAAAAAAGAGAAATTTTATCTACCTATATAAATTTGTTTGGCCAATCAAAACTCAACGGGGCCATGGGGCCAAATTGATCTTTTTTAAAATGTAGACAAAAGTTAAAAATTATAAAATAGACCCGATGTGCCTCATCCAATAAAAAGAGACCACGTAGCTGAATATGCTGAGATATAATTTGAGAGGTAAAACATGCTCGTTGAATTGTAAGATGCAGGGGAACTTCACCATTTGTTCGTAGAATTGAAATTTTCTTCAAGGACAAAAAATTTGTAAATAATTCATAGCCCAAATGTGATCCACGATTATGGAGAAGGATCTTCAACAACATACAAATGAAGAAGACCTTTCATGTACCCATTCAGGGAAATAGAAAAATAAGATAGAGCCCGTAGATTGAAGAATTTTTAGATAAAATGGGGAAAGATAAAATTGAGCACAAACATCAGCTCCGAATCGGGGATGGGTACTCCCACGAGTGCCACAAGAACAATAGAGAAAACCATGTGTAAAAAATCCATTGGGCAACAGAGTTAAGAAAAAGCTTGCAAAGAAGAAAGAAAATAACCAAAACTCCCAAGACAAATTAAGAAACCAACAAAAAATCGGTCACTGGGGACCAAGACAAAAATAAAAACACAAAAGAAGAATGAAACCAAAATACTATACATTGTAAAATGATGTGCACCCCGATTCAAAGAAAATAATGAAGGAAAATTTTCAAGTGCTCGCCATTATGGATATGACCATGCTAAGTAGTTCGATATGTGATGGGTTTCATTATTCCCTTCATTTAATCAACTTTTTGTTGATGTCATATTCAAACCAGGGGTGTGTCTAAAGCTATATGCAACAAGAGGAATCTTAGCAATCTAGTAATTGATTGTAGGTATTTTGTATTTTATGGGGGATCTTTTCAATGTCTTAAGGACTTCTTGGTTAAAAACCTTATTGGAATCAAACTATGAAAACATGTTGGAAGTAAACACACTTTACATAAATGAATTTCTTGGAAGTAAACACACTTTGCCTTTGAAGTAAACACACTTTGCAGAAATGAATTGCTTGGAAATAAACACACTTTGCATAAATGAAATAGATTGCTGAAAACAAACATTACATAAATAAACACATAATTGAGAATGCTCAAAAATGATTGCAAAGAAATAAGAACTTAATCTAGAACACCTGCAAGGACAATTCTATAATGATTTCAAATTGAAAGTGATACAGAATTGACAGATCTAAACTATTTTCTTTAAAAATATAAATACCAACAGAAATGAGGATCTTGGCTCTTGGAGGAGTGGGCCCTTGCTCCGCCTTGAAACATGATTGACAACTTATTTTTCTCTCATAACTGAAATGGCTATTTTATTGATCAAATGTTCTACATTACAAAAACTTGTTGGATCTGTGTATCAATCTATCTCTATCTCATCTTATATATCTAAATTTTCTATCTCCTTTTATAGCTATATATTAATCTATCTACAGGTCTATATGTATATAATTCTACTAGGGGTGTATTTATGGCTGTAACTGTTCCATTGATATGATGGAACTGAATCGGGCCCAGAATAGATGTTGAATTGAAACATGAATGGATGTATAGTTGTGTGATAATTATCCTATATCTACAAGTATGGAGAGTCAGAATTCTTCTAATCTACTCCTGATTGATAGGATCATTGTTTTGACAAATATTTTTCCATTTGGAATAGATTCTTATCTATTTTGGAAATCTAGAAGAGTTCCGAACTAAAGGAAATCATTCCAAGTTCAACCGAGAGAGTTTTAGAGCTATCTGTAGGACTTTTAGAGCTAATTTCAATAATTTTGGAACTAAGTCCTAGAGTTCTGGAACTAAGTCCATAAGTTCCGAACTAGGTGATAAATCCTGTGACTATGTAATGGAGTTCGAAACTAGCTTAGAAGTTCGAAACTCTATTTAGTGAAACAGATTCTCTCAAAAACATGTTGACCAATTCATACTTCATGCTTCTACCTGATTGTGACCTGCTTTATTACAAAATTGAGTTTCCAAAACATTTTGTTAGGAATTACAGAGATTTTAAATGTTAGAATCATAATCAACAAAAGATGGAAAATTACATCCTAACTCATATCAGATCAAACAAAAGTCACAAAATGTAGTCAGACTTAATCAAAAGGAGAGTAAGATGAGATCATTTATTGTACATTTATTAGGCATATTCTGGCCTCATCATTTCCCCCATACTTACTTGTTTGTAAGTCCCTTTACAAACTTTACTCTTCAAATTTGGGGTTATATATTTTGCATTCCATTTGATTGCTTAGGTCAAATGGCTGATACTGAATATCCCAATGCTTTAATTTAGATGTACTATACCCTGCTCCTACTTCTACTTTCCTCTGCCATGCATCAAATTTAGTGGAATCCTATGGTTCTCTATTTTTCCATGGTGACATGGGGGTGAGAGGAGTGGGGGTATTTTTCTCATTCCTATCCATATGCCTCTGTGATTTTCATTGATCTGAGGAATTATTTTACATAAGGCTTTTTCTCTATGCAAACTCTAGATTAAGTTTGTGGAAGATATTACTTCCCTTCTTCTCAATGCCACCATGATAAATTCCAATCTTTCCAAACAGGCCTCTAAATATATTCAAAATTTTCCTCTTTATAAGAGGTGAAGGCATTAATACTTCTCTACAAATTGGAAAGATAAGGTTCCTTAAACCTTTTATCAAATGCATGGGATCTGAAATGTGTAGCAAAGGTGGATGGTTTACCATAATGAATTCTCATATAGAGACTAGATGAACTAGCCTTTATCAGATGCTCGACTCCCTTTCCTTCCATGCAATCTGATTTTGAAGAACATAAACAAATGCATTAAGTTGGCTCTCCCCTACATACAAATTGATCATAAAACTTGAGTTCTTTTCCAACATGAAATTATAGAGATAGAATTCATAGAGAAGATTTTTCTGCTTTGTATTGGCTAAGGAATAGGCTCATTGTGAAATCAGCTTCATCTTTTATTTCATGTGGAAGACCACATGCTATCCTTGACAACTACTAGTGAATGAATTGTTCCTCCAAAAACACACTATATGTAGGAGAAGGTCTCCGTATGTAAGCAATTTCTCACTCATCATGAAAACCATTTGTATTTTCACAAGATATTTAAATTTGTCATTTTCTTCTTTGTAAAAATTTTCTTCCCATCCTTTTCTTGCTTTCTTCTCTTCTTCTATCTTTCTTTTCAAGTCCTCATTGGATGTCTTGGCTTCACTGAGTTCTCTACAAGTATCATCCCATAGCTGTCTAAGTGGCCAATAAGTTAATTCAGTTTGTGCAGAGACTGTTGACAGAGTAGTTTGTTTTTTGGAATTTTGACATTCCTCCTCTTTCTCCATTATCTGTTGTTTAGCTCTTGTCAATTCCTCAGTCTTGTCAGTGAGATGAGTTGTTAATTCCTCAATAACCATTTCTCTCTGTTCTAATTTAAGTTTGAGAAAATTCAACTCCTCATCCTTTTCTCTAATAATGAGTTCTTTCTCGGAAAAAAATAGGCCTGTTTCACCTACTATTTTTCTTCTTTATCTGAACTTTCTTGGGGAGTTGAGCATTCCTCTTCTACTAAAGGAAATTTCCTTTTTCCTCCAAGATGCCAACTCTTCTTCTTCATGTGATAATGTTGTTGGTTCACCCAATTCTTGAAGAACTTGTTCTTCAAATATCTCATCTTCTTTTTCCATCTCTGTTTGGCTTGGTCCAGGAGGAGTCATGGCCATGCTACCCAAAATATCAGCAGCTTCCTTTTCCATCCCTTCTTGATCTTTTGTTTCCTCTAGAATTTCTTTAGACTTTTTATGAATTTTCCTTCTTTGAGGAGCCTCAAAATGTATATAAATGGGTCTCCTCCTAGAGCTTATTCTGATTTTCACCTCTTTCTCTTGCCTCGGTGAACTGTCACTGTCAGAGATAGATATTGGCTCTCCTGTAGCTACTACAGAGGAAGGATTTTCTTCAAGAGGCACAGTTGGTTCTGTAGTTTTAGTTCTTCTTTCATATCTTCTTCTTTTTGGTATTTCCTCTCCACCTAATTATTTATTTTTCTCTACAATGGCATCCATTTCCAAATTAATTGTAGGAGAAGGAGTTGTTATTACTCTCCTGAGAATATCAGGGCTCTACTTAAACTTGCTAAGAAATTTCTCCCACATTTCCTCTCCATTTTTCTTTGAAAGGAAATGGTGCTGACACACTAAATGCACTAACCCATGATGTTTGATTGTTCCCACACCCCAAGAATACCTCTAGGCCATTGTATGGATGGATTCAAAAAGAAACCCTAGAAGGTTTACTATATATTTTGGTTTTGTAGCTCCATATCTAAGGTATATGAGGATCTTCATAACTTCTCTTCCTACTGACCCAAATTGACCATCACAGGTTAAATACTTGACTACCAAAATTCCAATCTATTAAAGGGCTTAGGAAAGCTGACCCTTCTAACCCCTTTTATGATTTTCTTCATGTTGTAAATATATTGGGGTTTAACTTCCCCCTTTTTCAACAAGGTTTCAACCTAGGTCTTTTAATGTCCCTCTGATAGGGTTTGGGACATGCACAATTGGCACTCTAGATACATTACTTATTATATTCACAAAAAAGGAATTAAAAAAATTTCTCACCTTTGTCCTAGATTTCTCTAAATTTATAACAAATTCTTTTACCAATTCATCGTTATACCTAGAAAAATTTCTTAGAAATTCCAGCCATCCTGCCTGATGGAAGATAGCCGCCACTTCTTCATCTACAATGAGTTGGGTATCATCCTTGTGTTTCAATTCTTCTTAATCCCCATGATACAGAGGTGATTCAAATTCATTCTTCTTAAATCTTGTGTGAGTTGGCTAAAGAAATCTTCGCTTAGCTGTGGAACTGGTAAATTTAGCTACGGAATTATTGTACTTAGTTACTGTGTAATCATTGTACTTAGTCATGTGGAAATTTTGTGTTGTAGTTGGAATGTAAACCTAATTCACTACTTCTTTCTTGAAGTTTCTCTGTAACTTAGTTTTCACTTTGTTGGTTCCACACTAATGATAACTCATTATAAATATGCTACCAATTTGTTCCATTAATATCTTTCTCATGATTACCCACCTTTAATCATGATGTACAATAGATGACTCATCATATCAACTTTTAAATCAAATCTAATCACACATGCGAACGTTTAATCTAACCTTTAATGAGTTAAATATATAATTACCATCCTTGATGATGTAATCCCTTCATCATGATGACTCATCATTCCTAAAAAGTGAAACAAAAGGAAAACAGTTAGAAAAACAACTAGAATTACAAAGATTTTTTATTTTATTTTTAATTAGCCATTTATTTGGGAAGATCAACCACCATTGCTAGTTTTCAATTGATCTCTGAGAGAATTTTTTTGGGGGAAGAGAATACCATTTACTGGTTTTCATTCTCTTCCCTTTTATTTTTTTTTTAGGGAAGAAAATGCCATTTACTAGTTTTCATTCTCTTCCCTTTATTTTGGATCTATTCATCAATTATTTGATCATTTTGGAAGAATTGGGTTCTTCCATATGATCAAATTCTCTATCTGCTTCAATCTTCTTTAAGAATTCATCCTTAGTAGGAGGATTCCTATAAAGCTTTAGCCTATGTCCATTGACCAAGAGTGTTCTTCTGCTATCATCAATGGGAAGTAGCTGAATAGAACCATTGTCAAATATCTGATCAATCTGATAGGGTCCTAACCATCTGGTTCTCGATTGCCTTTGAATTGTTGGTACTTAGAATCAAATAGCAATGCCTAGTCCCCTACTTTGAATTTCATTTTCTTGATATGTGTATCATGCCATTGTTTCCTTTGATCTTGGATTATCTTTATCTGCTGAAGTGCTTCCATCCTCAATTCATCCAACTCATTGAGTTAAAGGATTCTCTCCTTTTGAGCTGCATCCAACTCAATACCCACCTTAACTGTTGTCCTCAATGTCTATAGTTCAAACTCAATAGGCAACAAGGGATTTTTCCCATAGACTAACTCATATGGTGAAAACCCTATCATAGTTTTCCAAGTTGTATTATAAGCCCAGACAGCTTCAGTAGTCTTTTTACCCAATCTCTTCTTCCTGCTTCAACTGTTTTGGTAAGGATATTTTCCAATTCTTTGTTCATTACTTCAGCTTGTCCATTTGATTGTGGGTGATAGGGAGATGACTTTATATGATTGATCTGATAATACATTGTGAAAGCCTGGATCATATTAGACATAAATTTTGGTCCCTAGTCTGAAACTATGCTCCTTGGTGCTCCAAACTTTACCATAATTTTGTGCCAAAGGAAATCAACAACTTCTTCTACAGTGGCATTTGTTAAAGCCTACACTTCTACCCACTTTGTCACATAATTAGTACACACAATAATATGTTCCTTCCCTTGTGAAGAAGGACTAAAGGGACCAACAAAATCCAACCCCCATCTCTCAAATGGTTCAATCACTACTTGAGGTTGTAGAGGAATTTCATTGGTAAAGGTTGGTTGTCCCATCCTTTGATAAGGATCACACCACCTGATATATCTCTTCACATATTTATATAGAGATGGCCAATAATAACCAATGTCAAGTATCTTGTGAGTTGTTCTTTTCACTGAATAGTGTCCTCCACTTGGTTCATCATGACATTCTTGGAGGATGTCAAAGATTTCATCTTCTCTTACACACATACATAAAACCAAATCAGGACCACACTTAAATAGCATTCCATTTAACCATTTTAATTATGCACTGGTTTTGATTAACTTCTTGATTTGTTTCTTGGTGAAAGAAGGAGGAAAATTCCTGTTGCAAGAAAATTTCCATATCAGCAAACCAAGGTGTATCGGTTGAAATAACAAACAATCGTTCATCTAGAAAGTTATCCTTTTACCTGGATTGGTTAATATTGACAAAAATAAGCTACCACATTAGATTTACCTAGATTTTCCACAATGGTAATATCAAATTCTTGTAAAAGGAATAACCATCTAATTATTCTACCTTTAACCACTAGTTTGTTCAAGTAAATATTTAATTACTAAGTGATCTCGTATGTAAATTTGTTTTATACCTTGTAATGTAATGTCTGAAATTATTAATTACAAAGATCACAACAAGAAATTACTTTTAGTGGTGGTGTAATTTCTTTCAGTGGGAGTAAGATTTTTGCTAAGGTAATAGATAACATACATTTTCCCTTCTTCATCTTTCTATCCCAAAACTACACCAATGGAATTATTTGAGGCATCTATTTGGATATGAAAAGGTTTCTCCCAATTAGGTCCTCTCAATATTGGGAAATTATTAATTTCTCTTTAATTTCTTCAAAAGCATGTTGACACTTTTCATCCCAAATAAATTCACAATCCTTGGTAAGCAAATTAAACATGGGGGCAACAATTTTACTAAAATCCTTGATAAAGCATCTATAGTACCCAACATGTCCTAAAAATGACTTGATATCTGTGGGGGTTTGAGGAACAGGTAAGTCTAAAATAATTCTAATTTTGTTTTGATCAACCTGAATTCCTCTTTTTGAAATATGGTGTCCTAATACAATCCCTTCATCAACCATCAACAAAATTTTTCATGGCTAAGAGACAAGTTGTGTTTCTCACATCTTGTCAATACTTTGTCAAAATTTTCAAGGCATCATCAAATGTATCTCCATGCACAGTGAATTCATCCATATATACCTCTACACAGTCATTTGTTAGGTCTACAAAAATTGCTAACACAACTCTTTGGAAGGTTGTTGGAGCATTGCATAATCCAAATGGTAATACCCTGTAGGAAAAGGTACCCCATGGACATGTAAATGTAGTTTTATCCTGATCCTCAGCAATAACTCTGATTTGATTATACCCACTAAATCCATCCAAGAAGGAAAAGTACTGTTTACCTGAAAGGTTGTCTAAAACTTGATCTATGAATGGTAGGGGAAAATAATCTCTTAGTGTGGCTTTGTTTAGTTCCCTATAGTCAACACATTCTCCATTTTCTATCTTTTTAGGGACAATTACAAGAGGAGACACCCACTGGCTATCTGAGATAGGGTAGATAAAACCTACTTGTAATAGTTTTTCAATTTCTTGTTTGACTATATCCCTTAAAGATGGATTAATCCTTCTCTGAGGTTGCCTAACTAGTTTAATGTTTTTAGTATAGATGTGATGAGTGTAGATACTTGGGTGGATTCCTTTCATATATTTTTAATCCCAAGAAAAAGCTTTAGTATGATCTTTCAGAACATCAAACAGTTTAGCTTCTTCATTGTTCTTCAACCAACTATTAATATTCAAAGTTTTACCTAGTTGAATTTCAACATGTTTGGTTCCAATGTATGATGAAATGATTTTTGAAAGGGTTCCATTAAAGTATTTAGTGGACATGCATGTGGCAAAAACATATGATATGTAGCAACATCTCCAAAATTTCCTTAAGACAAAATGCTGGACAAGGGACAATAAGAAGAATTATGATACTTATCTTGTTGTAGGTCAATTTCTTCATCACTACTACTTTCAGAAATCCTTCATCATCTCTTGATATATGTGAAGCTGAAGCTATAGATTATTCCTCTCCCTAAGAGAAATCTCATTCCTCCAGAGTGAAATTATCTTCATTCACAAGGAATTTTGTTGGTGTGGTTCGGAACTAACTGTGATGGTTCTAGAATAGATTCTATAGGTTTCAGAACTAATTTTGTAGGTTCGGAACTATTCTCGACTGCTCCAAGGATGATTGGTGTACATTCAATGGTGGGTTAATCATATATTCTATTTCTCATACGTGATCCTACAATGTGATCATGGCCAACAAAGATAAATTTTTCTCATTAATATCAGGATTATCAACCCATAATTACTCTTGATTATCATTAAAATTTTGTGCAGAGGGATATAATGAAATTTTCTTAGAACTCTTACCATTTGAAATAGTCATATCCCCTGACCTGTAATCAATTAAGGTAGCAACTGTAGGTAACCATGGTCTGCCAAAAAAATGGGATAACCCAATGTTTTACCTTTTGGCCACAATATAAGGAAGTCAACTGCATACTCCTATGACTCCACCATAATTGCCACATCTTCAATAACTCCTTGATTTTGATACAGACTAATTTTTCATCTGCAATATGGTGTTAGTAGGTTGTATACATGTTAACAAAAATGTTTTCAGAGTGTCCACTATCATTACATTTATAGCTACTCCCAAATCAACCAAAATGTTATGTATATCTTTATTCCCTATAGAGACAAAAATAACAGGGCTTCCAAGATCTCCATATTTGGGAAGTAGGAGCTTTCCTGCTAATAAATCAACAAGTTTCCCATCTACTTTTATAGTCCTGGGGTACTGCTTCTTTCTTCCAGGATTTTTCAAACATAGCATTTTGATTAATTTGTTCAATTCTGGAATGTCCTTAATTTCTTGTAGCAGTGGTATTTCAATATTCAGTCTCCTTAGTTCCTGCACCAATTTAGATTCCTTGATTTCTATAGCTTCTTTGAATCTCTCTGGAAATGGAGTTTCAGTAGAGTTTCTTTCTAGTTCCTTATCTCTTTCTTTTTCATCTTTCTTGGGGGAAACCAAACTAGGGGTTTCAATTTCTTCTGTCATTTCAGTGATGATAATAGGTGGACTGCCAACTATTTTTCCAGATCTAGTGTGAATATCCTTACAATCCATGGCGTTAAGATCAACTAATTTTTCTGGTTTTGTTCCGTAGATGAAGTTGTTTGTTTGTTTCTTGGGTTTACTACTGGCTATGTTGGCATTTATGTTTGGACTACATTCTCAGTTTGTGAATTTTGTGCTAGGGCACCCATTATGGCTTGTTGATTCTGATTAGGATATGTTTTCCCTTGAGCATAATTACTAGGGCCCCATCTAGGTTGTGACCAAGAATACTGGTTATTTTGACCAGTCCATGGTTGTTGATGTCCCTGTGCATACCAAGATTGACCTGCCCAATCCTAGGGATTCCAAGTTAGCTTAGGGGCCCAAGGTGGTTTTCCCAACTTTGTGGTACTGTTTGAGCAGCCCATGGCATCATCCAAGGATTAGGAGATGATCTTGGCATGAACTGTCCTTGGGTAGGTTGTCTCTAGACAAAATTTAATTCTTCTGTTGTGGATGATGTACTAGTTTGTTTGAGTTGATTCTTTAGAAGTGGAAGAAGAGAACAAGCATGAATATCATGTTCTTTAGATTCATAGATAAGACATACTTCTATTTTATCCAAAGGACATTCCCTTATTGCATGCTTCTTCCTACATCTAGGACAATACATGGCTAATGGTTCAGTTTTGGCATTTTCTTTAGCTTGTAATCCATCCATAGTAGAGGTTAATTGAACTAAAATGTTTGTTTTAAAGTTTGCTAACTCATCCATTAGTTTGTTCATATCTGGATTCAAAATTTTCACTGATTTTCCCTTCCTAGGTCCACCCCTTGTTCTGGAATAGCTTCTACAAATGTATTTAATTTCATTCATCCTTAATTGATCAATGTTTCCACCTCCTATCAAGTTAAGAGATTCCCTAGATTCATCTTCCAAACCTTTGAGAAATATGGTTTTACTCAACTCTTCTTGAAGTAAAATCCACATCTTTTACTCACAAAGAGGAATCTATCCAAATAATCTTCTATATTCTCATCTTCCTCCTGCTTGATTTTGAAAAACTCTTCCTTCCTATTTCTCCTCTATAGTAATCTTGATATTTGTCTAGGAAGGTAGTTTCCATTTGTGCCCAATTGGTAATAGAATTAT
The DNA here is from genome assembly GCA_018340775.1 of Taxus wallichiana var. yunnanensis. Lineage (NCBI taxonomy): Eukaryota > Viridiplantae > Streptophyta > Pinopsida > Cupressales > Taxaceae > Taxus > Taxus wallichiana. The sequence continues at coordinate 458,703,975 of CM031238.1, read as the reverse complement.
ATGTTAATCCCATAAACCACCTCATTGTTGCATCCTTCAAGGTAGATGGAAACAACTTGAGATTTTGATTATCTATCTTGTAATCATAGGTCTAACATAGTATTTTAAATTCAAACAAAAATTGATCAGGGTCTTCAGATGAAATCCCTCTAAATGTGGGTAAATGTGTAGGTGAAATGTTCTTCATAGTGGTTTCATCATCCTCCAACTGAATGGGATAGGTAAAGGTCCTATCAGGTTGTCTTTCAGCTTCTCGTTCCATCTCTCTAGTATTCTCTAGTCCTTTCTCCCAATCAATGTGGTATGTGATTTGTTTTGGGGATGGTGAAGAGTCGAAGTAGGAGGTTGACTACTCAATTGTGAATCAAAACTTTCTCTAAATGGATCTTGAGAAATAATATTTTTCCTAAAGGCTCTACTTCCCTCTGGTGATTGATCCTGAATTCCAAAGGTGGCAACTCTGCTTCTTGTCTTACAGGGGATAATGGTGCCTCCAACTCTTGATTAATTTCCTTATTTAAACTAGAGGATGATGGTAGTTCTTGTTCAGATATTTTTGGGAGAAATATACCCTTGGAGTCTCTTGGCCTACTCATAAATTTTGTGATAGCTTAGGGAATATTTCTTCAACTACTAGATGTATGATTGTTGCTCTTGCTGACACCTAATTAGAAAATTCTAACTAGTGTTCCCAGAAATGGTGCCAAAAATGATGGGTGTCATTATTCCCTTCATTTAATCAACTTTTTGTTGATGTCATATTCAAACCAGGGGTGTGTCTGAAGCTATATGCAACAAGAGGAATCTTGATTCTGATTTGGTGGTATCCCAAACAAAGATCAAGATTTGTGAAATAAACAACACCATACAACTCATCAAGCAAATCATCAATTACAAGAATAGGAAACTTATCTTTGATTGTGTACTTATTAAGTTCCATATAATCAAGACACATGCACCACATGTCATCTTTCTTCCATACCATCACTACTGGAGAAGAATAAGCACTTTGACTATGATGGATAATTCCTTCTTCCAACATCTCTTGTATAATCTTTTCAATTTCACTCTTTTGCACATATGGGTACCTATAAGGTCTGATGTTAGGTGGTTGAATTCCTGGTAATAACTGAATAACATGATCATGATATCTCTTTGGAGGTAAGCCCTTTGGTATATTTTCAAATACAACAGAGTGTGCATCCAACACTGCTTGCATATTTGATGGTATAATGTCCTTAGAATGATGAGCCTCCAATGAAAATAGTTGTGCCACAAATCCCTCTACACCCTTTTTTAGCATTTTGTGCATTTGATGAGAACTTACTATTTGTGGAGACTTTTCTCTTAAGCCTCTTAGCTCAAAAGTCCTTCCTTCAGAGTGAAATCGCATGAACAAGTCTTGGAAGTTCATCTCAATGGTTCCCAAAGTGGTAAGCCATTGAACCCCTAACACAATGTCTGCTCCTCCCATAGAAATGACATACATGGGACTATTTAGTATGTAATCTCCCATGGAAAGCTTAATGCTATGGAATTTTCTAGAACAAGTAACAAAGTACCTCCATCAACAATCATTACTTGACATTCAGGAGTTGGATAAATGAAACAGTTTAGGCGCACTACTAACTTATGATTGATAAAGTTGTGAGTACTTCCTAAATCAATCAACACTGTGACCCTCTATTTTTTTAGGAATCCAACCACCTTTAGGGTTTGGGGGGTGTTAATACCTGAAATTGCATGGAATTTTATTGTTAGCTAAGGGTCTCCTAACTCCTCTGGCTCAACCAAGACCTTTGACTCTGAATCTTCATCCTTCTCTTCATCTTCACTAGGCCCATCAATGTAGAAAAACTTCTTTTTAGAAAATTTATGTCCTGGTCCAAATTTACTTTCACAGTTAAAACATAAACCTTTTTCTCTTTTTTCTTCAATTTTTTGAGGTGTCAATCTAACTGGTCAAGGGAGTGCTGGGGCCAAGGTGTTGCGATATCTGGTATAAGTGAAATGTTGTATCCTAATTGAAACAAATTTCTCATCTACCCTTCTTGCCATAATCATCGAATTAGAAACCTTATGAGGATTAAACATACACACCTCATGCTTAATGTGACCCTTAAGACCCCCAAGAAATAGGTCATTCAGATTCTCTTCAGTAATATTTTCCACCCATAGAGAGAGGTTTTGGAAGTGATGAATGTAATCCTTAATAGATCCTATCTGTCTCAATTTTCCTAATTAGATTAAGTAATTATCTGACACACTAGAACTATAGTGTAATTGAAACTCTTCAGTGAACATTGTCCATGTAACATTGAGACCACTCTTCTGCCTTTGAGCACATAACCATCGATACCAGACAAATTGGTCAGGTTCGAGATACAAATCTGTCATGGTCACATTTTGTCCTGGTGGAATCTGATGTAGTTCAAAAAAATTCTCCATTTGGTTGATCCAATTGAGTGGATCCTTTCCATCAAACTTATGCATCTCCACTTTTGGAAACATAGTACGGGCCTGCAAAGTGCTTATATTTGGATTGTGCACACTCGAAGATACTTTATTTTGCATATTTCCAATATAGTTGTACGAGTGGCTATCAACATATGAGATAGAGAAGTGTTGGAATTATAGGTCGAAGCTCTAAACATAGAAATATTACCAAAATCTTGTTGATGTTGATGTGGAGTGGAAAAGAGCTATAGATATTTGGTGGGATGGAGTATTACACAGTTATATTTTGGAGTATGCTATTTCCATGTATTTGTGTCTTGAATAATCTGAGTTCTATTTCTTGTGCGAACCTAGAGGATATTACTTCTACACTATACCTTTATTGATCAAGATCTTGATGATAGAGATGGATTTCAAGTTCCTCCCCATGGCTAGATGATGGGTGTCATCATTCCCTTCATTTTATCAACTTCTTGTTGATTTCATATCAAACCAAGGGTGTGTCTAAAGATATATGCAACAAGATTAATTTTAACCGATTTAGTAGTTTACTGTAATTATTTTTGTATTTTTGGGGATCTCTTTAATGTCTTAAGGACTTCTTGGTAAAACCTTATTTAAATCAAACTATGAAAACTTGCTTAAAGTAAACACATTGTGCAGAATGGAAACACACTTGCTGTGGGAAAATAAACACACTTGCTTCTAAAAGTAAACACACTCAATTTAGAATGCTTGAAAATAATTGCAAGAAATATAAGAACCTATCTAAACACTGAAGGAACAAGTATACAACAAATTTTAACCGAAAGAATTAAAACAATGCGAATTAACAAATCTAAGCTATTTATTTGTCAAGAGATATAAATACCAAATAAAAATATCCTAGTCCTTGTGGGAGTGGTCCTTGCTCCTCCTCGAATCAAGATTTAACAACTCGAATTATCTCGAAATAAGAATGGCTATTTTATTGATAAAACATTTAGAATTACAAATGTACTGGATCTGAGTACTTAGTATATTTCTCTTCTCTATTTTATTTCTATCTCATTCTATATATTCTATTCTTCTACTGCAGGTTTGCTTTTATATACATTTTACAATCACAGGTATCTCAATGATTATGATGAAATCAAATCATGGTCAGAATAGATACTGAGTCTGATTATAGTTGATCAGATAGTTTTAGGATAACTCTCCCTGGATCTGCATTCAGAAATCTTCTTATCCTTTCCTGATTGAAAGAGTCGTAGATGTAAAATCTCTGGATGTGGTTTAAAAAGATAACTCACATGAGTTATGGAACTTGAGAGAAGTTCTATAACCATAGGAATTTGTTAAGGATAAAAACTGTGAGAGTTATGAAGCTATCCCTAGGAGTTCTGGAACTAAGTTCGAAAATTCCATAACTAAATACTGGAGTTCTAGAACTAAGTCTGAAAGTTCTAGAACTAAATGATGACTGTGTGGTGGAGTTCCAAAACTAGCTTGGAAGTTTTAGAACTAAGTGTGTGGGAACAAATGTTTCTGAAAACATACCGAACACTTCTTGCTTCATTTCCTCGACTAATTAGACTTGCTTTATTACAAAAATGAGTTCAAACACACACTTGTGAAGAATTCTAGAGATTTTAACATTAGAATCAAAATCAATCAAAAGATAGACAATTACATCCTAACTCATATCATATCAACTAAAATTCACACAATGAAATCAAACTTAATCAAAAGGAGAGTAAGATGAGATCATATATTATACATTAATTGAACATATTTTGGCCTAATCATTTCCCCCAAACTTACTTGTTTGTAAGTCTCTTTACAAAATTCATTCTTCAAAAGTGGGGTTATAAGTTCGCATTCCATTTGATTTCTCGATCAAATGGCTAAAATTGAATTTTCCAATGTTTAAACTTGGATGTACTTGTACCTACTCCTCGCTTCCATTTTCCTCTCCCACTATTCAAATTTAGTAGGGTCTTGAGGTTCTCTATTTTTCCAAGGAGACATGGGGGTGAGAAGTAGAGGGGCCTTGTTCGCATTCCCAGAGGATATTACTTCTACACTATACCTTTATCGATCAAGATCTTGATAATAGAGATGGATTTCAAGTGCCTCCCCATGGCTAGCTGATGGGTTTCGTCATTCCTTCATTTAATAAACTTCTTGTTGATGTCATATAAAACCAGGGGTGTGTCTAAAGATATATGCAATAAGAGTAATTTTAACTCGATTTAGTAGTTTCTTTGTAATTATTTTTGTATTTTTAGGGTATCTCTTTAATGTCTTAAGGACTTCTTGGTAAAACCTTATTTAAATCAACTATGAAAACTTTCTCGGGAAGTAAACACACCGAAAGCTTTTCCGAAAGGAAACACATTGTGCAAAATGGAAACACACTTATTGTTGGAAAATAAAAACACTTACTTCGAAAGTAAACACACTAAATTTAGAATGCTTGAAAATAATTACAAGAAATGTAAGAATCTATTTAAACACATGAAGGAACAAGTATACAACAATGTTTCACTAAAAGAATTAAAACAATGCAGAATTAACAAATCTAGGCTATTTGTCAAGAAATATAAATACAAAATAAACAAATATCCTGGTCCTTGTGGGAGTGGGCCTGCTCCTCCTCCTCGAATTAGGATTTAACAACTCAGAATTCTACGAAATAAGAATGGTTATTTTATTGATAAAACATTAAAAATTACAAATGTCCTGGATATGAGTACTTAGTATATTTCTCTTCTTTGTTATATTTCTATCTCATTCTATATCTTCTATTCTTCTACTGTAGGTCTAATTTTATATACATTTTACAATCACAGGTATCTCAATGATTCTAATGAAATTGAATCATGCCTAGAATAGATGTTGAGTTAGATTACAATTGATCAGATAGCTATAGGATAAATCTCCTGGATCTCGTGTTCACAAATCTTCTTATCCTTTCCGATTAAAAGGGTCGTAGATGTAAAATCTCCAGATGTGGTTTAAAAAATATAACTCTCATCAGCTCGGAACTTTGAGAGGTTCTAGAACCATAGGAATTTGTTAAGGATAACAACCATGAGAGTTCTGAAACTATCCCCAGGAGTTCTGGAACTAAGTCCGAAAATTCCGAAACTAAATACTAGAGTTCTAGAACTAAGTCTGAAAGTTTTGGAACTAAATGATGACTATGTGGTGGAGTTCTGGAACTAAGCTGTGTGGGAACAGATGTTGTTGAAAAACATACTGAATGCTTCCTACTTCATTTCCTCAACTGATTAGACTTTCTTTATTACAAAACTAAATTCAAACACACACTTGTCAGGAATTCTAGAGATTTTAACATTATAATCACAATCAATCAAAAGACAGACAATTACATCCTAACTCATATCAAATCAACTAAAAGTCACACAATGCAATCAAACTTAATCAAAAGGAAAGTAATATGAGATCATATATTATACATTAATTGGACATATTCTTGCCTCATAATTTCCCCCAAACTTACTTGTTTGTATGTCCCTTTACAAACTTCGTTCTTCAAAAGTGGGGTTATAAGTTTTGCATTCCATTTGATTTCTCAGATTAAATGGCTGAAACTGGATTTTCCAATGTTTAAACTTGGATGTACTATACCCTACTCTTGCTTCTATTTTCCTCTCCCACTGTTCAAATTCAGTAGGGTCTTGAGGTTCTCTATTTTTCCAAGGATACATGGGGGTGAGAAGTAGAGGGGGCCTTGTTCGCATTCCCATCCATATTTTCCCATAGGTTTCATTGACTTGCAGAATTAGTGTACATAAAGACTTTTCCCTTTCTAGACTCTAGATCAGATTTGTAGGGGAAATTACTTCCCTTCTTCTCAAGGAAACAGTAAGGAGTTCCCGCCTCTTTGAGCATCCTTCATAAATATCTTAAAAAATTTCCTCCTCATAGGAGGTGAAGGAATCAATACTCTTTTTACAGAATGGCAAGATAGTGTGTATTGAATCTCTCATCAAAGGCATGAGTTCTAAAATTTATGAGGAAGATAGGGGTTTACCATAATGAGATCTCATACAAAGACCTGTTGAGCTAGTTTTCAATAAAAATTTAGATTCCCTTCCCTTCCATGAAATTTGGTTTTGCATAATAGAGACAAATGCATTGAGCTGGATCTCCCATACATACAAATTGATCATAAATCCTTTGTTTTTCTCTAACATAAAATTGCAAAGATAAAATTCTCATAGAAGTTTTTTTCTACTCGGGGCTAGATAGAGAGTAAGATGCCATGAATTTAGATTCATCTTGTAGTTCATGTGGAATTCCACATGTAATTCTTGACATGATTATTAGTGGATGAATTGTTCTTCCAAAAACACACTATATGTAGGAGAGGGCCTCCCTGCAGGAAATAAATTTCTCACTCATAATACAGACCATATGAATTTTTGCAAAGCATTTATATTTATTTCCTTCCTCCTTATAAAAATTTTCTTCCCGTTCCTTTCTTGCCTTCATCTCTTCCTCCATCTTGGTCTTTAATTATTCATTTAATGTTTTGGCTTCTCTCCGAGATCCTTGTAAGTGTCATTCCATATCTGTTTAAGTGGTAAATAGGTTAACTCGGTTTGTGCAAGAGACCTGTGGACACAACACTCTATTTTCTAGAAGTCGAAATTCTTCTTCTTTTTCTATCAGTTATTTCTTGGTTGCTAATAATTCCTCAGTCCTGGCTACAAGTTGGTTCATTAGATCTCTAATGAACATTTCCATTTGTTCCAATTTGAGTTTGAGGAAATCCATTCCTCATCTTTTTCTCTAATAATGAGCTCTACTCTAGAAAAGAACAGAACTGTTTAACTTAATGTCTTTCTTCTTCCTCTGAAATTATTTGAGTTAGGAATTCTTCCTCTATTAAAGGAAATTTTCCTTTTCTTCTCCAGGATTCCAACTCTTCTTCTTCATGTGGCACTGCTGATGGTTTAGCCAATTCCTGAAAATATTTCTCTTCAAATCTCTCCTCTCCTCTGTCCATTTCAGCTTGACTTGGCTTAGGAGGAGTCATGGCCATGCTGCCCAAAATATCAGTAGCTTCCTCTTCCATCCTTTCCTGCTCACTCCTTCCCTCTGGGGTTTCCTTTGACCTCTTATGAATTTTTCTTCTCTGGGGAAGTTCATCATGCCCAGTAGTGGATTTCCTTCTAGATATTATTCTCTTGTTCTTTCTTTCTCTTGCATGGGTGAGCTATCACCGTCAGAGACAGATATTGGCTCCCCTGAAGCTATTTTAGAAGAAGGAATTTCCTTCATAGGTACAAAGAAGGCTCTGCTATTTTTATCTTTCTCACCAACCTTCTTCTTTTGGTATATTTTCTCTTTCTTTTTCCCTTTTTATTTCTATAGGGGCATCAATTTCCAGTGATTAGATGAAGGAGAGAATGGGGCTGGAATTTTCCTTCTTATAATATTAGGGTTTTTCTTGAGCTTTCAAGAAGCTTGTCCCAAATTTATTCTCCATTCTTATTTGATGAAATTGGCATTGGCATATTAAATGAATTAGACCATGATGCCCGATTGTCGTGTAGTAATTTTTTTCACCCGCCAAGAACAAGGTAACCTCATGCACATCGCCTATCACCCAAAGGGTGCTTTGGGAACTCACCGAGGCATGTGAGAGGGAGTCGAGTCTCTATTTTATGTGATTTTAGTGTAAGGAATCATTCATGATATTGAATTAGTGATTTTAAAGGACATGATAAAGCTATAGAGCTCGAGAAGCGACTTCTATACCCTTTGGTCATATCAAAAGTTAAAGCACTTAAAGAATTAAAAGAATTAGGAAGTTGTAAATCCACAAATAGACTTAACTTTCAAATAAGGTTCATGATTATATGAGAACAAAAGCATAATAGAAATATGCAGATAATACAGAGAGAAAATCTTAATATAATTATCATGGTAACCTTATCATATTCATTCATAGCATTATTATAGAATATCACAGAAGGGGAGACCATAGTCATGCGCCATATCTGGATCCATACATGAAGAATTTCGAAACAAAATTTACATTCCCCATTCCCTTATTACATCCTTCCTATAATCATCTACCCATTTTATCCCATAGTTCTCGCAGTAATTCTGCAAAGCTCCACTTCCTTCCTCGGGATCTCTCCTCGTTTTCTTTCCTAAGGGCATGCATATATAGGCATCTGATCTCCAAAAAACTCCTCTGCAACCTCAGATCTAGCCCCAAGTGTCAAGGTGTGGATCACCTCAGGCACATGCCTCTCCATGTCATGATTAGCTTTTTGGATCTTCTTATCACAAGGTATATTCCTTCCAGGACACCCTGTTGCCAGGCTGGAACCTTATCCAAATGGAACACGTTCTTCATGTGTTTTGTCCAAAAGGTTGAAAATGGCTAAGTCCCGAATTGTGCTTTGTGGGCGCGCATCCTTGGTTCTCCAAGAACCCTTTTTGAATCCTACCTTGCGTGCCTTAACTTGCACGCTTCTCTCGGCCGTGCACACCTATGTGCCTTTAATATTTGGTAGCTACATTAGGGTCCCAACATTACCCCACACTTCACCTGTTCTCCACCCTCGAGAACCTTTTCAAAGAATGTAGTACAAAAATGCAAGGCCTTTCCTTGGAAAATAATGGAGGGAAAGAATAAAGAAATGGGGAAGAGAGAGAATAGAAGGAAAACTACCTAAAGAAGAAGAAGGGGAAAATTTCCGCACAGGTTGGCCTCCAGTGTATTCTAAGCACTGACTTCATCCTGCACCCTCTTGTAAAGGTCACCAACCAATGCACTCACCTCGTCAAAGGTTAATCCTTCCCCCTTTGTGTTTATGGTATCTACCACCATTTCCAGTTCCTTAGCTTGATCTTCCAAGGCATCCATCTTCCTCGTAATGACTGTGTAGAGCTCTTTAGGTGGGTTTTGATTGAGACCCGAAGGATCTCAATAGCTTCAAATTTTATTTCTACTTTAGCTAGAATATTTTCTCACTCTACTATATTGCCTTTATTCTTTTCCCTGAAGTCCTTCAGCTCGGCCTTGTCATTGGCAAACAAGCATGCTTGTCACCTTGTCCTGATCCATGCAATGGTCGTATGTGACCCCAGTGGTTTGTGTAACTACTTTTACATCAGCAAGCACCTTGTTGTATTCATCTACAAGTGTGATGAATTTCAACTTGTCCTCTACTCCAAGCTGCACGCTACATCCTCTGCCGACTCTAAGGCCAAAGGCTACCTTTCCATGGTGAGGATCGAGTCAAGTCCTCAAGACACTCCAAGGGGGAACCATATTTTTGTGTGGGAGGGTTAAGGTCTGGGTGCTTCATGATAATAGCCTAGGAGATGAGCTCCACCTTCTTGGAAACTTCGTGCACTTTAGCTTTCTCCTCTTGTAATTCTCGTTGTAGTTGAGCATTGATCAGCTTTTCAAGGCTAAGTTCCTTTGTTAGCTCAACTATTTCTTCCTTCCTCTTCTCCATCAGGTCCTCCAAGACTTTAACCCTGTCATTTCTGTAGAAGAGCCTTGCCTCTACCTCCATGGAGACTTTGTTGAGTGCATTACATACTTTCTCATCCGACAGTTGTTGTGCGTTTATGATGGGGTTGACCCCCTTTGTCTCGGATAGCTCTAGTATCGCCCCTTGGTTAACCTCAAACTTGGGCTCATCAATGTGGGAGTTGAATACCCATGATAGCATATTTCTTGTGTATGGGTATCCACCCTCAGGATCAAAGGACTCCATGGCGGTGAGCTCCTTGGTGGGCACGGTACTCTGGAAGCATGTGTGCAAAACTTTTCTAGGGTCATTAACATACCCCATCATTGATTTTCCTTCCTCCGTGCATTTACTTCCCATGCACACACCCTTTGGAATAGTCACTGTAAGAGTTGGGCCTTTTGTGCTACTCACACTCTTCTCCCTTTTCTCTTCCTTGAATTCACCAAGCATGAGCTCCACGTTGCGCTCAATTCCTTGTCGACCAAGGTATTAATCATCTTCTCTACCTCCCTTGTCACTTTCTCATCCACCTCCTCTTGAGTGAGCTTGGGCATATCTGGCTCCTTGGTACTTGCCCCCTCACTCCTTTCTTCATTCTACGCACCTTCCTCCCCTTGGGTGCCCTTCCTCCTTGCAAATATGAAAGCATCATTTGCATCTTCTGCTTCCTCTTCCTCCGAATCGTGGACATCAATTAGCTCCTGATTTACCTCTAGCTCTTCCTCTTCATCATCATCCTTTTTGCCTATATAGGAATTTGTGTCATTTGTATCCTTAGACTCTGGTTCTTTCATCCCCTTTTCTTCTTCCTTTTCTAAAAGCTCAGAGTCAGGGATGTGATCTTATCTTCATCTGAGGGTTCCTAGGGGATGGTGGCTTTGTAGGTTCTAGGGTCTTCTCCTTGACCACCATCCTCTTCTTCTTCCAAATGTAGGTACTTTTCCCCATGGTACCTACATCCTGCTTCTCCACCACCCTCTATTCCTCTTTCTCTTCCCTCTCCTTATGCTTTTAGTGTGGGCTTCTTCCTTCTAGTAGGGTCATCTGGGATGGATATCTCATCCTCCACGTATGTGCCCTTTTCAAATTTTGGCCTTATGCGTAGGTAAATCCTTGCAAAATTGCTCCCAAAGCAATAGGTAAGGTTAAAGGCCTTACAATATGCACATCATGCGACACATACCTTTCAACATATGCATGCTTCTTTAGGTAGACTAGATTCTTCCTCATTTCCCTGTGCTCTCTATCAAGGGTGGACAAGTCAAGGTTTAATTTATTCGACTCCTTATATTTGTTTACTCCCACTTGGAAAAATTGGGTAGTAAATGAGAATGGGAGTTTGCACCATGGACTCCAGCTTCCATCGACCAAAATGAACCTACCAATACAGAAGTGCTGGTAGATTGCGAACTTTACTTCTCCTTTGGTGCCGGGGAGTTGTTCAGGGATCCACCATTCAGCCCTGAATGCGTTCCTAAGGCATGTATACCATTTGTCTAAGCGCGCCTTGTGTACCCCTATCATTGATTCACATGTGTATTTCTGAAACCTCTCTACAGGTGAAGGATCTTCAGTAGGGTACTCCCACACAAACTTGTTGGATGCATCAAACACCTTGACTTCTGAGAACACAATTGTCAACAAAATGTTTCCAAATAATATCTTTCCTCCCTTCTCTGCACTAACTATGATTTCATCTATAATATATTGGGAGAGGTTGTTTATGGTTCCCTCTGTGACTTTCCTACAGACATTTAGCCAAGGATTGCTCACCTAGGTCCACCTTTCTTATCCACTTAGCTTGGAGACTAGGTGTGTGGCCATCTTCATCATTGGATCGCTGATATCTGAGATGTCATAGTACCTTGATCCCTTCTTAAATTCTTAGGATCTTTATGGTTTATTTGATTTACTCCTCATCCAAGATTTCATCTTCGAGTGCATCCCCTTCATAGTTTATGCCTATGAAGCATGAAATTAGTTGGGGAGTTATGCACATTTTGTGCCTGTGAAGAGAAAAAGTGTTCATGTATGCGCGTCATCAACCATTTGTACAAGCACTTGGGATTCTTGAAATATGGTAACTTGAAAAGTTGGAGAAGCCCTACCTTCTCCATTTTCACCTTGACCACATCATTGTAGATCAGCAACCCATCAGATGTTCATTTATTTGTGGGGCACACCAGCTCAACACCATTTCCTTCATGATTGTACTTGACCGGTGATTGTAGTTGATCACGTTCATCTTTCTTATGTGGGACTCCCACTCTTTCCCTAGAAAAACCCCATCCAGGTATTGCATCTCTGAGTACCATTCCTCATTTGTATCCAAGGGTATTTCTTCTTGTTTCTTCTTTCCTTTTCCTTTACCCTTTCCCTTCTTGGATTATTCTGTAGGTTTATCAACTAGTTTCGTGGCCATCATTGCACCCTTTTCTTTCATTCTTAGGTTAACTTGTGAGTTGTTTGAAAGTTTTCCTCATGCGCCCTGTGCCCTAAAACACAAACCCTAATCTCATATTTTTCTCCTTTGATCATGATGCTTCTTCACAATGTTCCTCACACCCATGAATCACTTCTGCTCTAGTTTGTAGATCCAATGGACCGATTACACTTAAGTTCTTGGGATTTTCCTTCACATGAGTCAGTTCTCGAAACCCTAGCTCTTGAAAGAAAATCACTCTTCTTGTGTTTGCAAAGTAAAATAATGAAATTCCCACTCTTGTATTTATAGCTTTTCCTGATTTTATACATTTAAGGCTAGGCTACTTACCACCATACGAAAATGTTTAATGTGGTGGTTTAAAAAAACTTGACTTCAACGCTTCGCTTCTCCTTTACGCACCCAATCCTTGCTTGCGAAAATTTTTCCCAACCTTGCGGCACAAAATAATCCATCTTCACGAGAGAAGACTCTTGCACACGTGTTAGCAGCACCAAAGGCACTTCTTCCATCCTCATGATTCTTGCTTTCACTACCTCGTGTTTTTGTGCTTTTTCTCCTTTGTACGTGGATTTCCAATGTAACCTTATTTTTCCACTGACCCAAATCCTCCTAGCAGAATAACTCCAATTTTCTCTTTATCATCTCACCCCACACTAAAATAATGTGCGGTCCTCTGTGCATTCATAAGTCAAAAAGTAATAAGGTTACCGGCACCCAAAGTGCAAAACAAAACAACAACGTGAAAGGGAAATACAAGAAAGGAAAAGCATAAAAGGAAATTATAAACTAACTAGTAAAACTACCTTATTTACAAACACCAAGAAGCATTATTTATAGTAGGGCTTCAGCCTACTCCCATTGAAGTGTCTAGGTAATTTTGTGCCATCCAGCGCTTGTAATTGGCACACGCCCGAATCAAGGATGTAAGAAATTACATAAGGAGCCAACGATGCACCTTGACTTTCAGGATGGTGTAGAAATTTTGAATCATATAGCAATACCATCTGGCCAACCTCAAACTATTTGTTCTTAATATGGCGGTCATGCCATGCCTTTTGCTTTTCCTTCTCATTTATTTGGTTCCATCTTGCTAGTGAGCACCTTTCATCTAACTTTATCAATTCATCTATTCTTTCTTCAGCGCTTTCTCATTGTCTAACCCTCCTGCACATGGTATACGTAGAGATGGTAGCATGAATTTGATCGGAAAAATTGCTTCCACACCAAACACCAATTGAAATGGTGTGGCCTTGTTCAATCTTTATACATTGTTCTGTATGCCCAAAGAACCGCTGACACCTTATCATCCTAATCCTGCCTACCCACATCACATATCTTAGTTAGTGTGTGACTAAGGATTTTGTTGAATGCCTCTGCAGTCCCATTTTCCTGAGGGTGATAAGGGGTAGTCTTGTGATGGGCTACCATGAATTCTACCAATAGAATCTGATGGTTTCATTTAAAAGTGAGTGCCCCTATCACTTGTTAAACTTAATGGGCACCCATACCTGCTGATAATGTTCTCCCACAAAAATTTAGCAGCCGTGGCTATAATGCAATCCTTAGTGGGCGGCCTCTACCCACCTTGTCAGATAATCAGTATAGGTAATGATATACTATGAGTTAGTCCTTCACATAGCTGGTGAGATTGGTCTAACAAAATCTATTGCCCATTTCTCAAAAGGTTCCGCACTGGCGATGGGGTGCAAGGGCATCTCATCCCTTTTTCTAGGATTACCAAGGCACTGGTAGTGGTCACAGGCCTTGTAAAACTCAATGCAATCCTGGTGAATCATCTCCCACCATAGTTTGTGACTAGGATCTTACGCGCGGTTGCATTCCCGCATAGTGTCCTCCAACAATCCCACCATGGGATTCTTCTATTATGGCCACGCGTTCATGTTCTAATACACACCGGTGCAAAACCTCATCATGACCCATTTTATACAAATCCCCATTGATCAACATGAAGGGTGTGGCATGTATGGCTAACCTTTTCCTTTCCAGTGCTTTCATCCCTTTAGGTGCCACACCTTCCTTGAGAAAAACAACAATGTCTTCTAACTCCGAGGGCACACACCACAACCTGAATAGTTACGCGTCCGGCATGGTTTCCTTGATACTTTGTGCATCCTCTCCCGAATCAATCCTTGATAAATGATCGGCCCACAATTGTTCTTTCAGGTTTTACCACCACTCTGAATTCAAATTCCTGAAATAAAAGTACCCAATGACATATGCGCCCTTGCAACACCTTTGCTTTGTTTACTAGATACTTCAAGGCCATATGGTCAGTGTAGAATATGAAGGGAGTCACCAAGTAGATATTGTCTAAATTTGTGGAGCGCGTAGATCATTGACAATGCCTCATGCTCGGTTGTTGTATAATTATGTTCTGCTGGTGTCAAATTTCTACTTGTAAAACACAAGGGATGATCAACAATCCCCTCTCTGGTTGAGAAAGAATGGCTCCCATTTTTGTACTAGAGGCATCCATGTGGACATGGAAAGGTTTATCCCATGATGGGAATCATAGAATAGGTGCGGTGATAAGCCTTTCTTTTAGAGTGTCAAATGCCCTCTGTTGCACCTCTCCCCACTAAAAGGCACTCTTATGTCTAAGAAATATTTCCAAAGGCACGGTGATCTTGGCATGTATCCCTTAATGAACTTTCTGTAGTACCCAGTGTGTCCAAGAAATCTGCACATGGTGCTTTGGTTGGTGGGCTCCCCTAATCCCACAATAACTGTAACTTTCATGGGATCCACCAGTAAGCCCTCTTTGCATATGATATGCCCCAACAATGTTCCAAAAGGAGTTACAAAGACACATTTCTTGATGTTGAGGGAAATCCTCAACTACCGACATCTTTCAAACATCAATATCAAGTTATCACAATGGTCCCTAACCAATCCATACACTGTCCAATCATCCAAATATACTTGAAGGAACTTGTGGATGAAGTCCTAAAATGCTTGTACCACTATGTGTGAAAATACAGTGGGTGCATTCCTCAATCCAAAGGGCATGACCATGTATGTAAAGCTTCCCCACTCGGTGGTGAAAGTTGTCTTTTCTTGGTCTTCTTGGCAATCCTTACTTGGTGATATCCCGAGAATCCATCCATAAAGGAATAGACCTCATGCCCAACAACTCCTTCCAAAATCTCTTCAGTGAAGGGGGTGGGAAAAGGATCTATGATACAAACAACGTTCAACTCCCTGTAATCCACACATATCCTAATCCACCCATCCTTCTTTATGTTAATCACCATTGGACTTATCCATTCTGATTCCTCCATAGCCTCAATGATACTAGATGTTATCATTTTGTCTAGCTCTTCTTTAACCCTTACGTGCATGTTGGGATTCATCTATAAGGCCTCTTCTGACTGGGCACACACCATCTTTCAAATTTATCCTCATTTCCCCCAATGAATGGTGGATTCCTTTCAACTCATGGTATCCACATGGGAATAAATCCTCAAATTCGTGTAAGAGATTGATGATCTTTGATACTTCCTTGTCGACCAGTAGTCCCAATGATAGCTTCCTTGGGCTCCTTCTCGAGCCAGTGATGTTAACTTTCTTGGTTTTGAGTGGTTCATGATACGCACATGCACATGCATCCACACTATCAACTACCTCGTGCATCCCAACTGAATGGTTGACATTCAGGCTCTCCATCTCCTCTCCATCAATAACGTATACCATCTTTCCTTTCTCCTTTTTAGCACATGCACGCTCGAATTGTATGTCTTCTAGTTCCTCCTCTTCGAACCATGCTTCCAAGCTAGGTCCACCAAGTAAGTCTACTAATCTATCTTCCGCCATGGCACAATCCCCTAGAGTGAGGCACTTGATAGCCTGCAATGCCTCATCAACTAGTTTCTTGGTACTTCGGTACTCGAATGTGTGAACTAGGTTAGCCGCTAATTCCTGCCAATTTCCCATCTGGCGGTGAGTTTTAGAATGGATGTACCAAGCATACACATAACCTTGTAGTGTCGAATATAACTTATGTACCCAAAGGGAGGGTGGTAAAGCTTCCATGCCTTCTCCCCAGACCCTCTCACATGCCTAGATGTGGGAAGAGGCGGGTTCATTGCCATTGTAATCCTTGATAGCGGTGGGTATATTGCTCCTCGAGAATCAGACAGTGAGTGAAATTCTAACTTCACGCCACTCCAATAAGTTTTCACTATGTGTGGCCCACCACCTCATTGTTGTGCCTATCAAAACATAACCCAACATACCTCATCACTCATCCTCCCTCCATTGAGCTTCCATTTCTCTCAAAAATACCTCAGGGTATGCATCCCCAGAATACTTGGTTATTACCTTTCCTCCTAGGTGCTGAACTATACGCACCATGGTTACCTTGGTCACCGATCCTTTCAGATGTCACCCAATCAATTCATAAGTCCCATGTGCCCAATTATCACATGTTATACTGGTAGTATCACTGACAGATTGAGCATCATCAAACTGGATGACTCCTTCTATAGGGTGGATGGTCTCTGGATCTCTTATGGAGCGCACATATATTTTTCCAGGACTTCCTCTCTAAGGGGTTTAGTATAGGGTGTGGAATTTCCATCAGCAAGTAGTATAATCACCCTCTCTTCCTTGTTTTCAAAACTTATGTACCCCTTGTTAAACCAGAGATCTGCATTATTCTTATAGCACCATAGGTGCCCAAGTAACGCTAGGAAATTATCTGCCTCAGCAAGTGCCAAGACTTCAAAATCCCCAGTGAACTTAGTCCCCTGAATGGTAATGGTGCATCCTTCAAGACACCTATGGGCATTGCCTTTGTCTTATTTGTCCATATAACACATTTGAAGATGGTTGTAATGCAGAGTCTTCCCATTTGATGCCAGGCATCAAAGTGAGAACATTAACCTCCGTGCCTATGTCAATGAGGATGTTGCTAAGCAGCCATCCATCCACTACTACATTCAAGGTGATCTCTTTGTCATAATCAAGGCTGTGAGGTGGGAGGTTTGCATGCAGGATCTACCTTTCGTGCTCTTCCCCAATGTGTGGTACCTTTTCTCTCAACCATGCTCCTAGCAAGGGAATAACATTCTCTTGCCTCAATAGTTTACACACCTCCTTAACCTCATCTAAGTCATCCTTTGGTGCTTCTACTGGTCTTCTTTGCTCATCTTTTCTAGTTTTCTCTTTTAAGCATTGGATCTCCCCTTGTAAGCTTCGAATTACGTCCATGGTTTCTGGTAGACTTCTTTCTAGTGAGCCGGGTTTGGATACTTCCCATGTACTACTTCTTCCCTTGAAACCAAAGGTATTTTCTTAGGTGCTTCCTTTGGGAATGGACTCTACCCTTATTGTTACCATAACAGGCTCTAGTTATGATTCACGTATTACTTGTGGGAGCCATTACGCATTAGCCTTCTTAATACTCACCATGGACAATGACCTTATCCTTCCGATGTTCGTTGACTCATATGTTTGTATAACTTCGGGAACTCTTCATACTTATGTTTTTTCCCACACCAGGAGCATTGTAGAAGATCTAGACATTCATGCTTATAATGGTTTGTGGCTCCACAATTAAAGCATGTTCCATGCGGGAACTCACTTCTTCCCCGTGGTTACCATGGCCATGAAATCCTCTGTGAAATCCCCTCCCGCATGTACCTCCATCTCCACGTTCTTCATACCAATGCTCATCTCCTTTGGAACTACTAGTAATGCCATTCTGGTGCACACCAAGATCAATTGCCTCATGAATCTGGTCAATCAATCTACAATCCTTGGTGTCATGTGTGGTTGAGGTACATATCTTACAATAACAAGATACATTTTTATGGATCACATGCATTGTAAAAGGGGCACCTACTTACATCATGGTCCTTGTGACATATTTCACAATTTACCACTACGGCGTGTACCACCTTTCGAGTACATATCCTGCCATTATCCTTTGTGTGCCCTTCTACATCACAATCTATGCACCACATCCCACCACGAGTCTCTGGAACTGTGTTGGTCAGATAATTTCTCCAACTTCTTAGCCATGGCAACAATCTGAGCCTCCAGAAATGGGCTAACACCAGTGTCAACACTACCAACTACCTCAGCATACAAAGTAGCTTCCAACACTTTGTGCGGGTCCATGAATGTTTTATGAGACAAAGCCCTCCTAAAGGGTGTGATCAACCCTCGACAAACCATTGAGCATGTTGTGAAGGGTGGATATCATAAGATAGTTTAGACAATAGATTTTTAAAGTGCGCATCATATTCTTGCATGCTCTCTACCATTCCCTGCTGGATTTCCTTAAGAGAGTTGATGCTCTTCTATTCAAACTCAGGTATGTGGAATTCTACCAAGAACACATTTTTCAGTGTGGTATAATCCACAACATTCTGATGAGGGTCATACTTTCTATACCAACTATGCACGTGTCCTTGCAAGGTTATTACAAATTGACTAGGCCTTTGATCCTAGGTCATGATCCCCTTCATGCACCATAGCAGCTCACACTTATGCACATGCTCTGCATGGCATCTTCTATCCCACTGTAATTTGGTAAGTGTAGAGACATCTCAAAAATACTTGAGGAGGTGGTTGAGGCCCTTTTCCTCCTGACCCAGTCCCTCGATTTCCTCGGTGTTTCCTCCTCTACCGGACCCACTAGATCCTGAGCCACCAGCTCCACCACTTCCACCTCTAGATCCTCCTGTGTTAGGTACATGGCCTGTGTTTGTCATGTCAAATGTTCCCATCATCCCACTGAATTGTGCGCCAAAGTTTGTGAACTAGTGCCACTCCCAGTTGTATTTCCTCCACCACTTCTTGACACACTCCCAAAACCAGTTGTATATGTGCCTTGTCCAAACATTCCACCAAATACTGGAATAGTGTGTGAAGCCATAGAAGTCCCAAATGAGAAGTTGTATCTTTTGGGGCGATCGGTTACTTCCACTGATATCAAATGGATCAACTATACTTTTCCCTCATTTGAACAAACCAAGCACCAAGGTTTAGTCACTAGGTGGGGTCAGATGCATGCCAATGACTCTTCTTTCTCCATGTGATGGGCTCTCATCAAAATCCAAGGGGTTCTCTCTTCCATGCTTGCCAAGATGGGGTAGCACAGACTGTTCAGGCTCCACATCCTCCATGTGAACCTCTTCTCCCAAAAATGTCTACCTCCATGAATCCATCATAAATGTAACCTCACACCATCTCGCAATCTCCCTCTCATGTGCTTCACCATACTTGAGCCATCTCTCCTCCCTTTCCTTTTCAATTGTTATATTAGCCATCTTTCCCCAACCTGGCTTCCTTTCCAAGCACTCTAGAGTGGTTTAGCCGGCCATTGGGAATGCCTCTAAACTCATGGTTACCATCAAGATTTTGATTGCCAGGGGGATAGCCCACAAAAATGATCCTCTAGGCTCCGCAAAAATTCAAACTCAGCAACTTCCAGACAAGAATACGTGGAAATTACGTATTCCAGAGTGTAGCTAGCCAATACTCCCTTCCACCAATGATCTATAGCATGGGTCCACATTAGATCAAGCATCTTGTAAGTTCTGGTATGTTTCTTGGGTCCAAGGGTGTGATTTATAATACCACCCGACCTAGATGCATATGTCGAGAGCCACTCAAATAACTCTACTAGGAAACAACAGAAGAAGGTTTCGTATAACTCATGATAGAGAGTGTCTTCCACCCATCTTTGCATATCAAACTCAGGTCTAGTACTGAATCTCTGAGAAAACTCATCCTCCATGCTTTTAAACCAATTTTCAACACCTTCAAGTGTTAAGCACTCCGTCATCACTTTTTGCATAGACCATGATGTATGCCATGTTCCACTACAACTTTGAAAAGAGGTCCTAGCAATGGAACCAAGATGTAGTCATTTTTACACCCACCAAGAACAAGGGAACCTCATGCACATGGCCTATCACCTAGCGGGCACTGGGCACTCACCGAGGCATGCGAGAGGGAGCCGAGTCTCTCTTTTATGTGAGTTTAGTGGAAGGCATCATTCATGATCTTGAATTAGTGATTTTAAAGGACATGAAAAAGCTATAGAGCTCAGAACAACTTCTATACCCTTTCAGTCATATCAAAAGTAAAAGTGCTTAACAGAATTAATAGAACTAGGAAGTTGTAAATCCACAAATAGACTTAACATTCAAATAAGGTTCATGATTATACAAGAACAAAAGCATAATAGAAATATGCAGATAATACAGAGAGAAGATCTTAATATAATTATCATGGTAACCTTATCATATTCATTCATAGCATTACTATAGAATATCATAGAAGGGGAGACTATAGTCATGTGCCATATTTGGATCCATACATGAAGACTTTTGAAACAAAATTTACATTCCCCATTCCCTTATTACATCCTTCCTATAATCATCTACCCCTTTTATCCCATAGTTCTCACAGTAATTTTGTAGAGCTCCACTTCCTTCCTCGGGTTCTCTCCTCATTTTCTTTGCTAAGGGTGCACATATATATAGGCATCTGATCTCCAACAAACTCCTCTATAACCTCAGATCTAGCCCCAAGTGTCAAGGTGTGGATCACCTCAGGTGCATGCCTCTCCATGTCATGATTAGCTTTTGGATCTTCTTATCGCAAGGTATATTCCTTCTAGGACACACCCTGTTGCAGGTGGAACCTTATCCAAATGGAACACGTTCTTCATGTGTTTTGTCCAAAAGGCCAAAAATAGCTAAGTCTCAAATTGTGCTTTGTGGGCACGCATCCTTGGTTCTCCAAGAACCCTTTTTGAATGCTTTGTGCCTTAACTTGCACACTTCCTCCCGCTTGTGTGTGGTTCTATGCACCTTTAAGAGTAGCTACATTTGGGTCCCAACATGTCCCAAGACCTTGAATACCTCTAAGCCAAGGTATGGATGGAATCAAAAAGAAACCTGGAAGATTTATTATGTAATCAAGTTTTTTGTGGCTCCATACTTCAGATATATGAGCATTTTTTAGACTTCTTTTCCCACATACCCAAATTAACCATCAAAGTTAAATATTTTACTATCCAAAACATTACCTGTCAAAGGGTTTGGGAAAACTAGCCCTTTTGATTCTTTTTATGATTTTCTTTGTATTATAGATAAACCGGGGTTTAATTTCTCCTTCTTGTAGTAAGACTTCAACTAGTTCTTTCAAACTCCCCTTGGAAGGTTGTGGGACATGCACAATTGGCACCTGCACACGTTACTTAAAATATTTACAAAAAAATGAATAAATATGTTTTTCACCTTTGTTTTGGATTGTTCTAGGTTTATGACGAATTCTCTTACCAATTCATCATTATGCCTTGAAAATTTCTTCAGGAACTCTAGCCATCCTACATGCTCAAAGATGGATGCCACTTCTTCATCTGTGAGTAGTGGGAATCATTCTCTTGGTTCAGATTTCTTCTTAATCCCCATATCGGCTTGAGTTCTATCTCTTTTTATTTTGTGCGAATTGGTTGTAGGCCCTTTTCCTTAGCTGTGGAACTAACGAATTTGGTTGCGGAACCTCTATTCTTAGCTACAAAACCTCATTTCTTAGCTACAGAACTTCTAAATTCTTTGTTCTTTTGTGGAATACAAACTTAATTTGATGCTCCTTCCTCAAAATATCTCTACAACTTATTTCACTTGATTTTTGCAATAATGATTACTAATGATAACCATACCACCACGTATTCCATCCAAATCAATTTCATGATTAGAAACTTATAATCATAATGTATAAATAGATGACTCATCATACCTACTTTTAAATTAAGTCAAATCACTAATGAAAACATTTAATCAACCATAAATAAGTGAACAAACATAATTACCATCGTTTGATGATATAATCCTTTTGCTATGATGACTCGTCATTCCTACAAGTGGAAAAAAACATGATTAGATAAGACAGTTGGAATTCAAAAGAATTACTTTATTTGAACTAGCCAAAAAGAGGTCAACCGCCATTTATTGGTTTTCAATTGACCTTTGAGAGAATTTCTTCTTTTTAATTTTTTTAATTTTTAATTTTTATTTTTTTTTGGGGGAAGAAAACACCATTTTTGGTTTTCATATTCTTCCCTTTATTCTAGATCTATCATCTAGTTATTTGATCATTTTGGAAGAACTGGGTTCTTCCATATGATCAAATTATTTGTCTGCTTCAATCTTCCTCAAGAATTCATCCTTAGTGGGAGGCTTCCTATAGAGTTTCAACCTATGTCCATTGACCAAGAGTGTTCTATTGCTGCCATCAATGGGAAGTAATTGAATAGAACCATTGTCAAATATTTGGTCAACTCGATACGGTCCCAACCATCTGGTTCTCAATTTGCCCTTGAATTTTTGGTACTTAGAATCGAACAATATTCTCAGTCTCCCACTTTGAATTGCATTTTCTTGATATGTATGTCATGTCATTACTTCCTTTGCTCTTGAATCATATCTATCTTGCTTAAGTGCTTCCAACCTTAATTCATCCAACTCATTGAGTTAAAGGATTCTTTCTTTTTGAGCTACATTCAACTCAAGTCCCACATTTTGGTATCCTAAATTTCTGAAGTTCAAATTCTATAGGCAACAAGGATTTTTTCCATAGACTAATTCATATGGTGAAAAGTTTTTGTAGTTTTCCAAGTTGTATTATAAGCCCAAACAGCTTTAGGTAGTCTCTTTACCCAATATTTTCTCCCAACTTCAACTATTTTGGTAAGGATGTTCTCCAATTCTCTGTTTGTTACTTCAACTTGTCCATTTGACTATGGGTGGTAAGGAGATGACTTCCTATGATTGATTTGGTAATACCTTGTGAAATATTGGATCATATTAGACATGAATTGTGGTCCCTGATCTGAAACTATGCTCCTTGGTGCTCTAAACTTGATCATAATTTTGTTCCAAAGGAAATCAACAACTACTTCCTCAGTGGCATTTTTCAATGCCTGCACTTCTGCCCATTTTGTCACATAGTCAGTACATACAAGAATATATTCCTTCCCTTGTGAAGGAGGATTAAAGGGACCAACAAAATCCAATCCCCATCTCTCAAATGGTTCAACCACAACTTGAGGCTGAAGAGGCATTTCATTGGTGAAAGTTGGTTGTCCCATCCTTTGACAAGGATCACACCTCTTGATATATCTCTTCACATCCTTGTACAAAGATGGCCAATAATAACCAATTCCAAGTATATTATGAGCTGTTATTTTCACTAAATAGTGTCCTCCACTTGGTTGATCATGACATGCTCTGAGGATGTCAAATATTTCATCCTCTCTTACACACTTGCACAAAACAAAATCAGGACCACACTTAAATAGCATTGCATTTGACCATTTGAATTGTGCACTGGTTTTAATTAATTTCTTTATTTGTTTCGTAGTGAAAGGAGGAAAATTTCTGTTGCAATATAATTTTCCATATCAAAAAACCATGGTGTACTTTCTAAGATTGAAAATAGTTGTTCATCTGGAAAGTTATCCTTGACTAGATCTTGCTCCCCTATGGTGGTTAGTCTTGACAAAAAATCAGTTACCACATTAGATTTTGTTGGATTATCCACAATGGAAATATAAAATTCTTGTAAAAATAATAACCATCTAATTATTCTTCCTCTAACCACTAGTTTTTCATTAAATACTTAATTGCTGAATGATCTATGTGTATAAATATCTTGTACCTTGTAATGTAATGTCTGAATTTATAGATAGCATAAATCACAACAAGAAATTCCTTTTTAGTGGTGGTGTAATTCTTTTTAGTGGGAGTAAGATTCTTGCTAAGATAGTAAATAGCATACATCTTTCCTTCCTCATCTTTCTTTTCCAATACTACACCAATGGAATAATTTGAGGCATCTATTTGGATATGAAATGGATTTTCCCAATTAGGACCTCTCAATATTGGGGCACTGATTAATTTGTCTTTAATTTCTTCAAAATCATGTTGACACTTTTCATCCCAAAGAAATTCACAGTCCTTGGTTAGTAAAATAAACATGGGGGCAGTAATTTTATTGAAATCTTATATAAATCACCTATAGTACCCAACATGTCCTAGAAATGATTTGACATCGTGGGGGTCTAAGGAATAGGTAAATCTGAAATGATCCTAATTTTTTTTTTTGATCCACCTAAATTCCTTTTTTAAATATGGTGTCCTAATACAATCCCCTCATCCACCATCATCAAACACTTTTCATCACTAAGAGATAGGTTGTGTTATTCACATCTTGTTAACACTGTCTAGATTTCTCAAAGCATCTTCAAATGTATCTTCATGTACGGTGAAGTCATCCATATATACTTCAACACAATCATTTGTTGGATCAACAAAGATTACAAGTACTGACTCTCTCGGAAAGTTACAGGAGCATTGCATAAACCAAATGGTAACACCCTATAGGAAAAGGTTCCCCATGGACATGTAAATTTAGTTTTTCCTAATCTTCGGTTTAAACTCGATATGATTGTACCCACTAAAGCCATCCAAGACAAAAAATTATTGTTTACCTGAAAATTTATCCAAGACTTGATCTATGAATGGTAAGGGAAAATAATCTCTCATTGTGGCTTTGTTTAGTTCCCTATAGTCAACAAATATTCTCCATTTTCCATTATTTTTGGAACAATTACAAGAGGAGATACCCACTAGCTATCTAAGATAGGGTAGATGAAACCTACTTGTAATAGTTTTTCAATTTTTTGTTTGACTATATACCTTAAAGCTAGTTTAATCCTTCTTTGAGGCTGCCTAACTATTTTAATTTTTTCAGTATAGATTTGATGAGTGCAGATACTTGGATGAATCCCCTTCATGTATTTATAATCCCAAGCAAAATCTTTATTATGGTTTTTTAGAACGTCAAAAAATTTAGCTTCTTCATCCTCCTTCAACCAACTATTAATGTTTAAAATTTTACCCAGTTGAATTTCAACGTGCTTGGTTCTAATATGTGATGAACTTATTTGTGGGAAGGGTTTCATCAAATTATTTAATGGAAATGCATGTGGTAACAACATATGTTATATAGAAAATTCTCCAAAAGTTCCTTGAGATAGAATAATAGGAAAAATATAGTAATGAGAATTATGATACTTATCTCTTTAGCAGCCAAAGTCCTCGTCATTGCTACTTTCCAAAATTCTTCACCACTTCTGATGTACTTGAAACTAAAGCTACTAATTCATCCTCTCCCCATGAGAAATATCATTCCTTCAGAGAAAAACATTTTCAATCAAAGATAATTGTTGTTGTCGTGGTTCCGTAGAACTAAATGTGATGGTTCGGAACTAAGTTCACAGGTTCCAAACTAATTTTGTAGGTTCTAGAACTAATTTCATGGGTTCGGAACTAAGTTTTGCGGGTTCCGAAACTAAGTTTGTGGGTTCTAGAACTATTTATGATTGCTTCGAGGACAACAGGTTCTCATCCAATGGTGGATCAATCATCTCTTCTACTTCTCTTACATGATCTTGTAATGTCATCATAGCCAAAGAAGACAAATTTTTCTTATTAGTTTCAAGAGTATCAACCCACAATTGTTCATGATTTTCAGGAAAAGGTTGTGCAGTAGGATATAAGGAAATTTGTTTAGAGTTATTACCATTCAAGATTGTCATATCACGACTGTAATCTATCGTAGTAGTAGCAATTGTAGCTAACCATGGTCTACCCAAAATATAGGGATAACCCAATTTTTAACTTTTGGTTGCAGATAAGGAAGTCAACTTGATATTCCTATGACTCCACCATAACCACCATGTCTTCAATAATTCCTTCTAGTTTTTCTACGAATAATCTACCATTTACAATATGGTAATGTTTCTAGAGTATCCACTGTCATTACATTGATAGCAGCTCCCAAATCTATCAAAACATTATGTACATCCTTATTTCCTATAGAGATAGAAATAACAGGACTTCTAGGATCTCCATATTTGGGAAGTAAAAGTTTTCCTGCTAATAAATCAGCAAGTTTCCCATCTACTTTGATAGTCTTGGGGTACTTGTTTCTTCCTTCCAGGATTTTTCATACATAACATTTTGATTAATTTGTTCAATTTTGGAATGTCCTTAATTGCTTGTAATAGTGGTATTTCAATATTCAATTTCCTTAGTTCTTGTACCAATTCAGACTCCTTGATTTCTATAGCTTCTTTGAATCTCTCTGGAAATGGAGTCTCAGTAGTGTTGCTATCTGGCTCCTTTTCTTTTCTTTCAATATCCTCTTTTGGAACAATAGTACTAGGAATTTCATTTTCTTCTATCATTTCAATGATTACAAGGGGTGGAATGTTAATGATTTTCCCAGATCTAGTTTGAATATCCTTACAATCCATAGCATGTAAATCAACTAATTTTTCTAGTTCTGTTCCATAAACAAGAGTTGTTTGTTTGTTTTTGGGAGTTTGCTACTGGTTGTGCTGGCATTTGTGTTTGGACTACATTCTTAGTTTGTGAATTTTGTGTAGGAGATCCCATGATGGCCTGTTGATTCTAATTTAGATATGTTCTTCCTTGGGAATAATTACTAGGGTTCCATCTAGGTTGTGACCAAGCATAAGGATTTCCTTTACCATCCCATGGTTTTTGATGTCCCTGAGCATACCAAGCTTTATTTTCCCAATCTTGAGGGTTCCAAGTTGGTTGAGGTACCCAAGGAGGTTGTCCCAAATTTTTGGTACTTCTTGAGCAGCCCATGGCATCATCCAGGGATTAGGAACCGATCTTGGCATAAATTTCCATTGGTTAGGTTGTCTCTAAAAAGTTCAATTCTTTAGTTGTAGATGCGGCACTAGTTTGTTTAAGATGATTCTTAATAACATAAAGAAAAAACATTAGTATCATGTTCTTTAGATTCATAGATAAGACACATTTCTATTTTATCCAAAGGAAAGTCTCTTAATGCATGCTTCTTCCTGCATCTAGGACAATACATAGCCAATGGTTCAGTTTTAGAATTTACTCTAGCTTGTAATCCATCCATAGTAGAGGTTAATTACACTAAAATGTCTATTTTAAAATATTCTAACTCATCCATTAGTTTGTTCATATCTAGATTCAGACTTTTCATTGATTTTCCTTTTCTAGGTCCACCTCTCATTCTGGAATAGTTTCTACAAATATCTTTAATTCCATTCATTCTTATCTGATTAATGTTTCCACCTCCTATTAAGTTAAGGGATTCTCTAGATTCACCATCCATACCTTTAAGAAAAGTGCTTTTACTTAACTCCTTAGAAATCACAAATCCACATCTTTTGCTAACAAAGAGGAATCTATCTAAATAGTCTTCTATGTTTTCATCATCCTCTTGCTTGATTTTGAAGAATTCTTCCTTCCTATTTCTCCCTCTACATCAATCTTGGTATTTATCTAGAAGGAAGTATCCATTTGTGCCCAAGTGCTAATAGAGTTGGATGGTAATCCCATGAACCACGTCATTGTTGCATATTTCAAAGTAGATGGAAATAACTTGAGTTTTTGATTATCTATTTTATAATCATAGGTCTAACATAGTACCTTCAATTCAAACAGAATTGGTTAGGATCTTCGAGATGACATCCCTCTAAAGGTGGGTAAATGTACTGGGTGATATATTTTTCATTGATGTATAATCATCTCCCAATTGGATTGGATAGGTAAAGGTCCTATCAGGTTCTCTCTCAGCTTCTCGTGCCATTTTAAAAATATTTTCTAAATTTTCCTACCAATTAATGTGGTAAGCGGTATGCCTTGGGGAAGGTGAAAATTTAGGAGTAGCAGGTTAAATACTCAATTAAGAATCGAAATTCAACCTAAATGGATCTTGAGTAATAAGCCTTTTCCTAAAATTTCCACTCCCTTTAGGTGACTGATCTAAAATTCCAAAAATGTTATTTCTATTTCTTGTCTGATAGGGGATGATGGTGCCTCCAATTCTTGATCAACTTCCTTACTTTGACTAGAGGATGTTATGAATTCTTGTGAAGATGTTTTTGGAAGGAATCTACCCTATGAATATCTTGGTCTACTCATATATTTTGTGATATAGTAGGGAAGATCCTTCAACTACTAGATGTATGTTTTTTTGCTCTTGCTAACACTTAATTAGAAATTTCCAACTAGTGTTCCCAACAATCTGCGCCAAAAATGATAGGTGTCCTCATTCCCTTCATTTAATCAACTTCTTTTTGATGTCATATCAAACCAGGGGTGTGTCTAAAGCTATATGCAACAAGAGTAATTTTAACCGATCTAGTAGTTGACTGTAGTTATTTTTGTATTTTCTGGGGGATCTCTTTAATGTCTTAAGGACTTCTTGGTAAAACCTTATTTAAATAAAACTATGAAAACCTACTGAAAGTAAACACACTGAAATCTTTTCCAAAAGGAAACACACTGTGTAGAATGGAAACACACTTGCTGTTGGAAAATAAACACACTCAATTTAGAATGCTTGAAAACAATTACAAGAAATATAAGAATCTATCTAAACACCTACAGGAACAAGTATACAACAGATTTTAACTGAAAGAATTAAAACAATATAGAATTAACATATCCAAGCTATTTGCTGAAGAAATATAAATACCAAATAAAATAATATCCTGGTCCTTGTGGGAGTGAGCCCTTGCTCCTCCTCGAATCAAGATTTAACAACTCAGAATTCTCTCAAATATGAATGGCTATTTTATTGATAAAATTTTTGGAATTACAAACGTATTGGACCTAATTACTTAGTCTATTTCTCTTCTATGTTCTATTTCTATCTCATTCTATATCTTCTAGTCTTCTACCGCAAGTCTACTTTTATATACATTTTAAAATCACAATTTTGTCTCAATGATTCTCGATGAAATCGAATCATGCCCGAGAATAGATGTTGAGTCGATTACAATTGATCGATAGCTATAGGATAACTCTCCCTAGATCTGTGTTCATAAATCTTCTCATCCTTTCCTGATTGAAATTTTCGTAGATGCAAAATCTCTAGATGTGGTTTAAAATAGACAACTCCCATCGGTTCCAAACTTTGGAGAAGTTTCAAAACCATAGGCATTTGTTAAGGATCAAAACCGTGAGAGTTCCAAAGCTATCCCTAGTTATTCGGAACTAAATACTAGAGTTCTAGAACTAAGTCCGAAAGTTCTAGAAATAAATGATGACTATGTGGTGAAGTTCCAGAACTATCTTGGAAGTTCGGAACTAAGGTGCAGGGAACAGATGTTTCTGAAAACATACTGAACACTTCCTACTTCATTTCCTCGACTGATTAGACTTGCTTTATTACAAACCTAAATTCAAACACACACTTGTCAGGAATTCTTGAGCTTTTAACATTAGAATCACAATCAATCAAAAGATAAAACATTACATCCTAACTCATATCAGATCAACTAAAAGTCACACAATGCAATCAAACTTAATCAAAAGGAGAGTAAGATGAGATCATATATTATACATTAATCAGACATATTCTAGCCTCATCACTAGATAAACTCCCATTGCATGTATGGGAAGGAACAAGTGTGGTAAAGATGGAAGACGTAGTAGTAGTAATGGAAAGAGAGGAAAGCTGGATCATATATAATGAAGCACGAAAGAGGGAAATTGTGAAATAGAGGGAGATTAAGGAATCCCTAGAGTCTATGAGAGAAATGGATCATGAAGGATTCGAGCTCTAATGGAATACTAGGATCCACAACATATATTTCTCCCGACATTGGGTAAGCACATAGAATAATCCCCTTCCACATCAAATGAGAGCACATTAGAGGAGGAAATATTCAATCACCGTAGGTGCCCATCTAATCCCACCCGGTGACCTATCCCTAACACATGGTGTTCCAGTTAGAAGTAGTCATTGAGAAGCAAGATAGTGTGAGTAAGAAAGAAGAGATAAGTAGGTATCATTTTGTGTTGAATTTAGGAGATAAAGTTAATAGTGTGACCATGTCAACACATCAACATATTTGTTTGGAGGTCTCGATTGGAGGAATATTTTCTAGCGCATCATTAGGATAGAGTGTGGGCACACAAAATATTAGGAATATGTCTGGAAGTACTACAACTTCACAAAATATGGGAGTTCAATTTAGCACTACATTTGGGATGCAAGGAAGTACATCCATTGTTCTAGTTCCTTATACAAGAGGATCATCGGATCAAGAGGTTCAAATGCTTTTAGTGGTGAAGGAAACACAAGTGTGAACTCTAGTTCGGATTTTGCGGGAAAGATCCACACTCTAATCAGCCACATAAATTTTAGTATGATATGTCCCTTCATTTACTTGAGTATAGGGGTATTGAATATGTAATAGAGCATGTGCACTAGTGTGAGCTCCTATGGTATGCTAAAGGAATTACAACATCAGATAGAAAATAAAGTCAATTTTCTACTACTCTTCAAGGGCGTGTGCATAGGTGGTATAGAAATTATGATCCACACTAGAATGTAGTAGATTATGATGCATTACGCTCTACATTTCTAGTTAAGTTCCATATTACATATTTTGAGTAGAAAATTATTAGCGCACTCAAGGACATTAAGAAATGATTATCTAAAAGTGTGAGGGAGTACGACACACATTTCAAGATCATGTTGTCTAAATTATCTTATGACATTCATCCGATTCAACACGCATAGTGGTTTGTAGAGGAATTTCGACTTCTTTTCGTAGAACATTTTCTCAAAATATAGATATGGACCCACATGAACCTTTGGAAGCATGTCCACACATTGAGGCATTGGGAGTGTTGATACTAGAGTAAGTCCATTTTTAGAGGCATAAATCATAGCCATGGAAAATAAATTAGAAAATTTCTCTCCTAATTCAACTCATGAGATGGGTAGTGGCATATGGTGGACAATTTGCAAATTTGAAGGACATATTAAAGAAAATTTCCCATGCGGGTTGGCATGCATGCACCGTTATTGGATTGTTATTATGTTTGTCACCTGAATCATGATGTTTAGGATTTCCCATTGTTACAAGCAGTGTGCACTTACAAATAAAGTGTTCATGTATTGTAATATTTGTAAATCCAACACTCATTACACCATGGAATTTAAGTTTATTGATCACATCCATGAAGATATTGAGACATGAGTGTGCTAAATGAGTGTGGTTAGTGGATTTAAGGATCACAAAGAACATAACCATGAATGCCATGACATTGGAAAAAATAAGAATGGTGGCTTCAGAGGAGATATAGAGGTCGAGGTCACAATGGTGGTAGAGGAATGTTTATTTTAGGAACTTGTTATACTTATGGGTATCTTGATCATTATCAGCATAAGTGTCCATAGAATATTACTTGCTCATGGTGTGGGATTTTGAATAAGTTAGAATAATGTATGGATTTTTATGATCACATGAATAATAATAAGAAGTAGGGAAAGGGTACATGAATGATTAAGGTGCATCATGTTGTTGCTAATTATTTGATGCCAAAGAAGACACTAGATCCTTAATTATAGATCAGTAAAGGTTACCACACGTGTTTAATGTGCATGTGCACGAGATCCTCTCGAAGACTTAGCCACTCATTTCAAGGGAATAATTAATACATGATAAGTATCCAAATTTTGTGCACCAAAAGGAAGTTTATTAGGATACCATGGAATTTATCAGGGTGTTGCAAGGAGAGATACAATGTTTAAAGGAAAAAGCACGTGATACGGATCATGTAAGGAAGATTTAACTCCCACAAAAGGATTTTGATGACTTGAAAGAGGTGTGTAGGATGTTGCACTAGGAAAACATCATTCCTCTGTTAGGGGAATGGCTATGAGAAAATGTACCGTGCATTAGATCTGAGCATGAAAGAGAGATACTTCATGTGAATCTACCACCTTAGAATCATGAATTTGATAAAGATATTACACTTTATGCATTAATTGATTGGTGGATATTACACAACATTCTTATTTATACTAGCATGGAAGTGAATGTGCTGACTCTGGATGCTTGGAATTAGATGGGTAGACCAACCTTGTAGCCATCAAAAAATGTGTTGTACATGATAAATAAGACTAGATCCATGCCGAATGGGTTATCAAGGATGTAAATATTACAATTCAGTGGAGTCAATTTTATTGGGAATTTCAAGGTATTAGATATTGTTAAAGTAGAAAACTTCTTAGCATTACTTAGATGACCCTAGTGTTATGCAAATAAGGAAAATTTACACTTTAATAAAAGGTACATCATCTTTGAGAATGAAGATGAACGTGTGAGTATACCTTTGATAAATAAGAAGGAAAAGCCCTATATTGATCCTTTGAGTGCGAGAAGAGATTAATAAAATATATGTCCAATCAAAGTGCATGATCTAGAGAATTTGGAACCATCTAAAGAGGTCATACTTCAATGGGATGACACGTAGTCTATAAGTGATAGTACACATTTTTCTTGTGATAAATAGGCTCATGGAAAGTACAAAATGGTTGGGCGCAAAGTGAAAGGAAGAGTCACCATGATGATTAGACCACACATGGTGAGGCGGTTGGGATTTAATAGGGTACCAAGGTATATTGGTGAAGTGAATCTTGATACATTTTTGCACACCATGGAGACTCATTGGCAGAATGAAGGGGATAGAAGAAATATATTGGTCTATACCTTGCATGGGATAGTAGTGCGTTGGTGGGAAACACATAGAGATGGCCTTTTGGAATGGTGAGAAGTGAGAATCACTTTCTCCACTAGGTTCACTTGGAGCAATGTACCTACACAAACATGTGAATTTCATGGGAATTCTTCTTCCTCTCATCACATCTAGGAGTGTGAGAGATCTTGGTCACAAGGTAAGGAGGCTTTACCACCATCACTTTAGGTACATAATTTCTACTCCACATTACATTACAACATGCATACATGGTATGTCCATACAAAACTAAAAAGAGAAAAACAAATTGGCAAGAGATGACTTCAGGTATGATCCAAAACTTTTTATTATTTTTCTACTAAGCCTCTAGTCCATGAAGCATTACAGATAATGAAGTGCATCAATTTAGTAGATAGCGTAAAGTCTCAAGATCTTATGATTGAAATTTTTAGAGAATATTATCTTGAGGCACGCCTTAATCTGGAGGAGATAGATGAGGAAGAGATGGTTCACACATGGAAAGAAAAATAAAAAAGTAAAATTAGTATACTTGATAAATGATGATGAGGTTGATAACCTAGATGTTGGCCACACCGAAGGTACATATGGGGTAATGGACACGTAGATGAGAATACGCGTGCATATCGTGCTCCTATGAAAAAAAAATTAACATTGGTACAAGATGCATATCATGAGGCCATTATTGGTGATTACTTATTGGAGCAAGAATTAGCTAAGATTATTAAATTATTATATGACTTTGAGGACTTATTTCTGTGGGGCCATCATGAGTTGAAGGGAGTACATCCTTCTCTAGGTGAGATGAAAATCAATTTGAAAGAGGGTGCGTGCTAGTTAGGAAAAGGCCTTACAAGATGAATCCTAATCTACGCATGAAAATAAAGGAATAAATTGAAAAAATTCTTAAGTCTGGTATAATTGAGCCTATTAAATAATATGAATGGGTTAGCCCTATGGTTATAAGCAACAAGAAGGATGACAGGAAAATTATTTTCGTTGAATACATAGAACTCAATGCTTCATGTGTTATTGATCATTTTCCCACTCCAATTACGAAGAAATGCTTGAATGAGTTGCTAGGTGCGATATATACTTTTACAGGTGGATTTTTAGGTTATCACCAGGTGTGCATTGTGAATGAATATTAGGAGAAGAATAATTTCACCACTAAGTGGGGTACATTTTCATATACAATTATTCCCTTTAGACTGAAGAATGTGTCAACAATGTTCTTGTGCATTGTTGTTCAAGCCTTTCAATATTTTATTCACAAGTTGTTAAAGTATATTTGGATGATTGGATAGTATATGGTTTATTTAGGGATCTTTGTGATAATGTAAGGCTCATGTTTTATAGGTGCAAGAAGTTGAGCATCTCCCTTAACATTAAGAAGTGCATCTTCACCACATTTTTTGGCACTTTACTTAGGCACATCATTTGCAAAGAAGGATTGTTGGTAGATCTAACCAAGGTAGCTGTGATCTTGGGTTTGGAAGAACCTAATAATAAAAGTGAGGTGCATGGATTCTTAGGTCATGTAGGCTATTATAGGAAATTTATTAAAGGGTATACAAATATTTCCATGTCCTTGGAAGAATTTTTGAAAATGAAAGGGAAATTATATTGGGGTGATGTGTAGTAGCATCCATTTGAAACACTAGAGGAAAGGATGACTACTGCACCTATTGTATATTTTCCTTCATGGGGTAAACCTTTTCATGTTCATGTTGATGCTTTTGGCATGAATGGTGATGTAAATTAACTTTTAGTAATTAATATGTTGTTCATCAATCTACAATCATTTAATTATCAAACTTAGGGACGTAAAAAATCAATATTGTTAGTGTTGTATGTATAGTTACATATTTTTGAGGAGTGTAAAGTTAAATTGTTGTCACTACAATTAGGAAATAAAAATACTTGAAATGAACTAGATTATAACTAAAAGTAAATACGATGGCTATGGAAAAGCCTGTAAAAATAGAATACGAGATAAAGAAATAAAATGTTGTAATCCTAACCATATAATGAATTAAAAACAAACAAAAGGAGATGGTTATCAAACTATAAGTGGGCCCTATCTTTCGTGCTAATCCCTCCTAAGGTGTGTGTCTACGAAAAATTAACATAACTCATATTCTTATTTCATCATAATGAAGATTACAAGTGGAAAATATAGCCAGTTCCCTATCTATAAATTGATATCCTCTATATGCATATTATTATTTCTACAACATTAATATTTCCTTTTTATATCTTTCATTACAACAGAGGTGTGAAGAGATAAATTCCTACTAGTAGTTCTAGTTAGATTAAGTGAAAGATCTTAACCAAAAAACCCGGAAACTTACATGCATGCAACAAAACTATTCAATAAATGTTCTCATATAATCACATAACTTAACTAACCAATTGGTCAATCAACTAGTTATTAAGTTATGAATTAAATCAATTAGTTCTTTGTTTGAGTTACAATGCATAATCAAGTGATAGCATTGAGTCTTCTTCTTGTTCACATAACCACTTCTTCTATCAACAGATGTGAGCTTAGGTGTAGTGCCCATGTTATGAAATCTCCTCAGAATCATGACTTTATGTATGTGTGTGTGACCTCTTTTTGGTTGCGGATGATTTTATTTGGATGGGTTCCTTAGGCTACATGTCAATTGCTGATATAAAAATTCTTTACAAACAAGGTTGGAATTTATACAAAGCATCATTTAACATCATATTGCAACCAAAATAATAAATGCATACTCATAATCCACAAAATAAATTAAACCTTAGTAATAATTATATTAACTAATATATATGCCATGATTTCAAGTTATAATGGAAATTTTCAGTAGTATCACTAGGAAATACAAGTTCAGGGGTATAATTGGCTAAACAAAATATAGTAGATGAGGTGTTTAAAAAGGAAATAAAATGACTCATCACACCCCTTAACTTAACCTCTTGAATTTCCTCATTTAATATTATTTAGGTGCCTCGTTGGTTTAGGATCTTCTGAATGATCCTACATAAGCACCTAAAGTCGGTCGGTCTAGATGTTACTTGTGGCTTTGTGGACACCTATAATTATGCCCAAGAAATTTAAATACTTAAATTGCACTAATTATCCGCTTTCTCGAAAATCAACGACATATCAATCAAAAATACTCATTTTCCCTTATATCATCATTAATTAATTACACTAAGCTAATTAATAAAGTTACTTATCCAACAAATACCTAATTAACGACCTTCGTTAATAAATCACCCTTCTACCTAGAGTAATTAATTATTATTAATTAATTAGCTTTCCTTCCATTTAACAAATAAATTAATATTTAATTGATTTAATCCCCTTATAATAGCCTAAATCATACTGATATTCCTCTAATTATCTTCTATAAGCTTACATCTACCTATTAGTTAATTACCTTTGATTAATTAAAACACCCCCAACTCCCATGACTTGCTAAGCATAAATTAAACCCTTCTAAAGTAAGGTTACCTTTAATAAAGCAACCTTATCCATTCCTAATTATGTTTTAGCTTTATCCCACATTCATGATAATGTGTTGAATCCTTTATCCTTTGGGCTATATAAAGAGCCCTCCACCTACCTTTTACTTACACCTAAACTCCATAGAGAGAAAATGTAAAGTATATAGCAAAGAGACTAAGAGCTTGCACCTTGTTTTCTTGAGAGTTCATCATCATGAAGATTTAATCCTTTCTTAAAGTTCTTGGGTCATATGGGAGGTGTCAAAAGGGTCTTGTAGCCCAACTTTGATTAGCCCCCATTCCTAAGTTCTTGGAACATTAAGGACAACTGTTTTTATAGCCATGGTACCTACCTAGGTTTCTTCATTTATATGTTGTTAGAGAATAGAGGATATTTAGGTTCTTAACATAGTTGATTTCATTTTTTTGTATTAATAATTGTTAGCATCTAACCCTTGATTAATTCTTATCATGATGGTGTTTATAATGTTGTTTAATTCTTGTTAATTAAGAATATTTAGGTGTTAGTCTTTGTTTACATTAGCATTAGTTAAAAAAAAAACACTTGCACACATTTGGAACACCCAAAGTGGGACCTAATCCATTGTCTTTTGCACTTAATTTCAAGTTTTTGTAGTTAAGTTTCATTTTTGGTTACTAACCCTCTTTTACACATGTTGATCTAACTTATTTTTCTTAAATTTTTTTATTGAGTTTGCATGTGTTGAGTCTTCCTTGTAGGTATAAAGGAGGTGAATTTCTGTAAAAATTGGAATTGATGGGAAAATTTTAAGATTTCTCCATGTTTTGATTTTTAGAGCTTACTTTTTCAACATTCTACATTCTAGTTTTTTCAATTTCTTGAAAATTTTAAATTCTTGAGCATGTAGGTTAGTGTTTGATAGTGCTGAGTCTTCTATTTACATATTAATGTGGTGGGTTGCTGTCAAAATTTAATCTTGGTGATAAAATTTCAAGATTTCATCATGTTTTCATTTTTAGAGCTTACTTTTTCATCATTCTACATGCTAGTTTTGTCAATTTCTTGAAAATTTTAAATTCTTGAGCATGTATGTTAATGTTTGATAGCGTTGAGTCTTCTATTCATATATTGATGTGATGGGTTGTTGTAAAAATTGAATCTTGGTTAGAGAAATTTTTCCATTTTGTAGATTAAGAGACATTTTTTGAGTGCATGTCAAGTGCATACCCGTGAGCATAAGAGCATATGCGTAACCCATCTTCCGAAGGCCATAACTTTTTCTCCCAAACTCAAAATGACTCCATTTTTTTTGCGTTGGAAAGGTATTGAAGTTAAATATGAAATGAAAACATAAATTTGAGATTTATACTTACAAAATTGCAAGTTTTTCTATTAGTTTAAAAGTGGTCATTTTCTAACATATCTAATGTTTTGATGAATCTTGTATTTCCATGCTTACTCGATTTAGACCAAAGCATGTGTATGCTCTTATATTGAACCTTTTGGTGATCTTGAGAATCAAAAAAACTTTGATCTCTATCTTTTTAACATTGGGATTAAACTTAGAAATTTGATTATTCATTTTGTTTAAGGGAATGAACCTTTTACAAAACATTTTTCAATGGTCCTTTGATTTGAAGTTTTTCATTTCTATATAGTTGGGATAAAGTTTGTGTATGCTATTATCTTGCACCTTAGGGTGATATTGAGAATCAAAAGCAACTTTAGTCTTCATTTTATAACATTTGGTAAATTGGAAATGTCATCTTTCACTTTTGGTTTAGGGGAATGAACATTTATCAAAAAATTTGTATGGTTCATTGATTGAAAAGATTTTCTTTAATTTTTAGTTGGATTATTTGTTGTGTATGCTCTTCTCTTGCATCCTTGGATGATCTTGAGAATCAAAATCAAATCTTAATCCTCTTTTAAATAATGTGATTTTCTTGGAGAACTACTAACTCTTGAGTGCAGGACCTAAAAACACTTGTCAAAGAAAGGAGGAATCAAAACGAAATCAGAAACTACTAATATAGTTGTTATATAGGTTTCCAAAAGGTGTTCAAGAAAACCACACCTAATTAAACAAGATGAAAAGAACAACATATTCAAAACACTATATTGCAGGTTTCAGAAAAGGGTACATCCTTCTCCACTCAACTGGAACATAACCCCTTTGGCATAACGCCTTAAGCTACAACAATGGGGTTGTTCAAGGAACCCCAAAGTAGTCCGCGTAAGAGGGAACCTTGTGGACGAAACGGGAAGTGATCCACACAACCTACTTGACTAGTGATTCCTTTGTGAGATGGCATTACAAGTTGTCCATTGTGGCGACCCCAGTGATAGTACACGTAAATGCACTAGTTGCCTATTGTTCTTGAAGGGGGTAAAGTAAAGCCGAGATACTCCCAAACTAGTCAGTGTGACTTTTTGGGTAAATCATGCTCGCTCATGGTAACTTTGTAATACATAGGGTGAGAGAACCACCTAGGAGAATATACTTTGGCTAGGAGCCCACTTTGACCATTTTAAAATAGTGTTGAGTTGTGAACCTTCTTTTTGAGAAACGTGTGACGTATTACTTGTGCCTAGTTTTTACTTGCCTTAAGGCGAGGCAAAACTCTGCCAAAGTGAGGCTAGTATTTTTCATCATTTTTCTTGATTTATTTCCTTCATATTCTTTTGACACTTTGTTGATCAAAAGAGGTGTGATTACCTTTGTGTTTCCATTTAACTGTTTCTCTCACTTTTATGTCCGTTTACGCCCATCCATGTTTGTGGCTGGGTTAGTTAAACATCTAAAGTGAGTGGATGTGTTTTCATGTCATTTGGTATCCATTTTGATCTTGATACCCATGTCAAGATCGTCATTGTAGTTAGGTGTGGTTCATCACCATGGACTTCCATAGAGGAGTTAGCTTGTTTGTCTCGTATCATTACAATTTTGATATTTACATCTTGTTTCTTGTAAACTCGACATAAATACCTATATTGTATGGTTACGTTGCACACATTTTTAACTATTCCTAGCTATACTTTGAGATTTTTAGTTCAGTTCTATTATTACCTTGATTTCAAAGAGTGTTAGGTGTTACCATTTGTGCATGTTATATCAATAACACCTCGATATCAATACTTCACTTTCTAGCAAAGTGGGTTAACATATCTTGGTGATATTGTTGTGTCATTCGCAAATTGTAATTGGCACTTTTTGAGATATAGGTCTTAATCGAGTTTGAGCTCACTCATCGTATATCTTGATTGGGAGATCACATTGACTTCTTGTATTTACTTACGTTTTGTTCATTTCCTTGAACTTGGCATAAGTGAAAACATCTTGTTGATCATCTTGCGACGCAAACTACTTTTTGAAACGTAGTCTAGGAAGTACTTCCTTTGATCAAGTTTTAATACCAAATGCTTGTATCATGGGTGATTTATCACTCTATCATATTGGTATTCTCACATTGTTGACATATTCATACTCTTAGAAATTTCATTTTACATTTCACTTAGGGGTTGTCACTAAGCTTTGCACATATCTAAAACTCACCCTAGTGAAACTATCACAAAAACATGGCTCCCAACACACGTCTAGGGTTGAAGAAACAGACATATGAGGAACAACAAGTGCACACTTGGGAGACCTCTAATAGACAAGGGTTAAACCCCTTCATTAGACATGACTTAGGGCCACTATTTTCTATAGAAAAGGAAACCGAAGAGATGGTCAATCATAGTGGAAATGAATTAGAATCACCACACAAAGATTTTGATTTTGACCCCACTCTACTAGATGAGTTTCTCCTTAGAAACAAAGATAGATTTTTGGCACGGGTCATGGAATTAGGGGCCAAACTGCCCACCGAGAATGAACCAATATTACTTACAAATGACACTACTAAGGAAGAATGCCCTCTTATCAATATGGAAGATATTTTAACAGTGGGAATGCTTCCACTTATTTCACAAAAATGATAAAGTGGTAGGGCATAGAATACCCCTCATCAAAGTGCCACAAAGAAACAAGATAGAACATAAGACAGGGAAGAACCTCCACAATATGAAGAGGAAGAACCTTTAGAAGAAGAAGACACAAACCAAGTCAAAATCCAACAACTCAAGTAACCTAAGCCGAAAACTAGCTTTGCTTACTTTCTAGGTACAAAAACACAAACAAGAATGTTCAAAAGTCAAGGCCTAAGTTTAGGATCCACGAACTCCATCGAGAAAACTAAGGAGAATAAGACATGGGGTATCATCATGTACACATCCCCGCTTCTCTCACTAGATAACAATTTCTTGCACAAGAAGTGCAATCTATGAAAGCAATTCTTGCGAGCATACAAGAAAGCAATATAGGGAGTATTAGGAAATACCAATATGAAGAACTATGCCCCTATCCTTTTGACAAGACAATGACCCTTCAACCCTTTCAAAGAAATTTGATATGCCAAAGTTCAATAAATACAAAGGAAAGGGTGACCCAAGGGATCATGTTAAAGATTTCTACATGGCTTGTTAAGAGGTGTCTTATAGTGATAATTACCTCATCAGACTTTTTCCTAAGAGTCTCGAAGGTCAAGCATTGGAATGGTTTACGCGCTTACCACAAGGATCAATTTTCACTTGGCCAAAATTGGTGGAAAGATTTGTGCGTCATTTCTCGTATAACATAAAGAGTTACATCACCATGGTAGACTTTTGTAGCGCAAAACAATGCCCAAATGAGACCTTTGTCAGCTTCCTCCAACGATGGAGAGGGATAGCTAGTCGCTTCCCTTGCACTTTCCCTAAGAAGCGGTGAGTCGGTATTTTCGTCCCTAATATCAACCCCAGATATAGCTTTCCACCTCCAAATGCATTGTGTCCGCACCTTTGAGTAGGTTATCGAGAAAGGGATTCAAATAGAAAAGGATCTCATTGCCAAAGGAACCCTCAAAACCCAATCTAAAGAAAACCAAAGTCTCAAACCCGCTGAAAATCCGAAGATCCTAAAAAAACAAAAACATGGTGGGAGATGGAATCACTAATTCCAAACGTGTTCAAATGGTCCAAACCAGTCAACCTTTTAAACTGACCAAGGGCCCAATTCAAACACCACCAAAGCGACGAACATTCACCTCCCTCAATGAACCATAATCTATCATACTAAAACAGTTGGATGCGGCCCACATGATGACCTATCCTATAACACAACTATTTGATGACAATGCTCCTAAACCTTCATGGTATAAGGAGCATGAATATTGTGAAATGCATCACGTTAAAGGTCATAAGACAGAAAAATGTCTGTGGCTTTGCCACTATATTTAGGACCTCATTGATAATGGGGAGATAGAGGTGGATAACCTTGGAAAAACGCAAACACCTAATGAGAAAATGGGGATTTATAAGGAACCATTCCCTAAGCATGATAAGTAGGAAAAGACAAACCGGATCGGGAGACTCATCCTGACCTATAAAGCCATGAATTACTTGTATACCAAAAGAGATAACAATCATTATGATTCACTTATCAGATGTATTCACTCCCCTACTGACCATGTCAATACCATCCAGATCAAGGGAAAGGACTGCACTACGGTAACAAGGCATGCCTACCTCATGATTCTAGAACCCTCTCTGTTGACCCCACAAACTGGTAAATATAACCTTTTAGAACAACTTGAGAGGACACCTGCTAATATCTCAATCTTAGATCTTCTCAAGATATCTAATGTGCATAAGGAAATTTTGTATCAAACTCTTCAAGGGTGGGAGTGCCTTTAGAAGTCGATCCTATGTACCTTCAAGCCATGGTGGAAAATATTACACCAAGTGAGCATCTCACTTTTAACCATAGGGAGGTCCCTACCGAGAATCCTAAACATAATCTTCCCTTATACATTGAGGTAGTTTTCACCCGTAGGAAAATAAAATAGGTGCTTGTGGATAACGGATCTGGATTAAACATCTACACGCTTAAATTAGTCAAACAATTGGGACATATGGAGGTAGATCTTGAGTCCCATATCATCACTATCACTGCATACGACAACGTGGAAAGAGAGTCGCAGCACCATTACGTTGTGCATGGAGGTGGGCCCCACTACCATTAGACAAAGTTTCACATCCTAGACTTGGAACTTCCATATAATATGCTTTTAGGCCAACCATAGATCCATGTCATGCGGTTTGTGCCATTAACATTTCATCAATGCATCAAGTGAAGCATGAGGGACATATAGTAACAATACCAAGAGACTCAGATCCCTTTGCTCATTGTAGAACTATCAATAGCTTTGCACAAAATGGTACATACACATGTCCCTCCAGGGATATGGCCATTCCTTTTCAGTATCAGGCTATGGAATCCTGGCTGGATTTAGATTCTCTTAGGTCTTGCACTCATGGGGTGTCTAGTTCCACATCTCCATTTGATTCGTGGGAGATGAAAATTTTGGAATATGGCTATGGGGAGTATAATGTAAAACAAGCACTCTTAGTTTCTAACCTCTCCTTGTTGCCCAAGACTAGAGGTCGACCCAACTACCACTTCAAGAGACCTAGAGAGGAGCACACTATTGGGTCGTTCCTACCTAGAGGCTTGTTAGTTGAGGAAAAATTTCTTGATCCACCTATTACTTGGGTCCCTAAGGACACTTATCCATCTTGTTATCAAACACTGGAATATGAAAAATCTTGCAGAATGATGTACTCCATGGGCTACAAAGGCCTAGGATGTGGGAGGAATGAACAAGGACAAAGAGACCAGTTCCTCTTCCACATTTCAAAACAAAAAGATATGGCATTGGGATTCGTCCTTATGGATCACACCCTAACGATCAAGATGTGACTTGTTTTGAGCATGAGGATAGCTCGAGTACCTAGACAAAGTGATACTGATTCCCATTGTAGCCTATATGAGAATTTGGCCTCCAAGAACCTTTTCATGAACAATGTTGTCCCGATCATAACCCTCATTGAACCAACCCTTGAACTTGTGTACCCTTCCCTTGTTGAATGGGGCCAATAATGTCATGTGCCACTAGATTTATTTGAGAATGATGAGGGTATTGCAGAGTTCATGGGCATAAGGGATAAAATTCCCATTGGAGATCACAAGAAGGGTTTCTTTATCGACTTAGACATATGCGCCTACTTCGGCGAGGAGGCTGAAATTTGTGGTCAACAAAATTTAAAGAAAAGTGAAGGCAAGAGTTCTAAAGAAAATCCTCGGCAAAAATAGAACTCCAAGTCACACGGTGAAAACCTCTTTGAGGGCCTTTGGTTGACAAACAACTAAGAAAATTGAAGGACAAACAAAGTGACCACACCAAGGATGAAAATCTCGTAGAGACATCCTTGGATGAAGATCTCAACCTACCTCCCGATCCTACGTGTAGGGAGGATTTATCAAAATTGTTAGTCAAGGAAACCATTGATGTCAACATTGGTACTGAAGAAGATCTCAAGATAGTAAAATTGGGGGCATCACTCTCAGCTAGAGAACAAAATAGGTTCACTATGTTGTTGTGAGAGTTCATTGATGTGTTTGCATGGTCTTACCAAGACATGCCCGACCTAGATCCGACTTTGGTCATGCACAACCTGGTCATGCACATAGATGCCAAGCCTATCAAACAAAAACTCTAAAAGATGCATCCAAGAGTGGCCT
The DNA here is from genome assembly GCA_018340775.1 of Taxus wallichiana var. yunnanensis. Lineage (NCBI taxonomy): Eukaryota > Viridiplantae > Streptophyta > Pinopsida > Cupressales > Taxaceae > Taxus > Taxus wallichiana. The sequence goes on along the minus strand of CM031238.1, from coordinate 458,659,784 downwards.
TGTTGGTTAAGGAAGAGTTGGAAAGGTTGCTTGCAGTAGGATTCATCCGACCAATTGACTATTTTGAATGGATATCAAACATTTTTCCTATCCAGAAGAAACCTGTCAATATTTGAATCTGTACATGATTTTAGAGACATCAATAAGGCTTTCCCTAAAGATGACTTTCCATTACCCAACATTGATATGATTTTTGACTCAACAACAGGATATGAAATGCTATCACTCATGGATGGCTTTTCGGGTTATAATCAGATTAAAATCACTGAGGAGGACCAACACAAAACAACTTTCACAACTCCTTGGGGCACCTTCTACTATTAGGTGATGCCATTTGGCCTTAAGAATGTGGGAGAAACTTATCAGTGGGCCATGACAGTAATATTTCATGATATGATTCATGACATCATGGAAGACTACGTAGATGACATCCTGGGAAAGTCCAAAACAAGAGAGGATCATCCTATCATTTTGTGGCATATCTTTGAACGCCTGCATGAATACAAAGTCAGGCTGAATCCAAAGAAGTGTGTCTTCGGTGTGCTATCTGGAAAACTATTAGGATTCATCGTGTCAAGAAGAGGTATTGGGGTAGACCCTCTTTAAAGTGTCTCGCCATCACGAAATTCCTCCACTCGAGAATATCAAGCAACTGTGTAGCTTGCAAGGGAAAATTCAAGCCATTTTCCACTTTATCTCCCAACTTGTAGATAAATGTCACTCATTCACTCATTTTCTTAAGAAGGATGTCACTTTCATCTAGGGACCCGAGCAACAGAAAGCCTTTGCTTTGCTTAAATAGTACCTACTAATCCACATGTCCTCATGCCTCCCACTCCGAGAGAACCACTTTTACTCTATATTTATACTACGCAATATGCTATTGGTGCACTGCTCACCCAATACGACCTTATCCATAAAGAGAAATCAATGTACTATCTGAGTCGCACCCTCATCACCTATGAACTTAATTATCCTCACATTGAAAAGGCTTGCTTGGCCGTTGTTTTTAACTTTTAGAAACTTCGCCATTACCTGCTAAATATTAAGACCAAGCTCATATCCAAGGTCAACCCACTCAAGTATTTTTTTTCCAAACCTATCCTCACAGGTAGAATGGATAATTGGATAATTCTACTCAAAGTGAGTTTGATATAAAAATTTGTCCATCAAAAATCAGTTAAAGGACAAGTACTTGCCGACCAACTAGCGGAAGCACCTTTGCAAAGCACGGAACCTTTGAGTCTGGATCTGCCAGATGCATCTTTTCTCTACATTGAATAATTCATTGTATGGCAGATACATTTTCATGGATCTTTTACATTTCATGGTTTAGGTGCAGGAGTGGTCCTTATTACACCTTCATGTGATCCTATACCACAATATTTCTACCTGGCCTTCCCTTGCACAAACAACATTGTGGAATATGAAGCACTCATTACAGGGATGAAGCTAGCCATCAAGTGGAATATTCAACATGTTAAGGTTGTAGGTGATTCATAGCTAATCATTAAACAGGTTAATGATGAGTATAAAGTTAAGGATGACAAGCTCATACCTTACAAGAAGTTTGTGGAAACTCTAAAGGAGTATTTTGTGTGCATTACCTTTGAGTAGATCCCAAGAGCACAGAATAGATTGGTAGATGCCATGGCAATGGTGGGATCTATGCTTCGTATTCTACCAGGGAATAATGATATGCCATTTTTCATAGAAAATCTACACCAGCCCACGTATGACATGATGGAATCTTTCCTGGCTTGTGAGGTTGTTGGTCCTTATTTCCCATGGTACGAACCCATTTTCACCTATCTTAAGGACAATACTTTCCCTCCCAATATCTCCCATTCAAAAGCAAAGCCTGATTCTCTAGATAGCCTGTTACACCCTTTTAGGAGGTACGCTTTATCGTTGTGGCTACGATAGGAATCTGTTATGTTGTCTGGATGTGACGGAGTCAATCCGGGTAATTAAAGAAATACGAAGGAGTATGTGGAGCACATACAAATGGAATGGTCTTGGATAAGAAACTATTAAGAGTAGGTTATTGTTGGCCCACCATAGAAATTGATTGTTGTAATTGTGTTAGAAAATGTGTGCTTTTCCAAAAGTATGGAAATTTCATCCATGCTCCATCGCAACCATTACAACCAATCACTACCCCATGGCCATTCTCTAAGTGGGGACTTGATCTAATAGGAAGCTTACTCCTACCTCATCGATGGTCATACACATATCATCACACTACATAATACTTTACAAAATGGGTGGAGGTTGTCCCTTTAACCTATGTCACAAGAATACAAATTTATAAATTCACCATGAATCACATTATTTACCAATATGGTATCCCTATAGCCATTGTCACAGATAATGGGAAGTCATTTAAGAACAAAACTATGAAAGGTATTTGCCAATGGTTCCAAATCAGATTGAAATGGTCCATGCCATATTACCCTCAGGGTAATGGACAAGCTGAGGCAACAAACAAGAATTTGGTAAGGATAATGAAGAAGATGGATAGAAAAACCAGTCGAAACTAGCACCTACAAATCCACCCAACCCTCTGGGCCTACCGAACATCAATTCACACTCCTATGGGTGTGACGCCATATTCCCTAGTGTTCGGGATAGAATCTATCATCCCTTTAGAGATCAAACTCCCATCCCTGCGAATTTCTATTTGGGACTATTTGGATAAGGATGAAGATTATCGAGTGGCAAGATTGGCTGAGTTAGAGCTCCTGGATGAGAGGCACATTCGTGCTCTTAATCACCTGAAGGTATATCAACACAGAATCTCCTGTAACTACAACAAGAGAATCATCCCTCACCAGTTTGAGGTGGGTGATTTAGTTATGAAGGAGAACTAGTTCAACACTAGAGCTAGAGTGAGAAAAGAAAGGGAAGTTCGAACCACACTGGTTAGGACCCTATGTCATAGTTGCCAAGTACGACACCGGGGCATACAAACTGGCTCACCCCAATGGTGATGAGCTCGAGAGCCAATGAATGCCATGCATCTTAAGAAGTTCTATGCTTGAACATGGCACAAAAATTAAAAAATACAAAAACATAAAAAAATCGAAAAAGAAAAAGAGAAAACAAGTCGTCCACTAGTGAAAACCATGCAATTGTGGCACTTTAGACAAGTCCTTGGGTGAAAACTAGTTTCTGGCACCTCGAGAGGATTCATTGTTCACAAGCATTGTATATTAGAAGGGTAGTTGTCTTTGGCCTGGACCTAGTTCTGCCTTCGAGTTTCCTTGTGCACACCATCTTGTCTAGCCTTGATCCGGCTTTGCCTTCTTCTATTCGTCTATAAGGGATGTGGTCTTTCATTATTTCCCATCTTACATTGGGGGTATCTCAACGAATTCACCTTCTTTTCCATAAGCGCGTAGCTTCTACCCTTGTATATTCCCCACCTAACGCTGGGGGCATCCATGCTTTCTTGGTTACCTGCACATAGCTTTGGAAAACTGTTAAAACCACAAAAACAATAGAAAATTGTTTCACAAAACACAAAAACAATATAAAATTGTTTCACAAAAACCTAAACAATAGAAAATCGGTTTATGAAAACATATCTTACAAAAACATTTACTTGCATTGTCTTGTTTTCTTGCTTTGCTTATTACTTGTATAGTGTTTTACGTGCTTGCTTTTGAGTTGTTTGTTGCTTGGGAGTACTTTTTCATAGTTTATCTTTTCTTTCTTAGAATAGATTCATTCTTTCTTGTGCATGTTGTAGTGGGTTTTGACATGCTAGTGTGTTAATTCATTATTTCTTTCTTAACACATTTGGTTGTGTTTTGTTACTTGTTAATAAGGCATGGTGATTCATGGTGTTCTTTGTAGTATTTGGCTGTGTTTATTACATGTGCTCTATTTTTTTATCATTCACATCACATTACCATCACTATCATCACATCTAGCATCATCTATACATCATATATAAACAAAAATGCTAAGTTTTACATCATGCATGTATGCTAAGCTAATCATCACATATCATATCATCAATGGGGGCAAGAGGGGTTGTGCATAATAAAAAATCTATCCCCCTGCACCAATATCATCATATCATCCTGTCCATATACATCAAAATAACACTTGAAAACAACATTTGATATTGTCTATAGATCTATCATCTACAATCTACAACACGCCTCAAACGATCATGTGCGATCACCATCTCTCCTGAGTGTCAGAGCCTCATGGTAATTTTTCTAAATTGAGCGGTTAAAATGAACTGATTGCGATGTTTTTACCCCCCGGGGGTATATTAACCTGTTTTTCATCGATCGGATGGCCGAGACACCCGTTTAGCTCACCATTTTCTCCTCTATTCGTTGTGGAATAATTATTTTTAATTAAATAATTATTTTTCTCTTATTTTTCACCATATTGGGGCATTTTTTGTCCAATACCCCTTTCTTCTCCCCTAGACAATTTTATTGCTCCCTGGAAATTTTATTCTTCTTCACACCCTCGTAAATAATTATTTTTCAAATAATTTTTTTTTCTTAATTTTTCCACTAAACAAGGACATTATTTGTCATTTGTTTCTCTTTTCTTCCACCTAGGGCACTTTCTATTACCCTTAGGCCCTTCTTTTTCTTCTTCTCCTTTCTTCTATTGTTTATCACGGTTTAGAAAGCCAAAACAATACAAACATTTACTATATCAAAAAAATCCAAAAACAAGGCAAAATTTTTCAAAAAATTCCTAAAAAGTAAAACACCCTACAAAATGGTAACTTGCTTCTTACGGCTGAAACTTGTGTCTTGCACATGGTATTTTCTCCATATCCTGTTGGTTTTTCTCACATCTTCCCCGATTAATATGACTCACAGATCACTAGATTCACAACCATTCACAAAAGCTAGCTATTTTCTTAAATGCGCCCTACTGGGGCACTTTTGGTTGCCTGGTGTTGTTTCGTTGCACACAAATGCTTTTCATGGACCCCGTGTCCATTTTAATTTCCCCTTGCATGTATCCTTTCTTGGGGCATCATTTTTTAACCCTTTTCATCAATCATGAACTTTTGGATCTCTCCAGCACTGATAACAAAACATTTGTACAACTGTCTTGACTGTTGTTGGGTTGGATATGTGCGTTTGTACTTGTTTTCCCTGTTAGATGAGCTTGTTTCCTTCTCGTATTGCATTGAATTTTTGTATGTTGCATGGAGTTGGTATTTTCAGCAATGGAAAATTGTTCATATTATGGCTTTTCATGTCATTCTACCTTTGTAGTATGCTTATATTTTTCATAAGGACCGATGACATAATTCCTATGGCAATATGATGACATCAAAATTGTTTTAAACAAATACATGGCTAGAGGCTAAGATCTTCTCCCCCCTCATCCATATTTATTCTACACCACTTCCCTTTCACCCCTAATTCTCCCTCTCATCGAGGCATCCTTCCTCATCCCATTTCTTCTGCATATATCTCACCTTTTTTGATCGTCAATCGGCTTCTTCCATTACCCCATTGACACTCAAGGGGGCATCTCTCCTCCCCTAATTTTTCTTCTATCCCTTCAAAATCTCTTTTGTCTACTATATTTTAAGTGGCATCACTTACGCCACTACAAAGAGGGGCAAATGTAGGCACCTATAATTATGCCCAAGCAATTTAAATACTTAAATTGTGCTAATTATCCCCTTTCTCACAAATCAACGACATATCATCAAAAGCACTTATTTTCCCTCATATCATCATTAATTAATTACACTAAGATAATTAATTAAGTTTCCTTTCCAAAAATACCCTAATTAATGACCTTTTGTTAATAAATCACCCTTTCTACCTAGACTAATTAATTATTATTAATTAATTAGCTTTCCTTCCATTTAACCAATAAATCAATATTTAATTGATTTAATCCCTTATAATAGCCTAAATTGTACTAATATTCCTCTAATTATCTTTTATAATCTTACATCTACCTATTAGTCAATCACCTTTGATTAATTAAAACACCCCCCAACTCCCATGACTTGCTAAGCATAAATTTAACCCTTCTAAAGTAAGGTTACCTTTAATAAAGCAACCTTATCCATTCCTAATCATGTTTTACCTTTATCCCACATTCATGAGAATGTGTTGAATCCTTTATCCTTTGGGCTATTTAAAGATCCCTCCACCTACCTTTTTACTTACACTTAAACTCCGTAGAGAGCAAATGCAAAGTATATAGCAAAGAGACTAAGAGCTTGCACCTTGTTTTCTTGAGAGTTCATCATCGTGAAGAGTTAATCCTATTTCTTAAAGTTCTTGGGTCATATGGGAGGTGTCAAAAGGGTCTTGTAGCCCAACTTTGATTAGCCCTCATTCCTAGGTTCTTGTAACATTAAGGACAACTATTTTTTATAGCCATGGTACCTACCTAGGTTCCTTCATTTATATGTTGTTAGAGAATAGAGGATATTTAGGTGCTTAACATAGTTGATTTCATATTTTTTTATCGATAATTGTTAGCATCTAACCCTTGATTAATTCTTATCATGATGGTGTTTATAATGTTGTTTAATTCTTGTTAATTAAGACTATTTAGGTGTTAGTCTTTGTTTACATTAGCATTAGTTTAAAAACAACACTTGCACTTTGACTCATTAAAGAAGTAAATTGCATTCATTTTGCATCTTTCCATGATCATGTCATGTATGTCCTCATCTAGTTCCTTGTTTCCAGACCAATGTGGTATATGATAGTGGAAAATTGGTGGATAATAACCAATAGGAAACCAAGTTTTTCCACATCCTTTAGAAACTTCAATGTATGCATTTATCCCTTTGAAAGTGGGAATGATGTTATGATAAGAATTAAATTCTTTTCTTTTCATTTCAAAGTGGACACTTCTTGCCAACACATCTTTGTAGGATTGTACTATCTCCTTTCCATTGAATTTGATGTTTTTTGGCTTCATCATGAGCTTCATGTCTCATCTGATGTACTCATTGTCTAATATCTTTGTGTTGCATGTATTTTCCATAATCCTCAATAATTTCTCATGTATTTGAATCTTGACCTTTGATCGTCAATGGATTATATTTTGACAATTGCATGTATTCTTCCATTTTATTTTCTCTATATAATTCATTGTTAAAATAAGAGCAAAGTGCCCTAATTGGAACATCTCTAATGTAAAGTACTGGAATCCAGTCCTATTAATATTCAATGGCATAATTGTACATATACATCTCACATAACAATAATTGAATTGCATGAGGCATTTATAGGTAAATTCTAAAGAAAGGCCTAGCTCTAATAATATCAAATGGAATATCATTGTTTATACAGGTATACTTTGTGCTCATATGTAAATTTTCCATGCTAATCTAAAGAAGATAACACATAGTAGCTTCATAGCAATAATCAAACCTACTATAAAACCATTAAGATGTGATATTATAAGAAACATCTTCTTCAATGCATGAAAAATCTCAAATTAAATGCTAATATATTTCTTACTCTCTAGATTTACAGCTAACAAATGAACCTATTTAGATCACTTTAGCAATCAAAATGGAGTGGTTTTATCAATATTTGAAGATGGAATCTCACCAAGAAATGGATACAAGGCTAATTTTGGATCTTCACATGCTCTTCAATTTGAGAGAATGGATGCAAGATGGAAAATATATTTCCTTCAATGGAGAATGGCTCAAGATCGAAATTCCTATAGTTTACTCTAGGGAAAATAACGTGTAAGAAGAAAGGTAAGGATGAGGGTTTATTATATAGCTTTATAGTTCATGAAAGGATAACAAATTGATGAATGAAAGATAAACCTCAAAGAGGAAATACAAAGTCTATGTATGTTTAATAAATTATGTGCACTTTGTGGGAGTTGAAATGGGGTTTAATTAATCAAATGTATTCAGGACATTTAAGAGAGTATTTGGTTCAAGAAATGGTGATTTATTGATTTAGATTGGCAATAGTAATTAATTAACCTAGGTAGAAGCAAATGTTAATTAACGAAAGGTCATTAATCAGAATCATGAATGATAAGAGGGATAATTAATTAGTGAAACATAATTAGTTAATGATGATAGAGGGATAGTGGTGGTTTATTGATGAAGTGTCGTCAATTTATGGGAAAGAGGATAGTTAGTGCAATTTAAGTATTAAAATTTCTTAACCAAATTCTAGGTGTCTACATTTTCCCCTCTTTGGGGTGGTGTAAGTGACACCACTTCAAAGATAGTAGAAAAGTACACACAAGTGAATTTTGAAGAGATAGAAGAAAAATTAGTAGAGTGAAGGATTCCCCCTCGAGTGTCGATGGGGTGATGAAAGAGATCGATTGATGATCGAAAAGATGAAGGAATGGATAGAAGAATAAGGAGGGGAGGGGGGATAAAATTTGATCCCTATTGTCCCAAGTGAGTTGGAATAATAGTTCTGATAGAAGAGAATGATATGGAAGAAAAATTAAGGTGAAGGGGATGGAAATAGATTTCATCTAAGTGATGTAAAACCAAATTTATGTCATCATATTGCAAGTGATCTATATCAGTGGTCCTTATTAAAATATACGCATTCAACAAAAGTGTATAATAACATGAAAAGTTATAATATGAAAATTTGGTCATTGCTAACTCAATGTAACATACAAAATGCAATGTAATATGAGAAATTAAAAAAGCTAACCTAACAAGGAAACAAGTACAAACACACATACTCAAACAAACGACATTTAAAGAAGGTTGCACGATTGTTCTTATTATCAAGCTTTGATTCTAAAAATACGAATTAATGACAAGGGTTAAGAATGACACCCCAAGTAAGGATACATGTGATGTGAATGAGAGAAGGATGCCGAACTATAGTGAAAAATCAATCATGCCCTAAGAAATATCCTTAAGCAACGCTGCGTTCATGGAAAGGAAGACAAAGATAGTGAGAAAACCATCTTTTGTTGATGGAAGGTAAATCCAAATGATCTGTGATTCACACACAAGAACAAGTGAAATTCAAAGAAAGATATTTTGTAGGATAATTTTTGATGTTTGAGTACGATGTATTTGACACATGCTTCAGTTGCGTGCATGCTTGTTACCAATTTTTGGAAAAAATGAATTTTACAATTTTTTTGGATTTTGATGTTTTACCAATGTTTTTAGATTTTGTGATGATTTTACCAATTTTGGATCTTGATGTTTTACCAATGTTTTGGATTTTTTTATTTTTAATGAATTTTTGGATTTTTGATATTTTACCATTTTTTTGGATTTTGAAAGTTTTAGAACTATGTACGAGAAAAATGAAAATGCAAAGATTCCCTTAGCAAGATATGGGAATATACAAGGGAAAATATTTACACATATATACAAGAAGAAGATAAGTTGGATCAAGGCCACGAAGGATAGGTTCAACATGATGATGAAATAAAACCAATGAAGTGCTAAGAAGGAGCAAGCATGCCCTTAGTACAAGTGGCCAAGAAACATACAATAGAAAATAATTAAAAGATTGTTTTATTAAAAGGGGACTAAAGTTCTTGTAAATATGGTAAAAGAAATCTTATAGACATGGATGTTCTGAATGAAGTAGAAGAAAATAGTGAATTCTATGGAAGGATATGGAAAATGTAGCTAGAAGATTGGTGATGAAAAGGTGATTATCCCAAGGCACAAATCATGAGACGAGATACAAAATAAAGCAAGAGTTAGAAAAGGTCCAAATTAATACACTTGGTAAAAGACTAATCATGTTTACTCATCAAGATCTAGTGTGTGCACATGGAAATTAATTACCTCTTGAAGTGAATGTTTGATAGGAAGCAAGTGAGAAAAAACTAGCCAATGTGTAGGAATGATTTATTTTGATAGGTGATTTGTGAATGGAGGGTGGAAGGAGATCTATACATTGCTTCATTTCTAGCCAGTGTCTATAGCCCCGATGGAGATGTATTTTATTCTAGTCGCAACATTGCTCTACTACTAGCCAGGTGTCCATAGCCATGATAGAATCTTGGAAATACTCCAAGAGAGATTCATATATTGCTTTGATTTTGATTTTTTGATTGATTTTTTTACTTTCTGAAAATTTATTTCATCTCTCTCGATTGTTTTGATAAGGGGTTAATAACCATTGATGGCTTGATGGAAGGATGTGGAATTGATTGTGATGATGACATTGACTAGTGTCAACAAATATGCCTAAAATTTCTTCAAAACAAGTTTATTAGATGTAAATAGTGATAGGATCTCTAAGAGGTCAATCATTATTTAATTTAACAAGGTCAAACAAATACTATAGAGATAAATGCCGCACAAGGAGAAAAAATAGACTAATGAAAAGATCATTGAAGGAATGAATATGGTGGGATACTTACAGAGGAATGGAATGAAAGGGAAGAAAGAACATCCATGTGTATGTAATACCTGATTGCAATGTTTGATCTTTGTACCTTTGATTTTTTTCCAATGTTTTAATGTTTTCTCTGTTTTTGTATTTTTACTTTTGTAATAGATTTTAATTTTTGGGAAGTTGGGACCAACAATTTCACTTTGTGTGATAAGATCCAACAATAATGTTTGTAATTTCTTTGATGAGGGAGACTAGGAGTTTTTATTATCAAGAGTGATATTATCTCCAATCTTGATGACCGTAGTAAGATCGTGTTTGATAAGTGATTGTGACTTATCTTTCAAAATGGATTTTGTATGTGGGATATTGAATTCCCTTTCCATAGGTTTTTATACTTTGCACCATACTTGATGGTTATGTTGGTGTGAATTCTTGAATCATCTATAATTTTTAAATTTATGGTTGTTTTAATTATTGGGAGCTTTGGAGCTCTTAAGAGTATTGATGTTAGATTGATGAAGAAAGCTGTTTGGGTTTAAGTTAAGATAGTGTGTGATTTTTATGATTCTAAGAAGTGGGAGAAGAAATTGAATGTTTATAATTGATGATAGGAATGTTAGGGATGATTGTGAGCTTACCACAGTTTTCTATAGAAGGATTATATGATGGATGAATAGGATATGATCCAATTATTGAAGAGGATGGACTAGTGGGAGGTGAGCCATAGATAGAAGATGAATGGATACTAGGATGTGGCCCAAGTATAGAATAAAATGGGCTACCATGAGGTGTCCCATAGATGGAAGATGATGGGATACCAAGAGGTGTCCCATAAATAGAAGATGGAGGGCTACTAGGATGTGGCCCAAGTATATAAGATGAGGGGCTACTAGGACATGGCCCAAGAATAAAGGATAATGGGATACCCAAATTTGTCCCACAAATATAAAATGAAGGATACTAGGAGGTGGCCCATATATAGAAGATGATGGGATACCAATAGGTGACCCAAGGAAAGATTTTGATTGAGGAATTGTGATATTTAAAGAATTATGGGGTGATGAGAAGATAGGCCAAGGATCAATGACATACCCAAGCATTTTTCCTTGTAATGGGGAATGTGAAGATGGAAGAATAAGAGGAGGATCAAATTTGATGATCTTAGGATCTTCCTCTATATTCGAAAAGGGAATCAACTTCTTCCCCAAAATACACAAATGTGTCGAGGTATAAATAAAATCCTTTCTCATGATCTTCTAAAATAATTTCCTCATGTAGCCCCATGAATTCTCTAATCACTTCTTCATTTTGAAATAAATAAATTGGTATAGGTTATTGTTCTTCAATCATAGTAGGTTAATTAGAAGAAATAGGTCCAACAAGTGTGGAAGATTTAGGTGATTGATTATTCCTTAGAAGAGAGTCAATTGAATGAAGCTCAAGAGACTAAGAGGAATCCAACAGATATTTTGGATTAGAATTATTATAGTATTGAGAGGAATCTAAAGAATAGTTTGGATTAGAATCATCTGAATCATGCCACTGACCATTTGATAAAGGTGGGGAAAGGGGTAACCAAACGGGTTGTCTAGTGTGAAGAACCAAATGAGGTTTAGTCATGATAGCTTTATTTTGATGTGAATGCTTAAATTTAGGTTCCATATTGTCTTAAGTGTGAGAAACCATGAAACAGTCATTCATGGTTGTAATCATTGGGATAATATTCCTAGACCTATATTGTGTTATTGAACCCCTTAATGGGAAGGAAGTTCCATGTTGATTCGAGTAGCACAATGGAAACCAACTATAAATTTTTTAAGTATGGAGATGTTCATGTGATTTTTCAAAGGGAATCTAAGGAAAAAATACATCGTGATGACATAATTTTGACAATCCAACAAGGTTTGGACAATAAGTTGCAAGTTTGAATGTCAAAATGGTTGATAAAAATTTAAGCAAATGAGGGATATAAAGGAAAACTTCCTAATGCTCAAATTTATTCAATAGTTGTTTCATAGGAGATTTTTTGCTAAGTTTTGAGAAATGTGTTTAAATATAAAAAATGAACCTAAGAAAAAACAAGCAACATAATATTTTGTGAAGGTTTATGTGAATTCCAAATAATGACCAAATAATTTCTAATGGAAAATACTAAAGAACCAAAGGATCAAAATTATTTTCCTAGGAAACAATTCTATAAGATAAACGATCATAAGGAAAAAATCACACAATTTTGGAAAAAAACTCCAATCTACAATAAAAATATTCCCTATGTAAAATGTGTCTCAAAATTAGTTTGATGCAAGATGATCAACTCAATGTCAACACTTAAGTCGAGTTTAAAATAAACAAGGAGTAATTATTAATAAGGGGTTGAAATGAATTCGAATCAAAGTATATTATAACCAATCTAGATATAAAACATGTCTAAATCCCAAAAAGTTGAAGTTACAAATGTGAGCAACGCAATAATACCACTTAGATATGTTAATCAAGCATTTCAGAAAAGTTAGATATTAGTATCAAAATAATATTGATACGACATGAAAAATGTAATAACAACACTTTTCAAGGTTGAGGAAATGTTTGGAAGGAGACAAGGTCAAAGTATACTAAGGAGTTTTTAAGTGTGAGCAACGTAATGGTACAATCTAGACACTTAAATCAAGTTTACAAGAAACAAGATGTAAGTATCAAAATTGTATCAAGACAATGCAAGCAAAGTAACACCTCAAGGGAAGATTGATGATGAATAAAGCCTAACTACGATGAAATGTCTTAACATGGGTATCAAGACAAGGCTACTCAATATTTGAGGATGTACCAACACACTTTCAACACTTATTATGGCATTCACAATAATGAAGGATGTAATCGGGTGTAAAATTGGTGGAAAAAATCTTGAGTAACACTACATATGTATATTGTATTTTTATCCCAAAAGGGAAACAAGAAAAAAAAGGAGTAGACTAAGTGGGAGTGAAAAATACTTGGCGTCACTTTGGCAAGGTTTTGCCTTATCTTAAGATAAGTAAAAAACTACGACAAAGTAGCACTTCACAAATTTTGTGATGAATAACACTAGGCTCAAACATTAATGGGATTTCCCTTGTTTAACCAACAAGGTTTTGACTCCAAAAAAGTTATTTCTTCATGAGAGCTCTTTGTAGCATGATTTTTTTGGTTAAGTTGGCTCCTGTGTAAAATGGCTTCCTATTGGTTCACTCTCAAGGAGTTACAAATTATCTCTGCAAACATGGTTTTCCTAGGAATTCACTTGAATAAACTAAGTAGTATCCTAGATTTACTTTACCCCCTTCAATACAATGAGCAATAAATGTGTTTAGTTGTATTTTCATTGGGGTCACATGAAAATAGTTTTGATGCTAATCTTTCCAAGGTGTACTAGTCAAATAGGTAAGTAGATTGTTGCCCATTTCATCCATAAGGTTCTCTCTTGGCATGGACTACTTTGGGGTTCTGGGGCATCCTCATGGGTTATGATAGCTTATGCCAAGGTACTTCCCCTAATTTTAATTAGATGATCCGTATTCTTAACCGAAACCTGCATATACAATGTTTTGAATGTGGTGTATTTTTAATCTTTTAGATTAGTGTGGTTTTGTACACCATTGGAAATTTGTAATAAACTATATTAGTATTGGTTTAGATCCCGACTCTTTGAAAATTGAGTATTCGTCATGCATGCAAAGGTTAATAGTTTTCCAAATGATTAAAACCTCATGAAAGAGGATAAAATTTTGTTTCTTATTTTCAAGATCATCTTAAGACACAAGAGAAGAGCATACGCAATGATTAACCCTACTATATTGCCAATGAAAAAACTTGTAATTCAAATGCATAAGCAACTCATTTTAGCCAAAAAAAAATTCATTCCCTTAACCATGAATTTTAATGAATTATTTGAAAGCGTGAAAAATCCTAGAGTTTTTTCTGATTCACAAGATCACCTAGAAGGTTTGTGGGAAGATCATACACAACTCTATCCTAGCAAATGAAACAACACATTCATTAAATTTATTCAAACAAGTTATCAAAAACATGATTCAAACTATCTTGCAAACAAAAGTTAGATTCCAAAAACTACAAGATGTTAACAATAATAGAGATCAAAATTTTACAAACTTAGAAAATAGTGCCCAAAATTTGATAAAACACACCTCATGAGACTTTGCAATGCCTATACGAGACCTTAGAACACATGTGCACTAACCTACTTGCGTAGTTTTTTTCCCAAAAACACACACGAGATCTGATAAAATCCACAAAAATGACATACCTACGTGGCAGGAGAGATAAATACGTAGCCCTAAGAGCATATACACGGAGTACGATAAGAAATACATTGCGCATAGACTCAAAATAAAGCCTACGTGACATAGAGATGCATATGTGGGATAAAAACACATACAGAGACCTAGTAAAATAATACGAGAGGGCCAACTAGAAATACAATGGATGTGTAGCCAGAGGCATAGGTACATGGGGAAGGTCACACCTACATGGTAGGGATATAGAGAACAAACCAAACAGACAAATTCTTAATGGTAGCATGGCTCGAGAAGATGAATATGTGGGCCTAACAATAGTTATACAACCTATGCAATAGATACATGATCCTATAGATACATACATGGGGCAGCCTCACACCTACACATGTGCCTAGAATGACATCAAAAATACAAAATTCTGATGCAAGTAACTTCAAAAAGGTTAAAAATTTAATCTCTTAGCCCAAAATTAATAGCAAACCATTGCAATTAAACCTATAAGAGAAACTCAACACATGTAAATTTAGAAAAATCCCTAAGGAATTCAAAATATTTGACATGTGTATATTAGGTTAGATAAAAATAAGATAAAGAACAATAACACTTAAAATCAACTTGAGGAATAAGGATCCATCCTACCTAGGGTGTACCAAATGTGTTCATATGTTAATTTTCCATGTTAATCTAAAGAATCTAACACCTAGTAGATTCAAAGAAACAATCAAAACTATTATAGAACCATCAAGATAAGAGCTTATGAGAAACAATTTATTCAATGCATGAGCAATTTGAAATTAAATGCTAAGTTATTTCTTACTCTCTAGATTTCTAGCTAACAAAAGAACCTATTTAGATCACTTTAGCAATCAAAATGGAGTGGTTTCCTCAAGGTTTAAATATGGAATCTCACTAAGAAATGGCTACAAGGATAGTTTTTGATCTTCCCATTCTCTTCAATTTGACAAAATGGATGCAAGAAAAAGAATCTATTTCCTTCAATGGAGACCCGCCTCAATATTAAAATTCCTAGAGTTTACTCTAGGTAAAATAAGGTTTAAGAAGAAAGGTAAGGAGGAGGGTTCCTTATATAGCTTTTAGTTTAGGAAAGGCTAGAAATTTTATGAATGTGGGATAAACCCCAAAGAGAAAATACAAAGGCCATGTATGTTTAATAAAGTATGTGCACTTTGTAGGAGTTGAAAGGGGTTTAATTAATCAAAGGTGATTAATTGATAGAAAGGGGTAAGATTTTAAAATATTATTAGAACAAAGTTAGTATGATTTGGGAGATTTAAGATAAGAAATTGGTTCATGAAATGGTGATTTATTGATTTAGATCAGCGACAATAATTAATTAGGAATTATTAATTAACCTAGGTAGAAGCGAACGTTAATTAATGAAAGGTCATTAATCGACATCCTGAATGATATGAGGGATAATTAATTAGTGAAACATAATTAATTAATGATGATAGAGGGATAATGGTTTTTTATTGATGAATTGTTGTCAATTTATAGGAAAGAGGATAGTTAGTGAATTTAAGTATTAAAATTGCTTGACTGAATTCTAGGTGCCTACATACTTTAATCGCAACATTTGTTATTTCAAGAAAATGGCACAAATGTTAGATGGTGGTCTGCATTTAAATATTTCATTGGTCACTTCAAGTGTCTCTTTTTGCTTCTTAAGTATTTCAATTTATTTTTCCTTTTCCTTAAACTATTTATCCTTTTATTAAATGTCTTGATGATGTTCAAAGATTAACTCTTCCTTCTCCCTTTCCCATTTTCCCGCATCCTATTAACATAGTTTTCAAATTTTTGCACCCAGTAATATAACAAGGTTGTCGAGTGGTCATGTTTCTACAAGCTGGTTTTGGAGGGTCTTTGAAAACTTCTTTGATGATAACATGTGGTTATAGGATAACTTGTGGAAACAATGGGGAAGCAAGATCTAAGATGGTATAATTGTATCCTCAGTAACTATGGGAAGATTCTCTTGTACCTTTGCAATCTTCTCAGGTGGTTGTTCTATTTCAACACTGTGAACAATATTGTTAATAATTTCCTTAAGAACATGGGGAATATCATCCACAATGTTCATATCATCAATTTTACTTCAAACACTATTACATCTTTTATTTCTTGGATAAATCCTTCTCCTTCATGCTTCTCATGGGTTTCCCCAACATGCACTACCTTTGTTTGAACTTCAGACTATTTTGCAAGGCCTTCCTAAACATTTTTCTCACTACTTCATTCTCCTTTCTTATTTTCCATACCCTCCATGGGCTCCTGAGTCTCCACATTAACACCTTCTTGATATATGTTCATTGATGTGGCCTCAATATTCTCCTCTGCCACTTCTTTATCACTATCAAGTGTTATGGTTTTAGTCTTTGTGGTTCTTGATTTCTGTGTTTTTTTAGTTTTAGGTGATGAGAACACCTAGGTGGTGTAGGAGTGGATTTGGAAGATGAAGGAGTGGACTTGGAAGATTTAGAAGTAGGTCTAGAACACTATCTCTTACTTCTTGAGGTGGATGATTCAGGGGTTGAAAATCTAAGTAGTTTTTACGAAATTAGAATTCTCTCAGGAGAAATAGGCTAAGGGTTTTGCTCTGGAGATGGTGGCTTCTCATAAATAGGGGTTTTGTGGCACGAGAAGTGGAATTTTAGGTTCGAGACTAATAAGTGGAAGTTACAGGTTTAACTCTATGAGTGGAAGAACTACCTTTTCTTCTTCTTCTTTTATACCCTTTTCAAAATAACTCATCAATATGCTTGGCCCTTGAGAAATCTTCCCATTTCAATGCAGGATTTTCTCTTACCAATATATGTTTTATAATCAAAGTGATAAGACAACTATGAGATAAAGTTGATCTTCCACTTTGGGACTCCCTACTCATTCAATTTGGGATTTATTTAATAAATTGGGAACATTAACATGTACACCATTCTTCAAATGATTCAACAACTTAAAATGGATAGTATTTAATCTGGAGTATATACCCTTGTAGGTAAAGTATTTGATAATGTAATTGGCAACATCATCCAAAAATGGTTTTTCAGAGAAGTTTGAAATGTACCTTGTCTATTAGTCACAAATTTATCATCTACATCACCAAATTCTCATCGAGCTGCATCTAGGTTGTCCTTCTTAGGGAGAATCTCACCTTCCGAGGTTTCTCTGTTACTACTGAGATAGAATATTTTGATCAATTTCTTGTTAAACACTTAATAGTATCCTCTCCATCCTTGAATATACAAAAATATTATGTTACCATGGTTTCGTTAAAACCCTAAAAAATTACTCCTATATCCCATCCATCCGCTATCTTAAAAATACTACAATATCTATGGCTGATTGTGGAGATACGAATGGTTTGTAGGTTCATGGTGAATCTGATCTCCTCTCATCCCTGAATTCAGAAAAATTATAGAGCTTTGATGGAATTTTTTACGTTTTGTAACGATGGTACAAGAATTCAAGTGAGTGTTAAATTTTTAAGTACTTGCAATTTTGAATCCTGCATGACCAGCTCACACTTAGTGCAAAAAGAAAATGAATTAAATTTGTTTGAATTTTGTGAACGTGTGAGGTGACATGGTGTGACAAAGTGGGGTGACGTGGAGTGATAACTCATAGGGTTTAAAGGAAGCAACGATAATTACTATTTAAATTTATTCATGATATGGCATAAATATTAATTAAACATAATTATTCTATCGCTACTTTATTAAAGTGAAATGAGTGCACTTATCTTGAGATATGCAATGGATTATGATGACATGTGCCTTATTTTAATTTGCACCTTTCTTTACATGAAAATTTATCATGATGCTACATTTTGAGGTGTTACGATCTTTGTGGATGTTGCTTTCATTATTGTAGGTGCATGCAGCATTATGTTAAAGGCTCCTTAATGAAATCAACTAATTCTAAGAGAGGGAGAACTAAATTTTTCTAGTTCCATTCATCTTCATCACCACTAGCTCGTGTAGATGTTTTCCTTTACTTTCTTCATGAAATCATAAGTTCCATCAACAAGAAAAAAAGAAGGGCTTTACTACATGCTGCTACAAGTGGACATTTAGTCTTTACATCATCTCCTTCTTCCGAGACCATGAACTTCTTGCAAAAAATAAACCAAATCCTACAATTTAGATATTCTAAAAAATAAACATGTTAGTGAGTGGAGTTTCTCACCAAGAAGGATGATCACGTCACTTTTATTTACCCTTAGAGTATTCAAAATCTAAATATACCAAGGCCACTTTCGAACATCTCATTCTTCTACAACATTAGAAGATGAACCCATAGGTTCAATTTATGACCTTAATGTTTCACCATTTTCTTTACGTTATTGAGACGAAACAAATAAGGGTAAGGGCCAAGGAGGAATACATGTTTATGCTGGTCAGTTGATAGTTGTTACACATGTTCGACTTCTCAATCCAATGCTGACTGTGAGAGCTTCCTTTTGGTTGGGAGGAACTACCTGAAATAGAAAACAAGACCACAAAAGAAGAATTAAATAATATATGACAAAGTGGACTACCTAGCGTGTGCTAGATCTAGGAAGTGTGATACTCCCTAGATGGCTGTCAATCCACTGTTTAAAACAACTTAATACAAGAAATAAACAAATTCCTATTGTAGTTTATATAATTTAGGTATTTCATTCAAGAACAATAAGAAAATCTAACATAATAGGCTAGGCTATAGTCAGATCTAAAGGGTAGGTAGTTTTCAGGGTGTTGGAACTTGTCAGGGTAAGGTTTTGAGTTGTTTAGGTCACTTGGTAGAAGGTAGGTTGGCTCTGTTATTATAAAAGGTGTAAAACAAAAAGGCCAACGTTAGTCTAGTATAGCTGGTGAGGGTTTAGGAGAGACCGATGATGGTCCTGGGTAATTGGTGTTGGTACAGACGGGTGATAGTAGTTCAATAAAAACCTTATTATAGAGTCTGGGTGAGGTTAGATAGAGCTAAAGGAGGGGATGGTGAGGTCTATGGGAATGTTGAGAACACTCAGAGAGGTAGAAGGGCCAGGATAGGTGATCTGGTAAAAGGGTGGGTGAGGTTTGAGTTTGTCAAAAATTAGACTATGAAGGAATGGGAATATTAATGGAAGAATGATAACATAAATGATAACAACTCTATGGAAAGAATAAGAATGGAAATGATTTGTGATAAAAACACTTACCACTATTGCAGGTCCAATGATTGGGTGGTGTTGATGATCAATTGGTGGGATGGAGCTTCATGCAATAGTGATGCTCCCCAGAATGTCACTGTGAATGCAATGCTTCTAGATCTATCTTGATGTTGGCTATGGATGTATGTAGGTGTAAAAAGGCTCTAGTTCTTCCTCGTAGTTCTCTCCTTGTTCCTTTGATCTCAGAATGTGCCAACCTGAAAATAAGGTTGTTAAAGCCAATAAATGGTAACCGATGGTAGTTAAGGTTGGTGACATCGGTTTAGGGGTGACTAGCATCGAATAAGGTGGGATTCCCTAGATTTACTAAAAATAATAGATCTTGGTAATCATTTTCGCTGAGACCTATCTACTCTCCCGGATCAAAGCGGAAGTTTCCTTTTTCTGAGCGGGAATGTGGATAGAGGATAATAGGCATTGCTTTTTAGGGTTGAACTAAGTCTTAGCTCATTAAGGTAAGTGGGACCAATTCTTAGTTAGTTATGGAAATAGGTCCTTGGTGAGGTGGCTAGGTGAGGTGGAAATTATCTTAATTAAAATAATTGAGTAATGAATATTGTGAGGATGGGTATTAATTTAATTAAATTAATATTAGTGTGGGGTGGAAGGGGTCATACTTAGGTGAATATGTTTGAGTTGGTTATTTGATGGGGGACCAAGGGGAGTGTGACCCAATTTTGGTCTCTACATTTTGCCCCTTTTTGTTGCATAGCTTGTATTGGTAAGCAAAGCTGACAAAAATACGATGTGGTTACCCCTTGTGTGGGTGAAGATGATGTTTCCAAAAGCGTGGGTGAAGGTAACCCCCCTCAAACTAGGAACCGATGAGGTGAGAGAAGGAAGTAGTGAGTGGTTTGATAAAATGAGGAGGTGGGTGGTTTTAAGAAAATAGGGTTAGGTGTGAAGAAGGTGATGGTCGAGGGTATGGTGATTGTAAGAGGTAGGGTGGGTAATTAGGTAGAGAATTCAGACATACACACATGTTGTGAAATTCCATGAGATATAAGGGTTTCTCAACATAACAAATGTACGTTAGCTAGGGTCGTAAAGGTCATCCAAACAAGGGTTGTTGAGGTCAATATTAAAGGTAAAGGATACGATCACTGGGAACTCAACGAGGTAAGTGTTATCCAAAATTCACCCCTCAAGGTAATTTTGATAACATGAATCAATTTTTTTTTAGTCCGAGTAGTAGATTGATTCAAGGCCGAAATCATGTTTTTGGGGCCCCTTTGGCTTCCCTCTAACTCTCCCATCCAAGAAGAAATCCAACAAGTTAGAAAAATGGGAAAAAATGCAAAAAATAAGGTTGCAAGATTGTTTTAAAGCATTTCAAGTCTGAAGGGCGTGGATCATACCAGTGTGGGTCATACCGAGGTTTGTCATACCAAGTTTGCGGCTGAAATACAAAGAAAATCAGCTAAGTCAGACATTTTTGTCCCAGGCGGTCCGCGGGACAGTTGGGATGTCGGGACGCGAAGTACGCAAAAAGCCGAAACAACCGAAGGCAATAAAAAATCATCAAGTCTTTTGTTTCATGTGGTTTGGGACAGCTAGGAAAAAGTACATGTGGGACGTGAATCGGCCAATTCACCGCAAGATGGTTCATTTCAGGTAGTTCAGATATTTTCGTTGGGGACAGCTGGGACAAAAGTACGCGTGGGGACGTGAAAAGGTGAAAAAGCTGCAAAGAGAGAGAAGGAAGCCTGAATTGGATGATGCAGGAGAATATGTCTAGGACAGCTAGGAAAAAATTATGCACAGGACGCGAAAAGCTGAAACGGCTGAAGGCAAAGAAGAAAAGTCAACGTTTGACCTATGAACTTCAAACGACCATAACTTTTGACTCCTAGCTCCGATTTTCACAAAATTGGACTTTCTGGAATGAGCACAACATCCTCTATGCCACATATTTAGGTATATATATTTAAATAAAAGAAACATATTTTGCTCCAGTCAGTTAATGCTCATTTCCGTCGAATGACGTAAAACGCCCTGCTAGACCCAAAAAAGCATTGCCCGCACTTTCGAGAAGGCCTTAACTTTTGCATTTCTCAACGAAATCACACAAAATTGGTACCGTTGGAATCATGGCTCCAAGACCAACACATAGAAATCAATAAATTCCATATTTTATGAGATATTGATTGATATTTTTTAGAAAATGTGTCTGGGTTTATAACAGTGTTTTATTTGGTGGTTAGGAGTGCAATTAAGAGGCATGGTCATCATTTTTTCTCTGTTGCAGCACCTAGGATAGTATGGGGATCCTTTTGTAAGTAATATACAATAATTTTACTCCATTTAATGCCTCTTACAAGTGGTTGAAGGACAGATTTTGGGATTTCCATTTTCCCTTCTCTTTCTCTTCTCATTTTTTCTATAAATTGGAGTGTTGGGCTCATTGTAAGGGGGGTAGTTTTGTAGCAAAACTCTACCAAAATTTCTTTTTGAAGCCAATGTGTTGCAAGCCCTTGTTGTGGACTCCTTGCATGGTGATCTAGGCCCTTATCTTGTAACCGATTGAACTATGCATATCAGGAAGCAATAAAATATAAGTTTGTGGATGCATCTTCCCCTGCTGTGTTTTCTTGCATTCTTCTTGCCCCTTCAACCTTGATTACAAGAATATTGTGTCTATTAGTATGCTCTTGCAGGGATCCATTATCATTGTGTATGTTTGAAATATTTTTGTGAATGCATCTTACTAGATTGTGGAGAACTGTGATCACCCCTTCTAGTGTGCACTTTGCTTATGTATCTCACGCATTGTAAGACTACTCTCACACCCTCCTTTTCTGGTGTATCATCACTTTAGTGTAAGCTTTTATTTTATACACTCTCTCTCCTTGATCCCTTAGAAAGCTAGATTAGAACAGTAGTTTACCCTGCATTAGAGTAGATTGTGGTAGGTAGTTTAGGAGCAAGAACCGGCTTTCTCTGGAGGTCTATCTCAAGTAGTAAGTCCCACAACTTGGAGATAGTACCCATGTTATCCAATCACACTGTGAGTTCATGTATATACACTTGTATGAAAGTAGGGGTGTTGTGATTTGGTGATAATGATAAGATAAACAAATAGGTAGGTGTGGTTCCGCTACATCCAAAAGGTCAAAAGGTCAAGGTTTGTTTGGACAAGGGTCATGGCCATAGGAAAGGTAAGGCTATTAGGCTAAGCAAAACAAGTACCATCATCACAAGATGCAACAAGTGAGGACATGGGAATATCCACATAATCAATGGTTAGGTAGGTAGGTGTGGTTAGGGTAGGTGGACGTAAAAATGGGTAATGGGATAAGGGTCTTATCGAGGAGGAAAACATGCAAATGGGCTAGGGTCAAAGGTAGTGATAGTCAAATGCATGCACACGTATAAACTACGGCATGGTACCCGATTGAAGAGCTTGCAAAATTTTCAATGTCCAAGGTCAATAGGTCTATCCAAACAAGGTTGAAGTGAGTCAGTATCTAAGGTATATGTTATGGTGTGGAAACACAACATGGGTTAGGTGTAGGAATGTTTATGTATGTTCCGCTACACCAAATGTTAGTTTAGGATAAAAACACAATAATAGGTGAGGTAAGGTCAAGATCGTTAAACAAATATAGGTAACCATGTCCAAAGGTACAACAACATGAAGGGTCAAAGATCACAAATATTGGTACAGTCCGGTATATAGGGCACAACACGGTAGGTCGGTGTGGGTAAAAATAATGTGTATATAGGGCACAACACGGTAGGTAGGCCATGGGAGGGACATAAATATGCCCCAACAGATGGTGAGGGTGGGTGATAAATGATGAGGTCAAGAGGATGAGGTGGAGGGTCAGGGTCAACTTCGGGTTAGGTGAAAAAGGTTGCGGGCAAGTAGATAAGGTGTAATGGGTTGCCATGGGGTCAACACAGGTAACCGATGCCGGTCATGTTTAACCAATGTCAGTCTAGGGAAACCGACCACGGTATGCTAGGGCACATGACCGATGTTGATCTAGGTAAAATTGACATCGGTCAAGTCGGGGAGGGGTTAAAAAAGGAAATTTCCACTTTTTGTGGAATCATTTATAATTTTCCAAATAGGAGAAAACAACATAGGAGAGAGGAAAAGTGGAAATTGGTGAGTGAGATAGAAAGATGAGTTGGTGAGCCTCGTAGCGAGGTGATTGACAGGTGATAGGTGGGTCCACTAGATCTATTTGATCGATTTAGTTGGTTAGAGGTGAGGAGTTCGGTTGGTGATGGAAGAGGTAGGAGAGGGATTGAGGGGACCATTGGTGTAGCAGACCCAACGTGCCACCATGGAGATGGTAGCATGACGAGGTATGATTCAATCCCATTCCTAGTTTGGTAGGTAGATTTGTGTAGAGAAATCGGGTTAGGGTAAAATAGGTTTTTGGGGGAAAAGGAAAATTTGAATTTGGGATGAAAATGGGTAAAATAGGAAGGGAGAAGTGTATATTTAGGTGAATGATGGATGGGTATGAATTGGGGATTTGGGTATGGAAGGATAGGTTGGGAGGGTAAAATGGTGTGTTTGTGGGGAAATAGACTAAGGTGTCATGGGATTTGGTTTCGTGATGTGACCGACATCGGTCAAGGGTTGGCCAACATCAGTTGGTGTGATCCAAGCAATAGTCACGAGATGAGATAACTAATGCCGATTGTATTAGACCATGGTCGGTCTCACCTAAACTCGTTTTGGTCACTATTTGGAGAAAACTAGGCAAAAAGGAGTACAGTGGGTGGGTGAGATAGGTAATGGTATAAGAAGATGTTGTGGATGGAAAAATAGCATGGGTGAGAGGTTTAAATAGGTATGGTGGAATGGTAATTGGTTAGGGTTGGGGTGGGTAGATAGGACATGTGATAAGAAGGTAAGTTGTGAGGGGAAAATAGGTAGAGTAATAGGTATAGGTGAGGTGTCAAGGGTGATTGCGGGTATGGTTAAGGTGTATTAATGTGATGGTTTTTTTGGATGCATGCAAGAGATCAGCTATGGATGTGAGATAGGGTCTTGTCCCTACTTATTGAGGTACTGAGGAGTGTGACGGTGATGATTGGGGCCATGTTGCAAAGGTTAAGATGATTGGGGTCAAGTGCTCTAGGAGCGTAGTTTGGGAGCTGAGTTTTATGGTCATCCTCATCGATAGATGGGATTTGGTGACCAATACATTCCATCTACCAGCAGGTGAGATCATTTTCACCCTAGAGGATGTGTACAGGATCCTGTGGTTACCAATATTGGGTATGCATGTGTATTTGATCTCCACGAGAGGCATCCGAGGAGTTTATATTGACCATTTTTGGCAAGGGCTGGTGGAGTTAAGGTTCCATAGTGCTAGTATGATCTACGAGTTATGTATCGTGCCTATCTAGAGGATATGAGGCTCATGGTGTTGCTAATGGAGGAAGTTTGCTATTTTAAACTATTATATGTAGAGGATGGGAAATTCCCACGTTCATTGATGGGGTTCGCATGATATGGTGGAGGATAGGACCCATTTTCCATGGGCACCCATATTCCTGGTATAGTTATATAGAGAGCTATGGGCTTATGGGTGGCTATGGAGGTTCAACCTATGTTGCACTTTTCTACTTCATTGTTGGGCATATGAGCACATTGTGTGTGTGCATCCAGTTGGTATGCCCCAGGATGATGTATTCGATCTAGGTTTGGTTTGGGTGGGCTACAAGAAATGGGTACATGTTTTGGAGAGCACCAGGGGCTAGGGAGAACTCATGATGTAGCCTATTAAAAGCATTTACTGAAGGGGTTTTCTAGCATAGACATCATTTGGAGGCCATATGTTGGTTTCCCATAATAAAGGTAGATGGCCAATGAGGTAGATGGACTATAGTTGTTCAGATGGATAGAGTGATGCCATGTGGGAGAGCATGAGATGATACATATAGATAGGTTTAGATGGTAGTTTGGGCTGCCTCAGGATATACCCCCACCATTCCCACAGTATAGGAGGGATGATGTGGAGAGGCCTCTTCCTCTACCATAGCCGACAGTGCCGATAGGGTAGGAGGAGTAGGTGGTAGACCAATGGATTGATGGTACCGGGGTGACAGATAGATATAGCAGTGGTGGGTTGCATATTTATGAGTAATCTTGTTGAACCCAGGGAAGCCAGATTTAGCCACCATCACAATGCAGAAGGATTCCCTACAAGGGTAGGTAGCTACCTTGATTACACAATTGGGGATAGTACAAGGAAGTTTACAAGTTCGGAGGCACAATTTGTCACTTAGTAGCACGAGATGGCCACTCTACAGCCCATGTAGCACTGGGATAGGCACCCAAAAAGGGTGGAGATGGGGATGGGGTATTGGTAGCCACTCTATAGGTGTAGGTTAAATATTTATAGGGCCGGTTAGCACTTGACACGAGCATAAGTTGTGGCCCTTTGCCTAGATATAGGTAGGGCTGGGACAAGGTCCCTCAGACAGAGCACAAGGATAGGGACAAGGTCCCTCTTTATAGTACCAGTGGGACGGGGTCCCGAGAGACAGTATAGGGCCCAAGACCGATGGCGCCTCCACAGATAGTACCTTTTTCCATGTTCAAGGATTCCCTAGGAGAGGCATGATATTATCAAGATCACTTGATGGCTTCACGGGATAGACGTCGCATCCTATGTAAAGTACAGAGCACAACGGGCATCGAGTGAGAGGCCCGGGTCTCATACACATAGCGTAGAGAGCATAGGGGGTCGAGAGCCCCCGAATATGGTTAGGTGAGACTACCGGTGCTCAAAGGATATCTCTAGGTGAGGGTCCATCGAGGGTAGGCTAAGGTGAGGTGGAGAGAGGTTAGCAGGCCCCCACTACATGGGAGATGGAGGAGCCTAATGAGACAAGGAGGGATATTAGGTTGGGTGATGATTAGTCACTATTTATTATCGTACATCCATGTTTTGACATATATACCAGCCTGTGTGCTGAATTTAATGATGATGTACATGAGATTTTTGTAATTTTTGATCATATACTAGCTTGCGTGTCGAAGGTGGTGAGGTTGCATATGATATTTTTTTAATTTTTGATCATATACCAGCTGAGTGATGAAGATAGTGAGGCTATATACGAGAGTTTTGTTATTTTTGATCATATACCGATCTGTGTGCCAAAGATGGTGAGGCTGTATATGAGAGTTTTGAGAGATTGAGATTATTATTTGACATTAGTGTATATTGTATGGATACACATTTTTTTATGATAAGATAGATGATTGGATGATGGTGTACTTGTGATGGCGAATATTATTGTTATGTATATATGGATGAAAAATAGGTGTGGTAAGCATGGTGGAGTCGGGTTATACGCATGGTTAAGTTAGGTGATAGGCATGGTTGAGTCGGGATATGTTTAGGCATGGTTGATTCAGGTCATAAGCATGGTTGAGTCAGGTCATGGCAGGAGATGGAGTCAAAGTTGGTTTAGGTATGGTTGATTTAGGCATGATTGAGACAAGTTTGTTTAGGTATGAGGTAATGTCTTAGTTGTAGGTAACATGGAGGACAAATGGTGATGTATATATAGGTTATGGTTTTAATTTTCAAATATGTGCTATAGTGGAAATGTGAAAATGATAAATGAATGATTTGATGATGTAATAAAAATGTGTATTATTTGATGTTTATTTGGTTTAATTTCCAATTAGAAAGTGAAAGGGGAATTGGTTAGGGTAAAGAGTGGTGAGGTAACCTCCAAGGGCCCCAAGCCCTCGAATTTCTACCTACATAGTCCCAACAAAAGGGACCTTAGGCCGATGTAGTTATCCCATAAGCTAGGGAAGATTATGATAAAGTAGAGGACCTGGGTTGGTAGGTGCGAGACATGGTTGAATGTAGGTTATAGACATGATTGATTTTAGGTGTAGGCATGGTGGGTGATTGTTAAATATAGGAGTCGATGATCTAGTCTTGTATAGGATACTCAATAAGTAATGAGGGAGGTGAATGGTAAGAGGTGGTCAAAGAGTTTCTTAATTGATAAGAACCCTAATGAGTCGACCATACCTAATATGGGCTCATGAACATAAGAGCCTAAAGGAATTACATAATGGACCATTCTAAGGGTGAAGAAAGTCACATAATCATGAAAATGTTGTGGTTGCAGCAAGTCCCTTGAGTAAAGAGGAAACTAGGCTAAAAATGCAAGGAGGTGAGAATGGGCGGTTTAACGTAACTTAGTGTACGACAACATGTTTTGTGGAACAAGAAACTCGGAGAATCAGAAATAGGAAAGTCCATGATGAAAATTTCATATTTTTCTCCATTTGTTTGTTTTTAATAGACTGGTTGATGCGAGAAGTCTATATGGGATGGGTATATTATCTCCTTGAGTTATTCATGAAGTTGATCGATGTGGGAAGCTTCTTGATATTTTTATGGGATTTTTGAAATAAATTGATATAGTTTTCCTTCAAGGGAGTAGTCTATTTATAGTGGTGGAATTAGATTGAAGAGATGTCCCTTTTGAGGGAGTCATCTTTTGCTAGAAGTTTGACTCAAGGAGTTACATCCCTTTTTATTTTTGGACGTTTAAGTCATGGAAAAGACTTTAGAGGAAGATTAGGTTCTTATTTAGAAGACAAGAGCGTAGCACAAAGAGATTAACTATGAAAGAGGTGGTTTTGAGTGATGAACGACCATGGATTCCATCGTGAAGAAGACAAAAAGTATCCATGAGAATCATGCTATGAGTAGAGTTGTGGTACTCATATTGAAGATAAGGCTGAAAGGTTACGGGAATCACATGATTCTTTTTGAGTCATGGATCCTCAAAATGAGCAATATGGAAGGTGAACAACACTTAAGGGATGAGTGATAAACTAATAGAAAGTGCTATAGAACTTTATGTCAGCAATAAAATGGTTGAAGATTTAAGGCATTAAGGGGCTTAGGTTTGGATTTACCTTTGAATGAAGACAAATGATAAGCACTTGACCCATAGGCATGGGTAATGATATAGGGTTTAAGCCAATTAGGAGAAAATTTACCCCGTTTACTTTTCACCTCTTTTGTTACATGTTGATTTTCCTTCAAGAGGAGGTCACCAACCTAAAAGGTCCGTTCGTGAATAAGTTTTTCATAGACACGTTTGATACATTTTTGGTAGATTTGGAGATGGTTAAGAGCATTAATATGACGTTCATCTAATAACTCAAGTTGCGCCAAATGATCTTGGAAAAATTCATCGTCATTGAGCATGTTTTATAGTGAGATGCGGAGAGATGGAATCTAGACTTTGAGAGGTAAGATAGCCTCGGTACTATAGACCGAGAGAAAAATATGTGGTAGTAGTCAAGGTGCGAATACTAGTGCATTAGGCCCACAAGGCGAAAGGAATGTGCGTATGCCAATCCTTCCTAGTATCGTTGACTACCTTATTAAGATTTTTTTCAAGGTTTTATTGGTCGATTTGGCTTGGCCATTGGTTTGTGGGTAATAAGGTGATGATAAACCGAGTTGGATGCCAAAAGCATTGCATAGTTTGCGTAGGGTTTTTTTTTAATATTTTTCCATTATCGGTGATGAGGAGATGAGGAACACCAAAGTAACAAATGATGTGATGGTTGATGAATTCACATATTTTTCTTGGATTTTGAAGAAATGAGGAAATGGCCTCTACCCATTTAGTGTAATATTCTGTAGTAGTTATGATCCATTGGTGGCATTATGAAAAATGGGGGTATATCTCACTAACAAGGTCCAAACCCCATTAAGAGAAAGGACAAAGGTCTCATGTGACCTGTAAGGCATGACTAGGTGTGTGATGGAGATTAGCATGTTGTTGGAATTTCATGCAACATTTGATATAATCACAATAGTCATGGTTTAGGGTTGGCCAATAATATCCTAGGTGAAGAATGCATTTTGTGATAGCTAAACCACTAAAGTGACCTCCACAAATTCCATCATGGACTTCCTTAATGGTGTAGGGAATTTCAGAACTTGTAAGGCATCATAAGAGAATGTCATCGAAGCCATGCTTGTAAATAAGACCACCCATGATGACATAACATGAGACATTTTTAAGAAAGGCATGTTGTCCATTACAAGTGAGATCGGTGGGTAGAATGGAAAGGAAAATATAGTTTGCATATTGCTTATACCAAAGGTCATGTGGGTCGGGGCAACGGTTCGATGGAGTAGACCTCATGAGGTGAATAATGTTAGGAAATTAATATTTACATGAGTATTTACTAGATGATATTTATGATGTGATGAATATTATGGCTAGGTTGTTATATTATTGTTTTATAACAATAATGTTATTATAAAGTGATTATACGTGAATTGTGGTGGTTGTAACCACACTCGTATATAGGATTTAGGTGAGATATTTGTGGAGGAGGTTTTCCTTAGATATAGGAGCTACCTCTCCTATATTATTGTAACTCTTATAATCATAATTGATGAAGTACGTTTGTATATTCTATGGTTGATTGCTATGATTTGGTATCAGAGCAAATCTGATCATGCCTGTGATAGAGAAATAATAATAAAATAGAGGAATTTTATTTCGTATATTCTAGCCCCAAATATGATTTTTGCTAGATAATCGTTTTCCATTCTTCCGTTGTTCTATGCTTCCATTTAGATCTTCCATTCACTGCAGCATTGAATTCAATGAATGTCCATCTCTATGCAAACTTTGATATCTGTATAATGCTCTTGGACATTGTTGTATCATTCATGATTGGTTCTCATGAATTATAGAGAGTAGTTTCGGGTCTGTGCACATCGCCTTTATCTTTCAAGCAGGGGTCGATTGGAGGATCAACTTCATCAAAGTATAGGATGACGTTTTGACTGTTATTTGTCAACACCTGTGTAAATCTAAAAGGCATCAATTCAAGTGCTTGGATCTGGCATTCACAATTTGCATGTGAATATTAGGTTGGAGAGAATATGCTCGTACGTGATTAACATCTGCGTATGTAGAGGTGAAGCCAGTAGAGTAGAGAAAGGAGAGTTCTGTAGTCTCCAATCACGTCCAAGTTCAACCTCAACATCAAAATACCACGCGTGCCTTTATTCACTTCCATACTGACATATCTCTGATCCAAGATTAGTTACAGAAGGCGTTTGGATCTAAAAAGAAGTGGTGGCGTAAGAACTGATCATTCTCTTATCCAGTACGTATCTGCAATGAAGGTCATGGTATATTTCTCTGATGCGGATTTGAGCCAGTGTATTCCTGTAACTTTGTGCAAACCAAGAAATATGTAAGTGTCATGTTGGTTTTGAGTTTTCTCTTTGCAACAGCTCACGCAACAGTTCAGCCTGATTAAACAACCAGTTCCAAACCGCCTCACTCCTAATATTTTGTGAAATCTGCGCCCATGATATGATAGGCTGCATGCAATCGGTGGGGAATATTTGCAAAGGTCGGTCTGTTTTTTATTATTAGTCAAATTTTCTAGTTTAAAAACTAGTTTGATATGTGTCTTATAGTTGTATATGTCAATAGCTTTCAGCTATATTAATTTTTTTTTTTTTAAAAGGGGGTGCATTTTCGGTTGTATCCGACACCTATTTTTTTAAGCGTCATAATGGATAAGTTGAGTCACATTGAAAAATTTGAAGGTAAAGATTTTCATACCTGGCAAGTACGAACTCAGCTGTTCCTAATTAACAAAGACTTGTGGGATATTGTTGATGGAAAAGAGAAGAAACCGACAAATGCAGATGAAGCAGCAAAATGGGCAAGCAGAGATCGAAAGGCTACAGCGATTATTGGATTGGGTCTATCAAATTCCTATTTGCATCATATAGACTTAAAAATTCCTCTCACACAATTTGGGAGACATTGAACAAATTGTTTGGATCACAAGCTGGAAGTGCAGCAATATCTTTAAAGTAGAGATTGTTCGGCCTCAAGATGGAAGAAGGCGATAACATGGTGGAACATATTAGTAAGTTTCATTCTATTTGCAATCAACTAGCAGGAATAAGTGTAGATGTCCCTGATGACGATGCTAAAGCAGTGTTACTCAATAGCATGCCTCCATGCTATTCTAACATGGTCTTTACATTGAGTAAAATAAATCCAAGTTTAGAAGAACTTATTTCTTCTTTGTTAGATGAAGAAAAGAGAATCATGTTTGCGGAACTAGAGGAAAAAGCCCTATATGGTAAGAAACAAGATAAAAGAAGATCTAAATATTCTTTCAGACCTGGATCATCTTCTAAAGATTCAAAGAAGCGGCTCACTTGTTATTACTGCAGACAATCTGGCCACTTGTCCTCAAATTGCAAGAAAAGAGCACAAGACTTACTTGATGGCAAACTGCAAGATAATGCCATGGCTGCTTAATGTGTGAAGGAGAAAATGAAGAGGAAGAAAATACCGCACATCAAAGTGATGAAGATTTTCTCTTCTAGATAATTTTTGAATGGAGGATGGAGGCATCGGAGGCTGGAGGTCGACGGCGATCTCTCGTCGAGTCACCAATGAGCGGGGCCACACGATGAATGATTTAGTGGCACAGTGTGCGGTGTGAGTACTTGTTTTTGAGTTTTGCAAAGTGTTCGAGATTCGGTTGTGTGGTGTGAATTTCAGCTTGGTGTGATTATTTTGAGAGTTCTGGTGTGTGTTAAATAAGTGAAATGTTCACATTGAGGGGGGAACATGATCAACATGATCCAATGTTCCATTTTCAGTTTTTCAGTTGAGAATGTGGTTATTCCTATTTCCCCAAATGCAAAAACATAGTGCGAGAACAAATAACACGGTGAAACGCAAAGCATCATGAGGCTTGATGAGGTAGAAACGTCGGATGTGTTCTGTTCATACCTAGGTTTATGGTTAGCCTCTTGAAATCCATTGAAGGTTGTTCGAGATGTGTTCGCTTGAGTTCCCACACTTTGCTAGGTCGAGATGTGTTCCCTAGAGTGACCTGGTTGATAAGCGAGATGATTCTGAGCGTGTTCCCATCCTTGTCGGTCGATGTGTTCCCGATAGCAGTGCTTGGTCGATAAGAAGTTGATGTGTTCCTTCTTCTACCTTCAGTTCGAGTGTGTGCCAAGATCATGAGCGCGCAGAGGTGGCAGGCTGCAAAGGAAGTGTGAAAGTTCTTTTGTTACCATGTAAACATTAAGGGGGGGAATGTTAGGAAATTAATATTTACATGAGTATTTACTAGATGATATTTATGATGTGATGAATATTATGGCTAGGTTGTTATATTATTGTTTTATAACAATAATGTTATTATAAAGTGATTATACGTGAATTGTGGTGGTTGTAACCACACTCGTATATAGGAGTTAGGTGAGATATTTGTGGAGGAGGTTTTCCTTAGATATAGGAGCTACCTCTCCTATATTATTGTAACTCTTCTAATCATAATTGATGAAGTACGTTTGTATATTCTATGGTTGATTCTATGAAATAAGAGGGTGATTGTAGCCTTTGTATTATGACAAAGATATTAGAGTTAGAGGGAAAAGAAGGTATCTAAGAAGCCCAGAAGGCCATGGTATCCATGAATTTATTAGAAGATCGTGGGGTGGTTTGAAGTTTTTAATGGTCAAAGGTGGTCAAAAGCATATCTACGTGATGTTTATTCTTTTGAAGTATCTATTATGATACTGTTATATACCATTGACTTGGTTTATGACTATCCGAGAATCACCAAAGATATTGATGGAGTTAACATCCAAGGCATATGCATCTTGGAGGCCCAATATGAGTGCTTCGTATTCGGCAATATTATTTGTACAATCAAAATTGAGTTTGAAATACAAAGGCATAGGTTCACCATCAAGAGGAATGAGGATAACACCAACCCCACCCCCACATTGACACTTGGAGCCATCAAAGAAGAGTGTCATTTGGTAAGCGGGTGCATTCAAGGAAAGGGTAGCTATAGACTCATCCGGGAAATCGAAGTTAGATGGTTGATTCCCGAGAAATAGGTGCGTCAACTAGTTGATCAGCAATAGTCTGTCCCTTGATGGACTTTTGATGAGTGAATTCAAGGTCAAGGTCCGCAAGAAGCATAAGCCAATGTGTAGAACAACGATGTTGATAGGGTTTGGCGTACATATAGTGTAATGGGTCAATATTAGTAATAAAGAAGGTTTTATGGCTGAGTAGGTAATGATGGAGTTTGGTAGAGACAAAAACTAAGGCTAAGGAGAGTTTTTGGCATGGGTGTATCTAATTTCATAGTCCAAAAGGGTGCACGGATTATGAGAAAACATGACACCTAAATAATTGTCGATGTGGCAAAAATATATAGGTAAATGGGTTGGTCATCCTTATGAGGAATGAGCACTAGTGTTTGAAAAAGGTATTGTTTTAAGGCCTCAAAGGCTTTATGGCATTCATCATCCCATTTTAATGAAATCTCTATCTTGAGAAGATGATGAAATGGGTGATAGTAGTTAGAAAGCTATAGATAAAATGATGAATGGATTGTAACTTACCGTGTAGGCTTGAAGTTGACAGAGATTAGTGGGTGGAGGAATTTATAGAATAGCCTTGACCTTAGCGCGGGATCAACTTCTATGCCATGCAAAGAAACAATGAAACCCAGGAGTTTTCTAAAAAGTACCACAAAGATGCACTTCTTTGGTTGAAGTTGCACACAATACTTGATGAGGTGGTCAAAGATGACTTTAAGAATGAGAAAGTGTTTGGTTTGATGTTTATATTTTTCCAGAAGATTATCTACGTAATCTTCCAA
The DNA here is from genome assembly GCA_018340775.1 of Taxus wallichiana var. yunnanensis. NCBI lineage: Eukaryota > Viridiplantae > Streptophyta > Pinopsida > Cupressales > Taxaceae > Taxus > Taxus wallichiana. The sequence goes on along the minus strand of CM031238.1, from coordinate 458,625,230 downwards.
TATGTGATGCATGATGTCATGGAAGATGTAAGTCATGGCTCGCTGATATGTAGCACAAGCATTTTTAGGCCAAAAGGCATGAATTGATAATGAAGGTCCTGCAAGAGGTAATGTAGGTAGTTTTGTGTTGATATTCGGAGCTAATAATATTTGATTGTATCTCAAGAAACCATCCATGATTGATAGCATTTCATGGCCAGCGGTGAGATCAACTAGTTGGTCAATGTCTAAAGTAGGGGAAATCGTCTTTGGGATAAGCTAGGTTGAGGTCATGGAAGTCCATGCAAATGTAGATTCCCCATATTTCCTTTATGACAAGAACGATGTTAGAAATCCATTGGGGATAGTCAATGGGTAGGATGAAGGAAATTGAGAGAAGGTGATGAAGCTCTTTTTAACTAGAAGAGAAATGTGAGGATGCATTTTCCATATCTTTTGTTTGATGGGTTTGAAATCATCAATGGTTACGATATTGTGGACCATGATTTTTGGGTCTATAGCGGGCATATTGGAATAGGACTAGAAAAATGCGTTGTTATAGTCCCAAAGGAAAGAAGTGAAGGCTTCTTGTTCAGTAGAGTCTAAGGATTGGCCTATCTTTAGAATGTGGGGGTCATCCTGAGTGCTAATGTTGATTTCAATGGTTGATTCATTTAACATGGTTTGCGTCTCAGAAGGTAAATACTAGTGAATATAAGAATATTCCACACCAAGGTAAGTGAGGATGGATTCATCATCCTGACATTGAATGACATTAATATAAGGTGTATCATCATCGATCATGTCAAGATATAGAAATGGGAGAGAAGAGGAAGCCTCGCCATAACATTGATAAGTCAAAGGTCCCACAGAAATGGTGCTTACGAAAAAAAAATAGTTAGGGGGAATAGATTCGGGATCTATGGATTCCGTAGGTGAAGATGGTAACGTGGGTGAATGAGGTGGGGAAGGTGTTTCGTTCTAAATGAGGTTGACGCGAGCCTTCTTGGGAAGTGGTGCATCAAAACTGATGCCACTACGGTCATTGTGTTTATGAGAGGTACATGAAATGATAGTATGGTGGCCATGTTCGTAAAATCGAAGCCAAATCCTTTTCATGCACATCAATGGAAGAAAGTGTGAGGAAAGCGGCAGATTAGTAAGGGAATGTAAGTTAGGTAAAAATGGTTGGGTTTGGGATGGAGGTTCAGTTTTATAAGTGGAAATATCAAGTCTCCCATATGTTAGATTAGTACAAAGGTGGGGAGGGCCATGAGGAAAAACTTCACCTATGCGGATGTCATAACTAGGGTTTTGACGCGAGTTCCCATACTCTTATGGGGTGAGGAAAGTGTTGATATTGTATAGGTGATATTACCCTAGAGTGAGGCATTAAAAACACCTTCTAAGGGATAAGTAGTTGATATGTGGGTAGCAGAGGGATAGATGACTCGCTAGAAGATGGGGAAATAGGTGAGTCAATGGTAAAGGCTGGAACGGTAGTAGGGATAGCGAGGGTTAGATACGGGAGAGCTTGTGGTAGTGCGGGTGGATGGGCCTTTAGGTGAAGGTGAAGTCGAGATAGTGGCAAATACCTTGATTGGTACAAGCACATCATTGGGCTGGTATAGCATGTTACAGGTCTTGAAAGGTGACGGGTGGGCAAGGATGGCGTAATTATGTCCCTCGTGTTCAAATTTGAGGTAACAGTGTAAATTCGAAGGGACACAACCCATGTGTGAGATCCAAGTCCATCTATGTAACATATTATACTATAACTCCCCTTATAGAACATAGAAAAGTTCTAAGATAGTGTGGGGACCCACGTAGATATGGAGAACGATGGTACCTATGTTAGAGGTCATGGCGTCATTGAAGGACCACAACATAACTAGGTTACCATGCATGCAATTGGTAGGTATTCACATTTGGTAGTATGCATGGGAGGAGATGATGTTAATACTAGCACCACCATTGATTATAATGTGTCGTATGTGTATATTATCGACAAAGATGGAGATGAAAAGAGCACGGTTGGGGTCGTTAGACTGGAAGGGAGTGATCTCTTCATCTGAAAATATGAGGGTGGCTAATTTGAATGTAAGTGGAGGCGTAGAGGAAGGCAATGACCTAGTGAGAGAGGCTATGTGGTGAGGGGTAATGATGGAGGCTACGGGCTTGAGGTCATTTGGTAAAACCTTAATAGATTAAAGGACCTCCATACGGGCTTGACAATGTGACTCGAGAGGTTTGGATGAGGTCATATAAAGACATTTTGAGGGGGATTGGTCCATTTGTTTTAGCATTGTGTGATGTGTGACCTCATCGTAGATAGGATATGCAAGACCTCGAATGGTGACTTTGGGTATAGAGTACGAGATGGTATGTTGGGTATAGGGTTGGTTGATGGGCAGTTACCTTTTCTTTTCCCTTGTCTTTTTGAGCACAAGTGGTAACATGAACCATGTTGATTTGAGGGGAGGTGGATGAAGAGGGTGTGTCATGGAAGGTATAGTAGCATGAGGGGAAAAACCCTAGTGGGAGATACGATCCTTATGAAATGAGTAGGTTGCATTATCATCTGGGTGGTTTGCTAGCCAACTCTCTTATATAGACCATCTTGATCTTGAATCTCGGGGGTGGATCAAAGAGTTGTGGGGGTGGAGATTTTGGTCGGTGAGAAGGTAATGGAATAAGATCCGAGGAAATTGGTGAAGTTGAAATGGGTTCCTCATCAAGAAGATTTTCGTTGTCAAAAATTTCTTTGGGAGGACACAATAGAACAAGAGCGATTTTAAAGCCTTACAGTTCTCTACATCATGTCTTGGCATACGATGATAGGCACACATTTTAGTTTCATCAAACCCTTTTGGTTTGGGTTTGAGTGGGTTGTAAGGTCTAAGAGGTGGTAATGTGATGATAGAAGTTTCGAGGAGATTGGTTAAGATTTTGGCATAGGACCCTGCTAGTGGATCACAATGGGAGGTGAATGTGGGTTTGGGTGCGGAGTGCAAATGATTATGGAGGAAGAGGCTTTACAGGAGGGGGAATGGGTTGGTCCACTAGTTTGGTGTGTGGGGTGGTCTTTGGTCTTGATTGCATCTACTTGGGTATGGGCATGGTAGAAGAGCTAGCAATGGAAGGTTTGGTTGGTTTAACTACCTTATTAGAAGGTAGTGGATTTTTAACTTTAGGTTGCACCTTTTTGGGAAAAGGTGACATGAGTGTATAAGATGTAGAGGGAAAATCATATGGTGGAAGAGGATGGGTTACCCATGGGGGTAACCGAGTTATTGTGGAGGTGGTTGGTAGAGGTTGGGTAGAAGGTGTGAGTGGAAGAGAAGAAAGTGTCATGGGTAGTGAAGAAGTTATGGATGGTAGTGGTGGTATGGGTGGTAAGAAGGTTACGGGTGATGGTGGAGGTTGTGTGGATCACTTGGGTATATTAGAGGTTCATGATGAGGAGGTGGGCTGTTGTGTTCTTGGTTTACTGGTGGAAGGAGGTTACTTGGCTAGGGTCGAGGGGTGAGGTCCTAGGATGGACGGAAGGGGTGAAGGTGATAATGGTGTGGTAGGCGAGGTTGGTGTATGAGGCCTAGGAGGTTGGGTCTTCTTTTTAGGGGCCGGAATAAGTTTAGTGTTGGTTTGGGAAGATGTGGCTAAATATAATTTGATGGGTGGGTGAGTAAGGTTCGATGTCGCATGACCCCTAAGGTGGTGATGGTTTTAAGTAAGGGAGATAATATAGGTGTGGGAAAGTGTTTCGGTGTAGATGTATGTTGGGTTATGGGCTAGAGGTGTGTGTTGGGTTATGGTTGGTGACATGGAAGGTGTTGCAATATTCATGGTTGTGTTTGGTTTGGTCACTTGAAACACTTTTGGATATATAGTGGAGGTTTCATGGAGTGACAGATGCATTTTGTAACACTCCTCAAATTTAGTTCAGGATCATAAAGGAGTTGAAATTATCCATGGGATGATAAAACTAAGTCAAAGGATTTAATGCAGTGACTCCTAGATTCTAACGTGCATCTTCACTTGCCACAACATGTTTTCCATAACAGGTTGTGTGGATAATGCCATCCATGCACTTAATAAGGGTAGGAAGTGTTATGTTGCTCCTACTAAAGTGATGGGAATTGGGTATTTTTAAATAATGTTCACTTTGAACCCGATTTCGTATTTAAATATTAAGATTGCATTTGCGAAGAACATTCTGTAATCAAGATAATTTGTTGGTAACTGAGATATGAAGTGTTGTAATCATGTACGATTGGTTATGATTAAAATATGTGCAATAAGCCATCGACGACATGACTTAATATGTCGTACCGGCGGCGTTGGGTCATGATATCACAATGGGAAGAGTTAAAGTTTTCTAAGGATGATATGATACATGTGAAATAGTATATTTCATTGTTCCATTCTTAGAAGGTAATATGTTTTAGAAAAGGGAACGTAGTTGTAGAATTGTCTAACAAACCCTTTAACGATCAACCACTGAGGTCAGTGGACTCGGCTTATGAATCCTAGGCCATGGTACTTACATTGGATTATGAAATTATTATAGCTGATTTCACTTTGTAATATGCATCTCTATGAGAGTTGTGGGGCATTTAAATAATAACATAAAGGGGCTATGCATGTACAATAGCATTGGTCTTATTGTTTATGCTATATTATAACCTATGTTTTTGAAAGGTTAATCGATGTAAGTTATGAAAAGTAATTAAGTTATTATTATTTAGTAAATTTCGGGGAAAAGGTAACTAAAGTTTTAAACTGGAATAACCCCGCCAATTTTGGAGGAGAGTAATGGGTGGTGGTAGATGGATAAGCTACTGGTGTAGCACTTCTACATTGAATGTCATTAAAATTTGCATTTAATATTTTGGAAATTCGTAAAGCCTCGAATGAGGTGAATTGCATGCAACAACTGCTTCCTTTAGTTTTGTTGGTAAATTTGGAAAAACTCCAGTTTTGGTATCCTTGCATGATGAATTTCTCAGAGCAGAAGACTGTAAAGCCATGCGATTTCTAAATCAGTTGCTATATTAAAACGTTTCACTGAGCAAGGAAAGCTGGAAATGTGACCTAGTTGATTTGAAATTGTGTACGATTTGGGGCTGCGAAGGAAGCAGGAAGAAAAGAATTCGGCCTGCCATTTTACCAGGCAAGAAACATTCTTTATCCCTTTTATCCTTTTAAATCATCAGAGGTTATAATGAATACATATTAGCAATTTTGGTTTGTGCTAAGAGAAAAATTGGGTATGTATTAGTTCGGGGTTGTTGTTAGTGCAAAATCATAGCACCCCTGGATGTTGATCAGATTTCTAGGTTGATCACTCTAGCATCCAGTGTGATTGCACAACATTGAATCCTTTCTTTGAGTGTGGGACTCGTAAGAATGAGAAAGGAATCTCAAGAGAGAAGGCTGGTTCCTCTTCCTAAACTACCTGCCATAACTATTCCAGTGCAAGCAAGCTAATCTAATCCTAATCTAACCATGCCAAGGAGACAGAGAGAGAGAGAGAGAAGGGAAAAACAGAGCCTACACTAAAACGGTGATACACCAGAGAAGGAAAATGTTGAACATCTATCAAAACTGCCATGGAACAAAGAGAGGTGAGTGATGGGAAGGATGGACAGATGCATCACAGGCCCAAGGATAGATTTCACACAGAAAATGTCCCAAAACTCCATGAACACAGCTCCAAACCTGCAATGAACATTCAAACGTGCACAAATACCTGCAATGAAGAGAGGCAAGAAGAAAACAAGCAAAAATGAGCAAGGATGGACAGATGCATCACAAAACATGTTTTTGTTGCTTCAGAAGTTTGCACAGAACATCATTTCAATAGTAAAAGGCAAAAATTCCATTACAGAGCAAGGGAGGAGGTTCAAACTCCATTTTCAACCCTGGAGAAGAAAAGAAGGGAGGGCCAAGCTGAAAAGATGAACCACACGTAATGAATCTTAAAAATGAGCCAAATCTGGCTTTTTGACAATGCATGGGTCGAGCCCAGGAGAGAGAAAATGTGAAAAGACGTGGGAGCCATTCCTCATTGAATGTAGATGCATTAAAACAACATGGGTGTCCTTACAAACCCATGCTCTAACATTTTTGGCCGTCTTTGGAGAAGAATGCGACCCATTACGCATTGAAACCGATTGTTGAAACGTTACTTCGGCCATTACCACACGCCGAGATACATTTCTTGATTTTCTCTCTCCAAACTAAACCAAAATGCAAGATTGACCCCATAATTGTGTAGAGAATTTTACCAGATTTCCATTGATATAAAGAACGTGAAAATCTGAGCTCTGGATCGAAAGTTATGGCGATCTGAAGATTTAGGGCACAAAACAGGCCAAAACGGATATTTGAATTTTTCCCGTGCTCTGCCACTTGGAAGACATGTGTCGGGCGTTGATTGGATGAAAAATTCTCTCTCCTTCCCTTTCCATGGGTTTTCCTTTGAAAATTTTGACTTTTTATAACTTTGGAAAATTTTCCATTTTTTCCCCGCACCCCGCCACTTGGGACACGTGGCATGATCTGGTTGGAGGACAGGGGCGCGGGGTCATCCTTGTCTTTTAATTTTTGGCCCAAGACTTTTGTCAAATTTTCCTAAGTCTTTCCCTGGCTCTAAACTCCCCCACCTCTTAGGACACGTGGCACGTTCTGATTCGTTGGTGGCTCCTTTGGCTTTTCATGTCCCTCGCGTCCCTTTGGCCCGGCTATCCCAAACTGCCTGGGACAAATTCCTCCAAACCGCCCGATTTGGGCTTCCTTGATCCTCTTTACGGCGAAGACATGTGGCAAGATTCCATTCACTCTCGGCTCTTTCAGCTTTTCGCGTCCCACACGTACTTTTAGCCCGGATGTCCCAAACGAAAGTCCTCCGTTTCGGCCAAACCGGCCGGTTCGCGTACTCCACCTACTTTTGTCCCAACTGTCCCAGACTTCCTGGGAAAATTTTCTCTGAACCACCCGAAATGGACTGACTTGCGCCAAACCGGCCGATCTGCGTCTCGCGCGTACTTTTGGCCCAACTGTCCCTAACCAAGCGAAACAAGACTTAGGCAATTTTCTTCATTTTTTCGGCGATTCAAAGATTTTTTTGCGCCCACGCGTCCCGATGTCCCAATATGTCTTGGATCTTTTCTGCAGACCACCTAGCAGCCTTTCGGCCGATTCATGCCCCGACGTCCCAACTGTCCCAAGGACCGCCTGGACTAGGACTTAGCCAATTTTCTTCATTCTTTGGCCCCAAGCTTTGTTTTTTGCAATTTTTTCACCTTTTCTTACCTGTTGGGTTTTCTTCTTGGACAGGAGAGTTAGAAAGAAGCAGAGGGGGCCCCAAAAACATGATTTTGGGCCTTGAATCAATCTATTTTCCTGGGACTGAAAAATCTTATGCAAGTTATCAAAATTACCCTGGGGGGTGAATTTTGGATAACAATTTTGGTGACTCAGCGGGGTTATCTGCCTACTAGATGAATGATCGTAGCTGAAGCAATCCATTGGGCGTGGAGTCATGAGTAGTAGCCTAAAAACTGATCTAAACTTTAAAAATTCCCTCGAATCGCTTGAAACCCACTTTGGACATGGAGTCGTTCCCACCAAAATGCCCTTTGAAATGGACTGTGCAAGAGCAAAACTAGCACCACAAAAATATGTACAGAACTGAAAATCATATATGCTCCAAATGGAACATGTAGAGTGTGCACAAGCACTTCTTTCCGAAAGCAAACCTACCTACTCTACTCTAACTGGAAGCCAAGGCAAGCTAAACAAACCCCGCAATTGGTTGTGAGAAATAGCTTCCCTTTCTCAAAAGTGGCAGCCATGAAATTGATTTGGAGCTGATCATGACTGTTAGGATGAGTGGAAAATCAATAAGAAGCTGGTCTTCCACCCAAATCATCAAGGTATCGGCTAAAGGAAAATTCAATACCTCTTTTAGTTGCTCTGCATTTGAATTGAAGAGGTATGATAGCTGATCCTTGGTACCTTGTAGCTCACCCTCATGCTCGAAGCAAGCATGGTGGTTGTGGCTTCTCCTTTGGCTCAATGAAGCCAAATACTGATTGGGCAAGGTCGATCCATTTGATATGCCCATAGCTCGATTTTCAACTCCAAAAATGAAGTCTTCTTGTAGACCCTCTGAATGGATGGTGTGGAAGCAATGGTGAAAATCTTTGTCCTTTCTCTTCCTCTAATGAAGGACATGAAAGATTAAAATCTTCCAATCTTGGTTCGAAGAGCTGCTTTATAAGATGCGAGGCTGCTGCAAATGAATGTTCTCCTTCATGATAAAGAGACTCAAGTGTTTGGAATGTGGATGATGAAAGAGAAAATGGTGGAAACTCAACCGGCTCTTCTCCATTAAAATAGTCCTCCAAATCGGACGAGATAAAGCGCCTCATGGTGTCTGTCTCCGCGCAAATGCTCCACTTCCTCCATGGTGTCTTCTTGATCTGTAACTTGACCACCATGGTTTCTTTCACCCTCCAACATTGAGTTTGAGAGATCAAACTCCTCTTCAGTACTAGAACTTGAGAGAGGTGAAGTAGAAAGAAGAACTGAAGGTTCTCCTGTAGCCTGCTTTGTGCTCAAAGCCCTTGGATCTGTAATTTTCTCCTCCACAACTAGAATGTGCTCCTCTTCTTTTGGATTTGGAGCAGCTTCTCCTTTCTCTACTACTTGAATACAATCCTGCTCTTGATAGAAATCTTCCTCCAGCATGAAGTTTTTCAAGTCAAACTCTTCAATCTGCGGCTCTAGAGGACATGTTGGGACTGCAAGATCTTCTTTTGAGCTTTCTTCCTTTATGGCTGATTGTGAAACTTGAATTGAATCAGCATTCCCTTCAAATAGAGTGCCAACATGGACACTACTTTCTAAGAAAACTGACTACTGATCTGCTTCTTCTTTTTTCTCTTCTTCTCGCTGCCACAAAATCAGTTTTAACCACCATTTGTTCAACCTTAGCCTCTTTAGGTTTAACCATCAAGGGGATCTTTTCATCCCAAATTTGGAAGCCCAAACCCTCAAGTTGTCTGTCATTTCTTTTCTTTTGGGCTCCTCTTCTTGCTGCCCTTCATGACTGATTTTTGCAATTTCTTCTTCCCCACGGGTAAGTGCACCAAGTTGGGGGACAATTAAGTGGACATCAAATCCGAATTTTACATTAAAAACAAAGAAAACATCAAATTTAGTCTTCCGCGGACTTGAACCATGCCGAAAAGTAAAAACTATGTCATAAAAATGGTACCATTGCGTAGGGGAGACTATTAGCTTTGTAGAAATACTAATTTTAAAGTGAATAGAAGAGGATAAATATCATTTTATAATTTTTTACTAATAGTAGGTCTTTAAGACACTTTTTCTGTGAATGTTTATGTCTACGTTTAAGACTGAAAAATTTGTTTCACTTATTAGAATGTGATAAAAATTATACCATCCCAACCATGGTGAAATTATATACATGTTCAAAAAAAAATTATTTGATTTCAATATTTTTTATGAAGTTATGGCGGCAAACGGAAAGTGCTCTATTTTCTTTATGTTTTCATACCACTTTCACGGAAAAAATCATAAAAAATAAAATATTACTCAAAAAAATACAAAATAAAATCCATCCCAAGATAGATAGTGGCATATAACTTCTCACTAAAGGAAAAAAATATATATCAATTTTTGGTCATCCAAATTGTGGGCAAACAGACTATAATCTTATCGGCATTTTTTTAAAAAAATACCAAGTCATTGAATTTTGAGTGTTTAATATAGCTAATATTATCCATTTTTTACAAAAATTAGTATTTTAGAAACTAGATTCTGGATTCTACGATTCATATTAATATAATTTTGTCTAATTTTGAGTGTATGTATTGCTAATAATCCCTACAAGTTGATATTATGTTGTTATTTGCAATATGATGTCCACGGATGACCCTATATTTGTCCATCAACTTCCTGCACTTACCCCACATGGAATTGGGAATGCAAGAGGAGGGATGGGTTGTAACTCAATTGATTTGGAAATTTTTGTGGTGGTGGAGGTAGAAACTCTTGTTTCTTTGGAGGAGGGGGTATTTCTGTTAGCTCTTGTGGAGGGGATGACTGTTTGGAAGGAAAAAGGAAAGAAGAATTGAGGTGTGGTGGAAGACTGAGAGGTGGAGACATGGGATCAACATTTGGGACAGCAGATGGGGAGTTTAGAATTTGCAATTCCAAATGAGATGATGCTGCTTGAGTAATGGGAAGAGAAAAACCAGATGATGGTGTAGAACTTACCCATTGACAAGGTTGTTCAACAACAAGTGTATAGGCCTCTATTTCTGCTGTCCATTGTGCAAGTTGGGGCAGCATCTTCATCATGAAGTCCAGCTTCTCCTGAGGGCTGAAGTGTCTTGGAAAAGGGCCTCCCCATGGACAAGGAGTCCTGCAACCAATTCTGAAAGCTCTCATTTGAGCTGTTGCTCTGGACTGCACCATCTTTACCTCCATCTTTTGGATTTTCTCCAACAGACCAGCATCTTGCATCTGATTGTCTTAATTATACGCATACTCTTGCTCTTGGAAAGCTCCATAGCCAAACTGATTTTGGCATTGCTGCTCATATGGGTATGCATGCTGATTTTGAATTTGTTCAAAATGCTGATTTGGAGGATTTAAAAAACATGTTGGAGGTGGGAAACATTGCTGCTATTGTAAATGTGAGTTCCATGATGGAAATGAAGTCATGATTGCACAACTTCATGGAATGGAAAAGAATGAAAGGGATGGAAAGAAGGATGGATGAGAATGGATGAAAAATAGGTCTGCAACTTCAAAAATGGGTTCTTGATCGGATGGAGTCGCCGAGATGTGTTTGCAAGTGCCTCAAAAGGTTGAAATCTTCACAGAACACACCAACCTCGTAAAATATGAAGTGGAAGACCTCTAAGTCCCACCGGCATGCCAAAATTGTTAGTGCAAAATCACAGCACCCCTGGATGTTGATCAAATTTCTAGGTTGATCACTCTAGCATCCAGTGTGATTGCACAACATTGAATCCTTTCTTTGAGTGTGGGACTCACAAAAATGAGAAAGGAATCTCCAGAGAAGGTTGGTTCCTCTTCCTAAACTACCTGCCACAAGCTATTCCAGTGCAGGCAAGCTAATCTAATCCTAATCTAACCATGCCAAGGAGACAGAGAGAGAGAGAGATAAAAGGGAAAAATAGAGCCTACACTAAAACGGTGATACACTAGAGAAGGAAAATGTTGAACATCTATCAAAAATGCCATGGAACAAAGAGAGGTGAGCGATGGGAAGGATGGACAGATGCATCATAGGCCCAAGGATAGATTTCACACAGAAAATGTCCCAAAACTCCATGAACATAGCTCCAAACCTGCAATGAACATTCAAATGTGCACAAATACCTGTAATGAAGAGAGGCAAGAAGAAAACAAGAAAAAATGAGCAAGGATGGACAGATGCATCACGAAACACATTTTTGTTGCTTTAAGTTTACACAGAACATCATTTCAATAGTATAAGGCAAAAAATGCCATTACAGAGAAATGGAGGAGGTTTGAACTCCATTTTCAACCCTAGAGAAGAAAAGAAGGGAGGGCTGAGCTGAAAAGATGAACCACACGTAATGAATCTTAAAAATGAGCCAAATTTGGCTTTTTTACAATGCATGGGTCAAGCCTAGGAGAGAGAAAATGTGAAAAGACGTGGGAGCCATTCCTCATTGAATGCAAATGCATTAAAACATTATGGGCATCCTTACAGACCCATGCTCTGACATTTTTGGCCGTGCTGGAGAAGAATGCGACCCATTCTGCATTGAAACAGGTTGTTGAAACGTCACTTCTGGCCATTACCACGTGCCAGATATGTTTCCTGATTTTCTCTCTCCAAACTGAACCAAAATGCAAGATTGACTTTGGAATTGTGTAGATAATTTCACCAGCTTTCCATTGATATAAAGAACATGAAAATCCGAGCTCTGGATCGAAAGTTATGGCGATCTGAAGATTTAGGGCACAAAATAGCCCAAAACGGATATTTGAATTTTTCGCACTCTGCCACTTGGACGACACGTGTCAGGTGCTGATTGGATGAGAAATTCTCTCTCCTTCCCTTTCCACAGGTTTTCCTTTGAAAATTTTGACTTTTTTATAACTTTGGAAAATTTTCCATTTTTTCCTCGCCCCCGCCTTGGGACACGTGGCATGATCGGTTGGAGGGCGAGGGGCACATGGTCATCCTTGTCTTTTAATTTTTGGCCCAAGACTTTTGTCAAATTTTCCTAAGTCTTTCCCTGGCTCCGAACTCCCCACCTTAGGACACGTGGCATGTTCTGATTCGTTGGCGGCTCCTTCGGCTTTTCGCGTCCCTCGCGTCCCTTTGGCCCGGCTGTCCCAAACTGCCTGGGAAAAATTCCTCCGAACCACCCGATTCGGGCTTCCTTGTTCCTCTTTGTGGTGAAGACACATGGCAAGATTCCATTCTCTCTCGGCTCTTTCAGCTTTTCACGTCCCGCGCGTACTTTTGGCCCGGATGTCCTAAATGAAAGTCCTCTGTTTCGGCCAAACCGGCCGGTTCGCGTCCTCCACGTACTTTTGTCCCAACTATCCGGACTTCACGGGACAATTTTCTCCGAACCACTCAAAATGGATTGTCCTGTGCCAAACCAGCCGATCCGCATCCTGCGCATACTTTTGGCCCAACTGTCCCTAACCGAGCGAAACAAGACTTAGGCAATTTTCTTCATTTTTTCGGCCGGTTCGGCTTTTCGCGCCCCACACGTCCCGATGTCCCAATCATGTACCGAATGCTTTGCGTGAGACCACTGGTGGCCTTTCGGCTAATTCATGCCTCGACGTCCCAACTGTCCCAAGGACCGCCTGGACTAGGACTTAGCCAATTTTCTTCATTTTTCGGCCCCAAGCTTTGTTTTTTGCAATTTTTCACCTTTTCTAACCTGTTGGGTTTTCTTCTTGGACAGGAGAGTTAGAAAGAAGTAGAGGGGGCCCCAAAAACATGATTTTGGGCCTTGAATCAATCTATTTTCCTGGGACTAAAAAATCGATGCATGTTATCAAAATTACCCTAGGGGTGAATTTTGGATAGCGATTGTTATTTGTTATACTCTGTTTTTATGCGAGAAGAAGTGGAAATTGGTATGACTGTAACCATGGAAAATTATTATCCATTTATCTTTTTTATTCCGCTTGAATCATGCTCAAAGAATGACGACTATTTATCTTGTTTTTTCACTACATTGTTTGATTGGGGTTGACCCAAATAATAACGGGTATTTGTGCAAATGATATAATGTTTTGCAAAAAAATTATAATTGGGAATATGGGTTTCCTTTATACCTGACTCAAATCAGGGTATGTTTATTTAAGCAATTAAACCTATTCTGGATATTGGCATATATTACTTTCACTTTTGTCCTGTGTGTATCACCATAGAAAAAGGTGTATTTGGGCATGATCTCGGGTAGATTTGGGGATAACCTATTGGTACTTCTATCTCACGCATAGTATATATTATAGACTACTTTTATCTCCATTGAGTTGACTATTAATGAGCCATGAGTCCACTAGGCTAAAGACTTGCTAGTTTGTCAACGTAAGACTTGCTGGTTTGTTGGGTCTGCAAGAAAATTTTATTCCTCATATTTTCTTTCTCCAAAGCAAATATAGGTATTAACCTTTTAAGACATGGCTCAGTTTGATAGGTGTTTTGTGAGCTAATAACACTTCACGTTATTCTAGCATTATATGCTGAACCATGTAGCTCTTAGAAAGGTTAATGGGAAGAAGCAGGGATTACACTTGGTTTCATTGTAGATGAGTGGCAACAGAGGCTGAGTTGCAGGATATTTGTATCATAATCCGTCACCATCCAACTCCATGAGTTGGTTGCAACCTCATCCTGAATATTCCTTTTCTTAGGATTTTTGAAGCATCTTCAGTTGGTGTAAATAATTGCTGAGTTGTAGAGCCTTCGGCTCACTCCATTATAAGGAGTCTCGTTATTTACTACCTTCCTTAGAAGTTATCTAAGCTAGTTTTGAACTGATACTGAAGAACAAAAGATGAATTTGGGAATTGGTTTTGGAAGGGCTGAACCTAACTGATCTTCCACCGAATACGGAAAACCATTCTTCTCTCTTTAGGAAGATATTATGTTCTGATGTTATAATATCTCTATAATCAGACACTTACTTGAGGAAAGCTCGATTGGAGCTGGGACTTTGATGGATAAGGATTAAATGAGTTGGTTGTTTTATGCTTCCTTGAAGAAACTAGAAAGTCTTACTTGGAACCAAGGGGGTCTTGGTGGATTACACTATGGATATGTTTGATAAGTTTTGCTGATCCATATATAAGGTGCAATAATGGAAAGGAAACTTAGTTGTCTCCATTCTTAAAATCGATCCTTACTGAGGATTTTAATATTAATATTATGTAAAGTTATGTAACGGATTAATCTCTGTAGGATGATTAAATCAAGGGAAACATATCTTTATTACTGAAGAGTAATATGTATTAACCATTGAGATAAATTCGGGAGTTTAGCCCCTAAACGCAAGCATAAATAAGCTTTTGAATGGTTGTGTCTTCAGATTCTTATTGCAGTAGAATGTGGTAAAATATAATTTGAAATGATGAGTTTTGTTTAAGAAGGTACAATAAGAAATAAATAGGCAACTGAGTCTATATTGCCTTGATTCCTCTATGTTACTATGATAAGTAACTTGAGTGGTATAGATATATATATCTCCTTCTTAGGATGTTATGGATAATGTAGAATATGTAGTATTCTGTAGCTATGACATATAAAACGTCATGAGTATTAATTGGATCTATCTTGATGGGTGTGTTGATGTTGATGAAACTGGTTAGTTTCATTTCCGTAGCTTGGATTACCTTGTGTGTCCAAGAACTATACTGTTTGTATTGCTGGAGAAGCTAACATTAGTTGCAGCAATTTATATTTATTAATGGGATGACATAGATTCATACTCGTGGTTGATAAAAGTCTGATTACTCCATCTAACTTTATGTGATACAATCATATTTTTAATAACTTGTGTTATTGATTATTTGATGGTCATTTCTTGGGTATGAATATCTTTTATCTAGGTTTTGCTTTAACTTATTTTGTGAAGTAGTACATAGAACTTGTCCTTGCGGAGTACTAAAAGAGGTAAAGGAGTTGTTCTTAATGATTGCAAAGCAAGTTACTTAAGAATGATTTTGTGGAATTATATGATTAAAATGTTAGATTGAGATTATTGCAGTATTTATTCATTCTAACATTTGATGACATAAATTGATAAATGGGATAAAGGAATTTTCTTTCTCAGTTCATTTGAACTAACCTTGCCTAACCATTGTAGGAAATTGAGCGAAGGTAACCGAGATGAAGTAAAGTAATGTCTTGGTTATCTAATTATACCACATGCTTACTTTTAAAGGAAAAAGTTGTTGCCTTTGGTTGATTTTAGATATTCTTATTTATGTTGAGGAAGTTATTTATTGACTTCGAGTAAAGGTTCTCTTGTGAAAATATACTGTGTACATTTACGATCTATTGTAACATGGAAAAGATTCCATATTCTGTTCAATAAATACTCACTTCATATTATCAAAGAATGTTAATGCCTCTCTGTAATTTCTGTAATGAATCCCATTATGTTGTAGTAATGTTGGTATAAGAATGGCTTTATACTTATGATATTTTATGAAAATTGGATCATTGGACGATTGTAATGGAGGGCTGTTGTAACTCTCTCTATTTTATAATATAACAACTATCTTATGGACTAGGTGAACCTAGCAGGTTCAATGGGCGAGTTGTGAAGTTATAAATCAGTAACATAAGGGATAGGTTAATGGAATACACTACGAAGTAGTGTTGTTGAATTCTATAATCTAGATTGATTAACTTATGGGAAATCAATATTGTTGTTAGCAAGAGGTAGTGATTCCTCACAAGACCGGTAAAGGTTAAATGCATGATAGATGAGAAATCATCTAGTTATGAATCTTGAGGTGTTTGCTTATGTGTGCATACTGAAGGAAGATTCCTCTGATAAAGTTTGAGTAACTATATTAGAAATAAATTGTTATGATGAAATTTATGGATGAAATGTTAATATTCATCATATAAATATTAAGTCCCAAAAACTTGTTGATGTTCCTTTTGGGCAGCACTTAAACCTTTTAAGGAAACTAAGTTGAAATAATTGATAAAACTAACCCAACTCCCTTAACATGAAGGAGAGTTCAACTTAATTCCTCAAAGTGAAATAATAAATGAGAATAGATCATTCCTTGTTGCTTAAGCAAACTGTCTTTCCATAAAGTGGGTAAATAAAGTATATGATCGATCAGATTGCTATCGTATAAATTATGATGTGATGAATGTTTATGTTGGAGCTATTCCAACTAACAAGATGTATTAAAGATAAATCATTAATAATCAGGTTGAACCTAAATGCTAAAAGGGCCCATAGGATATGGGATACAGTTGGCATAGAATTGTTGGGAGATGATTAAAATCCCTAGAATACTAAACCTCCATGAAACTATGGGTTTACTACCCAATGAAAATGATTAGAGTATTGATGGGAGCATTCAGAATGTGCTCAACATGAGTACTCGCCATCTCACTCACTATGGAAGTTTGGTGTTTACGCTCCTAAAAATAAAATAAAATTGTGAGCTGAAACCAACCATGATTAGGATATGACGGTGTAGTCATATAAATGATAGCAATGATCCGATAGCTGGAATTAATGGAAAGTATTTGGATGCCAAGGAAATTGGTACACGGATCCAGGGAAAATGAATACTCTGCCAAGGTGGTAGTAGCCATTAAAATAAACCTAAGTTGAGGTTTGGAAATGGTTATAGAGGTTTTCAAGAGAATTGGGAATCCTACTAAATCAAGAACCATAAAATGGATAAGATTTATATCTATCGATAAATCAAACCTGGCAAGAATAAATGCCGAGGTAAAACTGAGAAACACGATTCTAATAATATAGCTTAAGTGTTATTGAAAAGAGGGTAACGGGAACGACTCCGTATGTACCCAATAATTAGTAATTACATAGTTGCATGATTACTAATGGGAGTAAGAATAACATTAGTAATTATTACTCCATGATAATGTAAGGTATTATTCTGATGTGGTGGAAATTGAATCATTAACAAACCGTAGGATTGGGAATTTAGGTCTAAAGATTGATCTATCTTATATCTGAACGATAGGAAGAAATAAGTAGTTTTGGAACTACATTTAACCTATCATGATTCTAGGGGACAGGACTCTAGATACTCTTCACTAAGTGATGAAGACACTGGAACTAGAACATTGTGTCATGTTTAATTTATTAAGATACCAAGTTTCATTTTAGGACTCTTGACAGGTTGACTCACTACCGTTGTTACGTGGACGTATCCATTTAATGACAGTTGTCGTTAATTGAATACTACCACATAACAGCTATATTGAGTTCCCTTTTCAAGACCTTAAAATGTAGAGTGGTATTGCTTAAGTACAAGCTTGTTATAGTTACAAGGGTGGATGGAACCCCACGGGTTGGTACCCCGATGACAACATATGATGGCTACGGGAAGGGAAGAAGTCTAGCAATGATGAGAATCATTATAAAGACACTTGCTCTCCCATAGGCATCATAGGTTGACATCGAGGTAAAGCTTCATATAGGTTAATCTAGGCTTGTACCTTGTATAAGACTTGTAGCTGTTTACAGCATCATTGACTGCAAATCCTTATAACCGAAAAAGTGATTAAGGTGAAACGACAATTTCCTAATGACGAGTGTGCCGTCATGGAATTGAGTATGGTATACATGACTCAGAAACCTTGCGCAAGGTAGTGTAACTGCTGATTATACTGTCGAGATTTCACCATTATCTAAGCTGTGAGATGCCTGTGGATTTCATAGGTGGAACCCAGGTACACACTTAGGGTTATCACTTATATATCATATCCTTTTAAAGGAGAACCAAAGGGATACATTTGTATGTATGGCTCGTAAGAGCATTGAGGGAGAACTTGTAAGTTCGGTATTCTCTCATGCAGCTGCACATGGTTCATGATAGTTATTAAAAGGGGGTTGCATTAAGACTTATGTTGGATTTAAATATATGGGTATTTGAATCAGCTACATAAGGTAAGAAAAAAAATTCTCTAAGATTGAAGTGACAAAAAGTGGATGTTACACATTTGGGTTGAAACAGAAGTAGAAGGCGTCCCTATAGTAAGGCTCTATCAACATAGTCCATTCCATCGGCCAAGCATGAAAATTGTATTTTTGTTAGCGGGGTTGACATGGATCGAGATAACAATCCCCATAAAATGAGTTTGAGACACAAGGAAATTGTTAGCCTAAGACTCTATGGGTAAGAGAGCTAAAAGTATATCAGCGGGATCTTAAAGGTCGATGGTGAATGGTCATATAAAGGAAATGGTATTTCTATAGGATCCTCTATGGGTAGAGGAGAGGATGGTCTAGACAATTTTGACTCTCCTTGTGATGGTGTAGGTTGTGGACATGTATCTCCTATGAGTAGGAGAGGTGCCACTAACAACCGCTCAAAAATTTGAGGGGTCAAAGGCAATGTGCTAATTATAGGCTCTTCCATGGGCGAAGGATAAAATGAAGGGGATTCCTCTGTGGGTGGAGTACATGAAATAGGTTCTTGTATAGGTAGTGGATCTTGGGATAATATTTCATCTATGGAAGGAACATGAGGCAATTGAGAATTAACTGGTATGTCATCAAAAATAGTGTGGACCTCATGGACATTGCTATCATTAGTTGAAGTGTCACCATCTTGGTTGGAAGATGCAACATGATTAGGGAATGGATTCTTGAAGATATGTAGGTTTTGGTTAGCTTGTGCATTTGGGTTATCCAAGACTAGATATCCATTGTCTAACATTTTCGGATGATATTCTTGAAGGTGATGTAGTTCTTATCGCTATGGCCTTTGACACAATGATAGATGCAAAAGTCATTATCTTTATACCACACGAGCATGGGGAGCTAAGGGTCAAAACCGGTGTGCGGTTTTATAGGTGGAAGGGTAATGACACCAGCTTTAATAAGATTTTCCAAAATAGAAGAATAAGTTTCTCCTATTAAAGTGTACTTTTGTTGTTCTCTTCGAACTAAAAATATTATATGGGAGAGAGATTAGAAGGAGGTTTGGTTGTGTTTGATGGGTAGGGGGCAACTTTGAGAACTACAATGTTGGTAGATCCTTTGGGTTTTGAATAGCTTTTGGGGTTTCAAATATGAAGAAGAATAATTTGACTTGAACATGATGTTCTTGTTACACAACTAAATTTTATTCTCTTCGATAAGATGAATTTATAATTTTTGTGCCATGGTGAATGCCTTGTCAAAATTTTGAAACGTATGCACTGCGCAGGTTGGTGAGATGTGTCTAGCACAAGCTCAATTAAACAAATCTATGAGTTCATTTTGAGGTAATTGAAATGTGAGATGATTAATTAATCTGCACCAATGAGCGACAAATTCAGCGATAAACTCATTGTTGTATTGTCATGTGGAATAAAGATCGATCACGGTGACTTTCTTAACAATGTTGATTGAGAACTGGTCTAAGAAGGCATGGGATACTTGATTAAATGAGTAGATGGAGTGTCATGGTAGCCCATTTTACTAGTCCAATACAGGTCCTGTCAGCCCACAAATGTTGTTGTGGGTCTTCTTTACTATTGAAACGGTTAAATTTTGGAATTTCCCAATGTACGGTGGTATGGAAAAATAGGGATGGATAGATTAATGGATCATTATAGATTTCATCATAGGTTAGAGAATTGTGTGAGCCAGAAATCGATGCTTCCAACATCTACATCCTTTTCATCATTAATTTGATGAGGTCATTGGTAGATTGTAATGGAAGGGCTCCTCTTGTGGCATAGGTGGGCTAGTACTTAACATGTGATGTGGGTGGAATTCTAGTGTATGGTAGTGCTGAATAGGAGGTTGAGAATAGAGGACTGACATAGAGGGAATATATCTAGAATGGGTGATGTACAAGATAGGGGGTTGTTGATAGTATGTGTATGTAGGTGGGACGGTCGCAATGACTCTAGTAGTGATTGGGGGCATAGATAGTGGGATGGAAAGGAAAAGATTTTGGAATGGAGTAGGGGTCATTAACACCACATGTGGTTGTGTTATAATTGGTATATGTGAGATAATGGGCGTGGATGAGGTTATGTTATGGGTGGTCGATGCGGGGACAAAAATGATACGGGTGTGGTGATACTACAAATGTAGTGGTCATAGAGGGTATGGGGCCTAGCTATGAAATTACCGGGGTAAAGTAGGTGAACGTAATGCCACATTAGTAGGGGCTAATGCGAAGGGGAATAAGGGCGGGAGAGATGGATACATGCATGCCATTTATCAACCGACTCCGAGTAGTCCCAGTGGAAGAGTGGGAAAGGTATAACTATAAGGCCACATGATTGTGATCAAAGAGTCATGGAAATTCCTTTTCACCTACGAAATTGTGGTAGATAGGGTTGGATCCATGGGTGACGGGACGAGAGGGTGGTGAAGGACTAGGTGGGAGTGGTTGATGACTAACTTCGATTATAAGAGTTTTATCTTGATTGCGAGTCAAAACCATGTGAATGAATTTATATCAAGTGATGTTGTATCCTACAGATGACACAGAGAGCAGCAGAATGAAGAAAATAAGATTCTATAGGTGGATTTGGGTAATGTATCAGTTGAGATTCAACATAGGGTAACTGACAATGGTTAAGGATGACTGATACCAGTTCAGGGGTAACCGATGTCGATTACTGTGAGACAAGAACAATTTTACCAAATGAGGAAAAGATTAGTGATGGTCAAATGAGCAAGTTGCATGATGACTATTTATCAAAGCATAAAGAGTATAGAGACTCATAGGAACTCGACAAAAGTAAAGAAAGCGAAATAAGTGTTTTTGGGCAATTTAACCTAAAAGAAAAGAAAACCGATGTCGGTTAGGAAAAACTAAGGCCATTCAGGGGGCCGATCTTTGGTAGATAAACCGATGTTGAGTTCTTTGTGAAAATTGGAAAAATGAATAAAAATGGATTGTTGTGATATTGATATAGATAAATAATCAACCCCAGAGATGTGGAGATTATGTAATGAATTATTGACACACTCATAAGAAGTCGAATACTCCAATTGTGATCATGGAGTGTGTAAGGAAAAATAAGGAAAAATGGAGAAATGTATCCTCACACCTCAAAACACATGTCAATAAAATACTAAAAACACGTATCTAACAACTAATTTTTAATGTTTTGAGCTTATGCTATTTAGAAATCGACGCATGAATTTAGAGTAGAGTTTTTGGTGAGGAAGGCTTCCTACGAAGAAGTATATCTAAAAGGAGAGGTTTCAGGTTATGTTATGGTGGGGCCGGGTCATCCTCTTAGGTAATGACTCAATAGAAGTAACAAGCTAGGGAGTACTTGCCAATCCTCGATCATGTGATCACTAACAATCGTTCAGGTAAGATTTTGTTTAAGAAATATGTGTATATTTCAATTTTGTGTAGTTTGGTAAGATAGAGAGAGAGAGAGAATGTGCTTTCTACGATTATTTGTGTCAACCATTAGTTGGGCATGACTTCCAACATATAGGTTGCCCTCATTTTATTGTGAGCTAAATGCAACAAATCAGAATGTAATGCAACAAATTTTAAGCCCAAGTCGAAAAAATTACGTTCAATGAAGCAAATGATGAATAGGAGAGGGTATTCTCTTTCATTAAATGCGAGAAAGAAAGAAAGGAGAATGATTCTTTTTAAATGCACTATGATAAATGTTTCCTTTAGACAAATTAGAAAGGAGAGATGATTATCGAGAAGAAGATTAATAAGTAAGCCTTTTAAAGGGAAACAAACACACAATTTTCTCCTAGGAATGAAGAAAATGCAATATAACCCTCGATGGGTCCCAAAGTGCTAAAATGCTTCACTATTTTCTTTACATTATAAAGATGAAATAGATAAGGGTAGTGGCCAAGGTGGAATACATTTTTAAGTTGTTCGGTTGATGGTTGTAACACGCGTTCGACTTCTCAATCCAATGCTAAGCGTGAGAGCTTCCTTTTGGGTGGGAGGAACTACCGAAATAGAAAAGAAGACCACAAAAGAAGAATTAATTAATATATGATAGTGGAATCCCTAATGTTTGCTAGATCCGGGAAGTGTGATACTCCCTAGATGGTTTTCAATCCACTATTTAAAATAACTTAATGTGAGAAACAAACCAATTCCTTTTTTAGTTGATATAATTTAGGTATTTCATTCAAGCACAATAAGAAAATCTAACATAACAGGATAGGCTATAGTCAAATCTGAAGGGTAGGTAGTTTTCAAGGTGTTTGAACTGGTCAAGGTTAGGTTTTGAGTTGTTTGGGTCACTTGGTAGAAGGAAGGTTAGCTCTATTATTAGCAAAGGTGTAAGCAATGGAGGCCAACATTGGTCTAGTATAAGTATAGCCGGTGACGGTTTAGGAGAGCGGACGATTGTCATGGGTAAGCGGCATTGGTACATTTGGGTGTGAGTAGTTTAATAAAAACCTTATTACATAGTCCGGGTGAGGTTAGATAGAGCTAAAGGATGGTATGGTGAGGTCTCATGGAATGTTGAGAACACTTAGAGAGGTGGAAGGGCCAAGATAGGTGATCGGTAAAATGGTGGGTTAGGTTTGAGTTTGTCGTAAAGTACACTATGAAAGAATGGGAATATTAATGGAATAATGATAATAGAAATGATAACAACTCTATTGACAAAATAAGAATGGAAATGATCAGTGATAAAAATACTTACCAATGTTGTAGGTCCAATGATTGGGTGGTGGTGATGATCGGTTGGTGGGATGAAGCTTGGTGCAATAGTGATGCTTCCCGAAATGTCACTTTGTGAGTACAATTCTTTTGAATCTATCCTGGTTTTAGATATGGATGTTTGTAGGTGTGAAAAGGCTTTGGTTTTGCTTACATGTAGTTCTCTCCTCATTCCTTTGATATAAAAATGTTCCAACCCAAAAAAAGGTTGCTAAGGTTAATAAATGGTAACCGACGGTGGTTCCGAGTTAACTAACATCAGCTTAGGGGTGATTAGCATCGCTTAAGGTGGGACTCCTAGGTTTACTAAAAATAACAACTCCTAGAAATCATTTCCACTAGACTGTCTATTCTCCCGGATCAAAGTGGAAGTTTCCTTTTTCGTGAGCGGGAATGTGGTTAGATGGATAATAGGAATTGATTTTTAGGTTTGAACTAAGTCTTAGTTAGTTACGAAGCATGCCAAGAATAGGTCTAAGGTGAGGTGGAAATTAGCTTAATTAAAATAATTAAGTAATGAATATTGTGAGGATGGGTATTAATTTAATTAAGTTAATTAAATTAATATTAGTGTGGGGTGGAAGGGGTCATGGTTAGGTCAATATGTTTGAGTTGGTTATTTGATGGGGGACCAAGGGGAGTGTGACCCAATTTTGGTGTCTCGCACTTAATTATGATGTTATCATCTTCATCCATCCTTGACCTCCTTTGAACTACTACATGAAGATGTTTCTATTAGTTAGATTTTGTAGAGCTTCAACCTATGACTATTCACCAAGAGTTTGAATCTCACAGGATCTATGGTAGTGATTTTCATAGCTTCATTGGTAAATATTTTTTCAATCTCATATGAGCCTAGCCACCTTGTCCTGAGTTTTCCCATGTGGTCCTTATACTTAGATTCAAATAAGAGATCCCAATAAATTCCTTGAAATTTTATTGTCTTGATAAATATGTCATGTCATTTGATCCTTTTCTTTTGTATCAATTTTGTATTATGCATAGTTTGTCTCCTTATTTCATCCATCTCATTGAGTTAGAGAATCTTATTCCTTTGAGCTTCAAACAAATCTATGCCTAGTTCAAGTGTAGTCCTTAGTGTCTTATTCTCAAATTCAATAGGGAGAACAAAAATATTACCATACAAAATCTCAAATGGTGTGAATCATGTTATTATCTTCCAAGTTTTGTTGAACACCAAAACTACCTCTATAAGTCTGCCTTGCCCATCTCTCTTGTGGAGTGTAATAGTTTTTGTCAAGATGGATTCTATTTCCATATTTGTTACCTCCACTTGACCATTATATTGGGGGTGATAAGGTTTATAATTCTTGTTTCATAATCCTTAGCTAGATCATAAATAACTTTAGTAGTGAAGTGTATACCTTGATCTGTAAAAATTTCTCTTGGTACTCCATACCTCGTGAAAATGTGGTCATATAAGAATTTAGCAACTTTCTCACTCTTTTGATTTGGAAATTCTTTCACTTCTATCCATTTAGTGAGGTAATTTGTACACACCAAAATGTACTCTTTCTACTAAGATTTAGGATCTATTCGACTAATGAATTCTAGAACCCATTTTTCAAATGGCTACATTACTAAGTGAGGTTGTAATGGCATATCATTTGATTTGGTAGGCTTACCCATTCTTTGGAATTTATCACACCTCCTTGTATACAATGTTTCATCCTTATGTAATTTTGGCCAGTAATAACCAGTTGTCAACATTTTTTGTGTTGTTATTTTTATAGAAACATGTCCTCCATATGGTTCACTATGGCTGGATTTGAGGAAATCATAAATTTCCTCATCATCTATACATTTTCACATAACATTATCCTGTACCATGTGAAATAGAAATCCATCTATCCAATAAAAATTCACACTCTTCTCAACTATCTATTTCTTTTCAGAATATAAATAGTGTGGAGGTGTTTTACCTAAGACTAAACAATTAGCTATATCAAAATATCAAGGTGTTAGTAGGAAATGGAAAATGGGTGTTCATCTATAAAATATTCATCCAATACTTTTTCTTTATTATTATTCTCCATTCTTGAAAGAAATTCAGCTATAATATTGTCCTTACTAGGCATATCCACAATGGTGACATCAAACTCTTGAAAGAATAACAATCATATTATTATTCTCCTGTTTATAATTGGTTTGTTGATCAAATATTTAATTGTTGCATGATCAATATGAATGAATACTAGATAACCTGTGATGTAGTGCATGAACTTATTGATATAATAAACCAATGCTAAGAATTATTTCTTTGTTACTATATAGTTGAGTTCAACATGTTATAGATTCTTACTGACATAATAGATTACATAGTTTAGAATTCCATATTTCTATCTTAAAACAGCTCCAATGACATGATCTGAGGAATCAGTATGAATGTGAAATGGAAAACTCCAATATGATCCTCTTAACACAAGTGTTAAAGTCAACATTTTCTTCAAATTCTAGAATGCAACCTCACATTTCTCAGTCCACTCAAAGGCAACATATTTTCCCAAAGTAGGAAAAATAATGGTTCTACAATCTTACTGAAGTATTTAATGAATATTCTATAATACCCAACATGTCCCAAGAATCTCCTCACATCCTTCTACTTCTTTGGTGTTGGTATATTTATAATCACAGATATTTTTGTTGGATCTACCTAAATTTCAGCATTTGATAGATAATGCCCCAACACTATTCCTTTAGACATCATCATATAGAATTTTTCATTTCTTAAAGACACATTATGCTACTTACATCTCATGAGAAAAATTTCTAGATTATTCATTGCTTCATCAAAAGTACTACCATATATTGTAAAATGATCCATATATACTACCATGCATTCATTGGTTAGATCTAAAGAATTCTCAAAACTGATCGCTTAAATGTAGCAAGTGCATTGCACAAACCAAAAGGAAGAACATAATGTGTAAATTTTCCCCACGTGAAAGTGAATGTGGTCTTAATTAGGTATTCTAGTGTAATCTGAATTTTGTTGTAGCCTTAATAACCATCCATAAAATAAAAATATTTCTTGTCAACAAGATTTTCAAGTACACGATCAATGAAAGGAATCAGAAAATGATCCTTCTTTTTGCTGCATTCAGCTTCCTATAGTCCACGCATATCCTCCATTTTCCATTCTTCTTAGATACAAGTGACCATGGGTGACACCCATTGACTATATTAATCCAACATTCAATATTTTTTTAATTCTTCTTTCATTATATCCCTCACTGTTGGATTCATTCTTCTTTGTGGTTGTCTTATTGGCTTACAACTATCTTTTATGTATACATAATGAGTATAAATATTAGGGTGTATCCCATGCATGTCTCTATATTCCCATGTAAATGATGTCTTGTGTTTGTGCAGAAGAGAAATTAATAGATGTTCCTCTTGCATGCTCAAGCATTTTTTTACATTAAGTGGATTTCCAAGAGAAATTTCCACTTGCTTAGAGAGATCACTCATGGAGCATATACTGCTAGTTAAAAAATTCAATATACAATCATGTGGAAGAAGTTGGTGGAGGATACAATTATTACCTAGAACATTCATAGTGATTTTTGTGGTGGGATTTGGTTCTTAGGACATCTTATACAATTGTAATTTTCCATCTACTTCTTCATTCTTCCCATAATTATTCTACAAGACGTTAGAAAGAATAACATATTCTTCATTGTGCAAGATAATATTGCTAGATTTAAACCCCCTAAAAATAGACTTTACCTAGAGAATGAAGAATGCATCCTGACTGAATGGAATATTGACACTGTCAATAGAAATAACAATGGTACTGACAGAAACACAGTCGATGGATTAAACCTCCCACTGATTGGCACAAGTTAAATTTTGATGGGGCCTCAAAAGGAAATCCGGGAGACTCTGGAGGAGGGGGAATCATCAGGGATCAAAGAGGCTGTTTTGTTGCTACTTTTTCTGGGAGAATGGGTAGGTAGACTAATCATTATTCCGAAGCCATGGCGGCTCTTTGGGGTATAAGACTTGCCAGAGATTGTAATATTCCAAATATTATAATTGAAGGTGATTCTCTAAATATTATCAATCTTTTGAATAAAAAGCAACACCCCAGCTGGTCTATCAGGGATTATATTGAGGAAGCTATTGATATATGCAAAAGCTTTGAAAATGTCCAAATCACCCACACCTATCGGGAAGGAAATAGGGTCGCTGACAGTTTGGCTAACTTCGGTGTTAATAATTCCTTTCAAACTTGGCTTAGGGGGACGTTCTGCCTGCTCAAACCAATAAAGCCATAATCATTGATCTACATGGCAGTGAAAATCATCACTAACGGCTGTAATTTGGATGCTAATGTGTGGATCCTCAAGTACATGATGATGACATCACAAAAGATATGGATGATTGATGTGATCTGTGCGGGATGGACTGTCATCATTTCTTGGCATAGGAGGAAAGCCGAGGAGCGGGGCAATAATAACAAGTGTAGCATAATAATTAAACCTGCTTTCATGGAAAGGAAAGATTCAAATATCAAAATCAAAGCTCTGCCTGTCCCACATATTGGTAGCTTTTTTACCGTTGAGAACAGGAAAAGAAGCAGAGGAAACATGGGGGTCCACCTTGCAAAATTGAACCGACCCACAATCTTGTGTGGAAAGAGAATACAGAGCTTTGGAATTACCTACAAATCGGGGCCTGTCTAATTTAATTGAAAGGATTCAAGGCTTCAACCAAGACATTTCTATCAGATTCGCCCAGGGTTGGAAGAATAGGATTTTCAAATATAGTAACATGGAGATGGAAATCACAGAAGAGCTCATCACCCAGATCACGGGCCTCAACCTGGAAGGCACAAAATTCTTCAATAAGAAGGTGGAAAGGGAGGTGGACACCAAGAAATTTCTGGATGAGGGGGAGAATCTTGAATTTGTGACTACTGGCATCAAGGTGGCGTCAATTCCTGAACCTTTTGCTGAGCTGGCCAAGATGGTGGTTAGGTATGTAACTCTTGAAGGAAGATTTGTGACTATACCTCAAAAGCATCTGATATTTCTAAATCACTTTCGTAGAAATAACATAATCAGCTTTCCTCACTATTTGATAAACTCATTGGAGAAATCAATAAGGGAAGTTCAGAGCCACTCTAGGGCTGTCCCTTTACACCAGGGACTTATCCTCCTGATCCACCGCCACTATTCCAGCTGTCCCCCGTGAATCCTACCCCACCTGCCCACACCGCTTCCACTCCCCCCTGCTAAAAAGAAAGAATGAAGTTGTTGTTTCCAGCAAGAAAAGCAAGAGCATCAAAGCTAAAATCCCTGCTTCCCAACGGGTCCTAAGGAGCCACAAAGACTTGGAACTTGCTGAAAACCTCCTGCATATTAGCAAACCGGTGGAGGAGCCCAAGGAGGAGGAATTGTTGGATAGGGTGGATAGATTAGAAAAGGAGATACAAGAGCTCAAAGGGGCTATAAAAAATATGGAAAGAGCTAAGGGTAAAGGGATTCTTCAAAGTGATGAGGAAGAGGGGGTTATTGTTGAAGTCTTCAAGAAGCTACAGTCCTTAGATGGCAGATTGGGGAATGCTAAAAGCCGCAATGACTGCATATTGTCTGCCCTCAAAAGCATTTATAATTTCATTAAACAACATGTTCATAGTGTCTGCAGTTTAAGTGGGGTTAATGAGGACATTTGGGGCCCTAAAGAGAAAAGGGATATTGCAATTGCTCAAGCGGATATGCAAGACTCCTCTCAGGCCACTACCATTGCCTTCTTCATGTCGCTGCAGGCTATCAAGACCAAGATTGATAGAGCTATCAAGTAACGGGTTGTTGTGATGTTGTTTTTTGGCTGCGAAGTTGTTGTTATCTGGCGGTTCTGGAGCTATTTTTGGTGGAGCTCTATATATTGTTTCTCTTTTGGTTTCTTTTTTATCTTTCCTACTTCTTTTTGGATCATTGTATGTTTAGATCCTTTTTTCACTTATATTGTAATATTTGGCTGTTGAGCCCTCTTTGGTTGACATTTTTGCCCTTTTCTGGGCTGTTTCTCTCACCTTTACTATCTGGCTTTTGAGCCCTTTTGTATACAGGGTATAGTCCCTTCAAAACTATTTGCCCTTAATAAAAAAACATATTCTTCTTTCCCTTCAATTATACATTACTTCTCTAGCATTATGAGCTACCGAACCGAGCTTTGGTCTTCTTCTCGTATCTTCAACCCAAATGATTTGGTATTCTTCATTGAATGATTGTGAATGGAGTAAATCATGAGATTCTTGGTACCACTTCCATTAGAGATAATCATATTACTAGATCTGCATCCTATGAATGCGTTAGTAGTTTCTAACCATGGTCTTCCCAAGATGATAGGATATCCTCCCAAGCTTGATTTTGGCTGAAGAACAATAAAATCATCGGGTACTCCCAAGAGTCTACCACTACTACTATGTCCTCTAGGACTCCTTCAGGATTAACTGTTGATTTGTCTACAAGCTGCAAGACTGTGGTTGTTGGTATTAGTCCCTCTAACTTCAAGTCATCCATAATTTGTTTTGTCATTACATTTATTTCTTCCCCAAGTCAATCAATGTGTTCTTGATCACTGTGCCATTAATTGTGACATTTACCAAAGGAATGCTTGGATCTATGTATTTGGGTAGAATTGAGTTCCCAAGCATAATATCAGCTAGTTGTCCAATGACCTGTACAATAGTTGGATCTTTCCTCTTTCTACCTAGTTTCTTTATGCATAGATATTTAACCAATTTTTTATAGATGGGAACATCCTTAATAGCTTGAATCAATGGAATTTTGACATAAATTTATTTAATTTGGTTGAAAAAATTAGAATCAAATTATAATTTGAGGTCGGTCAGTATTATTTTCTTGTAACCTTTCGAAAATGATCATTCATTACCTTGTGTTTTTCCCTCATGGGATTTTTTTCAAGTTGTTACGGGTCAACGTGTAATGTATTTTGTTGTTACTTATAGAGTTTTTATTTATTTATTGTGGATCATCCTATAGCATCTGCAATTCCTCGTAATCTCATTAATTGTGGGTCCAACTAGTGGAGGAAGTGCTCTTCTTGAGAAAAGATGGATATTGTTGATATCAACATAATAGGTAGGATATTGAGTTGGTTCAATGGAATAGGTTGGCTCGTAGAGTTTTATTATTAGGGTTAGGAATTTGCTAATCTAGTAGTTGGGTAGATTTTGGTTGAAATCTTGTTTGGGGGTTTGAAATCAAAGATTTTCTTTTTGATGAGGAGGTTAATGATAAGAATCAAATCAAATGACACACTCAAGAGTATTCCAATACTTTACTGGTGAGAATCAAGTCACCCCTCAAAAACATATCCAAGATATAGAAAACATGTGTTCACTCTATTTGATCACACATGATGATGTAGTAGTTAGGCTACTTGTAACCTCTTTAAAGGTAAAGTGCTCCAATGGTACCAAGGCTTGAGACTTGGATCTATCACCACCTAGGATGAGCTAGGAACAAATCTTTGTAATTACTTTGAAGATAAGTCAGATCACCTATCTCTGGTGGAGAAATTGACAACAATAAAGAGGGCACCCAATGAGTAGATGACTAATTTTAACATCAAATTTCAAAAGACTTGGGACATAATCCATCTTGTGGTAAGACCTATAACCCAACATGCTTTCTGTATTATCTAAAGGTGATCAATAGCGATATCTTAGTCATGATCCAATCCATGGGAGGTAGGACTTTACTAGCTACTTATAGTATTGCAGTAAGGGCAGAAAATAGTATTATTCAAGTGGGAAAGATAGATCCTAGACCACCTATGCCCTTGTTCCTAGAAATGTCACAAGTGCCCTAGCCTTCTGTGGCCCCTATTCTTTTTATAAGCAAAGGACACAACCGACTACTTCAACATCCTACTCTCTATCACAACAAAAGGAGGATGAATATTTGAAGGCCCTAATTATAAATTTATCAAACAAGGTCATATCATTAGAAGAACAACAACCATAATATCTTCCAAGTTTGAGGGCATGCGCCATAACCTAAATAGTTTTGCGTATGACATGGTATCCTCAATGCTTTGCACATCCTCCCCGAGTTAATCCTTGATAAGTGGTCTGGTCTTGAATTGATTTTTCCTAGTTACACAACCACTTTGTGAAATTGAACTCAAAGATACATGCCCAACCAATAGAATGATAGATGGCATCCTAATGCACATCTTCCCTTGCAAGTTGTTCCTCTCACACCTTCTCTTCCAACACCCAATGTAAGTTAGGAACTTGTTCTAGTTCAGAACAACTTGGCATAAGATTTAGAATGGTGCTTCCCTTGCAACATGCCTCATAGTCAATATCATTGTGCCAATGTTGCACATGTGCAAGCCTTCATGATCCAAAATGCTTCCACTTGTGAGCCTTCACCAAGTGCCCATGAAGCAAATAACTAAGAAGGAAAAAAATATCCTCCAGAGACAAATTTGATGTTCTTTGGCATGGAGGATTTCTATGTAATCAACCAAGATGCAGATGATACAAATAGACCGCGCACCCAAGTTACAGACAACACAAGATATAATAAGAGAATGTTAGAGTTAGGCACACAGGTCCCACTCCCAAAGAACACAAGCCAATCATCAGAAGTAGAAATATGTAACCAAGGCATCTAATAGTAAAAGTTCCCAAGTCCCTACACAAGAAATCCCATGCAAATATCCTTCTAAAGTAGCGTGCGATCCTCCTTTGGTAGGTAAAACCTATGCTCTAGCTGAATTCCAACATTCTCGTGCTTCGAACAATCAAGAAAGGATGTTGTTCCCCAAATGCACAAGATAGGGGCCTTCCATTTAGCATTGTGGACTAGATGAAGAGAAAAAACATAAATGTCACAATGTGGGATGCCCTGACCATTCCATCTTAGTGGGACATGTTGCATGAAGCTTTGACACAACTCCCACGCACTGATCTAGTTGTGTAGAAGCCACACACTTCTATCAATATCTGTCAAGAAGAGGAGAAGTGATTAAGTAAAGTTGTTAAAAATCCACCCTTTTATATGTCCTTGATCATAGGTAAACACCTAGTGCATAATTACATGATTGATTCAGGCACTATTAGTTCATGTCTCTCAAGGTATTTCACTCCTAATATTGGCACATATTTATCTCGTGGATTGGTGTAACATAATTTTTAGGACCATATATTGCACCAAGGCTACTATAAGGTTTGAACTAATTTCTACATACCATATATATCATTATGCTCCCACACTCATTAATGCAAATTGCACTAGTTTTTTTATCAAGAGGATCACCCAAGTATCCAAGAAGCAAACACTCGAATTGAAGGTATCCCAAATTTTCTACTTGATAAGTGGGGAGATGATTGTCATGTTTTTGAACCCTATAAATAGATTGAAGAAGTATTCCTTTGCATATATTGCTTGTATGAAGATAATGATAATATTATCAATGTCATAAAAGTAAATCCACATGAAAATGGAATTTGCAAATGTTCTTTGATGGATCTAAGAGAAGACAGGTACAAAAAGGAGGTGTGGTGATCATATCTCATAATGGTGTAAATTATTTCTCTACTTTTATATTTTAGTTTAGTTTTTCTAAAAACTCAACAAAGTATGAACACTCATCCATGACATGCAATGGGTAAGAAATAAAAATATTAGAAAATTTAAAACTTTTAGGGATAGTGAGTTGATTGTGAACCAAGTGAGAGGGATGAATATGGATAAGAATTAATTACTAAGGGAATAAAAATATAAGGTATGGGATATCTTATAAGATTTTGTAGCTTTAAACATTTTCTCCATACCAAGGCAAGAAAATGAACTCATGAATAGATTATCCATATTGGGAGAAAAATTTGACATTGTAAAAGATATCAAGAAGGATGGAAAACAATCACATGTTGTACTAGTAGTAAGGCATGTTATCTAATCTATAAACCTATAGATTTGGAAATTTATGATACTAAAAAAATTTATTGTTCCACTTTCAACTTTCAAAATGTCAGTCTTTAATTATTAGTGAGAAAAAACTAAAACTTAGAACTATTTGTATAAATGAAAGGTCAAAATTCAAACATAATATTTATCCTGAAACCCCTAAGTTGAGGGAAAACTAGTTGAGAAGGGAAAATACTCTTTATTCCCATATTTTTATTGGCCAATTGTAAATAATTACAAATCACAATAAGAAGAAGGAAGGTAAATAATGTAAAAACCCCCTTCTATACTTGGCTACTCTATTTATGCACCTTACTTCTACAAAAATTTCCATCTCTAATTTTTTTCTTCTCAATCTCTTGCATTCAAACTTTGATTATTTGATTCTTACCTATTCTCTCCCTAAATAGTTTTCTTCTCATGTCCTCTAGGGCATTGGAGAATGAGAAACATCCTCAAAGAAAGGGGCACAATCAAGATGCTTGAAATCTGTGACCATTCGTGGCTCTATTTTTATATTTCATTCATTAGTGACAAGACCGCCAGTGTATCTGATTGGTGGTTACACAACCATTGGGGTGGTTATATAACCATCGTTCTATGCAGGAGGTGGTTACACAACCTTTGAGGTAATTACACAACCACTACTCTACAGAGTGACAATTTTGTAACTTTATAGTCTACTTTTCATTCGCTTAATTTTTCTTTTGGATCTAGTTCTTATAATGAAGAGGTGTTCTTATAAATCCCTATGGATCACACATCCCCTTCTCAAGTAGAATTTTTGTCTGTAAAATCTTAGCGGGAGAGTAGATGAGGAAAAAATTCCCTCACTTTATCCTTTGAGAAACATTGGGCCTGCCTTGGTGTCTTCCCCTTGATTTCAACTTACCAAGACTCATGTGGACCTCTCCTTATCTCTCTAATCTTTTGTTTCAACACTACATCCTCCTCTAATTATCCTCATGATTCCAAGACATAATCCTCTATGGAAGGTAGCAAATGACATTCTAATTATTATTTAAGCATGGATGACTCATATAGGTGCAAGTTATCATAATTTACTACTGATTACATCCACATGAAATGTGGAAAATCAATCTGAAGGTAATTTCTCCAACCTGCTCTAGTATAGTGAGGGTTCCATACTGTAGTGGCTTGAGTTTCCTTACTTGGCCTTGTAATCTCTCCTTTCTCAAGTAAAACCAAAATTTTTCTCCAATATGCATTTTATGCTCTCTTAAATGTTGACCATGTCTATCCTTATACTTGGATTGGGATTTCTCCAATTGTTCTTTCACCTTGAGATGGATTTTCCATATCCTCTCAACAAACTTTGTTGCTCTAGTCACCTTTAAATCATGTATCTCCCCTTATTCTTGCTGACCAACTGCCATGTCTAGTGGATTAGTAGGTATATATCCTAAACATGCTTCAAATAGTGACTACATAGTGGATGTATGTACTACCCAATTGTAGGAATGTTGAATGTAGGCTAAGGAATCATCCCAATTCTGTGGATATTTTCTATTATATCCTCTAATCAGTTGTACCAAAGTCCTGTTCACCACCTCTTTTTTTCCATCTATCTATGGATGGAAGGTCATGATCCTTTGTAACTTGGTGTCCATCTTGTCCCACAAAGTAGTCCAAAAATTCCCCAAGAACCTTAAATCTCTGTCAAAAACAATAAAGCTGCGGAAAACTAAAGTACACCCATACATTAGCATAGAAAAGTTCAGCTACCTCATATGCTTTTATTGTCTTTTTACATGCCATAAGAACACACATATTACTGAATATATCTACAACAACATATAAATAATTATGTCCATGTTTAGACATAGGTAGTCCTCCTATAAAATCCATATAAATATATTTTCAAGGACAAGTAGGAACCAGTAGAAAGGCATACACAAACGTTCTTTCCTAATTTTAGGCTTACTCATATAACAAATTTTACATCCTCTTATGAATCTAGATACTTTTTCTTTCATATTGGGCCAATACACATACCTTTTTAAGTGGGTCATGGTCTTGTCAACACAAAAATGTCTTTCTACTTTCAAGGTATGTGCTTCCGTCATTAATAGAATCATTTCTTCCCTTGGCATATAAAGCTTCCCCATCGATGAGATAAGCACATCTTTGAGATAAAAATATTCAATACCCATCCTTTTAGCCCCTTGATATTGCAACTTCTAATATGTTACCCAAAAATATTTTTAATTAGCATATGCCTCTCTGTAAGCTTCATTCGTGAGGGCTCAATCTAAGAGATAGTGGCCAAACTAGATATTTTCTCTTGTGTGGGAATCCTAGACAACATTTCTTCCACCAAATTTGTGCTACCTTTCTTATACTTGATCACCAAATGGAATTACTTAAGGAATCCCATCCATTTGTAGTGCCTTGCCTACTATAATTTAGACCGTGTTCTTGCAAAATCTTGGTGAGGTTTGTGGTTAGTGTGCACAATAGTTTATTTACAAAACAAATAATGTTTCCATTTATTTATTTCCTAAACTAGTGCATACCTTTCTTTATCCCATATTGATTATCCCTTATTTGTAGAATTGAAAGTTTCGAATGATAACATACTTGATTACCTCCTTGTAACAACACTACTCCCATCAAATAATCACTAACATTTGTCTCGTCTTCAAAGGGTGGCTGAAAATTAGGAAGATCAAGTACTGAAGCATGACTAATTTTGTACTTTAATAACTCAAAATCTTGATGTTATTCCTTACCCTAGTCGGAGTAACGCTTACTCTTTTGGTCCCTATGTGTAGAGGTGTTGCAATAATGGAGAATATGGAATGAAATTACTCATGTACTGTACTAATCCCACAAAACTTCTAGTCTCTATGGTTCTTATTGGTGTAGTCCATTTGGTGATGTCCTCCACCTTATTTGGATCCACTCGCAGCTCTTCTCCTCCATCCATGTTCCCAAGATAGACAAATGACTGTTTGGAAAACTCACACTTCTTCATGTTGCGTAATAGTTGTTTCTCCCAAAGAACTTACAAGACTTGTTGTAAATGTGCTATATGTTCCTCCCATGTGGCACTAAAAATCATAATATCATCAAGAAATAAAATGACACATGAATCTATGAATTCCCACAATACATCATTCATTAATCTCATAAATATAGCGGGTGCATTACATAAACCAAATGGAAGTACTAACCACTCATACAAACCCTATTTTTTCTTAAAGGTAGTTTTATGATAGAAAAGTGACAAGCGAGCATGAGAATCAACAAGTAGCCTTTCTTCATACCCGACCTCTCGAGGTCATGTCGAGAAATTCGGTGGAAATGAAATATATGTGGGTGTAGAAAAACTAGTTGGGCAATCTTATATCCTCAACACATAATAATGGGATCTGCGATTCTATGGCAAATAAATCTCTCCTAACCTAAATTGGTGTAATGGATCATTTAGATATTATAGCTGCTCAGAAGCTCCAATCAATGTCGAGCTCTTCCGAGATCCTATCTATTGGTTATTGGATGTGTGGAAAGTGACTGTAGGTGCTTCGTGTATATTTTTAGACAAGGTCATGAAAGTGGTAGTGAGAGGTGTAGTGGATTTGTAGGGAACTATGGGAAGTTTTCTGGTCTAGCCCAGAAAATATTAGCTTGATTGGCTTCTATATTTAATATGGAAAATTATGTTATGATATCTAGCGAGAGTGGTGAAGATATAAATACTAGTGTATGTAAAGGCGGGTGTCAATATTTAACTAATTAGCGGGTCCATTGGGTTATGGGCCTCGGGGATCACAACCACGAGTTCATAGTTGTTGTGGACATGTTATGGTCATGTGAATAATTGATCTATTCTTCTGAAAATCCAATAGTCATAATCCTTTTCAGCTTCTATGTTTAATACCAGGAGTTGTGTGATATTCTCAGAATACCTTACGGGTGTTCTAGCAACTTGTATGCGTAAGCCTATGTCTATGTCAATGAGAAGGTCTCTCGCATTTGGTTGAGGAACTAATAAATTGTAACCAAATATTTTTCTCTTTCAGGTTCTTGTATGGTCATGCGGATATACTATCAAGGTAATCTATAGTTGGGTTGATTTGACCAGAATGCATATGGTTTATCCTCTTCAATATTCAAATTCTCTAAATTGATCACTAACTACTTGTGGGTTTGTTGTCGTTTGAAAGATGTGAATTCTAAGACCTTGATTTATATCTGTTAATAATGTGAAGAGATTTGGATGAGGTATTACAAGTTCAAACACATAATCCCCAGGATCTCTGGGTCACATAATTGTCATGCAAGAAAATCAAACTTAAGCGAAAGAAATAAAAAAATTATGAAAGATATATCTACACTATGCTTATATTCCTTTTTTTATTTTTGAAGATATGGTTTTAAACAAAATTTAACGAGTGAATATTCTACCATATTAAGATAACGAAAAATTAATTTAATAACGGAATTAAAACAAGAAAGGTAGCCAAATCTAGCTATTTTCTTGTGCATTTGTGAAATTATACTAAATATTAAATAACTAACTAATTTGATTGAAAAGACCTTCAATCTTACCTCACAAGTGAGGAAAAATCACATCTTCTTAGAAGCTATCATTCGCCATAGCTTCCGGTAATCTTGAAAGAAATATTAACTAAAATGAAATGATTTGCTATTCAATTTGATATATTGTAACTACAACTTCGACAATTCAAACTTGGATTATCACGGAACATCAGAAAATCCATTGTATTGTGACTTGTCCCATTAGTGTGATCTCTTCATTCCTTCGTGTTCTCGTGAATCCAAAAAGTGGGAATGTGATAGTGGAAACGGGAGAAGATGTTTAAATAGTGGAAACTTAGATGTAATCCGAACAGGATGCAAGTAGGAGAAGGATAATGCAAGAGAACAAAGCTTGACTATGTAATTCCTAGTGTTATTATTACTGAGGATATAATACAAGCACACGGAAATCTCTAGGATATTTACTTCCTATGACAAAACAACAACCTATAATTCTAAGAAGAATCAAGATTCAAATGGACATAATCTAGAACCAAAACGTGGAGCCTTGAATTGAGAGGTTGAAATGTTTACAAAATCTAAAATTGTCGAGACTTATTGAAGAACTTTCAAAACACATTGAATAATGATTCATAGAAGGAGAGGGGCCATTTACTTGTAAACAAGCTTGGTATTTATAGCACTTTGATTTACCGGAGGGTAAGTTTGAATTGAAATATTATATTATAAAAAAAGGGAAAACTATTTACCAAGTGGCTAAAACTTAAATGCAAGGAAGAGTGGTTGAGAAATATGGGAATCAATTGATTTTTATTTTGAAGAAAGCATCAGAAAGTTCTAGAAAACATGCATAGGATCACCTCCTGTGCGAGGTGGCGATTCTGGGACAGGCCGCCTGTCCCGGGTGGTGGTCATAGGACCTCCGCCCAAGCAGGGTGGCGGTCCTAAAAAAAAGACCAAAATGCAAGGAAAGAGAGGAACGGGGTTAGAACAAAGCATGTGAAGGCTAGATAAGGCATTTTAGGATGCAAATGTATACTCAGTGTGCTTTTTGGATTCTAAACACCTTGCGAAGAGATATGAATCATCATTGAGGTTTCTGTAACCTATTTTCGATAGTACAATACATACAATTTTGGGTACATACAAGAACCTTCAAAATGAAGTTGTTCAATGAACTCTATAATGGAATGAAAAAACTTCACCTTTTCTTCTTCTTAGAGGAGATAAATACAATTCAATAAAGCTGTTGATTTTCTTTCTTCGAAGAAGCTCTTGTCTGAATTGTTCACATAAGTTAATGCAATAAAATCTCGAAGTCCAAAGCTATGGAGTTTCTAGGTACTTTGATATATGTAAGTACTAATAGAAGTACCAACTCTTAGCTCTCCCACTTGGTGTGCCAAAAAAATTTGTCACACGAATCATGCACTGTTGAATCTCTAGGTGATGTCATGCAACGTATCGATTTGGAATTTTTTGAGCTCTAGGACCCACGGTAACCATTTTTGATGAGAGTGTAGTCAAAATGTTCATTGCAAGATTGTGATCATGCCTCTGAGAGGAGGACATCAACCCGCAAAGTCTCGGGTTAGGTTTTCTCAATTCATTGTACTTAAACCTAAAATATAAAAACGTTGAAATATTTTTCTTGGGGGTTATTTTTGAAAATATTAGTGTTAAATGAGTCTCTAGGGGGTACCCATAGGGTAGGCTTTTATTTTATTCAAAATGGTGTATTTTTCTACTTTTAGGTATTTTTAGGGCTTTATGGGTGCACGCCGAATCGGCATAGGACTGTCACCTGTGCAGCGAGCGGCGCTCATCTGGACCACCACCCTATGATGGTGGTGGTCACAGGACCTCCACCCTTAGATGGCGGTGGTCACGGAACCACCGATTTGTATAGGGTGGCGGTTCCTGGAAAGAAAGAGAAAACATATGCCTTAGTTAATTATTTTTGTATTTTTGACATTTTTCTATGTTTTTAATGAGCTTATCTATTGGATTATATTGCTAACTTGATTTTTTTCTCTATTTTGGGTGGATGCGAAGGAGGAGTACATTAGGTGGAGCAAAGAGAGGGAGTGTGATTGGCTCCGAGAGTGTTAGACATGCTGACCTAGGCAGAGAGACACTTTACAGAGGGCCGATATTTTGAGGATTTCACAGGTTCCTCATGTTTCTCCTACTAGTCACATATTGTGTGACTTGTTCTCATACTAGGATGCGAGACTAGAATACTTTCTAATTTCCAGGTGTTAGGGGTGAGTGGAATATTACCCTGGAGGATGTTTATCATATACTAGGGGTTTTGATTCTTGGGAGGTGACTATCTCTTAAGATAGTGGGATCCGGTCTCGAGATGGTTCAGTGGGCTACCTATATGGGAGATGTTGTTATCTCCTTTGGCTTGAAGAAGGGGTGAAGGTATGATCTATTGCTACTTCTCCTATCCCTATCATCCATAAGGCTATTATGGGTATCTTGGCCTCATGGTTGATTAGGGATAAGGGAGGAGATACTCTCTTGTACTATTGGGCTCCCATTATTACATAGATTGAGGCCCATGGCCATACTTATGCTTGGGGATCAGACATTCTTGGGACTACATACCATGACTTATACAGGGTGGTCAGGTTACAGGGGAAGTCCTTGAGTCATCCCACTCTAGTTATGAGTTGGGTGTATGAGCACATTGTCCCTTATGGGAGGGGTGTACTAGCAGAGGATCCAAGAGCTGTTAGAGCAGTGAGGTGGATGGGGATGACTGTACTTAGGATGCCACATCAGCTAGTGGCTTCACTGACTACTACAGATATGGAGGCTACTCCTTATCAGGACATGGCGGGAGTATGGGGAGAGGAGAAACATACTATAATTACCTGCTCTACTACATGTCAGTTAGTAGAAAGGATAAAGAGGGTGGAGGTCCACCCATTTGATCGAGTCCCTCAATAGTTTGGCCTCCCATACGTTGATATGCTTCCTCCAATGGGGCCAGTATATAGGACTATTCATGAGGCCGGGAGGTCCTAGAGGAGATTGAGGTTGGACCACGTTACTCTGGAGTTCCTATTGGAGTTCCTCAAGCACCCTTACTTCAGATCGGAGCTTCTCTTGCTTTGAGTGGGGGAGGATGATCCTGTTGATGTGGACTCAAACTCTGAGGAGTTCACAGGAGGGGAGACTGATGAGGAGATGATGGGAGAGGGAGTTGGAGGTGAGGCTGGTGGGATGGATGAGGAGGATGATAGCATTCGAGTGGCATGACACTCAGGATATCTTGAGGGTAGAGAGGGTGGAGGCGAGTGCAGAGAAGGAGACATTGGTCTCAAAGGAGTTGCCTTCTTAGGACTTTG
The DNA here is from genome assembly GCA_018340775.1 of Taxus wallichiana var. yunnanensis. NCBI lineage: Eukaryota > Viridiplantae > Streptophyta > Pinopsida > Cupressales > Taxaceae > Taxus > Taxus wallichiana. The sequence goes on along the minus strand of CM031238.1, from coordinate 458,584,426 downwards.
GGGAGATGACAAGTCCATGGCAGGATGTCATTTCTTCCCAGATTTTGGGAAGGATCCACAATTGGTAGCAACGTCGGTAGTAGGCGCAAATCCTAGAGACCCTACCTAGATGCTCGAATATCTGAGTGAGTTACTACTCTTTTCTTGACCTTGTTAGTTAGATATGTTTGGATGATATTTCTTTTTTGTTGTTTCATTTGGTGATTTTCTAACTTTTTTTTCCCTTTTATTTGCAGTGACTACTCAGGGATGGTAGGATTTGATTCACCAGGTGTGTGCTGACACCCTATTTATTCCTTCGGGGAAGACCCAAGATTAGCTTACAAGGACATCGGAGAGCCTTTATCTACTTTCCGTTACACGATGTGTTTTCCCTGTGCGGAAGGTGACATATTTAGTGTCCTCCCTTTGTACTAAGCTAGCTAGATACAATACTACTGAGTGCCAAGTGAGGTGGAGCCATTCTCATAGTGAGACCATAGCCCGATGGCCATGATCATGACCACTCAGTTCATTCAGAGTGTCATTGTAGTAGGATCCCTAGATGTCATCGTGATCCATCCAAGGGATCCCATAGGGATTGAGGGGTCATTTTGTATTTTTGTAGTGATTTTGATGAATGTTTATATGGGATAATTTTGTATATTTCGGGCTCATTGAGCATTTCTACCATGCCTATTGCATGATGGAATTTTATGTAAAACATGATTCTTATATATATATATATATATTTTTTTTTTATCTAGATCTTATTTGTATCTAGAGTTTTTGATTTGTTTCTCATGTGTACACTAGATGTTCTTAGAATCTTTTTTTATATGCTTTTCAGAATGTATGCAATGGATGATAGGTGATAACAAGTGTTTGAACAAAATGTTTCTCTTATTGTTTGTAATGCTGGAATGTGATGATGCGAACACGTAGTATCTTGAACTTTTGGCTTCTTTGGGAAATGTCCATTCCTTCTTCTTGGTTTGGAAAAATGTGATGAATATGTAGTGATAATGAGATGAACTTGCCCCACTCCTAACTCCATGCAACTAGTAAGATGTGAGGGCTCAACACCGAGAGTTGGGAAGGGTGAAAATTGTATGAGTTTGACTGAATGGAAATGATGAGAGAAAGACAAGGTATTGACAGAAACCAAATTTAGACCTACGTACTTATTCCTACTCAAAACTACTACATAGTTCAAAATGTAACTTACTTTCCAATTTATCTAGACTTAGATCCATCGATGGAAATTTGGTTGACAAAATCTGGTTTTGAGTATTTGATATATTTAGAATTTAGATACTTAATTTCACTTAATACACTTTTCTTTGCATTTTTAAAATACTAAGATTCATTAATTTACGTGAATGGACCCCCTACGCCTTGCCCCATGCTACTAGTAAGAAGTTTGGGCTTGTCACCGAAGGTAGGACATAGGTGAGTAAGGGCACTTATTTCCCTTCTCAACCTCGCACCACTTAGTAAGAGATGCGTGCTCATCACCGAAGGTTGGTGAGGCGAAGAAGTGTGTAAAATACAATATTCTATTTTGTTTAGTATTTTTATTTAATTTTTTTGACATTTCTGATATGTGATTTTTGAGTATCCTTGTTTCAAAGAGACATAATAGGGATAGATATGACACCAAGAAGCTTCTAGAACATACTGTAGGTAAGAACAACCTAGCCTAGTAGAAAAGAATGAGTATGAGAAAGTATGAGGCCTTGGTATGGTTTTGTAAACATTTTTTCTGTCAGATTGATAAGATGATTTTGAAACCATTTGATGATATTATGAAAATTGAAGAGATATGATTTGAATGTTTTTTCCAATATTTTCAGAAGCTTGTAATAAATTACTTCATAATAAGTTCCTTTGACCATAAAATTTATGAAGTGAGTGAGAAAAATGAAACAATTGAGTGACTAATGCAATGCAGGTAGACATAATGTACAAATGGTGATGCTAATGACTTATGCGTAAAACCATTTAAGATGCAAAGAAATTGATAGTCTCATTGAATTCCTCACCTTCTAGTGTACACAAGAGATACACACCATTTCCATAGTCCTTCATGACTTGGTATGGACCCAACCACTTGGGCTGGAATTTCCTTCCTTCACCGGTTTTCTTGTCAATCCGACTGTTTAGTCTCATAAATAGAACTCCTTTGTATATTTATCATTTGTAGACATTTTTGTTGTATTTCCAGCACATCCAGTTACTATAGGCATTGTTTCTTTGTTTGGTGTTTAGGCTGGCCTCATCAAGGCTTTCTAGTTGAAGAAGCATGCTTCTCTATAGGCTTCTTCTCCCAAGATCCCTTATAATGAGATGCCGAGACTAGGTATTGTGACCTGAAGTGGGAGAAGCTGCTTCTTCCCAAGTACCAATGAGAAAGGGGTTATCCCTGTTGGTGTTCTTATTGATGTTTGATAGGCCCACAAGGCCAAGTATAATTTTAAATTCCAATCCCGTTTGTTCTCCTTAACTATTTTGAGGAGAATAGATTTTAATGTTTTATCTGTGGCTTGACTTGTCCATTGGCTTGGGGGTAATAAAGAGAGGTTGTATGATGGTTTATCTTGAATTTGTTGCATAAATCATGGACCTCATTGTGCTTGAAGGATGTGCCATTATTTGATATAATGACTTGCAGGACACCGTACCTACAAATGATTTGATTTAAAATGAACTTAGCAATTACACAACCTATTACGGTGGTGAGAGGTATGGCCTCTACCCATTTAGTAAAATATTTTTTGGCCATGATTATAAAGTTATGGCCATCTATTGATGAGGGAGAGAATTTTCCTATCAAATCTAGGCCCCACGTGGAAAAGGGCCATGGGGTTGTGATTAGTTACAGAGCCTTTGATGGCATGTGAATCTCGTGGGAGAACTCTTGGCATTTATGACACTTTTGCACAAATTCTACTGCATCATGTTCCAAAGTGGGCCAAAAATATCCCATCTAATGTATTTTGTGAGTAGTGGCATGGCCACCAAAGTGGCCTCCACATATCCCACTATGGGATTCATAAAGAATCTTTTGGATTCTTCCATGTCAACACATCTTAAAAGAATTCCATCGAAGGCTTTGTGATAGAGCACCTATTCTAAAATAATGTATTTAGCAGTGATAATACGTAACCACATTATTTTTTGTTATGTGGAACATTCTAGGTATGTGTGATCCATGATGAAATTGACAATGTTAGTGTACCAAGGACATATAGAGATGGGGGGCCTAGTTTTGACAAAATATATGCACTCATCGAGAAAGTCTAGATCTACCAGATTGCCTCCATCTAATTGATTGTTAGCTAACCAGTCTAAAATGATTTGTCCCTTACTGGAATTTTTGTTTACAAATGTTAGTTCAAACTCACCCATTAAGGTTATGAAACATCCAACCTTTTTAGATAGATACCCTTGCGTGAGGAATGTCCATAGGTGATCTATCTTTAAAATGACCCTTGTTTCTTGATTTAACATGTAATGTCTTAAATGTTTCATTGTGAATAATATGGCAAAGAATTCTCTTTCTACCTGTGTGTAACATGTTTCATAATTGAGTAATGTTTGGCTCTTGAAATAGAGGCGCACGTTCCCATTTATCATTATCTTCCTGAGCCAACATGCAGGCTTGCGAGACATCGGTAGCCCATGAATAGAGGATCAAAGGATGATCTAGTCTAGGAGGATTTAGCATGGGATGGGACAACAAGAAGCATTTAAGCGCTTGAAGGCCTCATTGCATTCTTCCATCCAATTAATTCTATAATCCTTCTTTAATAAATTGTTGATTGGATGAACAACAAAACTTAAGTCAAGGATGAACCTTCGAATTGCACTGAGTTTCCCAAAAAAAGATCTAATACCAAACTCGTCTAATGGTGGAATCATTTCAATAACAACTTAGATTTTAGCTGGGTCGACATCAATCCCTCGTGACAATATAATGTAGCCCAGAATCTCACCTCCTGTCACACCAAATATGCATTTCTCTAGATTCAATGTGATGCCATATTCAATCAATCGTGAGAGAATGATACAGAGTACTACAGGTGATCACGACACTTCGACTTCTTGGCCTTGGCTAACAAGTCATCTACGTAGAATTCCATAATCTTATGAATAAGTTCATGGAATATATATGTCATTTCCCATTGGTATGTAGTGCCAATGTTCTTAAGACAGAATGGCATGACAATGTAACAATAAGTTCCCCAAGGAGTTATAAATGTAGTCTTGGATTGATCCTCTTTAGATATTTTTATTTGATTATATCTCAAGAACCCAACCATGAGAGACAAAATCTCAAATCCGGTTGTTGCATCAACAATGACGTCGATGGATGTTAATGGGAAGTAATCTTTGGGGAAGGCTTTATTATCTTCCCATTCTTTTTTAGAACAAGGAGGATATTAGATACCCATTGTGAATAGGTTATTGGTTTGATGAATCCCACCTAGAGAAGTTTTATTACTTCTTTTTCACCATGAGAGCCACTTTTAGTTTCATTGGTCTCAACTTTTGCTTGATTGGATTTGCATCTAGTTTGGTGACAAGATTGTGTACCATGATATGTGGTGCAATTCCCATCATTTCTTTGTAATTAAATGTGAAAGATTTTTAATGTTCCTTGAGGATCTAGGTATGTATTTATATCTCCTTTAGAGTTAACAAGGATCCTAACTTCAAAATATTTGGTTCTTTCTCTTTTCCAATATTTATGTCAATCATTCCTTTAATTAAGGAATTGTTTCCTTCTTCAAATTCAGGTGGGGCCGGAGGTAGTTCCAAACCTTCTCCATTCTCTACCTCATAGATTTTGATATATTTTTGTGGGGGAGATTTTATCATGGGATTTCCAAAATAGGAAGAGGAAGATGGGATTAGGTAGAAACCTACTATGTGATGAGTGAGATGTAATTCCACGTAGGTATTTAGATATCCAAGAGTGACCCTATCACTGTCAAATTGTTCTAGGATGGTAAACTCATTTTTAACTTCTATGTGTCAAGATCGGGGTTGTTGGTATTTTACGCACCAATGGTTCAGTATGAAGTGATAGCATGAAATTTGTATTTTCCAACTAACTACTTGGAGTGAAATGAGAAGGTGAGGTTTCTATTGAATCAGTGAGAAGTTTTTGTTCTCATGGGAATGCTTTGATTGATATTAAGTTAAATCCCTTGGTTAGATCTAACACCACTGTTTTATAGAGTTGTAAGTGTTCAGCTCTAGTTTCATATACCTCAGATACTTGGTTTGTAACTAATTGCAAGCCTCCTAGTACTCTAATGTTATCAACACCTATTATTTTGGCTATGATGAGGCCAAGGAGGAGGGATTTTATTCATCCCGTTGTTTGTACATTCAAAGTTTAACTTAAAGGAAAAATGTAGGATCTTTCCCTCATGAGAAGTAAAGATCACACACCTTTGCCCCTTTGAAATGACATCTAGCTCCATCAAAGTTGAGGGTCCAATTTTTTTGAAAAAATGGATATTGGAACATTCTTCGTGTCTACTTCTTTTGCCTCAGTTACTTCTACCATATAAAATTCATTTGCTAGAAGGAACCAATTCCCAAGGTACATCCTATGCCCATGGAATCAATGGTATTTTATATTATAACCAATTCCTAGGCTATAAAAGTGAAATAGTCCTAAGGGTACACTATAGTCCCAATTGAAGTGGCCTTGTGGCTATCATAACCCCTTAGCATATTTTGTGTTGTGGAACAATTTGTTTCTCCATATCCAAGATTTTGAAGAAAAGTGAAGGGGACTATGTTAACTAATTCCCGATCATCAATCATTACACACTTAACATAATTATTGTAAACCCATACCTATAAATGCAAGGTTGGGTCACCTCTACATGTGATTTCACCATGTTTTGGAATTTTCTTATATCAAATATAAACTCAGTATCCCTATCTGGTTTCCCTAGAGGGTAGACATCAAATTCTACATGGTTTACTTGCATTTTAGGAGGAGGAGTGATGTTAATTAGATGACTAAGACCTAACACTTCTAAGAGAGTAGCTCTGTGGGCGGGAGAGTTTTTCAACAAATCCAAGAAGGAAATGTGAGAGAAGGTCTTTGTTAGGTCATTAATTAGATCGTAAGTGCCTATAGGTTTCACTAGTGTTTGTTGAATATTGTCTGGTACTAATGGGTAGGTTGGAACTGGTTGAGAAGAATAATCTCACATTATTGTTATGATTTCTACGTGTAGCTCGGTATCTAACTCTGTCAGGCTAACTATCTTGGTTTGTGGCTGAGTTCTGGTGGGGTGCAACCGAGTGGATTTGATGAAGTTGAGGCTTCATGATTGTTATTTCTTGTCATAACACCCTTGTTTTTCCCATTTGGATTTAACCTGTTATTGTTAGAGTGATGTGGGAGAGGATCATTGAAAATATTGAGGGGTACATTTTGAGGGGAAACTACTCCTGTATAAGTGTTTGGTGTGGGTAATGTAGAATTTGTTAAAAACATATCTATAAAGAGTTGTCTTTTGTCTTCTAGAAAACGTTGCATGAATTTATTGTAGTCATAGAAAGTCCTAGTATCATCGTGAATCTTGTGGAAACCAAAATACAAGTTGGGATTATAGTTTCAAGGTTGTTGGGTTGAAACTTGTTGTGGTCCAAAATTTTGACTAGGTTGTTGGTTGTTAGAGTTGAAATTTTGAGGTTGTTGCCTTTGGCTTTGGTTCTGATAACTTCAGTTGGGTTTCAGTTTGGACCTTGTGTTTAGATTTTTTGTTGTTGTTGTTGTCATGATGGATGATTAAAATCCACCACATTGATTGTTGGAGTAAAGTTATTATTTCACTAATTGTTAACGGGTGGTGAGGTGTTCATGATTTTTCCCTTTTAACCTGGTCTATGACTTCATTTGTTGTAACCCTGTAATTTTTGTTAAGAATCTTGGGTCCTTGATTGGTATTCCTGACATTAGGATAAGTTGTAGTGTTTTGATTGGGAGCAATTAATTTCCCATTCATTCCATATGTCTTACGACCCCTTTGTTTATTGCCACTTGATCGATTCGGAGGGCACTCTCAAGTACCTCATCATAATTACTTAGTGGGAAATTATGGACTTCTTCCTTTATCTCTCTATTGAGAGAATGAAGGAATAAGTCACATAGTTCCATCTGATCCATGTTTGGAGCACTTGTTGATGAGTAGAGGACTGTACACCATCTTTGAATGAAATGAGCAACATATTCATTTTCTCTTGTTTAATATGTAAGAATTCCCTTATCCTTGTTCTTAACAATTTTTTCATGTCAAAAGATTTGATAAATTCTGACACAAGCTATTTGAATGAGTGTATCGAGGCTTCAGGTATTCTATAATACCAATCAAGGGAAATACCTTCTAAGGTCTTAGGGAATATCTTAGCAACAACCACATCCCAAGGGAGAAATTCTCGAATGGCCATGGCATAAGCCTTGATATGTGCATTTGGATCTCCCTCCCCCTTGAATTTAGGAAAATCGAGAAGAGGTCTTGGAAGCATGATGCTTCATCTGGTGCAATCTAGAGGTTCTTTTAAATACTCGAGTAAGTCCCTACCGCATAGGTCAAAACCATCGATTGTTCTGCTGAGGGGGAGAGGTGGAACAGGTTGTTGATATGGCATAGCATATGTATTTGCAGGAGTGTAAGGAAACCCCTGTGGTTGAGAAAACATCCCAGGAGAAGAGAACATATCTCCCTGTGGTGATTTTGAATAAATGTTTAAGTAGGGAAGAGCATTTCTCTCGAATAGGGTTGTTTAGTACTAAACTAGGGGTATCATACTTTCAACTGGAGCAACATGATTGAAAATGTAGTTCTAGCTGGTGTTTGTTGTGGGTAGTTATACAAATGTTGAGGAGGCATGCCTAACATGTTTGTTCCTGTGAGGAGGTCAATTTGAATAGGATAATGTGGAGGGTTGGGAGTTCCCGCTTGCCCTGAATATGAAGTTTGATTTGCTTGAGAAAGTTCTAGTCCTCTGACCCTCTCGACCAAAGTTGAGATGACCTCAATTGGTGATGGCCTAGTGTTTCACCTTGATGGCTATTGTGGTACTCTTTGAGGTTATAGAGGGGTATGGTATCCTGCTATGAATTGTTCATTACTCTTGCCCAAGTTCACCAAGAGTATTTTCCATTGGTGGAGGAATGGGGGTATTTTCTTGAAGCGGGGTGTCGAGGTTATGTTTGCAAACTTCCTAGAGATGGATACATGTTTTGGAAGTGTTGCTCATTTCTGGCATGGTGTGCTAGGTACTCCTCATCCAAGAATGGGAGTGGATTTGATTGCCTACTGATTTATGTTCTGAAGAAAACTTAAGGAGATGAAATGGATTCTCTAGTAAATGTCACATTGTTAGAGCACGAGGGCTCTAGTTGTTGTGTTTGTATGAGTTGATCTAACTCCTCAATTCAGAACAAAGAACTAGAGCTAGTTCTTTAAGGAGGATTTTGTGATGAAAAGTAGCTACTTGAATAGTTGTCACCCATGCGGAAAGTGAGGGTGTGAGTTGTCATTTGTTTGACCATAATATTCTTTGAGACCTAAGAGAGGTGCCATATGCATTGTATCCCGACATATTTGGGGGTATATAAATACCCGTAGAATAATAAGAAGGAGCAAAGATGGATGAAAGAAATGGAAATGAAAAGGGAGTATTTTTGTGTTTCACATTGGGTTCACCAATTTCGTATGATAGAAAAGTGACAAGAGAGCATGAGAATCAACAAGTAGCCTTTCTTTATACCTAACCTCCCAAGGTAATCTTTGAGATAGCCGGTGGAAATGAAATATATGTGGGTGTATTAAAACTAGTAAGGCAATCGATATCTTCAACATGTAATAATGGGATCTACAAGTCTAAGGAAAAGAAAGCTCTCCTTACGGATTGGTGTAATGGATCGTTTAGATATAATATCTACTCGAGGCTCCAATAAATGTCAAGATTTACCAAGATCCTATCTATTGGTTATTGGATGCGTGGAAAGTGACTGTAGGTGCTTCATGTATATTTCAGACAAGTTCATGAAAGTGGTAGTGAGAGGTGTAGTGTATTTGTAGGGAACTATGGGAGATTTTCTGGTCTAGGCCGAGAAAATATTAGCTTGATTGGCTTCTATATTTAATATGGAAAATTTTGTTATGATATCTAGCGAGGGGAGAGGTGACGATCTAAATACCGTAAGTGTACGTAAAGCGGTGTCAATATTTAACTACTTATAAGGCCCATTGCGTTGTGGGACCCAAGGATCACAACCATGATTTTGTGGTTGTTGTGGACTTGTTATGGCCATGTGAAGAATCAATATATTCTTCCGATAATCCAATCGTCATAATCCTTTTCAGCTTCTATGTTTAATACCAAGAGTTGTGTGATCTTCGCGAGAATACCTTACAGTGTTCAAGCAACTTGTATGCGTAAGCCCGTGTCTATGTCAATGAGAAGGTATCTTGCATTTGGTGGGGAAATAATGAACCACAACCAAATATTTTCTATCTTTCAGGTTCTTGTATGGTCATGTGTATGCTTTATCATCTTCAATATTCAATTCTCTCAATTACTCACTATTGCTTGTGGGTTTGTTTCCATTTGAAAGACATAAATTCTAAGACCTTGATCTATATCATGTTAATGTTGTGAAGATATTTGGCTGAGGTATTACCGGTTTGAACACATAATCCCTAGGTCCCGTAATTGTCATACAAGAGATAACCAAACTTAAGCTGAAAGAAATAAATGAATTATGAAAGATATATCTACACTATGCTTATATTCCTTTTTTATTTTCAAAGATATGGTTTTGAATGAAATTTAAAGAGTGACTATTATACCATATTAATATAATGAACAATTAATTTAATAACATAATTAAAACAAGAAAGGTAGCCAGATATAGCTATTTGCCTGTGCATTTGTGAATTTATCCTAAATATTAAATAACTAACTAATTTAATTGAAAATACCTTCAATCTTACCTCAGAAGTGAGGAATAAATCACAACTTCTCAGAAGCTATCATTCCCCATGACTTCCTTGGTAATAATGAAAGAAAGCTTAGCTGAAATGAAATTATTTGCTATTCAATTTGATATATTTCAACTACAAATTTGACAATTCAAACCTGGATTTTATAGAACGAGAGGAAAATTCGGTTGTATTATGACTTGTCCCCTCGGTGTGATATCTTCATTCCTTTGTGTTCTTGTGAATCAAGAAAAGTGGGAATGTGACGAAGTGGTAGTGGGAGAAGATGTTCAAAGAGTGGCAGACTTAGACATAAGCCAAATAGAATGCAAGTAGGATAAGGATAGTGCAAAAGAATAGAGGTTGAGTATGTGATTCCTAGCGGGATTGTTACAGGGATACAATACAAGCACACCGAAATCTCTAGGATCTATACTTCTGTGAAAAACAAGAACCTATAATTCTAAGTAGAATCAAGATTCAAATGTGTTGGTCTGAAAATGCATCGGCAGGCGAGATCTATGGATAGATGAGCCAACGGTGTGGGGCATAGCCCCTCTTTGAGTCGACAAAGCGCTTAAAGCTTTTTTATTGCTATTCTACCAGCAGGAATCTATGCAAGTCTCACAATATTTTGCCTTCGGGGGTTTGGGATCTCATCCCAGTAGGGTGTTTCCGACTGTGAAAAGAAAGGAATGAAAGAGAGGATGGAGAAAGATCAGATCCGAAGAAAGAAAAGAAATGAATTCCAAAGTAGAAAGGTCAGAGGGTTTATGTTTTGGGATTGGTAGTAAACAGAGCCAAACCTACTTGCATAAACAAGCAAAGCAATACTGATGAATAAATGACAATAAAACAGAAGTAGATCCAACAGAACAAGCACACAGATCTAACGTAAGAAAGATCCAATGCAAATAACACACGTATTCAGCACAAAGTCTAAATATTGTATTAATAATTCTTTCTATTACAAAAAGCTCAAAGTCTTTTCTCCTCACTTCTATTTTTCATCTGAAAGATATTCACTCATGCCCAATACAACAAGTATTGGGGTATTTATAGAAGAAGGAAAGAAAAGAAGGCAAAAAGGAGCCAACCACCTATTTACAAAGATATTTACAAAATATCTACAAGGATATACAAAATATCTCAAAGTCATGTTGACTTTTGACAACTTGATGGATGACATCATCCCATGGTGCAACATGGATGATGTCATCATTTGTGCCAACATACTCCAGATATTCACAAAAAGAAAGTCAAAGAAGAAGAAAGAGAAGCTATTCATCGTCGTCATCCTGCGGCCGAAAGGGGGTAGCCTGCTTTTGCTGCTGCTCAGGTGATGAGATGTGGAATTGAGCACGGTATTCCATGAACTTGCTGATCATGGGCCCTAGTTGATCCTGGGAAGGATCCTTGTGTCGTTCACTGATCACCTCGCAAGTCTCCCGCTCATCTATGAGCTTCTCTAGGAGTTTGGAATATTCTTTCTCTGCTTCTATGAGGAACCCGATGAAGTCCCGATAGGCCAGCAAGTTATTGATGGACTCTGCATCAAAAGTGACCTCTGGCCCCAGCCCTTGTGAAACGATCTCCTTGAAGATCTGGATGGTTTCATCAACTTTTCTTAAGGCGAAGGAAGGAGTAAGCAACCCTGGTGACATGTTGAGAATGATTTGTTCCATTTGGTGCATCGCGTCTAGGGCTTCTTCCTTTACCTTATCAATCTTTTCAAGGACAAATTCCAGTTGATCCACCTGGTAGTCCATAGTTGAAATGACTTTATTGAGGGCCCTAGGATGACCGAAGACGCTGAACTTGACCAGATCTTTGGTGACAGTTGAACATTTGTTAAAAGGTCTCATGCTCTGACCTAGCATGGTCGGCTCTTACGATATGGGTCCTGCTAACGCTTGGAGCTCTTTATTCACCTTGTTGATGTTCAGATACAAATCAAAGAACTTGGCGATTACTCGTTCCTTGTCTTTGAGGATTTGGCTTCTCAAGCTGAAAGCGCCATGCCACGCTTGCTGATTTTTGCATATTCATTAATTTTATCTGGCTCAGAGGCTCAGGAGTCTCGGCGGCAGTTGTGGGAGGTGCACTGCCCATCTTCTGTAAGGCTTGGAGTAGATGTTTATTTTGCTCTTTCAATATCCTTTTCTCTTCTTTTGTTTCTTGAAGCTTCTTGCAGAGGGTGTCAACTGTAGATAGGGCCTCTCCCTGAAGGCTTTCAGAAGACGTCCCCATTGTGACTTGGGTCACTATATAATCTATCGAAGACAGATCCTTTTTATCCTTCATAGGATTGGGGTATGTGATCTCCATCACCCTCTCTCCCGAAGCACTCTGAGAGAAGCGTGTGCGGGCACGCTTCTTTGCCCCTTTGGATGGGATTACGAGAAAAGTCCATCGGGGTGATGGAAACTTTCCTTTTCTGCTGACTTAAGTCTTTGGGAGATCCGGGATGGACTTATGGGAGAAGGGCCGAGAAGCGAGAGAGAAGGGCAGCTGCGGTAGTAGAAGGGAAAATTTTGGAGACACTTGGAGGTGGCATCGAGAGGGAGGCCGAATAAGTGCTCATGGGAGGAAGAGATACTATAGGAGAGGAAGACATAGGAAGGGAAGGGAGCTCGAGAGATGAGAGAAGAAATGGAGGGGGTAGGTCCGCGAGAGAAGAGAAGATGGATGAAGAAGCGGGAGGAATAGTAGAAGAAGGGGAGAGGACACGACTAAAGGAATGGTCGCTTGAGTCACTCGAGGGAGGGAAGGAGGAGAGGAAGAAGGGATAGAAGGGACCTTGGTTGTTGTAGCAGTGGAAACATCACGAGTGGACGGGCCTATTGGAACATCTTCTTCCACTTATTTCTCTGGAGAAGCTAGAGTTACAACTTGTTCGGAGTGCGGTGGAAGGAGGACTTACGGGAGCTTCCTCTTGAGCGATCTTTGGACTCACCCTCCTTACCTTTACCCTTTCCTTTAGGCTGATTTTTAGATCGAGAAGGTGCATTACCCAATGGAGAGGTTATGAAATCAACCCCAAGGTAGATGAGTCTGTTCATTCGGCACCAATGCTCTATTCTGCGCAGGGTTTCTTTGACCCTCTCCTCAATTGTGCACGAGGTGCTTTAGTCCTATCAACTACCGCAAAAGGCCAATCATCCCCACCTATGTCAGGATATACTTGATCCACTTCCTCTTCGGTAGTTTGGTAGCCTTTGGGGATGATGGCTACCCCATATTGAATGATTTCTACCAAGGCCAAATGAGAATGGTCTTTCCTCCTGAGCTCCACCTCATGATATAGGTCAATGTAGATATCCTCGATCTGAGGGACGTGGATCGGATCGAGCTTAGCCCTTGGCAGACAATTTCTTGGGTCGAAGGTAGGCCTTGCCGAGAAGTCATGTTTTAGATTCAGTAGCTCCAGCTCTGCAAACATGTCTTTTGCCTTGTGGTGAGTAAGACATGTATATCTACCCACTGTGAGGGGGAAAGGAGTTCCACCCTTCTTTCTTTTTAGGCACTTTTCATGATAAGTGATTAGTTTGTCTTGTGACTCTAGCGAGAATCAACTTGGGCCCAACATATCTTGGCGGTCTAGTTGGCTCTCCCAAGAAGTTAGCTGCCCTCAGATAAGTGAATGTGGGGAATTGGGTGAACAGGGCCCCCCATTTTTTAGTGGCTGCCACGATGCTCTTGGTCATGCGACCATAAGTCATATTTGGCCTTAACAGGAAGATGATGAAATAGAAAAATGCATCATTGATTTTTGTAAATTGAGGGATGCTATTCTCCAGCTTCAGCTCTGGATAGTATTCATAGATTCTAACTTGGGGCCAAACTCCACTCTGCATCGAATTTGGATAGTCCCTTTCGGAAGTGTAGCATAAAAACATAGGAAATCATGTAGAACCTCCCGTTGTGGGGAATTGTTGTAGCTGCTCGATATCGTCCTGCTTATAATTTCTACCCATTCAAAGCGTTCATCGGGAACATTTTGTTCATTGTTTCTAAATACCGCAGCATCCATTTGTGGAAATAGTGGGCGTCAGGAAGCCCAAACACCCTACTCGAGGGCGTGATGGTGTCACTGAGCTCCTCTGAAAAATCACTGTGGTGAATGATTTGTGGCCAACGGGTCACTACTTTCTTGTTCTTCAGATAGACTTCATTCATCAGTTGCATGCACTAATCTTCATGGTCGTCCCAGGCTTTGATACAATCCTCTCGGCTGATGGCCACAAAGTGTTGGTGATGAGGAATGCCGAGTATTATCTCAAAGTGGCGGGCAGTGAGGTTAATTATGACCTCGCCCTTCTCATTTACGACACATCTTGTGTCTTTATTGTAGCACCGGGAAACCACCATCATGAATTCATTGTTAACGGCGCTGACTAGGATTCCCCCAGCAAAGTGCAGGGAACTACCTATCAGCTTGTCCATCCATGGACTTCTTGTGACCTTCTGAGTCCTGAACCAGAATTCCTCCATATCAATATGACCCAACTCTGAGTCTCTGATGTCCAGGTCACACTCGGCCTGGGAGTCGGGCATTCTAACCCTCTGATACTTATACTTCATTTCTTCTTCTGTGAGCTTGGCCTTGCCTTTGGATTTGGTAGGTCTCTTGCTTGATGTTGACATATGTTCTTCTGAACTTAGCTGCTGATCTGCAAGAATAAGAAGTGAAACCCAATCGAAGAAAGTCGTGTCAGCTACTTGATTTTCCATTGAAATGCTGACAGAAGAAAGAGTTAGCAATTTAAAGGCCTCAGGGCGCATGGCACATGGATATTGCAGATTACAGAGCTAAATAGACAAGGCACATAGGAAAAGGGTGTTGCAAGGGTTAAATCAGCGCCAAAGGGCACATGGCACATAGACACTATAGGGTGCATTCTTTGTTGTTGTAAGGACAAGTGTGCTGCGCCATGGGTATGTATTTTGTAAAGGGCGTAGATTATTTTCATGTTACACGGTGTAGTGGTGCGCCAAAGGGCGCAGGAATAATGCGTGTAACATCATATGTTCATGCGTCGAAGGGGAACTTGGCGCGGCGCATGGAAGGTCTGCATGACACAATGTTGTTGCGATGAGGGACGCGCCTGCACCGTTTATAGCTTTGCACTTGGCGCATAGAAAAAGCTGCTACATGGATGCTGGGTGTGCCTAAGGGCGCGAGGAATTCATGATGTTACACTCAAGTCGATGTGCCGAGAGGGCGCACGGAAAGCACTTGCGGCAAGTGAGGAAGTGCGGCATGAGGTGCATCTTTTATGATGTAGCGGCGGGAAATGTGTGCCATTGGCGCGGCCTATCTTTTTGTGTGGGGTGACAGATGCGCCAAGGGTGCAACTGTCCTTGATGTTGCATGGTATACCGATGCACCGAAGGAAAATATAGTTTCCTTTTATAGTTTGATTCAGTTTTTCTCTCGGGGGTTACATATGGTTAAGCTCTCTTTACAAGTTTCATTTGGGTGATTGAAATGGCTTAAACAAAGGGGTTTCAAGCTATCATCTCGAAGCAGAGCTTCCTCTACTAGGAGATCGGAAAGAGGAGGAGGAAATGTGGAAAAATAGTGGGGGAAGCAAATTCATGATTTCATTCCTTTTTAATCCAAATCATATCCACAAATAGCCAAAAACCACAAACATGAAGCTCAAAAGAAGGAGGACCTCTTACCCGGCTTTTATAACAAAGAAATGCATGAAAGGGGTCCACAAAGTAATCGAAAGTGACAGGCGGAGTGCGTTTGTGAGGCTCGAGAGAAAAAATCACGTGATTTGCATTGGTGATAATGACAGCACAGACGTGCCTATATATAGGCGAGGTAGCAATAAATGTGCCACCAACCTTTTCAAGTGGCGCACCATTGGAGTTGTCAACACGAGAAAACATGCACCCTTTAGCGCAACAAAGGGCTTGTCAACATGAAGATATGTGCACCCATTGCACACCAAAAGTGGTGTTGTGAGATGAATATGTGCGCCCTTGGCGCACCAAAAAGAGGTGCAAAAAAGTTATGTTGACAGGAAGGCGCACGTGCCTTGGCACACGTAGGAAAGACTCAACATAGAGAGGCACACAAAAATGCCTGCTAACACAAGAAATCATACGCCAAAGGGTTTAAAGGGGGCACATCAAAGTTGATGTTGCATAGTCATTATATACGCCCGCCCAAAAAGACCAAAAGCGACTAAGTTCGGAAAACTAAAATTTCTGGGAAGGGATTTTGCAGCGTTCCAAATGCAAGGGATCCATGACAAGGGATCGAGAAAAAAAAATTTTGGTATGGTTATCTGTAAAATTTCCCTTGCCAATTTTACGAGATAACAAAATGGACATAAACTAGAACTAGAACTATGGAGCCTTGGTAGAGAGGTGGAAGCTTTACAAAATATAAACTTGTTGAGACTTATTGAAGAACTTTCAAAACACAATCAATAATAATTCATAGAAGGAGAGGGCCATTTTCTTGTAAACAAGCTTGTTATTTATAACACTTTGATTTAGAGAGGCTAAGTTTAAATTGAACTCTTCTATTATAAACAAAGAGGAATTACTATTTACCAGTGTGGCTAAAACTTAAATGCAAGCAAGAGTGATTGAGAAATACGAGTGCCACTTGATTTTTACATTGGCAAAAGAATCAGAAAGATATGGAAAACATGCACAAGGCTGTGCCTGCATAGGGTAGTGGTTACGAGGACCACGTCCTTATCCTAGGTGGTGGTCATGGGACTGCCTCCAGGCAGGGTCACGGTCCTGAAACTAAAGACCAAAATGCAAGGAAAGAGAGGAGCGAGGTTCGAATAACTTATGTGAAGGCTAGATACTTGGCATTTTAGGATGCAAATGTATACTCAACATGCTTTCTAAATTTTGAGCACCTTGCGAAGAGATCGAATCATCATTGGGGTTTACGTAACCTATTTTCGGCATTATAGTACATAGAATTTATGTTACATACGGAACCTTCCAAATGAATGTGTTTAATGAACTCTATAATGGAATGATGAAGCTTCACCTTTTCTTCTTCTCAAAGGAGATAAATACATTTCAATACAATGTTGGTTTTATTTCTTCAAATAATCTCTTGTCTAAATTGTTCACATAAGTTAATGCACTAAAATCTCAAATTCTAGAGGTATGGAGTTTCTAGGTACTTTGATATATGTACATACTAACATAAGTACCAACTCTTAGCTCTCCCACTGGGCGTGCTAAAAAAATTTGTCACACAAATCATGCACCCGTTGAATCTCTAGGCGATTTCATGCAAGGTTGGAACATCCCCAAGGTTTGGGACCTTGCTTCATTAGGATGAACCTCTGGAGAAGGCCAAATTCCTTTGAAACCTACAAAGAGATATGAATCATCATTGGGGTTTCTGTAACCTATTTCCGGTAGTACAATACATATAATTTTGGGTACTAACAATAGTCTTCCATATATCCTCCTTCATCCTAACTTGGTGATAACCTAACTTGAGATCTAAATTTGTGAAGAACTTTGCATCTTTGAAGCTATTCCAAGAGGTCATATATACATGGGAATGAATATCTTTCCTTTACGGTAATCTTATTTTACGTATGGTAGTCAATGCACATTCTCTTAGAACCATCCTTTTTGGCACCATCACAATAGGTGAAATGCATGGTGAGGTTCTGCGGTATATTACCCCTTGGTTAAATAACCCCTGAGTTGTTTCTTTACCTTTGTACTCTCCAACAAGGATTTTCTATACAACCCAATATTAGGTAGAGGGAATTTGGCAATACACGAATCTCGAGTCTCTACCTCCCATTTTGGTGGTAACCCACTAGGAGTCTGAAAAAATTCTTGAAAAGACTAAATAATACTAACCAAATCCTTCATCCCTTTGTTATAAATACATGAAATTTCTACCCCATCTTTCTTATCTTTTAGTAAAAGTAAACAAAATTGATTATGATTTTCTTGAATTAGTTTGTTTGCTTGATTAGCACTTATGATAGCAATTTTTGTCTTACGCTAGTGTTCCTAGATGTTGTAACCGATTTCATCTTTGACCCATCTATATTGGTTCTCCTTATCGTGAATATAACATCCACGATATACAATTAAGGACTCCCAAAAACAAAATCAAATACATAAAGTGGAATAACATCATCTTCAATACATCTATATACAAAGAATTTATCCCAAACTTGAACTTACATCTTCTTGTTATTTAAATTTCTACACCCTTCTTTACCCATCCCAAAGGATAAATATGTGGATTCTCATAAGTTTCAAGACCAAGATTCTTTACAACCACATTAGAAATGAAATTAGATTAAGAACCATTATCAACCAAAACATTTACCTTAGTTCTCTTGATTTAGATTTTTCTCTTAAATATCTTACTAATCTCTTCCTCTTATTCTTGGCTATCCATGTTAGTGGTTGTGCATCCAAGCCTCTTGTCTACACCCAAATCGTTCTTTATTTATACCTCCCCATCTATCTTTACAAGCTGTCATGGATTTATTTGAATCCTTGGTTTAGTTCTTTTGATGTAATTCGAATGTAACTTCCAACATTTAGCATCACTATGACCATTGATATCATAATTCTTACAAAAATTCTTAGGATATTTACAAGTATTCAAAGTAGTGATATTCTATTTACCTTTCCCTTTCCATTTACCTTTGTTACTTGTTTTTCACTACTCTTTCTTTAGCTGATTTTTTGACTACTTTTCCCTTGACTCTATTTATCCTTGCTTCTTTTCATCATCAATATAATAGGCTTGCACACATGATTCATTGAGATCCTTGGGTTTCATGGAGATGAATTTCCTTTGAAGGTGAGTGCGAAGTCCTCCCAAATACTTGGTCATAATATCCTCATCCTCCAAGTCCATATTAAGCAACGTGGATTGTCTCCGAAACTCCATAGTATAATCCTACACACTTTGACCACTACCTTGTCTAAAATACTATCATTTAATCATCTAGTCAGTATTATGGCCAATAGGATAAAAGTTAGCTCTAAACAATTTTGTAAAATCCTCCCAAGATCTTACAATAGGGTATTCCTTTTTTTTACAAGTGGTTATATGAGTTTCCTATAAAACCAGAGCATGTCCTTCCATTTTGAGATGTGCAAAGGTGATCCTTTGTGCCTTAGTAACATCATGAACACTAAAGTAAACCTCTAATTGTTTTAACCATTTATCAAGAAATTCTACATCTACTTGTCCTTCAAATATTTTTATCTCAACCTTAGTTTCAACTTTAAAAGGAACATGATCAGATTTTACCTTCTCTTTTACAACTAGAGTTTCTTCTTCACGCTCTTCCATATCTTCTTCCTCATCGTGGCTCTTTCCTATGCCAAAATTTTCGGCCAAAGCTTGAACCAATGAATGAATGGATTCTTGCTTGCTTGAAGCCATATTTTTAGATCTAAGATTTCTTGTTCGTGTCTATATAACCTATCCATCATGGTTTCCAGCATCTCAATTCTATAAACCAAGTTCTCTTCCTCCATTTGATATCGGACTCTTACTTTCACTTCTTCATAGATATTTACGGATTGCAAGGTAAAGCTTATTCTCATTTAAACCTTTTCATTATCATACAAATCATAAGAAGGAATACCACGGTATTGGATAATAATTAGCTATGATACCAAAATTATTTGCAAAACTCTAGCTTTGGAAATTTATGAGACCACAATAATTTACTGTTCTACTTTCCACTTTCAAAAATGACAGTATTTAATTATTAGTGAGAAAAAATGAACCTTAGAAATACTTGCAATAAGGTAAATATCACAATTCAAACACAATATGTACCTAGAAACCCCAAGTTGAGGAAAACCAGCCATGAAGGGAAACTTCTCTTTCTTCCTAAATTTTTATTTTCCAATTGTAAAGAACTACAAATTACAACAAGAGGAAGGAAGGTAAACAATGTAAACCACCTCCCTTCTATACTTAGATGCTTTGTTTCTACATCATACTTTTAAAAAACACTTCCATCTCCAATGGTTTCTTCTCACTCTCCTACATTCAAAATTTGATGATCCAATTCTTGCCTATTATCTCCCTTAAATAAATTGTTTCTCATGTCCTCTCATGCTTTGGACAATGAGAAACATCATCTGAGGAGGGACATGGTTGGGATGCTTGAAATATGTGACCATTCATGGCTCTATTTCTTTCATCCATTAGTGATAGGACTGTCAATGTATGTAAACCAGTGGTTATGCTGTGAACAGTTGAGGTAGTTACATAACTACCATTCTATGTAGGAGGAAGTTACATAACCATCGGGGTGGTTACACAAGCTACTACTCTGCATAGAGTGGCGGTTTTATAACTTTTTCTGATCTACTCTTCATTACGATTAATTTTTCTTCTCAATCTGGTTATTATGATGAAGTGGTGTTCTTCTAGATCCCTATGGATCAGTATCCTACAAAATAGCACTAATTGGAAATTATTTGAAAGTGACCAAATATTTTCAATTTCATCCAAGAAGAATGTGAGTTTAAACCAAGGAACTGGGACCAATTAGAGCAGCAATATGGCAACAAAATTTTTAAAATCAAATCAAATATGTTACCTATAGAACTAGTGACTTTAGAATCCATTTTCAATTCAGATTATCATCTCATAAAAGAAAAAACAAACATGAGAATCAAAGGAGAGGATTACAAACTTCTTAATATTGAAAAGGTATGCATTCAGCAAGAAAACCATACCTTTATAGAGATTTTCCAAGAATTTTTATTACGTTTTCATAGAACTATAAATACCTTAGAGGTTTTGATCCTGATCTAGCTTATCATACCATTGAATTGGAATCATTGACCAAGCCCATTAGGAAAAATTAGAGGCATGTCGAAACTTACGAATAGAGCCTCTCATGAAAAAACTAATTAAACAATTTGATTGAGGCAAACATCTTTTTCCCATTAATAATTCATCATGGATTTCCAACCTAGTTCTAATGAAGAAAATAAATAAGGAAATTAGAATTTGTGTCAATTATAGGGATATGAACAATGATTCCTTGAAATATCATTATTCTCCACATGCTCTGGATCAAATATTACAAATGGTAGCAAGCTCAAAGTGGTTTTATCTTTTGGATGGGTACTCTAGCTATAATCAAATCTAGGTAAAGGAGGAAGACCATTTCAAGATAGCCTTTACCAAAAATTGGGGAACTTATGCTTACAAAAATATACCCTTTAGTTTATCAAATGTAGGAGTAACCTTCCAAAGAGCCACGTGTATGGAATTGATGGGTGATCAACACCATTGTTCTTGTGTACATATATGATATCACAATGGTTTCCAAAAATGAAAATAATCATCTACTCCATCTCGGGAAGGTATTTAAAAGTTGTAGATAGTTTGTGTAGCACCACTATTTTCCTCATCGAGAATTAGGAAATAAAAATTCTTTCTAACTCACTTAACAAAGTTAACACTTTACTAAATTAAACATGCAGTAGTTTTATATACAACGTAGAATTGATTTATACGTCTTAATACTTTTAAAGATGAAATGAAAACATTATTATAGAAATAGTTTAATTATACTAGTAGTAATTAATATTAAGAATTCAATTAGACAATCTATGATAATCATGTACAACTACAAGGTTTACTGAGATCCTACTCAATCCCCCTCAAACACTCTTTACAATCCAATACACCCATTGTATCATTTGGTTAATCCTTATTACCTGCTAAGAGAACTTGTGATGTCTTCTTATCATCCTTTGGAAAGCTGCAACAGTAACCATCATCTGAATCTTGACACTGCAACAAGTGGACTTGGTGAATAGATAATGCATCTAGTTACATGTAATACTATGGCCATAGTTACTCAGTGTTGCGATAACAAGCCTGTTACAGGAATGCACATAATCTATTGGAACACATCTTCCCTTTACACACATCTATATCATTAATAGTTATGAGAATTCAATTCTGTTTATTAAGTTATTAGGTTTACTATTAATCATCTTAAGAATTCACAAATTTAGTTGTTATCTACTTCAATTTAAGCATTGTAACAATTAGGTTATGTCAAATTCTATGATAATACACTCACTAAACCCTCTTGGAATGCTTATGGGAAAGTTTACAGATGTGTGATGTATTACATGTTCATTTACCACCACCTTCCCCATAGCCATTCCAAGTTGACTTGGTTAGGTTATTATCGCATGATGCTTCATGACACATAATTACAAACTTAATTAATTACTTAAATACATATCCATGAAAGGGAGGCACACTTAATAAATTAAGAGTTATTGGAGGAGATCATAATGCAATAGTATGATATATTCTATCATGACTATCTCATCCGTATTTACACAAAATTACGTTACCGTCATACTTATGTGATTAAACATTAATTATATGATTAGTACGTGACACATATCTCTTATTGTATAATTAAACATGTTGTTATATCAAGTAAAACTATAAATGCATCATAAAATTATAGTTGTGGTTTTCATATTATTCTTGTATCTTCTTATCATATGAAAAAATTCATATCATACGAAGTAATTATCAAACAATGCTTGTATTATTACACATTCACATACTATTGTAAAATCAGCATTATAACACTTTTATGAAATCGAGTCACGCTGAAAACAACGATATAAATTCAATTCATGGATGTATATAACCTCATTTACATTACTCATTATCATTACAATCCATTATGATTACAACAAACCTTAAAAGCCTTGATAAATCATGCAGAGAAAAATATTTTTGCTTGAAAAATAGTACATGAGAATTATTACATTTGTACAAAATAATACAACATTATTCACAAGAATCATAATCCATTCTTTATCTTTCGATATACTTTCCCCAAAACCTCCAATTATGAAAATGGTAATTCAACATGGCTAGTTTGGATAAACCGGCATGGTTCCTCACCCCTTTTCCTAGTTACCTCATATGAAATAATTGAAATAATTGGTTCCAAATCATATTACATGTAAATGATACATTCGTGTTTAAATGTAACACACCGATTATATTATCTTTTCTCAATTATACCACTAAATCACATAACATGGAAGATAAATCATATGATAAACCATATTATTTACACAACTTATTTTTATCCCTCATTCCTAACACTACGTTTGTTTTGATTTATACGCATTTATAGACACCTAAAATCTGCTTACGTTGGCTTTAATGCTAAGATTACACTAATTATTCTTTTCATCATTTCCGTAATAATTAGCACTTTCCCGCTAATTAGCTACCATTCCTTTTCATATTCGTTAATCAACGACCTTTAATTAATTAATTAGTCTTCCTATCATTAAGGATGTTGATTAACGACCTTTCCTTAATTAATATCCACTTCTATTTGGGTTAATTAATTATTATTAATTAATTATGCTCACAACTCTAAATCAATAAATTACCATTTATTAGATCAAATTATTCTCTTACATCCCATAAATCATACTAATTTTCCTCTAATTAGATTCTACAAGCTTACCTCTACCTATTAATTAATCACCTTTGATTAATTAAAACATCCCCTAACTCCCATGAATTACTAATGACAAATTAAACTCTTCTAAATCAAGATTACCTTTTATAAAGCAACATTATCTATTCGTAATCTTGTTTTACCTTTATCCCAAATTCATCAATTTGATAGCCTTGCCTCTTCAAGCAAGCTATATAAAGAACCCTCCTTACATTTCTTCTTGCACCATGATTTGAATAATGAAAACTATAAGAATTTTGATCTTGAGTCATTCTCCATTGTTGGAAATAGCTTCTCCATCTTGCATCCTTTCACTCAAAATTGAGTAATATGGGAAGATCCAAAATGGCCTTGTAGCCATTCTTGGTGAGATTACATTCTTAATATTTGAGATCACATAACAATCCACTTTTATTGCTTATGTTCTTCATAGATTCATAGTTTAAGTTAGCAATCATAGAGATTAGGAAATGGTTTAGCATGTAATTTCATTTAAGTATTCAAGAAGCATTTCCTTTAAGCTCTTATCTTGATGGTTCATTGTTTAATTAATATTTTCTTTTGAAGCTATGCAGATATTAGTTTGAATTTATATCTTAGTTAATTATACATGAGCACATATGGCATATATGGTGGGACTTACTCCATTTTCCTTTACACTTAATTTCAAGTTTTTTTAGTTAAGTTTCAATTTTGGTTACTAACTCTCTTTTGCATATGTTGATCTAACTTATTTTGTTAAGTTATCATGTCTCAAGTCTTCCTTGTAGGTATAAAGTAGATGAAGTGCCATCAAATTAAGATATTGATGGGAAAATTTCAATATTTATCCATGTTTTCATGTTTAGAGCTTCATTTTACAACATTATACATTTTAGTTTTGTCAATTTCTTGAAAATCTTAAATTCTTGAGCATGTAGGTTAATGTTTGATAGTGCTAAGTCTTCAATTTACATATTAGTGTGGTGGATTACTGTTAAAATTGAATCTTGGTGAGAAAATTTCAAAATTTCTCCATGTTTTCATTTTAGAGCTTACTTTTTCATCATTCTACATGTTAGTTTTGTTAATTTCTTGAAAATGTTAAGTTTTTGATCATGAATGTTAATGTTTGATAGTGTTGAGTCTTCTATTCATATACTAATGTGATGGGTTGTTGTCAAAATTGAATCTTGGTTGGAAATATTTGACCTTTTTACAGATTAAGGGACGTTTTTGACATTTTTTTAGTACATGTTAAGTGTATACCCATGAGCATATGCGTAACCCATCTTCGAGAATCCATAATTTTTTTCTCCCGAACTTTAAATGACTCTGTTGTTTTTGCGTTAGAAAGGTATTGAAGTGAAATATGAAATGAAAATATAAGTTAGGATTTATACCAAAACTTGTGTATGCTCTTCTCTTGCACCTTTTGGTGATCTTGAGAATAAATAAAACTTTGATCTCTATCTTTAAATATTTATATTAACTTGGAAATTTGATTATTCATTTTGCTTAAGGGAATGAACCTTTTACAAAGCATTTTTTTATCATCCTTTGATTTGAAGTTTTCATTTCTATCTAGTTGGGATAAAGTTTTTGTATGCTATTATATTGAACCTTAGGGTGGTATTGATAATCAAAAGCAAATTTAGTCTTTATTTTCTAACATTTGGTTAATTAGAAATTCATCCTTCATTTTTGGTTTAAGGGAATGAACATTTATCAAGCTTTTTGTATGGTCATTAATTACAAATCTTTCCTTTACTTTTTACTTGGATTATTTGTTATGTATAATCTTCTCTTGCATCCTTAGATGATCTTGATAATAAAAAATAACTCTTAATCCTCCTTTAAATAATGTGATTTTCTTGGAGAACTACTAACACTTGAGTGTAGAACCTAAAAAATTTTGTCAAAGAAAGAAGTGTGAAACTAACTTTTATAACTACACGTGTGTCGTAGGCTACCACATGGAAAAATAATAAACCACATTAAGTATAAAAGATAAAAAAACACACCACATTCAAAACACTTGATTTGCAGGTTCAGATAAGGGTATGCCCCATCTGCTTAAAACTAGGACATAACCCCTTTGGCATAAGCCTTAAGCTACAACAATGGGGGTGGTCATAGGAACCCCAAAGTAGTCCATGCAAATGGGAACCTTATGGATGAAACATGACGTGATCCAAAAACCTACTTGACTAGTATACACATGAGATTTAATGTCAAATTTATCTGTATTGCGACCCCAATGAGAGTACATGATGGACACATTTATTTCCCATTGTGCTTGAAGGGGGTAAAGTAAAGCTGGGATAATCCTTGGGAAACCTTGGCAAACCAAGATCACTCTTAGATAACTTTTGACACCTAGTTGAGTGAACCACCTAGGAATTTATCTTTGACCAAGAGCCAAATTTTACCATTTAAAAACCAATTTGAGTTGAGAGCTATTATTCATCATGAAACGTGTGAAGCGTTACTTTTGCTTAGTTTTTCACTCACCCTAAGGCAAGGTGAAACTTTGCTGAAGTGAGGCTAACGTTTTCACCCCCAATTGATCTACTTCCTTCACTTTCTTTTGACACTTTGTATATAAGAAGAAGAGTGACTACCCTTGTGTTGCTGATTGATTGTATTCACCACTTTTGTGTTTGTTTATGTTCATCCACGTTTTTGGCTGAGTTGTTAAACATCTAAAGTGTGTGGAGATGTTTTCATATCATTGGTAGAATTTTTGATCTTGATACCCAAGTCAATATCATCAATCATAGTTAGGTGTGATTCATCATCTTGATTCTCCTTTGAATTTTTATCTTTCTTGTATCATATTGCAATAATTTTGATACTTACATCTTGTTTCTTGTAAACTTTACCTAAGTGTCTAGATTGTAACGTTATGCTACGCGCATTATAAAAATTCCTTGGTATACTCTAGCCTTGGTTTTCTTTCAAACATTACCTTGATTTTGAAAGGTGTTGTTGTTACCTTTGTGCATGTCATGTCAATATTATTTCGATACTAATACCTTACTTTTCTACAAAGTTTGGTTAATGTATCTTAATGGTATTGTTGCATCATTCATATTCGTAACTCCCACTTTTTAAGATATAGGTCTTGATTGGACTTAAACTTGATTTTAGTATACCTTTCTTGGAAATCATATCAACCTTTTGTTATTACTTATGTCTTGTTCATTTTTGAACTTGGCATAAGTGGTGACATTTTGTTGATCATCTTACATGTCAAACTATTAATTGATCGGACGCTTAGGAAGTAATCCATTTGACTAATTGGTTTACCAAAAAATTTATGTGATTGTGTCTCATTTGTCACATTGACTTATCCATTTCATACAATCACTTTGATCCATTGATTCTTTATCATTCATTATTCTTTGGTCATTAATTTGACTTTGTGTTTTGAACTCGTGTGATTGTTCCTTGTGTTTATCCGCTTTATAAAATCATTTCTAGGACAATCCTTTGGGTCTTTGATCCTCTTGATCTTCTTTTTTTTTACCCAAGTTCATGATCAATTTTGAACACATCTTTCAAACCTTGGAAAAAACATTTCCTATCAAATTTTTTTTGCATCAATCAAACATATGAAATATTTCCTTTACATCCTTTATTTTTCTAAAATTTTGATCAATCCTTTAAAATTTACACCACCAACCCTTCGTTGATTATCAATCTTGAGTCATCACCATGTATTTTTTTCCTTAGCTTCCCTTTTGGAAAATCACACAAGCATCCCCGTCTTTATGAAATTTCTAGTTAGTTTTCGTTAGGTAGCCCAAATAAACATGAAACCTTCTTCACTTTGAAGAAGTTTTATCATACAATATAGGTATAGACCTTTGAACCCAACACACACCAAAAATGATTGATTATCACAAAGTCCCTTATACATATGACAATAAGGAATCAAATTTTCAACGTTCACATCAAAAGACACCCATCATGACCAAACCTCGTTTGGTTCTTCACGCTAGAGAACCCATCCGAGTAACCCATTCCCCACCTTAATCTCATATTTTGTGGTGTTTTTGGACACTTCGATTCAAATTATTATTCAGGTTCCCCCTGTCTTCTTGATTCTAATACAAACATTTCCTCTTCTTCTGAGGATTTCAATCCAAATATTTCCTCTGATTATTTTGATGATTTGGATCCAAACTACTATTCTAATTCATCTCATTCAATTCCTAAGTTGTGATCCTCCCCTTTTTATAGGACCTTCTTGACATACTTTTACTATGATTTTGAGCCCCCTTTCTTTCGATACCTCCTTTATCATTCATCCAAATCGACTCCTAAGTCACGGTCCTCCCCTCCTTGAAGGAAATTATTTATCATTCATATAATGTGATCCTTGAATCGATTTCCTACCCTTATTCATAGGACCTTCTTTATAAAAATCCAAATGTAATTCTTCAATTATGGTCCTCCCCTTCTTCTTTGCAGGATCTCTTTTATCAATCATCTCAACAAACTCTTCCTCTTTTAAAGATTCATTTGACTCTAAGTCCTTCTAGTCAATCATCTAAGTCGACTCTGCATCATAATCTATGGAATTTTAGATACAAAATCCTCCTATTCTTCCTCTACAATGTCATCTTATAGTGAAACATATACCAACCAATTATAAATCCACATCTTCTTATACTCACGAGATATCTAGCCTTAATTCTACTTCATCTCTTGAGTCATCTTATTCTATCAATCATCATCAAACATATTCTAAGTCTTCCACACCAGTTGGATCTTTTTCTTCCAATCAAATACGTGGTCAATCAACAACCCATACCAATTTATTTCTTTTAGAACAAAGGAGTGATCATGGCCTTTATAGGGGCACACGAAGATATCCCTCTAACAAATTATGAGCAAGGATTCTCTTTAGACTTCGATACGTCCATGTATTGTGAGGAAAAGTTTGATTCCTTTTATCAAGAAATGGAGGAAGAGCCTCAGATCATGCAACTTGATCCTCCTCTTATTCTTCCATCTTCACATTATTCATTACATGATGAAACTCTGGGTCTTGCATTGATCCATGGCCTATCTTCTCATCACAAAATCACTCTTTTTCTATCACAATTCCTCAATAAAATCTCTTATGGGGTCAATGCCAAACAACCCTTCATCTTCATATAGGTGTGTGTAACCTTCTATTGGCTCTTCTTCTGCTATTTGTGGGACATTTTCAAGTAGTCCTTGTCTTCTATTCTTGGGGCACATCCCACTAGCCCCTTGTCTTCTATGTATCACTCACCCCGGGTTTTCCATCATCTTCTATTCTTGGGCCACATCCTAGTATCCCTTTGTCTTCTTTCTATGGCCCACCTCCCAGTAGCCCATCATATTCAATTCTTCGACTATATCCTTCTCATCCATCATATTATTCTTCTACCAAATATTGTGGCAAGCCCACCATCATTTCTCACATCAATTATAAACATCCACATTCTTCTCCCACTTCTCAAGATCAGACAAGTCAAGCATTAGCTTATAAGAAACCTAGACAAGTTTTTTACCAAGCTAAGACCAAAACACCGAAGAGATTCAAAGCTCCAAAAACTCAAACGATTATAAAATTAAAAATCAAATGCGATTCCATAATACACACCAACACACCCATCACTTTATGATGCAAAGTACATAAACCTATGGATAGGGAACTCAAGCTATGACATATGAAACCAATGTTTCAAAACAAATCACAATCATTTATTGAGTATGAGCTCACCACGATCATCGAGATATGGAATAATATTACACTTGATAAGTAAACACACTTAGTCTCTCTTATAAAATAAATCATGAACATAGTTGTTGTATCCTATCATGCAAAGTGACATGTTTCATTTCCATAAAAAAATTAAAAAAATCATAAAATAGTTCAAAAATACAAAAATAAGAAAACATTAAAACATTACAAAAAAATCAAAGGTACAAAGATCAAACATTGTAATCAAGTATTGTGTACAGATGGATGTTATTTCTTCCCTTTCTTTCATATTCCTCTGTAATTCATCCACCATTTTCATCCCTTTGATGTTATTGTGATTAGCCTATTCACATGCATTTTGTGACATTTATCTCTATGG
Organism: Taxus wallichiana var. yunnanensis; assembly: GCA_018340775.1. Lineage (NCBI taxonomy): Eukaryota > Viridiplantae > Streptophyta > Pinopsida > Cupressales > Taxaceae > Taxus > Taxus wallichiana. The sequence goes on along the minus strand of CM031238.1, from coordinate 458,554,789 downwards.
TATCTGTTTGACCCTGGTATTTTATCACCTTGGTAAATTAAAGAATGACTGACCTCTTAGAGATCCTATCACAATTCACATTTAATAAAATTGTTACGAAGAAATTTTGGATATATTTCTTGACACTAGTCAATGTCATCATCGCAATCAATTTCATAGCCATCAAGTGTTTCCTAACCCCTTGTAAAACAAGAGAGTTGAAATAATTTTTAGAAATAAAAAGAATAAAAATCAATCAATCAAAAGAAAAATCTGAAAGCAAAAAAAGTTGATATATAACTCTCTCTTGGGGTATTTGAATAATCTCTACCGGGGATATGGATGTTTGGTGGTATTAGAGAATTTTTTTGATTAGAATTAAATGCATCTCCATCGAGGCTATGGACACCTAGTTGGTAACAGAGTGATGTAAAACTCTCCTTCCACAATCCATTAAAAATCACCTTTCAAACTAAATCATTCCTACACATTGGCTAGTGTCTTCACTTGATCTCTACCAACTTTTTCCTTAAGAGGTAATTCATTTCCATGTGCACACATTGGATCTCTACAAGAAAAAATGATTAGTATGTTACCAAGTATTGTCTAGACCTTGTTCAAACTCTTTCTTTAGTGCATGTCTTGTCTCATGTTTTTTTCCTTAGGATAATCAATTTTTCATCGAGACACCTTCTAAATATTATATAACATCCTTTGTTCTTCAAAAATTGTTTAGAACATCCATGTGTATCGGATGTCCTCTTTTCCATGTTTGTAGACACTTTTTCCCCTTTTAATAAGACAATTTTCTACTTCCTTTCTCTCATGTTTTTTTCTAGCTTACGTTGGGGGAATCCTTGCTCCCTCATGATTGAACTTATTTTATATTGGCCTTGATCCCCCTTCCATGCATGAAGAGTTTTCCTTTGAATACTCCCACCTAATCACTAGGGCATTTTCACATCTTCACTTTCTTGTGCATATGCGTGGCATTCTTCCCTTGTACATCCCATCTATCATTGGGGAATCCACACTTCTTTGTCTTCATGTACATAGTTTCAGAAAACTTTCAAAATAAAAACATTCAAATATGTTTCTAAAAAATTAAAAACAATAAAAATCATCCTATAAAATATTGCTCTTTGGTTCTCACCTATTCTTGTGCATGACTCATGGATCATCTTGATCTACCTCCATAAAAAAGTTAGTTTGATTACTATGTCTGTACTATGGGGAACAATGAGTTGCATGGTACTATTTCATAGTGAACGATTGCTTTTCATAGGACCCAAGTGTCCTCTGTTATTCCCCTTGTATGTATCCTTTCTTGGGGCACCATCTTTTAACCCTTGTCATTAATTCACATAGGTTAGAATCAAATCTTGATAACAAAAACATTGCATTATGTTTCTCTGTTAGGTTAGCTTGTTTACTTTCTCGTATTACATTGCATTTTGTATGATGTATTGAGTTGGTGTTCTTAGTAATAGAAAATTGTTTGTAGTATGGATTTTTATGTAATTCTACTTTTGTCGTATACCTATTTTTTTAATAACACCGATGACATAGATCTTTGGCAATATGATGACACTAATTTGTTTCAATACACTAGATGAAATTTTCTCTTTTCTTTCCATATTCATTCATCTTCTACATCATTATCCTATCAACACTATTCTTGATTCACGGAAGAATCCTACCCCTACTCATTCTTCTATCCATTTCTCTCACCTTTTCGATCGTCGATCACTTTCTTTCATCACCCCATCGACACTCGAGGGGCATCTCTTACTTATACTAATTTTTTTCTACCCCTTCAAAATGTTATATGTCTACTATCTTTGAAGTGGTGTCACTTATGCCACCCCAAAGAGGGGAAAATGTAGACACCTATACTTTAGCTTGAGAAATTTAAATACTTAAATTGTGATAATTATACCCTTTCCGCAAATTGACGACATATCATCAATATATCACATTTTCTTTGCTATCGTCATTAATTAATTACATTACATTAGTTAATTAACTCTTCTATCCAAAAATGACGCCAATTAAAGACCTTCTATTAATCAAATCCTCTTTTCATCTATATTAATTATTTATTTATAATTAATTAAGCTCCCTTTGTATCTATATTAATTAATTATTTCTAATTAATTAATACCCCTTTCTATTTAGATTAATTAATTAAATTTTTTCTTCTATTTAATCAATAAACCGTCATTTATTTGATTAAAATCCTCTCATAACATAAATCATACTAACTATTCCTCTAAAAAGTTTCTATAAGCTTACACACCTATTAATTAGTCACTTTGGTTAATTAATAAACCCCTCAATCCCCATGAGTCACTAGAGGACAAACTAAAATCTCCTATAGTAAACTCAACCACTAATAAACCATGCTTATCCATGTTTTTACATCGGAACAATTATAGCTATATCCATCTCTTTTCTTCCATATCACTCTCCTTCTATCAAAACTTTTCTTCAAAAGCAACTTGGGGTAATAGGGATCAATTCTTCTACTTCTTTTATGTTCTTTCATCTTTTTGATCGTCAATTTCTCTCTTTCATCACCCCATTGACACTCGAGGGGCATTCTTCATCATATTAATTTTTTCTTCTATCTCATCAAAAAAATTATTTGTTTGTACTTCTCTACTATCTTTTAAGTGGCATCACTTACTCCACCCCAAAGAGGGGCAAATGTAGACACCAAAAATTTTCTTATGTAGGCTTTCATGCTAAGATTGCACTAAGTATCCTCTTTCTCATCATTTTTGTAATAATTAGTCTTTTTCCTCTAATTAGCTAACATTCCTCTTCATATTCATTAATTAACAACCTTTCATTAATTAATTATCTTTCCTATCATTAAGGATGCCGATTAACGACCTTTCATTAATTAATATCCGCTTTTACTTGGGTTAATTAATTATTATTAATTAATTACGCTCACAACTCTAAATTAATAAATTACCATTTAATGGATATAATTCCTATCTTACATCTCGCTTAAATGATACTAATTTTCCTCTAATTATCTTATATAAGCTTACCTCTCTACCTATAAATTAATCACCTTTGATTAATTAAAACATCCCCAACTCCCATGAGTTACTAATGACAAATTAAATTCTTCTAAATCAAGATTACCTTTTATAAATCAACCTTATCCATTCCTAATCTTGTTTTACCTTTATCCCACATTCATCAATTTTCTAGCCTTTCCTCTTGGAAAGCTATATAAATAACCCTCCTTCTTACCTTTCTTCTTGCACCATACTTTAAATAGTGAAAACTATAAGCATTTTGATCTTGAACCATTCTCCATTATTTGAAATAGCTTCTCCATCTTGCATCCTTCCACTCAAAATTGAGTAATATGGGAAGATCCAAAATGACCTTATAACCATTATTGGTGATATTCCATTCTCAATATTTGAGATCAAGTAACAATCCACTTTGATTTCTTATGTTATTCATAGGTTCATAGTTTAAGTTAGAAATCATAGAGATTAGGAAATAACTTAGCATGTAATTTCATTTATGCATTGAAGAAGCATTTCTTTTAATCTTTGATCTTGACAGTTTATTTTTTAATTAGCATTTTCTTTTGAAGCTATGTAGATATTAGTTTCAATTTATAGCTTAGTTAATTATACATGATCACAGTATCTTTTAACAAAATTAAGGAAATAAAAGTAATTTTCACAATTCATAGCTATAAAGCACATTTAAGTTATGAATTATCCTATTTATTTTCTTTACGAATACAAATGCCTTAATCATCAGTCAATCAAAGTATGATAACAACTTTAAGGTAACTTTCAATAATTCATAATACCAACTATACATTACAAATATATTAACTTCAACAAATCAAGGTATGGTAACACTTACAAGGTAACTTTCATAAGTTCATTATACCAGCTATGCATTATAGAAATCTTAACTTCAAAAAATCAAGGTAAGGTAATAGTTACAAGATAGCTTCATAAATCATCAATGCTAACTATGCATTGTATAACTACAAAAATATCAACTTCAACCAATCAAGCATGATAACAATTACTAAGTAACTTTAATAAATTATCAATTCCAACTATGCATTACATAGATATTAACCGACAAATCAATCATGATAACATTTAAAACCAAGGGTATTCTATTTTATGCCCTCTATAAGCTATTACAAAGATTTATGTTAATTGATAAAAAAATTCTCACACTCAAGTTTTGTTATCAATCATAGTTATTATTATCATTTCTAACATTTCATAAAAATCTAACATGCTAACAAGAATTTCTAAAGAAGAATAAGTAACATCATGATGGGGAAAATAAATAAGTGTATTAGTCCTAAATAGAGCTAGGCTTCAAGTCCCCATAACTAACCATTCATCCCCTCAGTTTTCTTCGAGATCCATAAGCTCTTAACTATGTTGGAATTCCTTGATAATTTTAAAGGTTACAAGACCAAAACTGGTCGATAATTATAAGTTTCAAATAACAATCCTCACTTTGAATCGGTTAAAACTTGTCCCAAAACCATTTCCTAATAATTCCCCTGACATCAATTAGATCAATACTTAGCATAGTCATCTCTTAAGAGACCCATAGACTCATTTTAAAATTAGGTAGTTTAGTTTAATAATATAATATGTACGTATTTCCCTAATGACTCAAATATACATTTCCAACTCTCAAATTTATATGAGATAAAACCATCACCCTCGAACTTGTATGCACATGGCTAGGTGGAGCCATATGTAGTAATATGAAAGTATCAATCTCAAGGAGATCTTTCATTTTAACATAGGGATAAGATATTTACTCACAAATAGGATACGATTACCTGCTCTTCCAATGAAGGCCATTAATCAACAATGATTTATTCACAAAACAAATTACTTGAATGTTGGAAAAGCTTAGCATGATGGGGCTTCTCTATTCCAAAATAGGAATGTGAGATGTGTTACCTTGATCGTGGAATAGTAAAACAAATAATACCCATTTCTAAAGGAAGATTTTAATAAATTACCCATATCTATTTTCTATAAAACATGCACTGTAGCCTAATTTTGTGCAACCATGAGTTGAAATGGAAGGATCTTCTAAGAATAAAGGAAACTAAATAATCACCAATTTATGCACATAACCAAATGAATAGGTGTAAAACTAACAAGTAAATATACGAGTCATTCAAAAAGAACCCAAACAATAACCATGCAATTATTTTGAATGAAATATCTAGGAAAAAGGTGTGAAACCATGCACGAAATCTTTGGACCCTTTTTTTCTTGCAATGAACCCTAAAATATTAACCTCCTATCTCCTAAAATTCATCTAAGTAACAAATATTAACACAATAAAAACCCTTATAAATATTTTCTTTTCAAATTTTCCAAGGTTAAAACTTATATAGTGGTTTCCTATTTTTAGTAGAGTCAAAAAGTGCTCAGTAGTTTACATGCCCATGCTCACATGCATGGAAGAAGAGCTCGAGAAGGATTCCAACATTCAAGAACAAAAATGAAACCCCCATATACATGCATAGGATTCCTCGAGAAGTTTCCCTAACTTCAAGAATGCATTAAATACACCTTAATGTGATGCATATCAACCGGTGGCACATAGTGGCTATAAACAACTACCTTCACCGCCAATTCAATTATTTCCTTCCAATATCAACTTGGTGGTTCTAGTGGTATAAAATTCTTAACAACTATTATTTGCATAGATTATCAATAAAAATTTCCACTTATTTTATTATTTTCATGATAGAGTATGTTAATCAAGTAAATAAACTAATATAAGTTTCACAAAACAATTAGCTCGGAGAGTATTACGATAGTTCGAGGCCAAAACACTCATCAACCTTATCCTTCTTGGGTAAACCTTTGACTAATATACTTATTAATAATAATTAATTTCATTATTTTCTTGGGTCATTTCGACCATACCTTGAGACAATCAATTACATAATAGACTAATGTTAGAACCTTGTTATTACCAATCAATCAAGGGTAAATAATAAAGGATTATCCCATAATATTTCAATCATGCATATTGGACTATGTCATCTTGATCAAGTAAATAAATTAGTACAAGTTATCATAGAAAAGTTTACAATAATAATTCGATCATTCATTTTCACATGTACATTATTGGGGGCCGTTATTATAATTTATGAACTTTGACCGCCATGATGACATAAGAAGGTTAGTATCAACTCGGTAATGCACATAAAATAGGTATGATCATATGAATTCTTAATCATAAACAAACTAAACATATTCCTATCAATAACCATCATAGGTAAAATGATAAAATCTATGACAAGTGCGGTAACCATGCACACACAACATAGAAACATGACCATCTGAAATGGTAGAAACCATCATCATAGAAACTAGGTAATCCGGATCCATTTCAACATGTATGTAAAATGAATTTCAACATCAAATAGTTTGCAACTACGTGACAACGAAATCATTGTGATGTCTCGCATAAAATTGTGCACAAGTATGCATACTGTTTGGCTATGCATCCATATGCATAGCGTTATACGGATAAGCGTAGTGGTACCAACTACCACATTACTTGTAAATTGTTTAATGCTACAATTGATTTTATGAAAAATTAGAAAGAAAACTTGTGGGATATGACATACTTCCCCCCTTAATGAATCATCAGATTGATGATTTTCACTTATTAAAAAAATCAAAATAATCAAACACATAATTATATCTAATAACTAAGGAGAACAATCATCATTTTCCACAAAAATTGTAATTCTCATACCTGAATTTCAATTTGTTAGTGGTTGTAACAGCCCTTTTATTCCATCAACTAATTTCAAACAACCTGAAATATGATAATATCCTTGTAATTTTAGAATTAAATAAATAAAATAATATAAAGTATGCCGAATAATTGATATAAAATAGAATAAATTATTCAAAAACATTTTTTCAACATTCGAATATCATGTAAACTTGTTATTTTAATTTCTCTCGAGAATGTACCGGTAGTTTAACTAGTCTCATCATGACATTTTTAGGATCCAAATCCTTTAGCTTCATCCATTGTTGCTTCTTTTCAAGACTATTAGTTTGCAATTACATCCTGAATCCTTTATTGTGGATTGTTCTCCTTGTTTCTCAAGGGACAATCCCTATCATAATAGTCACTTTGCCACTAGATTTAAAGGAACCGTTGAAAGGCATCTTTCTATCAAACCTACCATTTTACGGTAGTTTTTTCTTCTTTAATTCCATTAAATTTTGTAGCGTAATATTTCCACAATTATGAGTTTGATTATCATCCTCCTTTCCCCATGTCTTTCTAGGTGACAATGGTGAAGGTGAATTGTGATTCATTTTTGTTTCTCATCTCTATGAGTAAAAATGGCTTGGAGCTTGCTCTACCTAATGGCCTTTTCATATACTTGATTCCATGGTTGATGGTCCGTGTACATCAAATTCACCACCTATTATAGTGTTCAAACCCATAAATAATTTCATTATGTGGAATTTATCATCAGTTTGATACCAAGGTACATACTTAAGAAGTTTGGTAAACTTTTCCTAGTACTTAATTCTTTGTCATCTTGCCTTGGGCTAGGGTGCAAATTCGACATATTTTGGTGGGAGAGTATAACTACGGTAACCAGCTCTGCCTAAAATAGGATTTGAACTAATAATAGGTTATTTCAATATAATTTACCCCAGTTCTACCTTCTCATTGTCCCATCTTGAGGAAGCCTCCTTGGAGATATGATAAGCTCCCCAAACTACCTTAGTTTCCTCGAAAAAAAGTTTACGATGGAGAAATAATTCTCCATCTCTTTGATCCAGTTCTTGGCTCCATCACCTAAAGTCGTTCCATAAAATTTAGGTGGACTAATATTTTCTATGTCTTTATGCAAATTAGTTGCCAGGTGATCTCTTGCATTTAATGGCTAATTCACAACATTATTATCAGATTTGTTATTATTTTTAGCATATATGTTTTTGTTTTAAGTATTAATATTAGTGTAGTAGAATTAGGCTACCCATGAGGTTGTTCAATACCATCATTGTCACTAATGTTGTTATTACCCATCACTTGTTGTTCTTGAACAATCATACAATTTCAAATATCTTGTATGAGAGAGAGTATTTCTTCTAATTTATGTGTTGTGGTTTCTTCTCCACTTACAAGTTGGTGATTAATAATGTGTCCTCTTTTCCTAACCATTTTCTCTATTAGAAAAGAATTAATTTTAAGTTAGCATAAGGACTCAATAGGTCCAAGAGCTACAACCTTTAGCTCTGATACCAAAATGTAACACCACTATTTACTTCATCAGAATTAGGATTTTTTTATTTCTAACTCTCTTAACATAGTTAATAATTTATTGAATTAAACACGCAAAAATTTTATATATAATGTAAAAGAGATTGCTATCACTTAATCCCTTTTTAAGTTTAAATGAAAACATCATTAAAGTAAAAATTTAATTTTACCATCACTAATTAATGTTAAGAATCCAATCAGAAAATCTATGATGACCATGTGCAATTACAAGGGTTTACATATCTTAATCGATCCCCCTCAAATATACTTTACAACACAATAAACTTAGTGTATCATCTGGCTAAGCCTTATTATCAGCTGAGAGAACTTGTTATGTCTTATTAGCATCCTTCAGAAAGCTACAACAATAACCATCATCTAAATCTTGACCTTTGTAAAAACTACACTTAGTGAATAGAAAATGCATCTAGTTACATACACTATTATGGCCATAGTTACTCAGCATTGTGATAACAATCTGGTTCCATGGGTGCACATAATTCAAAGGAATTCATATTCCCTTCACTCACCTCCATCTCATTCATAGCCATTAGGATTCAATTCCATTGATTAAGTTATTAGGTTTATTATTAATCATTTTGTTGGCAAGAAAATTTTTCAGGGAAAAATTAGTGGGTTTCTTTCAATGCTATAGAGTCTAAGTCCCTTTACTTAACATGTGTAGCTGCCATAAGTGCGTGCATGAGTAAGAATTGAGTTTTATCCTAGTGGAATTTTGGCTGGGGATCCATCATGGGCACTCCACTGATCCAGTGGTAAAAGATTGCATATATCTACAAGGGAGGAATTTTCTAGGAAAGTAGGAAAGGGAGTGAGAAATTTAGAAAAGAGAAACTAATGCTACAAGTAGAAAATCAGAGACTTGCATACACCAGCTAGAAATTTCATTACATGCACTTGAATTTAGAAGAAATCAAATATGTGTAACAACAACAAGACCAAATAGCGTTTAATGAGCAAAAAGTACCACTAAAATCCTTAGTAAAAAAAGGATAAAATTCCTTCTTCCTTTATTGAAGCTCAAGTAGAAATTGTACATAACATAGAAATAGAAGAAATTTTTGAGTAGGGAAAATGGATGAAATTTTCTATCTCTTTTCTCTCTTCACAAGGATATATCTCTCATGAATTCATAAAAAATAGCTTGAATATCTAAGAAATATAAGAAGTTGTCTAAGAAGAAGCTCAAATGAGGAGCTTGTTACAATTTATAGAAGAAAAGGCAACTCTTCATCTCCTCAGTGAGTTTTCAAATACTTTAATTTGACTTTATATTGTTCATATCCCACTTAAATATTTAAGTCCCTTTTATGAAATCAAGGTGACTTAAATTTTACATTATGTTTCTAAAGTCACTTAAAATTATATTAAAAGTGTAAACCTCAATGCAAAATATAACATTGATGAGAGTGAGTGATGGGTGAGAAGATAAGAGAGAGAAATAAATAACAAGAAGAAGAAGAAGAGAAAAAGAAAAATTATGTAGAAGAATGAGCCCGCTGGTGGATTTGATCTCGGTCACGACTAGTTTCCACTTCACGCTCCCGAGAAGGCCTCTATTCCTTCAAGCTCTTTTATGAAATGAGCTACTGCAGGTTCTAGTTTTTGGCATGAGGATTTATGAATGAAACCTAAGGTATCTATCCATTCATCACCCACACTATTTATGTCTTTGCACTTCTCAAACCATGATGAATGTTTCTCTGTGATAAGTATAATAGAAGCCTGAATCTTTGAGAGGAAGTTGAGGGCATCCTTAGTGAAGGAAGGTGGGTTGCCTACATCTTTCTTGATGTATTCTTTAAATAGACCAATCAACCCATCAATAGTTTTATCCTCACACATTGGAAGTAATCCAAGTTTTGAGATTTTGATTTACACTATCCTACAATTTGTATGCTTGTTCCTCTTTTTCCTCTAACTATGTGATGGCCCAATTGATTTCCTCAAACCTGATTTCCAAGGTCCTCACCCATACATGCAACAAGTCCTTTGAGGGAGTTTCAAAGATCTTCCTATCGATCAATGCCTAATGATGAGTGCTCCTCATTTCAGCTATTATTGGGCCCAAAGGTTCCTAGTAACCCATTTCTTTCTCCAAGTCCTCTTTGAGTGTCTGTGTCCTATTTTTTATCACAAACAAGTAAGTGAAGAGTTTGACCACTTCTTGGAGCAATGAATTCCCTTTTTTAGAAATTGAGTTAATCTATTCATTATTTATTTTCTCCTGCATTGTGAACTCATGTGTCCTCCTGATGGATTATGGATTTAATTTATTGATGGGTGCAACTTCCTCACTATGAATTTTTGTGGCATTAGGATCAACTATATGTTACACATAGAATGAAAGAGTTCACACCTACTCTTTTAGTTCATCAATATTCTTCTTATACTCCTTATTCCTTACCACCATGTGAGTAGAAGATTGTTGATACATGTGCAAATACCCTTCATGAGTTACCGGTCCTAGTTGGATTGTGCTCATCTCATAGTCATCTAGTGTCATCTCATCCACTAACTTGATTACCTTGGGATGAGATAATTTGATGTATTTGCTTACCCGTTTCCCCCTTTGAAACCATGAGGATGTATGTGCGATCTTTATTGATATTTTTCTTTGGAAAATGAGACAATTGCTGATAAATCAAGGGCTTCCCCTTGCTACACATTACGGATGTCAAGGAAAATTGTTTCTTACATCCAAGGAAACATCTCATCAGATTTGGGCTCAATGATAGGTGCACCAATAGTTCCCTATTCTTAAGGGAGAGGAAAATATTGAATGAGAGAAGTATGGTTGTCAACAAGAGGTGGGACCTTCTATGGTGGCTCGAAGACTAGGTCTTAGACCATGTGTTCTTCCTCCACTTGTGTCTCGGCCACATGATTTTCTTCCTATGTTTATGTGATCAAATATCTCTTGCAATGATGTAAATGAGACTTCTTCTACCTTGAGTTTCTTTGGAGTTTTCTTTTGAGGAGAAGCTTCCAATTCTATGGCCTTCCTTTTCAAACCTACTCCAAAGTGTTTAGAACTGGAAGTCACCTCTATGACTTTTGAATATGACTGATGGGAGGCTTGCTTCTGACTTAGGGGAATTCCTCATGATTGGATGATCATGGTTCTCTTATTTTGAAACCAATTTCTCGTTCTCCTCACCACCTTCTCAGTCCACTCTAATATATCCCCTGATTCACAAACATACCAGTTGATTGGAGGTAAAGGGGACATCTTTCTTGTCACATATTAAGGATAATACATCTCCATACCATAATCATGAAAAATATATTCATACCAAGAGAACTTGAATTTCCTCGTCTCACTTATCATCATCCTCATATGGTCCTTTTCATGCACTTCAAATTCATCAACACAATTAGTGATAGTCCTCAAATTTTGGATCGTGTTGCAATTTTGGAACATAGAAAGAGTCGAGATCTTCTCGAATGTCAAAATTATGCCTGGAAATGTAGGAATGGAAAGAAAAATGAGTGAAAATGGCCTCCAGATGAGAGGTGTTATTTGAGATCTTACACGTGAATACCCCGAGAGAGATAGGAAATGGAATCAAATTCTTCCTCCTACTTCTAATCTTGTTATTCACTTGAATGATTTTTCTATAGAGCTTGAACAATACAATTTGGTCACTAAGGTACTTAGGAAACCTTAGTGGAGCTTGGTCAAATCCAACAACTCGCAGTAGGAGAAATTCTAGAATTATATGAAATAAGAGCCATATTTATTGATCACTGACACCGCTTGTGATAAATTCCTAGCCTCCGAGATATCATTCTAATATTTGAATGACATACATTGTAAATACGTTGTTCATGTGAGTGAAATGATTATGGATTTTCTCCATCATGAACTGTGGAAGTTTCTCAAACGCAGGCACCTTGGCAATAATGTTTTGTGTGAGAGCCAATCCTTTGAATTATCTTGAGCTAGCGAGGAGATAGACCAAGTAAGATTTCATGTGGAAATTCCTTGTCATGGGTACCTAGATCAGTTGTAGATGGAGATTGTCACTAATGATCTACCCCTAGTCAATCCTTTGCTTTCCTTCTTTCACCGTCAAGATCAAAAGGCCCATCCACTCTTGAAATTCTCTTATGTTTGCTTCACCCATAAATCTCCTGAGGAGAGTGATGGTGTCTAAGTATCCTTCTTAAAACTCACACCTTGGAAGGTTCTTGGGAAAACATGAGGGATTTCTCCATGTTTTCAACCACAAACCAAGTGTAACCCCTTGCACATATGCATCCATCATTTCCCAAATGTGCAAGGCCCTTTCTTTTGAGATGATGACCATGTTGGGTAATGTTGGTATCTACAAAGAAAGTTATATGGTTTTAAGGCTAATGACTGTCATTACTATACCATTATCATCTCAAATGGTTTGTGTTTTGGGATCACAGTGGTGAGAATAGGCTAGGATCAACTCAAGACTTTGAACACACACTAGGTGTCCTACGACAAAGACAAACAAACCATTAGTGAATATTTGATCTTACATCTTCTTTCAGTCTCGACTATCATGTGAGTTATAAGGTCAATCAAGCTCATTGACAAGACATCATTGTCTTTTATCTCGTACTCATAGGTGAAGGATTGTCCCATCTTCTATCCTATTCACTTATACTTCATGTTTTCTTTAGAAATAACAAATTACTATTTTTAGTAAGTATGAAAAAAACTCCCTCAAACCTCAATTGAATGTTGCAACTCGATTTACCCTTCTACTTGAGTTCCTCACTCCTTCTAGATCAAAATTCTATTTTTGGCTAGTGCACGTGGGACCACTTACATTTTAGTAAGTGCCAAAATGCCCATTCGAAAAATTCTCATTTGCGGTGCATCTTGATGTCTCCATCTCCTTTGCAAGTTCTTTTGTTGATGAATTTCCAAAAATAGCACTCCCTTATGCAGAAGGCCTACTATTTTTAGAAAGTGGAATTATGGAGGTCGGATTGACGTGGAACGAAGTTTTCTGATATGGGTTTTTTTTTCCCAAAATTGCCCCTCAATGAAATTTTAGACCTACCCGTTCAATAGTTTATGATATTTTAAACTTTCAATTTTTGACTGTGATTGCTTACGGACATGGTAACCATTAATGGACCTCAAAAATTGAAGATCTGGTTTTCTTCTCCATTTGTGAAAAAATATATATATTTTTTAAATGGGTTTTTAATGGATGATCGATTTGATGGGAAATCTAACTTTTTCTTCATTGGGTCAGAAAGAAGATTTCTTCACTATGAATGTTCTATGCAAAAAAAGGAGGGATTGAAGGTGTGTTTCTAATTTTTTTTAGAGAGGAAGTAACAAAAAAAATTGTGTTGTTTTGTGCACTATTTTGTAATATTTATATGAATCTCCGTTTCATGCCAATGGAGATTTTCAATGTTTCTTCTTCTTTATTATTCATTTCTTCTTCTTAGCTCGATGAAAAATCCTTCTAAGACATGCATATTTCCATGGGAAATGTATTTTAATGCCTTGGTTTAACTAGTATGAGCTTTGGAAATGGTGGAGTGATAGTAGAAGGAGAGAGTGTGCAAATATGGTTGTGCACAGGAATGTTAGAAGTTAGAAGCGGGAAGTAGGTAAGTATTTAAAATTCCAAAATTTAGCTGAGAAGGGAGATGGGAACATTTTTGAAGGTTTTCTATCCTTGACATGTGATGGAAATGAGGGAAATAAAATTCCATGATGAGAAATGTGGTGACATGTGGCGAGGATTCGATGGCGAGGGGAATGAAAGCTATAAAATTAACGTTAAAGCACTCAGGGGCTGAAAGTAGGTCATATGGGTGACCACAAGTCTCCTTTAGAGGGATGAGCACATTTTTAAAGGTTTTATGTCCCTGACATGTGAGGGAAATGAGGGACATAAAATTCCACGGTGCTCCTAGAGTTGACACGTGGCGAAGATCCGACGACAAGGAATTTGAGCTCCCACAAGCACTGGGGCTGAACTGGCGATTCTGGAGGTTGCATGAGGATCCAAAGGTCATATGGGGTAGGGAAAAATTTCAAGGTTTTATTTCCCTAACCTTGAGGTATTTCAAAGACAAAAAATCCCAGAATCTGGAGTTGACATGTGTCCTCCCAAAATTTGGCTAACTCTCGAACTCGCTCCAAGAGGACAACTTGAAATGATGATAACTTGAGCTCCCAATGGACATTTTTTATGAAATTTTATATGATCATGACTAGAAATGGAATTTTGAATCCCATGGTTGAAGTATCAGGTATTAATGTTTCCATTTAACATCTAAAAATAGGATTTTTCATATGGTACTCCACTGTTCATGCAAAAAGCTGCTTGCAAACCTAATACTCCAAAGTTTTGTGAAAAAAATAATTTAACCATCTTATAGGTATTGGAATTGTCTTTCCAGATATGTTTATTTTTCTCTTGACTCCATCCAAAGCCCTTGGAATCACCTTTGGAAGGTTCTATAGTTGTTTTGGCATGTACACTGCCTAGGCCTATGAACCCTAATTTTGGTGAAATTGCCCCAACTTTTCCGAGTCCTTCCATAATCTTCTGAAATACTTCCATGATGTCCCAAGGCCTTTGAATCACCTCCACATCCATTTTAGATTTTTTTCTCTGCTCCATGGGGTTGCTCCAGTCCTAGGAAGGCTAGTGATAGCCCTTCCCACAACTTCCTAAAGCTTGCAAATTTTAATGAACTCCTAAAATCACTAAGGGGAATGAATGGAATTTCCTAAATCACATAGGGGATGAGATAACATTAATTGGGAGGTCACTTGGACTAACTGGACAAACTCGGGGTGTCTTGGAATGGTAGGACTTGAAAAAATTAACACAAGGGTATAATTGTCATGCTTAGAAATTGTTAATTTCCTTGTTGCACATTTGCATGAAAACAACTGGCTCTAGCTTGGGGACATGACATGGAATGAGTGCAATGAATACATGACATGGGGAATCCATAATCTCAACTTTAGACCATATGATCCATTGACCAATGCCTTATCCATTGGGCCATGTGGAGTCATGTACAATTCATAAGATAGAAAGATAATGAAGAAGGAAACACGTACACACAAAACAATGGAAAGGAAACACACGACACACAACAAGAAGGGAAACACATGAAACATAAAGGGAAACACACCTAGCAATCACCTATGGTATAAGGCTATGGACAAATTGATTTCACTAATGGTACAATTTTAGGTATTGCCACTTTGCAAGGCAATTCCAGCGGTGTTCCATCCAAATATGAGACTAGTAAAACATTTTTCCGCAAGATTCATGAACCTGGAATGGGATCAATCATAATTAATCAAAATTTCCATGGCTGCCTTTTGGTTCCCTTTTATTTTCCCATACTAGAATGAAGTCTCCAACTTTCAATTCTCTCACTTTGGCTTTGTTGTCAAAAAATATTCTTTACTTTCAATTGGTGCTTTTAATCTGTCCACCCTCAAAGTCTATTTTCTTCTAGATTTTCAAGAAAAAGGATCCTCTTGTCAATGGAATCCTTGTACTATCCATATTCTATTCCTTGGAGCAACTTGAGAGCTGACATCTCAATCATGATGGGAATTTTTGCTTCGACTCCATACAACAGTTGGAATGGTGACATACCTATTTCCTTCATGGGGGTGATCTTATCAGCTTATAATGCATCATATAACTTCTTGTGCCAATTCCTTTGGTTTTCATCCACGATCTTGTGGAAAATGGTCATGATGTTCTTGTTTCTTGATTTAGCCTATCCATTTCCTTGTGGATAGTAGTCTGATGAATGAGATAAGGAGATTCTGTAGTCGTAGAAAAACTTAGTCAAGTCCCTTGAATATAAATAGGTAGCATTGTCTGCTACAATATTCTAAGGTACTTCAAAATGTACTATGATACTATCCTTGATTAACTTACATATTGTTTCGGTGTTGGATTTCTTGGTCGGAATGGATTCCACCCATTTTGTGAATCGAGTCTATCATTTTGAGCACATAGGTGCCCCCAGCTTGAGTGAGGATTTAATACACCATTGAAATCTAGTTCCCACTGTTGAAATGGTCCTTCAATAACAACTGGCCTGAGTGGTAATTCTTCAAGCTGGGGTCTCCTAATGAATTGTTGACATGTTTCACAGTTGGAAACCCATTCTTGAGTGTTTGCAAAGAGGGTGGGCCAATAATACCTTCCTTGGAGGATCTTGTGTGTAGTGACCATTGTCGAGAAATTTCCACCACATGCTTGGTCATGGTATGCTTTAAGAAATTTTTCTTGTTGCTCTTTGTCTACACATTTGAGGAAGCATCCATCAAGACCCCTCTTGTAAAGTGTGTGGTTCTAAATTACAAACTTTGTTGCCTTCATCTTGAGTGTTCTCCTTTGCTTATAATCAAGATGAGAAGGGAATTATCCATAAGTTAGGTAATAGGCAATATCAGCATACCACTCATCAGTAGTGGTTACAAAGAGAACATGTGGATTATTTTTAGAATAAATTGGGAAAGCACAATTTTCTTCACCATGTTGAGCCTTGAGTGCTTCATCTTCAGTGATCAACCTACACAAGCCATTTCCTCATACCAAATTGGAGGGCTGGATATCCAAATCATACTCTTGAATTTTTGCAACCTAGTTTCCTCTTTTAGCTCCAAGATCTTGTTGTGTCAAGATGGACTTGATTGCACTTTATCAGGTACCATTACCATAGTATGAGAGTTTAGTATGTAAAATCTGAATTTTTTTACAGCCTTGACTATGACATAGGCATGTTTCTCCAACTGGTTGTAGTTTATTTCATGTTTATTCAATGGGAATCTCATGAAAGAAATGGGTGCCTCCACACCTTCATCATTCTTTTGGACTAGAATGATAGAGAGCGTGTGTTTTGATGCATAACAATACATGACAAATTTTTTTCTTGAAATTTGGAGACACAAGGGTCGAAGCTTTGGAAATGGATTTTTGATCTCTTTAAATGATGCCTTCCCTTCATTGTTACATTTGAATTTTTATTGTGTTTTCATCATGGTGGTGATGTGCTTTGTCAATTTAGCAAACTCTGGAACAAAGAAATGAAGAAATTTCACCTTTCGAAAAAGGAATGAAATCCTTTCTTTCTTGTGGGTAGAGATAGTGTTTGAATGGCTCGTACTCTCTCAAGATCAATGTGTGCTCTATGTTTGTTCATAATGTGTCTCAAAAATTTCCTTCCGTGACTCCTAAAATGCACTTTTTGGGTTTAATGATATGCCATGTTTTCTACACCTTACAAGTACTTGTTCCAAGTGATGGATATGGTATTCCATCTTTTTTGAAAATACTATGAGATCATCGAGGTATATGATGATGTAATGTTTTAAATATTTGAATTCCAAATCCATTACCCTTTGAAATGTAGCTCTTTCATTGATTAGGCGAAAGGCATTCTGTTGTATGAAAAATTGCCCCAAGGCATTGTGAAGGTTGTCTTGGTGTGATCCTCCTCTGCCACTTTGATTTGATTGTACCCTAAGAATCCATCAAGTAATTAAAGTATTTCAGACCTAGTGGCTACTTGCAAAATGTGTTCCATGATAGGGAGAGGATAATTTTCTTTCAACGATTCCTAGTTCAAGTTACAAAATCTACACATATTCTTATTTCACCATTCTTCTTCCGCACCAACACAATGTTGGCCACCCATGTTGAATGATGGATAAGAAAGATAATCCTTGCATTAAGAATCTTCATTACCTCCTCTTTGATGGTATCAGTAATCTTTGGGTTATATGGCCTTTGTTTTTTCCTAAATGGCTTGGTATCCTACTTCAAGAGAATTCGAGTGATGCATTTCCTTTGGTTGGAATGATTTGAGTTCATTATAAGAGTAGGCCAAAACATCTAAATATTTCTTTAGTAACACAAAAAACCTTATCTTCTCCTCAGATGAACAAAATTTTCCAATATTGACCATCTTTGGCTCCTTCAAGGTGTCAATGTTATCCTTCTCAAAATCAGTTAGGCACCAAGAAGATTATTTTTCTTCATCTTGAATGAATCTATTGTGTTTGTCAAAGATTTCCTACAAAGAAACCAAGACTTTGGGAATCTTGTTTCCTTTCAATTTGATCATTCCTTCTTCATCGATCCCTTCAATTCCTTCTTTCTCTTCTTTGGATAACACTTCTTAGTGTGGATTCTCGCTTCCTTCAAAGAAGAGGTTATTGAAATTGTCCCTTTGTTCTAAGAACACCAAGATCTAATTCTCATCATTGAAGACCTACTAATGATTTGCATTATCTCATACACTAGGCCTAAACACCATTTCAATGGTCACCTTGTCTTTAACAAAACAAGTATGAGGTTTCACTAGGGAATCCGACACTGCAAGAGAATCAACATTTTTGTTCTTTTCTTGTGGGATATCTTCGATGGAAAATGCATCAAAATATTCAATACAATCCCATACTTTGTTTCCATTATGTTAGAGTCTTGGATTTCTCACCTAATATTGTTTTCAAACTTTCTTTACTATCACCTTCACATCACCCTAGCATCTCAAATTCTTTATTCCCATGTATTTTACCACACCCATGTCTAAGAGGAGAGCTTCATATTTAGTCATGTTATTTGTATTATTAAATTGCATCTTGTAGGAAAATGGGTACAATTCACTAGAAGGAGAGTACAACACCACACTGCTCCGAAACTACACTAGAATGACTACCATCAAATTCCATCATCCAAACTTGATCTTCTTCTTATTCCATAAGAAGTGGCAAGTTCTCATCTTTTTTGATGTGAGGAAGTAGTTTCTAGCCCGCTATCTTGAAAAATAATGTTTTCCTTTGGATCATCATACTTTCGTACTATGAACTTCATCTTCCTTACTAGAAGAAAATTCTTCATCTCACCTTTCACTAAAATAGTTTCAGATGACCAATCCATTTTTATTTCTCCACCCAAGTCTCTGCAGAAGCTTCATTAGTAGCATGCCAAAGGATGTTGGGATGTCCACCACTAGGATGGTTAGAAGCACCTTCTTATCTGGAAAATCATCTAATTCTACCTGTGCATATTTGATTCTTCCTACCAATGGCACTTGTTTGGATTACATTAAATAATAGGTGCCATTTTCTCGGGTCAAGGTGAGGCCTAAGGTATTTGAAACTTTGATGTGCATCACATTATCTGAGGCTCCATAATCTATGATGAAATTATTTAGTTGGAAGCCTTTAATGAGGAGTGATAGGTAGAAAGGTTCAACCTTGTTTTTTTTGGAGGCATTGAGGGCTAGCATGTTTTAAGAATGTGGTGTGGATGGTGAGGGAGTAAGCCTCTAGAATTTGGACATAAGGTTATAGGATTACCACCACGGACTACATTAATGAACCTATCAAATTGGGTAGGATGCATTTATAGGTATTCTATTTTTGTGAGTTGGAATTTAGTTTTTCTTACGTGTTCCACAAATTAAAATGGGGTTATGGTGGGAAAGGTAGAGGTTCTGGGAATGATAGAATATTTACATGGTGAAGGTTTTACTACTTTGGGGGTTGAATTTTCCTTCACGGGTGCAGTAACTAGCTTGGAAGGAGGTGGGGATGTAGGTTTTGATGGAACCTTAGATGTTTTTGTAGAAAAAACATTTGAAGGAGAATTATTTTTAGCAACTTTTGAGTTGGGAGAAGGACTGGATGACTTGGTATGGCAACATGATCCTTACTAACTAGTGGGTCTGATTTTTATTTAGCCGACTCCATCGAAGGTGGTAGTGGTGATCCTCTATTGATGATTTTATTTTGTGGAACCTCCATGAAGGATCTTCTTTCTTCTTATTTTCCTTCACCATAGCCATTGAGGATGGAGCACCTTTATTGGATTGTGCGCAAGTGAAAAATATACATGAGAATCTTGGAGCTTATTCATTATCATCATCTTCATCATCAACATACTCAATTAGGCCATTGTGTATATCACCATCAAATTCCTTGACCTCAAGATAGTTGTCATCGTCACCCACATT
This sequence comes from Taxus wallichiana var. yunnanensis, assembly GCA_018340775.1. NCBI lineage: Eukaryota > Viridiplantae > Streptophyta > Pinopsida > Cupressales > Taxaceae > Taxus > Taxus wallichiana. Next base: position 458,534,434 of record CM031238.1, on the reverse strand, counting down.
TTCTTCTTCAAGTTCTTCAATTTCAACTTCCTCCTCTGGTTCTTTAGTGTCACAAGAGGCATTGACTAGTGGTGCTTCGAGAGCAAGATGATGAGGAGGTGGAGAAATCCTTGGTCTATTGGGAGGATTTGGCTTCCTTGGAGTGTTCTGCATTGTGATATGGGACAACTATTTCTTCAAGGCAACCAAGTCATTTGCCATTTTTTGGAACATTGGGTCCATGGTGACTGAGCCTACATTTTGACCTTTTTACTTTCCATTTGGGCCTTTTGCTTTACCAAATAGGATTAGATCATCATTGGTTTCTATCGCGTAGTCCCAGGCTTACCTCAATGTTCTTGGTTGGGTTCTTTTAAGGAAGAAACCTACTTCTGATGGCAAGGAATTGATAAAGAATCTCTTTAAATTATTTTCAGGAGGCACCACATCTTTAGGGATTCTTCTTATTACTCTGTTATTTCTTACTATAAAGTCTCTCATTGATTCAAAGGTTTATTTCTTCATTTTTACCAATTAGATTGAGAGATATTGACAGTATTTCATGATCTTGAACATGTGTTCAAATGCACTTCTTATATCTTCCTAGAAGATGATAGACCTCAAGAGTAGCATGTAGAACCATTCAGTAGCTTTTTCTTGAAGTGACTCCATAAAGAGTCAGACTGACACATATTCATACTCGACACCCAATACACTGCAAGCGGTGATAAATGATGTTACATGTTCTTGAAGAGTTAAGAACCATTCCTCCGAATTTTGGAATTTTTTTCTTGAGCCTTTTGGTAGCTTATGAAGTGGTTGAGAAAGGGTGAGTGGGCTAGTGTTTCCACCCCATAGTACATTAGGCCTATGGTCCTCATGATCATGATCTGCCATTCCATTTCAAATTTTAGCTTCTAACCTCTCTAAGGTTGTGGCTTATACTACTACTCTTATGTCTGCTTCAGTTTGAGCTCTTTAAATTTCTTCAATTTGAGCTCTTATTTTGGATTTAATTCTTGCTTCTCTTTCTCTAGCTTCTTCTATGGTCTGTAAGTCAGTGAAATATTCAAGATTCTCATTGATATATGGGAAATCAACATTCAATGTATTGATAATGCTCAAACTCCCAATGTGACCAGCTGTATGATGAAAAAGAGACCTCTGAATTCAATGAAGCTCTTGTCTTATTTAAAGTTCTTCAAAAGTAGGATTGGTTTGTCCTCCTTGTCTTTTTTGTCGAGTGTATCTTCTATCCACCAACTCATAAATCTATTCTCTTATTTATGGTTTTGTAGTTTTTCTTTTCCTTTCCAATTTAGTAGTGCATTCCTCTTCAAGGTCAAGAACACTTGTGGCAATGAAGTAGTGGTTAACACTTCACATGTTATGCTAGATAGCTTCTCTCAAATATGAAGCAATATCATCTTGGATGTGGAAGAGAAATTAAGGTCTTTCAATAGGAGGATTGCCTAGAATAGCCATGGTTTGTAGACATGAGGCTCATATAGCTATTCAAATTCTAGAAATTTTCTTTTTTTAATTTTTTAATTTTTGAATTTTTTTGTATTTTCGACCTTGGTCATATTCAGGTGCAAATGTTGCTAAATATGCCCCATGGTGGGTGCCAAAAATTGTTGGCGATAAAATTTTTCAGGGACAAATTGGTGAGTTTATTTCCAACGCTCTAGGAGTCTAAGTCCCTCTACTTAACCAGTGCAGCTGTCATATGTGCATGTGTGCAAGTAAAAAGTGAGTTTTATCCTGGTGGCCTTTTGGTCGGGGATCCAATAGGGGCACTCCACTGACCCTGTGGAAAAATATTACATATATCTACAAGGGAGTAATTTTCTAGGAAATAGGGAAAGTGAGTGAGAAAGTTAGAAAAGAGAAACTAACTTATTTGTAAGTATAAAATAAGAGAGTTGCATACACTAGCCAGAAATTTCATTACATGCACTTGAATTTAGAAGAAATCAAATCTATGTAATATCAACAAGACCAAATAGTGTTTAATGAGCACAAAGTACCACTAAAGTCCTTAGTCAAAAAAGGCTAAAATTTCTTCTTCCTTTATTAAAGCTCAAGTAGAAATTATACATAACATAGAAATAGAAGAAATTTTTGAGTAGAGAAAATGGAATAAATATTCTATCTCTTTGCTCTTTTTACAAGGATATCTCTCTCATGAATTCAAAAAAAAACAACTCCAATATCTAAGAAATCTAAGAAGTTGTCTAAGAAGAAGCTCAAATGAGGAACTTTTTAGAATTTATAGAAGAGAAGGAAACTCTTCATCTTCCCGATGAATTTTCAAATACTTTAATTTGAATTTAGATTGTTCATATTCCACTTAAATATTTAAGTCCCTTTTATAAAATCAAGGTGACTTAAAGTTTACATTATGTTTATAAAGTCACTTAAAGTTATATTAAAAGTGTAACCTACAACAAAAATATAACATTGATGAGAGAGAGCATTGGGTGAGAAGAGAAGAGGAAGAAGAAGAAGAAGAGAGAAAGAAGAAGAATTATGTAGAAGAATGAGCCACTGCAGTGGATTTGATCTCTCTCCTAACTAGTTTCCACTTCGTGCTCTTGAGAAGGCATTTGTTCCTCCAAGATCTTTGTTGAAATGAGATACTACAGATTACACTTTGTCGGCATGAGAAATGTGAACGAAGACCAATGTATCTATCCATCCATCAACCACACTTTTGATGTATTTACACTTCCTAAACCATGATGAATGTTTCTCTGTGATAAGTGCAATAGAGGCCCAAATCTCTGAGAGGAAGTCAAGGGTATCCTTAGTGAAGGATGATGGGTTGCCTACCTCTTTCTTGACATATTATTTAAATGGACGAATCAACCCATCAGTAGTTGTATCCTCACCTATTGCAGTTACTCCAAGTTTATGAGCTTTCTGATTTACAATTTCCTGTAAATTGTATGCTTGTTCCTCTTTTTCCTCCATCTCTGTGATGGCCCAATTGATTTCCTCAAACTTTATTACCAAGGCCTCATCCCATATACATGAAAATTCCTCTAAGGGAGTTTCAAAGATCTTCCTATCGATTAACTCTTGGTAATGAGTGCTGCTCATTTTAGCTATTATTGGGCCCAAATGTTCCCAATAGTCCCTTTCTTTATCCAATTCATTGTTGAGTGTGCATGTCCTATTTTTTCCCACACACGTAAGCAAGGAGTTTGATCACTTCTTGGAGCACTGACTTCCCTTTTACATAAATTGAGTTAATCTATTCATTATTCACCCGCCCTTACATTGCAAACTCATGTGTCCTCCTAATGGATTATGGATTTAATATATTGATGGGAGAAACTTCCTTAGTGGAAATTTTCATGGCATTAGGATCTACTAGATGTTGTACATATAATGACAGAGTTCACACCTGCTCTTTTAGTTCATCAATATTCTTCTTATACTCCTTATTCCTTGCCACCATGTGAGCGGAAGATTATTGATACATGTGTAAATATCCTTCATGAGTTTCTAATCCTAGTTTGATTGTGCTCATCTCATAGTCATCTGGTGTCATCTCATCCACTAGCTTGATTACCTTGGGTCAAGCTACTTCAATGTATTGGTTACCTGTTTCCCCACTATAAAACCATGAGGTTGTATGTGTAAGCTTTCTTGATATTTTTCTTTGGCCAATGAGACAATCGTTGATAAATCAGGGGTTGCCACTTGTTGCACAATGCGGGTGTCAGGGACAATTATTTCCTACATCCAAGGAAACAACTCATCATATTTGGGATCAATGATACGTACACCAATAATTCCTTGTTCGGAGGGAGAGGAAAATATTGAATGATAGAAGTATGGTAGTCAACAAGAGGGGACCTCCTATGGTGGCTTGATCTTGGACCATGTGTTATTCATCCACTTGTGTCTCAGCCAATATATTTTCTTCCTAAATTTATGCAATCATATCTTCCTCTCGTAGTGATGTAAATGAGCCTTATTCTACCATGAGTTTCTTTGGAATCTTCTTATGATAATAAGCTTCCAGTTTTGTGGCCTTCCTTTTTGAACTTGCTTTAGAGTGTTTAGAATTGGAATTCACCTCTATGAATTTTGAAGATGATTTATGGGATGTGTTGTATCCAAATCACCTTTGCACCCCCAAATGGCCTAGGAATTAATCATGACATTCAGTGTGATTGGGACACATGGGATCACCTCTCAAGCTGTGGGAATTGTGCTTAAGGTGAACCTCTAGAGAAGGCCGACTTCCTCTTCCTAAACTAAACAATACACTACTTCTGATGCAAGAAATATGGCTAACTATACCTATGCTAACATTTCATGGGATTAGGAGAGAGAATGCAAGGAAATAAAATCTATGCTAGAAGTGGTGATGCACCAAGAAAAGGGATGTTCAACTTCCGGAAGGGTTAATGTGGGTAGGATTCTTGCATCATTGGCCACCTTCACCTATTGCAACTTGGAAAGGGTACAAAATACCACATACTAGAAGCACACGTTCCTTCGTTAAACTTTAAACATACATAATAGAAAGATCAGCTTTGATTTGATAAAAAGATAATTTATCAAGAGGATAATCATAAGCACATGATAAGCATCCACGTAAGTGATAATAATAATGCAACTCTTAATCAACAGATGGAAAATCATATCTCACAACTACGGAAAGGTAATCACACTATTCTTTTCACAATATGAAACAAATAATCTGAAATAAAGGTAAATTAATCAATAATGCCAAGGAATTGCATTCACAAAGCATATAATGACTAATCATTCAACATAATAAAACAGATCTTCAAGTGCAAGGTATGATTCGAATATAATTAAAAGGTTTCAACAAATCTCTGAAAGCACTCTTCCAAGCTTGAAGAGAAACTTCACCAAAAATCTCTAAAAATATGTATATCCAAAATAATGGAAGCATTCCACTATTTATAAGTTCCTAGGCTGAGCCATTACAACTAGGCCTTTAACTAACATTTAACTAAAAATAGTAATGTCATTAATATAAGGGAACATGCTCCCATGAAAATAGAAAATTTGTTAAAAAGGTTGACCAAGTCAACCCTACAACTTTGACTGATTCCAGAGCTTGAACCTATCCTTTCATGGCCACTCAGCTTTGGCCTGATTCATTTACATCTCCTTTCTCTACAATTTTATGTTGTCCTTCCTCCCATACAGCCATTTGGTGTCTGTACTTGAAGAAGTGCTTGATAACACCCTAATTTTCTTCATCTCTAGGCCCACATGCATAGTGATTCACTATGTCTACTATCTCGATCTCTTTCGTGATCTGGCTGGCAACCTTTGAATTTTATTTGTGACTTTCTTTAGTCTCCCTATGAAATTTTGACATAAGACCAGTTGGTCAATGGAGTCACTATTGAAATTCTTCATGACATCATCATCCCACTTCACCAAATCTTTGAAATTTTCCTTAATCTTGATCCTCAGGAAGAGCATCAATATTTTCATTGAAGAATTTGTAGTTGGCATTGTTAAAATCCTCTAAGATTTCATTCATGGCATCTATAATCTCCACTCATTTCTCCTCCAATTTCTTAATCAGATCTTGTAATACTTGACACCAAAATTCCATGGCCTTTTTATATTCTAACAATTTATAGGCATAATCAATCACCTCTTCCTGAAGAAGCAAGTATGAATCCTCCTCTCTAATGTCATTCCATGTTGCCAAAGTTAAATTTAAATTATTATTAGCCTCATAGAAGGATTTTTCCATCTTAGAAATGGTGATTTTTACATCCTAAAAATCATTATAAATCTCAACAACTTCCTTGATCAAAGGATTAGCTTCTTGTAGATTTTTTTCCATCCATCTAATCACTAATCTCCCTTTCTGGCCTAGCTTCTTGAGCTCGTGATAAGAAATATCATCGATTGTAGATGAAATTTTCATACCCATAGTATTTGAGATTTCAGTGGATGGAGTGGGTTGGGTTACTTTACTTTGCAGAAAGGTGCAATGAGTCTGCTAGACCTTGGCAAGAGCTCATCCTTGGTGGCCTTGTCTTTGTCATATTTCTCCAAAAGGGCCCCAAGTGTACATCTTGCTTGGATCCTTCATGAGTAGCATTCCCCAATGAGAACTTTGATATCCAGTAATCTACTTCTATGATTATTTCTTTAGTTTTCCCTTAACAGGGTAGCCACTTCTATCACATGCTCTCTAGATGGATTAACCATCAGACTTGATACGGTTCTTGGTCTCTTGGCCTGTCTCTTGGGCATAGACTCCAATATGCTGAGATCTATAACATCTCCCAGAGGAACCTTTTTATTTTGCTTGGGAGTCTTTCTAAACAACCATTCTAGTATGGCTAGAGCCGATGAAGATGGAGTGGCAGATCTAATACCTGAAGCATCGGTTAGAGCAAGATCACTAGAAATACTAGTTGATATCTGTGTGGATGTATCAATGATGGAAGGTGTGGATGTAAGGACAACCATAGGAATTGATAAAGCAATGTTGGGGGTTGTGATTGAAGAAAATGGAAGTGTTAAAGGAAGTGTAGAGGAAATGGGTGACCCAATATTTTCCCCAGTTGATAGAACTAGAAGTGACGAGAATAATTGGGCCATAGAAGGGGAGGGGAAAGAAGAAATGATGGTGGAGATGGAAAGAACTAATATTGGAATTGATAATGGAAGAAGGAGAAGATGTGATGGATCCTAGATGAAACTAGGAGAGTCATTAACTTCAACTAATTCTATCACTTTGGCACTATAGGTGATGCAATCATGGGAGTAGGAGACTTAGAGAGAGATGAACCACCAACAATAAAGGAAATATGCATTGGAATTGTAGGAACTGTTATCCAAAATTCACCCCTCAAGGTAATTATGATAATATGCATCAAATTTTTTTTATTCCCGAGTAGTAGAATGATTCAAGGCCCGAAATCATGTTTTTGGGGCCCCTTTGGCTTCCCTCTAACTCTCCCATCCAAGAAGAAATCCCAACAAGTTAGAAAAATGCAAAAAAATGCAAAAAAATAAGGTTACTGAGAATTGTTTTAAAGTGTTTCGGGTTTGAAGGGCACAGATCATACCAAGACGGGTCATATCGAGGTTTTTCGTACCAAGTTCATGGCCGAAATACAAATAAAATTGGCTAAGTCAGACATTTTTGTCCCTGTGTTCCGCGGGGACGGTTGGGACATCGGGACGTGAAGTACACGGTAAAAGTGAAAGCAGTACCAAGGCAATAAAAACCTTCAAGTCTTTTGTTTTGCACGGTTTGGGACAGCCGGGAAAAAAGTACGCATGGGATGTGAATTAGTTGATTTTCCGCAAGACGGTCCATTTCGAGGCGGTTCGGAGATTTTCATCCGGGACAGCTGGGACAAAAGTACGTGCGGGACGTGAAAAGGTGAAAAAGCCGCAAAGAGAGAGAAGGAAGCCCGAATCGGCCGATGCAGGAGAATGTGTCCAGAAAGCTAGAATAAAAGTATGCATAGGACACGAAAATCTGAAACGGCCAAGGCAAAGAAGAAAAGTCAATGTTTGACTCATGAACTTCAAACAGCCATAACTTTTGACTCCGAGCTCGATTTTCACAAAATTGGAATTTACGGAACGAGCATGATATCCTCTATGCCACAAAATTGGATTTCTTATTTTTAATAAGGATAGATATATTTAAATAAAATAAACATATTCAGCTCCAGTCAGTTAATGCTCATTCCCGTCAAATGACAGAAAATGCCTGCTAGACCCAAAACAACTGCCCGCACTCAGAAGGCCATAACTTTTGCATTTCTCAATAAAATCACACAAAATTGGTACCGTTGGAATCATGGCTCAGAACCCGACTCACAGCAATCAAGAAATTCCATATTTTATGATAGATTGACTGATATTTTTAGAAAATGTGGCTGGGTTCATAACAATATTTTATTTGGTGGTTGGGAGTGCAATTAAGAGGCATGGTCATCATTATTTCTCTGTTGCAGCACCTGGGAAAGTATGGGGAGCCTTTTACAAGTAATATAAAATCATTTTACTCCATTTAATGCATCTTACAAGTGGTTGAAGGAAAGATTGTAGGATTTCCATTTTCCCTTCTCTTTCTCTTCTCATTTTTTCTATAAATTGTAGTGTTGGGCTCATAGTAAGGGGGATAGTTTTGTAGAAAATATCTACCAAAATTGATTTGTGAAGCCAATGTGTTGCAGGCCCTTGTTGTGGACTCCTTGCATGGTGATCCAGGCCCTTATCTTGTAATCGATTGAACTGTGCATATCAGGAAGCAATAAAATATAAGTTTGTGGATGCATCTTCCCTGCTGTGTTTTCTGCATTCTTCTTGCCCCTTCAACCTTGATTACAAGAATATTATGTCTATTATTATGCTCTTGCAGGGATCCATTATCATTGTGTATGTTTGAAATATTTTTGTGAATGCATCTTGCTAGATTGTGGAGAAGCTGTCATCACCCCTTCTAGTGTGCACTTTGCTTCGTATCTCACGCATTGTAAGACTACTCTCACACCCTCCTTTTCTCGGTGTATCACTACTTTAGTGTAGGCTTTTATTTTATACACTCTCTCTCCTTAGTCCCTTTGAAAGCTATATTAGAATAGTAGTTTACCCCGCATTAGAGTAGATTGTGGCGGTGTAGTTTAGGAGCAAGAACCATCTTTCTCTCGGAGGTCTATCTCAAGTAGCAAGTCCCACAACTTAGAGATAGTACCCATGTTATCCAATCACACCGTGAGTTCAAGTATATGCACTTGTACAAACACATAGGGGTGCTGTGATTCGGTGATAACAGGAACCTTTTGAGTCGACCTCTTACCTTTTGTGGGTGTTGGTTGGTTTATTGTTGGTGTAGCCCCTATATTTATAGGTTAATTTTCCCCTTTGGGTGAGATTCCCAAGGTGGTCAACCAACTAAAAGTCCTCTTTAGAATGGGTCCCACCCTTTCCTTAGTATTGCTGCATTCTTCCACATACCAATCAACCCATGACAGTGGTTGATTGGAAATATTATCACTCTTGTATGATGAATCTAGGACCTCATCATTGTCTTGTATGTCCTTTGACACATCAGCCAAACCAAATTACCAAACTTCCTCAAGGGTTAACCTTTTATAACCTCTTTGTTGAATGATGTATTTGTCCCGACAATGAATACATATATCTTCTGATTGGGGTACGTGAGCACTGGACCGATCTATCTCCCCAAACTTACCCCAATAGTCAAAATTAGTCCACAAATGAAAGGTCCGTAGGGTTACCTCAGCCATTTCTACATCAACATTTTTTACCTTATGAATATTTGGGCAAGAATACCTGCCAATTGAAATAGGGAAATGCATTCCCACTTTGTGACACTTATTTTGGATTTGATGATAATCCAACAAATACCAAAATAATTCCAAAATAATCCATTTGTTAGTGGGGCACCTCAGCAACTTACTTGGGGCACCTATGAAACCATGAATTCGAATGTAGGTGAATGTAGGAAACTGAAAGTAGATTGCTTCCCATTCTCACACCTCTTAGATATCCTCATCGAAAACCCTTTGATTTTATAGTTCTTTGTCAAAACAATAGAAGACAACAATAAAATAAGCATCGTTGAATCTTCATAAATTCTTGCTCCCATCATCCAGAGTGAGTTGGGGATAAAAATTGTATATTTGGGAGGTGATGCGAACACCCTTGGTATTCAAACCCAAAAAATCTCCCATTACGACATCCACATATACTAGGAAAGATTTCATGTAGAAGGTCCTTTTTTCTAACACTTTTCCCAATTGATAACGATTGTTGCTACTAATAGGCCCCTCATCACATAAACTTGTCATTCTTCTTGATAGTTGCTATGTAAAAAAACATTCATTCCTAGAATTCCTTTACAGAAGGAAGACCTGAGACTCTGCTTAATAGCACAATAAGATCATTGAATTCCTGAATAAAATTTGATCGATGTATAGTTTAGGGTAATTTGGCAAAATTCTTAACTAGATAGGATTTCATCATAACCTTTGGGCATACTTCCTCTTTCTTATCCCAATGTTCCACTACTATTTGTGCTGAAATTGTGGCATAATATTGAATGTCTGGAAGTTTAAACAAATCCTTGAAGAAATATGGGTCCAAACGAATTACTACCTTATCATCACTATCCTTAATTGACATGGAGTCCTCATCAAAGTGGGTTGTTACAGCTAAAACAAATTATGGGCAATGCATAGATGCATGAAACCGGTGGTAAGGGCAAGACCACTATCGTAGATGGCCTACATCCATGGTTTCTTATTTGAAGCCTTTAATCTCTCCCATAAATTGGGAAAATCAATTTGTCCTAGATAAGTGTCCCAAATATTTCCTAAGTCGGAGGACAGGTAGTATTGGGGAGAAACTCCAAGAAATGATTATTTCATTGTCTCCTTTCCCTTTGAAGTGGAAGTAGACATCAAAACTTGTGTTTGGGGAGTTGAATGTCGTAGAAATTTTAGAAACCTAAAAAAAAAAAATCTCTAAAATTCCAAACTGAAAAATTCTGAAAGGAATCACCGAATCGAAATCCCCAAAAGAGTTTCCCAAACTTGAGTTGTGTATGCCAAGTTCTTCTATTGGCCTCCATAGTGCACTTAATGATTCTTATAAGATTCTTATTGTTTGATTCAGCTAACCCATTTCCCTACACGTACTAATTAGATGAAGTCTTGAGGTAAACTACATTCTTGAAGGCCCATTCAATTATCTTCATCTCGAGGAAAGACATGGCATTATCTGAGATAACAGTAAAAGGAACACCAAACCTTGTCATCAAACTTTCTAGAAAATCCAGAACAGCCTTTCATTACTTTATTTTAGGGTGACTACCTCTATCCAGTGAGTAAAATAATCCATGGCAGTAAGGACCCATTTATACCCCTCGTTGAATGGAGGATTAATCATCTCGATGAAATATAAACCTAACTAAATGAAGGGTTGATCCACCTGAATAGGGCATAATGGGAGAGCTACCAACCTCTGTTTTCCTATGAAAAGAGCACACTCTTTACATTTCCTCACCTAGATATGAGAGTCTTTGAACAAGTATGGCTAGTAATAACCAGCTCACATGATCTTGGTGGTGGTTGTTCGTGTAGAGAAATGTCCTCTGGATAGGCCATTGTGGAATTCCTCTAATACCTTGTTCATCTATTTTGCCCTAACGCAGCGTAAAAGAACACCATTTAGATCCTTTTGAAAGAGAACATTATCTATCACGACATATGGGATAGATTGTAGATGGAAATTTCATCTCTGGACTTTATTCATGTTTGGAGGATATATCCCCAAGAGAAGAAAATTCTTCATCCTAGTTGACCAATCAATCTGATCATTTCCTTCATCATCATGTAGAAGCATGACTTCTTTTGTATCTTTGGTCTCCATGTCCGTGGCCAACTACTGACATAACCCTTTGCCCTTGACAAGCTTAGTGACCTTGATGTGTACGTCATACTCCATTACTTTCGTAATCCACCCACTCATTTCTCATTCATCTCCTTATTCAACAAAAATTCTTTGATGCCAAGATGAGAAACCATTAAATGGATTTTTTTGTTAGACAACATATGCCTAAACTTCTTTAGGGCTTGAATGACTGCAAAGACCTATTTTTCGACGAAGGAATATTTGAGTTTGTATTCCTTAAGAGACTGATTGAAAAAGGCAATGGGTTGCTCCATCAGGTCATCATTTTGCTGAGTGAGAATTCTTGAAATACTTTCCTAACCTACGAAAGCATAGAGAATAAAATCCCTGTCAAAATGAGGATTCACCAGTGTAGGAGCTTGGGAGATAGCTGTCTTGATGGCTTCAAAACTTTCTCTTCCCTCCTTTGTCCATGAAAATGGAATATTATTTTTAAGCATGGTTGTCAATGGTTTTTCCAATGTTGTAAACTAAGGAATAAATCTCTACACAAAATTTATAGTTCCTAAAAACTCTGGAGACCCTTTTTATGACTTGGGAGGGATAAGGACATAATTGACTAAATCCTAGCTGGGTCGATAGACAAACCTACTTCTTGCTGAAACAATATGTCCCAACAAATTTCCTTCTGCACTGTGAAAATGCACTTTTTGGATTTAGTGAGATGCCAAATTACCTACACCTTCAAAAAAATTTCCTTATATGGGTGATACGATCCTTAGCATGTTTGGAGTAGATAGTGATATCGTCAAGGTAAACCCGAGATCATATCATTGATGAGTCCCTTAAAAGCCATATCCATGGCTATCTGAAAGGTGGACCCTACATTAGATAATCCAAAAGACATCTTGTTGTAAGCATACGTGCCCCATTTGATGGTGAAATCCATCTTGAATTGATCATATTCTTGGACCGAGAATCTGATTGTATCCTAGATATCCATCAAACAAATAAAATCTTTGAGCCCCTATCACTTTGTTTGGAGGATTTGTTCCATTGAGGGGAAAGGGTAGTGGTCTTTCAAAGAGGTGTGGTTCAGGTGCCTAAAATCCACACATATCGAATTTCATTGTTACTTTTTCCTTATGGGTACCAAATTAGCTACCCACAAAGAATGATTAATAGGAACATTATACAGGCCTCGATAAGCTTGGTTAGCTCTTTCCGCATCAGTGGTTCGATTTTGGGATTAATCGTTCTCTACTTTTGATGAACTAGTTTGGATTTTGGATCTAGTTCAATAGTATGTTGAGCCAAACTGGGATCAAAACCATGCAAGTCCTTGTAACTCCATTCAAAAATATCATGGTATTCCTAATCGAACAAAAGCCTCTTTCTCCTAAGTAGTGCATACCTTACCAATTTTAGGACCTTCTCACTTGCCACCTCAACCTCTTCAAAATATTCCTCTTTGACCACCATATTGGTGCTCTATTTGGCTTGATCATCTAGATTAAAAATGGATTCCAATGTAACTAGGCCTTTTGGTAGCTTGTTTCCTTTCAGCTGTATAATCTGATCACCGTAAGAGTTTTGGAGTTTATCCTGGTGTTTGGCAGCAAATTCTACTTCTTGCTATAGGAAGAGAACAATCTGTTGATCACTATCAAACACCTGCCAACTACTCACATTATCTAGTACCATAGGATGAACCACCATTTTGACTGTCTACTGCCCTTCTTTCATGATGTTTGTTGGTACGTCGTATTGAGAACCAATGGTAGCCATCTGTCAAGCATCTTGATTTTGTTTCCTAGGGATTGCATGAATTCAAAGCTTCAAAATATTCTATCAGATCCCAGACCTGATTTTTGTATGACCATAGTAAATCATTTTTTGATGCACTACGGGTTGTAACTTGGTGCACAACCAATTCGCTATCACCAAAGATAGTCAAGGTGTGGATTCCTCTTCATTGGGCCAATTGAATTCCTTGTATAAGAGCTTCATATTCAGCGACATTATTAGTGCAACTGAACTACAACCGAAAGGAAGAGAAATATTTGTTTCCTTCTAGAGATACTAACATAACCCCTACACCAGATCCATTTTTACTTCGTGATCCATCAAAGAACATCTGCAGTCCGTTTGTATCACTTGATGCCTTAACTAGCTAAGGTACGATGGAATCTTCTTCATGAATGTAATATGTACCTAATCCAGTCTCCTCCAAGAACAACAGACCAGATTCTTCATTTGCCAATAAATCAAAGCATAGGGGTCATATTGATGGTTTATACTCACTTCATCGAGAATCGTATCTGGAACCTCTTTGAGAAGAGCAATTGGCTCATGATTTGTATCCTCATATTCATGGTCACAAATGATGTAATTACCATTTATAGGTTTGGATGTGTACGGTTCCACATGATTGTGATAGATATGGGTCACATTGATGGTTTATGCTCACTTCATCGAGAATCGTATACGGAACCTCTTTGAGAAGAGTAATTGGCTCATGATCTGTATCCTCATATTCATGGTCACAAATGATGTAATTACCATTTATAGGTTTGGATGTGTACGGTTCCACATGATTGTGATAGATTGGTTCTGCCCTTATAGTTACCTTAGTCCCATATCAGGTCCTCAGGATCATATGCGACCGCCTCGATGACAAATAACCTCCCATTTTTGTGGTTAAATCCCATGATAAGAAGATGGCAAAGAGGGGAGGGAGATCAATGAAAGATATATCCTATGTGAAATTCAAACTAGGACATTTGTGGATAGTAAGCTAAAGCCCCTTAATGACCCCCATAGTTTGGACTGTAGTACCATCTAGCTGAATAACCCCTCTCAAAATTGGAGCATATGGAATTTGTAGTACATCCACAACCTACTTAGGCATCACGGAACTACTAGCTCCAGAATCAATCATATAATTATGCACAAAATGTTCACCAATAATCAGTGAGATATAAAATGGTGGAGGCTTATTTGTCTTAGCATGTATTTTTGTCTTGGGCTGGCATAAGCTGGTTTTCAATGCCACTTCTTTACCTAACGGTCTATTAGTATTGCCAAATTTATTCAAAGCCTCTCGTAGAAAGTTCTTTTGAGAAGGAATCAAAAGTGCATCCCACATTGTTACGCTCAAATTGGCCTTCTTCATTTGTTCCATGATGCTGAATGGAATCACTCCCAATTTGCTAATTCCTTTTTTGGCATTGGGGTCTTCCTTTGGATAATGCTTATTGGGTATCGTGATACTCGACATCTCATCTTTCTTTGTAGTTTGATCCATGGATACTTCTAATGATTTCTTTCTCATGACTTTATCATCTAGTACTGTTTGGGGCCTAAGAACTAGAATCTCGATCGATATTAGAAAAATGTGGTTCTATTTCCCTTTTCTTAGAATGTGTGTTAGATGTTATGGTGGAGGAGTCAATATTTACACCAAATAAGTTCTCTGCTTTCTAATTTAGTAATGTGGTTTCATCAGGAGCTTGATCTTAGCTTTCTAAAGTGGATGGTCTAGCAGATGATTCAGATGGAGTGGTTATACTTTGAACCATGAGGGCTTGATTCAAAAATCCATTTGGGTAGAGATTCTGATTATGGGGCTAAGAACAAGGGTATCACCATTCATAGTGTTGGATGAGGCTTTTCTAGACTAGGACTATAGCTTGGGAAGAACTAGCAACATAAGGGTTCGAAAATTCAAAGGTTTTACATTCATAGCTTGGCTTGTGGCCTAATTTTGTGACTAACTATTTCCATGGAATGGAGGATAGTTCATTTGATATTGGGGTTGAAAGGGGTGAGCATACTGGGACTGTTGCCTCTTCATTGCTACGAGTTCATTCCTAAAAGTTTGTAATAGTGACTTTACCTCAGCCAAATCATTTGAGGGATTGGATGCATGCGTGGCTATTGGAATAGAAGTTGTTGAAACTGGGGCAATGACTAGTTGTTGGCTTGCAAGCTCTATAAAAATAGGAATGGGAGGCCTAGGAGAAATTTTACCTACTTGAATCAAGCAATTTTCAGCTCGTATGAAACTTCGTAAGCATTAGGGATAACGGTTCCCCCCATGGACTGAATCATGATGGTGACATCACTATTCAATGCCCGTAAGTAATATAGAAATGTAATTTCTGGGGATGGCCTTACAAGTTTTGGGATCTGTTTCCAAGTATTTTCAAAATGGAGGTTAAAATCACTCATATACTCTTGAGGAGATCGCTTGATAGTATGAAATTGTTCTACAAGTGAGAGATTATCACTTTTGTCTTCAAACTGTTTACACAACTTTGTGCCTAAATCGTTCCAAGTGGTAATGGATCTAGTAGCTAAACTCCGAAACCATTGAAGCACTCTGCCTTTGAATGAAGTAGTAAGGAGTCAAACTGCCATGTTATCTTCCATGATACTGTGTATTGTGTAGATGCTAGCTACATCTAGTATGTGCTCCCGAGGTGAAACATTAGTCTCCCTAGTGTAAAATGGTAAATTTTTAAGGATTGCTGGTATGGTGTCTCTTTGTGCTAACAACAAAGGACTGCTTGGCATTAAATGGAGGACAAGTATTGGCTTCCATGATGTTCAAAATATGGTTGTGTCTTGATGGGAAAAAATTTCCTTCAAGAGGAGTTGAATGTCCTCTACGAGGTAAAGTGGCAGCTGATGATACTAAAATTTTCTTCCCCTTCTTCTTGGGGGAGACAAAGAAAGCTCTGTATGATTATAATTTTCCCACCTTGAAGAAGCTCTTGTGTGAATTCTTTACATAATTTGATGTACTAAACTTTGAAATCCAGAGAGATGGAGTCACCAAGTACCTTGTGTCAATGGAATGAGAAGAGAAGTACCAACTCTCTATCCCACCGAGCATGCCAAAAATTGTTGTCTCCAAATAACTACACTCCCGAATGTCACGGGAATTAATCGCGGTGTTCAATGTGATTGGGACACATGGGATTACCTCTCAAGTTGTGGGACTTGTGATTAAGTTGAACCTTCGGAGAAGGATGACTTCCTCTTCCTAAACTAAACACTACACTACTTTTGATGCAAGAAAGATGGCTAACTAGACCTATGCTAAAATTTCATGGGATTAGGGAGAGAGAATGCAAGGAAATAAAATCTATGTTAGAAGTGGTGATGCACCAAGAAAAGGGATGTTCAAGTTCTGGAAGGGTTAATGTGGGTAGGATGCTCACATCATTGGCCACCTTCACCTATTGTAGCTTGGAAAGGGTATAAAATATCACAGATTGGAAGCACACGTTCCTTTGTTAAACTTTAAACATACATAATAGAAAGATCAGATTTGATTTGATACACAGATAATTTATCAAGAGGATAATCACAAGCACATGTCAAACATCCACTTAAGTGATAATAATAATGCAACTCTTAATCAACAGAAGGAAAATAGTTTCTCACAACTGATGAAAGGTAATCACACTATTCTTTTCACAATATGAAATAGATAATCTGAAATAAAGGTAAATTAATCAATAATGCCAAGGAATCACATTCACAAAGCATACAATGAATAATCATTCAACACAATAAAATAAATATTCAAGTGTAAGGTGTAACTCTAAATATAATTAAAAGGTTTCAACAAATCTCTGAAAGCACTCTTCCAAGCTTGAAGAGCAACTTCACCAAAAATATCTAAAAATATGTATATCCCAAATAATGGAAGCATTCCACTATTTATAAGTTCCTAGGATGAGCCATTATAGTTGGGCCTTTAACTAACATTTAACTAAAAATAGTAATGTCATTAATATAAGGGAACATGCTCCCATGAAAATAGAATTTTTTTGCAAAAAGGTTGACCAAGTCAACCCTGCAACTTTGATTGATTCGAAAGCTTGAACCTATCCTTTCATGGCTACTCAGCTTTGGCCTGATTCATCTGATCTCTTTTCTCTATAAGTTTCTATCGTCCTTCCTCTCATACATCTATTCAATTCTTGTACTCAAAGAAGTGCTTGATAACACCCTGAGTTTCTTCATCTCCAGGCCCACATGCATAGTGATTCACTACGTCTGCTGTCTCGATCTCTTTCATGATCTTGGTGTAGAAACCCATAATTACACCTAAGCAATTTAAATAGATAAATTGTGTTGATTATCCCCCTTCTTGAAAATTGGTGACATATTGTTAATAGGCACTCATATTCCCTCTTATTGTCATTAATTAATTACAATACTCTAATTGATTAAGTCACCTATCCAACTAACGGTTGATTAACGATCTTCGTTAATTATTCACCCCTTCTATCTAGAATAATTAATTATTATTAATTAATTATCTCTCCCTTCCATTTAACCAATAAATCAATATTTAATTGATTTAATTCCCTTCTAATAGCCTAAATCATACTAATATTCCTCTAATTAGCCTCTATAAGCTTACATCTACCTATTAGTTAATCACATTTCATTAATTAAAGCACCCTCCAACTCCCATGACCATCTAAGCGTAAATTAAACCCTTCTAAAGTAAGGTTACCTTTTATAAAGTAACCTTATCCATTACTAATCATGTTTTACCTTTATCCCACATGCAAAGGGATGAAGTGTTTCCTTTGTCCATTGGGCTATATAAGGAGCCCTCCTTCTACCTTTATACCTACACCTAAACTTCTTGAGAAATAAAATGCAAAGCATATAGCAAAATAGACTAAGAGCTTGCCTTTTGTTTTCTTGAGAGTTCATCATCTTAAAGATTTAAGCCTCTTTCCTAAGTTCTTAGGTCATATGGGAGGTTTCAAAAGGGTCTTGTAGCCCAACTTTAAAATACCTCATTCCTAGGTTATTAGAACACCAAAGACAACCATTTTTGATAACCATGGAGCCTACATATGTCCATTCATTTATTTTTGTTAGAGAATAGAGGATTTAGATGCTTAACATTATTAGTTTCAAAGTTTTGTATATTGATGAATGTTAGAATCTAACCTTGTTCAATTCTTATCATGATGGTGCTTATTAGTTTGTTTAATTTTTGCTAATTAAGGCTATTAGGTGTTAGTCTTTATTTACATTAGCATTAGTTTAAAAACAATTCATGCACACTCATAGTTGGTGGTACGCTTTGAATGCTTTTGATCCAAATTATTATTTGAGTTCCCCCACTCTTCTTATAATTCTAATCTAAACATTTCCTCTTCTTCCGAGAATTCCAATCTAAATATTTCCTCGACTCTTCTGATGATTTAGATCTAAACTACTATTTAGATCCAAACTACTATTCAGATTCATCTAATTTGACTCATAAGTCATCTAATGTGAATCCTATGTCATGGTCCTCCCTATCTTTGCAGGAACCTCTTCATCATACATTTAATATGACTCCTACGTCACGGTCCTCCCTTTCTTCGTAGGACCCCTTTTATCAGTCACCTTGATGACGTCTTCTTCCTTTTAAGATACATGCGACTCCAAATCCCTCTAATCAAACATCTAATACAATTCTTAAATCGTGGTCCTCTCTTTCTTTGCGAACCCTTGTTATTATTCATCGATGTGATTCTTGAATCATAGTCCTCCCATTCTTCATAAGACATTCTTCATCAATCACCCCCAATAAGACTTCCTCCTTTGAAGATTCATGTGACTCAAAGTCCTTCAAGAAAAATTTCTGAATCGACCCACGCGTTGTAATCTATAGACTTAGGACTTAATCCTACTATTTTACATATGGCATACCATTGTATAGGTAGGTCCACACCACCTTCTTCTACTCCTGATACATCTAGCTACACATCTTCTTCATCCCCCACATCATTTTCTTATATCAATCATCATCAAACATCTTCTAAGTCTTCCACACCAATTGGATCTATTTCTTCCAATCAACCCCTGGTGGTTGATCAACAACTCATATTGATTGATATCTTTCAGAATGAAGAAATAATCAGGGCATTTATAGGGGCATATGAAGATATTCCTTTAGCAAATTATGAGAAAGGATTCTCTTTAGACTTTGATGCGTCTGCATATTGTGAGGAAAAGGTTGATTCCTTTTATCAAGAAATGGAGGAAGAGCCTCAGGTCATGCAACTTGACCCTCCTCTTATTCTTCCATCTTCACATTCTTCATTATGTGATGAAACTCCTTGGTCTTGCATTGATCCATGGCCTATCTTCTCATCACCCAATAACTCTTTGTCTATCATAATTCCTCAATCACAATCTCTTATGGGTCAATGCCAAGTAGTAATTCATCTTTATATAGGTGTGGGTCACCTACTAGTAGTCCTCCCCTCTACTATTTGTGGGAAATTTTTGAGTAGTCCACTATCTTCTATTCTTGGGGCATGTCAAAATATCCCTTCTTCTATGTATGGATCACCCCGGGTATTCCATCATCTTCTATTCTTGGGCCACATCCTAGTAGTCCATCATCTTACATCTATGGGTCACATCCTAGTAGCCCTTCTTCTTCTATTCTTGGGCCACATCCTAGTATCCCTTCATCTTCTATCTATGGGTCACATCTTAGTAGCCCTTCTTCTTCTATTCTTGGGCCACATCCTAGTATCCCTTCATCTTCTATCTATGGCTCACCTCCCGGTAGCCCATCTTCTTCAATCCTTAGACCATATCCTTTTCATCAATCACATCATCCTTCTACTAATGACCAGGGAAATCCCACCATCATTTCTCTCATTCCTATCATCAATCATAAATGTTCACTTTCTTCTCCTTCTTGAGGTCAGAAAAGTCACAAGTCATCTTATAAGAAACCCAAATAGGTTCATTATCAAGCTCAGGTCAAAACTTCCAAGAGCTCAAAATCCCCCAACAACTTGAAAAATCTCAAAGTTGTAAATCAAGTGCAATTCAAGAATGCACATCAACATAACCATCAAGTATGGCACAAAGTGCATAAACCTCTGGATAGGGAACTCAAGCTCCCACATACAAAATCCATGTTTTAGGATAAATCGCAGTCCTTTGTTGAGTGTGAACTCACCACGATCATTGAGATCAGGGAAAACATGACTCTTGATAAAAAAACATGCCTAGTCTCCCTTATCAAGGAAGTCGCAAACATTGTTGTTGGATCTTACCACACATAGTGACTTTGTTAGTCCCAACCTCTTAAAACTGTCAAAAATCTAAAAATAAAAAACAATTCAAAAATACAAAAAAAAACATTGAGAAAACACAACAAAAATCAAAGGTACAAAGATCAAACATTGTAATCAGGTGTTACGTACACATGGATATTTCTTTCTTCCCTTCCTTGCTATTCTTCTGCAAGTCTTCCTACCATTTTCATCCCTTCGGTGATATTTTGGTTAGCTTATTCACATGCATTTTGTAACATTTATCTCTATGGTATCCATTTGACCCTGGTCTTTTATCACCTTGGTAAATTAAAGAACGACTAACCTCTTAGAGATCCTATCACATTCAACATCTAATAAACTTGTTGCAAAGAAATTTTGGACATATTTGTTGACACTATCCAATGTTGTCATTGCAATCACTTCCACCTCCTTCCATAAATTCATTTGTGGTTATTAACCCCTTGTCAAACAAGAGAGCTGAAATAAGTTTCCGAAATCAATAGAATCAAAATCAATTAATCAAAAAGCAAAAGCTAAAAGAAAAAGAAAATTGATATATAACTCTCTCTTGGGATATTTCCAATAATATCTATTGGGGCTATGGATGCTGACTGGTAGTAGAGAAATGTTGTGATTAGAATCAAATACATCTCTGTCGAGGCTATGGACGTCTGGTGGTCAGCGGAGTAATGTACGGCTATCCTTTCACCATCCATTCACACAATCACCTTTCACAATCAATCATCCCTACACATTGGCTAGGGTGTATTCACTTATTGTCTATTAAATCTTCCCTTCAAGAGGTAATAAATTCCACGTGCACACACTGGATCTATATGAGTAAATATGATTAGTATGTTACTAAGTGTCTCTTTTTAAACCTTGTTCGGACTCTTAATTTAGTCCATATTTCATCTCACAATTTCTACCTTTAGCTAATCACTTCTTCATCACGAGGATTCTAAGATACATTCATATCATTCACATCATTCTTCTAATTCATTTAGAACATCCATGTGTATAATATTACTTGTTTTCCATGTTTATGGACACGTTTTTCACCTTTCACAAAAACAATATTCTCCTTCCTTTCTATCATGTGCTTTTAGCCCAACTTACATTGGGGGCATCCTTGCTCCTTCCTAACAATTCATTGGTTTACATTCATCATCATCATGTTGAACCTATCCATAATGGCCTTGGGTCCCATTTATACCTATGAAGAGTTTGCCTTTGAATACTTCCACCTAATCACTCGGGAATTTTTTTGAATCTTCACCTTTCTCACACGCACATGGCCTTATGTCCTTGTACATCCCATCTATCCTTTGGGGACATCCACACTTCCTTTTCTTTCTGTACATAGTTTTAGAAAACTTTAAAAATCAACCAAAACATTCAAATATGTTAGAAAAATCATCAAAAACATAAAACTATGTTTTAGAAAACTTCTAAAAAATGAAAATCATCCTACAAAATGTTTCTCTTTAGTTCTCACTTGTTCATGTGCGCGACTTGCAAATCATCTTGATCTACCTCCATCAACAAAAGCTAGGCTACTTACTTCATCTGTACTATGGGGCACAACAAGTTGTCTGGTATTGTTTTGTAGTGCACATTGCTTTTTCATCAGACCCAAGTGTCCTCTGTTATTCCCCTTGCATGTATCCTTTCTTGGGGCACCATCATAACCCTTGTCATTAATTCAAATAGGTTAGAACTGAAGCTTGATAACAAAAACATTAAATTATGTTTCTTTGTTAGTTTAGTTTGTTTACTTTCTTGTATTGCATTGCATTTTGTATGTTGGATAGAGTTAGGAATCTTTCACTTTCTCATATTGCATTGCATTTATTATGTTGCATGGAGTCGTTGTTTTCAGCAATGGACAATCGTTCGTAGTATGGATTTTCATGTAATTCTACTTTTGTCATATGCTTATATTTTTCATAAGGACTGATGACGTAGATCTCTTAGCAATATGATGACATCAAAATTGTTCCAATACACAGTGGCTAGAGGCTACGCTCTTCTCTCCCCTCCTCCATATTTCTTCTGCATCACTTTTCTCTCACCCCTAGTTTTCTGTCTTACCGGGGCATCCTGCCTCTTTTCATTATTCTATATATCTCTCACATTTTTGATAATCAATCGTTTTCCTTCATCACCCTATCGACACTCGAGGGGGCATCTCTCCTTCCTACTAATTTTTCTTCTATCCCTTCAAAATTTCTTCCATCTACTATCTTTGAAGTGGCGTCACTTATGCCACCCCAAAGAGGGGCAAATGTAGACACCCATAATTACACCTGAGCAATTTAAATACATAAATTGCACTAATTATCCCCCTTCTTACAAATTGGTGACATATCATTAATAAGCACTCATATTCCCTCTTATTATCATTAATTAATTACAATACGCTAATTGATTAAGTCGCCTATCCAACTAACATCTTGATTAATGATCTTAGTTAATTATTCACCCTTCTATCTAGAATAATTAATTATTACTAATTAATTAGCTCTCCCTTCAATTGAACCAATAAATAAATATTTAATTGATTTAATCCCCTTCTAATAGCCTAAATCATATTAATATTCCTCTAATTAGCCTATATACGCTACATCTACCTATTAGTTAATCACATTTCATTAATTAAAGAACCCCTCCAACTCCCATGCATTGCTAAGCATAAATTAAACCCTTCTAAAGTAAGGTTACCTTTTATAAAGCAACCTTATCTATTCCTAATCATGTTTTACCTTTATCCCACACACAAAGGGATGAAGTTTTCCTTTGTCCATTAGGCTATATAAGGATCCCTCCATCTACCTTTATACCTACACCTAAACTTCTTGAGAAAGCAAATGCAAATCATATAGCAAAATAGACTAAGAGCTTGATTTTTTTCTCTTGAGATTTCATCATCTTGAAGATTTAAGCCTCTTTCCTAAGTGCTTAGGTCATATGGGAGGTGTCAAAAGGGTCTTGTAGCCCAACTTTGACAAGCCCTCATTCCTAGGTTCTTGGAATACAAAAGACAACCATTTTTGATAGCCATGGAGCCTACATAGGTCCATTCATTTATTTTTGTTAGAGAATAGAGGATTTAGATGCTTAACATTGTTAGTTTCAAAGTTTTGTATATTGATGAATGTTAGCATCTAACCTTGTTCAATTCTTATCATGATGGTGCTTAGTAGTTTGTTTAATTTTTGCTAATTAAGGCTATTAGGCGTTAGTCTTTGTTTACATTAGCATTAGTTTAAAAAAAAATCATGCACACACCTAGTGGTAACCTTTGAAGATTATTTCGACTTTCTTTAGTCTCCTATAAAATTTTGACATAAGACCGGTTGGTCAATGGAGTCACTATTGAAATTCTTTGTGACGTCATCATCCTACTTCACCTAATCTTTGAAACTTTCCTTAATATGATCCTCGGAAGAGCATCAATATTTTCATTTAATAATTTATAGTTGGCGTTGTTAAACTCCTCTAAGATATCATTCAGGGCATCTATAATCTCCACTTGTTTCTCCTCCAATTTCTTAATCAGATCTGGTAATATTTGACACTGGAATTCCATGGCCTTTTGATATTCAAACAATTTAGAGGAATCATCAATCACCTCTTCCTGAAGAAGCAAGTATGAATCCTCCTCTCTAATGTCACTCCATATTTCCAAAGTTAGATTTAAATTATTATTATCCTCAGAGAAGGATTCATCCATCTTAGAAATGGTTATTTTTACAACCTGCAAATCATTATAAATCTCAACATGACTTCCTTGATCAAAGGATTAGCTTCTGCAGAAGTCTTTCCATCCATCCACTCACCGATCTACCTTTTTGGCCTATCTTCTCGAGTTCATGACAATAAATATCATCGATTGTAGATGAAATTGTCATAGCTATAGTATTTGAGACGTCATTGGATGGAGTGGGTTGGGTTACTTTACGCAGCAATGCACTGAGCTTCTTGACCTTGGCCTTGAGCTCATCCTTGGTGGCCTTGTCTTTGTCACATTTTTCCAAAAGGTCCCCAAGAGTAGAAGGTACATCTTGCTTGGCTCCTTCATGAGTAGCCTTCTCCAATGAGAAATTTGATATTCGGTAATTTTATACTATGATTGTTTCTTTAGTTTTCCACTCAATGGGGGTAGCCACTTCTATCACATGCTCTCCAGATGTATTAACCGTTAAAATTGATACAGTTCTCATCTCTTGGCTCGTCTCTTAGGCATAGACTCCAATACGCCTGAGATCTATAACATCTCCCAGAGGAACATTTTTCTTTTTCTTTGGAGTCTATCTAAACAATCATTTTGGTATGGCTAGAGCCAATGAAGATGGAGTGGCAGATCTAATACCTAAAGAATCAGTTAGAGAAATATCACTAGAAATACCAGCTAATATATGAGCATAGGTAGCAATGATGGAAGGTGTGGATGTAAGGAAAACCATAGGAATTGACAAAGCAATGTTAGGGGTTGTGAGTGAAGAAAATGGAAGTGTTAAAGAAAGTGTAGAGGAAACGGGTGACCCAATATTTTCCCCAGCTGATAGAACTAGAAGTGACGAGAATACTTGGGCCATAAAAGGGGAGGGGAAAGAAGAAATGATGGTGGAGGTGGAAATAACTAATATTGGAAGTGATAATGGAGGAAGGAGAAGATGTGATGGATCCTGGATGACACTAGGAGAGTCACTGACTTCAACTACTTCTATCACTGGCACTATAGGTGATGTAATCTTGGGAGCAGTAGACTTAGAGAGAGATGAGCCACCAACAACAAAGGAAATATTCTTTGGAATTGTAGGAACCCTTTGAGTCGACCTCTTTCCTTTTGTGGGTGTTGGTTGGTTTATTTCTGGTGTAGCCCCTGTATTTGTAGGTTGATTTTCCCCTTTGGGTGAGATTCCCAAGGTGGTCAACCAACTAAAATTCCTCTTTAGAATGGGTCCCACCCTTTCCTTAGTATTGTTGCATTCTTCCACATACCAATCAACCCATGGCAGTGGTTGATTGGAAATATTATCACTCTTATATGATGAATCTAGGACCTCATCATTGTCTTGCATGTCCTTTGGCACATTAGCCAAACCAAATTATCGAACTTCATCAAGGGTTAACCTTTCATAATCCCTTTTTCACATGATGTATTCATCCCGACAATGAATCCATATATCTTCTAATTGGGGTATGTGAGCACTGGACCGACCTGTCTCCCCAAATTTACCCCAATAGTCAAAATTAGTCTGCGGATGAAAGTTCCACAGGGTTACCTCAACCATTTTACATCAACATTTATTTCCTTGTGAATATTTGGGCAAGAATACATGCCAATCGAATTAGGGAAATGCATTCCCACTTTGTGACGCTTATTTTGGATTTGATGATAATCCAAAAACTACTAAACTAATTCCAAAAGAATCCATTTGTCAGTGGGGCACCCTGCAACTTGCTTGGGGTACCTATGAAACTTGGAATCCAAATGTAGGTGAATGTAGGAAACTAAAAGTAGATTGCTCCCCATTCTCACACCTCTTGGAAAGCCTCATCGGAAACCCTCTGATTGTATAGTTCTTTGTCAAAATGATAGAGGATGACAGTGAAGAAAGTGTTGTTGACTCTTCAAAAATGCTTTCTCCCCTCATATAAAGTGAGTTGGGGATAAAACTCATATATTTGGGAGGTGTTGCAAACACCCTAGTATTCAAACCCACAAAATCTCCCATAGCAATAACTACATATACCAGGAAAGATGTCATGTAGAAGGTCTTTGTTTCTAACACTTTTCCCAACTGATAGCAAATGTTGCTACTAATATGCTCCCCCATCGGATAAACTCATCATTCTTCTTGATAGTTTCTATGTACAAAAACATCCATTCCTAGAATTCCTTTATAGAAGGAAGACCTGAGACTCTACTTAATAGAACAATAAGATCGTTGAATTCCTAAATAAACTCCAAACGATGCATAGTTTTGTGTAATTTGGTGAAATTCTTAACTTGATAGGATTTCATCATAACCTTTGAGCATACTTTCTCTTTGTTATCCTAGTGTTCTACTTTGTTATTTATGGTGAAATTTTGGCATAATCTTGAGCGTCTGGAAGTTTAAACAAATCCTCAAGAAATCTAGGTCCAAACAGATTACCACCTTATCATCACTATCCCTAACTAACATGGAGTCCTCATTGAAGTGGGATGCTATAGCTAAAACAAATTGGGCAATGCACGGATGTGGAAAAAGCGGCACAAAGGGAAAGAACATTGTCATAGATGGCCTACATCCATGGTTTCTTATTTGGAGCCTTTAATCTCTCCTGAAATTAGGAAGATCAATTTTTCCTAGATCAGTGTCCCTAATATTTCCTAAGTCGGAGGATAGGTAGGATTGGGGAGAA
Source organism: Taxus wallichiana var. yunnanensis (assembly GCA_018340775.1). Classification (NCBI taxonomy): domain Eukaryota; kingdom Viridiplantae; phylum Streptophyta; class Pinopsida; order Cupressales; family Taxaceae; genus Taxus; species Taxus wallichiana. Next base: position 458,507,513 of record CM031238.1, on the reverse strand, counting down.
ACCCCAAGAAATGAGTATTTCATCTTCTCCTTTCCCTTTGAAGTGGAAGTTGGAGGTTCTAAAAACTTGAAAGTAACAAAACTACGAAAACTTGAAAGAAACAATTCTCCAAAATCCTAAAAGCAACAATTCTCTAAAATCCCGAAAGCAACAATTATCTAAAAGAAACTTCCTAAACTAAGATCTCTGAAGATTTTCTCCAAAGGAGTTCTCTGAATGAATTTCCTACTTTGTGATCTTTTGAAGGAATTCTTTGAATGAGTCTTTCCAAATATTTCTGAGGAATTTGTAAAACTAATGTTAAATCGCCAAAGTTGGAAGATGAGAAACGAAAAGAAGCATGAGAGGCCTAAAAAGATCCTTTGAACAACTTTGAATACCTAGAGGAAACTCAAAAAATGAAACATGGTGAACCAAAAGAATGACATATAAAAAACATAGAGGGAAACCAAAAAAAAAACCCAAATGAGGAGGAAACAGAGGAAAAATACCTAAAACAAAAGAAAAATAAACAAAAAAACATACCTTGAAAAAGACATCACAAAGTACAAGAATGAAATGTCAGAGTGAATGTGTCAGGTAAAAATGACAAGTAAAAATATGAGTTTAAATAGAAATCCCAATATTAATGGTAAAAATATGATCCGTACGAAGGTAGGTGAAAATTAATTACACACAAAATCTTCAAAGTCTGAAACCCGAAAGCCCGAAATTCTAAAAATTTAGGATTTCAGACTTCAGAAAATGTGAAGGAAAAATTTGAATTGGCAATTGAGAAGTCTGAAACCCAAAATACCAAAATTTCAAAAATTCGGACTTTGGAGAACTTCAAGTGAAAATCCTAAAAATGACTCGGAGAACTCTAAAAACTTGAAAACCCGAAAGTCTGAAAATTCAGAATTTTAGACATTCAATCTTTGGAAGATTGAGAGGGATTTAAAAAATATCCACAAGGCCCGAAACCCTAAAACCCAAAATTCCAAAAATTTAGACTTTCAGAGTTTTGGACTTCGGAAAATTTAAAATGAAATTCTGAAACTGAGCTTAAAAAATCTGAAAGAGAAAAAAAAAACTCCGAAGTCTAAAAATTGAAAATTTTCAGATTCTTGGCCTTAGAAAAAATTTACTATGCATGGATTTCTATAAAAAATATTGGTCTGATATATGGCATTCCTCTAGGTAGGTTAAATGGTTAACAAGATGCTTTCTTCTAACTTGGGGGAATTCCTCATGACTGGATGATCATGGTTGTCTTCTTTTGAAACCAATTTCTCATTATCCTCACCACCTTTTTAGTCTGCTCTAATATATCCCCTGATTAATTAGCATACCAGTTGATTAGAGGTAAAGGGGACATCTTGACTACTGCTTATTCATGATCATACATCTATATCCCATCATCATGCAAAATATCTTCATACCAAGAGAACTTAAATTTCCTCATCTCATTGATTGTCATCCTCATATGGTCATTTTCACGCACTTCAAATTCATCAGCACAATTAGCCCAGTAGTCCTCGAATTTTGGCTCATGTTGCAATTTTGGAACATAGAAAGATTCGAGATCTTCTTGAATGTCAAAATTAGGCTTGGAAATGTAGGAATGCAAAGTCAAATGAGTGAAAGCACCTCTAGATGAGATGTGTCATTTGAGATCTTGCACGTGAATACCCCGAGAGAGATAGGAAATGGAATCAACTTCTTCCTCTTGCTTCTAATCTTGTTATTCACTTGAAATGATCTATCTACAGATCTCAAACAATAAAATTTTGTCACTAAGGTACTTAGGCAACCTTAATGAGCTTGGTTGAAGCCGACAACTCACAGGTAGGAGAAAGTCAAGAATTGTATGAAATAAGAGCCATATTTCTTGATCATGGATGCCACTTGTGACGACATCCTAGCCTCCAGATCTCCTTCTAAGCTTCAAACCACATACATTGTGAATGCATCATTCACATGAGTGAAATTCCTATGGCTTTCCTCCATCACCAACTATGGAAGTTTCTCAAACACAGGCACCTTGGCAGCAATGTTTTATGTGAGAGACAATCCTTTGAATGATCTTGAGCTAGTGAGGAGATAAACCAAGTAAGAATTCATGTGGAACTTCTTCATCATGGGTACCTAGAGTAGTTGTAGATGGAGATTTTCGTTGATGATCTTCCCCTAGTCAATCCTCTACTTTCCTTCTATCACCGTCAAGATGAAAAGGCCCATCTAGTCTTGAAAGTATCTTATGTTTGCTTCACCCATAAATTTTCCAAGGAGAGTGATGACATCGAGAATCCTTCTTGAAACTTGCACCTTAAAAGGTTCTTGGGCATCCTTGAGGGATTTATCCTTGTTTTTAACCACGAACCAAGTGTAACCCCTTGCACATATGCATTCATCATTTGCAAATCGTGTAAAGAATTTTCTTTTGAGATGATGACTATGCTAGGTGATGTTGATATCTTCATATAAAATGGGATTGTTCTAGGGATAATGAATGCCATTTATTTACCTTTGTTATATTAGATGGTTCATGTTTCAGGCTCATAGTGGTGAGAGAAGGCTAGGACCAACTCAATAATTTTAATGACACCTTTGGGTGTCATGCGGTAGTGAACAAACCCTTTGGTGAATATCTGATCTTCAATATTCTTTCAGTCTCTAAATATCAAGTGAATTCTAAGGTCATTTAGGTCTATGTACAAGACATCTTTGTATTCTATCTCATACTCATAGGAAAAGGGTCGTTCCAGCTTCTATCCTGTCCACTTATGCTTCATGTTTTTCTTAAAAATAACAACTTACTATTTTTAGTAAGTATGAAAAAATAACTCCCTCAAACCTCAAATGAATGTTGAAACTATGATTTCCCCTTCTCCATGTGTTCTTCACTCATTCTGGATCAACTTTATATTTTTAGTAGGTACACATGGTGTTAGTGTAGGATATTTACCATGCATATATTTTAAGTACATGAGATTCCTCCACATAGGTGATTCACCATGCTTAGGTGTCCTAGGGTGTCATTATGGCCTTACATGCATCATAGAGCATCATAAGAGTTACATTTGACTGGATATTCTTTGAATGTAACTCCCACCTCTTGACGGCTACATTTGTGGGAAGTTACATACCCCACTACTATATGTACACCATTTCATCTTGAGCAATAAAATGGAATGGAATGGAATGATGTATGGAATGGAATGATGCGTGCACATTTCTCTCATGGGCGATTTCTTTCTTGGATATTGAAGCTACATCATTTTTTGGTTGAGTGCAATGTTTTGATGCTCATGGATTCCCTTTAGATCTTAGTAATACCGACATGGTATCGAGCTCAAAGATTGAAATCGTGTTTCTCGCAATAGTTGCTTACAACTCTCTATCTCGTAGTTTCTTGTGCAAGCTCTCCTTTGCATGTGCTATAATTACATTTTCAAGGGTTCTGGTGTCTTGATGCAGTCTCAATTTGTAGTTTTCAAGATTGTAGATTAGCTTTACTACATGTGTTGAAGTTCTCTAAATGGGTCTTCAAACGTTTGAGTGTTATCTCCCCTTGCTATCCTGGCTCATGCTATGTTCATTTACAAACTTCTGCTTGTTCCATTGGCTCGTGCACTTAGCTACTGCACATTCTATTGGCTTGTGCCATCTCAGATTCATGGTTTTCCATATTTTTCATGCAATATTCAAAGGTGATTTGCAGTTTTGGGTGTTGTTTGAGGGCTTAGATCTGAGTTTTAGTATCGGGTTTGCATCCAATCTTTGTCCGCTCGAGTTCCTCTACAATGGGTTTGCCATTTTCTTTGTCTTGGCTCTTCATACTCATGCATTGGATTTCAACTCTTTTTCTTGAATCCTATAGCTTCCTTTAACTCATGACCTGGCTTCTCCATCTTGTCCACCTCACCATTCCTTCTTCTCTGCTCTCCTGGATCACATGAGTTTTATTGTTCCTTCTCGGTGTTTAACTCGGTGGTTGGTTTTTTCTTTGGTGTGGACTTGTGGTTCATTATTTTCTCGAGGTTACCTTTTCATGGACGTCTTCAACATGATGACTTGTTTGCAGTGGTGATATTTCTCTTTTTATGGTTCAACGGTTTGGGTTCGCTCAACGTTTGCTTCATTGGCTCTCATGCTTCATATTGGTTCGCCTTACTTTTGTGATAGGTTCATGCCTCTATTGCCATTTGGTTGACCCTATGCATAGGTCGACCTTGGCCTTGATTTCACTCATTTGTGGCCATGCATTGATCTTCCTTCCCGTTGCTGGTTTCTCTAGCATGCCACACCTCTTCCCTTGGCTTTCCTGTCAACCTTTAAACTTATACCTCCTCTCTATTTGAGTACCCGATGGTTGGTTTTTTCTATGGATTTTCTCATTCATGGTTTTGTGGGCACCTTGGTCTTCGAGCTCTGTGTTGTGCATTTTGCAGTAGATCCTTTGACTTTTATGCCCTTTACGTGTGTTGTTGCATCGGATGCATTCGGGTTACTTCCCTTGTGCTCATCCTAGCTCCTCAAGTCCTTTCTCTCACTCCTCTGGATCAATTGAAGGGGGCTCACCACTATTACATTTAAACGTTTGGGTCCCTGGCCTCACCTACATTGGAATATTGCCATTTTAGGCCCTTCTTAGTCCCGTCTTGATCTAGATCGACACATGGAACTAATGTTTTGAACCTCTTTCCGAATGTTACATAGAATTCATGCTTTGAATCACTAGCATATTTTGGTGATTTCTCCTAAGTGTTCCTTGCCAACGACCTTGAAATTTGAGAACTCAGCCCACATTCCATGTTATTCCCAACTCGCCAACAGAGGTAGCTTCCAGCTCGGTGCATCCATGGCTTGACACCTCAGCTGGGCCCATTCCTTTAGAATTTGTTTGGTGGTTAAAAAAACCTATTTTTAATGTTTTAAGGAAAAAACATTCATGCTTGGCATTGTAATATTTTTGGGACCTATTTTTCTTGTATTTAATGTCCTTCATTCGTGTGTCAAAGATAGAGGGTGAGGTTTGGGGTTGGCAAGAGGCTAATCCCCCTCACAAGAAAAATAAACCCTACCTAAAATTTGATGCCATTTCTAATGAGCACACATAAGAAACCATTTGTATGCATTTAGGGCACTTTTTAAATTTGTTTACAAGGCTTATTGGCATTTTCCAACAATTGTGGGAATCATTTTCTTGCTATAAATGTTTACTTGATGCTCGGTTTTGAGTGGTTTTTAGTCAAAGTTGCATGATTTTTGCACATTACGTGATGACATTGTCAGTTTTGTAAATTCACTACTTTATAAAGTGCCACATTTTGGGGGTCACTAGTACTCTTGGGCCTTGTATTACACACGAGATGCATTATCGGCTGAGTTCGACATCTTGCATTTGTGCACCTTGTAATTTTGATTCCGCATCATGGAGGGTTCTCTTTCTAGACTTGAGCATCGTAGGATCACCTTATAGCCTCCGCCACTTCTTTTTGGGAGAGGGAACTATTCAGTTTGGTGTGCTTCTATGGAATGTTACTTCACCTACAAGGGTATTTCACACTTCTTTCTTGGGCCAGTTCCTACACCCACTGATCATCATCATCTTAATGAATTTCTCAACACTTGCGACCATGTTTTTGGTCACTTGATGATACATATCTCCACATCTCTCTGGTTTCACATGGCAGACTCAAATCCACCCCACCATGTTTGGAGCATTCTTCAGTCCCTCTATGGAGACCCTTCACATATTTCTACCATTGTTGTTGTTATTGATTCAGTTGTCTCCTCTATTTATTCATGTGATGACAGTTCCACTGACACAGACTCGCTTGGTTCTACTTCTGATGATGAGGATTGTGCACCCAATTTTGATGTCAAGAGTACTATAGAGGAATATTCTCCTCCTTCTCTCACTAGTCCAAAGAGTGTTGTCACATCCCACATCTCATCAGATATAGAGTAATCTCATATACAATCTCATACAATTATCACACCCACCTCTTTTCCACCTTCAGTGTGTGAGGACCTTTTCACTCCCCCTTCATTGGATAACTCATACCTATCTGACATCACTCTTCTATATGTTGATTCCCCTCATTGGGATGAGTATCTGCCTAGCCTTAGTCATATTTTCACATAGTACACTTGTGATGTAAAAATGTTCCTCATCCATCCATATGTATTTCAAAGGAGTTCATCATCTCCGTTGTTGGGAGTTCCCCTTCTAGGAATTTTACCACTTCCACTTTCTCGAGACGTTCATTAATCCACCATTGCTTGTGGATCAATTTTCTATTATGGGGGATGTTTTGTTGCCTTCACATCAATTGGAAATCCTTTCTACATGTGTTCACCCTTCATACTCTGAGATTTATGCACTTGTGACATTACCTTCGGTTCCTTTGCACTCTCTTATTAAACCTGTGTCACACTTTTGTGGACCAGACTCAGAGTTCTTCGTGTTGCTTCCTTGGTTTCCTTCACAGAGTGGGAAGACTTCCAACACATCATTTATGTCCTTCTTAAGGGAAGGCACATATTTTACATTGTGGATGGATCTTCTTCAATCCAGAGATAGAGGATCTCATGATCGACATTCTTTTGGGAGACCTCCTAGAGTAAAGCAGAGTTCGAGATCCATCGATGGCATTTTCTACATTCCTCTTGTCTCCCTCTTATTCTCTTTTATTCTTATTTTTGAGAGATTGCCTCTTTATTTATGGGTACCTTTACAGCTCGTCTATGGCCGGGACCCATCTTTGGCATATTTTTATATTAGAGAGTGGACTTTTCTTTCTTTTTGGGGAGTTTTTCCCATTGGGTTTTCTCCTTTTACTCCACTTTTGAGAGTTTCTTGTACGTGGGTACCTCATTATGCTTGTTTTGGGACCCACTTCTCCTTGTTTTCATCTATGTGTCCACATAAGCTATGCTTCAAGGGGGGTTTTAGTGTAGGATATTTACCATGAATATATTTTAAGTACATGAGATTCCTCCACATAGGTGATTCAACATGCTTAGGTGTCCTAGGGTGTCATTATGTCCTCACACACATCATAGAGAGTCATAGGAGTTACATTTGAATAGATATTCTAGGAATGTAACTCCCGCCTCTTGATGGCTACATATGTAGGGGAGTTACACACCCCACCACTATATGTATGCCCTTTCATCTTAAACAATATGATGGAATGGAATGGAATGATGTATGGCATTTGAGTCATTTTTCCCTTAATGCATGCACATTACTCTCATGGGTGATTTCTTGCTTTGATATTGAAGCTACATCATTTTGTAGTTGAGTGCAACATTTTGATGCTCATAGATTTTGTCAGATCTTCATCATTCCTCTAACACATGCGACCACTTACTATTTTTAGTAAGTGCCAAAATCTGTTACGAAGAATTCTCAAGCGCGATCAACTTGGAATCATTGTCGGTTACTTTTTATTCCCTTTGGTAACCTTATTTCAAGGTTGGCACATTCAAAGAGAAAGAAACGAGACCAAGGTGTATGCAAGCAAAACCAACATTCACACACACATTCGAACATCCACGGCCCGGCCATCGAAGCAATCACAAAGCCATTTTGTAATCACGGGAGCATACGGGAAGCACCATCACCATACCAAATTCCATCCATTTGATCAATTTCCATGACCATCCAGCCATCAAGCTCATACAATAGTAAGTATTTTGTTAACCAAAATTCATCTACTTTCATTTTAGTGGGCTCTATTACCTCTATTATCAGTTTCTACTTACACTCCCTTTCTCTCACCATTTACCATCATGCAAGTTCGATCATTCCTTCACCCACACCATTAAATTTCCCATACCTGACTGTTAAACACCTTTGTGTATACGTAAGATCTCCATAGACCTTTCCATTGCCCTCTTCATTTACATTTAGCTTCAGATCTGTCCTTACACCAAGATTTTAATAAGTTTCTATCACCTGACTGCATGTTGTCTGGATGTTGGTTACCCATGAATGTCATCGGTCCATCGTGAACAATCATTGGTTACACTAGACCAACGTTAGTCTCTGTGTTTTACCTCAGACCAAGAACAGAGCCTAAATTCCCACCAAATATCCAAAACAACACAAAACCGGACCACAGTCGGTGCCAATACTCTAACATAGACCTCGTCCTTTAGATTCAATCATATCTTAGTCTGCTATGAATGAATTTGCTTATTTTAGTTGAATGAGATACCTAAATCATTTTAACTATAGTAGGATTTCATTTATTTTTAACATTGAATTATTTTAAACAATGGATTGTTAACCTTCTAGGGAGTATCACACTTCCTAGAACTAGCATACACTAGGCAGTCTACTATCATATGCTATTTAATTTCTTTTGGTGGTATTTTTTTCATTTCAAGTAGTTCCACCCAGCCAAAAGAAATCTCTCATGATCAACTATGGATTAATAATTCATTCGCATGCAACAACCTTTAACTAGCTTTAACAAGTATTCCTCCTAGCCCTTTTACCCTTATCTGTTTCGTCACATTCGAGAAACACTCTAAGAATTAGGTGAAACATTTTGGCATGCCGGTGGGACCCATTCGGGGTTCCTTGCATTTCTTCATTTCTAGGTGAAAAGTTGTATGTTTTTTTCCTTTTTGAAAGGTTCTCACATTAAATTTCTCCTGGAATCTTCTCTTCTTTCTATTGTCTCAAAGCAATCATGTTTTGGTGTTATAAAAAGAACTCTTCTTCTCTTTCATTTGTACTGCATTAGTGAAAGATCATACTCTCTCTTGTTCATCTTTTTGTGTCATCGAATTCAATATTTTGATTTGGGCTTAAAATCAATTGCATTTCATTTTTTTCTTTGCATTAGCTCACATTAAATGAGGGCAACCTATACGCTGGAAGTCATGCCCAGCTGATGGTTGACAAATGAAACATAGAAAATCACTTTCTTTCTCTTTCTCTATATAAGTCTTACCAAACATAACAAAATTGAAAAATACACACATTCTTAAACAACATCTTACCCAAAATAAGTTGTAAGTGATCACATGATCACGACACAGTGGGTACCTAGCTCATTACTTTTGTCGAGTCATTATCTCAGAGGACGACCCGCCCCCACCATAACATATCCTAAACCCTCTCCTTGTAGATATCCTTCTTCGTAGGAATACTTCCTCATCAAAAATCTATTCTAGAGTTCATGAGTCTTTATTCTAAAATAGCATAAGCTAAACAAAAATAAAGGAAAGAGCACTCTTAGGATCATATTTTTTTCGGTGTTTCTACTTGGCTTGTGTTTTGAGGTGAGAGGACATGTTCTTCATCTTTTTATTTCTCCTTGCACACTCCTCATCATAGTTGGTGTATTCCAACATCGTCTGAGTGTTCTTGGACCCCATTTTCATCATTCTTAGAATTTTGGGTTTGATTCCACACTTGATTTCAAAACATGACCACATTTTTCTTCATCTCTATTTCAATTTCACGAGTAATGGGTGTCAATCCAGCAACCGTCGTCGGTTACCCTATGACCGTCACTTGTTTTACCCAACCAGTGTCAGTTTACTGTTCTTTTGGTTAACCTACCCAAAAGGACACCTGTTTCATATTATTTGTTGTTCATATTCTCTGTAACTCTCATGATCTTTTCTGTCTTGATAAAATCCATCTACAGCTTACCTACCTAGTAGAATATCAATATTTTACCTTGTTTGGAAAACTATTCTTTTTCCATAGTGACCCAATGCGGTTACTGTGACCAACATCAGTCTACCCTAACCGACATCAGTTTACCCTAATCGGCATTGGTTAGTCTATGTAGTTTTCCAGCTGAAATTTTTACTTAATCCACCTACCACTACATGTTTTTCCTATTTCGTAGTATTTATGTTCCATTTACTGAGAAAGTAGTCCCACTAAATCAACACTTGTTCACATGGTGCTGACTTGTAGCCAAGAAAACACCCTCATATTCCATGCTAGTTTTCAACCACTTCCACTTAGTCCTTCACCACCTTCCATTCTATCACCCATGGATCCTACCTAACCTATCACTATCACTATCACCCACGGTGTGACGAGGAGTTTACATGACTTCTTGATCAGAACCCTGCCACCTTACAGTTCTATCTTTCCCACTCATCCACTCGAGATGCTTCGGGTCAATTGATATACGACATGCCCGTATCTATCCCCCGACACTTGTTCCTACTTCGCATCAGTCCCTTCTAGCTCCGTACTACTTGCACCCGCCTTGCCCCTAATCATTTCATAACTAGGCCCTATACCTATTATGACCGCCGCATCTGCCACATCTATTGCACCTGCAACATCCACTATACCTTTGTTAACCACCTACAACATAACTTCATCTATGCTTATTGTCTCACATATACCCTTAGCAACACAACCACCCCGGTGTCGATGACCCCTAACCCATTTCAAAATATTGTTCTATCTATTCCATAGTCCTTAGCAAACATCACTAGTAGAGTCACCTCAACCCTTCCACTTCTATATACATACTATCAGGTAGCCTCCCATTTCATATATCATTCATTTTGGGTGTGTACCCCTATTTCACTCCCTCATTCTCAACCTACCTATACGGAATCACCATACAAGGAATGTCACCTCCATCATATGTCCAACATCAACCCCTCTTGCACTATAGGAGGTACCCATCCATCACCACCTACCAATGACCTTATCAAGTTAATGATCAACAAAATTCGGACACTTGAGGCATCAATTTCCAGCTCACATAACTCTCTCATCTATGATGAAATTTAAAATGATCCCAGACACCCATTCATTCCTATTCATCCATATCCTGTACATTGGGAGATGCCTAAATTTAACCGCTTTAATAGCAAAGAGGACCCACAACAACATTTGTGGTATTTCAAACATGGATGTTATCTGATCTCCCATGATGACGCTTTGCTTCTAAGGACCTTTACCACGCCCCCGACCGGATGGTATAGTGGGTTACCTAGACATTCTATCTACTTATTTAATCAGGTAGCCTAAGCCTTCTTGGATCACTTCTCCATTAACATTGTTAAGAAGTTTACCATGACTGACCTCTACTCTACACATCAATATGACGATGAGTCTATTGCATATTTTATCACTCGTTGGCATAGTCTAATCAATCAACTCACATTCCAATTACTAAAAACCAAACTCATAGAGCTCTTTACAAGGGCTTGTGCTAGACATATTTCACTGACCTTGCAGGTGCATACTTTCTTAACCTTTGATGAGGCATTAACCATGGCATGAAAAATATAGATTCGAGCCATCGAAGAAAAGAAAAACCAACTACAAATTAAGAACACAACATTTAAGTCAAATGATACCTCTTATTCTTGAAACCACAAAAGATTAATTCAAAAGCCAAGGGAACTACTAACTTAGTGGTACTTAAGGTTGGCCTAGCTCATCCATCAAATCAAAGCTAAGCCCTCATCTAATCTTTCTCCTTTCCATACTTTTCAATTCAAACGAGAACAACAAAAATACACCCCAATCGGGAGCCTTATTCTTCTATTTTATAAAATATTATTAAAGTTGGGGCCATCACCCTTCCTCCTATAAAACTACACACTATTTTTTATCTGCTCACCCCACACATGTGTGGTACAAAGAGCATGACTTATAGAACTATCATCGGGTAAAAGGTCATAACGAAAAAAATTCATCACTTTCAAGAACATTATTTAGGAAACGCTCAAGAGCGGCGAGTTAGTCTTGGATAATCCGAATGCACCTAACAACCAAAACCAACACATCTTCAAGAAAAAATTTCCTAATCATGCCCCTTTTTATGACCAAACTAGAGAGACCTCAACTAATGATAGTAATACCCATGAGGTCCATGCTATTTTTAGTGATGCACCAGTTGCTTCCTAATTACCTCATATTCCTTCCATAGAGGAAATCCTAGCCCAAAGTCCTCCACTTACACATGAACACACTTCACCTATTCCTCCACCCATAGAGGAACACCCTTCATCTCCTCCCTCACCTGTGAAGGATCCTTCTGTTAACATTGAGACCACTTCACATTTGGCTTCTCCACCTAGAGAACTGTCACCAGAAGTACCTCTCGACCCGGGGGAGACACTTGTTCATCTCCTCCACCCACGGTGGAGAACCCATCATCTCTGTCACCTATCAAAGATCCAAAAGAAATGTTGTTGCCTCTAGGTGACCATTCTCCATTAGCCACCAAATATCCTACTAAATTACTTTTGGATCTCTTACCACATGAGAGGATGAAGCTATTGATTTCCCCATTTCTAAAACACATTTTACGAGAATCACCATTGGGTCCATATTAACCTCACCCATAGCAGTTCCATTATCAAGCTTAGTCGATCACCTAAATTATGTTGATAGAGCCTTACTTTGGGAGCGTCTTCTACTTCCGGTCTCAACAAAGATGTAGATGTCACTCATTTGGCACCTCCACTATCTATCCAAAAGTGTTTCGAGTGACTCAACCAAACACAACCACTACTATCAAAAATTCTCCCATGATACCACTCATGGCTCAACTTACACCTCTATCATAATCCTCCATGCATCTATATCTAAGCTCCCACCTACATCATCTTCCTTGGCTAAACCCATCACTACTTTAGGGGTCATCCCAACGGCTAGCCTTACTCATCCACCCATCAAATTAGATTTTGCTTCATCCTTCAAAACTAACACCAAACTTAACTCGGCCCTTAAACAAGAACCAATCCCCTAGATATCATACCCAAACCTTTCCAATCACACCCTCATCACCTTCACCCCTTCTTTCCATCCTAGGACCTCACCCCTTGACCTTAGCTAAGAAACCTTCACCCGCTGGTAAACCAAGGATGTATTAGCTTGTTTCTCCCTCATAGACCTCTAATATACCCAAGAACCTCTAAAAATTCCACCCACACTTGTAACATTTTTACCACTCATACCTCTAATACCATAAATAAATTCCTCAATATGCAAGACACTTCCTTCCCTTTCACTCACACCTCCTACATAACCTATGCCATCTATCTCCACAAGACACCTCGGTTATCACCATGACTTTGCCCTCTTCCACCATCCACATTTCCCTCTACATCTTGTACACCCATAACACCTTTACCAAAGAAGGTACAACGTAAACAAAAAACTCCACTACCCTCCAATAAGGTAGTTAAACAAACCACACACTTTATTGCCACTCATCTACCATGCCCCTACCCAAGTAGACATGACCAACACCTAAGACCATAGCTCAACCCACTCCCCTCTTACAAATACTATTCCTAAATAGTCTGCTTGCACCTACACCCAAACCTAAATTCACCTCCCATTATGATCCACTAGTGGGATCCTATGATAATATATTAACCAACCTCCTTGAAACTTCTTTCAACAAATTACCACCTTTTAGACCTTACGACCCACTCAAATCAAAACCAAAAGGGTTTAAAAAACTAAAATTTATGCCTACCATTATGTGCTAGGAAACAATGTAGAGGACTATAAGGATTTGAAAGCTACTCTTGTCCAGTTGTGTCCTCCTGAAGAAAACTTTGACGATGATGACCTTCTCGATGAGGACCCCATTTTGTCAGCACCCATTTCCACATCTCTTCCCTCATTTCCTACTTAGCAACCAAAGTCTCCACCCCCACAAATCTTAGAGCCACCCCAAGATTATAAATTAACATGGTTCGTATCAAAAACTCACCAAACCTCCACCCAAATGTCGGTGTTCCCAATTCATTTCACAATGTTCCTTTCCACCACTTAGTTTATGCCCTTCCCGCCATTACACCTTTCATGGCTCACCTACTTCATCTACCTCCCCACCTCAAATCAACATGATCCATGTTACCACCCACGATCATAAGGACAAAGGCAAGGAAAAGGTAACTAACCCACCAACCAACTCTATACCTAATATACCATCTATACCCACACCTAAAGTCACTATCCGCAGCCCCACATATCCTATTTCTAATGGGGTTACACATCGCGCAATGCTTAAACAATTACACCAATACTCCCTCAAAATATCGCTATATGACCTCATCCAAACCTCGAATCCCATCATCAAGCTCTCATGGAGGTTCTTCAATCTACTAAGGTCTTACCTAATGACCCCACACTCGTAGCCTCCATTATTACACCTCATCATGTAGCCTCTCTCACCAAATTACCACCTTATTCTACACCTTCACCTACTCACCAAGTAGCCACCCTCCTTCTCGGATGAACACACAACACCATACCGATGACCATGACCCATCCATTTTTATCTCCATCTATATTGATAATATATGTGTATAACGTGTTATTATTAATGGGGTGCTAGCATTAACATCATCTCCTCCCACGCATTTGAAAAAATGTGCATACTGAAAATTGCATGTATAAACATTGCATCATGTTGCATTCATTTAATGATGCTATCACCTCTACACTTGGCATCATCATCCTCCATGTTTACGTGGGCCCTCGATCTTGTTCAGAGTTATTTTTACATCTTGGAGGGGGAATTTTAGTATAACTTGTTGCTTGGTAGACCTTGGATTCGTGTCATGGGTTATGTTACTTCTAATTTGTATCGTTGTGTGAAGTTTGAGCATGAAGGGCACACCTATACCATTCCGGTTGACCCATCACCTTTTAAAACCTGCAACATGCTTTATTAACCCAATGACGTGCTTGTACCCATTAAGGCATCTACATCCATGACCACTTCCTCTTCACCTACACCTCCACTCACCAATGTTGCTGCTACCTCAACCAAACCTAAATCCTCCATTCCTACCACTGCCACGACCTCCACAACCAACCCATTAGCCTCCCAATAAGTTGGCTCCACCTCTAATCCAATCTCTAACACATAGTCTATCCTAGCTACCCACATATCGACCATTGATCCCTTGGAGGTTGTTTTTCAACGCATCACTCCAGGGGAGTATCACCTATATAATGTCAACACCTTCCTTACTCCACAATAGTATGGAAGCTTTCACCAACACCCTTACTACGATCACCGCATAGGAGAGTGTCTCCTTTATAGTCCTCCCCACCTTCGTACCAATCTCACATATGGGGGACTTGATACTTCCACTTATACACCTTAACCACCATCACAAACACACCCCTTTTCTGCCAACCTCTAGTCACTCACCAATCACCATTTCGACCATACCTTCTTGCACTGATGTGTGTGCAAAGGTTTTGGTCTTAAATTTTATGAGTAAGGCCATCACATTGTTATTACCTGTACTACTCACAAACATAATGACCATAGTGGTATCAGCTTTTCTGAACTACCTACCAACAAGGCTCGCATTGAACTCATTGAGGACATCGACCCTTCTCTACCTTCTCCACCTTCTTCACCAACTTCACTGATAGAGTTGATGGAACCAAAATATGTTCCTCCTAAATTTTTTTTTCATAAACACCATTTCCTTGGGGACCCCGACTTATCACACAAGGGTGGGGCCCCTCTTCTCTTCCCTTCCCGTATCCTAAAATGATCGATGATGATACACCTTCTATTAATGTCGATTTCAATGTTAGGATGATGAATCCATACTCACCTATCTTGGTGTAGAAGACTCATATATTCATTGGTCATTACCATATGAGATGTAAACCATGTTAAATGAATCAAATATCAAAATCAACATCCATACACATGATGACCTGCACATTCTAAAAATCAGCCAACTTTTAAATACTACTAAATAGGAAACCATTACTTCTTTTCTCAAAAATCATAACCATGCTTTTGCTTAGTCTTACGCCGACATGCCCAAAGATAGAACCCAACATAGTGGTGCATAATATCATAACCATTCATGATGCCAAACTTGTAAAACAAAAGCTGAGAAAAATGCACCCTCACATTTGTCTTCTTTGTTAAAGAATAACTTCATCACCTTCTTTTTGTTTCCTTCATCTTACCCATTGATTATCCCCGATGGATTTCTAACATTGTCCCTATCACTAAGGTGATAGGGGACTTTGAATTTGCATATATTTCTATGACCTCAACCTAGCTTTCCCCAAAGATGACTTTCCTCTACCTAATATTAACCAGCTGGTTGACCTTACTGCTGGTCACGAGATGCTATCACTCATGGATGGTTTCTCGGGTTATAACCAAATCTTGCTTGCCCCAGAGGATTAACACAAAACCGCATTCATCACCCCTTGGGGAACCTTTTGCTATCGAGTCATTCCTTTTGGCCTTAAAAATGCTGGTGCCACATATCAGCAGGCTATGACTTACATCTTCCATGACATCATACACCATATATTGAAAGATTACATAGATGATCTCCTTTCCAAATCTAAATGCCACACCAAGAACCTCGCCATCCTAAAAACTATCTTTGACCGCCTCATTAAGTATTGTTTTCACCTTTAGCCCAAGAAGTGTTTCTTCATAGTTCTCTTAGGAAAGCTCCTAAGATTTATCATTTCCTTACGTGATATAGAGGTTGACCTTGCTAAAGTCAAATCCATTCTCAAAATGCCTCCGCCCACTAACCTGCAGAAACTACGTAGCCTGGAAGGTAAGTTGTAGTCTATTCACTGTTTCATTTCACAAATTTCTAATCGATGTCAGCCATTTCATCATCTTCTCAAAAGGATTTCTCATTTAAATTGGATGATGACTACTACAAAGATTTTGAGGCCTTAAAAAATACCTTCTCCAACCACTGTACTCATTCCACCTAAATACAATTAAGCCTTTTACCTATACATCTCTACTACCGATCATTCCTTAGGGGCCATGCTCACTCATCGTGATGAAAAAAATAGGGAGAAGGTGGTTTCTTTGCGCATTATCTATACTCTTCCGGACTATGAAACCTGATACACCCATGCCAAATTTTTTTCTTAGCCTTAGTTTTGTTGCCACTAAACTCTGCCATTACCTACTCAACCACAAAACCTATGTCATGACGAACACTGACCCCTTACACTTCATGTATGCCAAACCTTACCAAAATCAACGGGCTACATGTTGGCTTATGATTTGGCTGACCTCGAACTCGAATGCATCCATAAAAATCCCATCAAGGGCCAAGATATCACTAACCAATTGGCCAATGCACCTATTTCCGAGGATCAACCCTCTAACTTTGAATTTCAGATGTGTCTATTACTTCTCTTTCCCTAGAGCGAACCCACTTACCAAATGACACTCTTCTTCGATGGTTTCAAGTTTCATCGTGGGGTAGGGCTGGTGTTATCATCATTTTCTTGATGGTGAGCCCATGCATTTGTCTTTCAAACTTGATTTTGATTGTACAAAAATATTGCCTTATGCTTATGCCTTAGATGTCAAGTCAATCAACATCTTTGGTGATTCTCAATTGGTCATAAACCAAGTTAATGGTATATACCGTTGTCGTAATGAGATACTTTAAAAGTCTAAGCATCATGTGGACTTACTTTTGAATACCTTTGACCATTATGCCCTTCAAACCTGTCCCACATTCTACCAACAAATTTATAGATACCATGGTCTGTTTGGCTTCTCAGATACCCGCTTGACCCACTGACTCTAAAATATTTTTCACCATACAAAGACTCTAATCAACCTCTTATTTACCCCGTGAAGTTTACTCTATCGGAGCCGCCGCTCCCCGACACGAGTGACCTTTGGTATAACCAATACTTAGAATATCTTTCTCTCTCCATCTTACCTCCTGACCTCACTCGTAATGGACAACGTGCATTTCTTAAAAGGGTCTCTCATTACATCATCATGAGTGGCATACTCTATAAGCATGGCTTTGACGGTATTCTCTTATGGTGCCTTACAAGTTCTAAAATTCTCTATACCATTAAGGAAGTTCATGATGGCATATGTGGAGGTCCCTTTAGTGGCCTTGCGATTGCTAAGCGTATTCATTTCCTAGGCTATTACTAGCCAACCCTTAACCATGATTGTTGCGACTACATTAAGAATTGTGTAAAATGCCAATAACATGCTAGCCTTCATCATATGCCAATCATTCCTTACAAGTCACCCGTGACCTTTGGCTCTTCTCTCAATGGGGTTTGGATTTTGTCGAGAAATCAATCCCCATTATTCCCGTGACATCAATGGATCATCACCGCTAATAAATATTACACCAAATGAGTTGAAGCCATACCTCTCATCTCCATGAAAGCTAAGAAAATATGTGAGTTCATCAATCATCACATTATCTATCACTTTGGCATTCCACATTGCCTCATCACTGATAACAAAAACAATTCAAAAATAAAACCTTGCAAAAACTTTGTGACACCTTTAGTATTCAACTAAGTTTCTCATCACCATATTACCCACAAACCAACAGCCAAGCTGAATCCACTAATAAAATCCTAAACAAAATTCTCATGAAATTGGTTAATGATACTAGGAAGGATTGGCATACGCACATTCCTTTCTCCTGTGGGCATACCGTACTAGTATTCACACTTCCACTACTACCACTCCTTTTTCTCTAGTCTATGGTACAGAGGCTATTCTACCTCTTGAATTCTAGATTCCATCACTTTGTATTTCTCTCCATGACATGCTCAATGATGATGACTTTCACCAGGACCATTTAGCACAACTTGAGTTATTAGATGAATGTCATCTTAATGATCTTGACCATCTCCAAGTTTACCAAAAACGTATAAAACATGCCTATGAAAAAGGGTTCATGAACGAACCTTCCAAGTCAGTGACCTCATCCTAAAGGAAAATCAACATGTAACCAAAGCATAAAAAATTAAATGGGGAAAATTTTCTCCTAATTGGCTTAGGCCATACATCGTGACTCATACATATGGATCGGTGCTTATCATTTATCTTCACTCAATGGTAAAACTAAACTCGAACCCCTTAATGCCTTGCATCTTTGACCATTCTATTATTGACTTGCATTCCTACCTCATCTTCTACCTCTTTTCATGTTTGTCCCTTGAGTTCTATTCACTTCCCTACTTTCACTATACCATCCCCAATGATTAAACAAGAATCATGTGTGTACTCTTCACTCTTTTACCCTCTCTTAAATATGTGTACCACAGTTTTACACATGGCATGATTCTCATGGATAATTTTCATCTACTTTCAGATAAGATCCCATGGTCGTTTGACCTTGCTTTTGAACAAGAATCTGATTCCTCACCTTAGTCTTGTCCATGAATTAAAATCCCTCACATGGGATCTAACTCCTTGAGTCAAAATTCCAATAAAAATATGACTCCCTCAAAAGGACATCTTTCTCTCTACATCACTGTTATAAATAGACTGCTCCCTCAAAGGACAGCTATGTAAATCCTACTTCAAAAAAATAAAATAAAAAGAGAATCAAGCTTCCTACATCATCAACTTCGTGAAGACCTCAAGGATTTAATTTCCTCATCCCATATAGACTTCCCAAATTGATTAGTCTATCTCAAATACAAATCAAAATAGAAAACTTTTTCATCATGGAATTTCTCATTGTGATCTTGGCTCTCTTTCCAAAAGGCATGCTACCTAATACCATATAACCTAACCATTTTTTCACCATTATCACCATTCACACCTTCATTTTCTACCGCCTCAAGGGACCTACTAAAAACTGTGACATTTGGTGAGCATGTGACTATTATTCACCTTTAGAATAATCAATCATGTAATGTTTTTAGGGTCTTACGTTTACAGCCTATCTAAGGTATGATCCACCCATTATGATCCTCACCAATCAGGTGGCTCTCTTGCCTCCTCTTATTTTTTAACTTCTTCATTATGTGTATTGATCATCCTATATAGGACTAGAACCTTGACGGTTATCTCTAGGAAATTTTCCTCATTCACCACAATCAACTTAAAATCACCCATACCTATTTTCCCATAATTCAACCAT
The DNA here is from genome assembly GCA_018340775.1 of Taxus wallichiana var. yunnanensis. Taxonomy (NCBI): domain Eukaryota; kingdom Viridiplantae; phylum Streptophyta; class Pinopsida; order Cupressales; family Taxaceae; genus Taxus; species Taxus wallichiana. The sequence goes on along the minus strand of CM031238.1, from coordinate 458,487,611 downwards.
ACCTAAAAGACCTCGACACATCATGCCTATAACCTACCAACCCATTCTCATACCCCCTCGCATTTTCCCTAACGTATGGGAGAACTACATCACTGAGGTCCATGTTTTTGGGACTATGTATGTAGCACTCTAAGGGCATAGGGCCCTTGGAGGTTAGCTTGGCCACTCTCTACCCTAAACAATTCCCCCATTTCCTAGTCACATTCTACCCTAGTTAGTTTCCTTTTTATATCAATAATTGGAAATTAAACCAAACAAACAACAATTGCTTCACATCTTTACCATCATCACTCATGCATTCATTATGTCTACCATTTCTTTCCCATTATCATGCATTTTACTACAAAACATCTCAACGTGACCCATATCATCATTAATTGCACAAATTAATGAATTACAAACTCAACCATACCTAAACCAACCTAAACCTCAACTATACCTAAACGAACCTAAAATTCATTCTACCTAAGTCAACCTGACTCAATCCATGCCTATGACCTGACTTGATCCATGCATATGACCTAACTTAATCCATACCTAAGTCAACCTGACTCAATCCATGCCTAAACCACAAACTTGACTCAATCCATGCCTAAATTAAACTGATGCAATCCATGCCTAAACCACAACCTAACACAATCCATGCCTAAAATTTGACTCCATCCATACCTATGACTGACTCGATCCATGCCTATGACTTGGCTCTATCATGCCTACACTACTTAGTTTCCATCACATATACAAATCAAAATAGCAAGTTAAACACAACCATATACACATCATGCCATAATCACCATCATCTCTATAAATAAATCATCCAAACATGTGTATCCATATACATGACTCTCAAATATATTTGGCACACAGGCCGGTGTATATAACAAAATCTCAAAACTCTCATGTACATCCTCACTATCTTCAACACGCAGCTGATATATATGTAAAAATATGATGTCATAAATAAACTAATCCTCTTTGGATCTCAATCATCTCCACATCTGATATCCAAGCCTATCTCATATTTCTCCTCCTCGATCCTATAGCCCGGCGTCTGGATAACCTCCCTCTGCCTCACCCTAGTCTCGGCTCCTGATGGTCTTGCCTCTAGAGCTGGCTCTCGTGCACCAAAGTGGCCTCACCTTGACCCGGCCCCTAGGCTTGCTGGCCCCATGTACTCTCCACACTATGTGTGCAGGATCTTCTCCTCTCACTCAAGGCCTGATGTGATCTGTGCTCAGCATATGACAAGACATATACCCCGCTACCATCAAATGATCCTTGTAGTATCTCACCTTGCCCATGGCATCTCTCAATCTAGTGGCAGGTATTATCTATAGTGGTGCCATTGGCCTTTGACCTTTCCCTACTCCTACTTGAATAATGGGACCCTGTCCCTTCCCTATGGTGGTCTCATCATCCCCAAAGCTCCGCACATGTACTTGGGCACGAAGTTCCACTATTTGTGCTTATGCAACGGCAAACTAGATCTACAAACATGTAACTTGTCCATGTACCATGGCCAACTAGCCCTATAAACCTATCACTTGCACCTGTAGGGTAGATACCTACACCCCATCTCCATCTCCACCCTCTCCCTCTCCTTCTGGTGCACGTGCTAGTCCCTATACTCCCTGTGCCTAAAAAGAGGCCACCTGTGCTTACAAAATCACAACATGTGCCTCAACCTCTATCGATGTTCCTGTATTATGCCCAACTGGGTCACTAGGGCAGCCACCTGCCCCTATAGGACATCTCTCTCGAACCGTGATAGTAGTCAAATCCAACTACCCCAGCCTTAGTGGTAGTCTTTGCTCGTCAGTAGCTATGCAACCCACCACTTTTTGTACTTGTTTGTCACCCGGTATCATCTATCTATCAATCAACTAGCTGCTCCTCCTACCCGGTCAAGATCTTTGTAGGTCATAACGGAGACATAGGCCTCTCCACATCATCTCTCCTATACTAAGGGAAGGGTGGGGTATATCCTGTGGCAACCCAAACTACCATCTAACCCGGTCTACGGGTATCATCTCATGCTCCCGACCTGCTACCCCTCTATCCACCTATAAATTTGTAACCCATCTAGCTTTGTCGTCATCTTCTTATATGAAGGATAGCCTACATATGGCCTCTAAATGATGTCCATGCTAGATAACCCCTCTAGTAATCACCTATAATAGGCTACATCATGTGTCACTCTCACCACTCGATGCTCTCCCATAACCGACACCCATCGCCTATAGCCCACTCAAACAAAACCTGGCTTGAATGCATCAACCCAAGGCATACCAACTAGGTGCACACACACACAATGTGCTCATATGCCCAACAATGTAACAGAATGTGCAGCAAAATCTGAATCACCATAGTCACCCATAAGCCCACAACTCCCTGTATAGTTGTAACAAGAACATAGGTTCCCATGCAAACTGAGTCCTACTCTCCACCATGTTGTGTAGAACCCCCCTCAGTGACCGTGGGAATCTCCCACCCTCTACATCCGGTAGTGTGAAACATGAGACTACCTCCATCAAAAGCACTAATGACCTTATCTCCTCGAGGTAGGCTCAATACATCACCCTGTAGCTCATACTGGCACTGTGGAATCCTAACAATCCCAACCCCTCTCCAAATATTGGTAATAGTAACTCCTCGGATGCCTCTGAGGAGATCGAGTAAACCTGTGTACCTATTATAGGTAGTTGCAGGATCCTATAAACATCCTCTAGGGTGATCTTGATCTCACTCATCGGGAAATGAAATGTATTAGTCATTAAACCCCATCTATCGATGAGGGAAACCATCAAACTTGCCTCCCGGACTATATGCGGTAGCGTCTAACCTCAATCAGGCCCACATCTATGACATGGATCTACTCCTCATGTGTCATCTTCCCGATATCTCCATGAGCAAGGGAGGTACCCTATCCCTCATTTGTAGTTGGTCTCGGCCTGCATACAACCAATCATATTAATAAAACTTGACCATACTTGCATGCCACCTTGTCACCCCACACTATACCACTTACCCTAACTAACTCAACCTTTCACCTATATCTATGCCCTAAATCAACACTACCTATCTACCCATGCCTCGGACCCACACCTATTTTCATTTTCCCCCACCGCCTTATTCACCCACCTACCCTATTCACCCACCTACCCATACTCATAACTCTTCCCCTTATTTACCTCCCCTACCCTTACTTATCTGTTTATACCTCATCTATTAAAGCTACTTGTGGGGCTACTTCTCTAGCTTCTTGGTGACATCAGTCATCATTGGTGACCATAGTCCAATAATAACCAACATCGGTCACCAAATGTGTGATCAATACCGGTCCTTACCGTCAATCTTTGCTAAGAGAGAACGGATGTCGGTCACTATCACGGTGAAAACCCGTGATGCCCTACCCTATTTCTACCCATACTCCTCCTTTCTACCCATTTCCCCACCAATGTCTACCCAATACCTATTCCCACCCCTCACTTACCTAAACCTACCCTCCCTTGTTCCCCTTTTCTCATTACATTCCCTCCATTCAAATTTTAAATATTTTCTCCCCAAAATTGTTTTCCTACTACCTGATTTCCCTCCTCCACCTACTCAAAACAAACAAACAATTGGAATAGTATCTTACCTCATCATGCTTCCATCTACGTGGTGGCACCTCATGTTCTTTGCACAGTCCACGATCCTCTCCGCCTCTGTCATCACCAATTTCCCACTGGCTCAATCAAATCCAATCAATCACCCAATCAAATCACCATGCTTGTAGACCTTCCTATCAACCAACTATCACTCACTCTGTGGCTCACCAACTCAGCTCTCTGTGTCACTTAATAGCTTTTCACCTCTTTATCTCTCTCTCTCTTTTCATTTTCTCCTATGTGGCAAGTGAAAAATGATTTTCAAAATGTGGCACTTTTTCTTTTTATAGCCTTCCTAACTTGACTGGTGACAGTTTCACCTTAACCAACATTGGTCCTATGCCCTAGCCTACCGTGGTGGTTCATGGTGACCAACATCGATTAATTCTTACCATTTTCGGTTATCTTGCTCGGTCTTATTCCTACCCATTACCCCTAATTTTCTGGCTTGGATCCTTTTTCCTCACCCACACATGACTTGGACACTTCACTATACCCTCTTGACCTCATCATTTACTACCTAACCTCTTCATCATTTGGGGACTCATTATTTTACCCATACCACTACCCTACCCATGCCATGACCTAGCTACTTGGACCTGGAACATTGTTAGTGACCTATGACCTCATGTGCTCGTTATACCTTGTAACATTGTTACCCATGTTGTTTGCCCTGATGACTTAACCTTGCCTCTTGCCATGACCGTTTATCCTGACCCACCCTTTGGTGTACTGGAACATACCTAAATGTTCCTACACCTAACTGCGTTGTGTTTCTAGACCATATCCTATACCTTAGATACTAGAATCACCTTAACCTTTTTTGGATAAACCTATCGACCTCGAACAATGTAGAGTTTTCATGCTCTTCACACGGTACCATGCTACAATTTATACGTGTGCATGAGTTTAAATTTTACTACCTTTGACCCTGATCCATTACCTGGATTCACAAATTGGACCTTTACCCCTTTACCTCCGTTTCCCACCTTTCTCTTCATCACATTCACCTTTTATCAAACCAATTACTAATTCTTCCTTTTTCCTCATCAGTTTTTGGTTTTAGGGGGATCACCTTCACCCACACATGGGGAAACCACATCTTATTTTTGTCAGCATCGCTTACCAATACAATCTACACAACAAAAAGGGGCAAAATGTAGACACCAAAATTGGGTCACACTCCCCTCGATCCCTTAAAAAATAACCAACTCGAACACACTCACCTAACCATGGCCCTTTTCACCCCACACTAATATTAATTTAATTAATTAAATTAAATTAACCCATGATCTCATGATATTTATTATTTAAATATCCTAATTAAGATAATTCTCACACCACCACCTCACCTATACACCTCACCTAGCCACCTCACCCCAAATCTATTCTTAGTATGTTGCCATAACTAACTAAGACCTACCTAAACCCTAAAAATCAAATCCTACATTCCCTCTAACCACATTCCCACCCATTACAAAAGAAGCTTCCATTCTAATCCATGAAGGAAAAGGAACAAGATCCAAGAAATCAAACAGATCTACCCATTTTAGTAAAACCTAGGAAATCCTACCCTAACCAATGTCGGTCACCCTAAACCACCCCCAACCAACCTAGAACCATCTTTGGTTACCTTTTATTCCCTTTGCTAACCTTATTTCGAGATTGGCACATTCAGAGAGTATGAAATGAGACCAGAGACGCATGTAAGTAGAACCAACATTCACACATGCATCCAAACATCCACAACCAATATTAGAAGTGATCATAAAGTTGTTTTTCATTCACGGAGCATCTAGGGAAGTGCCATCACCACACCAAATTCCATCCATTTAATCAACTGCCACTACCATCTAGCCATCAAGCTCATACAACAATAAGTATTTTGTTAACCAACATTCATCTTCTTTCGTTTTAGTAGGCTCTGTTATCTCTATTATCAGTTTCTACTTGCACTCCCTTTCTCCCACCATTTACCATCATGCAAGTTTGATCATTCCTTCACCCACACCATTAAATTTCCCATACCTAAATGTTAAACACCTTTGATTATACCTAAGATATCCATAGACCTTTCCATTGCTCTCTTCATTTCCATTTAACCTCAGATTTGTCCTTACACCAAGATTTTAATAAGTTTCTATCACTCAAATTTACTAACACCGGTTACCCATGACCTTCATCGGTCCATCCTAAACCATCATCGGTTACACTAGATCAACGTCGGTCTCGTGTTTTACCTCGAGACCAAGAAAAAGCCTAAATTCCCCACCAAATACCCAAAACAACCCAAAACTAGACCTTGACTAGTGCGATCTTTGTGATAGAGACCTTTCCTTGATTCAATCATAGCTTATCCTGTTGTGAGTGAATTTTCTTATTGTAGTCGAATGAGATACCTAAATCATTTTAAATACAGTAGGATTTCATTTATTGTTAACATTGAATTGTTTTAAACAATGGATTATCAACCTTCTAGGGAGTATCACACTTCCTAGAACTAGCATATGCTAGGCGAGTCTCTTGTCATACGTTGTTTAATCTCTTTTGGTGGTTTTGTTTTTGATTTCAAGTAGTTCCTCCCGGCCAAAAGGAAGCTCTCATGATCGGTTGTGGATTAAGAAGTCATACGCATGCAACAACCTTCAACCAACTTTAACATGTATTCCTCATATCCCTTTTACCATTATCTATTTTTTCACATTCTAAGAAACACTCTAATAATCAAGTGAAACATAGAGCTCCCATAATCAACCCGGAAGGTTCGAAGTTGTTTTGGCTAGTACATTGTCTAGGTCTGTGAACCCTAATTTTGGTGAAACTGCCCCAACTTCTCTAAGCCCTTCCATAATACTTTTGAATCAATTACATGATGTCCCAATGCCTTTGAATCTCCTCCATGTCCATTTTCCATTTTTTTCTCTCGTTCTATGGGATTTCTCCAGTCCTAGGAAGGCCAGTGATAGCCCTTCCCACAGCTGCATGAAGCTTGTAACTTTTAATGAAATCTAAAAATCGCCTAGGGGGATGAATGAAATTTCCTAAATCACCTAGGGGGATGAGATAACATTAATCGGGGGTCACTTGGATTGACTGGATAGACCCAAGGTGTCTTGGAATGGTAGGAATTGAAAAAATTAACACATGGGTATAGTTGTCATTCTTGGAAATTGATAATTTCCTTGTTGCAAATTTTCATGATAACACATCTTAAGCATTCACTGCATTTATCTCGTTAAGTTATCTACTTTAGTTTCATCTACAAACAATTAAGTTCCATCAGCCCTATGAATATACATTGATGAACCCTCTTGGAATGCATATGGGAAATGTTATGGATGCATGAAGTCTTATGTCATCACATACCACCATCCTCCCCATATCCATTCCAAGTAGACTTGGCTAGGCTATTGTTGCAATGCCTTGCAACACATAATAATAAGCTTAATTAATTACTTAATTATATATCCATGAAAGGGAGGCACGCTTAATAAATTAAGCATCATTGAAAGAGATCATAATGCAACACTTTGATATCATCTATCATGACTATTTATTATATATTCATGCAACATTAGGTTGTCTTCATACTTATATTCTTAAGCATTAATTATATGATTAGTCTATGAAATATATCTCTAATTATATAATTAAACATGTTTTCATATAGAGTAAAACTATAAATTCATCATAACATTATAGTTGTGGTTGTCATATTATTAATGTATCTTCTTGTCATACAAAAAATTCATCTAATAGAGAAGTAATTATCAAACAATACTTGCATTATTACACTTTCACGTAGTAGTGTAAACTCAACACACTGAAAATAATGATATATATTCAAAACATGGAGGTATAGAACCTCCTTTACATTACTTATTTTCATTACAGTCCATTATGATTACAACAAACCTTAAAAAGACTTGATTCATTATAAAGAGAAAAACACTTCTACTTAGAAAATAGTACATGACCATTATTACATTTGTACAAAATAATATAACATTTTTCACAATAATAATAATCCATTCTTTATCTTTCAATCTACTTTCCCCAAAACCTCCAATTCTGAAAATGGTATTTCAACATGACTATTTTAGATAAATTGGCATGGTTCTTCACCCCTTTTCCTAGTTACCTCATATGAAATAATTGAATGCCTAATGCTTGGTTCCAAATCACATTACATGTAAACCATACATTCTTGTTTAAATGTGACACATATATTAGATGATCTTGTTTCCACTTATACCACTAAATCACATAACATGGAAGATACATCATATCCTGAACCATATTACTTATAAAACTTAATTTTATTCCTCATTCCTAAAACTATGTTTGTTTTCATTTGGACCACATCTTGTAACCAAGGTAAAGAAATAAAAGTAATTTTAAAATTCATAGCTCTAAAGCACATTCAACGTATGAATTATCTACATGTATTTTCTTTACAAATGTAGATGTCTTAACCATCAGTCAATACAAAGTATGATAACAAATTCAAAGTAAATTTCATAAATTCATAATACCAACTATGCATTACAAATATCTTAACTTCAACAAATCAAGGTATAGTAATAGTTACAAGGTAGCTGTCTTAATTTCATTATACCAATAATGCATTATAGAAATCTCAACTTCAATAAATCAAGGTATGGTAATAGTTACAAGGTAACTTTATAAATATTCAATGCTAACTATGCATTTCAGAAATACAAAAATATCAACTTCAACCTAATCAAGAAGGATAACAGTTCCAAAGTAGCTTTAATAAATTCTCAATTCCAACTATGCATTACAGAAATATTAACTTTGACAAATCAAGCATGATAACACTTACAACTAATGATATTCCATTTTCTACCCTTTATAATTGTTACAAAGATTTGTGTTAACTGATAAAAAAATCTTATAATCAAGTTATATTATCAATCATAGTTAATATTATTATTTCCAACATTTCATACAAATATAAATTCCTAACAAGAATTTCCAAAGAATAAGAAGTCACATCATGACGGGGAAAATAAAGAAGTGCATTAGTCCCAAACAAAGTTGAGATTCGAGTTCCCATAACTCACCATTCAGCCCCTTATCCATGCTTTGAGATCCATGAGCTCTTAACTAGTTATAATTCCTTCAAGTAACACTCATTATAAATTAGTTAAAATTGATTCTTATTCCAAATCCAATTCCTAATAATTACCCTAACAACAAGTAGGTCAAAACTTAGCCTTTGAAGTCTTTAAAGAGACCCATAGACTCACTTCAACATTAGGTTGTTTAGTTTGATAATATAATATGTATTTCTGAATGACTCAAATATACATTTCCAACTCTCTAATTTATAATGGATAAAACCATCGAACCCCAAACTTTTATGCACGTGGGTGGTTGGATTCATCTGTAGTAATATGAAAGTATTAATATCAATGAGCTCTCCCATTTCCACATCGGGACAAGTTATTTACTAACAAATAGGATACAATTACCTACTTGGACTATGAATTCCATTACTCAAAAATTATTTATTCACAAAACAAGTTACTTGAACACTAGTAAAGATTAGCACGATAGGGATTCTCTATTCCAAACAAGGAATCGATATATGTTTCCTTGATCATGGAACAATAACAAAAATAATACCCATTTCCAAAGGAATATTTTAATGAATTACCCATATCCATTTTTGTAAAACATACACCTATAACCTAAGCTTGTGCAATCAAGAGCCAAAATGGAAGTCTCTTCGAGAATAAAGATAACTAAGAAATCACCCATTTATGCACATAACCAGATCAAAAGGTGTAAAAATAACAAGAAAATATACAGTCATTCATAAATAACCCAAACGCTAACCATGCAATTATTTTGAATGAAATATCTAGGAAAAAAGGTGTCAAACCATGACTGAAATATTTGGACCCTTTTGTTTGCAAAATAACCCTGAAATGTTTCCCTCTAATCTCCTCAAATTTATACAAGTAATAAATCCCAACAAAATAAAAACCCTTATAAATATTTTATTTTTAACTTTTCTAAGGTTACAACTTATATGATGGTTTCCTATTTTTAGTATATTTAAAAAGGCTTAGCAGTTTGCATGCCTAGGCTCACGAGCATGGCGGAATATCTCGAAGGAGTTCAACATTCAAGAACTAAACATGAAATCCCTCGTATACATATATTGGATTCCTCAAGAAGTTTCCCAAACTTCAAGAGTGCATTAATTGCACCTTAATGCAATGCATATCAACTAGTGCCACATCTTTGGATATTAACAACTACCTCCACCGCCAATTCAAATATTTCCTCCAATATCAACTCGGTGGTTCGAGAGGTAGAAGACTATTAACAAATATTATTTGCATGGATTCTCAATAAAATTTTCCACTCATTTTATTATTTACATGATGGAGTATGATAATCAAGTAAATAAAATAATATAAGTTTCACAACATCATTAGCTAGGAGAGTATTATGATCATTCAAGGGCCAAAACACTCATCAACCTTATCATGCTTGGGTCAACCTTCGACCAACATACTTATTAACAATAATTAATTTCATTATTTTCTTGGGTCTTTTTAACCATAACTTAGATAATCAATTGAAAAATAGAATAAGGTTAGAACCTCATTATTAAAAATCAATCAAGGATCAATAATAAATGATTATCCCATAATAATTTGATCATGCATGTTGTATTATATCCTCTTGATCAAGTAAATAAAATAATACAAGTTTATAATAGAAAAGTTTGCAATAATACTTAAATAATTAATGTTCACATCTACATTTCTAGGGAAAATATTATTATTTATAACCTTTGACCACCATGAGGATAGAAGAAGGTTAGTATCAACTCAACAATGCACATAAAATAGGAATGATCACCGACTTCATAATCATAAACGATTTCAACATATTCCTATAAAAATCCATTCGAGTTAAAACAAGAAAATCTATGATAGGTGTAGTAACCATGCACACTCAATATAACAACATGGAAATCTGAGATGGTAGAAAATATCATCACAGAAAAAAAGGTAATGCAGATCCATGTCAACACGTACACAATGAATTTCAACATTAAACAATTTTTGAATACGTGACAATGGAATTTGTTATAATGTATCACATACAATTATACAAAAGTATGCATACCCTTTTGGGTATGTATCCATGTGCATGACGGTATACAGTGTTAGTGTAGTGGTACCGACTTCCGTGTTACTTGTAAATTGTTTAATGCTACAATTTATTTTATAAGTTAGAAAGAAAAATTGTTGGATATGAAAGTTTGGAGTTTCTCTTAACCCTAGAAAGTGTATTTTACTAGCGCATGAAGGAAAAATCCTTGGTCACATTTTCTATGAGAAAATACTTACAATAGACTCACAAAGAGTAAGTACCTTCCTTGCATTATCGTTACCTAGTCATAAGAAGGCATTACAAATATTATTAGGAAGGATCGACTTTGTTAGGTGTTTTGTTCCAAAAATTTTCAATCTTATCAAGCTATTTACATCTATTCTTAAGAAAAGCATGCCTTTAAAGTAGACCATGGAAGGGAATGATATATTTAAATCCATCAAATAACCAATTACATGGGCCCCAAATCTCATTAATCCTTATTTCTCATAATATTTCTATTTGTATTCCTTTGAACATGCATACACAATATCCACAATGTGAGTGGACTGAATGAATTTTTTTAGAGAAAACTATTTCTTTTCAACTAAATCCTTGAATAATATGAAGTAAGGTACACATTTGTTAAGAAAAATTCCTTGGCCGTCATAAGAATGTTAAATAAATTTAGACATTTATTATCCAACAACAAGATCCATCTTATGGTGTCAAACTCTAGTGTGAAAGATTTTATTACGAATAAGGATATAAATGAGAAATGAGCTAGTTGGATAACAAAATAATGAAGTGTGATGTTGACAATAAATTTACAAATTTATTCAGAGGAAAATGTTTGTGTGAGTATCTAGTTTTAAAGCCTCATAATGAAGAGGATTCTATCATAGAGCTCCAACATGACAAAAAAACAACCTTTCGATGATTCATTTACATATTAATGGACCCGTGACATAGTGAACTTTCTCGAGAATAGGTCAATGCCCTCAAGAGCTAACCAAGGACAAGAGAAGGATTTAAAACTTCATTATATCCCCTTTATGCATATTAATGGAATCCTATTTAGAAACGATATCAATGGAATTATCCTAATATGAATCAAGGAAAATCAAATTGAGAATGTCTTGGATGAATTTCATAATGCCTCGGATGGAGGAAATTTTCCCCAATGACAACTACACTCAAAATAATGAAAGGTAAATATTATTGGCTGAGTATTTTTAAGGATTGTTATGCATGGATAAAATTTTGCAAAAATGTTCCTTTTTCATAGGTAAAGAAAGGATAGAACCTCGTCCACTCCACCCCATATCTGTAGATCAACCATTTATGCAATAGGGATTGGATTTTATTGGAGTAATAAATACTTATTAAAGCTTGGTTCACAAGTGGATACTTATAGCCATGAATTAATTCACCAAATTGATAGAGGCAGTTTCTTTAAAGGAAGCAAATGAAGATAAAAACCTAGGTTTATATGAAATTACTGTGACTAAATTTAGTGTTCCTTCCACAATAATTTCTGATAATGTTATGGCATTCCTTGGCATGAATATTGCCTATTAGGATGTGAAGAATGAGATATAACTAAGCACATATTCAAACTATTACCCCTAAGGTAATGGGCAAGCTGAATAAAAAAATCTCCTAAGGATTATCATAAGAACTTTGTAAGAGAATTAGAGATCTTGGAACTCAAATATTAAATCAGTCTTGTGGGTTTATAGAACCACTCCCAAAATATTAATTGATATCTCATGTTTAAAAAATATCTATGGTAAGGAATACAAGTTTCCAATATGTATTGAGTTACCATCTATGGAGCTTATAAATCATTTTGATATGTTTGAGGTTGAGGTCATGAAAATATAATATGTAGAAATAGTGGAGTTAGAAGAGATGATAGATCAAGAAATACAAACAATGGAGATTAATAAAGATCAGGTCAAGAAGTATTTTGACAAGAAAATAGTGGCTAGAAGCTTTCAAGAAGGAGATCTTGTCCTTAAGTAGGACCAACATAGATCCAAAATAGGAAAGCACTCAAATTTTGATGCCATATGGAGAGGTCCTTATGTTATCTCAAGTATGTGAACCCACAAGTGATTTCCAATTGTAAAAAATAGATGGAGAAGAGCTCATGATCCTAGTCAATGGGATCTATCTCAAACATTGTTTTTGAAATAAAGGTTTCATCTCGGAAATAGATATTAGATTATTTTTACTTTCCTTTGAGTTTTATTCAACACATTGTTTTATTAGTAGTGTAGTTTCAATTTCCTTAAGTTCTTAGAAAAAAATTCTGGAAGCCTCAATGGTGTTTGCATTCTCAAAGTTTTGAAGAGGTTTTTATAGTCTGTGGATTCACTAGTTATGTAACACATATAAGTTCAAGGGAGATATAAGTTAGGGATTAGAATTTTAAAGATATGTATTTGATTGCATGCCTAATGGATAAGCCAAGGAAATTGATCATCAATCTATAGGTAGATAACCCCGTTGAGTTGTAAAAATGTTATCCAAATAACCCCCTTTTTATATTTTGCATGACTCATCAAGTTAAATACTAAGGAGGTTTATTTCTTAGAATCAAGATATATAAAATGACTACGTATAAAAGCCATGGAGTGTAATTTCTGAAAACTCAATGTTTCATGGATTCTTTGAATCCACAAAACAATACACTGAAATTTTAGGTATCCCAGGGGTATGAAGGAGTTTTAGAGGCCAAAAAGTGTTCATGTTCACAAAGGGTCAAATATGGCTAAGTATGGAAAACCCACGGACCACAAATGTGGGTTCCACAACATGATAAAATTAGTGACATTTCATGGGGTGAAAAGGTGAAAATATGCAACACATGATGGAGGCAACTGCTATAAACATAAGGAATGGAGTCAAGTAAGAATCGGATAATTATAAAAACTTCAAACAATATCTCGGTGTTCCATGAGTTTTCTAAATGTTGTATTGTACAAAATTCTATGTCAATGAAATGAAGAAGGAGAAAATCCTTCATAGATTTTGGTTTGAGTGATATAGTGTGGTGTGAAGAGTTAGAAATTCATGGAAATGTGAGTAAGGATTTCGTGGATATGTGGAAGTTAGTATGTCACAAAATTTTAAAATCTACTGAAACACTCAAGTTCAAAAACCCATATAACTCTAAATACCACAAGACAAGGTGGAACGAGTTTTTGGTCATATATTTTGGTTGAGAGATTCATTTTCCATGAGAATTTTTTTGTTCGCTTCATCTCTTTAAAGGTTATATTTTACATTGGAAAAATTTAGAGAAGGATTTCATTTTGAGAGAGACCATGAAAATATGGGATTTCAGGGGAAAATTATAGTTTTCTCATTTAAAACACTTTACCACCTCACCTACCTATGAAAAATGTTTGATAGTGCCCATGCTCTCACCCACAAAATCTGATGGCATGTGTCATAATTAAGCGTGGACTATCTCCAATAATTATGGTGTTATATTTTTTGGGTGACATATTTCATTTCACTCATCTACCAAATTGAATATGAATTTCCCTCCCTCTTTCTCTCTCTCTCTCTCTCTAATATTTTATAAATAAAAATGTAGAGGCATATTGTAAGGGTTCCCTTCTATAAAATTTATAGGGTTTTCCTTAGAGCCATGCAATTTATTTCCTTCAAACCTTTGTATATTTGTATTTTACAAGATATTTCTTACCTCTGCTATGCAAATGTGATGGATAAATTTTGAATGTAACACATCTATGGTATTTTCCTCCGAATGTTTTGTGTTTATTGTGGATATTTTTCCTCTTTTTTTCCTTAATTTTTATTCACCCATTTCTTTCAAAACTCTATGTTTTCAGTAAATTATCTACATATGCAATTGTTATGTGTCTTCCAAGGTCAAATTCAAACCATATTTTACTTTTGGAACATCACCATTCTTTCATTTAGCATATTTTTTCCTTATTTCTCAACCCTAGTTCCTGTTTTATTTTAGATTTATTTACATTTTGATAAAATTAGGTTATTTTTTGTTGACCTAGGAGAGAAGGAACCACCCTTCTCTAGAGGTTTTTATTAATGAGAAAGGTTCTCTATCTTGAATACAATCCAATATTAGTCAAAGTATTTTATCTTCCATGATAAAACCAAGGGTTCTAACTATGGTATCTAATAACTCCACCTTACCATGTATGAAATGGCTCAAATGAAATATTATTTTAATGAGGAACATTGTCTTTAAAATTTAGTAAATTTGGCTCACCGATTCACCGAGAAAAATGTAAATATATTTAAATATGGAAGAATACTAAGAGAAAAATGAGTCCTAAAAAATACTCCATGTCATCATGTAATCAGTGTCTCAAATTATATCTTAGTTTATGAGGAACATTTTCTCTAAATTTCAAACAATTTGGCTTATTGAGTCACCAAGAAAATGTAAATACATTTTCATATTTTCTAGGAAAAATTCAAGTTCTTGGCTAGAAACTTCTTTCTCAAAATAAAAATAAATCATGATAGGATAGCCCTCAAGTTATAGATTATCTTAAATTTAGTTTCAAATGGATCACTTTGGAAAAAATTTGACGGTTTTAACTATGGTATCATCGGAAATGAGAAAAATATTGTTTTAGAAACTAGTGAATGAGCTGGTTTTAATGGCTTCTATAGATTGAAAATATAAAATTTTAATGGATTTTCATATTCCACCTTTTCTATTTTCATGTTGAGGTGTTTTTGGAGGAAAAATGCGTTTCAAAAAAATGACTTTGTTTTAGAATTTTAACTTTTTCTCCTCATTACCACTTTAATTCACCATTAACCCAACATAGATTAACCTAGGTTAGTTTAGGTTTAGAGGGTGAGTTTAACCCATAAAAATAGGGTATAGTTGAGTTGAGGAGGCAATGGGGACACTAATTTCCAGTTTTCATGATATTTTGACATGTGTCACCATGTGGGAGTAAGTGAGAGAGATGGAGGGGCTAAAAATTAAGATCTTAGGAGCTGAAATGAGGTTCCAAAATGACAAAGGGATAAATCCATTATCTTGGGTGCACTTTTTTGTCTCAACTATCCCCTTGGATGTTGGGACAAAAGGAAAAGGGATATAAAGCTTTAAAATTTGTCATGGGTAGAGTTTCTCATGAGGAGAGGACAAGTAGCTATAACACAAGTTTTCAATTTGTTCTAGCATCCTAGATTGTCACTTAAGTGACAAAAACATTCTTCCATAAGGGGGTGCACGTTTTTGTCACCATTATCCCCTTACACCAAGGGATAAGGGAAAATGGATAGTTGAGGTCAAAAATACTACCACTCAACGTGAAATCGAGAACATGGGAATGTACTTTTCACCCGTGTCCCAAACTTAACCTTTCGGGCTGTATAATATATTATTTTTCATGAAAATAGGACAATAAATCTAATGAGACATTTAAAAAATATGAAAAATGAGTTCTTCATTATTTTTTTCTTATATCTCCTTTTTTTCCTAAGAAGGCACGCCGGTGGTGAGTCGAACTCTGTCGAGAAGATTTTGGAACAAGTATGAACAAGGACATCACTTGGTTCATGGATGTGAGTTCAATATTCTTAAAATTGGCATTTTTAGCATCCCAACTTCACTTAAGGTTCCTAAAACGTTAAATGCAAATTCATTTTCTAGAAAGGACATTGTACTTGAGTGTTGAAAAGGTTTCATCTTGTTATGCTCCCAATACGTTTTCTTACCCATTCCACCATGTAGTAGAATCTCTAAGATTTCTGATGATTGGGATTTGAGATCCCAACACCACCCAAAGTTCCTATAACCTTTTCCATAATTTGACATTTGAAAATAGGTAATTTGAAATTTTTGACTATTTTGAAATGTTTGACCCAAAAGGGGTAAAAATTTCAATAGGGTTGTCAAGTAAAATGCCTAAACATTTTACATGCCAACAAATATATATCAAAATAGGTTAATTATTGAAAACCTAGGTGGTATTATTTCTATGTTTAAAGGGGTTTAATAAATAAAATTCACATCCCAACTAGATATTTCATTATATTCCTCAATAACTTAGGTATCTAGGATCATGGGTGTATCTCACACATTTATATTTTGTAATGCTTTGTGTTAGTATTTTGTTTACTTCATAAGGATTTTGAATAAAATAACATCACTAGAGGTTTTCCCAATTAGTTATGAGAGACATGATTCATCAAAATAAGATACATTTGAACCCGATGGGAGAAAGGGTACTACCATGGAATCATGTTTGAAATCTAAACCATATGGGAAATAAAATAAAACCCTATGGGTTAGGTACAAATACCCAATTCAATGTGTTCAAAAATAAAGTTGACTCACCAAAATGTAATATGAAAACTAGGCTTTTCCTAATTTACATTAACTACTATGTGTAAATATGAATTAGAATTGTAAATATAAAAACAACAATAAATCATATTTTTTAAATATATGTATTACAATTTATATAATCTTATACAAACTTGACAAAGATATATTTAGAAGTTAGGATTAGGATTTGGAACACATTTACCCCAATACAAGCTCATTTTATATGATATTAATCTAAAAGTGTGCAAAAAATATATGTGGAGTGTTGTTAAGTTTTTTGGAAAATATGGGAGGTGAAAATAAAGGGAGGATAAATCCATCCATGCGGGAAAAGGTCACCCGAATGAATTTACCCTCTATGTATTTTTTTCATGTGCGAGCCTAATCTAAATTTTAACTTTTACATAATCGTTTTCTATGTATAAGGTTAAATATTATGTATCTAGATCTTCATGGTCTCAAATATATAACTGATTTAGGGATTCTTATTCACCAAAACTTTATCATCCTCTAATTTCAGACCTAAAAATGGGGTTGGTTACAATAGTCATGCTTCCTCAATCCCATACTAAGTTGAGGAATACCTCTATAACAATACTTAAAATATTCCTATAACCAATGTAGTTCTCCCTTCTAGTAGGTGTGTGAGAACATGAGATAATCAATCTAATTATACATTTCATTCCCTAAAACCAAATGCATAAGAGGTAACACATACAAAAGGTGTTCTTAAAATTATCAATAAGATTAATTAGTTGTGTACTTGAGTGTGTAAGAGATTTATTGGTATTTTTAAAGTTTATTCATCATGTAAGGATTACCCACTTTCCAATGTTTTAAGTTATGTGTTTATATAGTGATCATAGCACAAATTTGGAACCTTTTTGGTGTGTAATCTGAACCGATTCAAAATATTTATTCTTAACAAGTTGTAGCAAATCCAAGGGATGAAAAAATCAATTACCTAGGAAAAACCATTGTATGACTTTATCCAATATTTCCAACTATGTCTTGAACATGAGTAATGACTCCTCATTAAAACCAAAAGGTGGGAGTTCCTAGAAAATAGATGGATGGTCATTAGAAATGTGTTCGTGTACATGTTCATGAAATATTTCTCTCAAGGAAAAAATGTGGGTTTCATCAAAAATCATGAGACTATGTCCCTCTACTTCAAGATGGGGTGAATCCCATTTATTAAAAGATTGAATAATATGTACATTAATCTATCTCTTGGGGTGGTTGTAGACTAGGGAATGTGCGAAACACCCTTATTGTGAATGCATCAATATAAAAGGGGAAGATAGGAAAAATTATAGATAAGCAAGGAGAGGAAAATGAGGAGGAGAATTATTTTAACAAGTTAAACTTATATTTCATTAACTACATTCTAGAGAGATTTCCAATTTCAATCATAAGACACAAGAAAACACATGCAATTTATATAAAAGATATGGAAAAATACATTTTTACACAAATTTCAACTACCTTTTCTCATTTCATTATAATAGGAAAACAACCATTATGTCCTTAAAAATTTCCATATATTCAGCTAAGTGAAAAGAAAGAGAATGGAGGAAAATTGCTACGTAGGAAATAGAAGAATTACAATATAGTAGAGAGACAAAATTGATGATTTAGAATGGAGATGACACTCTAATTAATATCCAAAACAATTATCCTTTCATATTTCTATATTTTGAATTGTATTCATTTCCAAAATAAGAAACTTTCCTTTATTTGAAGAAAAGTGGTTTTACAAAAGTGGAATATAAAGTCGTTTAAGTTAAAATTGAAAAAATCACCCCTCAACAAAGAATTATAAATCACTTTAGTTACTTTTTGAAATAATATTTCTTCATGATAAAATGGAGGGTGGGAAGAAGAAAGAATAAGATAGAATTCATCATTCCAAAAATGGATCACATGAAGATGGAGATCTTGGATGTGCACCACTAGAGAAATACTTTGACATTTCACCACTTTGTGTTGAACATGGTAACTACTTCTATAAATTCTCTCCTACAAGGAACGATGGTATTTGTGATAACATCAAGCCAACGATCAGCTATTCCTTGAATTATATTACAATTTTTGATCCATTTTGGGATCTTTTTGGTCGCATTAGAAATGACACCTCATATCTAAGAAAGGGTTTCTATGAGTTATACATTGTAGGACTATGGGTCAAAAAATTCCCATTTTAAAATGTTTCGAAGTGCTCCTGAAGTTCATACAATGATTTTTGTTTATAATGAAATGAAGGGAATCTCGTAATGTTTAAGTTATCATGTATTTATTCTTTGATTTCTTATCCTTATTTTAGATGAAATGAATAATCCTATATGGCCTCAAGTGAGGGCTTTCATTTTCCACTTAATGTTTTTGATCCATGTCCATGAAAAATTATCTTCCAAAATTAAAACACTTTCTTATTGAGAAACAATTTGGGATCGATAGAACTCGTCTCATGAATGGTTGGAACAATCTAATTCTAGTGATCAACCTCCTTCTTGACTATAAAGAAAATATCTTGTACCTTCTCGGTTGAAAAAGAGAAAACCTTGTATATTTTGATTATCTCAAGTATAAGATCACATCCTTTCTACACAATAGATCTAATCCATTCTTCATTCATCCTTCCCATATTTCTAAAGTTTCAGGCCTCTTGAAAATCATGTGGGTCAAACTTACTCAGCAGAGTAATTGATTCATAAGGAATGAGAGGATCCTCAGGGACCAAGAATTTTTGGACATGTGATGTCAATGCATGTAGTTGGACCTCTAACTATTCTTGAGTTTCTTGATCTTTTCTTGAAAATCATGTGGCTCAAACTTACTCAGGAAATTAATTGACTTAGAAGGAATGAGAGGATCCTTAGGGACCAACAATTTCTAGACATATGATGTCAATGCATGTACTTGGTTCTCAAACTATTCTTGAGTTTCTTGACCTTTTCTTATTTGAAAAAATAATTTGGCATTTGTTTTCTATAGCCTTGACAACCACAAATGCATGCTTCTCTATAGTTGAGTATTTTAGCTCAAGGTATCTATGTGGGAATATCATGAAATATATAGGATATTCAACATCTTCTTCATTTTTCTATAATAAAATAGTTGAGAGGGTGCATTCAAAGGAATAAAACTATATTATGGAATCATTGTAAAATTGGGGCGAGACCATTATGAGGCCATGAGCAATACTCTTCTCAATATTTTCAAAATCATTATTCCCTTCTTTATTAAAACCAAAGTTTCCTTGATGCTTTATCATATCAGTGATGTGCTTAGTCATCTTTTAAAGTCAAGAAAAAAATGATGGAGAAAATTGACCATACTAAAAAAAAAAAAGGACATGTGGCTTTGTTATGGGTAAAGAAAGTTTTTGAATAGATTCTACATGATTGGGTTCAATCTTAGTACCCTCTTTTTTTCAAAGTGACCTAGGATATTACCTTATATCCATATGTAGACTGAATTCTTGGGATTTAAATATATTACATGTCCTCCACACCGATGTGAACCTGTTTAGGATGATTTAAATGATCTCTTTGATTTTGGAGTAGACCATGAGGTTGTCAAGATATACCACTATGCATTTATTTTTTAGATTTTTAAATCCAAGTCCATATCCCTTTGAAAAATTAGATCCCGCATTAATGTGACCAAAATGCATATGGTTGTATGTAAAAGTTCCCAAAAAGTAGTGAATGTCATCTTATGTTGATCCTCTGGTGCTACCTCAATTTGATTATACTTATACAATCCATCAAGCATGGAATAAATCTAAAACTAAGTAAATACTCATAGTATATGATCCATGAATAGTAAAGGATAGTTATATTTTAGAGCATCCTGGTTCAAGTTCCTGAAATCAACATAAATCCATATTTCACCATTGCTTTTATGAACCAAAATTATATTTTCCACCCAAGTGGAGTGATGGATGGGAAAATGATATGAGAATTCAACATTTTGAGAACTTCTTCTCTAATTGTTCCATCTATTTTTGGATTGTATTTCTTCTATTTCTACCCAAAAAAATTTACACCTAACTTGAAAGGAAGAGAATGTTGCATTTCCTTGATATTGAAAGACTTTAGTTCATCATATGATTAGGCTATTACATCTGAGTATTTCTTCAAGAGTAAAACAAAACCTTTATTTTCTTCAGGAGAATAAAACATACCAACATTAACCAACCTTTGTTGTTCAATTATTCCAATATAAATATTTTTATATTTGGAAGAGTTAAGGGGAGACTTCTCAGCTTTAGTTTTCACAATCCTATCGTGTTTATCAAAAATGTCTTCCAAAGATACAAGGCATATAGGGATCTTGCTAACTTTTAGTTTTATGACACCATCTACATATACTTCTTCAATCTCATCCTTTCCTTTACTTGAACTAGATTCCTTTGTGTAACATCACTTCCTTGATATTATAGGTTGTTGAAGTTATCTTTTTTCTCCAAGAAAGATAAGATATGATTGTCATCATTAAAAAATTTCCAATTTTCATTTATATGGCACACTTGGTCTAAAAATCATCTCAATAAAATATTTTTTTCTCAAAAGGAAGGGTGGGAAATTAATAAAGAGGTAGAAATAGCTAATGAATCTCCCTTCTCATTTTGTTCTTTCAGGACTTCTTAAATTGAAAAGGCTTCAAAATCTTCCATACAAACCCATACCTTATTTTTGTAATGCTTGAGCCTTGTATTATTTACATGAAACTTATTTTTGACTTGTTTGAAAATAATATTGGCATATCCTCATATAATTTAAAATTCTTAATTCTCATTTCCTTGGCAAATTTCATTCCTATAAACAAGGCTTCATATTCCATAGTATTGTTCATGTTTGAAAATTATAGCTTGTATAAGAGGGAATAATTTACCAAGAGAGGAAGTGAGCAGAAAACTTGTGACATATCTAGAGGTAGAAAAATTCCATCAAATTATACATTTCATAGATCATTTTCTTCCTCTTCCATTAAAATTAGAAACTCTTTATGTTTTTTCATAGCTAGAAATTAGTTTCCCATTCCTTTGTCTTGATATAAAATATATTCTCTTTGGTTATCTAAATTTTGAACACTCGTATTTAATTTTCCACTCAAAAAGAATATTTTTATTTTACCTTTTATGGGAATAGTAGTGTAATACTAATCCATTTGTATTTCACCACCTATATCTCAGAAAAATCTTCTTCTTAGCAACATTCTATAAGAGGCGGGCATGTCCACCACCCGTATGGTTATCTTCACCCTCTTTTCTAGGAATGTAGTGAAAGAAACTTTTGCATCCTTGATCCAGCCTAAAGTGTGACTTATTTTGTTTTCATGGAGTAATAATGTCCATTTACATAAGGTGAGATCAAGATCATTTTCAACCTTGGTAGGCATGACATTATCAGAGGCAATAGAGTCTATTTTATAATTGTTCATCTTTTGACCTCCAACGAGAAAAGAATGATAAATAAATTCTACTTTACCCAAGGTAGATGGAATTTTAGCTAGAAGGTTCTATGATGAATTTGAGGGAGGGGTAGTTAAGAATCCTTTGAAGGTATATAGAGTTGATTTGGAATTAGGATTATTATCTTTAATAAACCGAACTAGTTTTTCAACTATTCGGGTGATTTTGTAAGTATTATAACTCTAAAAATACACTTTGGAATTTTTAACGACATCAATAATATCAAATAAGGTGGATGTATAAATTTTAGAGGTCATGGCCATTTTATAAGAATATATAAACTTTAATTTAGGATTGGAAGAAGGATATGCATATTTAGTAGAATAATTTTTAACTCGAGTGGAAGTGGATGACTTACTTGGAGAAGAATATGTAGCTTTAGATGTGGTGGAATTTGGATTCTTTTTATAGATTCCATGGATGGGGATAGTGGAGATACTTTATTGATTATTTTATTTTTTATAGTTGCGACATGAGGATATGGATACTTATTCTTATGAGCATGAGAAAAAAAGGATTCTTTCGTGATTGTGAATGAGTTAACACCGCACAAAAATAGTTATTCATATCGTGCATGGATTCATCATATTATTCATCTGAAGAGTATTCAAAATATTTTATATCATCATATTCAACCTCTAGTACATTTCCTTCATCTTCTTCACTACCAAGTTCTATATTTTCTTCTTTATCATCTTCTTGGCTTTCATAGGCTATTTATACAGAGTAGATTCTAGAGTAATTTTATGTGGGACACCGATAATTGTTTTCATGTTATAAAATTTATTCCTAGGAACATATTATAGGGATAACTTTGGGTAATATATTTCTTTATAGAAATAAAATCATTAGATATATTTTTAGTAATGGATTAGTAGCTCCTGAGCTAGATATTTGATCTTTATCTCGTATTTGATCCTCTTTGATTTTTCCAAACATGATTAGACCATCTTCAAATTCTCTAGTGATGTATTGAAATTTTCTAAAGTATCTATCTGGGCCCTTCTTAAGATAAATCCAACTTCATGTAGTAGATCATTTTTGAATAACCTTAGTTGATTATCTTTAGTAGGTCTGGAAGCTTTAGGAATCTTATTGATCAACATATTGAACTTAGACATGAAGTCTCTCATAATTTCTTGAGGTTCCTTTTTAAACTAAGACCATTGAGAAAGTAGATCATGAGCATATTTATATGGTTTTAATCTATCTTCAAAATTCACTTTCATATGAGCC
Source organism: Taxus wallichiana var. yunnanensis (assembly GCA_018340775.1). Classification (NCBI taxonomy): domain Eukaryota; kingdom Viridiplantae; phylum Streptophyta; class Pinopsida; order Cupressales; family Taxaceae; genus Taxus; species Taxus wallichiana. The sequence goes on along the minus strand of CM031238.1, from coordinate 458,463,745 downwards.
CAATTTTTATTGATCTTCTGGTCAAGTGATAGAAACAATCTACAACAAACATCTTATAAAGATTTGATAAAATGTCTAATGGACACATCTTCATGTTCAACTCCTAACCCACCACGAGCTATAATCAAGGAAACAACGTCTTCATCAGGATGTTATTTCCAATCTCCATTGAACTTAGGAAATTTTTTTCCTCTATCCTCTAGGTAGCTCATGATTTGGAGGAATTAGAGCCAATAGACCAGATTTTTGACCCCAAATTACTAGTGCAACCATCTCTAGAGGAAGAGTATTTAGTGGTGGAAGAGAGATGGATGATGTAACGAGACTAACATCAAGATATTCAAATGGATATTCCAAAGGAAGTTTAGAAGATTTAAATTGAAATATTATAGGAGTAATTCTAAAATCAACTTATTGTTGTAGTTTAAAAGCTGGGATCCACAATGTCACCTATTTTGTCACCTTGGGCATTTCCTATCTACCATTTTGTATTTTATGTTCTTTTCTTCTTATTTTGAGTTCTTTAAATACAATAAAATTTATTTAATTCTTTTTCACAATATCCTTCCATATCCAAGACTCTTGAAGAAATGTGATAGTGAATTTTATTATTTATGGTGATTTTTAGTTAGTTGTTATTATGCTGAAATACTAAAAACTCTAAATAAAGCATGGTTTATTGATACGTGTGCCAAAAAATGCAATTTCAAGATGAGTGAATATGCAAGCAATGTAAAAGACTCCTCCTTTCACCAAGTGAGAATACATGTATACAAAGACAACTAGCTAAAACAAAAATTAGATAAGAATTGAATGATTTTCTCATAAAAGTCGATCCCAAGAACCAATGGGCTTCCTCAAGGGATGTCAACTCATGTTTATAATTAAGTGATATGACAAGAAAATAATATAGTGATGATATCATTATAATTAAAGAGGGATAGAGAGATATTACTATGCTTGATAGGTGGCCTAGGATAGGGCTGCGGTGAGCTCAATTTCTTCAAAATAATTAAACCAGAACTATTCTACTGACTTCTCATTCTTGGTATTATCTCAAGTTTCTCCTCAATATCTTCAACTTCGAGAGTGAGGGAAATGGAACAAAGGCTAAGTTCATGGGTGATATTGATATTCTACCATACGAATGGTTGTTACATGATAGGACATCATATATTCTTGTATTGGGTTGTGATACACCTAGAAATGTTGTCTACAGAGAATACATCTTGCAAGAAAATATATTAGGTGAAAAAATATTGATAAAGATATGATAAATAATAAAATGGCTGAAGTGACAGAGATCGATGCCAATTGGTAATCGGTGGTGATCAGGGAAAAAATGGTCTATTTTAACAAGGGCCAATAAACATACTATGATTGATGTAGGATAGAGTTTAATGAAGACTCAAGATGAACTAGAAGGACTCTAAAAAATAGAGAAGATGTAGAATGTCGAGGTTTTGACACTTATAAATGCATAAATGATGGTAAATGGATTTTAGGACCATATCGATAGCGATCGGGGATTGGAAATGACCTATGATAAATTTTACTAATATGCTAAAATATTAATCAAATAAATAAATGGAATAAAAATGTTTGATAGTTTGTGAGCTATAAATATGAGTGTTTTTGTGATATGACTAATTTAATATGTGATTGAAAATGATAAACATAAATGCACAAAACTTGTTGAATATTGCTAAGGAAATTTGGTGGAGCTCTAAAAGGTTGATTGATTGTTCACAAAAGGTTCCCAAAGCATGAAAACAAATTTTAGATATCTTGTAATGTCATGATGTTGTGTAGAGATTCACCAATCTACCAAATGTACAATATGTCTTTGTTATCTCCGAATCACAGCACCCTTATGTTTACACAAGTGCATATACTTGAGCTCACAGTGTGATTAGATAACATGGGTACTATCTCCAAGTTGTGGGACTTGCTACTTGAGATAGACCTCTAGAGAAAGTTGGTTCTTGCTCCTAAACTACCTACCACAATCTACTCTAATGCGGAAAAAACTATCTTTTCTAATCTAAATTTCCAAGGGACCAAGGAGAGAGAATGCATGAAAATGAAAACCTATACTAAAAGGGTGATACACCATAAAAGGAGGGGTCCGAGGGTAGTCTTCCAACGTGTGAAGAATAGAAGTAAAATGCATACTAGAAGGGGTGATAACAGTTCTCCACAATCTAGAAAATGCATTCACAACAATATTTCAAAAATACAAAATGATAATGGATCCTTGCAAGAGCATAAAAATAGACACAATATTCTTGTAATGAATTTTGAAAGGGAAATAAGAGTGCAACAAACACTACAAGGGAAGATGCATCCACAAACTTGTATCTTATTGCTTCATGACATGCACAGTTCAATCTATTACAAGATAAGGGCCTAGATCACCATGTAAGGATTCCACTACAAGGGCCTATAACACATTGGCTTCACAAAGCAATTTTGACAGAGCTTTGTTACAATAAAAATCCTCCCTCTACAATGAGCCCAACACTCCAATTTATAGAAAAATAAGAAGAGAGAGAGAGAGAGAGAGGGAAAATGGAAATCCTGAAATCTATCCTTTAACCACTTGTAAGAGGTATTAAATGGAGTGAAATTATGTTTTGTTGCTTGCAAAAGGATCCCCATACTATCCCATGACTTGCAATAGTGAAATATGGCAGCCCATGCTTCATTGAAGGCATCCAACTACCAAATAAAACACTATTCTAAACTTGGCCACGTTTTCAAAAATATATCTATCTTTCATCAAATCTAGAATTTCTTGATTTTTGTGCATTGGTCTTGGATCCATGATTCCAATGGTACCAATTTTGTGCAATTTTGTTGAGAAATTAAAAAGTTATGTCCTTCGAATGTAAGCAATTATTTTGGGTTTGCCAGGCATTTTCTATCATTCAACGGGAATAAGCATTAATTGACTAGAACTGAATATGTTTCTTTTATTTTTATATATCCACCCTCATCAAAATTAAGAAATCAATTTTTTTGATGTAGAGTATGTTGTGCTTGTTCGGAGAAAGTCCAATTTTATGAAAATCGGAGCTCAGAGTCAAAAGTTATGGTTGTTTGAAGTTTGGGGTCAAACATTGACTTTTTCTCTTCATTATGGTTATTTCAAAAAAATCAGGTCCATGTGTCCCGACTGTTGTCCCAAAAAAATTCTCCACATCACCTGATTCAGCTTCTTTGTCCTCACGTGTCTCTGTCATTGACTAGGCTCGAGGGCCGTTGACCTCCACATTCTTCGCAATGTATGGTTCCTTTTGCAGCTTTTTCACCTTTGCACGTCCCGTGCATAATTTTGTCTCGATCGTCCCAGACACATTTCTCCATGCCACCCATAATGCACTGACTTGTGGAAAAATTGGCTTTTTTGTGTCCCATGTGTACCTACGTCCCAACTTTTCCACAGACCGTCTAGGACAAAAATGTCTAATTTTTCCACAAAACACCAAAATGATCCCATTTTCATATTTTCTCTTGGTTTTTTCTGGATGGGGAAGTTAGAGAGAAGCCAAGGGGACCCCAAAAACATGATTTTTGGCCTTAAATCAATTCTACTTGCTCGGGACTGAATAATTTGATGCATGTTATCAAAATTACCTCGAGGGGTGAATTTTGGATAATAGTCTTTATCTATCTAACTATTAACTAGAAAAGGATGGTTACTAAATAGGATTGAGGGCATCTGGATCTATCATCATTGATCATGGATCACCATCAATATAGTCAAGGATGATTAAAAAAATTATGAAAGGATGGAAAATGGTTGAAACTACTTGACATCCGAAGTTTGAGGTTATTTTAGGAATGGAGGGATGTTAGGAATCTAGGTAGGAAGAGGTTATGGGGTTATGATGGTTAGGGTAATTTAGATTGGGTTTTTTTCATATGGTTAGAGAGGGTAAATGATATTCTATTAGGTAAATTAGTGTTTTAAGATGGTAAATTATATTATAGGGATAATTGACTTATGATAGTCATAATAGTGTAGATAATGATAATGTGATTAATATGTGTAGGGTCACCTAGGGGTGAAAAAATGGTGTCTAAATTTGCCCCTTTTTGTTGATATTTCGTAGGCACATGATGCGAGAAAAAAACTAGTGTTGAGATACCCCAATTTTTTTATAAGGATATTGTTCCCACCTCAAGCCAATTGCCAACTCTATTGGTCATTAGATTGATTGCATAAGTTTTCATAAATATGCTCCAAGGTGTGACCTGTAGTCCGAAATGACCATGTTGGAGGGATATGTAGAGATAATAGTAGTCTCAAAAACACTTGGTAGGAGACATTATACTGACCTCGGGAGGGCAACGCTAATGTAAGCATCCTATAGACACATTCTTTAGGAAGATTACTACAATGAGATGTATTAATGAGAGCCATCTCATGTGGATGTGTGAAGTCTGTGAGACCAATGGGTCAAAGGCATATCCACAATGTTTGTAAAAATGGTCAAAAATGAAGTTTTGAAAAGTCATTGGGCATCAAAACAAAGGCATATGAGCTCTAAATAGTGTCAAATTATATGTGGAAAGGTATAGGGGACCATAATTACTTAGTTTGTGTAAAGAGGGATTCAAATGGAGGAGATTAATAATCATTGGTGGTTCTAAGGGATGGTTGACTAAATTTTTGGTTGGTGGTGTGTTGGTGCTCAATTTGATCTCGCCTGTTTTTCCTTGAAATTCTTCAATTTGCAGTGCTCTGTCGTATTTTTATCTCCCCATATTGAGGCGTGAAAGCTCTTTCCTTCATCTAGTTGCCATAATCAATCCTTTCCTTTGGTCAAGGATCACATTAACTCAGAATTTATTTCCGTTCCTCTGTTTATGTGAAAGAATTTGTCACTTTGGTGTAAACTCAGGTTTTTCCCCTTCCTTCTGTTTTTTCCACAGTCACATTTTGCTTTCCCTGTCAATTTTTGTCCCAACATATATGGAAACATAGTCCTTTCTAATTGGATGCAGCTCGGTGGGGCATATTGAAACTCTAAGGCCCACTTTAGCTCAAGTCTTATCCATGTGGAGGGCCTGTGCTCATCTGAAAATTCACCTCTTGGTTTGACCTTTGAAGTTGCGCCAAGGAGACACATGGAGGTTTTTTGGCCCTACTTAGACTTAGACATTTTTATGTAGCTGGTGCAACTTTTTCGGACCATCGACACGTGGAGGGCTGGCACTCATTTGAGGATCTACCTCTAGGTCCTACCTTAGTAGTTGCGCCAAGGAGACATGTGGTGAGCCTACGCTTGTTTAGAGTCTCCACTTTTGGGAACCATCTCAAAGTTGCACCAAGGAGACACATGGAGGCTTTCACCAGCTCCTCTCTATACTTAAAATTTTCAAGAAACTTTATAAGGTCCTGGGACACATGGAGGGCCCATGCCTATTTTGGGACCTACCCTGTACTTTACTTTTGAAGAAGCGCCAAAGGGACACTTGGAGGTTTCCACTAGATTCTACCCATACTTAGACTTTTCAATGGCCAAAGAAACTTTCTTGGACACTAGGCACGTGGTGCCTTACACTGGTCCTTCAAATTTTTCAAACAACTTTTCTGGACCGAGACACGTGGTGAGCCCGCGCTTGTTTAGGGTCTCTACTTTTGGGCACCATGTCAAAAGTGTGCCAGTGAGACACGTGGAGGATTCCATTAGATCCTTTTATAACTGAGACTTTTCAAAGGCCAAAAGGTAATTTGCTTGGGCCTAGGGCATGTGGAAGGCCCGTACTTATTTAAAAATTGCCTTTGTACTTCACCTTTATAGTTGCGCTAAGGAAACATGTGGACAACTCTAATCTAGCTATACTGAGCCACCAAAAATGATTAAAACAAGGATGTCTTGCATGATAGAATGATTAGAAGGACTATCAAAAATTTTGGCATGACATCCCAATCATTAGTCGAGGTGTGAGAAATGTGATCGAGTTCATGATTTGTCCACTGGCACTACGGTGTAAATTTGTTAAACATCACTTTCTCGAAAAATTGGTAACAAGTAAAGGTTTCTCTAATATTATTCTTTTGGGGGAAAATTTGGGATGAGTGAGTGAGTGAAATGTATAAATGCAATGAGAATACTCATGCAAAGGGTTGGGGGTTGAATTCTTAAGAGAAAAATTTGAGAAATCCCATCTTCCGAGAGACCATTTGAGAAACTCTGTTAATATCTTATGTTTTATATTTCAATCACGTCAAGCTGGTTATGAGTGTATAACCATTGAAAAGCTCTAAGACATTCAAAGAAACTTTCCCCTGCTGATGAATCTAAACAACATCGAATTAATCTATGTCAATCTTGGAGAAATTTGTGTCTTCTTTATTTTCAAAATGTCTGTAAGTATTTTTTCTTGTTCTTATTGTAATCTTGTGTTAAAATCACTCCTAATCACACAGGATCTCATCCTTGTGACAATTTAGTGGCATTTGAAATTTCATTACGAGAAGAGCCTTCATCTTGTAATGAGATAAACAATTTAAAATCACTTTACTATCATTTTGTTGATAAAGATTGTATGTAAGCCTTTGAGTGTATCTTAGGCATGAGGAAAGAGGGGTATTTGATGTTTAATTGAATCTTTAGATCAAGCCTTCATGCTAAATTCCTTGAGATTTCTTGAAACGGTGCAAATATGGGCCTCCATTGATGCACACCTTCTAGTTGAAGGAATATTTTATTTATTCGAAGCTTTTATGTCATTTAGTTTTCTAATTATTGTGAAGGATCTCAAAGATCTAGCAAAATCAAGTTTATCCTGCTCAATCTCCAACCAAAAATTATTTGAAAACAATGAATCCTACCCGAACGACCCTTATTTTCCCTACTTGTCCACAAATGAATAAATTCTCGCCAAAATATGTAGAAACAATCAGATTCCATAATGTCTCTAGTAACCTTAACCCTATTTAGAAAATATCACCCTTCTTCGAATGACAACTCACGAGAGTTAAATTTTGGTGCATTGATCATATTTTCTTAGCGTCTCCTTTCAAATCTGTGTAAAGAAGGATATATTCATTCTCCTTCATTGACAAAGGTTACAAAATAGGTCCTCTCACCCTTGTTGAAATGCATAACCTAAAGCAACAAGGATAGATCAAATCCTTAATGAAAGTGCTATCCATTTCTTCGATGACTGAGTGATAAAGAGTCGACGAATCCCTCCCTAGATACAAAATGACTTATAATATGATCTATCTATCTCTCGGTGTCTTGCTAAATCTGTGATTCTCGCTTGGTTTCAAGGAGAATCAATTTGGATACCAACATCAGATTGGTGTTGTTTTCGAGGACATGAAGGTGTATTCAAATTTTTAACACCATCAACAATGTATATAAACCTTGGTAGATTCTTCTTACAAATTTAAAGTGAAAATATGTTATTTAAACATCATCCTTTGTTAATATCTATAAGATTTGTGAAGTTACAAGTTATGCATGTAATATTTCTAGTTTCTATTGGTTTTTGCACTAAGTTTACATCATCAATGTTAAATACGGGTAAAGGAAGGTTAGATCTATGAAGCTTTGCATGAATTTAGTGTTGATAGACATTTGACAGACCAATTTTAGTGCATTTGCACAACTAAGGTGAAAATCCTTAGTGGTGACTCCATGTTGAATTAATTTTTGATAAATGCCAGTGTCTTAACCTCTATCAATTGAAATTTATCTCTAATCTTTGCAAAGATGGAAGGAAGAAGATATTTCTTCATTAAATACCCTGCTAGAAGGTTGTTTCTAGAACTAGGAAAGACAAATTCTAAAGGAAGAATAATCTGGAAAGTTATTGGAGATCAGAAATCAAGAAAATAGTTATCAATTGTGGAAATTGATCAACCTGTCATTGAATATTTCCATCCTTCCTCTAGTGCTTCTGAAACAGGTAGTCCATTTATAGATCTGAATTCTCCATCTAGAGAGGGGCCTTCTTTTGTATTTAAAAAAATTATGTCTCATTCTATCCCTATGTTCTCCAAAGCTAATAGGATATTCCAAGAAACAGAGGTTTTAGAGAACATTAATTATGAGAATTACATTTCTGTGCCCCATAGACCCCTCACTCCCCATCATTATATTTCTCTTGTAAGATCACCTCCCCAAAACAATATGGCCCAGCCCCCACCCATACCTCTATTTTTTTCAAACACTTTTAGTCCTATAGATTTTGAGACGTATGGATGGATATCCAAATGTTGTGCCCAAGATGTTAGAAATAGATCCGCCTATATTTCAAGGAAATAATGCTATTATGGTGATTAGCACTTAAAGCTTTTTTTTCAATCTGATGGAAGAATTTAAGATTGAATTTGAGGATGTGTACATAAATTTGATTATTCATACTCTAGAGGAGGATACATGAGAATGGTATAAATATTTTCAGAAAACTCCATTGATTCACGAGATAAAAATGAAGAATACTTTTAGATTACAAGTATGGAGATAAAATAGACCCTAGGTTTCTTTTATCAAAACTTGAAAATGTAAAAAGAATCCTAATGAGTCCATTCATGACTTCAATATAAGGTTCAATAAGATCTTGAATAGGTTACCTGTGATCCTAATGCCTAGTGATGTTTCTTGTCTGATAAAATACTTTGATGCTTTTGATAAGAAGGCTGCCTATTATTTGAGGGATAAGAACCTAGCAACATTGAGGCAGGTCTTCACCATGGGTTTTCATATTGAAAATAACATCAGGGAAATTGGTAAACCTCCTAAGAGAGAAGACATCAAGTTGATCAATCTAGAGAAGCCTCAATCAAGTAAATTTGTGGATCTAGAGGAGGTTGTGAAAACTTTGGCCAGAGTTGTTAAGGAAATATCCTATAAATTGTCTAGGATAGAGAAGGGGATTGGATAAGGTTCCCAAGGTCAACATAAATCACAAGGTAAAGAAAGATTTGTAAATCATCCTAGGGGTGATCAAAGATCTTATGACAGAGGCAAAGGACTCATGGGATCAGGAAATAGACAACCCCAACCTAGGGAAAACAAATTGGTGCCTAATTCTTTAGCTTCCAGAGTTTCGTTGTGGAAGAATCCAATGAAATTGAGTGGTATGATAGATTCTTCTTGCCACGTGTACCATGTGATGAAGATAAGGAAGTTGAGGAAGCTGATGATGTGTGAATGATGGGGTGCTCTACAAGCTCACAACAAGGAGTAACTTCGACTGAATTAACCAAAGTGCCAAAGCTGTTGTAGATTTTGGGATTACATCCATTGGGTATTACCCCTTCCTCCCTCTCATACTTTTGAAATAGATATGGTACAAGCTTTTGAATTTCCTAATAATGATTTTGAATACTTAAGGGAATTAATGATTAAAAATTATGATGGAGGAATCCCTTCTGAGGAGGATAGGAAGTTGTTAATGAATGATGTGGTTGCCCAAGAAAAAGAATATAACACTAGGAGTAAAGTTGTCAAAGGGGCAAGGCCTCAGGCCAAACAAAAACTCCAGTTCTCACCAATATCTCAAAATAAACTCCTAAGAAAGATACATTTGGAAAAGGCCTTGTTTCCCCAAACAAAATTGGTATCCCTACCCATACTTGGACCATAAAAATACTTTGTTGTCGATGAGTTTTTCAGTCTTCCTCTAAATGATGCCTTGCCAAAATATGTTCCTTATGACATTTCCCAACTCTAGAGTCAGATCAAGATTTATGTTCCAATTTTTGAGCTACTTAGGATTCCTGAGCACAAGAAAAGGGCCTTTGAGTATTTGGGATTGAAAGAAGAAAATATTACCCAAGGTAGAAATGTAAACAATGTTGAGACTCCTCCTACCATTGTAGAGTTGAAAAACCCTAAGTTCTAGAAGAACTAGGTGAGCCACCTGAAGTATATTTGGGAACATCCTTAATTGAGTCCCAACTGAATGTAGATCCATTTTTCACTACTCTGATTATTAGGGATAGGTCTGTTACACAACTATATGTTTGATTCTAGAGCATCATGCAATGTTATGCCTCTTGAGGTCATGAATGAATTAGATATCAAAGTGACAACAACTAATGGGAAGTACACTACTATTTATTCCAAAGAGGTGCCATTGATTGGATTTGTCAAGGGTTTGATAGTGCAACTGTAGCTTACCCAGGAAAGAACTTAAAACTAGATGTTGTTATTGCTAATTTCCCTACCAAATGGGGAATGTTGTTATTAAGAAAATGGGATGCTAGTGTGGGTGGGAATGTGTAAATGGATATGTCTTTTTCTACTATACCTATTGAGGGCAGCCTTGTAAAGTTGTATGGTGAAAAGAAAATGCTACATCTCATTGAGGATCCCAATAATGCTTCCTATGAAGTGTTATACAGTGACATTGATGCTAATAACTTTGTTGGATTTGTTGATGGTAAAGAGCACAAAATTGATAAATATAAGTCTATTAATCAAGTAGGTTCTTCTTGGACTTTGTTGTTTTATGGGGCTTGCTCTAAATTTGGAAATGATGTTGGTATTGTTCTGATATCTCTAGGCTAGGAAGAGTTTGTTTTCTCTTTTAAACTCAACTTTGAGTGCACTAACAATATTGTTGAGTATGAAGCACTACTCTTGGGTCTAAGGATTGCATGGAAATATGGTATTAGAGACATCATTGTTAAAGGAGATTTAGAGCTAATTGTCAAGTAGGTTAGAAAACTGTATGCAACAAAAAATCAGAGAATGAAGTAGTATAAGCATGCAGTCTGGGATTTCATTGAGATGTTTGACTCCTTCAACATAATACATCACGATAGGAAGTACAATACTCTAGTAGAAAAATTGGTGTATTGGGGTCCAAATTTGAAAATTGTACTATATCCCCTATTGTGAGTATAATATTGAGGTATTAACTAGGCCATCTATTCCTAACAATGTTAAACACTAGCAAGTGTTTGAAGATGATGCCCAAGTGTAAAGGTTTTTGTAGAACCAAGGAGAATTTTCTGATCAACATATAGATTGGGAGCCAATGGTTTGTGCGGCTGATGGAAAGGAGACTTTATTTGGAAAAGACATCATTCAGTTGAAGACTAATACTATTCCTAGAGGTTTGGTAACACTTGAATCAAACTTTGATAATGCTAATTGCATTGTTAACAGACACATGTCAGCCTTGAGTGATGCTAAAGAGCACGACCTGGGCATGAATGATAAACCATGTAAGATCTGGCTAGGTAGCAATCTAAGCAAGGAAGAGAAGTAGTTATATGTCCAATTGTTGAAGAAATACTAGGAATTCTTGGAATGGTCTTATTCTAAACTGAAAGCATATAAAGAGGATCTTTTCTAGCATGAAATTCCCTTGGAATATTTTCCAAGCCGTTTAGGAAAAAACAAAGGCCATTCAATCCACTCATTTTCCTAAATACACAAGAAGAATTGAAAAAATGAGGGATGGAGGAATCATACAGCCCACAAGGTACTCATCATGGGTTGTAAACTTGGTACCTATCGAGAAAGAAGAATGGATATATAAGGATGTGTGTAGATAATCTCAGTGGTTGGTTTTTTAATAGGTAATTGGGGAGCTTACCCATTTAAGGGATCCATTTTTTCCTCTCATTCCTTTAGAGGAGGGATATCTTCCCTTAATATATTCAAATATCTAAACTAATTTATCACCCTTGTATTTTGGAGGGATAGATACATACCTTTCATTTTCAACCAATTCAAGGTCCTTCGATTACATAAACTATTATTTTATGAGGCTTATCTAGTTATTCTTCTCCCCAAACTATGGGAGTGATTGATTTTGATTCCACCTTTTGGTCAATATAATATTGAATCACCACATCCTTATCATATATTATCCCTTGTGGAACTACAACAATTTTAAAATCAATGACCTACCTTAAGGTCATCCTTGAAAAGTTTCTGAGTTTGAATTATTCTTCATCTATACAGTTCATCCAATAATATTCAAATTGGGATTCGTGCTCTTTTGAACCGACAACTGTCAAAGGTCATACATGGGTATAGGAAAAGCTTTTTGCATACCAAACCTCTCCATTTATTCTTCCATTAATTTTTCCTTTCTAATAGATTAACATGATTATCTTCCAATATTAATAAGGAACTTAATGTTAGTCTTATGTTTCCCTGCAATGATTTTATGTACTGGTGCCAACTATCTTGAGAGTTCAATTAAATCCCATTTTTCATCCACATACCTAGGAAATTTGTATGGATGCCCCTCGAATCCACTCACTCTGATATATGTGAAAAATATGTATTGAATGAAAATGCAACCATATTCTAAGATAACATTCATATCCTTAACAGATAATCTATATTGTTCCCATTTTGGTTTAAAAAGGAAAACTACAGGAGTAATGAATGCATCATTCACTAGCCTAAAATTTCCTTTCCATTTATCCAATATTAGTTGAGGATACACATCATATACTATGTGATCTTTAAAACTTGCATTTCATGGTAGGCCAGGGAAAGACTTGCAACATGCAATGTTATAGATGAGATAAGACATCATCTAGAATTAGATTTTGTCTATAAAACATGTTTTGATCTTTGTGGCTATTTCCATAAGTTTGGCATGGATTGATAATGATATGAAAGTTGCCCAACATAATTTTTCTTTTTCCTCCAAGATAACCCATATGAAAGGGAACATCCACTCATGAAACATGTAAGCCATTTCTAGCCCTACCATTTGACTCAACATCACAATTAGGTCCTCAACTTCCTTAAGAAATAGGGTCTTATTTAACCTATTGGGAATTTTTTTGATGATTGTTTCTTATATTTCAACCATTGGGTATTCACTAATACAACATAGTCATCGTGTTTACCTTCATAATCAGTTTGTGCTTGACTCAATGGTGGTAGTGATTGGTCTATCCACCTTCGTAATACTAGTATCACCCAAAAATCTTCCGGTGTTAAATCTAATACCCTTTACCCACTTCCATCCAAACCTTCTCTAGATCATAGTTTTGGCACATATCTCGTACAACACGGAGAATTTATGGAAAGTGGGAAGGCCAAAGCTAGAGAAATTATTCTAGCATCAATAGATGTCATCCATTCACTTATATTTTAGGCCCATACTCTTTGTAGGAAGTCCTCTAAATCAATTATTTATCAATTTTGTATCCATGACTATGTCTAGATTGCTAGTGATACTAGATGTTATGTGGAAACTAGAATCCATAGGCTTCATTTTATAGATTTCAATTTCCCCTCTTAATTCTTTACAAATCACAAATCAAATAACAAGAATACAAATGCAATGCAAGAACTCACCCATTTCTTGTAAGCTCTATGAAATTCCTCCCTACACTCATGGCTCCAAATCCTTTAGCTCAAACATACTTCTCCATAGTCAAATTTTTCTCTTTATGTTGTAAATTTAGCAGAGATCTAGAGATTCCAATTTCTCACATGTAAAGTAATAATTTGAAATAATTGAGATTTTTTTTTTAAATCTTACTTTGATCCATACAAAGCACATTAATGGTGGTAGCCATAAATGCATCAAATCATATCCATTTAATTTTCCCTTCTTATTTTAATATAAGATGTCTACACATTTTCCATTTAAAGAAATGCAGGATTGTGGAATTTATTTACATTTTTCTCCAACTTTTCGAACGAGTGCAAAACTGTAAGTTTGTCCTAAATACCCACTTATTTACTTTTCTTAAAGTGGTGACACGTGTCATCCTTCGAGTTTCGATAATATATTTACACTTTGAACTTCATCGGATACATGATTAAAGAGTGCATAAAAAATTCATCTTCACACTCCAATAATACTTGTACATGTGTTTACCTTCGCTGAGAGGGGGTGTATTTGCACTTTGCACCATATGACTTTGGATATTTCTTGGAATATTTGATTTGGTCTCGATGTTTTATTTGCACTTTGCATGTTATGTAAATTTTTTAAATATGCAAGTAAAGCCCAAAATGATGAAACCAATTGAAATATGCCATGTGCCTTTGGGTGTTGGGAAACATAATGTAGTTTGCATAAGGATTAACAAAGGACGATACATGGAGATTTTTACAAGGGTTAATCGACTATTTTTACATGTTTTACTCTAAAAATCTTCTTGTAACAATGTAGTTATGAATACTTTGACTGGGAAAGAAGATTCACACTAGATTTATTACACTAACATAGGATTTTATGGGTTCAACATGGGTTTATCCTTCAAAAACATGTATTTTAGAGTTCTAGAAAATAAGATATGCAAATTTTTGGAGGAACATTTAATATTAAGGTGTGAGCTCAAAACAAGCACCAAAAATGGCTCGACTTGAGGATGGGCACCCTCTACGGGTGCCATAAGAACCAAATAAACAATTCAACATACATAACACGTGCCTTAATCCATTGGGCAATAGAGTCATTCGTAACACACCCTTGGACTTATGAGAAAATACGCACAAAAAAATTGAGATACCAAGACAACTGGTCACTATAGACTAGAAAAACAAAAAGGAAAAAAAAACAAAAAAACAAAAAAACAAAAACTGTACACTGAACAAAAATTCATACTTGACCATATGGGCTTAGTCCAGAAAGTTCTTGAGATTCCTTCCATTGATAGGAAATTCCAATAATTTTCCTTCCAGATATTTTAAGAAAAATGTTTTTCACAAATTCTAATGTCAATTGAGTATGGTCCCATCCATAGGGCATCAAACTTTCCATGTTTTCCCTTATCTTCATGCCTACTATCCCGAGTAAAACCAAATCTCCCACATTGAATTCCCTAGGAGTTACTTTCTTGTCAAATATATTCTTGAGTTTCTCCCTAAACTTCATATACTTTTGGTGATACTCTCTTCTTTCTTCATCTAACTCCAAGATTTGGTTTATTATTTCCTCATAAGGACTTAATTCTCCTTCACTCTCAAGTTGTTGCATGAATTGATAAGAATAAAACTACATGTGCAAAGGAAAAAGAGCTTGGACTCCATAAACAAGTTCAAAAGGACTTTTTCCAAGTAGCTCTTTTTGTAGTAACTTGATCTTCCCATAAAGAAAACTTAATCTGTTCACCCCATTTTATTTTATTGGTTTCCAATGTCCTTCAAAGTATCTTAAGAAAATTCTTGTTACTTGATTTAGCTTGGCCATTTCCTTGAGGATTTTAATTTGATGCATAGGCCAAGTTGATACCATATTCTTTACACATAGATGTTAATGGTTTATCCCTAAAGCTCATAGCATTATCAAAAACTATTTTAGTAGGTACTCCAAATCTACAAATGATATTATTCAAAAGAAAATCCATGAACACTTGGTGAGTTTCCTTCCTGGTGGGAATGGCCTCAACCCATTTGGTGAAGTAATCAGTAGTAACCAAAATCCACTTCTGTCTAGCACTTGAATCATTTGATATTTCTCCATTAAAATCCATTACCCATTATTTGAAAGGGCCTTCAATTGATACTAGTTGCAAATTCAAGGAAAATGCATCTTTTAACATTTTAGAGAAGCGTTGACAACTTTCACATTTTCTTATTAATACTGCAGTATCCTTGAATAATGATGGCCACCAATATCTTACCCTCAAGATCTTGTGAGTAGTAACTCTTCCAAAAAAATTCCTCCACACCCCCATGAAACTCTACAACTATTTTGGGAGCTTATTCTTTAGTGACACATCTGAGTAATACCCCTTCTGGATTCTTCCATGCTAAACCAAAATCAGTCATGACATATTTTTGGGATTCCAGTTTAAGTGTTCTCCTCTTATTCTTGTCTAGATGTCCAGGACATTCCAAATTCTTCAAGTAATAGATTACATCTTTATACTAGATAGAATTACTCACCTTTTCTTGGGGGTCCATACTACTTTCTTCAATGACATTTATCTCCATCACTTGTAAATTGCTTTCATCCATCAACTTAGCTAGTCCCAAACCTCTAACCAATTTAGTAGTTTGTATTTCCATATCATATTCCTACAACTTGTTCACCCAATGAAATATCTTGCTAGATATTTCCATTTTTGATAAAATTTCCTTAACCATCGTATGGGGAACATAGGATACAATCTTGGAACTTAAGATGTAAGGCCTAAATATTTTGGTAGCTCTTACCAAAGCAAAATCTTGCTTTTCCATGATAGTGTACTTTAACTCAACACCTTGCAGGGATTTTCTAAAAAATCAATATGCCTCTCATTTCCTTCTTCATCCTTTTGTAATAGTATTGATGCAATGGTATTCTCGGAGGAAAAAGAAAACATTTGAAATGTTTTCTTGTAGTTAGGAATTGCTAAGACTAGGGCATTTTTAGTACTTCCTTTATTCAAGTAAAATCTTGAATAGATCCTTCTTCCCACTTAATGACTTGGTATTTCTTAAACATATTTGTTATAGGAATGGTTATCTCAGCAAATTTGGAGATGAACCTCTTAATAAAATTTATTTGATAGAAAAAAAGACTGAATACCCTTTTTAGATTTGGGGATAGGAACCTTACCAATTGCTTCCACTCTCTCAAGATCTATCATGACCCCTTCCTTAAATACAATATTCCGCAACAATTTTTCTTTCTGGACTCAAAAATGACCCTTCTTGGGATTACGTGAAATCCCATACTCCTTGCATCTGAGAAACATTTTTTCTAGGTGGCCCAAATGGTCACTTATTTTCTTTGAGAAGATTATTATATCATCTTGATATACAACTATGAAGTCATTTATAATCCTTGTGAAAGCCATATCCATGGCTCTCTGGAAAGTTTCTCCTGCATTCATGAGTCCAAAGGGAATCTTGACATAAACATAAGTTCCCCATGGAGTAGTAAAGGCAATTTTAAACTGTTCAGATTTCTTCACCACTACCTGATTATACCCTGAGAAACCATCCAATGTTGATAATAATTTAGATCCTATAACTACATTACAACATGTTATCCATATTTGGCAATGGATAATTATCTTTGATTGATGCTTTGTTAAGATTCCTAAAATCCACACAAAGCCTTATGTCCCCATTCTTCTTCCTAACTAGTACAAGGTTTTCCACCCATGAAGAATACCTGACAGGTTGTATGATTCCTCCATCTCTCAACTTTATCAACTCTTCTTGCATTTTGAGAGAGAGGATGGGATTTATGGGCCTTTGTTTCTATCTTGAATGGTTTGGAATGGGGTTCTAGAGGTATCTCATGTTGAAATAAATCTTCTCTATAATATTTCAATTCAAAGTATGACCAAGCTAAGAAATCTTGATATTCTCTTAGTAGTTTAGTATAAGCATGCTTTTCTTCTTTATTCAAATTGCAGCCCAACCATACCTTTCTAGGATTTTCTTGAGTCCCCAGGTTGCATTCTTTAACACATCTATAAGTAGAAATAGGCCTATTAATTACTCTGTCAGCACTTTGTCAAAGTTGGACTCAAGGGCAACTAATCCTCTGGGAATTGTGTTTATTTTTAGTTGGATCACCTCCTTCCCAAAAAGAGTCTCTTTCCCATCACAAATTTCAACCATTGGCTCTAAGTCAATATGTTGATTAGAAAATTCATCTTTTCTCTTCATAAATCTCTGTATCTGAGCATCATCCTCAAATAATTTCCAAGTGTTTGACATTATCAGGTACATAAGGTCTAGCCAATACTTCAACATCATAATTATAAAATGGAGATACTATACAATTAGAAAAATGTGATACAATGACATTGAACCTATCAGTTGCTTCTTTCATGATACATGATATTAAATGAATCAAACATTTTAATAAGGTCCCATACTGCATGCTTGTACTATTTTATCTTTTAATTTTTAGTCACATACAATTTTCTTACCTATTTCACAATCAACTTAGAATCTCCCTTAATAATTATATCCTTGATTACATGTTTCAAGAAACTCTTAAAACCAAGATAAATGCCTCATACCCGCAATATTATTAGTGCATTAAAAATTTAATTTGAATGAAAAATTAAAATATTCTTGTTCTGGGGATGTGAGGACTATTCTAGCTCCACTTCCCACAGTAGAGCATGCTCCATAAAATATCATGGTCCAAGGAATACCAAAATATTGTAAATGAGTAGTAGTATTTATGCATTGGTCTTCAAAATCAGCATATCCTATAAAATTTTCCAAATCAGTGTCAACAAATAATACCTCATAAGAGGCATTCATGGGATCTTCAATAATGTGGAGCATATTTTTCTCTCCATGCAGTTTCACCAACTTTCCTTCAATAGGTATGGTGGCATAAGACATGTCCATCTATACACTACCTCCCACACTTGTAACCCATTTTCTAGATAACAACATACCCCACTTAGTAGGAAATCAACAATAACCACATTCATGGTCAAATATTTACCAAGATAAACAACAAGCTGAAAAACTAGTCCTTTCACATACCCAATGACTGGTACCTCCATAGAATCCATGGCATGACACTTTCCAAAAGTATCAGTTACCTTTATATTTAACTCATTCATGACCTCCAATGGAATTATGTTGCATGAGGCTCCCGAGTCAAACATACAATTGTGAATGAGCTTATCACTAATAATCAGGGATGTAAAAATGGATCTACATCCAATTGAGATTTGACCAAGGAAGTGCCTAAATATATCTCTAGGGATTCCCCCATGCTTTCTTTTTCTGAGGCACTTCCATTTCAGCTATAGTAGGTGAGACATCCACATTATTTACATCTTTACTTATGAAAATTGTCTCCTCTTTGAATCCCAAATATTCAAATTCTCTTCTTCTATGCTCAAGGATTCTAAGCAACTCAAAAATGGGCACATTAAATTTAATTTGGCTTAAAATCGAGCCATATCATAAGTGACATACTTGGGTAGAGTTGTGGTGGGAGACAAAGTAATTTATTTTTATGATGGGATAAGATATTTTACTGCTTGAGAAGTATCAGAGGTACTTGGCTTAGTAGCAACAACATGGCCTTTGTTTGGCATATCTTTCTTAGGAACATTCTTGGGGATATTGGTCAATATGGGTGTCTTATTTTTGGGAGTTGGGAGGATCCTTTACCACTCTACTAAAAAGTTTGTAGTCTTTTTCTTGAGCCATGACAACATTCATCAATAACTACCTATCTTCCTCATAAGGAACACTACCATCATACTTTTTAATCATTAAATCCCTCATATATTTAAAATCATGGTTAGGTAACTCAAAAGAATATTGAAAAATATATACATCAACATTAGTGGCATGAGGAAGAGAAAATACCCTTTCCAAATAGTTCCAAAAGGATTCAATAGTTATTGCACCCAATAATTCAGTAGAAGTATCCCCTTGTGGTGCGAAGTATCAACACATTCCAACATACAAACATCACCAAAAGTATCTTCATCAGTGACATCATCATCAACATTTGGGTTACAAGGAGAATGTGGAAAGAAACATTTATCACATCATTCAATTATAATATTTTTCAACCATAGATACCCGAAACTCAAAGTGGATTAGGTACTATCTTTTTTTCTCTAGGGTTTGGTTGCTTGTTTCTTGACCCCATTGGTCCTTTTCCTCTGTCATCTTCTCTATGGTCACTTTGTTGATATGTAATCATAACACACATGATTATTTACAACTTAATAGATTGAAACTGTTATTTTAATTTCATAACATGGAGATTTTCCCAAAGTGTGGGACTTTTTATTAGGAAAGCTCTTTGGATGAAGGTCGGCTTCCTGTCCTATCCTAGTGCCAACTATTCCAAAGTATAGAGAGTTGTAGATCTAATCCTAATATAATATTTACAAGGAGACATAGATAGAGAAAATGCATGAAAATAAAACTTACTCTAAGGGAAGGTGATGCACCAAGAAGGATGTTGAACAACCTACATATAAAACTCAATACTACTAGAACCTTGGAATGAAAACAATGACAATACACAATAACCTTACATGTAATGAAATATCGAAAAGTTATAATATAAAATGTAAGAGAGTTGGAAGCATCCACAAATTTGATTTTATTACTCTCAAAGTTGATACAATACATCACATTTAGGGCCAAAGGCATAGATTTTACATTACAATGTTCAATAGGGAGGTTTGAAATCTCCACAAATATCTTATAGATAACAAATAAGGGAGGGGCATATATAAGTTTTCCAACCTTTTGAAATGATCCCCTCCTTATAATATATAGGAAGAATGAGAGAAGGGAGAGAAAAGGAATTCAAAATCTTGCTTCAACCACCCAAAAATGCATTAAAATCACCTACAACAATGATGGGTGCCACTACAAAACCCATGCCTCCATGTACTTTTCCTTGTTGGAGAAGAAAGGAAACCCATACCTCATCATTTTGGTAGGTGAGAAATTTGGAAACCCCCTCTAAAATGACAAACTATATTTACTCATTTTGAAATACTTAGTCTCACTAAAATTAAGAAAACCAATTGTAGTTGTGTAGAGGACACTGAGGGCTTTCCAAAAAGTCCAATTTTGTGCAAATACGAGCTTCTAGTCAAAATTTATGGTCATCTGAAGATGAGGGTGCCATATTGCAATAAATTCCAGTGGTGATCTCTTCCTTTTCGAACTATGAATTGCATCACATCCTTTGAAATTCAAAATTTTAGACTTTCAAGATTTATAACTTCGGGCATTTTGATATCATAGTTTGGGTTACTATTCATCCACCTGAGTTCATGAAACCTCTGAAAATCCAAAACCCCAAAGTCAGAATTTTAGACTTCAAGTTTGGACTTCAAGTTTTTATTTTTTTGCACTAAGGTTTCAACATTCTGAAATGTTGAAACCCCAAAGTCTAAAATTCAGAATTTAGGTTTTGGACCTTTACATTTTTAGGGGTTCGTGTTTGAGACTTTTAGGATTTTGAGGGTTTGAAGATTTTGGTTTTTAGGATTTTGAGGGTTTAGGTTTTGGGGTTTCAAGGATTTTGGGTTCGGGATTTCAAGGGTTTGGGATTTCGGGGTTTGGGTTTTGATTTTTAGGGATGTCGACTTTTGGGGTTTTGGAGGTTTGGGTTTAGGGGTTTTGGGGGTCAGGTTTTAGGATTTTAGGGGTTCAAGTTTTGGGATTTCAGATTTGTGCATCCATCCAGGTCATCGCGTATCTCTCAAATCCCAAAGTCTGAATTTTAGAATTTGAGTTTCAGACCTTTTTCCTTTTCGTGGTTTCGGGTTTCACCATTTTCACTTGGGTTTACCTCCAAATGACCTCACCTTTGAAGTTTGAATTTTTGACTTTAGAGATTCTTCATTTCCGAACCCATCTGCAATGTGCTTGACCCTCTTCAACATATTTGGCCAATCCCAAAATGTGATCTTGCCTAGGTGAATTTATCCCTTATTTTTTTCGTGTGGGGTCTTGTTTGTCCAATTTCTCTCAGAGGGGCCAAATTGGATAAAAATCACCTATGGGATGATTTACAAATATATTTTGTCCTTGAGGTTGATGTTGAGCTTGATGATTTACCCCTATGCCATTCTCAGCTCTAGCAAGTTTGTAAGAAATCTCCTTAACTGCCCCTGCTAGGGTCTTGACTACTTCCTCTAGATCCACTTCCTTGCTTGTCTAAGGTTTTTCTGGGTTAATCGGTTTTACACCAATCCTTTTGGATGCTTCCCAACTACCTTGTTATTATTCTCAATTTGAACAACCATAGAAAAATCCTTGATATTATTTTGATATTATG
The DNA here is from genome assembly GCA_018340775.1 of Taxus wallichiana var. yunnanensis. Classification (NCBI taxonomy): domain Eukaryota; kingdom Viridiplantae; phylum Streptophyta; class Pinopsida; order Cupressales; family Taxaceae; genus Taxus; species Taxus wallichiana. The sequence goes on along the minus strand of CM031238.1, from coordinate 458,442,049 downwards.
TTCAAGGATTTTTATCTCTTAGGTAATAGGATTTTTTTGTCAAAAGTGTAGACACTAAAATTAGGTCATACTCCCCTCTCGTCCCCATCAAATAAACACCTTGAACACATTCACCTAACCATGGCCCCTTTCATCCCACTCTAAAATTAATTTAATTTAATTAATACACTATCCTCACAATATTTATTATTTAAATATCCTAATTGGGATAATGCCCACATATCCACCTCATCTAGCCACCTCACCCTAAGACCTATTCTTAGTAAGTTTCCATAACTAACTAAGACCTACCCAAACCCTAAAAATCAATGCCTACATTCCCTCTAACCACATTCCCACCCATTAGAAGGAAGCTTCCATGTTAATCCATGGAGTAAACGAAATGATATACCAGAAAATCAAGGGGATCTACCTAGTTTAGTAAACCTAGAAAATCCCACCCTAACCAACCCTGGTTACCCTTAACCACCACCAATTAATTTGAAACTACCTTCGATTACCATTTAACCCCAAAAACAACCATATTTCAAGGTTGACACATTTATGAGAGATAATCACATCTTTTGAGAGCAAGTGACAAAACCAGAGCTACATGCAAGCAAAACCAACATTAACACACACATCACAACATCCATAGCGATTACTCAAGCAATCACATAGCCATTTTCCTTCACACGACCATCCGGGAAGCACCAAGACTACAAAAAGTTCATTCCATTTGATCACCCACCATTATAACCAGGCATCAAGCTCATACAAAAAGTAAGTTTTGTTAACCGAACTCATTTATTTATCATTTGGTAGATCTTGTTACATCTATTATTATATTTTTCTATCATTTCCATTCCCTCATCATCTACCTCCATGTAAATTTTACCATTTTTTATCCATACCATTTCACTACCAATACCCGGATCTTAATCATTCCCTGTGCATATCTAGGATCAACATAAACCTTTCCTTTTCCCTTTCTTTTCATCTAGCCTTATATCGTCACCTAACCAAGTTTTTATTGAGTTTCCTATACCCCGACCATACTAATGCCGGTTACCCACAACCATCACCGATTAACCTAAATCGACACTTTGGTCACACTAGACCGGCGTCGATCTCTGTGTCTTTACCACAAATCAAGAACAAAGTTTCTAAATCTCCACCAAATACCCAAAACCACCTAGAACCTTACCCCGACCAATACCAACACCTTCGACAAAGTGACCTTGACCTTCGATTCAATCTTAACTTAGCTGTTGTGAATAAATTTTATTATTACGGATGAATGAGATACCTAAATCATTTTAACTATAGTAGGATTTCCATTGTTATCAGCATTAAGTTATTTTAAACAGTGGATTGACAACCATCTAGGAAGTATCACACTTCCCGGATCTAGCACACACTAGGTAGTCCACTACATATATTGTTTAAATTTTATTTGGTGGTCTTGTGTTCCATTTCAGGTAGTTCCTCCAAGAAAAAAGAAGCTCTCATGATCGGGTTGTGGATTCAAAAGTCATACATGCATAACAACCTATAACAAACATCTCAATAGGTATTCCTCCTAGCCCTTTACCCTTATCTATTTCGTCAACATTCAAAGAAATGCATCTAGAATCAGGTGAAACATTTTGGCATGCTCGGTGAGACCCATTTGGGGTTCTTTGCATTCTTTGATTTCTAGGAGAAGACATTATGTTGGTGCTCATTTTGATCCTCTGTTATTTTACCATCTCCCCCTTTGTTCTACGTGCTCTAAAAATGTTTTTCTTTGAATTTGGTGGTCTGCAAACTTTTTTCTCTAGATTAGATACTTTGAAAATCTCACAAACTTATTATTTTGCCCCATTTTGAAGGAAAATACATGTATGCCTTGCTTTGTGCCCTAAATTTCCAAATCCACGGGCCTCTATCATTTTTTCCACTTTCGACATGGCCTTTGGAGCTTGTGGTTTTTCTTTTCATGCATTTTTCCCTCGAAAATCAATCCCCATGGTCAAAAATTGCCTAAAATCAATTTCCCTTTGTTTTTTGACCAAAAATCCTTCACCCACGAAGAAAAAATCAAATTTGGGCATCTCTGGTAAATTATGTATTTTTTACGGTCATACGGGTGTCATTTTCCTATCAAAATTAATCCCAAGCCTCTCCTCCTATGTGGCCATTTTTCGTTGGTCAAGAATCGGTGGGTTTCTTTGAAGACTTAGTTTTTTTGGGTTTTGGCAAAAAATCCAAATTTCCCCCGCAACTCCGTAGGAGGGACACATGTCATGTTCTTATTCACAGTGGGATGGAAGGCTGGTGGGGGACTTAGGTGATTTTTTCCTTTTTGGTGAAAAGGGAAAAAGTAAGGAAAGGCCCGCGCGTCCACCAAGCCAATCAGGTGTGGACACGTGGTAGGGTGGGGTCAGAAGGGAGTGCAGACCGATGGAGGACTTAGGCATTTTTTCCTTTTTTGGTGAAAGGGATGAAAGTTATGAAAGGGGAATGGGTCCACCAAGTATAGTAGGGAGACACGTGGGCAAGAACAAAGGAGAGTGCAGCCAAGGAAAAAGTAGTAAAAGTTTTCCCTTTTTGCAAAATGAGTTAAAGTAAAAATTTGAGGCATGGTTACACGGCAAATTAGAAGGAGACACATGGCAGGGAAGAAATCGAGAGGCGGGCCCATGGAGGAAAAGTGATAAATTTTCCTCGCAAAAAAAAGGGGCTAAAACATGAAATAAGCCCACTGATTCTTAGCGATAGAGAGGTGTACATGTGTCACGGACAGAGGCGAGAGGTCCGGCCCACGGGAAAAAAATAAAAAATTTCTAAATTTCCAAAAAGGTGGAAATGTGTAGAATTGAGCCACAACTTCAATGGGACCCACCATATGCCATGTGTCAAGCACCAAATTTCAAGGGCGGAGGGGCAGAGAAAAAAGTCAAAATTTTACATTTTTCCAAAAATGTTAAAAAGTCAAAAAGTGATCCCAAATCTATTCCCAATCATATTTTGACATGTGGAGGGCCCAGATTGAAGGAAAAGAGAAAATCAATGGTAGCTATACATTTTTCATTTTGGCCGCCATTTTTTGCTTCAGAAGTGTGGAAATGTAAATTTTGCATCAATTTTGATCAAATTTTTGGCAAATTCATGTTGTTTGTGCCTGCAAGGACTAATGCAAGTGGTTTTGGGGATTAATTTGCAGATTTGAGGTGTTTTTGAAATAATTTTTTCCCCAGCCCGTGTAAAATGTGAAATATCAAATCAGAAGTTGTAGAATCAAATTTTGAAATGATAAGGATGAAATAATGAAATGAAAGGAGTCTGCATGCTTGGAGAATGAAAAATGTATATCAACAATGGATAATGATGAAGGATTTGTAATGATTCACCTTTTTGAAACACCTGGCAAATTTTGTTACAAATATGTTAAACGTCCCTATCTGTGAATCATGTTGGAATTTTGTAACAAACTTGATGCTAGGCATATTCTTTTCTTGGGAAAGAAGGATCAAATGTAATTGAAATTTATATAATGCATGTTTTTAGACATGCAAAAGGTCAGAGAAACTTAGAATTTCATGGGAAAATCTGGGAAGAAGCCCATTCTCTGAGAAACCACCTGAGAACCATTTCTAATTCCTTTTTGCATCAGATTTGTATCATGTTGAGTTGGTTTCAGTTGTAAAGCCATCAAAATCTCTGAGATTGTTCTTATAACATTCCCCTATTTGATAAATTTGGTCATTTCGGATTATTTTGTGTTGTCTCTTGGAAAAATTTGCATGCAAATATGTTTCATAATGTTTTCAATTTGTGTTTCTTGCTCCTGTTGTAGTCTTGTGTTTAAAATCTCTCTTAATCATACATGGTCTCATTTCTTGTTGATAGTTTAGTGGCATTTTCAATCTCACACTCAGAAGAGATTTCATCTGATAAAGAGATAAATAGATTTAAAATCACTTTACCTTCCCTAAATTTAGAGATTGTTTGTAAACCTTTGGGTGCACCTTGGGTCATGATAAAATAGAGGATTTTTGATGCTTTTTTGGTTCATTTGCTTCAAGATTTTTGGTAGGTTGTCAAAGATTGTGTGGAAGAGTATAGATCTGGGCCTCCATTTTTATACATATCGTAGTTGAAGGAATACCTTAACCCCTTTGAAGCATTCTATTTTTTGGGTCTTACAAATTTCTTGCAAAGGTCCTTAAAGAATTTGGAAAATTCTGGTTAATCTTGTCTAAAAATCTCCCACCAAAATTCATTCAAAATAAATAATCCTACCTCATACTACCCTTGCATTACATTATGTTTCAACAATAGAATATAATCACCTACAAAACTATACAAAACAAATCAGGATCATGTAATGTCTTCAGTAACCCTTCCCTTGCTTTGAAAATATCTCCATAATCTGGGAGTGACAACTTGTGAAAGTCAGATTTGGAGTTTTGATCATATTTTCCCAAGGCCCTTTCCATACTATTTGCACAAATTGAGGGATATCTTCATCTCCTTCACCATTTGAGGGTTACAAATCAGGTTCTCTTACCTTGGTTGAAAGGCACAACCTAAAATAGTTAGGACAAGATCAGGTCCTATTTGAGTGTTATCCATCTCTCCACAAACTGAGTGCTAGTTAGATCACATCCCCAACTAAAAAATGACACACATCATGATATATCTAACTTCAAGCTTCGTGTCATATATCTGATGCTACTCAGACTGAAAAGGAGAAAAAAATTGGGTACCAACACTTTCTAGCGTCATTTCCATGGACATAGTTCAGTATTTCAGCATTTCAGATCCATGGTAATACTTCTTATGTGATTTATGTGCAATTACAAATCTGAGTATCATCTTTTGATTAGATTTATAAGGCTGGAATGAAGGGTAGAGTTCTAAGTTTGATATTTTCTTAGTTCAATCTAATCCATGTGCATACATATTTGAGATATTTGAATGCATGTCAAACCCTAGTAATGTCCCTTGCAAATTCTACATGCAAATACATTATTTAAGCATCATTTTATAATCATATTTGTAAGGATTAAGTGAAGATATAAGTTCTACCTATAATTTTATCAGTTTTGAGTAGTTGTTACACTTCATTTGCATTTGTGGTTGATAAATTCAAAAAAATGAAGGTATGATCTATAATGTTTTGTAAGTTTCTAAGTGTTGATAGATATTTGACAGAGTATTTTAGTGCATCTGCACAACTAGGGTGAAAATACTTAGTGGTGACTCCATGTTGTTCTGATCTTGATAAATACCAGTGTCTTAAGCTTTCTGTCATTTTATTTTGTGTTGTTAATCTCTACAAAACTGGAAGGAAGAAGATCTCTCTTCATTAGGGACTCTGCTAAGAAGTTGTTCTCAGATTCAAGGAACTCAGAGTTATAAGGGAGAAGATTTTTGAAGGTTGTTAAAGGTCAAACATAATGCAAGGATATATTCATTGGTGAGAGAGATTAGCCTTTGGTAGAGGATTATCACTCTTCTTCAAGTGATTCTGATTTAATCAATCCTCTCATAAACTTGTTTACTTCAAATGCTAGTAAAGATTCTTTCGCTATACCCGGTGGGTTCCTTCTCCAATCTACACCTCTCGTGTTTCAATTCAAATAAAACTTTCCAAGAAAATTAGTACTTAAAGACTACCAATCTTGTGAACCACATTTTTAGCCCCAAAGACCTTGCACTCCTCATCAGCTTGTGTCACCCCCAAGATCACCTCCACCAAACAAAATGGCTCAGCCTAGACCTCCATTTGTTGTTAACACCTTTGGTCCTATAGAATTTAGAGGAATGGATGGTTACCCAAATGTTATCCCACAAGATGTCAGAAATAGGTTTCCAAAGTTTCAAGGTAACAATGCTATAAGTGGTGATCAGCATCTCAAGATTTTTGTTAACATGATGGAGGATTTTGAGATAGAGTTTGAAAATGTGTATAGTAAATTTTTATTCATACACTAGAAGAGGATGCTAGGGATTGGTACAAGGATTTGCCTGATAATTCTATTGATTCATGGACTGAAATGAAGAATGCATTTAGGTTGTAATATGGTGACAAGACTGATCCTAGATTTCTCTTGTCTGAATTTGAAAATATCAAGAAGAATCCCAATGAATCATTCCATGACTTCAACACAAGGTTTAACAAAACTTTGAGAAGGCTTCCTGTTAGTTTGAGGCCTTGTGATGAATCTTTTCTAATCAAATATGCAGATGCATTTGATAAAAAAGTAGCCTACTACTTAAGAGATAAGAATCCTACTAATCTAGGATAACCTTTCACCATGGCACTTCAAATTTAAAACAATATCAAAGCAATTGGGAAATCTCTCAAGAGATAGGGTGTAAAGTTGATAAACCCTGAAAAACCTCAAGCTAGCAAGGGTGCTGATTTGGAGGAGGTTGTGAAAATTTGGCAGGGGCTATCAAAAAATCTCATACAAGTTGGCAAGAGATGAGAAGGGAATTGGGTAGACTTCACAAGGTCAACCAAGAGTACAAAACCATGACATATTTTCCAATCATCCTAGAGGTGATCAAAGGGTAGATGATAGAGGAAAAGGACCCATGGGGTCTGCAAATAGACATCCTCAAGCACATGAAGGAAGAGTGTTGCCTGATCCCCTAACTTCTAGGGTTGTTACTGTTGAGGAAGTTGTTGATATTGATTGGTGTGATAGGTGTTTTCTACCCCATCCTCCATGTGAAGTGGACCAGCAAGATGGTGAATCTAATAATGATGATGGTACTAATGATGATATTTGCATGATGGGTTGTTCTTCAAGATCACAAGGAAGAGCAACATCTACTGAAGTGATAAGTGCTAGGACTACTGTAACCTTTTGGGATTGAATCAAATGGGTACAAGTCTTCCTTCCCCCTCATACTCTTGAAGTTAATGTAGTGTAAGATTTTGAAATTCCTAACAATGCCTTTGAATACTTAAGAGCTTTGATGATTAAGAAGTATGATGGTGGTATCCCTTTGGAGGAAGATAGAAAATTATTGATGAATGTTGTTGTAGCTCAAGAGAAATAATATAACACTAGAAGTAAATATGTTAAGGGATCTAGGCCTCAAGACAAACCTAAAACACCCTTACTTACAAGTATCCCCAAAAATGATTCTAGGAGAAAGCACCTACCAAAGGCTCTGTTGTCCCAAGCAAAAATCACATTCCTCCTCATGCCCAAGCTGCTAAGAACCCCTTGCGATATGATGAATCTGCTTGTCTCCCTTTTAATGCTACTTTGCCAAAGAGTGTTCCCTATGACATAGCCCAAGTATTGAGCCAAATCAAAGTGAGTGTTCCAATCATTGAGTTGCTTAGGATTCTTAAGCATAAGAAGAGAGCATTTGAGTACTTGATATTGAAGGAGGAGAAGATTACTCCAGGAAGAAATCTAAATGTGTTGTTGAAACTCTTCCTCAGATCATTACAGACCTTAAAGCACCACCAGTAGTAAAATATCTTGGAGATACACTTGAGGTATATTTGGGGACATCCTTGGTTGATTCCCATTAGAATGTTGATCCATTCTTCACAACTTTGATCATAAAGGATAGAATACTTCACAATTGTATGTTTGATTTCGAGTGCATCATGTAATTTAATTCCTCTAGAAGTCATGAATGAGTTGGATATCAAAGTGACAACAGCCTATGGAAATTGTACTGCCATGGACTCAAGGAAGTGCCGGTAGTTGGTTGTAAGAAAGGTTTAGTGGTGTGCAGCTTGTATATTATCCCGAGAGGAATTTAAAATTAGATGTTGTGATTATTGATTTCCCTACTAAATGGGGTATGTTATTGTCAAGAAAGTGGGCTACAAGTGTTGGAGGGAGTGTCCAAATGGATATGTCTTTTTCCACCATTCCCATTGAGGGAAGCCTTGTCAAGCTCTATGGAGAAAAGAAGATGTTGCATCTAATTGAGGATCCAAACAATGCTTCCTATGAGGTGTTGTTTGTTGATGTTGATGCTGATAATTTTATTGGGTTTGCTGATGGAAAAGAACACAATATGGATTTTCAAAGTTCCTTGATCAGGTAAGTTATCCTTGGACCTTTCTATTTGATGGAGCTTACTCCAAATTTGGGAATGGTGTTGATATAATTCTGATTTCTCCTAGCTTGGAAGAGTTTGTTTTTTCCTTCAAGCTTAATTTTGAATGTACTAACAAAATTGCTGAGTATGAATCCTTGTTGTTGGGTCTGAGAATTGAATGGAAGTATCGTGTCAAGGAAATCATTGCAAAAGGAGATTTAGAACTAGTTTTCAAACAAATAAGAAAACTGTATGCTACAAAAAATCAGCGGATGAAACAGTATAAGCATGTAGTTTGGGATCTAATTGAGATGTTTGATTCCTTCAATATTGTGCACCATGACAAAAGTTTCAATGCTGCTACTAATAAGTTGGTAGTGTTGGGATCAATATTTGGAGATTTCACCATTTCACCTTATTGTGAGTACAATGTTGAAGTGTTAACTAGGCCAGCTGTCCCTGACAACATCAAGCATTGGAAAGTGTTTAATGATGATGCTCAAGTGCAAAGGTTCTTAAAAAATCAAGGTGAGTTTGTAGATCAGAATATTGATTGGGAGCCAATGGTATGTATGATTGAAGGAAGAGAGACTTTTTTGGAAAGGATATTATCCAATTGAAAACTAACACCATTCCTAGAGGTCTTGTTGCACTTGAGTCCAATTTTGACAAGGCTGATTACATCATCAATAGAAACATATCTACCTCAAGGGATGTGGAAGAGAATAACTTGGGAACAAAGGAGAAACCAAGGAGAGTTTGGTTGGGTAGTAATTTAAGCAAGGAAGAAAAATAGTCCTACCTCCAATTGTTAAAAAATATCAAGATTGTCTTTCCTGGTCATATTCAGAGCTGAAAGCATATAGAGAAGACTTGTTCCAACATGAGATCCCTCTTGAGAAAAATGCCAAACCATTTAGACAGAAGCAAAGGCCAATCAATCCACTCCTCTCCATGAAAATGCAAGATGAATTGAAGAAACTGAAGGAGGGAGGGATCATTCACCCCACAAGGTATTCATATTGGGTTACAAACCTTGTGCCAATCAGAAAAAAGAATGGAGATATCAAAATTTGTGTAGACTTCAAAAACCTAAATAGAGCTTCATTGAAAGACAATTATCCTTTGCCAAACATAAAGAACATGCTGCAGTTAGTGACTGGATCTGAATTGTTGTCCACCTTGGATGGTTTCTCTAGCTATAATCAGGTTGTTGTCAAGGAGTCAAAAAGATTTAAAACTGCCTTACCACTCCTTGGGGAACATATGTTTATGTGAGAATTCCTTTTGGTCTCATGAATGCTAGGGCTACTTTCCAAAGAGCAATTGATGTTGCTTTTACTGGTTATATAAATGACTTCATTGTAGTTTATCAGGATGATGTGACTTTGTTTTCAAGGAGCAGAAAAGATCACTTGCAGCATTTGGAAAGAATGTTGATTAGATGTAGAGAATTTGGAATATCTCTCAATCCAAAGAAGTGTCACTTTGGGGTACAAAAGGCCAAGCTGCTTGGTCATATTGTTTCAAAGGATGGTGTCATGATTGACCCTGAGAGAGTAGAAACAATCAGCAAGGTGCCAATTCCTAAAAAGAAGGGTATTCAATCTTTCTTTGGGTAGATCAATTTCATTAGAAGGTTTGTGTCAAATTTTTCTGAATTGACCCTCCCCATTACATGCATGTTAAAGAAAGATCAAATTATCAAGTGGGAGGAGGCTGCCCTTAAATATTTTGAAGGAATCAAAGAGGCATTGAAACATGCACCTATCTTGGCAGCCCCGAATTACAAGAAGCCTTTCCAAATCTTCTCCTTTGCTTTTGAAAATACTATTGCATTTGTTTTGCTCCAAAATGATGAAGATGGGGTTGAGAGTCTATTTCCTTCTTTAGCAAGGTCTTACAAGCTCTTGAATTTAAGTACACAATCATGGAAAAATAAGCATTTGCCTTGGTGAAAGAAACAAAGGTTTTTAGGCCTTATATCCTAAGTTCAAAAGTTGTTGCTTATGTTTCCCACACCATGGTAAAATAAATTTTATCAGAGATGGATATATCAAGCAAGAGATGTAGATGGGTGAAAAAACTATAGGAGTATGATATGGACATCCAAACCATAAAGCTAGTAAGAGGTTTGGGTCTTTCCAAGCTCATGGATGAGAGAAACTTATAGACTATGGAAGTGAATGAAGTAGAGAAAGAAAGGGCAGATGTTCTTGAGAAATTTGTAAGTTCGAGTGGTAAAGGATATAATATTTTACCTCGAGACACTTGTGCTATCTGATCATTTGAATAAAAATAAAAAAAGATCCCTCAAGCTGGATTCTCAAAAATACATCATCACTGACTTTGCTGGCTTAGAAAAACCCTGAAGATGTCCTCTTGAAATGTGTAACTAAAGATGAAGCTCCCAAATTATTTGTTGATTTCCATGGGGAGTTTGTGGAGGACACTTTGCTGGAAGGGTTACAACACACTAAGTTTTGAGAGATGGTTATTGGTGGCCTATTCTCTTCAAAGATACAACCATGCTTTGATTAGAAAATGTTAGAGTTGTCATCATTTCTCTAGAAGAATGAAAGATTTAGGCTCCCTTACTTTACAGCATGTATCAATTGAATCTCCTTTCAAACAATGGGACATGGACTTCATTAGTGAGATCTTAGATCCTTCTAGTGCTAGACATAAGTGGATCCTTATAGCCACGGATTACTTCACCAAGTGGGTAGAAGCAATCCCCACCAAGAAAGCAACACACCAAGTTGTTATGGATTTTTTGTTGAATAATATCATATGTAGATTTGGTGTGCCAGTCAAGATTGTGGCTGATAATGCCATGTGTTTCAAAGATAAACCTTTGATGGAAATTTGCAAGGAGTATGAAACCAATATGACTTATTCTTAAAACTATAACCCCCAAGGGAATGGACAAGTTGAGTCCAACAATAAGAACTTATTGAAGATCATTAGGAGAACCTTGGAGTTGAACAAGAGAAAATGGGGTGAACAACTAAAATTTGTAGTTTGGGCTGATAGAATCACTTCCAAGAGAGCTACTAGTAAGAGCCCATTTGATTTGGTGTATGGAACTCAAGATCTGCTACCCTTACATCTATAATTATCTTCATTTCAGTTTGTTCAACAACTTGAAGATCAGGAGGTCAGTCTAGATGAAGCAAGGATTAATTAGATTTTAGAGCTAGATGAATAGAGAAGAGCATCCCACCATAGGCATGTCAGATTTAGAGAAAAGTTATAGAGGTTGTTTGACAAGAAGGTTACTCCTAGGGCCTTCAATATTGGAGATCTAGTTTTTTTATGGGATAGCAAAAATGAAGATAAGGGCACACATGGTAAATTTGAGGCATTGTGGATGGGCCCTTACTCTATTGATATCAAAATTGGTGAGAATACCTTTTACTCAAAGACTTAGATGGGGATTTCTTGAACTACCTGGTAATGGTAGGCATCTAAAGCATTTCTTGGATTAATCCCCAAATTTGAGGTATGCACCAACTTGTATAGTGTATAGTGTTTGGTTTTCACTCTGTTTTTGGTGTTTTAGTGGTTCTTGGTTTACCTTGGTGTGTGGCAGCCAATTTTGTTGGTTTCTCAACTAGTTTTTGTATGGTTTTGTCTCATTACTTCATTTTCCCAATGGATTATTTTGTAACTTGGTCTACATTGTTCTTGTGACACTCACTGGGAGTGCCCATCCCTGAGCAGGAGCTGATGTTGGTGCCCATTTTGATCTGCTATTAGTTTCCCATCTTCCCCCTTTGTTCTACGCATGCTCTAAAAATGTTTTTCTTTGAATTTGGTGGTCTGTAAACTTTTTCTCCAAATTGGATGCTTTGAAAATCTCACAAACTTATTATTTTTCCCCATTTTGAAGGAAAAATACATGTATGCCTTGCTTTGTGCCCTAAATTTCCAAATCCATGGGCCTCTATCATTTTTTCCACTTTCCCTGGCCTTTGGAGCTCGTGGTTGTTTGTTTCATGTGTATTTTCCCTCGAAAATCAATCCCCATGGTCAAAAATTGCCTAAAATCAATTTCCCTTTGTTTTTTGACCAAAAAATCCTTCACCCACGAGGAAAAAATCAAATTCGGGCATCTCTGGTAAATTTTGTGTTTTTTTACGTCATACGGGTGTCATTTTCCCATCAAAATTAATCCCAAGCCTCTCCTCCTATGTGGCCATTTTTGTTGGTATAGAATTGTGAGTTTCTTTGAAGACTTAGTGTTTTTTGGGTTTTGGAAAAAAATCCAAATTTTCCCCACAACTCCACAAGAGGGACATGTGTCATGTTCTTATTCACAAGTGGGATGAAAGGTGGTGAGGGACTCAATTGATTTTTTCCTTTTTAGCGAAAAGGGGAAAATGTAAGGAAAGGCCCACGTGTCCACCAAGCTAATGAGAGTGTGGACACATGGCAGGCGAGGTCGGAAGGGAGTGTGGACCGATGGCGGACTTAGGAATTTTTTTCCTTTTTTTGGCAAAAGGGATGAAAGTTGTGAAAGGGGGCGAGGGTCTACCAAGTATAGTAGGGAGACACGTGGAAGGCACAGAGGAGAGTGCGGGCCAGCGAGGGTAGAAGTAAAAATTTTCCCTTTTTCACAAAAGTAAGTTAAAGTAAAAATTTGAGGCATGGCTCCATGACAATTTAGAAGGAGACACGTGGTAGGAAATAAATTGGAGGCACGGGCCCGTGGAGCCAAAGTGATAAATTTTCCCTTGGCAAAAAAAGGGGTTAAAACATAAAATAAGCCCACAAATTCTTAGTGATAGAGAGGTGGACACATGTCAAGGATAGAGGTGGAAGTGCGGGCCCATGAGTAAAAAATTGAAAAATTCCCAAATTTCAAAAAGGTGGAAGTGTGCATAATTATGCCACGACTTCAATGGGACCCACCATATGCCACGGGTCAACACCAAATTTCAAGGGTGGAGGGGTGGAGAAAAAAGTCAAAATTTTACATTTTTCCAAAAATCTTAAAAAGTCAAAAAGTGATCCCAAATCTGTTCCTAATCATATTTTGACACGTGGAGGGCCCAAATTGAAGGAAAAAGAGAAAATAAATGGTAGTATTTATACATTTTTATTTTGACCGCCATTTTTCTCCAGGAAGTGTGGAATTGCAAATTTTGCATCAATTTTGATTGAATTTTTGGCAAATTTGTGTCATTTGTGCCTACAAGGACCAATGCAAGTGGTTTTGGGGATCAACTTTTAGATTTGAGGTGTTTTTAAAATAATTTTTGCCCGAACCTATGTAAAACATGAAATATCAAATCAAGAAGTTAGAATCAAATTTTGAAACGATAAGGATGAAATAATTAAATGAAAGGAGTCTACATGCTTGGAGAATGAAAAAACGTGCCTCACATGAATATTGATGAAGGATTTGTAATGATTTTCCTTTTTGAAACACCTATCAACTTTTGTGGCAAATATGTTAAACATCTCTATCTATGAATCATGTTGGAATTTTGTAACAAACTTGATGTTTGGGCATATTATTTTCTTTGGAAAGAAGGATCAAATGTAATTAAAAGTTATATAATGCATGTTTTGAGACATGAAAAGGTCAAAGAAACTTAGAATTTCATGGGAAAATCGGGAAGAAACCCATTCTCGAGAAACCACTTTGAGAACTATTTCTAATTCCTTTCTACATCATATTTGTATCATGTTGAGTTGGTTTCAGTTGTAAAGCCATCAAAAAGCTCGAGATTATTCTTATAACATTCCCTTGCTTTGATAAATTTTGTCATTCGGATTATTTTGTGTTGTCTCTTGGCAAAATTTGCATGCACTTATGTTTCAAATTGTTTTCAATTTGTGTTTCTTTCTCTGTTGCAGTCTTGTGTTAAAGATCTCTCTTGATCATACAAGGTCTCATTTCTTATTGATAGTTTAGTGGAATTTTCAATCTCACACTCAGAATATCTTTCATATAATAAAGATATAAATAGATTTAAAATCACTTTACCTTCCCTGAATTTAGAGATTGTTTGTAAACCTTTGGGTGCACCTTGGGTCATGATAAAATAGAGGTTTCTGGATGCTTTGTTGGTTCATCTACTTCAAGATTTTGTGGCAGGTTGTCAAATATTGTGTGGAAGAGTGTAGATTTGGGCCTCCATTTTTACACATATGTTGGTTGAAGGAGTACCTTAACCCCTTTGAAGCATTCTATTGTTTGGTTCTTACAAATTTCTTGCAAAGGTCCTCAAATAATTTGACAAGTCCTAGTTAATCTTGTCTAAAAATCTCCCACCAAAATTCATTCAAAATAATTAATCCTACCCCATACTACCCCTGCATTGCATTATGTGTCAACCAAAAAATATAATCCACCTACAAAAATGCACAAAGAAAATTAGGATCATGTAATGTCTTTAGTAACCCTTGCCTTGCTTTGAAAATATCTCCATAATCTGGGAGTGACAACTTATGAAAGTCAGATTTGGAGTGTTGATCATATTTTCCCAAGGCCCTTTCCATACTATTTGCACAAATTGAGGGATATCTTCATCTCCTTCACCATTTGAGGGTTAAAAAGTAGGTTCTCTTACCTTGGTTGAAAGGCACAACCTAAAATATTTAGGACAAGATCAGGTCCTATTTGAGTGTTATCCATCTCTCCACAAATCTGAGTGCTAGTTAGATCACATCCCCAGCTACAAAATGACACACATCATGATCTATCTAACTTCAAGCTTCATGTCATATCTTTGATGCTTCTCAAACTGAAAAGGAGAAAAATTTGGGTACCAACATGTTGTATGTTTGTTTATTTTCTACAAAGTTCTTACATTAAAACTTTCTCCCCTTAAACCTTCTTCTCTTCTATTGTCTAAAAACAATCTTATTTGGTGCTTAAAATGAAAATTTATTCTGTTTCATTAGTATCACATTAGTGAAAGAGCATCCCTTCTCCTGTTCATCTATTTGTGGCATCAAATTCTACATTTTGATTTGGGTTTAAAAATCATTTCATTTCATTCTCGATTTTCTCGCATTAGCTCGATTAATTGAGGGCAACCTATATGTTGGAAGTCATTCCCGGTGATGGTTGAAAAATGAATCTTAGAAAAGCATTTCCTTTATTTTTTCTCTCTCGAGTCTTACCTAAACATCACAAATTTATAAATATATACACATTCTTAAACAACATATCACCCTCGAAGAAGTTTTAGGTGATCACATGATCACGGAATAGTGGGCACCCCATTGGTTATCTCTATCTAGTACACCATCGAGGATGGCCTGCCCCCACCATAACATACCTAAACCTATCCTTATAGATATCCTTCTTCGTAGGAATCCATCCTTACCAAATAACTCTATTTTATAGTTCACAAGTAAGTCCTTAAAATAGCATAAGCTAAACAAACATAATAGACAAAGCACTCTTAGGATCACATTTTTCTTAGTGTTTCGCTTGGCTTACGTTTTGAGGTGAGAGGTCACATTATTCATTTTTATTAATTCCCCTTGCACACTCCTCATCACAATTTGTGTATTCCATCTTCATTTAAGTGTTCTGGACCATATTCTCATCATTCTCGAATTCGGGTTTGATTCCACATCAAATTTTAACTCACAAACACATTTTCTTCATTGTTGTTTCAATTTCAAAGTAACTTAGGTGTCTATCCAGTGACCATCTTGATTTACCCTTTGACCATCATCAGTTCATTGTTCTTTTGGTTAACCTACCCAAAAGGACACCTATTCCACTTCTTTAGCTATTTAGAGTCTCTGTCACTCTTATCATATTCATTAACCTGGTAAGTCCCATCAACATTTTGCATACCTGGAAAATTTGGCCTTATACCTTGTTTTTGACCAACTATCCACTTTCCACAGTGACCGGCAGTAGTTACCTATGACCAGCGTCGGTTTAACCTAACCGGCATCAGTTAGCCTGTGTCATTTTCTAGCTGACATTTTAACCCCAATTCACCTACCACCACCTATTTATCCTATCTATGTTGTATTTCTGTGTCATTTATAGAAAGTAGTCTTACCACGTTAGTACCTATTCACATGGTATTGACGCATCGACAAGCAAGCACCCTCATATTCCATGCCGTTTTCAACCACTCCCACCTATCCCTTCACCACCTTCCATTTTATCACCAGCCATGGAACCTATCCAACCTATCTCTATCGCTACTGAGAGACGATGAGTTCACATGAATCCTTGAGCAAAATCCCGCCACCTTGAAGTTTTACTATTAGTGCAAAATCACAGCACCCCCAAATGAGTTATAAGGTCTACTTTTCTAAGGCAGGGTCATTTGGTGTGATTTTCATAACATTAGATCATTCCCCAAGCTATGGGAATTGCAAATGGGAATGATCCTCCAGAGAAGGTTGGTTCCTCTTCCTAATCTACCTGCCACAAGCTATTCCAGTGCATGCAAGATAATATAATCCTAATCTAACTTCCAAGGAGACAAGGAGAGAAAGAAAACAAGAAAAAATAGAGCGTACACTAAAACGGTGATACACCAGAGAAGGAAAGTGTTGATCATCTACCAAAACTTCCATGGAACAAGGAGAGGTGAGCAATGGAAAGGATGGACAAGTGCATCATAGACTAGAGATGGATTTCACATAGAAAATGTTCCAAACTCCATGAACATAGCTCCTAGATCTGTAAATAAACATTCAAAACATACACAAATACCCTGTAAATGAAGAGAGGCAAGAAGATGCAATAAAAATGAGCAAAGGATGGACAAATGCATCACAAAAACATGTTTTATTGCTTCATATATTTTTGCACAGAACATCATTCATGAGAAAGAGGAAAAAAATGCCATTTATAGAGTGTGGGAAGAGGTTCGAACTCCATTTCGACCCTGGGGAAGAAAATAAGGGAGAGGCAGAGAAGAAAAATGAACAACCTCTTCAAAAGTGATGCCTCTATTACATTATATAGCAAAATGCGAGAAGGAAAGGACAAAACGTGGGATTTTCTCCAACCACTTTTTAAAATGTGGTTTAATTTTCATATGTTGATGGGCTCGATGAAAAATTTCATATTTCCATGTATCTACTTCACAGACCAAATAAAATGACACATGCTTCATTAGATATGGTGGTTGGAACTAGTTTTTGTATTTTCCACGCCAAAACATGTTTTGTAAATTTCCCCCAAATCTTCACAAAAATCCAAAATTGAAGACTCTATGATGAAGAGAATCTTCATATCTTCCATTCATACTAAGAACATAAAAATAGAGCTCTAGATCAAAAGATATGGCCTTTTGAGTTTTTCATTAATGTTTTTGGCAAAAAACAGCTCGAGCAATTTTTGAACTTTTCTCCCACAAATCAGCCAATGACTTGGCATTCATTGGGGTTAGCGGAGGGAGGGACTCCTTTTTCCATTTTACACTTTTTGACAAAAAGTCAAAAATTCATTTGCCTCCGAAGGTTCGCGGCCCACATTAACTTTTTTATGTGTCACTCAACACTTAATTCTCGACTTTTGGACAAAAGGGAAAGTTTTTACTTTTTCCTCTGATTCCCCACTGGTCTGAGATTCCTTGGAAAAATATCTCCCAAGCCCTGTAGGTCTGCCTTGGGAAAAGTTTCCCTTCTAACTCCGCTAAGCCATAACTCAAAAATACGAGTTAGAAAGAGATCCTTACTTTTCTGAAGGGGAAGAAATTCTCTATCGATGGAGTATTTTCCGAAAATAATTGAGTGCCCGAACTTTGTGAAATTTAGACTAAGGCACAAAAAATGAGTAAGTTAACCCAAAATAAGAGGAGTTTATTTTGGTTAACAACTTTAGTGACTCACAAGGGTCATTTGCCTACTAGATGAATGATCAAGGGCCTTTTTGCATCCATTGGGCATGGACTCAAGCCTAATAACCAATTTTCTGATCTAACTTTGAAAATATGACCTACGAATCACTTGGGAACCCACTAAAAATTGGATTTTATCTTCACAAAAATCCAACCGAAATGGATCATGCAAGAGTAATACAACAACACAAAAAACTATATACAAACTCAAAATCATGCATGTTCTAAATGGAACATGCAGAGTGTGCAAAAGCACTTCTTCGCTGAAAAAAAGATACCTACACTAATCTAACCAAGGGTAAAGGGAACTCAAACAAAACCCTACCTGGAAGGGAGAAATAGCTTCCCTTCCTCAAAAATGGCAGCCATGCAACTGATTTGGCACTGAAAATGGTTGGTTGGATGAGTGAAAAACTAACTACAAGCTGATATTCCTCACGAATGACCAAGTATCAATGAAGACAAATCCAATACTCTTTTCTTTTAGTCACTTTGCATTTGGATTGAAGAGGTATGAAAGCTGATCCTTGGTACTTTTTAGCTCATCCTCATGCCCTGAAGCAAGCATGAATGGTTGTAGCTTCTCCTTTGGCTCCAATGAAGCCAAATACCTGATTGGGCAAGGTCTTGTCTGATTGATGTGCCTATTGCTATGATTTTCAACTCCAAAAATGGAGTCCTCTTGTGGACCTTCTTGGATGAATGACATGGAAGAAGTGGTGAAACCCTTCTGCTCTTTCTCTTCTTCCTCTTGTGAAGAACATGGAAGATTTAAATCTTCCAAACTTGATTCCAAAAGGCTGCTATAAGGTACAAACTGCTGCAAATGAATGTTTTCCTCCATAACAGCAGGTATGCATGTTTGGAAGGTAGATAAAGGAGGAGAAAACAATGTGATTTCAACTGGTTCTTCTCCATCAAAACAGATCCTCCAAATCGAGATAGATAAAACTGTCTCATTCATTGCTATCCTACAAGTAAATGTTCAACTTCCTCCATAGTGTTCTCTTGATCAACAACTTGTTTACCATGGTTTCTTTCATCCTCCAACATGAAGTTTGAAAGATAAAACTCTTCTCCAACGTTAGATCTCGAGAGAGATGAAGTGGAAGGAAGAACTGAAGGTTCTTCTATAGCCTATTTTGAGTTCAAAGCTCTTGGACCTGCATTTTTCTCCTCCATAGCTAGAATGTGCTCCTCTTCTTTTGGATTTGGAGCAACTTCTCCTTCCTCTACTGCTTGAAGACCTTCTTTCTCTTGAATGACCTCTTTCTCTATCATGAAGTTTTCCAAATCAAACTCTTCAATCTGCTGCTCTAGAGGACAAGTTAGGACTGCAAGATCTTCTTTGAGCTCCTTTCCATGGTGGATTCATCAACCAAAATAGGCCCTTCGAATGAAAGCAAGAAATTATCAATGATGCCTTCTTCTTGCTGCTATAAAATCTGATTTGGTCTCACCCATTTGCTCCTTTCCAATGGGACTTTGAGCTGATTTTCCTTCTTCTTCCATGGCTGATTGTGTAACTTGAATTAGACCAGCATTTTCTTCAAGTAGAGTGCCAACATGGACACTACATTATGAGAAAATAGGATGATCTTCTTGCTCCACTGCTGCTGCTACAAACTTAGCCTTGGCCACCTTTGGTTCTTCAACATTTACCTCCTCTGTAGGCTTAACCAACAAAGGAATTTTTGTAATCCGAATCTGAGAGCCAAGTTCACTAAACTCTTAATCATTTCTTCTTCTTTCACTTCTTCTTCTTGTTGTCCTTCATGACTGATTTTTGCAATTTCTTCTTCCCTACATGGAATTGGGAAGGAAAGAGGAGAAATAGATTGGGATTCAATCATTTGTGCATTTTTTGGTGGTGGTGGGAAGGATGGAACTTCTTGTTTCTTTGGAGGGGAAGGTGTTTCTTTTTGCTCTTGTGGAGGGGATTTGGATTTGGAAGAGAAGAGAGAAGAAAAGCTGAGATGAGATGGAATACTAAGGGATGGAGGGATGGTTTTCACAACTGGAGCAGCATTAGTTGGGTTTACAACTTGACATTGTTGAAATGGTAAAGCTTGAGATGAAGAAGAAGAAATACAAGGAACTGCTGAATGACTTACCCATTGACAAGGTTGATTCGGACTCTGCTCATATGCCTCTATCTCCTTAGTCTATTGTGCAAGTTGGGGCAGCATCTCAATTATGAATTCTAGCTTCTCTTGAGGGTTGTAGTGCCTTGGAAAAGGACCTTCCCATGGACAAGGAGTCCTGTAACCAATTCTAAACACCTTCATTTGAGTTGTTTCTCTTGATTACACCATGTCAATCTCCATTTTTTGGATCTTCTCCAACAGACCAGCATCTTGCATTTGATTGTCTTCATTGTTTGCATACCCCTGCTCTTGGAAATCTCCATAGCCAAACTGATTTTGACACTACTACTCATAGGAGTAAACATGTTGATCTTGAATCTGCTCAAAATGCTGATTTGAAGGAGTTGTAAAGCACATTGGAGGTGGAATGTATTACTACTGTTGTGAATGTGAATTCCATGATGGAAATGAAGTCATGATTGCACAAATTCATGGAATGATGGAAAATAATGAAAGATATGGAAAGAAGAGTGAATGGAAATGGATGGAAAATAGGTCTACAACTCATAGAATGAGTTATTTACTAGATGGAGTCGCCAGATGTGTAAAATGTTGCTTCTCAAAAGCTAGAAATTGCAACAAGTGCACATCGATCTTGATGTAATGAAGTGAATACCTCTAAGGTCCCACCTGGCATGCCAAAACTATTAGTGAAAAATTATAACACCCCCAAATGAGTTATAATGTTTACTTTTCTAAGTATGGTCATTTGGTGTTATTTGCATAACATTGAATCATTCCCCAAGCTGTGGGAATTACAAATGGGAATGATCCTCTAGAGAAGGTTGGTTCCTCTTCCTAATATACCTACCACAAGCTATTCTAGTGGATGCAAGTTAATCTAATTATAATCTAACTTCCAAGGAGACAAGGAGAGAGAAAATAAGAAAAAATAGAGCCTACACTAAAATGGTGATACTCCAGAGAATGAAAGTGTTGATCATCTACCAAAACTACCATGAAACAAGGAGAGGTGAGCAATGGAAAGGATGGACAAGTGCATCACTAACCAGAGATGGATTTCACATAGAAAATTTTCAAACTCCATGAACACAGCTTGTAGATCTGTAAATAAACATTCAAAACATACACAGATACCCTGCAAATGAAGAGAGGCAAGAAGATGCAATAAAAATGAGCAAAGGATGGACAAATGCATCACAAAAACACATTTTATTGCTTCATACGTTTGCACAAAACATCATTCACAAGCAAGAGGAAAAAAATGCCATTTACAGAGCATGGGAAGAGGTTTGAACTCCATTTCGACCCTGGGGAAGAAAAGAAGGGAGAGGCAGAGAAGAAAAATGAACAACCTCTTGAAAAGTGATGCCTCTGTTACATTATATAGCAAAATGAGAAGGAAAGGGAAAAAATATGGGATTTTCTCCAACCATTTTTCAAAATGTGTTTTAATTCTTCATTTGTTGATGGGCTTGATGTAAAATCTCATATTTCCATGTATCTACTTCGCAGACCAAAGAAAATGACCCATACTTCATTAAATATGGTGGTTGGAATTGGTTTTTGTCTTTTCCACACCAAAACATGTTTTACAAATTTCTCCCCTAAATCTTCACCAAAATCCAAAATTAAAGACTCCATGATGAAGATAATATTTCGATCTTTCAATTGGTATGAAGAACATCAAAAATGGATCTCTAGATCATGAGATGTGCCCATCCGAGTTTTTCCTTAACATTTTCGGTGAAAAACAGCTCGGGAAAATTTTGAAATTTTCTCCCACAAATCCATTGATGACATGGCATGGATTGGGGTCGGTGGAGGGAGGGGATATTTTTTTTCCATTTTACACTTTTTGAAAAAAATTCAAAAAATATCATTTGCCTCCGAAGGTCCGTCACCCGCATTAACTTTTTGATGTGTGTCTCAGCACTTAATTTTCACCTTTTTGACAAAAGGGAAATTTTTCACTTTTTCCTCCGATTCCCTGCCAGTCCAAGATTCCTTGGAAAAAATATCTCCCAAGCCCCGTAGGTCCACCTTGGGAAAATTTTCCCTTCTAACTCCACCGAGCCATAACTCAAAAAATACAAGGAGTTAGAAAGAGCTCTTTACCTTTCTGGAAAGGGGAAGAAATTCTCTATCTGATGGAGTATTTTCCATAAATCCTTGAGTGTCTAAACTTTTGAAATTTGGAATGAGGCACAAAAAGGGAGTTAGTTAACCCAAAATAAGAGGGAGCTTATTTTGGTTAAAATTTACCATTCCCACTCATCCACTCGAGATACTTTGGGTCATTTGATATACGGCATGCCCATATCTATCCCCCTAACTCTCATTCCCACTCCTGTGTCGCCCCATTATCGGATCCCACACCGCCCGCATCTACCTTACTCCCGGTCATGTCATAGTTAGGCCCTATACCGTTATGACCTGCCATGTCTTCCATATCCATTGCACCCGCCACATCCACTATACCTTCACCAACCACCCAGAACACAACCTCATCTGCGCCTATTGTCTCGCATATACCCGTAGCTACACAACCACCCCCGGTGTTGGTGACCCCTACCCCTTTTCAAAATGTCATCCTTTCTATTCCACAATCTTTAGCCCCCATTACCACTAGGGTCACCACGACTCTTCCACCTCCATATATGTACTATCAACAGCCTCTTATTTCATCTATTATTCACTCTGGGTACATACCCCCTATTTCACTACCTTCTTCTCAATCTACCTATACGGCAGCACCATATACTAGAATGCCACCCCCGTTATATGCCCAACACCAACCCTCTTACGCTACAGGAGTCACCCATCCATCACAACCTACCAATAACCTAATTAAGTTAATGATGGACAAGATGCAGACATTGGAGGCATCGGTTTCTGGCTCCCGCAACACTCTCACCTATGATGAGATTTGTAATGAGCCTATACACCCATCCATTCCTATATGCCCGTATCCCATACATTGGGAAATGCCTAAATTCAACCATTTCAATAGCAAAGAAGACCCGCAACAACATTTTTAGTCTTTCAAACATGGGTGTTATCTCGATCACTCTCCTACCGGTTCATCTACCATACCCCTACCCAAATAAACATGACCAACACCTAAGATCACACTAACACCTAAAATCATAGCTCGACCTACACCCCCTCATGTAAATATTGTTCCTCTATAGTCCTCTGTGCCTACACCCAAACCCACCTTCACTTCCCATTACAATCCACTAGCAGGGTCCTATGCCAAAATTTTAACCAACCTCCTTGAAAATTCTATCATCACATTACCACCTCTCAGACCTTATGACCCTCTCAAGCCCAAACCAAAGGGGTTTAACAACAAAAAAATTTGTGCCTACCATTGTGTGCCAAGGCACGATGTAGAGAACTGTAAAGCTTTAAAAAATGTTCTTTTCCATTTGTGTCCTCCTAAAGAAAACTTTGATGATGATGACCTTCTTGATGAAGACCCCATTTCACCAACACCCATTCCCACAACTCTTCCCTCACTTCCTACTCAATGACCTGGACCTTTACCCCCATAGCTCCTAGAACCACCTTTGAGATTTGAAATTAACATGGTTTGCATCAACGACCTCACCAAACCTCCACCCAAATGTCAATGTGCCCAACTCATCTCACAAGGCTCCTTCCCGCCATTGGGATTTTTCCCTTTGTGTCACCATACCTTTCATGGCTCACCTACCTCACCTACCTCCCCACCTTAGATCAACATGATCCACATTGCTACCCATGCTCAGAAGGAAAAAGGCAAGGAAAAGGAAAATGACTCACCAACCAATCCTATACCCAACATACCATCTACACCCACACCTAAAATCACTATCTCGTGGCCCCACATATCCTATTTATAATGGGGTCACACACCGTGAGATGCTCAAACAAATACACCAACCTCCCTCAAAATGTCCTTATATGACCTCATCTAAACCTTGGAATCCCATCGTCAAGCTCTCATAGAGGTCCTAAAATCTATTGAGGATTTACCCGGTGACCCTACTCCCCGTAGCCTCCATTATCACACCCCATCATGTAGCCTCTCTCACCAAATTTCCACCTTTATCCACACCTCAACCTACTCACCAAGTAGCCTCCCTTAGCTTCTCAGAGGAAGAGATCGCACCGCACCAAATAGATGATCCAAACCTAGTGCTCTTCATCTCTGTCCACATCGATGATATACGTGTACGATGTGTTATGATTGATGGGGGCGCTAGCATTAATATCATTTCATCCCATGCATTCACTCAAATGTGCATACAACAATTGCATGCATAAACATCTTGTCATGTTGCGTTCATTCAATGACGCTATCACCTCTACACTAGGCACTATCATCCTCCACATTTGCATGGGCCCCCACACTATTCTAGAGTTATTTTACATCTTGGAGGGGGAATTTCAATATAACTTGTTACTTGGCAGACCTTGGATTCATGTCATGGGTTGTGTCCCTTCCACTTTGCATCATTGTGTGAAGTTCGAGCATGAAGGACACACCTATACCATTTCGGTGACCCATCACCTTTAAATACTTACAACATTCTTTATCGACCCAATGAGGTGCTCATACCCACTAAAGTATCTACCTCCACAACCACGGACATGTCACCTACATCTCCCCTGCCGGTGCAGCCACTACCTTAACCTCACCTACATCCTCCTTTCCTACCCCGCCACAACCTCCATAGCTGAACCATAGGCCTCCCTATTCGTTAGCTCCACCCCCAATCTGACCTCTAACACATTGTCTATTCTAGCTACCCACATACCAACCTCCAATCCCTTGGAGGGTATTTTTCAATGCCTCACTTTAGGGGAGTATCGCTAATATAGTGTAAACACATTCCTTACTCTGCAAGAGTATGGAATTCTTCACCAACACCCTCACTATGATCACCGTATAGGAGAGAGATTCCTTTATGGTCCTCCCAACCTTCATATCAGTATCACTTATGGGGGATTAGATACTACCACTTACACACCTCAACCACTTTTACCAACCCGTCCATTTTCACCGACTTCCAGTCACTCACCAATCGATGTTTTTCCCACACCTTCCTACACCAATGTGCATGGAAGGGTTTTGGTTTTGGATTTTACTAGCAAGGCCGCCATACATTGTTATTTTATGTACTAATCATAAGCATAAATCGTAGTGGTATCAAATTTCCTAAACCACCTACCAAAAAGGCTCACGTTGAACTCATTGAAGACATCATCCCTTTTTCACCTTCGTCACCCCCATCACCATCTTCACTGATGGAGTTGATGGATCGTGAATCCATCCCTCCTAACTTTTTTTTTTCATAAGCACGATCTCCTTAGGGCCTCTGAGTTATCAATGAATGGGCGAGGCTCCCTCCTCTCTTCCCTTCCTGTATCTTGAAATGATCGATGACGATACACATTTGATTAACGTCATTCAATTCCAAGATGATGAATCTATAATCACCTACCTTAGTGTAGAAGACGCATATATTCATAAATCGTTACCATCTGAGATGCAAACCATGTTGAATGAATCAACTATCAAAATCAACATTCATACTCAGGATGACCTGCACATCCTAAAGATCAGTCAATCTTTAGATGTTGCTGAAAAAGGAAGCCATCACTTCCTTTCTCAAAGATCATAACCATGTTTTTCTTGGTCTTATGTAGACATGCTCGGTATTGAGCCCACCATAGTAGTCCACAATATCATAACTATTCACGATGCCAAACCCATCAAATAAAAGTTGAGGAAAATACACCTCGCATTGCTCTTCTTGTTAAATAACTTGGCGCCTTCTTTCTGTTTCCTTCATCTTTCCTATTGATTATCCTCGTTGGATTTCTAACATTGTCCCTATCACTAAGGAGATAGTGCGAGTCCACATTTGCAAGAATTTCCATAACCTCAATCTAGCTTACCCAAAAGATGACTTTCCTCTACACGGTATTAACCGGTGGTTGGTTGACCTTACCACCTGGTCACAAGATCTTTGTCACTCATGGATGGCTTCTCGGGTTATAACAAAGTCTTTTTCTTGCCAAAGAGATCAACACAAAACTGCATTCATCACCCCTTAGGGGACCTTCTACTATCGAGTCATGCATTTTTGCCTTTAAAATGTTGGTGCCACATATTAGTAGGCTATGACTTATATCTTCCATGACATCATGCATCATATATTGGAAGATTACATGGAAGATATCCTGGCCAAATCTAAACACCACTCCGAGCACCTCGCCATCCTAAAAACCATATTTGACCATCTCATTAAATATTACGTTCACCTTTAGCCCAAGAAATGTGTCTTCGCGGCTATCTCAGGAAATATCCTGGGATTTATCATTTCCCTACATGGTATAGAAGTAGACCTTGCTAAATTCAAGGCCATTCTTGAGATGCCTCTACCCACTAATCTTAGGCAACTCTGCAGCCTGTAAGGTAAGTTGTAATCTATTCACAGTTTCATTTCACAATTTATCGATTGGTGTAAACCATTCCATCATCTTCTTAAGAAGGATGTATCATTTAAATGATGTGATGCCTGGTTAAAAAAACCCACTTGAGACCCAAGAAACAACCTAGGAAAAATTAGAAAATTATGGAATATTTTTTTTATTAGAAGTGTCCATAACCAAGTTGTAAGACAACAGTTGACCCTATTAGGTTCTAGAACAAATCTAAATTACTAGAACATATTTTTCCTTCATTAACAAATATCAAGTTCACATGGTTCAAATTTAAGGGTTAGAAGTTTCAATTAGGTTCAGGGAGTAATTTACCCCATACCCACTCTCTAACAAAGCTAAGAGATTCAACTTAATTTTTATCATACTTAAAGCTTCAAAAATTTCCCTAAATCATTTCCATTGGATAGGAAATTTTCCCACATTTCGGTGATATAAAGAAGTCCTCCTAACTCCTTCAGAAACTCAAGATATAAGCAAACAGACTTTAAAGGTCAAATTTTCCCCAAGGGGACACATGTTAAGCAGGGGTGAAAGGAAAATTTCAGGTCAGCAAGTTGTGGGGTGGCGTTTGGAAATTTTCCTTGCATGGGAGAAATTTCCTAAATGTACCTACACCTTTGTAGGTCCTCCGAGGACATGTGGCAGCCTCCGAGTTGTCTCTCGGCAATAAGGAAAGGAAGGTGGGGTGGCAGGAGAGTTTGGGGCATTTCACCCAAGGGAAAAAAAAAAACAAAATAGTGCCCACATGCCCATGGGTCCGCCAGGGGCACATGGTTCTCCACAATTTTCCACGGGGATAAGAGAGAGAGGGAGAGGCAAGTGGCGGAGAATATTGGTGAATTTCACCGAAGGGGAGATAAGGGGAAAGGTTGGACGCATGGGTCCGTGCACCCACAGATGAAATTACCCAAGGTGAGGGTGGAAGTGCGGGCTGTGGAGGGTCTAAGGGAAATTTTCCCAAACAAAAATTTCAAAAGAAAAAGGTTGCGCGGGTCTTCTCTACCCCACTTTCACCGCCCCCAAGCTTCCACATGGTGCTCTGTGATTGGTCACAAGCCGGTAGGAGAAAGGTAAATTTTTTCCAAAATTTTCAAAAGGTCTAAGGGAAAAGAAAATGCCGCACCTCCACCACTGCCCTATGAGGACACGTGGAAGCCTATGATTGGTTGTGGGCTAGTGGAGGAAATTTCAAAAAAATTTTCTGAGCCAATTTTTTTCAAAAAAACTTCTAAGGATTTTAATGGGAATTTTTCAGTGTGGGCCAGTGGAAAATTTTCCCTCCTGTGGACAAAACTTCAAAGTGCCATAACTTTTTCTAGAAAGCTCATTTTTTGGAAAATAAGGACTTTTTGGTAAAGTTTAAGGGGTCAATTTTACAAAAGGATCTGCAAGCTTTTAAAAAGCCAACTAGTAATTTATAACTTTCAAATTTGATTAAATTAGATCACCTCCTTCCCTTAACATGCCAAACAGACATGGAGGATTGCTCTAGGAAGGATTTTGAAAGGTTTAGGAAGTTAAATTTGTTCAATTGATTTAAATTTGAATTTTTTCCAACAAATGATAGAAAAACAAATTTGAGGAAGGGATTGTGTTCAAATTTGCAATGGTTAAATTATTTCCTTAAGTTTTCTTTGTCAATATGAGTTCCTTGCTAATATATCATGTTAAATTTTAAGGTTTCCAAATTGATTTAAATGTGCAGGTCTGAACTGTGCATTTTTATTAAGTTTGATTGTCAGTTTTGAATATTTACAAGAGATCAATTTCTTTTAAATTTGTATAACAAATTTTATCATTCAAGTGTGGCATTTCATTTCTAAACTAATCTAATGCATTTATTTGTTTACAAAAAATCATTTCAAATCTAAATGATAAGGTCTGACTTTCAATTTCATATATTTCCCAAAAGAAACAAGCAACATCCTTCCTTCATACGCATTTTCTTTCCTTTGCAAATAAACAGAGCTTCAAATCACAATTTGATATTCCACCTCAACACAATAATGCAAATGAGAGATGAACTTACAATTCTATATTAATTCAAAAGAGGTACATCTTTACATTCTTTCCATGTTTGAATGCAATAACACAATATCTATTTCTTTCCAATGTACAGAGCATAATGTAAATGTCTTTCACAATTCAAGTGTACATTTTCATAACCAATTACAACATCATTTCTCCATAATATAACTATTACAATTTCATCCACAACAAGTGGGAAAGGATTACAATTAAATATGTTTCACAAGGGACTATCAAACTACATTTTTCCTTTGCTCCAGGACAGCAACATGCACATTTTCTCTTTCTCAAGTTGATCACAACAAAAGAGGGGGAAAGGAAATGCTCTCCACCCAACCAAGACATCTAATGAAAGGATAAGCCTTCCTTCATCATTGGCCCCCAAGCCCCAACCAAAATACAATAAGAGGTGCAATTCAACCCATGGAAACAACTGGATTCCACAACACATAACATTCTTTCACATACACATTTCCTTTTAAAACACAATTCAACATAATAACAACAGCTCACAACTACATTTAAAAACATTTCAAAATAGAACTCAGGATTGATCATGCAAGCCAAAGGAGAAAGGTCTATGGGGGAAGCTACTTATGCCTCCCAATTGGGAATTGGGCATCCACCAGTAACAAACCACCAAGATAATTCATCCCACACATTTCCTTATGCCCCCACAAATCCCTCCTTATGCCCCCACAAATTTCCATATGCTCCCCACAAAGTAAGAAATGCAAGCTATTTATTTTCCATGGTGGATCCCAAGCCCAAAATAATTCCACAAAATCTTAATGCTAATGGCATTCCTTATGCCCCCCACATGGATTCCCCATAGCCTTCTCCTACACCTTCCCTAAGGCAGTCTACCTAACCAGCCAAAAAATAAATCAAAGCATGCACCATTCATACAACACAACAAGAAAATGACAACATAAAAAGGAGAGTTAAATTCCTACCTCTCCATGGTTTCTTTTGTTTCCAATAGAAAGATTCAAATGCTAAGAACATAGTCCAAAACAGCAATGTCAAGTATGAAGTTATCTCCAAATTCCTCCACAATCCACAAGAGCTCCAAACAGCAAAAATGTTCCCCAAGGAAGAATGCAAAAAGGTTCAACAACCCCAAAACAAGCAAGGAGTTTGAATTATATAGAAGAGGAAGAGAAGACAATGATGTGGATCCATGTAGGATGCCACATCACACATCCTCCAATACAAACACAAAAAGAAAAAATCCATTCTCCAAAGCACAATAAAGAGGTGGGTGAAGAATGACAAGTTACTTACACACTCCAAAAAGCCCACACCTCAAGGGACAACAAATTAAATAAAATGTAAGAAATTGCAATTAAAAACATGCAACATGATTAATAAAATTCATTATAAAATTCAAAAATCACTTCTCAACCATAAGTATGGTTGGTAAATTAAATTTAGAGGCATGGAATAAGTTTTACTTTTCCCACAAGTCTCAGAAAAAGCCCCAAGGAAAAATTCGAACTTGTCATGGAGGTTGAGTATTTCATACTCCAAAATTGACTTACACAAGCTCTTACACAACTTACACATCACTTACAAATTCAATACAAATAGACAACAACTCTTATAATTACTTTCCCATATCCCAATTTAATTTATTTAAATTTTAATCATATGATTCTCACATTAATCTATCACAATTTTAATTAATTAAAAGAAAGGAACACATTACTAATAAAATACATACAACAATAATAAAAGAGCACATCAATAAAATACATAATACTCATGGTCACATGTAAATATAAACCCCCCCATGGGAATCCTTAACAAAAAACAACACACAACACAATAAAATGAGTTGCCATGGTCACCTTATCGAATTCACCTAGAATTCCATTGTGATTGGTCTTCGATCCCCTGATGTTTTGTTGTGATATTTTAACCTGCAAAATACAAATACCTCCTTTAGCCTTGTGGACATATCAGAACATTCAATATGTTGCAAAGAAAATCACAAAATCATCTAAGTGAATCACAACAACATCAAAGTAACAACTATATCATCATCAAAATAATATCCATTTTCTAGATCAACTCATAATATCCAAATCACATGTCGAAAAACCTCCATAAAACATCCATGTCAAATAATATATCATCACCCACATATAAGGTGTCTCTAATAATCATCATGCATCATAATCAATTCAAGATCAACAATAATTCATGATCAATGTCTAACAACATACTCAATCAAAACATAATAATGTCTATAATGTAATCACATTATAAAAATAGGTATCCAAAAGGTGTTAAAGGGAAGTGGGCACTACAAATGGGATGATGACTCGCCACAAATATTTTGATGCCTTAAGACGATACCTTCTTCAACCACATGTGCTCATTCCACCTAAAGACGATCAACCTTTCTACCTATACATCTCAACTACCGACCACTCCTTGGGGGCCATGCTCGCTCATTGCGATGAATAACACAGGAGCAGGAATTTTACCACATAAGCCATACTCAATTAGACTATGAAACTCGATACACTCATCCTAAAAAAAAATTCATAGCCTTATTTTTCGTTGCCACAAAACTCCTCCATTACTTACTCAACCAAAAAACCTATGTTGTGACCAACACCGATCCCCTGCACTTCATGTATGCCAAACCTTACCAAAACCAATGTGCTACATACTGGCTTATGCTTCTGGTTGACCTCGACCTCGAATTCATTCATCAAAAGTCCATCAAGGGCCAGGCTATCGCTGACCAATTGGCTAACGCACCTATTTCTGGGCCCAACCCCTAACTTTGACTTTCCCGATGAGTCAATTGCTACCCTTTCCTTAGATGAACCCGCTTACCAAATGACACTCTTCTTCAATGGTTCCAAGTGTCAGTGTGGGGGTGGGGCTAGTGTTATCCTCATTCTACTTGATGGTGAACCTATGCCTTTGTCTTTCAAACTAGATTTTGATTGTACAAATAATATTGCCAAATACGAAGTGCTCGTATTAGGTCTCCAAGCTGCCTATGCCTTGGATGTCAAATCCATCAACATCTTTGGTGATTCCCAATTGGTCGTAAACCAAGTCAATGGTGTATACCAATTTCGTAATGAGACACTTCAAAAGTATAAACATCACATAGACATACTCTTGACCACCTTCAACTACTATGCCCTTCAAACCGTCCAACATTCAACCAACAAATTTTTTGATACCATGGCCTGCTTGGATTCTCAAATACCCACTTTGCCCACCGATTCTAAAATATTTTTCACCATACAATTACTCCAATCACCCTCTTATTTACCTCATGACATTTAATCTATCAGAACCAATACCCCCGACCCAAGTGACCTTTGGTATAAATAATACTCAGACTATCTTTCTCTCTCCATCTTACCTCCCGACCTCACTTGTAATGGACAACGTGATTTTCTTAAAAAGGTCTCTTGTTATGTCATCATGGGGGGCCTCCTCTATAAGCATGGCTTTGATGGTATTATATTACGATGCCTCATGAGTTTTGAAATTCCTTATACCATCAAAGAAGTTCATGATGGCATATGTGGAGGTCACTTCAGTGGCCTTGCTATTGCTAAGTATATTCTCCACCTCGGCTATTACTAGCCGACCCTTAACCATGATTTTTGCAACTATATCAAGTGTTGTTTCAAATGCCAACAACATTTCAACCTTCATCATACACCCAGTCATGCCTTACAGGTCACCCGTGACCTTTTCCACTTCTCTCAATGGGGTTTGGATCTTGTCAAACAGATCAATCCCAATTCTTCCCAATGCCACCAATGGATCATCACCACTACCAAATACTACACAAAATGGGTTGAAGCCATAACACTCATCTCTAAAAAAGCCAAGAAAATATGTGAGTTCATCAATCATCACATAATTTGTCACTTTGGTGTTCCTCATCACCTCATCACTGATAATGGAAAATAATTCAAAAATAAAACATTGCAAAAAATTTGTGACGCCTTCGGTATTCAGCTAAGTTTCTCATCACCTTATTACCCATAGACCAATGGCCAATCCGAATCCACCAATAAAACCCTAAACAAAATTCTCATGAAAGTGGTTAACAATACTGGGAAGGACTAGCATACGCACATTCCTTTCACCCTATGGGCATACCGCACTAGTATCCGTACTTCCACTACTACCACACCCTTTTCTCTAGTCTACGATATAGAGGCTGTTCTACCTCTCAAAGTCTAGATTCCCTCACTTTGCATTTCTCTCCATGACATGCTCAATGATGACGAATTTCATCAAGACCATTTAGCACAACTTGAGTTATTAGATGAATGTCATCTTAATGCTCTTGACCACCTTCAAGTTTACCAAAAACGTATCAAACGTGCCTATGATAAACATGTCCATAAATGAACCTTCGATTTGGTGACCTTGTCCTAAAAGAAAATCAACATGTAACTAAAGTATAAAAAAGGAAACGGGGAAAATTTGCTCCTAATTGGCTTGGACCATACATCATGACCCATACTTATAGATCATGTGATTATCATTTATCTTCACTCGATGGTAAACGTGAACCTGAGCCCCTTAATTCCTTGCATCTTCGACCGTTCTACTGTTGATTTTGTCCTACCTCACTTTTTTCCTATTTCCATGCTCATCCCTTGAGCACTATCCACTTTCTACACCATCATCAATGATTAAATAATAATCATGTGCATACCCATCACTATTTTATCTTCTCTTAAATATGTGTACCACAACACTACACATAACATGATTCTCATGGATATTTTTCATTTGTTTTTAGATGAGATCCCATGATCATTTCACCCTAATTTCTAAACAAGAATCGTATTATTCACCTTGGTCATGTCCATGATTAAAAATCCCTCACATGGGATCCAAATCCTTGAGTCAAACTTCTAATAAAAATATGACTCCCTCAAAAGGAAATCTTTCTCTCTACAATCACTGCTATAAATATTTGCTCCTCGAAGGACAACTATATAAATCTCTTTCAAAATAAAAGAGAGAGACAATGTGAAGCTTCCCACATCAATCAGCTTGTAAAATACCTCAAGGAGTGAATTTCATCATTCCATATAGAATTCCCACATCGATCATTCTATCTCAAATATCAGTCAAAATAGAAATCCTTTTAGTCATGGACTGTCCCATTGTGACCTTGGATCTCTTGCCAAAAGGCATGATACCTACTACCATGTCCAATACCAGTTTTCACTCTCTTACCATTCACATCTCATTTTCCTACCACCTCAAAGGGACCTCTTGGAACCATGACATTTGGTGATCATGTGACTATTATCCACCTTTAGGGTAATCATTCACACAAATTCTTTAGGGTCTTATGTTCACTAGCCTACCTACGGTATGGTCCACCAGTTATGATCCTCACCAATCAGGTGACTTTCTTACCCCCTCTTATCTTTTAACCTTCTTTATTACATATTGATTACCTTATACAGGACTTGGTCCTCGACGCTTACCTTTGGGTAATCTTCTTCTTCTACCACAATTGAAATCACCTATACCAAGTTGCCCACAACTCACCCACACCTAACAGACCTAAACCCAAATCATGCCTAAAACCTACCAACTCATTCTCATACCTCCTCATATTCTTCCCTAGCTTATGGGAGAACTACATCGGTCTGAGGCCCCTTTTCGTTGGGGCTATGTAGGTAGCACTCTAAGGGCATGGGGCCCTTGGAGGTTAGCTTGACCATCATTTTCACCACCTTCCTTACCTTTTCCCATTCACACCCATTCACCTCTTGCCATTTGCTACTGTTCTAGTCACATTCTACTCTAGTTAGTTTCAATTTATCATCAAATAAGTGGAAACTAATACATCACATTTACCACAATCCTACATTACATGCGATCATACCAACATGATCCATGTTACCATACATAACACAAATTAAACCCAAACATATGCATTCATCATCATTTCTTTCCCATCATATCAAAAACCTGAGAAATTAACTCAACCATGCCTATGATCTGAATAAAACATGCCTATGACCTGAATCGATCATCCCTAACACAAACCTAACTAAACCATGCCTAACACACCTATCACTCATCCATCTATGCATAAACAATCACAGTCTATCAATATCAAAGCATCATCATCACTCATTCATCTATGCATAAACAATAATAGTCTATCAACATCAAAGCATCATCATCAAATCATCCATCTCATCATATAAATTTGGATGTCCATACAATATACATGAATATCAAATAAAATGTATCTCTCCAAAAATCTCATATACAACCTCACCATCTTCGGCACGCAGGCTGGTATATGATCAAAAATACAAAACTCTCATACATCCTCACTCTCTCTTAAGCACACAGTTTGGTATATGATCAAAATTATAAAAACTATTGACACGCGAGCCGGGTATATATAAAAAATAAAAACTACATAAAAATTGAGAGCCATATATCAGGTATCATCTCAACAGACATCCTCCATGTTGGTGTAAATTCTGAGTTTGCACACTTTGCCCTAATTTTCTATATCCATTTTTGGTCAAAAACATTTTATTTTCTCGAGTGGGTGATCTGCAACTCATTTTTTCTAGTTGAATGCCTTCAAGATGCTCATGATGTGGTTATTTTTCCCTAAGTTGAAACAAAATCCAAGTTTCCCCCCATTTGTGCCCTAATTTTTTCATTTATACGGGTTGTGTCATTTTTCCATTTGCCAAATCGTGAAAAACTCGAAGTGGATTGAATCTAAGTAATTTGAGGTTAAAATCCTACTCCCCAGGTTGAAAACAATGTAAAATCATGCTTCACTTGATTTAAAACTAAGAAATCTACATTCCTTGTGAAAAATCTGATTTCTAGGGCATCCTCTATATTTTTACATTTTTACGGGCATACGGGTGTCACCTGCCTGTCAAATTTATCTTTGCAACATATTGCTAACGTGGTTGGCTCCTATTGGCTGGAGGATCGGAAGGTGGTGGAGGTCACTTGGAAATTTTGCCTTCATTTTTGCAAATTTCTCAAAATCAATTTTTGCCCGAAGGCCCGCAATGAATTGGAAGTGGACACGTGTCTAGAAAAGTCAGCATGGAGGGGCGGAGTTTGTGAAACTTTTGAAAGTTTTTAACTTCAAAATATTAAAGTTAAAATTTGGCCCAACAACCCATGACTAATTGGAGGAAGACACATGTCAAGGAGGCGAGATGGAAGAAGGGGCTAAAGGAAAAATTTATGAATTTTTGCTTTTATGTTTGCAAGGTACAAAATGAAAAATGGGCCCCCCTCTAATGAAAAGTGGACACGTGTCTAGGAAGGTCAAACAGAGAAGTGGGAACTTAGATAAATTTTTGTTTTTGGTCTCAAAGTCACAAAGGAAAAAATTTTCCCGAAGGCCCATGTCCAATTGGAGGAGGACACATGTCCAAAAGGAGGCGGAGGTTTGAAGCTCGGCGAAAATATTGAAAATCTTACAAATTTTGGTGAAATTTCTCAAAGTCAAAAATTGATCCATAGCCCGATAGGAAAATTTGGAAGTGTGCCCCCACATCCAATTAGGGGTGACATGTGGCACATTACAAAGGGAAAAAGGAGAGCATGGGCCCATAAGAGGTTTTTGTGCTCATGGATGGTAGAAGGAAAACTTGGAGGGTCGGCTCAGCAGCGAATGGGAGACCGCCATGTGGTAGGGGAGAGAGCGGGTATTCGGGCCCGTGGATTTTTTTGAGAAAATTTTTATTTTCTCAAAATGGTGGTGAAATTCATTAAATTGGCCCGCAGTTTTGGTAGGGCCCACATGTCGACATGTGGCGAGGTCCAGGGGCAAGCGAGGAATTTTTTTGAAATTTTCCAAAGGTCAAAAGGGGTTAAAAATGCATTTTTAAGATGGGGACCCCCTTAAATCATGTTTGGACATGTGTCCACCTTGTCCAAAGGCAAAAAGGGGAATATCTTGGACATGTGGAGGCTAACATTAAAAGTTGATTTTTAAATCAACGGTTGTGCGTTTTCATTTCTTACCGCCATTAAAGCTCTAGGAAGCTTCGAATTGTCATTTCTTCACCAAATCACATGAAATTTTATATGGTTTCACATCCCCTTGGCCTTCTAAATGTAATGGAATCATTTTTATGAGCTAATTCAGTGCCCTATGGTGTTTTTGATGAAATTTTTATTCAAGCTTGTGTAAAAAACGTGAAAGGCAAAAATTAAAGTTGCAGAGGGGAAAAATGATGAAGTAAAAGGTGGAAAATGATTGCAAAAGCATGCTGGAATGTCTGAATGCCAAAAATGTGACCTTGGGATGGATAAGAATTTGAATTCATGCATTATTTTAAAATATTTGTGCATCCCTAGCATTTTACGAGTTATTTTACATTTTAATGTCATTTTCATGAAATACATAAGGTTTCTTGTAACAAATTTGATCCCTAAGCATATTATTTTCTTGGGATGCAAGGATCTAAGCTGGCATGAGGTATAAAATGTAAGGGAGAGGAGACAAAAGAGGACAAGAGACTTAGAATTTTCAAGTAAAAATTTGGAAAAAATCCATTTCTCTGGAAAAAAACACCGCCTAAGAGCCATTTCCAATTCCATTTTTGTATCATATTTCATCATGTTGAGTTGGTTTCAGTTGTAAATCCATAAACAAGATCTGATATTGTTCTCATGACTTTCCCCTTCTGATGTATCTGATCATTTTCTAGATTATCTGGTTTATTCTCTTGTTAAAGTTTGCATATACCTATGTGTCAGAATGTTTTTAGTTTATGTTTCTTGCTTATGTTGCAATCTTGTGTTTAGAATCTCTTTGATCATATAGGGTCTCATTTCTTGTTGATGGTTTAATGGAATTTTCAATCTTATATTTAGAAGATATTTCATCTGATAGAAGATAGACAAATTTAAAATCATTTTAGTGTCCTTGAATAATGAGAGTGTTTGTAAACCTTTGGGTGCACCTCAGGTCATGATTAAATAGGGATTCCTGGATACTTTGTTTGTATTTGGATTCAAGATTTTGTTTTAGGTTATCAAAGGTTGTGTGGAAGAGTGCAGATCTGGGCCTCCATTTGTGCACATATCCTAGTTGAAGGAGCACTTAAAATCTCTAGAAGTATTCTTGTTGTGTAGGTGTTACAAATTTATTGCAAAGGTTCTCAAAGAAGTTGGTGATTCCTAGCTACTCTTGTCCTAACATCTCCCATAGAATATCATTTAAACTAACTCATCCTACCTATACTACCCCTACATTTGCATTGTGTGTCCACAAAAGAACTCAATCCTTTCACAAAAATGCACAAAGCATATCAGGGTTTTATCATGTCTTTAGCAGCCCTAGCTTTGTTTTGAGAACATTTCCATCATTTAGTAGTGACAACTCCTTTGAGTTTGGATAATGGATGCTTGATCATGTTTTCACAAGGCCTCTTCCATACCATATGCAAAACACAAGGATATCTCCATCTCCTTTACCATATAAGGGCTGCAATATAGGTTCTCTTGCCTTGGTTGATAGGCACAACCTAAAACAGTGAGGGTTAGATCAAAACCCTTTTGAAGGTGCTATCCACTCCCTCAAATATTGAATGCAAATAAGCAGATAGGTGTGCTCCTTGACTACAAAAGACATAGAAACCATCTATCTATCCTTGAGTGGCTTGTGCAAGTTCATGATGTTGTTCAAGTTGTGAAGGAGACTTAATCGGATACCAACACACGAGTGGTGCCCTTTGTCGGGGACTTATTAGAATTTTTGGTGGTTTTGAAGTGTTTGAAAAGTTTGAGCATTTGTGTGATAAAGTATTTGAGTTGTTACATTCTTGAGATATCATTTCATACTTCAGATCTGCATGTTTTGGGTAAAAGTTTCAAATCTCAGCCTACTCTTCTCATTTACTAGCAGTTTATATAATTTGGATGCATTGTTTTTGGTTGAATTAAGAAGAAGAAGATATGATTTGTATACCCTTGCAAATATTTCAGTCATAGCATACATTTGAAAAAATATTTTAGTGCTTTTTTTCACAACTAAGGTGGAAATACTTAGTGGCGAATCCATGCTGTTGGGATCTTGAAATACCAGTTGTCTTATGCATCTCTATCATTTGAAACTTGTTGTTTAAATCTGTCAAGCTAGAGGGAAGGAGATCTCTATTCATCAAGGACTCTTCTAAGAAGTTACTCACCAAATCAAGAATCTCAAAACTATAAGGAAGAAGAGTGTGGAAAGTGGTTGATGATTTGGTTGCAAGAAAATAAATCCCCATAGTTGAATTTGAAGGAGAGCAGCCTATTATAAAAGATTATAATTCTTTTTCAAGTAGATCTAATTCAAGCAATTTTCTTGCTGATCTACATTCTCCATCAGGTGAGGACCTCCTTGTGTATTTAAAAACTTTCTTCTAAATCTTCGCCTATGGTTTATAAGTTTTCTAGAGTTTATCAAGAGAAAGAGTCTTTGTGGGGTTGTCATTATAAAGATCACTCATCTATTCCAATCAAACCCATTACTACTCCTCACCAGCTTGTTTCACCTCCAAGATCACCCCCACCAAACAATATGGCTTAGCCTAGACCTCCATTTGTTGTTAACACCTTTGGTCCTATAAATTTTGGAGGAATGGATGGTTATCCAAATGCTGTCCCATAAGATGTGAGAAATAGGTTACCAAAATTCCAAGGTAACAATGTCATTACCGGTGATCAGCATCTCAAACTATTTGATAATATGATGGAAGATTTTGAGATAGAATTTGAGGATGTGTATATCAATTTGTTTATCCATACACTTGAAGAATATGCTAGGGATTGGTACAAGGCTCTACCTGATAACTCTATTGATTCATGGACTGAGATGAAAAATGCATTTAGGTTGCAATATGGTGACAAGACTGATCCTAGATTTCTTTTGTCTGAATTTGAAAATATCAAGAAGAACCTGAATGAGACAGTCCATGACTTCAATACAAGATTTAATAAAACATTGAGAAGGTTTCCTGTCATTTTGAGGCCTTGTGATGAATCTTTCTTGATCAAATATGCAGATGCATTTGATAAAAAGGCAGCCTATTACTTGAGAGACAAAAATCCTACAAACTTGAGGCAAGCTTTCACCATGGCACTTCAAATTGAAAATAATATTAAAGCTATTGGTAAACCACTTAAGAGGGATGGTGTGAAGTTGATAAACCTTGAGAAGCCTCAAGCTAGCAAGGGTGCTGATTTAGAAGATGTTGTCAAGACTTTGGCAGGGGTTGTCAAAGAAATTTCTTACAAATTAGCCAGGTGAGAAAGGAATTGGGAAAATTTCATAAGGATAGAAAAGAAATCCAAACTATGATATATTTGGAAATCATACTAGGGGTGATCAAAGACAAGATGATAGAGGTAAAGGTCATGTTGGATCTATAAACAAATAACCTCAAGCTCATGAAAATAGAGTGGTGCCTGACCCTTTAACTACAAGGGTTTCTGCTATTCAAGAAATTGCTGATATGGATTGGTGTGATAGATGTTTTCTTCCTCATCCTCCATGTGAAATGGACTAGTAAGTTATTGACGATGATAATGAGAATGAAATGGATGATGACATTTGTATGATGGGCAACTCTTCGGGCTCACAACAAGCAACAACATCAACAAATGTGATAAGTGCAAGGACTCTTTGAAACCTTTTGGGATTTCATAAAGAGGGTACCATTTCTTTCTCTTCCTCAAGCTCATGATGTAGATGTAGTTCAAACCTTTGAAATTCCTAATAATGACTTTGAATATCTAATGGATTTAATGATCAAGAAGTATGATGGTGGTATTCATTCGAAGGAAGATAGAAAATTGTCAATGAATGTTGTGGTTGGACAAGAGAAAGAGTACAATACTAGATGTAAAATTGTTAGAGGATCTGGTCCTCAAGCCAAGCCAAATACACCCTTACTCACAAGCATTCCCAAAGAAAATCCTAGAAAAGAAACAATTTCCAAGAACCCTACTATCCTATGCAAAAATATCAGTCCTCTTCATGCCCAGGCTGCCAAGAATACTTCTCCATCTGATGAACCTTCTTGTTTCCCTTCCAATGCTATTTTACCAAAGAGTGTTCCATATGATATTGCCCAAGTATTGAGCCAAATTAAATTGATTGTTCCCATCATTGAGTTTCTTATAATACCTAAGCATAAGAAGAGAGCATTCGAGTACTTGGGATAGAAAGAAGAAAAGATTACCCCAAACAGAAATGTAAACGTTGTAGAGACTCCTCTTCAAAACATTGTTGGCCTTGAAACACCACCACCAATGGAAGATCTTAGAGAGGCACCTGAAGTATATTTGGGGACTGCTGTTGTTGCGAGAGGCTCACAAAGCACCCCACGGACACGAGATCGAGGCTTCTAGGTTGATCACTCTAGCATCCAGGTGTGATTGCACAACATGGAAACCTCTCTCCAAGTGTGGGACTTGAAACCGAGAGAGCAATCTCTAGATTAGAGGTTGGTTCCTCAAAATCCTCGATTTAGATCTATATTTGCACAACTACAGAGGTTCTAGATCCTAATCCTACTCTAAATTGCAAGGAGACAGGGATAGAAGTGCAAAATTGAAACTAACTAAAGATGGTGATGCACCAAAAGGAGTGGTGAATATTTTTGTCAAGCAAATAGACACAAACCAGAGATTGCAACATAAAACATACACAGGATGATAAGATATAATTTAGGATCTGAAATGAAGCAAATAATACAAACAGAGGACTGAAACTCATTCACAAAGCTTGCATTATTATTTCCAATGTCAAAACACTGCATTACAACCTCAGAGAGGTAAAAACTATTACAGTCTTTGAAGAGGTCTGATTCTTGCCTACAATCACTTACTGAAGGTGAAAGAAGAAGATTTCTATGCCAAAAGATGTTTTTTTTTAGAAATGAGCCAAATCTAGCTTTTACATTGCATGGGTCGAGCCCAGGAGAGAGAAAACGTACAAAACATGGGAGCCCATTCCTCATTAACTAAAGATGCATTAAAATGGCATGGGAGACCTTACAAACCCATACCCTATCATTTTTGACTGAATTGTAGAAGAATGCGACCCATTCTGTGTTAAATTTGGTCGCTGAAATGTCACTTCTGGTCATGAACACGTGTCAGAGCTGTTTCTTAACTTTATCTCTCCAAAATACACCAAAATTCAAGATTGACCCAGGAATCATGTAGAGAATTTTATAATATTTCCAATGATATAAAGAACGTGCAATTCTGAGCTCTGGATCGAAAGATATGGCGATCTGAAGATTTAGGGCACAAAACAGGCAAAAATGGGTTTTGAAATTTTTTCCCGCGCTTTGCCACCTGGATGACACGTGTCAAGCACTGATTGGATGCGTAATTCTCTCTCCTTCCCTGTCCCGTGGGTTTTCCTTGAAATTTTTGCCTTTTTTGTGATTTTGGAACATTTTCCACTTTTTCCCGCGTCCCCGCCACTGGGGACATGTGGCATGATCTGATTGGAGGACAGGGGCGCGGGGTCATCCTTTACTTTTTAGTTTTTTGCCAAAACTCTTACCAATTTCTCTAATTCCTCACCGAGCTCCATGCTCCCTTTATCCTTAGGACACGTGTCCTCTTTGATTAGCTCGGAGCCAATTCTTCAAACCTCTCCCTTTGAAATTTTGGACGTTTTCCCTTATGACACGTGGCATCTCCTGATTCGTCTGGCTGGCCTACCGACTTTTCACGCCCTTGGCGTCTTTTCGGCCTAGATGTCCCAAACTATCTGGGACAAAAACTTTCGATCCACCCGATTTGGGCTTCCTTGTCCCTCTTTCAGCCGATGACACGTGGCGTGATTTGATTGGCTCTCGGCTCCCCACGTTTGCCGTGTACTACATCCCTCTTGTCCCGGCATCTG
This sequence comes from Taxus wallichiana var. yunnanensis, assembly GCA_018340775.1. Lineage (NCBI taxonomy): Eukaryota > Viridiplantae > Streptophyta > Pinopsida > Cupressales > Taxaceae > Taxus > Taxus wallichiana. The sequence goes on along the minus strand of CM031238.1, from coordinate 458,399,594 downwards.
TCTGGGACAAATTCTTCCGAACCGCCTGAAATGGGCTTCCCTGTCCCTCTTTGCGGCTACTTCACCTTTTTGCGTCCTTCACGTTTTTTTTGGCCCAGATGTCCCAACCTTATCTTCAAAACAGTTAGTCGATTTTCCAATTTCTTGGCCGGTTTGCCCTTTCACGTCCCCCACGTCTTTTCGGCCCGAATGTCCCTTTTTGCCTTGGCCGCCTGGAGGCTTTTCAGCCGGTTTGTGCCCCGACGTCCCAACTATCCCAAGGCTGCCTGGACTAGGACTTAGCCAATTTTCATGATTTTTTCTAGCTCAAGCTTGTGTTTACAAATTTTTCACCCTTTTTGAGAACTTGGTCTTTTCTTCTTGGATGGGGAGTTAGAAAAAAATCGAGGGGACCCTAGAAACATGATTTTTGCCACTGAATCAATCTATTTGCCAGGACTTGAGAATTTAATGCACGTTATCAAATTTACCACTGGGGTGAATTTGGATAACGAGGACATCCTTGGTTGATTCCCAATTGAATTTTGATCCATTCTTCACAACTTTTCTCATAAAAGATAGGTTTCTTCACAATTGCATGTTTGATTCCGGTGCATCATGTAATGTCATGCCTCTAGAAGTCATGAATGAGTTGGATATCAAAGTGACAATAGCATATGGGAAATTTACAGCCATGGATTCAAGGGAAGTGTCGGTTGTTGGTTGTGTGAAGGCTTTAGTAGTGCAACTTGCAACCTATCTGGGTAAGAATTTAAAACTTGATGTTGTAATTGTTGACTTCCCTACCAAATGGGGTATGATTTTTTCAAGAAAGTGGGCTGCAAGTGTTGGTGGTAGTGTTAAAATGGATATTTCCTTTTCCACCATTCCCATTGAAGGCATCCTTGTCAAACTCTATGGTTAAAAGAATATGTTACACTTGATTAAAGATCCAAACAATGCTTCTTATGAAGTGTTGTTTGCTGATGTGGATGTGGACAAATTCATTGGTTTTGCTGATGGAAAGGAGAACAAGATGGACAAATCAGAATGCCTTGGTATGGTAGGTTCTCCATGGACCTTGCTATTTGATGGAGCTTGCTCCAAATCTGGAAATGGTGTTGGTTTAGTGTTGGTTTCTCCTAGTTTGGAAGAGTTTCCTTTTTCCTTAAAACTTAATTTGGAATGCACTAAAAACATAGCTGAGTATGAGGCATTGTTGTTAGGGTTAAGGATTGCATGGAAATATGGAGTAAAGGAAATTTTTTCCAAAGGAGACTCAGAGCTGGTTGTCAAACAAATAAGAAAACTGTATGCTACAAAAAATCAGCGTATGAAACAATATAAGCATGTTGTATGGGACTTGATTGAAATGTTTGATTCCTTTAACATTGTTTACCATGATAGAAGTCTTAATGTTGCTGCTGATAAGTTGGTTGTACTTGGCTCTAGATTTGACAATTGCACCATTTCACCCTTTTGTGAATATAACATTGAAGTGCTAACAAGGCCAGCTGTCCCGGATAATGTGAAAGATTGGTAGATTTTTGATAATGATGCCCAAGTATTGAGATTATTACAATGCCAAGGTGAGTTTTCTGGTCGAACATTTTTGGGATCCAATGGTATACATGAATGAAGGGAGGGAAACTTTTTTTGACAAGGATATTATCCAATTGAAAACAAATACCATTCCTAAAGGTCTTATTGCACTTGAGGCAAATTTTAACAATGTTGATTGCATCATAAATAGAAAGATGTCTGCTTCAAGGGATGTGGAAGAGCACAACTTGGGAACCAAGGATAAGCCAAGGAAGATCTGGTTGGGCAGCCATCTCAGTAAAGAGGAAAAATAATCCTATGCCCAACTTTTAAAGAAGTATCAAGACTGCCTTTCCTGGTCTTATTCAGAGCTGAAGGCATATAGAGAAGATTTATTTCAGCATGATATTCCTCTTGAGGCCAAGACTAAGCCATTTAGACAAAGAAAAAGGCCTATCAATCCACTTATTTCTATGAAGATGCAAGAAGAGTTGAAGAAATTGAGAGATGGTGGTATCATTCAACCTACTAGATACTCATCTTGGGTGGCAAACCTTGTGCCAATTAGAAAGAAGAATGGTGATATCAAACTTTGTGTGGATTTTAGGAATCTAAACAAAGCATCTATGAAGGACAACTACCCCTTTCCAAACATGGAGAATATGTTATAGCTTGTAATAGGGTCAGATATGCTTTCTACTTTGGATGGTTTCTCCGGACACAATCAAGTAGTTATCAAAGAATCAGAAAGACTTGAGACGGCCTTCACTACTCCTTGGGAACTTATGTTTTTGTAAGGATGCCTTTTGGATTAATGAATGCTGGTACTAATTTTCAAAGGACAATGGATGTTTCCTTTGCTGGTTATATCAATTACTTTATTGTAATTTACCAATATGATGTGAATATTTTTTCAAGGCAACGAGGAGACCATTTGCAACACCTAGAAAAGATGCTAATCAGATGTGGAGAGCATGGCATTTCACTTAATCCAAAAAAGTGTGGCATGAAAAATTCTAAGTTGTTGGGACATATTGTGTCCAAAGAAGGTGTTATGATAGACCCTGAGAGAGTGGAAGCAATCAGCAAGGTGCCTATTCCAAGAACCAAGAAAAGTATCCAATCTTTCTTTGGCCAAATAAATTTTATTAGAAGGTTTGTTTCCAATTTTGCTGAGATAAGTCTTCCAATCACAAGCATGCTAAGAAAGGATCAAGTTATCAAGTGGGAGGAGGCTGCCATTAAATCTTTTGAAGGAATAAAGGATGCACTTAAGCATGCACCTATTTTGGCAGCTCCAAACTATAAGAGGCCTTTCTAAATATTTTCTTTTGCCTCTGAATTCACTATTGCTTCAGTTTTGTTGCAAAATAATGAGAATGGAGCTAAGAGACCTATTTCCTTATTTAGCAAGGAATTACAAGTAGCTAAGTTGAAGTATGCAATCATGGAAAATTAAGCATTTGCATTGGTAAAAGCAATAAATATTTTTAGGCCCTATATACTGAGTTCAAAATTTGTTTCTTATGTTCCCCACACCATGGTTAAGGACATCTTATCAGACATGGAGATATCAAACAAGAGATGTAGATGGGTCAACAAATTACAAGAATATGATATGGATATCCAAACAACAAAGCTGGTAAGAGGTTTGGGTCTTGCCAAGCTCATGGCTGAGAGCAATTTGCAAAATGTAGAAGTGAATCAGCTAGAGGAAGAAAGGGTAGATATTCTTGAGAGATTGATGAGTTTTGAATGGTACAAGGATGTGATTTTCTACCTCAGACACCTATGTTATCCTAGTCACTTGAATAAAAATTAGAAAAGGGCCCTCAAGCTGGCTTCTCAAAAATATATCATAATAGACCTTGGGCTGGCTTAGAAGAACCCTGAAGGTGTCCTCTTGAAATGCATAACTGAAGATGAAGCTCCCAAGATGATTTTTGATTTCCATGGGGGAGTTTGTGGAGGACATTTTGTTGGGAAAGTGACAACACATAAGATTTTAAGAGCTAGTTATTGGTGGCTTACTCTTTTCAAAGATGCAACCTAGCTGGTTAGAAAGAGTGACAATTACCAACGTTTCTCTGGAAGACTGAAAGCTTCAGGCTCCCTTCCTTTACAGCTTGTATCAATTGAAGCTCCTTTCAAACAATGGGGAATGGACTTCATTGGTGAGATTTCAGATCCTTCTAGTGCTAGTCATAAATGGATCCTTGTAGCAACTGATTATTTTACAAAATGGGTTGAGGCAATTCCATCTAGAAAAGAAACACACCAAGTGGTAATGGATTTCTTATTGAATCATATCATATGCAGATTTAGAGTTCCAGTTAATATTGTATCTGATAATTCCATGTGTTTTAGAGCCAATCCTTTGATGGCAATGTGCAATGAATATGGGATAAATCTAACTTATTCTTCAAACTACAATCCACAAGGCAATGAACAAGCTGAGTCAAGTAACAAGAAATTGCTCAAGATCATCAAAAGGACCTTGGAAATCAACAAGAAGAAGTGGGGAGAGCAATTGAAATTTGTAGTTTGGGCTAATAAAATAACTCCTAAAAGAGCAACAGGTAAGAGCCCATTTGAATTGGTGTATGGAACTCGGGCTTTGCTACCCTTACACCTGTAATTCTCCACTTTTTAGTTTTCCCAACAGTTGGAAGATCAAGAACATGGCCCATATGAATCAAGGATCAATCAAATCATTGAGTTGAATGAAGAAAGGAGAGCCTCTCATCAAAGGAATATCAGATTTAGAGAGAAATTGAAGAGGTTGTTTGATAAGAAGGTCACCCCTAGAGCCTTCAGTGTTGGAGATATGGTTTTGCTATGGGATAGTAGGCATGAAGAAAAGGGAAAGCATGGCAAGTTTGATGCTCTATGGATGGGCCCTTATGCCATTGATATCAGGATTGGAGAAAATACATTTTTTCTCAAGGATTTGGATGGGGATTTGCTGGAGCTGCCTGTTAATGGCAGACATTTAAAACATTTCTTGGATTAAATCCCCATATGAGGTATGCAAAAGTTGTACATTTTGTATAGTCCTTGTTTTTGCTTTGTTTCTTTTGTTGTTGGCTCGTGGTTTGCTCTTTTGTCCTTGGCAACCATTTTTGGTGTGGTTTTCTCGATCCTTTTTGCTGGTAATTCTAGTTTTTGGGTTGTCTTTGTGTTTTTACTCCTTGTCCAATGGATTTCTGGCACTTGGTCTATGTTGTAATCTTGTGGCACTCGTTGGGAGTGCCCATCTCCAAACAGGAGCCAATGTTGGTACAAATTCTATGTTTACACACTTTGCCCTAATTTTCTATATCCATTTTTCATCAAAAATGTTTTATTTTCTTGATTGGGTGATCTGTAACTCATTTTTTCCAGTTGAATGCCTTCAAGATGCTCATGATGTGGTTATTTTTCCATAAGTTGAAACAAAATCCAAGTTCCCCCCCCATTTGTGCCCTAATTTTTTCATTTATAATGGTTGTGTCATTTTTCAATTTACCAAATCGTGAAAAACTTGAAGTGGATCAAATCCAAGTAATTTGAGGTTAAAATCCTGCTCCCTAGGTCAAAAACAATGTAAAATCATGCTTCACTTGATTTAAAACCGAGAAATCTACATTCCTTTTGAAAAAATCTGATTTCCACGGCATCCTCTGCATTTTTACGTTTTTGACGGGTATATGGGTGTCACCTTCTGTCAAAATTATCTTTGCAACATATTGCTAACATGGTAGGATCCTATTGGTTGGAGTATCGGTGGGTGGTGGAGGTCACTTGGAAAATTTTCCTTCATTTTTGCAAATTTCTCAAAATCAATTTTTTCCCAAAGGCCCACAACGATTGGAAGTGGACACGTGTCCAGGAAAGTCAGCATGGAGGGGTGGAGTTTGTGAAAACTTTGAAGTTTTTAACTTCAAAATGTTAAAGTTAAAATTTGGTGAGATATCTCGTGACCAATTGGAGGAAGACATGAGTCTAGAAGGCGAGATGGAAGAAGGGGCCGAAGGAAAAATTTATGAATTTTTGCCTTTATGTTTCAAGGTAAAAAATGAAAAATGGGCCCCCTCTAATGAAAAGTCGACACATGTCCGAAAAGGTCAAATGGAGAAGTGGGAACTTAGAAAAATTTGTTGTTTTTGGTCTCAAAGTTACAAAGGAAAAAAATTCCCGAAGGCCCATGTCCAATTGGAGGAGGACACGTGTCAAAAGGAGGTGGAGGTTCGAAGCTCGGCAAAAATATTGAAAATATTACAAATTTTGGTGAAATTTATCAAAGTAAAAATTGATCCATAGCCCTGACAGGAAAATTTGGAAGTGTTCCCCGCATTCAATCAGGGAATGACACATGGCACATGACAAAGGGCAAAAAGGAGAGCATGGGCCCATAAGAGGTTTTTGTGTTCATGGATGGTAGAGGGAAAACTTGGAGGGTCGGCTCAAGCGGCGAATGAATGGGAGACCACTACATGGTAGGGGAGAGAGCAGGTATTCGGGCCCATGGAGTTTTTTGAGAAAATTTTTTATTTTCTCAAAATGGTGGTGAAATTCATTAAATTGGCCCACAGTTTTGGTAGGGCCCACATGTCGACACGTGGCGGGTCCAGGGGGCAAGCGAGGAATTTTTTTGAAATTTTCCAAAGGTCAAAAGGGGTTAAAAATGCATTTTTAAGATGGGGACCCCCTCCAATCATTTTTGGACATGTGTCCACCTTGTCTAAAGGAAAAAAGGGGAATATCTTGGACATGTGGAGGGCTAACATTAAAAGTTGATTTTTAAATCAACGATTGCTATGTGTTTTCATTTCTTGCCGCCATTGGAGCTCTAGGAAGCTTGGAATTGTCATTTCTTCACCAAATCACATGAAATTTTATATGGTTTCACATCCCCTCGGCCTTCTGAATGCAATGGAATAATTTTTATGAGCTAATTCAGTGCCCTATGGTGTTTTTGATGAAATTTTTATTTAGGCCCGTGTAAAAAACGTGAAAGGTAAAAATTAAAGTTGCAGAGGTGAAAAATGATGAAGTAAAAGGTGTAAAATGATTGCAAAAGCATCTTTGGCATGTCTAAATGCCAAAAATGTGACCTTGGGGTGGATAAGAATCTGAACTCATGCAATATGTTAAAATATTTGTGCATCCCTAGCATTTTACGAGTTATTTTACTGATTTAATGTCATTTTCATGAAATGCATAAGGTTTCTTGTAACAAATTTGATCCCTAAGCATATTCTCTGCTCGATGCAAGGATCTAAGATGGCATGAGGTATAAAATTTAAGGGAGAGGAGATAGAAGAGGAGAAGAGACTTAGAATTTTCAAGCAAAAAAGTTAGAAAGAATCCATTTCTCTTGAAAACACTTTGCCTGAGAGCCATTTCCAATTCAATTTTTGTATCATATTTCATCATTTTGAGTTGGTTTCAGTTGTAAATCCATCAAAAGGATCTGATATTCTTCTCATGACTTTCCCCTACTTGATGTATCGATCATTTTCTGGATTATCTTATTTATTCTCTTGTTAAAGTTTACATATACCTATGTGTCATAATGTTTTCGATTTATGTTTCTTGCTAATGTTTGCAATCTTGTGTTTAGAATATCTTTGATCATATAGGGTCTCATTTCTTGTTGATGGTTTAATGGAATTTGCAATATTTTATTCAAAAGAGCTTTCATCTGATAGAAGATAGACAAATTTAAAATCATTTTTCTTGTCCTTAAATAATGAGAGTGTTTGTAAACCTTTGGGTGCACCTCGAGGCCATTATTAAATAGGGATTCCTCGATACTTTGTTGGTATTTGGATTTAAGATTTTTTTGTAGGTTATCAAAGGTTGTGTGGAAGAGTGCAGATCTAGGCCTCCATTTGTGCAAATATCCTGGTTGAAGGAGCACTTAAAATCTCTTGAAGTATTCTTGTCATGTAGGTGTTACAAATTTATTGCAAAGGTCCTCAAAGAATTTTTTGATTCCTAGCTACTCTTGTCCTAACATCTCCTGAGAATATCATTTTAAACTAACTCATCCTACCTACACTACCTCTGCATTGCATTGTGTGTCCACAAAATAAATCAATCCTTTCATAGAAATGCATAAAGCATATAAGGGTTTTATCATGTCTTTAGCAGCCCTAGCTTTGTTTTGAAAACATTTCCATCATTTAGTAGTGACAACTCCTTTGAGTTTGGATAATGGATGCTTGATCATGTTTTCACAAGGCCTCTTCCATACCATATGAAAAACACAAGGATATCTCCATCTCCTTTACCATATAAGGGCTGCAATATAGGTTCTCTTGCCTTGGTTGATAGGCACAACCTAAAATAGTGAGGGTTAGATCAAAACCCTTTTAAAGGTGCTATCCACTCCCTCAAATATTGAATGCAAACAAGTAGATAGGTGTGCTCCCCAGCTACAAATGACATACAAACCATCTATCTATCCTTGAGTGTCTTGTGCAAGTTCATGATGTTGTTCAAGTTGTGAAGGAGATTAAATCTGGATACCAACACTCCATATTCATCTCACCTATCCCCTATGCACCTCGGCTCCTGTCTGAAGACCTACTAACATCTGCCGACCCATCATAGGTGGTGGCTGGGTCCCTATTGGTACATCAACTGGAGTTGGCCTCCGTGAATTGGTGGCCTCAACCTGACCATGATTCGAGGCTCTATGGCCCCCAGTTTTCTCCATGCTATGGGTGTGTGCCAGTGTCCTCTCACTAGAGGTCTATTGTGCCTTGTACTTGGCATATGATAGACAATATATCCCTACCTCTGTCAACTGGACCTGATAATACCGGGCCTCATTTTTTGCCTCTCACAACCTAGATATGGGTACTATGTGTGGTGCCCCCATCGGCCTCTGACCCTATACCTACCCTATGGGACCCTATCACAGTGCTTTTGGTGGTGCCATCAGTCCCCTGCCCTTGTGCTTGTATTTGGTACTATAAGTTCCCAATCTATTCCTATGTCATGGCTAATTGGCCTTGTAACCTGTAACCTATTCTGTAGGGTGGACACGACCATCATCACCATCCCCATATCCACCCCTGGGCCATCTAGGCCTAAAGACCTGACACACTGTGCATGCAACTCGGCCACCTCTACCTTAGAACTATCTAACTACCCCTATACCATCCCCAACTGAGTAATCAAGGTCTCCACCTGCCCCTGTAGGGTGTCTCTCGCACCATTATAGTGGCTAAATCGCTGCCCTGGCCTAGGTGATACTACTCATAAATGATCCACCCACCACTATCTGTATCTATCTATCACTTTGGCATCATCGATCCTCCAGTCTATCACCTACTCCTCCTACCCTGTAGGCACTGTCGGTTGTGGTAGAGGTAATGGCCTCTCCATGTCGTCTCTTCTATACTACGGGAAGGGTGGAGGTATGTCATATAACTTGATCTAAAATTCCATCTAAACCTGTCAACTGGGATCATCTCGTGCTCCACGGCATGGCATCCCTCTATCCATCTCAGAAGTTGAAGGTCATCTAGCTCATCATGCATCCACCTGTATGAGGGATAACCCACATATCGTCTCCATATGATGTCCACCTTGGACAACCCTTCGAATAGATTCTTGTAATATGCTACATCATGTGTATGCATGTCTAATCAATGGTATCTAATCATGGGAACCCATCACCTATACCCCACTCAAACCAATCTTGGTAGAAAGGCATTTGATCAGGGCATACCCACTGGTGGTACATAAACTATGTGCTCATAGGCCCAACAGTGTAGAATAAACGTGAAACATAAGCTGAACCTTTACTGAGACACACATATGCCCACAACTCTATATATAACTACACTAGGAATGATGGTGCCCAGGAAAATTAGGTCCAATCCATCACCATTTCATGTAAAACCCCCATCGGGAATGGGGAAATCTCCCACCTCTGCATCCGGCAGTGCAAAACAACACACTACCTCCATCAATAAAACAACTAGCCTTGTCTCCTCTAGATGGGCTAGGTACATCCCTCGTAACTCAAGTTGGCACTATGGAACATCATGTCTGCCAATCCCTCCCCAAACACTATCAGCATCAACTCCTCCAGGAGGATATTGAGTACACCTATGTCCCTAGTATTGGTAACCACAGGATCCTAAACACGTCCTCCAGGGTGACTGTCATCTCACCCGTCGGTAGGTGGAACGTGTTGGTCACTGAATCCCATCTATCGATGAGGGTGACCATCAGACTCGGCTACCGAACTACATGCGATAGCGTCGGACCCTAATCAGGCCCACCTCCTCCACATGCCACCACTCCTCAACTATTGTTGCACCTCACACTCTCAAGAGTAGGGGTGGCACCCTATCTCTCATCCACAGCTGATCTCTCCCCTACATCCAACACAAACATCAAATTAATCTACCTTCATCATACCCACACTCACCCTTGACACCTCACCTATACCCACTATCTCACCTCTTTCTTTCTTCCCAACCTACCTTCCTATCACATTTCTATCTCCCCCCCACCCTCACCCACTATCATTTCCCCATACCCATTTTACCCCCGCCTACACTAGGTTTTTCACCAACACACCCTATTCTACCCTTCCCTATCTCACCCACTCAACCTAGGGCCCTTTTAGCCCCTTTTTCTCCAAAATCGACTAGTTCCAGTTATCTCTAACCGACCCCAGTCACCCCTAAACCGACATCGGTCACCTATTTTGTGACCGATACCGGTTGACCCTACCGACACCGGCTAACCCCGACTGATGCTAGTCACTGTCGTGGTGAAATCCATGACCCCCAAACCCTCCCCTCTCAAAAACTCCCTCTCCTAACTCTTCTACCCACCCATTCTCACCTACACTTCCCCTCAACCCCATCCCACCCCCTATTCACCCACTTACCTCTCTCCCGCTCCTTCTACCCAATTCACCCTCCCACATTTCAAATTTCAATTCCCCCCCCAAACCCAATTTTTCACCACCGACCTCTCACCTACTCTATCTCAAAAAACACAAAAAGGGTTTGACACTTACCTCATCATGCTATCTTGTCCATTGTGGTGGCACATTTGGCTACTGCACCGGTGGCCCACCCAATCCCTCTCTAGCCTCTACCATCACCAATTTGTCACCTCACCTCCAACCAATAAAATCAACCAATCTAATCTCATGGACCCGCCTCTCCACTACCAATCACCCACTACGTGGCTCACCAACTCAGTCCCCAATCTCTCTCTCTCTCACTTTCCAAATTTCCCTCTCTCTTTCATGGGACAAATGATTTTGAAAAACATGGAATTTTTCTTTTTATAACATCCCCGACCTAACCAATGCTGGTTTTACCTTCACCGGCATCGGTCACGTGCCCTACCTTACTGTGGTTGGTTACCCTATACCAGCATTGGTTACCCTTGACCGGCATCGGTCACCCTCTCTTCCACATTGCCCACAATTTCACCCTATTACCCTACCCATCACCCTTTTTTCCCTGCTTAACCTTTTACCCTACCCCCTACCCCCAATTTTTTCCCTAAATCCCTTTTTACCTCACCCATCCCTCCCTAGGACACTTCACTTGATCTTCTTGACCTTATCATTTACTACCTCACCTCATCCTCTTTCGGGGACTCATTATTTTACCCATACCTTGGCCCTACCCATGTCATGACCTAGATTCTTAGACCTGGAACATCGCTAGTGACCTTTGACCTTATGTGTTTGCTATACCTTGTGCACTGTTACCTATGTTAATTGACATCTTGAATTTTCCTTTCCTCTTGCCTTGACCGTTTATCCCGACTCCAACCCTTGGTGTACTGTAACACACTTAAACATTCCTACACCTAACACCGCCTCGTGTTTCGACCATATCCTATACACGGATACCAAAATCACTTCAACCTTGTTTGGATAAACTTATTGACCTTTGAAAATGTAGAGTTTTCTACTCTTGACTGGTACCATGCTGTAATTTATCTAAGTGCATGTGTTTGACTATTAGTACTTTCGACCACGACCCATTACCTAGATTACTCGAGTAGACCTTTTCCCTTTTTCCCACGTTTCCCACCTTCCCTTTCATCACATTCAGCTGTTATCAAACCACTCCTTGATTCTTCCTTCTACCTCATCATTTCTTGGTTTGAGGAGGATCACCTTCACCCTCGCATGAGGCAACCACATCTTATTTTTGTCGGTGTCACTTACGGATAGAAGCTACGCAACAAAAAGGGGAAAAATGTAGACACTAAAATTAGGTCATACTCCCCTTGGTCCCCCATCAAATAAACACCTTAAACAAATTCACCTAATGATGGCCCCTTTCATCCCACTCTAATATTAATTTAATTAAATTAATTCATTATCCTCACAATATTTATTATTTAAATATCCTAATTGGAATAATGCCCACATATCCACCTCATCTAGCCACCCCACCCTAAGACCTATTATTAGTAAGTTGCCATAACTAACTAAGACCTACCCAAACCCTAAAAATCAATGCCTATATTCCCTCTAACCACATTCCCGTCTGCATTAGAAGGAAACACGTAGACACCAAAATTGGGTCACACTCCCTTTGGCCCCTCAATAAATAAATACCTTGACACATCCACTAGCCATGGCCCCTTCGCCCATTATAATATTAATTTAATTAAGTTAATTCATTATGTCGGTACCAAATTTGTTCTTGTTTTACCATTCTGGGATAGATCATGATGTGTGTGTGTTTTGTAGCAACATCATAGGATGTGATCTAACTGAAGCACTGGGATGTGATTTGTGGAGAGATGGATAGCACTCAAATAGGACTTGATCTTGTCCTAACTATTTTAGGTTGTGCCTTTCAACTAAGGTAAGAGGACCTATTTTTGTAACCCTCAAAATGGTAAAGGAGATGAAGATATCCCTCAAATTTTGCAAATAGTATGAAAGGCCTTGGGAAAATATGATCAACACTCCAAATGACTTTCACAAGTTGTCACTCCAAAATTATGGAGATAATTTCAATGCAAAGGCAAGGGTTACTGAAGACATTGTATGATCCTGATTTGCTTTGTGCATTTTTGTAAATGGATTGTATTCTTTTGTTGACACATAATGCAATGCAGGGGTAGTATGGGTAGGATTAGTTTGTTTGAATGAATTTTTGGTGGGAGATTTTAGACAAGACTAACAGAATTTTGCCAAATTCTTTGAGGACCTTTGTAAAAACTTGTAAGACCTAAACAAAGAATGCTTCAAAGGGTTAAGGTACTCCTTCAACCAAGATATGTGCACCAAATGGAGGCCCAGATCTACACTCTTCCACACAATATTTGACAACTTGCCACAAAATCTTGAAGATGAACCAACAAAGCATCCAAAAATCTCTATTTTATCATGACCTAAGGTGCACCCAAAGGTTTACAAACAATCTCTAGAATTCAAGGAAGGTAAAGTGATTTTAAATTTGTTTATCTCTTTATCAGATGAAAGCTCTTCTAAATGTGAGATTGCAAATGCCACTAAACTATCAACAAGAAATGAGACCATGTATGATCAAGAGAGATTTTAAACACAAGACTACAATAGGAGCAAGAAACACAAATTGAAAACATTCTGAAACATAAGTGTATGCAAATTTTGCCAAGAGACAACACAAAATAATCTAGAATGACCAAATTTATCAGTAGGGGAATGTTATAAGAACAATCTTAGAGCTTGTTGATGGCTTTACAACTGAAACCAACTCAACATGATACAAATTTGATGCAAAAAGGAATTAGAAATGGTTCTCAGGTGGTTTCTCAAAGAATGGGCTTCTTCCTAGATTTTCCCATGAAATTCTAAGTTTCTCCGACCATTTGCATGACAAATTCATGCAATATATAACTTTTCATTACAATTGATCCTTTCCTCTCAAATCTTCCCTCCAAAAGTGGAATATTCGGAGCACCTTTGCTTTGCAATATTTTTGGAAAATGACATCTAACAGACTCACAAAAAGTTTCCAGTTGTTCTTTCAAAAGGTGAATCATTACAAAAATTTTCATCATTATCCATTGTGGAGGCACGTTTTTCATCCTCAAAGCATGCAGACCCCTTTCATTTCATTATTTCATCCTTATCCCTCCAAAATTTGACTCTACGTAACTTCTTGATTTGATCTTTCACATTTTACATGGGCTAGGAAAAAATTTTCACTTCAAAAACATCTCAAATCTGCAAATTGATCCTTAAAACCAATTGCATTGGTCCTTGTCAAGGCACAAAATGACATGAATTCACCAAAAATTTGATGAAAATTGATGCAAAATTCACATCTCCAAGCTTCCTAGAGCAAAAATGGTGGCCAAACTGAAAAATGCACAGTTACCATTGATCTACCTTTCTCCCTTCAATCTGAGCCCTCCACGTGTCATAATGTGATTGGAAATGGATTTGGGATCACTTTTTGACTTTTTAACATTTTTGGAAAAATGTAAAATTTTGACATTTTTCTCCACCCCTCCACCCTTGAAGATTTGGTGCTAACACGTGGCACAATGTGGGCCCCATTGGAATCATGGCTTGATTCTTCACATTTCTACCTTTTTGGAAAAAAGGAAATTTTTCCAAAATCTCCATGGGCCCGCACCTCCACCTTTGTCCTTGACACGTGTCACCTTCTCTATCACTGAGGATCTATGGGCTCATTTCACATTTTAACTCCCTTTTTTACTAAAGGAAAATTTCTCACTTTTCCTCCATGGATGGACCCTTGTGCCTCCGATCATCCATGCCATGTGTCTCATTCTACTTCATCATGAGCCACATGCCTCAAATTTTCACTCTAAGTTATTTTGCAAAAAGGAAAAATTTCCCTTTTTTCCTCCAAAGCCAACCTCACTCCCCTCTACCCCTACCACATGTCCTATGTGATTCATTTGGTACACACACTTAATTTTTCACTCTAACTCATTTTTCTAAAAGGAAAAAATTCCTTTTCCCTCCACGTGGCCCACTTTCCCACACACTGAAGCTACCACGTGTCTCCCTTTTCTGATGTGCGGACCCAGAATTTTTCTCAACCCTTTTCCCTTTTCACCAAAAAGGAAAAAATTTTCTAAGTCCCCCCAGCCTTCCATCCTACCTTTGAATGAGAACATGACACGTGTCCTCCTCTGGGACCTATGGAGTTGTGGGGAAATTTTGATTTTTTTCCAAAACACAAAAATGTTAATTTTTTCAAACAAACCCATCCGAACCTTGTCCAACCACAAATGGCCACGTAGGAGATGATGTTTGAGATAGAATTTGATGGGAAAAGTACACCCGTATGACCGTAAAAAAACAAAAATTTGCTAGAGATGCCGAATTCAATTTTTTCTTCGTGGGTGAAGAATTTTTGGTCAAAAAACAAATGGAAAGTGATTTTAGGAAATTTTCGACCATGGGGATAGATTTTTGAGGGAAAATAAGCATAAAACAAACAATCATGAGCTCCAAAGGCCGGGAAAAGTGGAAAAAATGGCAGAGGCATTGATTTGGAAAAATTAGGGCACAAAATAGGGCATACATGTATATTTCTTTCAAATTGGGGCAAAATAATAAGTTTATGAGCATTTCAAGGCATTCAATCTGGAGGGAAAATTTACAGACCACCAATTTGGGAGAAAAATGTTTCAGAACATGCAAACCAAAGGAAATTTAGGTCAAAATGGTAGAGGATCAAAATGGGCACCAACATCGGCTCCTACTCGGGGATGGGCACTCCAATGAGTGCCACAAGAACAAAAGTAGACCAAGTGCCAAAATAATCCATTGGGAAAATGGAGTCATGAGCCAAAGCCACCAAAAACTAGCTGAGAAATCGACAAAAATGGTTGCCACACACCAAGGCAAACCACAAACCACAAAACACCAAAAATAGAGCAAAAGCCAAACACTATACACTATACAAGTTGGTGCATACCTCAAATTTGGGGATTAATCCAAGAAATGCTTTAGATGCCTGCCATTAATAGGAAATTCAAGCAATTCCCCATCTAAGTCCTTGAGAAAAAGGTATTTTCACCAATTCTGATATCAATGGAGTAAGGGCCCATCCATAATGCATCAAATTTACCATGTTTTCCCTTATCTTCATTTCTGCTATCCCACAACAAAACCAGATCTCCAATATTGAAGGCCCTAGGAGTGACCTTCTTGTCAAACAACCTCTTTAACTTCTCTCTAAATCGACATGCCTTTGGTGGGATGCTCTTCTCTCTTCATCTAGCTCTACAATCTGATTAATCCTTGCTTCATATGGACTGACCTCTTGATCTTCAAGTTGTTGAACAAACTGAAATGAAGATAATTACAGATGTAAGGGCAGAAGAGCTTGAGTTCCATACACCAACTCAAATGGGCTCTTACTAGTAGCTCTTTTAGCAATGATTCTATCAGCCCAAACTACAAATTTCAGTTGTTCACCCCATTTTCTCTTGTTCAACTCCAAGGTTCTCCTAATGATCTTCAACAAGTTCTTATTGTTGGACTCATCTTGTCCATTTCCTTGAGGGTTATAGTTTGAAGCATAAGTCAGATTGGTTCCATACTCCTTACACATTGCCATCAAAGGTTTAGCTCTAAAACACATGGCATTATCAGCCACAATCTTGACTGGCACACCAAATCTGCATATGATATGATTCAACAAGAAATCCATAACAACTTGGTGTGTTGCTTTCTTGGTGGGGATTGCTTCTACCCACTTGGTGAAGTAATATGGCTACAAGGATCCACTTATGTCCAAGCACTAGAAGGGTCTAAAATTTCACCAATGAAGTCCATCCCCATTGTTTGAAAGGAGCTTCAATTGATACAGGATGCAAAGGAAGGGATCCTGAAGCTTTCATTCTTCTAGAGAAATGTTGGAAGCTTTCACATTTTCTAACCAGCATGGTTGCATCTTTGAAAGAGAGTAGGCCACCAATAACCAGCTCTCAAAACTTTGTGTGTTGTAACCCTTCCAACAAAGTGTCCTCCACAAACTCCCCATGGAAATCAGCAACTATTTTGGGAGCTTCATCTTCAGTTATACATTTCAAGAGGACACCTTCAGGGTTCTTCCAAGCCAACCCAAAGTCAGTGATGATGTATTTTTGAGAAGCCAGCTTGAGGGCTCTTTTTTATTTTTATTTAAATGATCAAGACAACATAGGTGTCTGAGGTAAAATATTATATCCTTGTACCACTCAGAACTTACCAATTTCTCAAGAACATCTACCCTTTCTTCCTCTACTTCATTCACTTCCATAGTCTGCAAGTTGCTCTCAGCCATGAGCTTAGCAAGACCCAAACCTCTTACTAGCTTTGTGGTTTGGATGTCCATATCATACTCTGTAGTTTTTTCACCCATCTACATCTTTTACTTGAGATCTCCATCTCTGATAAGATGTCTTTTACCATGGTGTGGGGAACATAAGAAACAACTTTTGAACTTAAGATATAAGGCCTAAAAACCTTTGTTGCTTTCACCAAGGCAAATGCTTGTTTTTCCATGATTGTGTACTTTAACTCAACAGCTTGTAAAGCCTTGCTAAAGAAGGAAATAGGCCTCTCAGCCCCATCTTCATCCTTTTGGAGCAAAAAATAGATGCAATAGTATTTTTAGAAGCAAAGGAGAAGATTTGGAAAGGCTTCTTGTAATTGGAGCTGCTAAGACAGGTGCATGTTTCAATGCTTCTTTGATTCCTTCAAAATCTAGAATAAAGCCTCCTCCCATTTGATAACTTGGTCTTTTTTAACATGCATGTAATAGGAAGAGTCAATTCAGCAAAATTAGACACAAACCTTCTAATGAAGTTGATTTTCCCAAAGAAGGATTGGATGCCCTTCTTTGTTCTTGGAATTGGAACCTTGTTGATTGCTTCTACTCTCTCAGGGTCAATCATGACACCAACCTTTAAAACAATATGACCAAGAAGCTTGGCCTTTTGCACCCCAAAATGACACTTCTTTGGATTGAGAGAAATTCCATATTCTCTACATCTGATCAACATTCTTTCCAAGTGCTGCAAGTGATCTTTTTCTACTCCTTGAAAACATAGTCACATCATCCTGATAAACTGCAATGAAGTCATTTATGTAACCAAAAAAGCAACATCCATTGCTCTTTGGAAGGTAGCCCCAACATTCATGAGACCAAAAGGCATTCTCACATAAACATATGTTCCCAAGGAGTGGTAAAGGAAGTTTTAAATCTTTCTGACTCCTTGACAACAACTTGATTGTATAGCCAGAGAAACCATCCAAGGTGGACAACAATTCAGATCCAGTCACTAACTGCAGCATGTTTTCCATGTTTGGAAAAGGATAATTGTCTTTCAATGAAGCTCTATTCAGATTTCTAAAGTCTACACAAAGTCTGATATCTCCATTTTTCTTTCTGATTGGCACAAGGTTTGCAACCCAAGATGAATACCTTGTGGGCTGAATGATCCCTCCCTCTTTAGTTTCTTCAATTCATCTTGCATTTTCATGGAGAGGAGTGGATTAATTGGCCTCTCTCTTCTTATCTGAATGGTTTGGCACCTTTCTCAAGAGGGATCTCATGTTGGAATAAGTCTTCTCTATATGCTTTCAACTCTGAATATGACCAAGCAAGACAATCTTGATATTGTTTCAACAATTGGAGGTAGGACTATTTTTCTTCCTTGTTTAAACTACTGCCCAACCAAAATTTTCTTGGTTTATCATTAGTTCCCAAGTTATGCTCTTCCACATCCCTTGAGGTAGACATGTTTCTATTGATGATGTAATCAACATTGCTAAAATTTGACTCAAGTGCAACAAGACCTCTAGGAATGGTGTTAGTTTTCAATTGGATAATATATCCTTTCCAAAAAAGTCTCTCTTCCTTCAGTCACACACACCATTGGTTCCCAATCAATATTTTGATCTACAAACTCACCTTGATTTTGTAAGAACCTTTGCACTTGAGCATCATCATTAAACACTTCCAATGCTTGATGTTGTCAGGGACAGCTGGCCTAGTTAACACTTCAACATTGTACTCACAATAAGGTGAAATAGTGCAATCTCCAAATCTTGACCCCAACACTGCCAACTTTTCAAGCAAAAACATTGAAACTTCTATCATGATGCACAATGTTGAAGGAATCAAACATCTCAATTAGATCCCAAACTGCATGCTTATATTGTTTCATCCATTGATTTTTTGTAGCATACAATTTTCTTATTTGTTTGACAACTAGCTCTAAATCTCCTTTGCAATGATGTCCTTGACACCATACTTCCATGCAATTCTCAGACCCAACAACAAGGCTTCATACTCAACAATGTTGTTAGTACATTCAAAATTAAGCTTGAAGGAAAAAACAAATTCTTCCAAGCTAGGAGAAATCAGAATTATACCAAGCACCATTTCCAAATTTGGAGCAAGCTCCATCAAATAGCAAGGTCCAAGGAGAACTTACTGTTCAAGGCACTTTGACTGATCCATCTTGTGTTCTTTGCCATCAGCAAACCCAATAAAATTATCAGCATCAACATCAACAAACAACACCTCATAAGAAGCATTGTTTGGATCCTCAATTAGATGCAACATCTTCTTTTCTCCATAGAGCTTGACAAGGCTGCCTTCAATGGGAATAGTGGAAAAAGACATATCCATTTGGACACTCCCTCCAACACTTGCAGCCCACTTTCTTGACAATAACATACCCCATTTGGTAGGGCAATCAACAATCACAACATCCAATTTTAAATTCCTCCCAGGATAAGATGCAAGTTACACCACCAAACCCTTCACACAACCAACTACCAACACTTCTCTTGAGTCCATGGTAGTACACTTTCCATAGGTTGTTTTTCACTTTGATATCCAACTCATTCATGACTTCTAGAGGCATGACATTACATGATGCACCAGAATCAAACATACAATTGTGAAGTAGTCTATCCTTTATGATCAAAGTTGTGAAGAATGGATCAACATTCAATTGGGAATCAACCAAGGATGTCCCCAAGTATACCTCAGGTGTTTCTCCAAGATCCTCTACTACTGGTGGTGTTTCAAGGTCTGCAATGATTTGAGGAGGAGTTTCAACAACATTTACATTTTTCTTGGGAGTACTCTTTCTCTTCTTTCAATCCCAAGTACTCAAATGCTCTCTTCTTATGCTCAGAATCCTAAGCAACTCAATGATTGGAACACTCACTTTGATTTGGCTCAATACTTGGGCTATGTCATAGGGAACACTCTTTGGCAAAGCAACATTGGAAGGGAGACAACAGATTCATTAGATGGCATAGGGATTCTTGGCAGCTTGGTCATGAGGAGGACTGTAATTTTTTCTTGGGACAACAAGAGCTTTTGAAGGTGTTTCTCTTCTAGGAGATTCTTTGGGAATACTTGTAAGAAAGGGTGTTTTAGGTTTGGCTTGAGGCCCAACTCCTTAACAACTTTTCTCCTAGTGTTATAGTCTTTCTCTTGAGCTACAACAACATTCATCAACAATTGTCTATCTTCCTCCGAAGGGATACCACCATCATACTTCTTAATCATCAAAGCTCTTAAGTATTCAAAGTCATTGTTAGGAATTTCAAAATCTTGCACTACATCAACTTCAAGAGTATGAGGGGGAAGAAAGACTTGTACCCATTTGATGCAATCCCAAAAGGTTTGTAGTTGTCCTTGCACTTATTACTTCAATAGATGTTGCTCCTCCTTGTGAGCTTGAAGAACAACCCACCATGCAGATATCATCATCAATACCATCATCATTATTAGCTTCACCATCTTGCTGGTCCACTTCACATGGAGGATGGGGCAGAAAACACCTATCACACCAATCAATATCAGCAACTTCCTCAACAACAGCAACCCTAGTAGTTAGGGGATCAAGTAACACTCTTCCTTCATGTGCTTGAGGATGTCTATTTGCAGACCCCATGGGTCCTTTCCCTCTATCATCAGATCTTTGATCACCCCTAGGATGATTGGAAAATCTGTCATGGTTTTGTGCTTTGGCTGACCTTGTGAAGTCTTCCCAATTCCTTTCTCAGCTCTTGCCAACTTGTATGAGATTTCTTTGACAACCCCTGCCAAAGTTTTCACAACCTCCTCCAAATCAGCACCCTTGCTAGCTTGAGGTTTTTCAGGTTTATCAACTTTACACCATCTCTCTTGAGAGGTTTCCCAATTGCTTTGATATTGTTTTCAATTTGAAGTGCCATGGTGAAATCTTGCCTTAGATTAGTAGGGTTCTTGTCTCTTAGGTAATAGGATTCTTTTTATCAAATGCATCTACATATTTGATTAAACAAGATTCATCACAAGGCCTCAAACTAATAGGAAGCCTTCTCAAAGTTTTGTTAAACCTTGTGTTGAAGTCATGAACTGATTCATTGGGGTTCTTCTTGATATTCTCAAATTTAGACAAGAGAAATCTAGGATCAGTCTTGTCACCATATTGCAACCTAAATGCATTCTTCATTTAGTCCAAGAATCAATTGAATTATCAGAAGATCCTTGTACCAATCCCTTGCATCCTCTTCTAGTGTATGAATGAACAATTTAATACACATCTTCAAACTCTATTTCAAAATCCTCCATCATGTTAACAAAAATTTTGAGATGTTGATCACCAGTTATAGCATTGTTACCTTGGAACTTTGGCAACCTATTTCTGACATCTTGTGGGACAACATTTGGGTAACCATCCATTCCTCTAAAGTCTATAGGACCAAAGGTGTTAACAAAAATGGAGGTCTAGGCTGAGCCATATTGTTTTGAGGTGGTGATCTTGGGGGTGACACAAGTTGATGAGGAGTGCAAGGTCTTTGGGGCTCAAGAATGTGGTTCACAAGATTGGTATTCTCTAAGTGCTGATTTTCTTGGAAAGTTTTATTTGAATTGAAACACAGAGGTGTAGATTGAAGAAGGAACTCACCAGGTACAATAGAAGGACCTTCACTAGTTGAAGTAAACAAGTTTATGAGAGGATTTCTTGAATCAGAATCACTGGAAGAAGAGTGATAATCCTCTACTAAAGGCTGATCTCTCTCACCAATGGATATACCTTTGCCTGATGTCTAACCTTTAACAACCTTCCAAACTCTTCTCCCTTCTAACTCTGAGTTCCTTGAATCTGAAAACAACTTCTTAGCAAGAGTCTCTAATGAAGAGAGATCTTCTTCCTTCCAGTTTTGTAGAGATTAACAACACAAAAATAAATGATGAAAGCTTAAGACACTGGTATTTATCAAGATCAAAACAACATGGAGTCACCACTAAGGATTTTCACCCTAGTTGTGCAAATGCACTAAAATACTCTATCAAATACCTATCAACACTGAAAATCTTGCCAAACTTTATAGATCAGACCTTCCTTTTCTTGAATTTATCAACCAAAATGCAAATGAAGTGCAACTACTTGCTGAAAATTGATAAAATTGCAAGCAAAACTTGAAACCTTTGCATACACCTTACAAATATGAGTATAGAATGATGCTTTAACAATATATTTGTAGTCAAAACTTGTAAGAGACATTACCAGGGTTTGATATGCATTCAAATATCTCAAATATTTTCAACAAGTCCTAAGAAAGTAATGGCCCAATATAGTGTTGGTACCCAAATTTTTTCTCCTTTTCAGTTTGAGTAGCATCAAAGATATGGCATGAAGCTTGAAGACAAGATAGATCATGATGTGTGTCATTTTGTAGCCGGGGATGTGATCTAACTAGCACTCAGATTTATGGAGAGATGGATAGCACTCAAATAGGACTTGATCTTGTCCTAACTATTTTAGGTTGTGCCTTTCAACCAAGGTAAGAGGACCTATTTTGTAACCCTCAAATGGTGAAGGAGATGAAGATATCCCTCAATTTGTGTAAATAGTATGAAAAGGCCTTGGGAAAATATGATCAACACTCCAAATATGACTTTCACAAGTTGTCACTTCCAGATTATGGAGATAATTTCAATGCAAGGCAAGGGTTACTGAAGACATTGTATGATCTTGATTTTCTTTGTGCATTTTTGTAAATGGATTGTATTCTTTTGTTGACACACAATGTAATGCAGGGGTAGTATGGGTAGGATTAGTTTGTTTGAATGAATTTTGGTGGGAGATTTTAGACAAGACTAACCAGAATTTCCAAATTCTTTGAGGACCTTTGCAAAAAACTTGTAAGACCTAAACAACAGAATGCTTCAAAGGGTTAAGGTACTCCTTCAACCAGGATATGTGCACCAAATGGAGGCCCATATCTACACTCTTCCACACAATATTTGACAACTTGCCACAAAATCTTGAAGTAGATGAACCAACAAAGCATCTAAAAATCTCTATTTTATCATGACCTAAGGTGCACCCAAAGGTTTACAAACAATCTCTAAATTCAAGGAAGGTAAAGTGATTTTAAATTTGTTTATCTCTTTATCAGATGAAAGCTCTTCTGAATGTGAGATTGCAAATGCCACTAAACTATCAACAAGAAATGAGACCATGTATGATCAAGAGATTTTAAACACAAGACTACTACAATAGAGAAAGAAACACAAATTGAAAACATTTTGAAACATAAGTGTATGAAAATTTTGCCAAGAGACAACACAAAATAATCTAAAATGACCAAATTTATCAGTAGGGGAATGTTATAAGAACAATCTTAGAGCTTTTTGATGGATTTACAACTAAAAACAACTCAACATGATACAAATATGATGCAAAAAGGAATTAGAAATGGTTCTCAGGTGGTTTCTCAAAGAATAGGCTTCTTCCTTTATTTTCCCATGAAATTCTAAGTTTCTCTCAACCATTTGCATGAAAATTCATGAAATATATAAATTTTCATTACAATTGATCCTTTTCCTCTCAAATCTTCCTCCAAAAGTGGAATATTTTGAGCACCTTTGCTTTGCAATATTTTTGGAAAATGACATCTAATAGACTCAAAAAATTTCTAGTTGTTCTTTCAAAAGGTGAATCATTACAAAATTTCATCATTATCCATTGTGGAGGCACATTTTTCATCCTCAAAGCATGCAGACCCCTTTCATTTCATTATTTCATCCTTATCCCTCCAAAATTTGATTCTGTAACTTCTTGATTTGATCTTTCACATTTTTACATGGGCTAGGGAAAAAATCATTCCAAAAACACCTCAAATCTACAAATTGATCCTTAAAACCAATTGCATTGGTCCTTGCAGGCACAAATGACATGAATTCACCAAAAATTTGATGAAAATTGATGCAAAATTCACATCTCCAAGCTTCTGGAGCAAAAATGGTGGCCAAACTGAAAAATGCATAGTTACCATTGATTTTCCCTTTCTCCCTTCAATCTGAGCCCTCCACATGTCATAATGCGATTGGAAATGGATTTGGATCACTTTTTGACTTTTTAACATTTTTGGAAAAATGTAAAATTTTGACATTTTTCTCCACCCCTCCGCCCTTGAAATTTGGTGCTGACACATGGCACAATGTGGGCCCCATTGGAATCGCGGCTTGATTCTTCACATTTCTACCTTTTTTGGAAAAAAGGAAATTTTTCCAAAAATCTCACGGGCCCACACCTCCGCCTCTGTCCTTGACACGTGTCACCTTCTCTATCATTGAGGATTTGTGGGCTCATTTCACATTTTAACTCCCTTTTTTCGCCAAAGGAAAATTTTCAACATTTCCTCCATGGACCCATGCCTCCGATTCATATCCTTGCCACATTTCTCCTTCTACTTTGTCATGGAGCCATACTCAAATTTTCACTCTAAGTCATTTTGTAAAAAGGGAAAAATTTCCTTTTTCCTCTAGCGGCCCGTACTCCCCTTTACCCCTACCACATGTCTCTCTATGATTCGTGGTAGACCCGCGCTTAATTTTTCACTCCAACTCATTTTTCCAAAAGGGAAAAATTTTCCTTTTTCCTCGGTGGCCCGCCGACCCGCTCACGCTCCTACGCCGCCACGTGTCTCCCTTTGCTTTGTTTTAGACCCGCAGCCCTTTCCTCAACCTTTTCCCTTTTCACCAAAAAGGAAAAAAAAATTCTAAGTCCCCCCCAACCTTCCATCCCACCTTTGAATGAGAACATGACATGTGTCCCTCTCTCGGGGACTTGTGGTGGGGGAATTTTTTATTTTTTGTCAAAACACAAAAACATTAAGTTTTTCAAACAAACCCACCAAACCTTGTCCAACCACAAATGGCCATGTAGGAGATGAAATTTGAGATAGAATTTGATGGGCAAAGTATGCCGTATGACCGTCAAAAACACATAATTTGCCAAAGATGCCCTAAATTTGATTTTTTCTTCATGGGTGAAGAATTTTTAGTCAAAAAACAAATGGAAAGTGATTTTAGGAAATTTTTGACCATGGGGATAGATTTTTGAGGGAAAATAAGCATAAAACGAACAACCACGAGCTCCAAAGGCGAGAAAATTGGAAAAAATGGCAGAGGCATTGATTTGAAAAAAAATTAGGGCACAAAACTAGGCATGCATGTATATTTCTTTCAAATTGGGGCAAAACAATAAGTTTATGAGCATTTCAAGGCATTCAATCAACCATTAGTTACCATTTAATCCCAAAAACAACCTTATTTTGAGGTTGGCACATTTTGAGAGATAATCACATCTTTTGAGAACAAGTGATGAAACTAGAGCTGCATATAAGTAGATCCAGTGTTAATATACACATCAGAGCATCCATAGCCGATTCTAAAGAAAATCACATAGCCATCTTCCTTTACGGGAGCATCCGGGAAGTACCAAGCACTACATCAAGTTTATTCCATTTGATCACCCACCATTACCAACCAGGCATCAAGCTCATACAAACAATAAGTTTTGTTAACCAACACTTATCCATTTATCATTTGGTAGATCCTTTTACATCTATTACTAGTTTCTACTCTCATTTCCATCCCCCATCATTTACCTCCATGCAAACTTGACCATCTTTTTATCTACACCCTTACCTTGCCCATACTTGAACCTTAATCATCCCTATGCTTACCTCAAATCCATACGAATCTAGACATTTCCCTTCCATCTTCACCGAACCTTAGATCTATCACCCATCCAAGTTTTTATTAAGTTTCTTGTACCCCAACCATACCGACGCCGAGTACCCACAATCGTCACCGGTTAACCTAAACCGACACCGGTTACACTAGAGGCGCGTCGGTCTCGTGTCTTTACTAGGAATCAACAACATAGTTTCTAAACCTCCACCAAATACCCAAAACCACCGTAACCTTACCCCGACTAATATAAACACCTTGATAATGACCTTGACCTTCAGATTCAATCATAACTTATCCTGTTGTGAACGAATTTGCTTATTATAGATGAATGAGATACCTAAATCATTTTAACTATAGTAGCATTTCCGTCGTTATCATCATTAAGTTGTTTTAAACAATGGATTGACAATCGTCAGGAAGTATCACACTTCCCGAGATCTAGCACACGCTAGGTAGTCCACTGCATATATTGTTTAACTTTTATTTGGTGGTCTTGTGTTCCATTTCAGGTAGTTCCTCCAAGTAAAAAGGAAGCTCTCACAATCATTTGTGGATTCAAAAGTCATACATGTGTAACAACCTACAACCAACATCTCAACAGGTATTCCTCCTAGCCCTTTACCCTTATCTATTTCATTAACATTCAAAGAAATGCATCTAGAATCAGGTGAAACAAAAAGCATCTAAATATTTTATCAGACAAGATTCATCACTAGGTCTCAGATTTATAGGTACTCTTGTCAAGGTTTTATTAAATCTAGTATTAAAATCCTAAATAGGTTCATTCGGATTTTTCTTTATATTTTCAAATTCAATGAGAAAAAACCTAGGATCAATCTTATCACCATACTGTAACTTGAAGGCATTTTTAATTTCTACCAAAGAAACAATTTAATTATCAGGTAGTGACATGTACCATTCGTTGACATCTTCATCTCGAGTATGTATAAATAATTTTACATATACATCTGCATGTTCTATTTCAAAATATTTTGTAGTTTTTAGGACAAGTATAAGATGTTGGTCTCCACTTATTGCATTATTCCCTAAAATCTAGATAATCTATTTCCAACTTCATGTGGGACCTCATTTGGGTAACCAACCATCCCATGAAAATCATGTAAGTTTGTATGTATTTATTGCGAAAAGGAGTTCTAGGTGGAAGTTGTGCCATATTGTTTTGAGGTGTTCCAATAAGAGGATTAAAATTATGGGGAACTGGAGGTATCTGAGGAAATGGAGTGTGATATTCAAAGTATTGATCCTTTAATGACTCAAGTTTCATAAAATACTCTATTATTTCTAATCAATAAAGGAGGGAATTGAGGAATACCCTGATCACTTGTAAATGAAGGACCCTCCTGAGCTAGAGTATATAAATTGACACAAGGACTACTTGATCTAGAACTATATAAAGTGTTGGAATAATCTTCCACTAAAGGTTGATCAGATTCAACAATAGGTACAATTTTTTCTTCTAACCTCTGATCACCCAAGGCTTTCCAGACTTGTTTTCTCCTTAGATTTTTCTTTCCTAACTCTAGAGAAAACTTCTGGAAGGGTTTGATTTGAAGAAAGATCTCCTTCCTTCTAGCTTTGCAAAATTGACAAGTTAATCAACAAGAATTAGGGTTTTGTGCATTGGTATATGCCATATTTTCTTGTAAAATATCATAGTCGCCATTAAGGTTTTACACCTTAGATATGTTGATAACTTGAAATAACTTGTTGTATGATGGATTTATATGCAAATGAATAAATATTTATAAATTTTCATATTATTTTGTCACGCATCTCCTGGCAGAGTCAAATTTATTGGAAATCATTCTTATCTTCGGGAAAATATAGAGCAAACTAATTTACATCATGCTCTATTTTAGAAAATATTCAACAAAGGACTGGGTTTTAAACATGAATTAATATAAGATATACTTGAAATGTTAAAAGAGACATGTATTTTTTCTTAATTCCAAGAAATAGTCATCGAAAATGGTGCCAAAAGTGTGTTAGTACCCAAATTATGCCTCCTTTGGGGACAGGAAGCATTAATGAGTGAAATTATATGATTTGAGGATGAAAAAAATTGTTTATGTTGTTTAGTAGTTGGGGAAGATGTTTGACATACTTATTTAAATATAGCTTTTAAAGGAATGGGTGACACGTACAAAGGGCATGGCCATCCCTGCTAGTTTAGGCCCTACCATTGACCTGGGTGAGAGAACCTTTTGTGTAACCTGAAAATGTAAAGGGATAATTGAAATCTTGGTCTCTAACTTCCTTTTGGAAAAAGAGTAGATCAATCCTGGATGATCATGGCCAATTAATTAACTATTTAAATTTCACAAGTTGTCACACTAAACGGTGTGTATGTCACTCCATTTGGACTCAGGTTACTCTAGACAACATGAAATTCCATCTGATCTTGCATATTTATGGAAAGGGAAGTAAAATTTACAAAGTCCCTTGATAAATGCTTATAGGAAAAGAAAATAGAGGTGAATTATAGGATTGATAGGTTTATATTTTGTGTGAATGGGATATTAAAACAAGATTGAAATGACTATGACAAGTTTCTTATAACTCCAACAATATCAAAAATCATTCTAGGTGTAAAGGACACTCAATTAATTAGAAACAATCCCTTGGAGAGAAGGTATGCACTCATGGAGGCCCAAGAATGCATGATTTCATACAATCTTCAAGAAATTACACATGAAATATCATGTAAATATCTTGAAAAAATATTCACAACTCCCTACTCATTACGATTAATATACACTTAAAATATTATAAAAATCTTAGCAACAATGGATATATTATGAATTTAAAATTGTGCATAGTACTACAAAAAGAACGCTCTAATTACATTACAAAATAAATTTCCAAAATACCACCATTAAGACTAGATATAGTTTAATTCATAGGAGCCATAAACAAGGGAACATAAAACCTATGATCTCAATGTTTATCAATGGTTGTACACTTGCAACCATCTTGACACAAGAAAATTTGAAGAAGTAAAACAACTCATAGGCATCTCATTAAAATTCATATTTCAAGAAAGCACATCAATTATCTCTATCTCTTTTAAAATTTAGAAAACCCCTCGATACAAGAACATGCCTCTCGTATCTATACAATCTTTGGTTCTCTCCTTGTTTGATTTTTCACCCCAAAACCTTAATCCTTTCAAGGAATATTCCTAAGCAACAATATCTGATTCTATTGTCTTGAAAATATATTATTCCCTATCGTTCCATACGGATAAATCTTTAAAAATTTTATCAGTGCATATTTTATTCTTTTAAGATGACTGGGATGCTTATGTCATTCATTTAACATCATTAAATTGATTATTCCCCTTTCGGGTAAGTTGAGAAACCTTTTTTAATT
Organism: Taxus wallichiana var. yunnanensis; assembly: GCA_018340775.1. NCBI lineage: Eukaryota > Viridiplantae > Streptophyta > Pinopsida > Cupressales > Taxaceae > Taxus > Taxus wallichiana. The sequence continues at coordinate 458,370,672 of CM031238.1, read as the reverse complement.
ATTTTTGAGTGCCCCCAAATGGTTTGATTTAATGTTAATCATTCTCTCCTTTTGGGTATCCTCCTCGAAACACACAAAAATATTGTCATATCTTTCTAAGCTAAGTGTTTACTTGTGTGTTATGTTACATCAAGCCAATTACCTCTTTTTTGAGTGATATCAATCTACTTCACTTTTATCTCCCTCGTGTGGATATCATAAAAAATCTTAGCAATTAACTCACCATGATTTTCTCATTTTAACTCACCAGCCTCATCTTCACTATAAATTCCCACCATTTCTTCTACAAATTCACATATCTTCTTTTAGGTTCAAGTGCAAGAATCTCAGTGAAATTATTTGTTTATAATATGGTAGGAGTAGAATTAGCATCCAATTTGAAGGAACTTTCATCTGAGGATCTGAATTCAATCTTTGACTTGTCAGCCTAGATGAAGCATTCGTGAGGATGTTATTTGAGATTGTAGATCAAGAAGACTACAATGGGCCACTAATAACTCAAGTTGTTCACGTAGATCTAATATGAAGACTAACTGGGATTAGTCATGTTTTCTCTTCTTTCCAGATGATGTACTTTCATTTGTTCAGGTGAGAAAATCAAAAGACTCCTGAAGGATTGAAGCAATTTTGGCTTAAGTGTAGGCCTGTTGTGAAGGGTGTAGTTGATAACACATGTCCCTTTATTTGTAATGAGGAATTTATTATAAAATAAATTCTTGCAGAATCTTATGTGATCGATAAAAATATTTCTATAGACATTGTTCCTACTCTTTCTCATAAAGTGACTGAATTGGAGTGATGTATTTATACTTAGGAGAAAATTCCAAAAAAATATTTACCTTCACAACCTTCTAGAGTGTCACCATTCTTCATGAAGAAATGTAGGAGTGGGTCCAACTCTAAACCTCTTGCTCAATCAGTTCTAGAAAATACCGTAATTACACTTGCAACTTTTATAAACACCTCCATTCCATCTTCTACCTTAAAAGCATCAAGGAAAAAATATCTTTCCAAGGGTGGTTTAGACCTTAAATAATGGTTTTCTTCCTACAAAAAGAAATTAGAGCTGATTGAAATTTTGGATGGTCCTAAGGTGAGTATTGATGAGCTTATGGATTTGGACATGTCTCGTAGTTTGGTAGGGGATGTTTTATTTGTACAAATGGCTGCTAGGACTGAAGAATTTGTAGTTAGGAAAAATAGGCTTTTGAAGAAGATTCCTCTTTTCAGAGAGGATCTCTTAATAGTATAATGACTAAGTATATTTCCCTTTTTCCCTTTTTGATACAACATCAAGAATGTATGTAAATATTTTCCTAGGTTGGGCCCCTATAGAACCCCATTTTTCTTTTTCTTCACAAATGTAGAAAACTCAAAGAGTTACAATGAATTTAATGTTCATAATAGATTGAAGTTTCTATTAAAGAAAAATTAAATTACATTGCATCTCACTATATCACATACATAATTGAACTCCCCAATTTAAAACATTATAAAATTGTTATAAATGAAAGTAATAATTGGAAAAAGAATTTTTTTTAAAGAAAACAAGCCTAATATTGCTCATGGTTTAGCATGATCATCATCACTTTATTTAGTGTCTTCTTCCTTGTCAGGTAGTCCTCCTAAATAAGCATAAAAGTTCTTGAACAAGCAATAGATTGTATTCATCAGGTCTTGAATGATGCCTAAATATCAAATTTTTCCTATTCACCACCTCACGACATTTTTTCATTTTTCTCTTATACTCTTTCAATAATTTATGAGTCAGCTCAACTATTATATTTTCCACAATTATAAATCTCTGGATGATCTCATAAGAACAATGTTCTTCATCAATGTATTGATCAAAGTACTAGGCTAGGAAATCAATTTCTAGATCTCCATAAATAGTTTTTTCTTTGTCAAACATAATATTTCTCAACTTGTTGTCTATAGTAATAACACTTTCCTCTATCCAATCCTTCTATGTTGAAAAATTTTCATTGACTTGGTTCACAGTTTCCACCTTGAGTTTGGCTAAATCTTCCAGCATGTACTGAGTCCCTTTCTCATTAGGTAATACTATTTCTTCCTTTTCCACCAAGTCCTCATCAAGTTGAGTTATAACATCAAGTTTGGGAAGGATCCCTCCCTAGTAATACAATTAATTTTCACATTGTCTAGCTAGTTCATATATGTCATTGATCAGCACATTCAATTATGTATACCTTTCTACCACTTTTTCAATGATTTCCTTTCCCTTTTGAGATAAATATTCTACCCACTTACCCACTACCTTGGCTTTATCTTTGGATCTTTATATTTTATTCGGGATATACGGAGTGATGGTAGTGATGACTTGGATTTCTCTTACTATTTCCATCAAATTTTGTAAACGTTAGGTTAATTTCTATACTTTTTCTTTCAACTTCTTTTTTATACACATTATCCTCATCAACCTTTTTCAACAAGCCTTGAATTCCACTGTAATATCCTACTTTAAATTATCTCTGGTAGGCTTCCCCAACTGAATGTGATTGACATTATAATCACTTATTGTGATTTCACCTTTCAATTTACCTTGGTGGGGATTTTAATTTCTAGAGTTCTAAACCCTTGTTGGTATATATGGTCTTTGTGAGGATATTTTCCATTTTTGAGGCTCTTTTGGGATTTAGAATGTACTACCCCAAAATTGCAATCAATAATTTAACAAGATCGTTGTCTTCAACCGATCTTGACCCCAAGCAAAAGAGAAATAAGTGTTTTCAATTAAGGATGAGAAAACAAGACAAAGGAAATCATAGGGTTATATAGAATTGATATTGATCTTGATATTATCTAAACTAAGGGGTTATTGATAATTAATGCCTGAGAATAGTATTATAGCCACTGGCTTAAGCTTGTAGGCACTAATTCAATAAGTCTTCCAACGTATAGCGAACAACTTAGGGGAAAAAGTATCTGCTCCATGATCTACATTTCTGCAAATTAATCTTGGGCCATTATATCACATTAGGCCTAGTATATATATATATATATATATATATATATATATATATATATATATATATTATATGTATGTATATATGTATGTATGTATGTATATATGTATGTATGTATGCATGTATATATATATTTCTGAAAATAATGTACATGTTGTGAGGTAATGTGCCACTTTGTGAAATCTTAAGAAGACAATGAGTTTTAAACATTGTAGTCGAAGGGAGAGATTCACTTAAACCATATTAACAATTAATCATTTTGCAGATTAGTTGACTTGGGCTTGTAAATTTCAGATCGAGGTGTTAATTTTGGGACCTTTGAATTATTGAAAACATGTATGATTGGTTATGATTAAAATATGTGTAATAAGCCATTGACAACATGACTTAATGTTAGAATGGAAGTGGCATGAAAGCCAAAGGCAAGATTAAGATGTTAGACTCCTAACAATTGGTTTTGAAAGGACGGATGACTTAATATGTCATACTAGTGGCATTGGGTCATGATATCACAATGGGCCAGGTTAAAGTTTTCTAAGGATAATATGATACCTGTGAAATAGTATATTTCATTGTTCCATTCCTAGAAGGTAATATGTTTTAAACAAGGGAACGTAATTTATGGATTTATCTAACAAACCTATTAACGACCAACCACTATGATCAGTAGACTCGGCTTATGAATCCTAGGCCATGATACTTATATTGGATTATGAAATTATCATAGCTGATTTCAAATTTTAATATGTATCTCTATGGGAGTTATGAGGCATTTAGATAATAACATTAAGGCTATGCATGTGTTATAACGTTGGTTTTATAGTATATTGTATTTCATTCTCACCAAAGGTTAATCGACCTAGGTTATAGAAAGTAATTAAGTGAATGATATTTAGCAAATTTCGTGGAAAAGGTAAATGAGGCTTTAAACTGTAGAAATCCTACCAATTTTGGAGGAGAGTTGAAGGGTGGTGGTAGTTGGATGAGTCACTGGTGTGGTACTCCAGCATTTAACACCATTAAATTGTGCATTTAATATTTATGGAAATCCATAAAGCTCCCTAAGGAAGTGAATTACATGCAACTTCTTCATTTGGTTTTGTTGATGAAATTGGGGGAAAACTCCACTTCTGGTATATGTGCATGGTGAGTAAACTATGAGTTCATATCACTATTTTAAGAAGAGGAAGTTCATTTTTATGGGAAAATTTATAAATCAGGAGACACCATTTTTATGACTACAAAGAAGGTTGGAATTGTTGGCTGGTTTGAGGTGGACAGTCTTGAAGCCATAAGCTCTCTGTTGCTATAACACTTGCTGGGAAATATTTTGAAGGATGTAGGAAGCAAATTCACAGGAAAGAATCATTCCTTATCCCTTTTATCTTTTTATTTTATCATATGATAGAATGAATACATATTGTAATTTTGTTTGAGTTAAGATTAATTGGGTATGTGATGGTTGGAGGTTGTTGTTTTTATACTCTATTTTTTTCTATGAAAAGAAATGGTAAACAATATGACTGTTAAACCTACATATTTAATATTGTTGTTATATTTTAGATTGCTCAAATTGTGTTTACTTATTAAGACCCAGAAAGAGAAATTTTGGTTGCATTTCACTGAGGAGGTTGACCCAAATAATAATGGGTTTTTGTGAAAATAATATAATGTTATATAAAAATCAAATTTGGGTGTATGGGTTCCCTTTTACCTAACTGAAATCTGGGTATATGGAACTAGTAATTAAACCTATTCTAGATATTGGTGTTTATTACTTCACTTCTATTCTATGAGTAACAACCGTAGAAAAAGGAGGTATATTTGGGCATGAGCCAGGAAAATCTAGTGATATCCTGTTGGTATTTCTATCTCATGCATAGGATAATTTATATATTTCTTCTTCTATCGATTGGATTGAGAGATAAGAACAAGATTGCCCTTACCGGGCGGAGGATTTTCTAGTCACCCATCGTAATCTTTTACCATTAGTGGGTCTGTGAGAAAATTACATTTACCACTCCCTCCTTGTAAAATAAACTTGGGCATAAACCTTTCTAGCAAGGCTCAGTTTGAATGACATGTTAATAAACTGTCAACACTTCTTGTTATCCTTGTTTGATACATGGATCCTTGTAACTCCTAGGAAATTTTATTGGGAAACAGTTGGGGTTACTCCTGGTTTCATAGTAGTTGGACAACAATAGATGGCTGAGTTGTAGAAGTATCTCATGTTGTCATCATTTAGCCTCATGAAGGTTGTAATCTCAACTAGGAATGTTCCTTTCCTTAGGATATAGGAACTACCTTTTGTTGATATAATTGAATGTTGATTTTGTGGAACCTTCAACTCAATCCAAATTTTAAGAATTAGTGTTTTTCTAAACTAGTTTGAATTGACATTGGAGAACAACAAATGAAATTGGGAATTAGGTTTCGAAGGACTGAGCCTAATTTATCTTACGCCGGGTATGGCACACCAATTCTTCCTCCTCTAGGAAGTCTTGATGGATAAAGATTGGAAAAATGATGGATTGTATCATTTTTATAAGGAAGGCTGAAAAGCCTTATTGAAACCAAAGGGTCTTGGTTGGTTGGAACCTCGGATGCATGTCTTAAGTATTGTTGCTCCATTTATATGGCACAAAGGTGGAACTAAAACTTAGTTTTGTTCCCATTTCTTTAAACCAACCTTTACTGCAAATTTTAATATTAATATTATGTGAAGTTTATGTAACTGATTGAATCTCTATAGGACAATTAAATCAAGTGTAACATATCTCCATTATTGAGGAGTAATATGTGCTAGTCATTGAGACAAATTTAGGGAGTTTAGACTCTTTACGTATGCATAAATAAGCTTTGGAATGGCTGTGCCTTTGGATTCTTATTATAGCTGAATATAGTAAGACATAATTTGAGATGATGTGTTTTATTAAAGAAGGTATAATATGGTATAAATAGGCAACAAAGTCTATATTTCCTTAACTCCTTTAAGTTACTACGATATGTAACTTGAGATGTATAGATATCATTCCTTCTTAGGATATTAATGGATAATGCAGAATATGTTGTTTTATGTAGTTATGACATATAAACGTCATGTGTATTAACCGGATCTATTTGATGGATATGTTGGTATTGATGAAACTGGTTGGTTTCATTTCCGTAGCTTGGATTACCTTGTGTGTCCAAGGTTAATACTTGTTTGAATTGCTTGAGCAACAACAATAGTTGCAGAAATTTCTAGTTATGAATGGGATGGTATAGATACTTACCACGATTTGTAAGAGTTTGATACTCTATATAACCTCTGTGGAATTCGGTTGTAATTATAATAACATGTGGTATTAATTAGTTGATGGTCATTGTTTGACATTAACATATTTATCGGGCATTACTTCAATTTAAATAAGTGAAGTGCTGATGAGACTTTTTCATGGAGGAATACTGAAAAAGGTAAAAAGAGTTGTACTTAATGTTTGCAAAGAAAGTTAATTAAATATGATTTTTGTTACATTACATGGTTAAATTGTAAGAATGAGATTATTATTGTAGTATATATTCATTCTAACATTTAATGACATAAATTGATAAATGGGATAAAGGAATTTTCTTTCTCAGTTTAGTCGAACTGATCTTGCCTAACCATTGTAGGAAAGTGAGTGAAGATAACAAGCGTAAAGTAAAGAAACACCTTGATTGTCTAATTGAACCATATGCTTACTTTTAAAGGATAAAGTGGCAGTCAAATTTGTTGAATTGAGACATTATTAATTATGTCAAGGAAGTTATTTGTTGCCTTTGAGAAAATATTTTATTGTAAAAATCTACTGGGTACAATTATGATATATTGTGACATGGTAAAGATTCCATATTTTTGGTCAATAAATACCGCTTCATATTGTTGAAGAATGTTGATGCCTCTCTACAATCTCTGTAATAAATTCTACTATGTTGTAGTAGTGTCGGTATAAGAATGGCTTATGATATTTTATGAAAATTGGATCATTGGATGATTGTAATGGAGGGCTGTTGTAACTCTCTGTTTTAGAAATATAACAACTATCTTATGGACTAGGTGAACCTAGTAAGTTCAATGGATGAGTTGTGAAGTTATAAATCAGTAATATAATGGATAGGTTAATGAAATACACTATGGAGTAGTGTTGATGAATTCTTTAATCTAAATTGATTAACTTATGGGAAATTAATATTATTGTTAGCAAGAGGTTGTGATTCCTCACAAGACCAGTTAAAGGTTAAATGCTTGGTAGATGAGAAATCATCTAGGTATGAATCTTGATGTATATGCTTATGTATACATACTTAAGGAATATTCTTTTAGTAAATTTTGAGTAACTATACTAGAGATAAATTAATATGATGAACCTTATGGATGATAAGATAAAGTTCAACATATAAGGGTTATGTCTTTAAACTTGTTGATGTTCCTTTTGGGAAGCACTTAAACCTTTAAGGAAATTAAGTTGAAATACTTTGTAAAACTAACCCAACTCCCATAACATGATGGGGAGTTCAACATAATACTTCAAGGTGAAATAATAATGAGAATAGAACATGGATGTTCTTTGATACTTAAGCAAACTATCTTTCCATAAAATGGGTAAATAAAGTATAAGATCTATCAGATTACCATCATTTGAAATATGATTACATCTTATTAGTTGGAGTTACTCCAACTAACAAGATGTAATGAAGATAATTCATTAATAATTAGGTTGAACATAAATGATAAAAGGACCCATAGGATATGGGATATAGTTGGCATAGAATTGTATGGGAGATGATTAAATCCCATAATACTAAACCTCTATGAAACCATGGGTATGATGCCCAATGCAAATGATGAGATTGTTGATGGGAACATGTAGATTGTGCTCAATTTGAGTACTTGCCATCATATTCACTATGGAATTTTGGTGTCTATGCTCCTAAAATTTGTGAGTTGAAATCAACCATGATTAAGATATGATGGTGTAGTCATATAAAGGGTAGAACGATTTGATAGTTGGAATTAACATAATGTATTTTTGGATGCCAAGGAAATTGGTATAAGGATCCAAGAAAAATGATTATACTGCCAAGGTAATAGTAACCATGCAAATAAACCTAAGTTGGGTTTGGTTATTGTTGTAAAGGTCCTCAAGAGAATTGGGAATTCTACTGAAACAAGAACCTTAAAATGAATGATATTTATATATATATATATAGATAAATCAGACCTGGCTAGTATAAATGCTGAAGTAAAACTGAATAACACGATTCTAATAATATAGCATAAGTGTTATTGAAAGGAGGGTAATGGGAATGACTCCGTATGTCCCCAATGATGAGTGATTATGTAGCTTGCATGATTTCTTATGGGAGTAAGAATAACATTAGTGGTTATTACTCCTTGATAATGTAAGGCATTATTTTGATTCAATAGAAATTGAATCATTAATAAATAGTAAGATTGGGAATTTAGGTCTAAAGATTGATCTATCTTATATCTAAAACAGATAGGAAGAAATGAGTATTTTTGGAACTACATTTAACCTATCATGATACTATGGGACAGGACTCTAGATACTCTTCACTAAGTGATGAAGACATGGGAACTAGAATAATTTGTCATGTTTAATTTATTAGGATACTGTGTTTCATTTTAGGACTCTTGACAGGTCAACTCACTACCGCCATTACGTGGTTGTATCCATTTAATGACATTTGTCATTATTTGAATACTGCCACATAACAACTATATTGAGTTCCCTTTTCAAGACCTTAAAATGTAGCATGGTATTTCTTAAGTAAAAGTTTGTTAAAGTTACAAGGGTAGATGGAACCCCATGAGATGGTACCCCGATGCCAACATATGATGGCTACGGGAAGTGAAGCAGTCTAGTAATGATGTGAATTGTTACAAAGACACTTACTTTCCCATAGGAATCACAGGATGACATCGAGGTATGACTTCATGTAGGTTAATCTAGGCTTGTACCTTGTACAAGACTTATAGTTGTTTATAGCATCATTGACTACAAATCCTTATAACTAAATAATTGATTAAGGTGAAATGAAAATTTCCTAATGATGAGTGTGCTGTCATGAAATTGAGCATGGTACACATGACTCGTAAACCTTGCACAAGGTAGTGTAACTACTGATTATATTGTCAAGATTTCACCATTATCTAAGCTATGATATACCTATGGATTTCATAGGTGGAACCCAGGTACACACTTAGGGGTTATCACTTATATATCATATCCTGTTAAAGGAGAACCAAAGGGATACATTTTATGTATGGCTCGTAAGAGCATTGAGGGAGAACGAGTAAGTTCAATATTCTCTCATATAGCTGCACATGGTTCATGATAGTTATCAGAAATGGATTGCATTAAGAATTATGTTGGATTTAAATATATGGGTATTTAAATCAGCTACATAAGGTAAGAAAAAAATCTCTAAGATTGAAGTGACAAAAAGTGGATGTTACATGGGAAATCTATGCTTTTGATGTCTATATCTTCTTTGTGAAAAATTTCCTTTTCCTTCCCGAAAGGACTCCTTCTAGCCAACCAACCATAGGGGTGTTGCCCATATGTACTCTTTGTGATTTGAGATGTGGATTTTTGAGTTTAAAACCAATTTTTTTATTTATCTTGTGTTGTTGGTAATCGAATTGATCTCACCCCTCTATCTTATGTGTACTTTCAAAAAATTTACTTTGTTTAGTTTTCCTATATGAAAATGTGTGTTCAAACGATGTAATCATGATAATTAATTTGAAAATCCTAATTTTAGGATGTAAATCATATTTTTAGTCGAGTAACATGTTAGGCATGTTGTTCTTAAAAATATCTACAAAAATTGATCGTGAATCAGTTTTAAATCATGAAAAATAACTTTGTATATCATCCCCTTTACGTTACAAATTTCATTTTTTCTCCATTTACGATGATAAGTGGTGTATTTCCATTGGTTTTGGTATGATATGATTAAGTTGTAAAGTTACAACAATCATATAACATTCACAAATTAAAAATTTGGCCCTTAGGCCAAGTGGATATTCCCTGGAATATTTATAGTCAAAATTTACAAAATCGAGATATTGACCCCACTCCTAAAGAGAAACACGTGTCAAAAGGTGATTAAATGTAGGGAATCGGGGCTAATATCATGTTATTTAACATTGAGTGAATAAAGTTCAAGAATGTAGAAATGTTCTGAGACCCGTCAAGAACATGTGGTGCATTCCCATGCAAAGATCGAGAGAAGCGAGGTCCTCGGGTCAAATTGATAAATTTGGGCTCAATTGAGAAAATGAAAAAATATTCACAAAGGGCCTGCAACTCCACCACTATCGAGGATTTGAACATGTGTTAGGATCAAAGTGGAAGTCAAGGGCAGGAGATTGGGTTAAATAATTAAATGTTTCTACGTCTAAAAATGATGCAAAAATACAAAAAAATCCCTGAGCTCGCATCCTATAGAATTATTCCACATGGACGGATCACATTTAAAAATGTGGAAAGTAGAATGGATAGCCATGATGCAACACATTTATGATTGCCTCCATTAATGCATTTTTACACAAATCAAGGAGGAATGTTTGAAGTATTCAAATGCTTTGATCTTTTGTACCTTCGTATGTCAAGATTTGGACACCTTTGTTATGAGAACTCTTTGAAGGATGACGTGAGATTGATTGCAGAGAATGAATTAAGAGTGGAGGTTTGAAGAGTCTTCGAAGAAAAGGATAATTACACACAGAAAATTGGTAAGAACTGAGATACCTTCATACCTTTCATCATTTATAAGGAATTTGATAGTAAAATTAGCGCATAAAAGATGAAGATGATGTTGTCTATTTTTTCTATTGCATCCGGAATCACCAGTGATCTAGATAAGATCACATATACGGATTTAATGAATTTCGACCTGAATGAATTCATACAAATATTGAATATCCCTAATAAGAGTGAATCTATGAAATTAATTCAAGCTAGCAACATTGCTTCAACTAGTGCCATTCCACATCTGTACATTGGCCAAAATTGGTGAGGCTTTGCGCTATGAATTACGGCCCAGAAAAGAGGGAAGTGTTAGATGGAAGTGGTGAAGTAGTACTGACTTTGATGACTACAACCATCAAGATAATGCTAAAATTTTATGTGATTAGAAATCCAATAACCTTGGGTATTGATTTAGCCCTACAGGATTATGAGGCCAAGAACAAGGAATATGCCAGGATCAAAATTACTAAATGGATCTTAGAAGAGAAGAATACAACCACAAGAATATCTAAGAGATATGTTAGGGAACAATTTTTTGAAGAAGCGGAAGATGTAATTATAATGCTAAGTAGAATTACTAGTTTAGAAATGAAAAATGAGTTTAAGGAGTGGATGTGCACCTACATGTAGATTGTTTTAGAGAAAAAGGGCAATATTTTTTTGTCAACTTTCATTGTTAAGTCACTTCATGATCATATCATAGCATTAGCAGCAAAAATCAAGATGGGTGGCACTGGGGAACTTGAATTATACATGATGACATACCTAATCTACAATATTACAGGTCACATGAGTTTCCATGATGTTGTGCCAAGTGCTGATTTCAAAAATGCCAAATGCATGAGATGTTTCCCAATTACAATTGAGTAATTAGAAAGGGAATGTGAGACTGGTAAATGATGTATTTTTATACCAATCATATGTTTGTTTAAACCAAAATGGGAACAATAAGGTATTTCAAATGAGGATAGGCAAGTAATTATGGACTATGGATGTTATTTCATTGAAGATGAAAGTTTATATACATCGAGTTAGGGGATTTTAAGGCCAACCATGAAATATGTGAAAATATTTAGATGAAAAAATGGCCCTATGTGAATTGGAAAGAAATTTAACACCATTTCACAAGCTGATTATTGGAAAGCATAAGACAAATATCAAATTTCCTGTAAATATTGGAAGATATTCCTTCCCTTCTATTATAAAATCTAGGTTAATGGAAGATGAAATGAAGAGGTTTGATATGGAAATATTTGAAGCAAGGGTTAATTATAATATAAGGTGGGTGGTTAACACTTTAAATTACTTTGAACATGAGCCTCATTCGAGGATTCTTTGGATGAATTGTAGGGATGAGGAGGAATTTAGGCTCAGATATTTTTCAAGAATGACCCTCACACAAATTATTGATTTCAAGATTGTTGTGATACCTCAGGGAATTATAGATGATCCATAGATTGTGAGTCAATTGTATATTGACCAAGGGATAGATGGACAACCAATGACTCCCCTAAAGTGGGATGAAGATGAGTCATATGATCAACATGAAAACATTATTCATGTAATGAGAAGAAATTTGAATTTGTTGGCGCATAAGAACATTGATTTGTCTATTCAAAATACAAAGGTTCTCAATAAATTTAGGGAATTGGGAAATTTAAAGGATGACCTTCCTCTTTTAAAGGAAGGAGCTGAAAGAATGGATCCCTTAGGTGGAAAATACCCTCAATTTCCTTCAAGAATTCCCACCACAATAATACTAGATTGATGGACTTTTTCTACTAGTGGAGCTAGATCGTCCATGTCTACTTTGAAGAAGAAAACTATAGAAATGCTTCTAAATTCTATGGAAAATGCCCCTATTACTTTTGCAATTCCACTATAATCAAAAGGAAAGGGCATCAAAACCCAAAGGACCCATCTAGATGTTCTTCCAACACCCCAAAGTGTTGATAATTTAATGAGGGATCCATAACTAGTGCCTATATACAATCTAAATTAAACAGTGTTGAAGGAAGGGTGGTGCCATATCTTAAGAAATTTGAAAGAGCACACAAGAGACAAAAAATTGTATATGAAAAATTTTTGGTAAGGGAAGGTGATCATACACATAAGAAGCATAAGCACAAGGATGAAGTGATTGATCCTCCAGAACAGGAAAGGATTGGTGTTTCCCAAGTACAACATGTAGCTTCATTGCCAAAATAGGGGTTGTTCAAACCAGCCAAGTTAAGAAACTAGTGCCTCTATTCCCATATTTGTCTTCAAAAGGAATGACAGATGAAGGTACTCAAGAACAAGTATCTCAAGGTATTTTCTCATCTGATCCATTAGATAGTGCTATGTTGAATCAAGGTTTGAAAAAGTATGATGTCATGCCAGTAGAAAGTGTTAGTGTTCCTTTTTTTGAAAAGTTGCAAGAATCAACTAAGAACCAAGTAGAAATAATGGATGTTGATATTGATGAAGATTTATCCACATTAGAAGCATTTGAAATGGCTATTGAAGAATAAGTAGTAAAGAGTGTAGGTGGTTCTCAATTGAGTGAAGGAGTAGGAGAAACTAATCATGTGCCAACTATTGAAAAAAAGGTCCAAGTATCAAAGGTATATTCTACAAACCAAACAGCTCCATAGTTAAAAAATCTAGAAGTTTCTAGTGGAAAGAGTTTAGAAACAAAGGTATTAACTAAGAAAGATTCCTCACATGAAGCCAAGGTCACTAAAAAAGTGAACCACCTCAAACAAAGAAGTCTGCAGATGAAAAGATGACATAGGTTGCACAAGACACAATTTCTAAAGATAAGGTTATAGATAGTGTAAGTGTGCAAGATTTGAGTAAAGATAAAGGACCAGTTATGGAAACTAAACCTGTCATGTTATAACAAGACATGCCAAAAAAAGAAAAGGATGTTAGTCTACCGGTTCAACATCCTCTAAAAGTGGTGGAAATTGTTAAAGGAAAGGGTGTGTCTCAAAAGAAGTATCAGTTCAAGAAATTTCTAAAGAAAATGTTGAGGTATAACTACATCAGTTGGGGAAATGAATAAAGAACAAAATTCAATCACTGATATAACTCAAAAGGAGATCGCTAAGCCCCAAATCTAGAATAAAGAAGAAAAGCAATTAGGGGAAATACCAATACAAGGTGAACTCAAAGAAACAACACTGGGAGTTGGAAAGGAACAACATGAAGAGTCATCAGTTCAAGATGTGCAAGAGGTATAGAAACAGTTGGTGTTTATCCCTGATAAATCCCAACAAATATGATAGGAAAAAGGTTGGGACTACTTTTTCAAAAGGCTAGATGGGAGAGTTCTTTTAAAAAGAGGAAAAATAGATTTCCCTAGTGGAAACCATAGATCTCACAACCTTGGCCTTCCCAAAACCTATATGGCTTCCAAGAAAGCTATATTTATCACTAAGACTCAAACTAATCCACTTGGGTCCAGAACATTGGAAGTGGTAATCCCTCATGAGGGGAAAACAAGAGATAATATAACAAGTGATTACAATGTCCAACTTATTCCTCTAATAAATCCTTCAACTAATCAAATGAAGTAAGGATTATCAGAGGAAGTTAGTGACTTGTTACAAAAGTTTGATGAAGATAGGATAACAAAAAGGTAATTAAAATAACATGTCAAAACATTGAGTTCTAGTCTATAACAGTTAATTGGCTAGTCTAGTAAAACTCAAGAAATTTCCTCTGCTACTACCATTAAAGGAATGGAACATATTGATAAATTTTTAAGAAGGTTCAGGATGCTAACACATGGGTTGAAAATCTGATCAAAAAGGGAAAATAATATATTGAAGAAGCTAGAGCAAAATATGAAGACCTCAATAAAAACTCAATGAAATTGATGAATTAATTAAGCAATGTGACAATGAAATCTTCTATTTTGAGGGAAATTTTCCAAAACTGAACTGTGTTACTCAACTTAAGGAATATTTGGTTGAAAAGAAAGGGATTGTGCCACATGAATAGAGGGGGACCCAATATGCCATGGAAGAGCTGGACAAGATTAGAGTGGAGGTCTTGAATGGGATTAAAGAAAAGATGGAGACTAAAAGAAAGTGGGTTGATGACACTATGGACACCATTGATTCAAAGCTAGAAGATATGGTATTTGATAATTTTAAGAAGATTTATGGTGATTTAAAAGTTGATTTCTTGTTCAGTTATTTTGAAAAGAGCATCCAGAAAGAAAATTTCTCTTATGAAGTTATCAAAACAATGAGGAAAATAGAAAATAGAATTGTAGAACTAAGGGCAAGACCATTGGAGTATAAACAAAATATGGGACATTGTGTGAATGCAATAGCCAAGTAGACCCTAATCTTCCAATACCATACATGGCAAGATGAAGAGGAGATAAATGAGATATTCTAAATATATGATTCATATGCAGCAAGGCTACCACAGGAAGAAGAAAGTGAAGAATACAAAGACACAGATATGAAGAATGATAAAAAAGCTTAGGTTTTTCTTTCTTAAAATTTATTTTATTTTAGAATTTTTTATTTATAACTCTTGTGTCATTTGCTAATTTTGTTTCATGAAATATGAATATTACTTTGAACTTGTTACTCTCTAGCATAAATGTAATTTGATACAATGCATTAGATTTTTATATTGCTTGGATAAAATTTCATGTCCATTATAAAGCATATAAACTAATGAAATGTTTGTTATCTTTTTATTTTGAAAAAGAAAAATGGGGATCTATAGGGGCCCCATCCCATGAAGAAAAGATTACATATATAGATTTGAGAGTTGCATAAAAAGGAAACATAAGGAAGAAACCTAATTATCTACCATCCTAGAATCCTCTCTGCAAAGAGGAAGCTTGTTCACTAGCCTATTTTTCCTTAGAATAAATTCATCCATTCCCAATGTCATCTAAACAAATATAATGTCTCCTACCAAAGTGTGCAAGACCAACCGAATTCCCATATTTCATCCAGAGTTAACAAAGGACAACCCAAAAAATTGAGCAATTGCAACTTCCTCTCACAAGAGGAAACCCATTCATTCATATCCATACCACCCTTAGGGAGAGTCTTTTTTTAGTATCTTTGAAAGTGGAAGATGGCTTGAAAGTTTGAGCTAGAAGTGTAACCATATGAGATCCTAGAGTGGATGGAGTAGGAGGTCTAGAGCTAGACTCACCCTTATACTTCTTCATAAAAGGTGGTGATGATTCAGGAGTTTTAGAGGGTCTTGTTGTTGTAAATTAGTAGCACCCCTGGATGTTGATCAGGATTCTAGTTTGACACTTTGGACATCCAGTGTGATTGCACAACATTGAATCTTTTCCCCAAGTGTGGGACTTGTAAAAATGGGAAAAGAATCTCTAGGTTAGAGGCTGGTTCCTCAAATCCTCTGATCAGGTATATTACTTGCAAGTTACAGAGGGTTTGAATTCAAGATCCTACTCTAAATTCCAAAGGGGATAGAGATAGAGAATGCAAAACTGAAACTAATGCTAATAAGGTGATGCACCAAAGGAGTGGTGAGCATTTTTTACTTCTGAAAATTGACACAAGATCATAGAAATGCAACAAAAATTCATGCACAAACCGATAAAGCTGTAATGATAGGTCGAAATGACTCAAACAACACAAATAGAGGATTAAAACTCATTCTGAGCTCGCATTGTCATTTCCACTATCAAAACACATGCATTACAACATCTGAGAGGTATAAAACAGGTTAAAGTCTTGGAAGAGGTCTGGTTTTTCCACAAAATCACTTTCAAGGTGAAAGAGGGAGCCTATAATACATGAAAAATGTTCCACCTTTCAAAAATGAGCCAAATCTAGCTTTTACAATGCCGAAACGACCCCAGGAGAGAGAAACATGGGAAAACATGGGAGAGCTTCAACCACCAACCAAAAATGTAATAAAATGGCATGGGAATACTTACGAGTCAATTCCACGACATTTTCCACCCACCTCCTCTCAGGAGAGAATGTGAGCCATTCTTCATTAAAAATGGTGGTTGAAATGTCATTTCTGCTCATGACCACATGCCAGAGGCATTTTTCAATTTTATCTCTCCAAACTCCATCTAAATACAAAATTGACCCTGGTATATTGTAGAGAACTTCACCAGCTTTTTGTTTATATAAAGAACGTGAAAAACTGAGCTCTGGATCGAAAGTTATGGCCATTTGAAATTTTAGGGCAAAACAGGGCCAAAACGGATTGGTGGGTGAAAATTTTGAAATTTTCCACTTTTTGCATTTGGGAAAATTTCCCAAAAAATCCCCACGCTCTGCCATTCTGGGTGCCATGTGGCATGTTCTAATTGGACATGGGCCCTCTGCACTTCATTTTCCATCATTTTGACCATTGAAAAAAAATTCCAAAAATCTCTGCCGGGTCGATGATCTGAGGACACATGGTGAGAGGTGATTCACCATGTGGGTCTTTCCTTTTCTTTTTCACCACCACCGGACTTGTGGCAAGATTCCATTGGCTTATGTTTGGGGGCGAGACTTTTCCTTTTGAAATTTTTGTTGTTTTGCTTTGGGAAATTTCCAACTTTTCCCGTGCGTTCCAAAGCTACGGTGCCATATGGCACGATTCCATTAGACGCGATCCTTGCGGGAAAACATTTCTCTCCGCACTTACCTTTGGGAAAAATTTCCAATCTCCCCCATTTTTGTCATTCTAGGTCCCCATGGACACATGACACACTTTGACTAGTTGGTGGGTTGACAGGCCAATATTTCTCCTTTTGACCTAACCAAAACACTTCGCCTAAATTTTAACTTTATCTCCGCGGTCCGCCGTTTTGGCCTAAGGACACGTGGTGCGGTGTGGTTGGGTGCGGGCCTTGGGATCAAAAATTTTAGTTGTGCCAACACTTAGTCAAATTTTCCATTTTAACTCTACCCTCCACCACTCCTTTCCTCTCAAGACATGTGGCACAATATGATTCGATGCGGGCCTAGCATTGAAATTTTTCTTGGATCAACCCTTAGAAAATTTTCCAATTTCCTTTCCTTGGACACGTGGTAGCATCTCATTCATCGGCGGGCCTTTGGGGAAATGTTCCTTTTGAAAACTTTCCGAATCACTTAGTAAAAATTCCAAGTTTACCTCCGCCCTCCGCCACTCCCAAGGACACGTGGCACCATATTACTGGCTACGGGCCTTCCAGGGGAAATTTTCCCACAAAAACTCCATCAAGCCATAACTTCAAAAATACATGGAGTTAGGAGGAAAAATTTACCTTTCTGGAAAGCTGAGAAAAAGATCTATCTAATGGTGCCATTTCCAAAAAGTCTTAAGTGCCTAAAAAGCAAAAAAATATGACTAAGGCACAAGAGAGGGAAGAATGAAGGGAGTTAGCCACAAAATGAGCAAGGGGCACATTTTGGATAACAATTTTGGCGACTCAGAGGGGTCATCTACTGCTGGATGAAGTTACCAATTTCTTGAAGCAATCCATTGGGCATGGAGTCATTAAATTCTCTACTTGGTACCCCAACTGATTAGAACACTACAAGGAGGAAGATGGAGGG
Organism: Taxus wallichiana var. yunnanensis; assembly: GCA_018340775.1. Classification (NCBI taxonomy): domain Eukaryota; kingdom Viridiplantae; phylum Streptophyta; class Pinopsida; order Cupressales; family Taxaceae; genus Taxus; species Taxus wallichiana. The sequence goes on along the minus strand of CM031238.1, from coordinate 458,352,342 downwards.
TGGCACATCACCTGATTGGAGCAAGGCCTGTAAAACACATTTCCAGGAACAGCAAGCTTGTGCCAAAGCACTTAGGGAAAGCAAAGCTAATATATAAAAATAATGTGCACAAGCACTTGGAGGAATGAAAACCTAAGCTAATATGTACAAGGTGGAGAATTCCCTTCAGTAGCAATGCTTTAGATGGATTCCATTGACTGGAATCTACAATCTTTTCCATTCAATGAAGACAATTGGAAAGCATTGTTGTCCTTACACTTTGTGACCATGTATGGGCCACTCCAAATGGCATCAAATTTTAAATGCCTTCCTGGTTTTTCTCTGTCTGCATCCCATTTTAACACTAAATCTCCAACTTGGAAAGATCTATTCTTGGCCTTCCTATCAAAGGTCTTCTTGATCAGAGCTTGATCCTTCTCCATTGCTCGGGATGCTTGATTTCTAATTTCTTGGAGCTCTATCAATTCTAAATATCTAACCTCCATGGGCCCAAACTCCAACAACTCTAACTGTTTCATGAGTTCCAATGTTGGAAACTCAAGTGACATGGGAAAAATTACCTCTCTTCCATAAACAAGCTTGAATGGGGAGTTACCTGTAGATCTTTTAGGAGTTATCCTATTAGCCTATAAGGCTAATTTCAACTTAGTATGCCAAGATTTCTGATTTTTGTCAAGAGTCCTCCTAATGATCCTTAACAAGTTCTTGTTTGTAGATTCAGCCTGGCCATTACCCTGAGGGTAATAGTTTGATGGAGTACTTAGGTAGATCCCATTTTTGACAGCCCATTCAGTTACCTTGGACCCAATGAATGCCAATGCATTATCTGATATTATTGTAGCAGGTATGCCAAATCTGGTTGTTATTCCCTAGAAGTCCAGGATGTTGGATTCATTTGCTTCCTTGAGTGCTACTGCTTAATCCACTTGGTGAAGTAATCATTCATTAGAATCCATTTGTGCCCTTGGCTTGAATTGGGATTAATGACTCAATAAAGTCCAAACCCCATTGCATGAATGGCTGGTCAACTAAAATTGGATGCAATGGAAGGGCAGCTAGCCTCTCTTTACATGTGAAGAATGCACAATTCTTGCACCTCTTGATCCATGCATAACAATCACTGAAAATATTGGGCCAATAATAGCCAGCCCTCATGATCTTTAGAGCTATCACTCTTGGTACAAAATGAACACCAGCTGATCCACCATGGAACTCTTCTAACACCCTGTGAATCTGATTTATACCAATGCACCTTAGCAACACTCCATTCACATCCTTTATGAATAAAACACCATCAACAAGGGCATATGGGACAACCTGCAATCTAAAGTGTCTTCTTTTGGTCTTGTTCATCTCTAGAGGGCATAGACCTGTGCTTAGAAAGTGCATTATTTCTTGGGTCCAGCAAGGAGTGAGGACACCATAATTTTCCTTTTGAGTGCTTCCTTTCTCATGGCTGTCCTGCAACACCAAAACAGCCTCCTTTTCATTGCATGCTTCCTTGTGTTTGTTTAGGACCAGCTGCTCACATAATCCTTTTCCTCGACCAACTTGGTGACTTTGATCTCAATTTCATACTCCATGACATGAGTAATCCAACCTGCTCTCTTTTCATTCGGGTCTTTATTGAGGAGGAAGTCCTTAACCCCACATGAGAAACCAGCAATTGAACCTTGTCGTTTGAAACTAAATGCTTGAATTTCTTCAAGCTCCTAATTACTACAAGAACATGCTTCTCAATGAAATAATATCTCACCTCATAGTCCTCCAAGCTTTGGCTGAAGAAAGAAATTGGCTGCTCATCATTGTCTTTTTTCTACCGTACCAAAATTGCAGAAAAAGTATCGTCAGCCCCAAATGCATAGAGGATGAAATCCTTGAAGAAATCTAGGTTAATGAGAGTTGGGGCTTAAGAGATGGCCTCTTTGATTACTTCAAAACTTTATTTGCCTTCTGCTGTCCATTTGAAAGCTATGCTTTTCTTCAACATCTTGGTGATAGGCTTGACTAGGGCTGCAAAATTTGGGACAAACCTCCGAACAAAATTTATTCTCCCAAGAAACTTTGAAGGGCCTTCTTGTGGCTTGGCAATGGTAGTACTCTTATGGCTTCAAATATTTCTATATCAATTGCTAATCCTTATTTATAGACAATGTGGCCAAGGATATTTCTTTCATGGGCTAGAAAAATACACTTTTAGGATTCAAGGATACTCCAAATTTTTGCACCTTTGGAACACTTGTCTCAAATGAAAGAGGTGTTATGCTTCATTTTTGAAAAACAGCGATATCATCAAGATATATCAGCACCATGTTGTTAATCAAATCCTTAAACACCATGTACATTGCCCTTTGGAAAGTAGCTCCATCGTTGGACAACTCAAATGGAATTTTCTTGTATGCATAAGTTCCCCATTTGGTTGTAAAGGCTGTCTTGAACTGATCCTCTTCTTTCACCATGATCTGATTGTACCCTGAATAGCCATCAAGTAATGAAAACCTCTCAGAGCCAGCAACAACTTGTAAAATATGCTCCATAGAAGGAAGTGGATAATGATCCTTGAGAGATGCTCTATTCAAATATCTGAAGTCAACACACAATCTAATTTCCCCACTCTTCTTTTTAATGGAACCATGTTGGCCACCCAACTAGAATGCTTGATAGGGAATATGATTCTTGACTCTATCAACTTATTCAATTATTTTCTCATGAGAGGCTCCATGTGTGGATTGGTGGCCTTTGATTTTCTGATGGGTTTGGTACTTGGATCCAATTCAATGGTGTGTTGAGCTAACTCGAGATTAAAACCTTTCAAATCTTCATAGCTCCAAGAAAACACATTAGGAATTCTTGACAAAGCTATATGAACTCATACTTTTCTTGTTCGGTTTGTCATCTTACCAATTTGGAGTGATTTGCCTTCTTCCATTGAGATGGACACTGAATCTTCTCCCTTGACTTGGATGTTTGCTTTCTCCTTCCTAAACTGATCATTAGGATTGAAAATGGACTCCAAAGTAATAAGTCCCTTTGGTAGTTTGTTGGTTCTCAGCTGTACCACTTGGTCACCATATTGCTGCTCTAACTTTTCCTAATTTTTAGCTGAGAACTCAACCTCTTCTTGCAAGAAATGGATGATTTGTTGATCATTTTCAAACACTTACCAACTTACATTGTTGTCTGGCACTGAAGGCCTTACAATCACATGGATGTTTGGCTATACCTTGTCTTTTTGGATGCTTTCAACAACATCAAAGGCTGCTCCAACTACTACAAGCCTGTCAACAGCTTGGTTCTCTTTTCTAGGAATGGATTTGATGCCAAAGCCCTCAAAATCTTCAATGAGGTCCCACACCCTATTTTTGTAGCACTTGAGCAGATTATTCTTGACAACATGCTACCCCTTAACTTGGTTAACAATCAACTCACTGTCACCAAAGACTTGCAAGTTCTTGATTCCTCTCTTGATTGACCAATGCAATCCTTGTATCAAGGCTTCATATTCAGTAGTGTTATTAGAGCATGCAAACTGAAATCTAAAAGTTGAATAATACTTAACTCCTTGAGGTAAAACAAGCATAGCTCCCCCTCCAACACCTTTTCTGCTCCTTGATCCATCAAAAAACAACTACCATACCTCATTGTCATCCTTATGGTCTGGCTTGATGATGCTAGGGATAGGTTGATTTTCTTCATGCATGCAATAGACTCCTAACTCAGATTCTTCTATTTCTTGATAAGGATCAAAAGCATTCACCTTGTTTGCCCATTCATCAAGAGGTAGATGCGGGATACTTCCAACCTTGGTGTCACTTCATCGATTGCTCGGATAATCTTCTTGATCAAATTTGAACAATTGGTATTGATTTGGCTTAGAGTGTAAGGCTCAATGTGAAAGTTTGCAATAGGCTCAGATATGATTGTGGCTTTAGTTCCATATCTTTTCGAACAACATGTGTGACCAATCAGCAGATAAGTAACCTCATATCTTGGGTGTGAAATCCCTTGACAGGACATAGGGCAAAGAGTTTGGAAGATCTATTACTAAGACATCTTGCAAAACAACAACATTGGGGCATGCATGTAAAGTAAGACTCAAGTTCTTTATCACTCCAATGTTATTCTTGTTGTCCCATCCAATTGCACTACCCCTTTGGATATGACCTCATATTGAATTCCCCAAGTGATCGATCGCCTATTTTCTTGGGCATTCTTGAACTACTTGCCCCTGAATCAATCATGCGGTTGTGTACTAAATGGTTTCCAATTATCAATGAAACATAGAATGGAGGGGGCTTCAACATTTTACCTTTCTTTCCTCCATGATTCCCTTCAGTGGGCAACATTTGTGAGCACCCTCTCTTTCATTTGGTCTTGCTGATTTGAAGTTGACCAGTCCTTCATGGCAGCTTGTACCAAATCTCTTTGGCCTGGGATAGTGATTCCCATATTGATACGTTTAAATTTGTCTTCTTCATCGATCAATGATGTTGAATGGAGATGAAGAATCTCTTTTTGTCCCTTGGCTTGTACATTCATTCCTTGCATATGGGCAGCAACAACTGGCATTTGAGTTGGCCTAGGAGCTATTTTAGGCAGCCCTTGTGTGTTTGGAACTGAATTTTTTTTGCCAATAATTTGTGGAGTGATAGAAGATTGTGGATTACTTGGAGCCAATGGCTGTTCTTCACCCAAATTTATCCTTTTTTACCTTGTGTTGGCTGTAACACTTTGGAGAATCGTTTGATTCATGCCAAAAAAATCTTCTACCTGCTAGTTTACAAGTGTGGTATCATTTGGAGCTGATTGCTGCTGGAATGTGTCTTATTGTTGGTTATTTCCTTGACTACCTTCACCCTCCACACCAGTTGTAGTCACCATTAACACTTTATTTAAGGCCTTTGTTGAAGCACATAGACTAGTTGAGAGGTTCATTGCATGGGAAAAACCAATCATACTCTTGATCTATGTTGTTTTACACTGGCAGTAATGCCTTAGAGGCAGATGTAGCATTGGGATTATAGGGTTGAAATGGTATATTGGCAGGAGGTCTTGCTTGGTTTGAAATTGCAGCTAGATTGGGTGATCTTTGAGGCTGGTATGGCTGCCTGTTAGGCTGAGCTTGAGGCTGGAAAGGAGGTCTAAAACCTTGGGCTTGCTGCCTCTTGAGTGTAACCAGCTCATTACCTAAATTTTGCAATTGCTTCATGACTTCTTGAAGTTCATTTGAGGCACTAGGAGATGAAGTAGAAGCTTCACTTGAATTCTGATTTCTTGGAGTGGGAATAGGGGCTAAAATAGGCACTTGACTAGTATTTGGGCTCTCTAAACTTGGAAAAAATGGAATTGGAGGCCTAGGAGCTAGCTTGCCAGCTTGAATCAAACAATTTTCAGCTCTAATGGCAATGCTATAAGCAACAGGGATAGTTGTGCCTCCCATGGATTGAATCAACATAGAAATATCAGAATTTAAAGCTTTAAGGTAATATAGAAAAGCACCTTAACTCGGCCTTACTACTCTTTGGAATTCTCTCCCAAGTCATTTGAAACCTAAAGTTAAAGTCAGTCAGCTACTCATTAGGAGCTCTCTTGATGGTTGTCAACTATTCCAAAAGGGACAAGTTATCTCCCTTTTCTCCAAACTACTCATGGAGGGCTATACATAGCTAGTTCCAATTTTGGATAGAACCTGAGGCAAGACTCTTGAACCATTGCAAAGATTTCCCTTTGAATGAAGATGCTAGCGAGTTTGTGATAACTTGCATCTCATTAATCTCATGGATTACACAAATATTAGCAATATTCTTAACATGATCACCAGGAGTGGTATGATTTTCTCCAGTAAAGTATGGAATGTTCTTCAATGTTGTAACTGGGATTGGATTTTGTGAATTGAGAGCAAGTGGGCTGCTACCAGTGAAATTGACATAGGGGTTGTGTTGTGCCATTCTGATTGGCCTTAGAACCCTTGTTGATTGAATGAAAGGCCTACCAGGTGGAGGAGTTAATAGAGTTCTATCGGTGGAGATGGAGACCTTTGAATTATCCTCCCTCTTTACCTTCTTCTTGGAGCTAACTATAGATACTCAAACAAAACCTCTTCTTCTCCAACTCTTGACCTTGTGGTGACTCTTCTCATGAGTTTTCAGGTCTGCGCACTACTAAAAATAGCGTATTCTTCTTCCTTGGAGTCGCCAAATGTGCAATTTAGGGCTCTTTTAAGAAATAAACTTGCAATAAATGCACATCAATTTGTTGCAATGAAGATGAAGACCTATAAGGTCCCACCGGGCTTGCCAAAACTATTTTTGCAAATCAACAAAGCACCCCTGGATGTTGATCAAGCTTCTAGTTTGACACTTTGGACATCCAGTGTGATTGCACAACATTGAATCTTTTCCCCAAGTGTGGGACTTGTAAAAATGGGAAAAGAATCTCCATGTTAGAGGCTATTTCCTCAACTCCTCTGATTAGGTATATTACTTGCAAGTTACAGAGGGTTTGAATTCAAGATCCTACTCTAAATTCCAAAGGGGACAGAGATAAAGAATGAAAAAACTGAAACTAATGCTAATAAGGTGATGCACCAAAGGAGTGGTGAGCATTTTTACTTCTGCAGATTGACACAGATCATAGAAATGCAACAAAACTTCATGCACAAACTGATAAATTGTAATGAAAGGTCGAAATGAATCAAACAACACAAATAGAGGATTAAAACTCATTCACAAAGCTTGCATTGTCATTTCCACTATTAAAACACATGCATTACAACATATGAGAGGTAGAAAATAGGTTGCAGTCTTGGAAGAGGTCTGATTTTTCCACAAAATCACTTTAAAGGTGAAAGAGGGAGCCTGTAATACATGAAAAATGTTCCACCTTTCAAAAATGAGCCAAATCTGGCTTTTACAATGCCATAAATGACCCCAGGAGAGAGGAATGCACCTATTACTTTCATACACTCTCTGTCATTCTCATTCGAGAAAAATGACGATGGCATGGAAGCACCTATTACTTTCATGAGTTTTCCTTTGAAAAATCATGAGATAAAATACTGACCAACTAGAGAAGCATGCTTATGTAATGGTCAAGGATGTAAAAACTTCAAGTTTTACATCCTCAATTCTCATACGGTGGTGGTGGTCCCGATAGTGAAATCAAGTCCATCTTGACACGGAGGATCTGGAGCTAAATGAGGAAATTAGATTACAAAAACTCAAGAATATGACTTGGATATTTGACCCTCCAATCTGGTGAGGGGAAATGGCTTATGCAAGTTTATTTCTGAAGACAAAACACTCAAAGTTCAACATGGCAAAGAAAACTGTGATTTCTCAACTTGTTCAAAGGAAAACCCATAGGTTATCTTTGTCACGACTACTAATGAGTGGTATGTTGATATTACTAATTACCTAAATTATGGATAATACCCTCCCCATCTTGATTACAAGCAAAGGAGAACACTCAAAGCGAAGGCACTTATAATCTCATTTTTAGTGATTTCAGCTAAAATTGAGATAACCATAGATTTTTTTGAGAAAATCTCTTTAAAATGTCCTTTGAAGGATATCTTCAAGTTTCCATCACATGAAAACATGTCTTTTACCTGCTTCATGTCAATTATCTTCCAAAACCCCAAACCCGATTACATTCCGAGTGTATCAAGTTTTCAAAACTTGAGGAGCATAAGAATATACCTTTCAAAAGCATGCTTCATGTTGCTTGTTTCCTAAAACCCAAACCTTCCTTTGTATCATGTTTTGGAACTTGATAACATCCAAACATGTCTTTTGCATACTTCATGTCAGTTGGTTCCAAAACCTGATTTGATAAGAAAACCTTTGTATCGGGTTTTCAGACGTGTTAAGCATGATGACATAACATTAATGTCAAGTTGTCTAGTAGTTGGCACACATGTTGGAGGAGGTGTAATAAATGCTATGGGTTTATAAATAGGTCAATTTTACATGTCATTTTTATCTGGCATATTTTTTCTACGTGGATTTTTTGTACATGCTCCTTCGACCTCCAAACTCATTGAACCTCTTGATCGATTTCGTGATCCATCTTTGACCATTTTTCAAATTTATTGAAGGTATTTTTCTCTTCTTACCACTTTGAGGTCTTTAGGATTGATTTTGAAGTGTTCATTTGGTGTTTTTCCTTCTTTTCTTTTTCTCTCCTCTGGGTTTAGGGTTTCAAGTTGTTTTCTTCATTTTTGTTGTGTTCCCATGAGACCTCTTGTTTAAATTTCAGCCTGGGTGTTTTCTTATTTTTCCCATGGATATACTCTTTAGATTGTTGAGAATAATCTAAAAAACCTAACTTATAAGCTTAGAGGGAATTTTATGTGTTCGACATCCTAGAAACACGATGCCTTTGTTTGAGTTTTATAGGGTGTCGACATCGTTGGCTTCCCAGAGTGTTGGGTTTCTCCAAGTGTCTGACATCTTCCAAATTCCACATGTGTCGGGCTTCACAAAGTGTTCAACATCACCTGATTCCTACCTTTGTGTCAGGATTCACTAAGCTGTCCGACACAACCTAGTTTTTGATATACACTGCAGTGTGTTGGGTTTCATGAAGTGTCGACAAGTCTCAAATTCTAGTTAGTGTGGCGAGTCTCGTAGGGTTTCTCAAAGCAAGATTTCAAGCTTGATTGCTCAACTAGAAGTCATCTAAGCATTCTTCCTTCAGAAATTCTCATGTCGGATCCTGGACAATCTAAGGATAAGTCAGATAGATCAGGAAAGATGAAGTACAAGTACTGGAAGATGGATTCCCCTTCCTACATAGATTGTAATTATGATATCCGGGACACGAAGCTTGGTAACATAGACATGGAAGACTTTTGGAACAGAACCAAGGATTCTTCTCAGAATCCCTAGATGAAGTCAATAACTAGCAGTGGCCTCCCTCTTGTAGTAGGATTCCCAATGTCTACTCAATGCCCTAAATTCATTCTGGCCTACGCTTCTAATTATGACTTAGATTCCCACTCAGTGAGGAATCAAGTAGGAGAAATCATAGTAAAGTTGGATGGGGGTTAATTTTATGCCCTTTTAATATTGCCTAACTTTGAGGAATATGTTGACGTAGATCTTAAGTCAGCACAAAAATCCTAGGACAAAGATCAAGAAGACTACATCAAGCATGTGAATAAAAATTTCTTGATCAAGGCCAAGTCAGTCATCTCTAGGTTTCCCAAGTTTGTCCCCAGGAGTGATTTCATCCTTGAAATTAGTGATATTATCACCCTTCGATTCGAGTATTTGGACTCCCGAGTCAAGAGACTTCAAGGGTGGATGTATTAATTTATGTCATTATAAACAAGAATGAACAAGGGATCGATTGGAGCGAGTCTTATAAGTAATGAGATTGATTCCCAGATGAAGACAGTATTGTCTACTAGAAAGTTTAATATGTCATCATATGTCACCTATGCAGCAGCCGACATGTGAAATTATCCAAGGTTGGATGCAAAGGGAAATAGGGAAACAAAACACATATATCTATACTTCCCTCAGTTGACAATGAAGGGTTCCAAGGATCAATTCGAAGAGAGAACATGCCTTCTTTTAGGAAAATATCTACAGGATGAACCCTGATCTAAGGAAAAGAAGAGTCTCTTACAAAGCATGGGCCAAAGTAACAAAATGGGGTTGTATCTTCTTGTAATTGAAGAAGTTCACATACCTGGTGGTCATGTACCCAGGTGATATTTTCCGATTGCCTAGGCTCCCAAGTGATAAGATGATCCTGATGCATTTGGTTAGACATTTTTTGGATGTTCACAAATTCCAATAGAGTAAGCACAAGGCCGCCACCTCATTCCCTATTTCCATCAGAAGGTGTACATGTGCTCAATAGTGGTTAAATACAAGAATGTGGTGCACAAGTGTAGGACAAGTTAAAAAATCACATGAAGCACAAATATGGGTTTGATTTACGAGGAGTACTTAAGTCATATGGAACCTTATATCTACATGTGCCTAGTGTAGAAGACATTTGGGTTGATCTTCGGGATGAACTTGTCATCCAAAGATATGACAATAGCGAGTTAAAACTTGAAGATATTTAGATATTAGATCTATCGACATTCCGAAGGTGCCATAAACAATGAAAGTGTCCTTGACACCTCATATGATGGGTTGAATGAAGACCAATATGTATTCCCATCCATTGATTGGTCCATTACTGAGAAAGCTTCTATCATAGGAAGAGCCACTCAAATTCTTACCCGTACTAAGGCGTGGCTCATTTCTTGGGGAATGAGTTATAAAGAAGGGAGTTTTTCAAAGCTAGCTACTTTGGAAGTGGGACCCTCAAAGGGAAAAAAGGAAAAGGATAAGAACCCTTCCAAGAGGCCAATAAAGGTTAAGGTTGTTAGAAAAGGAGAAGAAAAAGGGAAACCATCAGTGGCCACACTCCCACAAATGGTTAAGGTTCTTGATTCACCCCCACTTCCAGAACTAGGAAATCTTCCTTCAAGAGAAGAGGTTGGTCAACCTTTCATTCCCCTTTTGGTTGACATTTCATTAGAGGTAAGTTTTCCTCTTATCTCTCAAGCTCTAATTTCATAATCATTACCTCCCCCCATTCAACCTCCTTTTCTTTAGGTTTCTTCACCAAGTTCCTTAGCCATGGCCAGCATCTTCTCTAGCCTCTCACCTCTCCCCACTAGACCCAAGATAACCATGGATATGCCTCCTCCTTCTACACCTTCATTCCCTGAGTCCATTTCCATGGACACTACACTTGCAGTGACCACCACTCCACAAGAAAACCTTCCTCCACCTAAAGATGTGACCGTAACACCTACAATGGGAGAAAATTCTTCTAGTATGCCTCAATGGTTAATAGATCAAACTCCAAGGAAGAGGAAGGTGGTAGTTACCCTACCAGCCTTTGATTCCATTTTCCTCAAGGTCACTCCTACAAATTCTACCAAGAAACCCAAAATAGTTTCAAGGATTTCGGTGGACGCCTCTTGGCATAAGTTTGTGGAAATTTTCACTCATGTGGCTAAAAAAACCAAGGATGATATAATGGTCACCGATTATAGAATAACAAGGGCTAATCTAGGAAAAGCGACAATGGAGGGAGCACAACAGGATGCACAAGATGCCATGAATGTGTTGTGCTAGAATCAAGGAAACAAAGGCAAACAGAGATGAGATAAAGAGAAAGTAGAGTAGTTGACATAAATTACTACTCAAGCTCTCAAAGCCTCTGAGTCAACACCATCATCTTCTACTCCTATCAGGTTTGATTTCTTTTTGGTACCCATGATTGAGAAGATTAATGAGAAGGGGAGAATGGTCTATGAATGGATCTAGAGGCTACTCTTACAAGGAAAAGAGGTCATTAATGACTCCGTAGAATTCTACAAATCCTTGGAGGATGTAAAGAAGGATGGTGAGAAAATGGATGATGAATTTTCAGTAGAATTTGGGAACCTAGAGTTAACTTTTGAAGCTTTCAATACGCTGAAATAGGTTCCGTCTCACATCTTGATTGAAGAAGGCATCATCCCACATGGGGACAAGCATTTTCAACTAACTAAAGCCATTAGATTCAAAATAAAGATTCTTAATGAATCTTGTAGCAAATTGAGGGAATCAAGAGATTAATTGGTTGATGGCACAAATGACATAGAAGAAGAGCTAATCAAGATATATGCTAAAGTGTTGAATGAAAGCTCGAGTATTCTTCCTATTGATGATCTTTACAAGCAAGATCCAAGAATCAATTCAACACAAACCAGCTGATGGCTTTAGCCTAGAAATCATTGATAGGTTCATGAAGATTGAAAATTCTTTGGAAACACTTGAGGAAACTCAACAAGAGACTGAAGAAACTTCCTGGTAACGCGAGTGATACTCAGGAAACGTGTGAAGTCCTGAGTGACCATTCCACTACACCTAATGAAGATGAGATGCAGGGCATAATCTGAAAGTTCTAGGAATTTCAGGACAAGCAGGCTTTGTTGGAAGAAGACAAGGATGAAGAAATAGAATAAGGAAATGATGTTACATGTCATTTCCTTCCAAAAATTGACGTGTCTTGTTCATTTTCGTTTCATCATGTAGAAAGAAAATTTTGACTTGGTCTCCTATGTGAGAGTCAAGAAAAATAAGACTCTCATTACAAGGACTATTTTCTAGGATTTATCCTATTTTCTCTTAACTCCTTTTATTATAAATAAGGGATGCTTGTGTGTTTTAAAGGGTTGAGATTTTTGGAATATTGAGAACTATTGTGAAGAATAAAAAAATTGTGTTTTCTTTAATCATTTGAGGAATAGAAACCGATGTTACTTTTGCAAAATTTGTGTTGTGAGATGTATATTTCTTAAGATATTGTTCTTATGTTCATAATCTTAAGTTATTCTTTGTTTAGCATCTTGATTGTTCTAATCATTTCAAACATTACATTTGTTATCTAAAACTCGTATGATTATTTTGTGATCTATGTTTGCTTGAAATAAAATACGTTCCTCCAATTTCCTTTCCATTTTGTTTCTTCCATAATAATAATTTCCTTCCTAATCCTTTCCATTTAAAAAACAACAATATCTTCACCTAGTGTGGATATGGATTTCGGGATTCTATCCCAACCCCAATGGTTAGATTAGTGTGAATATTGTATATATTATTTTTGTTGCATTTTAGATTATTAATAAATAGGCAGCCTCACTGTCTTTGAGGAGGATTTAATCCCATGTATTGTGGTTGAATCTCATATTTTAGCTTGAAAAAATATCCAACCAACAGTTTTGGCGACTCCGTTGGGGATATACGGATTGATAAGACTAAGCTTATCCTATTTGTGTCTTGCGACTCCATATTTGCCTTATTTTTGGAAGATCTATTTTCCAATTCAAGCTAGCTGAGAAATATCTTTACTCAATTAAGTCAAGCCGGGGTGAAACCGATATGTTATTTGATCTTGTAATAACATATTTTTAGAGTTTCACCCAACGAGTGTTGCATCTAGCAGAGTGAGAAGTTCTTCACCTATCCAAAGAACTCGAGTTCTTCCAAAACAAGAAGTTTCTATAACCTTCCATGCCTTATTCTTATCGGATACTAGGATTCCTATTTGCACTTCATTCGAAGGATGGTTGCACAACTGTTCCTTGGGGTGCGGCTATTGGTCCTATTTCCCTAACTACATCGTTGCACAATCTACCACATGGGTCTCGTAAGAATATTTATAAGTTCAATAGTGATGGGAAGTAGCACTCGATGAACATATCACTTCATTCTTTGTTATATGTGATTTCCTTGGGGTTGCTCATGAAGATGTTTATGTTTGACTCTTTATTGAGACATTGCATGATGTAGCAATAGAATGGTTTTACCATCTTCCGAATTCATGCATTACCAACTGGGATACCATGAGATCCATATTTGAAGCAAGGTTCAAACTAGCTAAGGATTCTCATGCCTTGTTAGCACAACTTACACACATGCGGAAGTAATCTTATGAACCCATGCAGGACTTCATAGCCAAATTCAACAAGTTGAATCATAAGATTCTAGACATAGTTGTTCCCACTCTTGAAAATAAAAAGTGTTTCTTCATCAACGCTCACCACCCTAATGTGAGATTCTTATTAAGAAGGTCTGTTATTCTGATTTGGCCGCCGCTCAAGCTACGGTAATGAAATAGAAGATGATCTTATTCGCCGAGAAAGATTAGAAGAGAGTCATCTAGGACTTAAAATCGAGTTCTTCTCAAAGTACTATTGATCCTATGATTCAAAATATGGCCAATGACTTGATTAATTTAAAGAAGAAAATGTCTCAACAAGCAACCAACATTCCTTATTGAGATATTCCTAGATGAAATTTCAACAATGCCAATAGCGCTCCCGCAAGAGATAAGAATCGGCTGATTGTTGCTCCCACCGGGATGGCTATTGAAGCTCCTCCTGTCAGCGCTTGAGAGTTGAAGTAGTTAAGGAAGATGAAGAACTAGAAAATTAAGATTCCCACAAAGATTTTGAAGCTTCAAGATATGCTAATGAGTCTTTTGATGATTCAGTTGGTGACTCTAGCATTGGGTACTTAGAGTACAAGGAAGACGAAGGTGATCATGATGGTGAATCATTTGCAGTCTTCACTTGATCCCAATCTCATAAGCCCAAAAGCTAATTGAAGGCTCTAAGAAGAAAAGTAAAGAAGTTCCCATAGTTATGGCTAAAGAGGATCTCCCATCTCAGCACAAACTGAAAAGGAGATAACTAAAAAGGTAGCTTCACCTTCCAACTCTCTTTCTCCTACTTTCAAGGCCAATACCTCAGCTCACACCAATGTAACTAGAATTGAGCCCTCCATCATTCCTTCATATACCACTTTCGACATCATTGATCATGTAAAGAAAACCAAAATCCAAATGTTAGAAAGTGAATACCTTCTGTCCAACCACGAGGAATTTGAGAAACTTTCCAAATTCATTAGAAGCAAGGCTACTATTCCTTCATCTTTGAAAGGAATTTTTCCTAGCCCCACTCAACCTTTACCCCAGAGTAATATGACCTCTGTTTCTTCTTCAGGAAATATTGAACCATTTTATTGTCTTTACTTATAAATGATTTTAAACTCAAAGCAATTACATAATTGACTCGGGAGCCTACGATAACGTAATGCCTGCAAAATTATCTCATGCCCTTGGACTCACACTGTTTGACTAAATCTTATGGGTAGTGTTACTCCGGGGAAACTAAACAAGTCCCCTTGATTGGCCAAATCAAGGATGCGCGATTTTCATTTGTCGCATTTCGGGAAAAGAGAGTAAAAATTAATATCCTGAATTCTTGATATCCTATTTGCTTATGGGATTCTTTTGGGAAAAGGTTTTTGTAAAGATGTTGGAGGAGAAATCAACATGGATTGGACCAAAGCTAAAATTCCAATAAACGGATTTCCTCATGTCCTTCACCCCTAAGCACAAGATAAGTACCTAGTTACTAAATTAGATGATCCTAAATATCAAATTTTCTTTGAAGATGTAGGCTTGGGTATTATTTTTCGACATCGAGGTTCCCTCCGCATTATTCAAATAGGAATATACTAATGTTGTTTAGACCCTTATGTTTGACAGGAGCTGTTCAACTAATGGTTCAGGTGCTGGCATGGTTCTTATATCTCCATATTTCAAAATCTTTCCCTTTGATTTCAAATTGCAGTTTGATAATACTAACAACACAGCTGAATATGAAGCTTTGTTATTAGGATTAGAAATGGTAAGACAAAAAGGAATCTTAAATCTCAAAGTGTAGGGAGATGCCGAGTTGATTGTGAATCAAGTACATGGGATTTATCAGGTTAAAAATGATCACCTAATACATTACAGAAATAAGGTTTGGGATAGCATAGAATGCTTCAATGCTTTTTCCATTAAGGCAGTCTTAAGAGATTACAATGATAAAGTTGATTCCTTAGCTATTTCTGCATCTCTTCTTCTCCCCCACCCACAGTTCAAACAGGACATGTATACCATTGAGATTGTGTATCATCCAAGTGTTCCAGATAACTCAAGCACATTGGCAAGTGTTTAATGATGATCAACAGGTATTGTCTTTTCTTGAGAAAGATGACAATTTTAGTGAGCTTTATTTTGAAGGATCAGAATCAGCTTTCCATGAGTCCGTCTCTAATTCATATCAAGAAATTGATGGTGAATTCATCTAGCTCAAAGGCAATAAAGGGATCAGTTTCTCTGGAAGGTCTGTTTGATAAGCATGACCATTTCATTCAGGGTAAAAGGAAAGCTGAAGGTGCTTCCTCGTCAGAGGTAGACCAAGTTAACTTGGGCTCCACTAATCAACCACAGATGGTAAACATCGGTAAATTTTGTTCTCTGGAGGAAAAAGAAATATTCTCTTCACTCTTAAAGAGATATATGGACATCCTAGCATGGTCATATGTAGATCTAAAGTCTTTCAAACCAAAGGATGTGTAACATAGCATTCCTTTGAAGCCTGAGGTTAAACCCTACTAGGTAGAAGAAAAGGAATTATAACCCAAAGATCTCGGTGACTATTCTTGTAGAAATTTAAAATATGTTAGATGTAAGGATTGTCTTTCCAATCCATCATTCCAATTGGTTACGAACATTGTCCCTGTCGAGGAAAGAAGTATGGTAAAATCTAGATTTGTGTTGACTTCGAAACCTCAACCAAGTATTCATTGAAAGAAAATTATCCATTACCCATCATGGACCAGGTATTATAGATCATGTCACTAGATCAGAAATGTTATCCATGCTTGATGATTTTGGGATATGATCAGGTTGAGGTAGCTACTAAATATCAACATAAAATATCATTCACCACTCCACGGGGAACCTTTTCTTACAGGAGAATTCCTTTTGGTTTGATTAACATCAGAGCCACGTTTCAAAGGGCTATGGACTTAGCTTACAGAGATTTAATGGGCAAGGTCATAGTTGTGTATTTAGATGACTTGACGGTCTTCTCTAAAAGTGAAGTGATCATTATGATCACTTGGAGTAGGTACTCTTAAGGTGCAGGCATCATGGGATTTCATTAAATCCTAAAAATTACATGTTCAGAGTGATAGAAGGAAATTTTTTGGGTCATATTGTGACTAAAGAAGGAACCAAGATAGATCCAGAGAAGGTGAAGGCCATCCAAAGCCTTACTCTACCCACAAGAAAAACTAGAGTGCACTCTTTTTTTGGGAAAGTCAATTTCCTAAGAAGGTTTATAACCGACTTTTCCGATAAAACCAAGGATATCCTTGCGATGATGAAAGGTAAGACTCCATTTTGATGGAGCACTAAAGGGAAACTTTCTTTTGAAGAAGTCAAACGGGAAATTTCTCACACCTATTCTGGTATGCCTAAATTTCAAGAAATATTTCATCATGTACAGCTACGCTTCCACACATATAGTATCAGCCATCCTGGTGTAGGAAAACGAAGAAGGAATTGAAGCTCCCATTGATTTCATGAGTTTCCCACTAAAGGAACATGAATTGAAGATTTTGTAGATTGAAAAGCATGCTTATGTAATGGTGAGAGTAGTGAAACATTTCAGGTATTATCTCTTGAGTTCCCATACTCTCGTTCTAGTTTTTGATACCGCAGTTAAATCCATTATGACCCAACAAGAGTTGGGTAGTCAATGGGGTAACTAGATAGCCAAAGTTCAGGAGTATGATTTGGACATTAGACCTACCAAGTTAATGCAAGGAAGACGCCTATGCCAATTGATCACAGAAAACAATGTTGAGACAGAATGCAAAGAAACTGAAGGTACTTATTTAGAAGTACCCAAAGTGCTTTTTGTAAGCATGACTGATGAATGGTACGTAGATATTGCTTTATTTTTAACCTATGGTGAGTTTCCCCCACATTTAAGCCAAAAGGAAAAGAGGACAGTTAAACTTAGGTCTATAAGATATATTCTGTGGGAAAATGGTATATCTGATAAAGGTATTGATGGTGTATTCTGTATTTGTGTTGATAAGTCTCAACAGGTAAGGTTTCTAGAATCCTTCCACAATCTATCATGTGGAGGAAATTTCTCTTCTTCCATAATGGCTTACAAGATCTTACGGGATAGGTACTATTGGCCTACTCTCTTTCGAGATTCAGCCGAATGGGTGGCCAAGTGTGAAGCTTGTCAACATTTCGTTGGTCGTCCTAAGCTGACAGCTCTTCCCTTAAAGCCTGTGGTGATTGAAGAACCTTTTTGCTAATGGGGAATTGATTTCATTGGAGTGTTGAACCCTACCTCTAGTGCCGGTCATAATTATGTGCTCACCACCACAGACTATCTCACCAAGTGGGTGGAAGCTGCTCCAATCAAACAAGCAACCTCCGAAGCTGTGTGTAACTTTCTCAAGGAGAATATAATTGTTAGATTCGGTGTGCCTCACAAGATCATGGCTAACAACGCTTCTAATTTCTCATATCATGAGTTGAAATAATTTTTTATGACTTTGGGATCACATTGTCTCATTTATCGATTATTTCCCAAAAGGCAATGGTCAAGTTGAATCAAGAAACAAAAACACGGTGACCATAATCGGAAAATTGGTCAATGAGAATCGAGAGGACATGGAAAAAAGCATTTTATGATGCATTTTGGGTAGATCAAATTACTCCTAAATGAGCTATTGTAATGTCCCCATTCCAAGTGTTGTATGGAATCGATGTTGAGATTCCTATCTCGTAGAATTGCCATCCTTATGATAGGCCAAAGAAATTGAGGATGAAACTTTTCAAAGTTCCATTGAGAAAAGGATAACATACCTAGCGGGATAGAAGAAGAAAGAAGAAAGTTGGTGGATCACATTGCAAATCATCAGAGCAAAGTCAAAAGCATATTTGACAAGAAATTAAAGCAATGTGATTTCCATGTTGGATATCTAGTACTTCTCTGGGACAAGAGAAGAGAGCAGAAAGGGATGCATGGCAAGTTTGACTCCTTATGGAAAGGTCCTTTCAAAATCCATCAGTTGAATGGTGAAAATAGTTTCTGTCTATCATACCTTGATGGAGATTTTCTCCCCTACCTTTCAGTGGCCAACATTTGAAGATGTTCCACCAGTAATGCAAGATGCTCTCTTGCATTGTATCATAATTTATTTTATGTTATGTGTCTACTTTCTTTTCTTTCTTTCTTTCTTTGTTTTTTTTTCTTCTTCAGACTCCATAGCCCAATGGATAAAGATTTTTGATAAATGAGTTCTCTTCCTTTGATGTTTTTAAGAAAGTCCCAAGCTGAGTCATGTGTTATCTCGTTTTTAGTGATTTCAGCTAAAATTGAGATAACCATGGATTTTTTTAGAAAATTTCCTTAAAATGCCCTTTGAAGGAGATCTTCGGGTTTTCAATTTTCTATCACATGGAAACATGTCTTTTACTTGCTTCATGTCAATTGTCTTTCGAAACTATAAACCTGATTACATTCCAGTGTATCAGGTTTTCAGAACTAAGGAGCATCAAAACATACCTTTCAAAAAGCATGCTTCATGTTGTTTGCTTCCTGAAACCTGAAACCCAAACCTTTCCTTTGTATCGGGTTTTCGGAACTTGATAACATCTAAACATGTCTTTTGCATGCTTCATGTCAGATGGTTCCCGAAACCTGATTTGATAAGAAAACCTTTGTATCAGGTTTTCAGACATGCTAAGCGTGATGACATGGCATTAATGTCGAGTTGTCTAGTAGTTGGCACACGTGTCGGAGGAGGTGTAATAAATGTTAGGGATTTATAAATAGGTCAATTTTACATGTCATTTTTACAGGATATTTTTCGTTCGGTGGATTTATCGTACATGCTCCTTCAACCTCCAAAATTGGTGAACCTCTTGATTGATGTCGTGATCCATCTTCAACCATTTTTCGAATCACAGTTAAAGGTATTTTCTCTTCTTACCGCTTTGAGGTCTTTATGATTGATTTTTAAGTGTTCATTTGGCATTTTTCCTTCTTTTCTTTTTCTCTCCTTTGGGTTTAGGGTTTCGGGTTGTTTTCTTCATTTTTCATTGTATTCCCATGAAACCTCTTGTTTAAATTTCATCCTAGATGTTTTCTTATTTTCCCATAAATATACTCTTTAGATTGTTGAGAAGAATCTTAAAAAACCTAACTTACAAGCTTGGAGGGAATTTTATGTATTATGACATCCCGAAACCCAACGCCTTTGTTTGGGTTTACTGGGGTGTTTGACATCGTTTGGCTTCTGTAGAGTGTTGGGTTTCTCCAAGTGTCTGACATATTCCAACTTCCACGTGTGTCGGGTTTCACAGAGTGTTAAACATCATTCAACTTCCACTTGTATCGGGTTCTGTGAAGTGTTCAACATCACCTGAGTTCCACCTTTGTGTTGGGATTGACCAAGTGTCTCGACACAACCTAGTTTCGATATAAACTACTGAGTGTGTTAGGTTTCACAAAGTGTCGACATGTCTCAAAGTCTTTTTAGTGTGGCAGTTTTGTAGGGTTGCTCGAGTAATCTTTCAAGCTCGATTGCTCAACCAAAAGTCATCTAAGAATTCTTCCTTCAGAACTTATCATGTTGGATCTTGGACAATCTAAGGATAAGTCGACAGATTAGGAAAGATGAAGTATAAGTACCAAAAGATGGAGTCCCCTTCCTACATAGATTTCAATTACGATATCCAGGACACGGAGCTTGGTAACATAGACATGGAAGACTTTTGGACAGAACTAAGGATTCTTCTCAGAATCCCTGGATGAAGTCAATAACCAGCAGTGGCCTCCCTCTTGCAGAAAGATTCCTAATGTTTACTCAATGTCCATAGTTCATTCTAGCCTATGCTTCTAATTATGACTCGATTCCCACTCGGTGAGGAATCAAACAGATAAATCATAGTAAATTTGGATGGGGGTTACTTTGATGACCTCTTAAGATTTCCCAAATTTGAGGAATATGTTGACGTAGGTCTTAAGTCAACACAAAAAACCTAGAAAAAGATCAAGAAGACTGCATCACGCATGTAAATAAAAGGTTCTTGATCAAGGCCAAGTCAATCATCTCTAGGTTTCCCAAGTTTGTCCTCGGGGTGATTTCATCCTTAAAATCAACGATATTATCACCTCTTGAGTCAAGTATTTGGACTCCCCGAGTCAAGAGACTTCCAAGGGTGGATGAATTAATTCATGGTCATTATAAACAAGAATGAACAAATGATCGATTGGAGCGAGTCTTATAAGTAATGAGATTGATTCCCAAATGAAGACAGTCTTGTCTATTGGAAATTTTTATATGTCGAATTATGTCACCTATGTAGGAGCCGGCATGAGAAATTATCCAAGGTTGGATACAAAGAGAAATAGGGCAACAAAACACATATATTGGTACATCCATCACCTGAAAATGAAGGGTTCAAGGATCAATTCGAAGAGTGAACATGCCTTATTTTATGAAAATATCTACGGGATGAACCCTAATCTAAGGAAAAGAAGAGTCTACGATGAAGCATGGGCCGAAGTATCAAAATGGGGTTGTATCCTCTTACAATTAAAGAAGTTCACATACCTTGGTGGTCATGTACATAGGTGATTTTTTCGATTGCCCGGGTTCCCGGGTGATAAGCTAATCTTGATGCATTTGGTTAGATAATTATTGGATTTTCACAAATTCCAATAGAGTAAGCACAAGCCCACCGTCTCCTTCCCTATTTCCATTGGAAGGTACACATGCTCAATAGTGGTTAAATCTAATAATGTGGTACATGAGCTGTAGGAAAAGTTAAAAAATCACATGAAGCATAGAGATGGGTTTTATTTCCAAGGAGTCCTTAAGTCATATGGTACCTTATATCTACATGTGCCCGAGTGTAGAAGACATTTGGGTTAATCTTCGGGATGAAGTTGTCATCCGAAGAAATGAAAATAGTAGGTTAACACTTAAAGATATTCGAAGTTAGATCTATCGACATCCCGGAAGGCACCATGGAAAATGAAAGTGTCCTTGATGCCTTGTATGATGGGTTGAATGAAGACCAATATGTATTCCCAGCCATTGATTGGTCCATTGCTGAGAAAGCTTCTATCTTAAGAAGAGCCACTCAAATTGTTGCTGTACTTAAGGCGTGGCTCATTTCTTGGGAATGAGTTATAAAGAAGGGATTTTTTCAAAGCTAGCTACTTTGGTAGTGGGACCCTCAAAGGTAAAAAATGAAAAGGATAAGAACCCTTCCAAGAGGACAATAAAGGTTAAGGTTGTCAAAAAGGGAGAAAAGCAAGGGAACCCATCGGTGGCCACTCTCCCACAAGCAGTTGAGGTTCTTGATTCACCCCCACTTCCAGAACTAGGAAATCTTCCTTCAAGAAAAGAGGTTAGTCAACCTTTCATTCCCCTTTTAGTTGACAGTTGATCGAGAGGTAAGTATTCCTCTTATCTCTCAAGGTCTAATTTCATAATCATTACCTCCCCATTCAACCTCCATTTCTTCAAGTTTCTTCACCAATTTCCTTAGCCATGGCTAACATCTTCTCTTTTCTCTCACCTCTCCCCACTATACCCAAGATAACCATGGATATGCCTCCTCCTTCTATGCCTTCATTCCTTGATTCCATTTCCATGGACACTACACTCGCAGTGACCACCACTCCACAAGAAAACCTTCCTCCACCTGAAGATGTGACCGTAACACCTATGATGGGAGAAACTTCTTTCAAGTATGCCTCAATGGTTAATAGATCAAACTCCAAGCAAGAAGAATGTTGTAGTTACCCTTTGAGCCTTTGATTTCAATTCCCTCAAGGTCACTCCTACCAAGTTTGCCAAGAAACCCAAAACAGTTTCAAGGATTTCAATGGATGCCTTAGGGCATAAGTTTGCGGAAATTTCCACTCCCATGGATGACAAAACCAATGATGATATAATGGTCACCGATTATCAAATCACAAGGGTTGATCTAGGAAAATTGACAATGGAGGGAGCACAATAAGATGCATAAGATGCCATGAATGTGTTGTGCCAGAAGTTGAAGGAAACAAAGGTAAACAGAGATGAGCTAAAAGAGAAAGTAGAGAAGCTGACAAAAGTACTACTCAAGCTCTCAAAGCCTCCTAAGTCAACACCATCATCCTCTACTCCTATCAGGTTCGATTTCTCATCGGTACCTATGATTGATAAGATTAATGAGAAGGGGAGAATGGTCTATGAATGGATCCAGAGGCTACTCCTATAAGGAAAAGAGGTCATTAATGACTCTATGGAATTCTAAAAATCCTTGGAGGATATAAAGAAGGATGGTGAGAAAATGGATGATAAATTTTCAGCAGAATTCGGGAACCTAGAGTTAACTTTTGAAGCTCTCAATACAATGAAACAGTTACGTCTCGCGTCTTGATCTAAGAAGGTATCATCCCACATGGGGACAAACATTTTCAACTAAAAAAGCCATTAGATTCATAATAAATAACCTCAACGAAGCTTGCAAAAATTGAGGGAATGAAGAGACCAATTGGTTGATGGCACAAATGACATAGAAGAAGAGCTAATCAAGATCTATGCTAAAGTGTTGAATGAAAGCTCGAGTATTCTACCCTTTGATATCTTGAAAAGTAGATCTAAGAATCAATTCAATAGGAACTAGTTGATGGATTTATCCTTGAAATCATTGATAGGTTCATGAAAATTGAACATTCTTTGGAAACACTAAGGAAACTCAACAAGAGACTGAAGAAACTTCTTGGTAATGCAAGTGATACTCAGAAACATGTGAAGTCCTGAGTGACCATTCCACCGTGCCTAATGAAGATGAGATGCAGGGCATAATCCAAAAGTTCTAGGAATTTCGGGATAAGCAGGATTTACTAGAAGAAGTTAAGGATGAGGAAACGGAATAAGAAGATGATGTTACATGTCATTTCCTTCCAGAAATTGACATGTCTTTTTCATTTTCGTTTTGTCACGTAGAAAGAAAATTTTGACTTGGTCTTCTGTGTGAGAGTCAAGTAAAATAGGACTCTCATTACAAGGATTATTTTCTAGGATTTATCCTATTTTCTCTCAACTCCTTTAATTATAAATAAGGGATGCTTGTGTGTTTTAAAGGGTTGAGATTTTTGGAATATTAAGAACTATTGTGAAGAAGAAAAACTTTGTGTTTTCTTTAATCATTTGAGGAATAGAAACCGATGCTATTTTTGCAAACTTTGTGTTGTGAGATGTATCTTTCTTAAGATATTGTTCTTATGTTCATAATCTTAAGCTATTCTTTGTTTAGCATCTTGATTGTTCTAATCATTTCAAACATTACATTTTTTATCTAAAACTCGTATGATTATTTCGTGATCTGCGTTTTCTCGAAAGAAAATACGTTCCTCTCATTTCCTTTCCATTGTGTTTCTTCCATAATAATAATTTCCTTTCTAATCCTTTCCATTGTGTGGATATGCATTTCAGGATTCTATCCCAACCCCAATGGTTAGATTAGTGTGAATATTGTATATATTATTTCTGTTGTGTTTTAGATTAGTAATAAAGAGGTATCCTCACATGTCTTTGAGGAGGGATTTAATCCCATGTACTATGGTTGAGCCTCATATTTTGGCTTGAAAAAATATCCAAACTAATCTACCATCAAGCAAGGTAAGGTCCCTAGGGTATATGGTAAGGTCTAGATGGAGTCTAGTGGAGTTATGGGTTAGTTGGTGGAGTTTTAGAGAAAAGACATAGTAGTCGATGTCGTTACGAGAGGTGAGACCGACGGCGGTTAAGGTGACCAACGTCGATACACAAAGTTTGGTAGTAATTAAATAAAATTAGTTTTTTAACTTCTCTATGATTGCACAGAGAATGAAGGGAGAGTGGTTGGGTTTGTAATATTTGTTTCACCTTTTGCTTAGATTGTTTCTTAGAAGTGTTAATGAAACAAATAGGGTAATAGCGTAGGAGGAATACCTATTCAAATGTTGTTTGATGGGTTGTTACACTCGTATGAATTCCAAATCCATGGCTAATTGTGAGAGCTTCCTTTTGGCTAGGAGGAACTACTTGTAATGAAAACAAGACCACCAGAAGGAATTAAACAATATGGGCAGTGAACTGCCTAGCGTGAGCTAGATTTGGGAAGTATGGTACTTCCTAGATGGTTGTGAGTCCACTGTTTTAACAAATTAATGTTGTAAACAAAGTAAATCCTATTGTTATTTTAAAATGATTTAGGTATCTCACTTAAAAACACAATAAGAAAATAGATCTAATCTAACAAGCTAAGCTATAATAGAATCCATAGGTCAAATGGTTGGTTTTGGGTTCTACATGTCTTATAAAGGTCTCGGGTAGGTCATAAGTGAGTGAGGGTGAGGTAAAATTAGGTGGGTAGGTCTTTGTTTAAGGTTGTGTGGGAAAACATAAAGACAAAGTGTGTCAAGGGTGACCAAGCGGCGGTTAGGTATAACCGTGCGAGTTCTTGTGAGATCTGGAAACATCACAGAATAGGGTTTTGGTCTCCTTTGTGATTGCACAAAGGATTTTGGTTGGTCGGGACAAGGTATTGGGTGGCTGGAGTAGGATTTTGCGAGGTTTCAATGGGTATACGAAGGTGAAAATGTTGGGGAAGGTCAATAGGGAGCAAGATAATCAATGAGTGATAAAATAATGATGAAATGAAATAAACTAGAGAAGTATGATGTTATACTTACTTGGATTTCATTCTGAAGGTCTGTGTGTGAAGGATGGAGGTGTTGATGATGGGTTTGAAGGCTGCAAGTGATCACCAACTGAAGAAAATATTTTGCATGGGTTGCATGCACACTCCTCTTTGCTTGGATAGATTAGATTGTGGTGGGATGGTTGTGCAAGAGAAGATGGTCAATCTCCTTCCTTGGATGTGTAACATCCTCATTTTTAATACATTAGAACAAGATAAAAAAATTGTTTTCTAGTTCTAAATACATAATTTAGAACACACAAATCATGACAATCATTCTTATAACAGATAACCATATGTAGCTATAATGATTCGGTGTACCGCTGATCTATTCATTCCATGACTCGGTAATCTACCAATCTATTCATGTGTATCTTAGAGTTGGTGTTTTCATCAGAAAAATTCACTCTTGTGGTTCTCCTCCCTAATCCGGGATTCCGAGTTCTCTATCTAAGGAACCTATCTAAATAATTGTTACCATTATTCATTGGCATCACGTCCTTGAGACTAGGTGACATAGGACAACGCAATCAACAGCTTGCGATACTTTGGCCAAATATTTGAAACATGTTCATGTCTCTTATTCCTTGACGGCATACTCGTCAATCTGGAATACATCCTTCACCCCACTCCGATGTTATATAGAACGTCTTATACTGACTTCTATCAGTCCCCTTGACCCAAGTTTTCACTCTGTTACGGGTTAATATCATAACTCATGTTATAAGGATGCCCTTAAAGGCTAGGGGTAAGCTGACATAATAGATCAACCCTTTGTTAACCCTGTGTGTCAAGGTACCCTAAGTCTAGAGGGCTGCCTCATAACACAACTATGGTCCTAACCAGTCCCGAAGGAAAATCTTGATCAAGTTTCAAGTGTAAATCTTAACGATCAATGTAGAAGGGTGTTTCCATATGTCACCTACATTGTTGTATCCTCGAGAAGATCCTAATCTTCTCGAAGGTATAACCCTAAAGTTTACATGTGTTAACATCCTACGATACAACCTCAGAAAGATGTACATACCTCCAAGAAGTTACTTAAGTTGAGTTAAATTAGGATTACAGGCCCTCCTAACTGGGTAGCCTTTCCCAACCCAGGGTCCCACACCTTTGAGTTGCCTTACGTAATTAAGTTCAGTTTCACAGAGAGAATTTTAATAAGATTGAGATCGTGCCAAGGTTCCAAATGGGCTCCTAATAACCTTGTTCTCCTAATAGGGTAGCAGCCCTAAGTTCTCCCATAAGGAAGATAACTAAACCTGTAAGGGTTCATATCAACCCCGAAGACTGAAATATATCAGACTTATTGCCATTAAGACATGATTATTTAAAGCCATCAATTACATTGCTTTGACTTAGATCATTGTTAGGGAGTAATAGAATACTCTTCCTATTTTAGCTACATATCAGGGCATAGTTTAACCTCAACTTCCCTAAAAATGTAGTGGTCTAATTTCCAATTTAGCCTTATTCATAATATATAAGAATTACTAGTCAAACATGAAGTATTCAGTCACATAATTTTTACAAGGCTTACTTAGGGAATCCATCTAGACCCCATGGCATATAATAATAAGAATGCACTCTCATTCATTCAGACGTGAGAAGATCAATTCAACAAATAAGAACACAGCCACGTAAGTAACATTTCTCCATTTCATTTATTCTCAACCTATACAATTACAACTTATGCACTACGGCATATTTTAATACAATAAACACCAACAAAAGAGTAACTTTCTTCTTATAGTACAATTAGAGAGATCCTGTCATAATTCATCATAAAAACCAGATTAAGCAATCTGGGCATCATATCAGATCTGCATGCCTTTACCACTTACGATGACCATCTACAAAATTTGCTAGCACGGGTCAGTTCAGTGAACTATGCATGATAAGCACTAATTCTTAAAACAATTGCATTCCAAAAATTGTTTCCATTAAACAACCTGTTTAAATGAAATCAATTTCATCAAATCCATAATCATGAATCACGCTAATTATCTTTCTACCATTTCAATATGACTTTCTAACCTAACTCATATTATAATTACTATTTCAACTTAAATATTTTCTGTTGATACATCATATACAAGAAAATAAGAAGAAACAATATGAATCTTAAGTACCTAGCCATCCGAAAGCCAAGAACAGTATCAATCCTATATAAGTTACTCTAATCAAGAAATCTTTTCAAGGCAGGAAACCAACAGATTTGCATATAACAATTCAAGCAAGAACAGATTACTGCCTCAAGCAAGTTCAGCTAACGGATTTCCTCTAAACTTTTCCGTATCAATTCATAAACATTGATAAGTATACAAAACTGTTACTACAATGATACTTTTATACAAGTAAATAATAACTGAATTTCACAGTCAGGGTAATAATACTGATAAAGAGAAGGAAAGGAAACTTCTAGATAAGATTCAACACTTACCACTCTTTTCACCTAAATTTTAACAATCCATTCATCTTATACCCATATTGTAGAGTTCTTATAGAGATTCAAAAGAAGAGAACAATCATAATTTCCCGAAAGAGAGAGAGAATACCTTCGTATTCTGAAATCCTATAACAACTTATCCATCATAACTACTAGGAATAAACAGAGGAATTCAGAACTCCATTTTAAACAAGTTCAGGACTGCACCAACTACCCAGGAGTAGTGTATATAAATATATATTCTTAAATTCAATTAGGGAAAAAGAGAAGGCAAGTAAATTAACACCTAAGTTCACCAATAGCTCCAATCAGGTGGAACTACTTTAAAAGTTACCCATAGATCCCTAGGGTCTTGTGATTGTACATTAAACAAAAGCCATAGATTGTTACAAACGATATACCTATACGTTCAAATATCAAACCACAATCCTGATCCAAATAAACAATCTACACTTCACCCATGACTCGAATCATTTTTGACTAAGAGTTAGGGTAACTGTTATCATTACTTACCAATAGATTAAACTAATTATTCCACCATTACACTAGATAGTTTGTTGTTACGTTCAAAGATACCAAATCAAATAGCACTTCTAGTGTTAATAGATGAATTCTAATGATAGATTTCAAGGTCACTTCAGGTAACATCAAACACAGTCCATTCCTATCCAAATATAAAACCTAATTTCCATTCATGCAGATCCAGGATCACCCACAAATTGTTAGGGGACAGAGTTCATCAAAGTACATTTTCTCTAGATCATAACTGCATTCCAATTATCCAAGAAAAAATCGTAAAAGCAACAGCTACACCAAATATTTCCCTACTTACAGAACCTATATTCATAGAACATTCAGACCCCTTTTTAATGAAGGTACAGACTTAGAATTTAACCATATTTCCAACTCGTGCACTGAACAGTCGAGATTTTATAGAAGGAACTAACCGTTTCACCACAAATCCAACTATATACTTTCCTTAAGCTGTCTAGTAATAGTAGAGCTCATACAACTAAGTAACAATCAAATAAATTAACCAAATTTGTCACAATAGTACATTCTCGTGATATCTTCAAACACGAAATCATCAAGCACGACATCTATCATGGTGCTAGTTTGGAAATTCAATACCTCAGTCAGACAAAGAGACATAAAACACTTCTACAGAAGTCAAACCCATATTGTATTCACAAAGCAAGGAGAGAAGATAAAAGAAGTAGATTTTATCAGGGTCTACATAAAACAGGATTCCCAAATCAACAAGAAAAGAAGAAAACCAATACATTGCTACCAGCCAAGCCGACTGTACAAAAATCATCTGAACAGAGTTGTTCTAATGAAAGCATTTAAAGGAAAGAAAGATTTTTAAAAGTTAGGGCCTATCATGCCTAATAGTGTCGCTAAAATTCGAAGAAGACCTCTGATTGTGCTCGCACCTTCTCTTCTTCTTCCACGAAAGATCAAACAACAAATATTATTGCCTCCATGCCTTATATATTTCCCTTGTAAAGAAGTAAGCTAGAAACTCTCAAAGTTGCCATGCAATGAAGAGTAGACGGCTGGTTCGAAGAACCAGTGCTCATGCAAAGTGAAAAACATAATGCATGGAAAACAAAACAACCAAACAAAATTCCACTTGCATGCCTTCCCAAGCAATACGCTCAAGGACCAATGCTCATTAATTGCATTTACTTCCATTCTCCCACCTATTTTCCATTGCCACTGACTGCCAAAGTTGGT
Source organism: Taxus wallichiana var. yunnanensis (assembly GCA_018340775.1). NCBI lineage: Eukaryota > Viridiplantae > Streptophyta > Pinopsida > Cupressales > Taxaceae > Taxus > Taxus wallichiana. Next base: position 458,322,974 of record CM031238.1, on the reverse strand, counting down.
GATCACCACAAAAAAAAAAACAAACATTCCCATCCTTAGAGATACTGCCACGTAAGACTATATTAGCAGTTTTTATCCTCCGCCAAACCTGACAGCATTCCATGTCCTTCAACCTTATCCCCTCTTAAATTCCATGGAAACCACCGCCCATGACTCGCGACCCTCCTTAGGTCCCCTTTCTTAGCATTAGTTAAGATAGGTTAGTGACTTAGGTTAGATCATAGGATAAGACATTAGTCTCATTTCCATAGTGCTAGGTTTAGTTAACCCTTAGGAGTATCAAGCTCATAGTTTAGGACTAGGTTAGATTAAAAAATCTTGTAACATTAGGTTATAGTTTAGGTTAAAACTATTAACCTTACTGACTCTAGTTTAGGTCCCCTAAATAGGACTAATCAGTGTTAGAGTTTAAACATGGTAAAACATTCTTGTATCAGATTCCACTTGGCATCAATAATTTAAGCTTTAGATATAAAACATATACATCTTACCTGGCTTATGGTCCAGGTCTCTCCTGATGTTATGATATCTGGAACCAAATTCTACTTACCATGATCAGCCTGAGTTAATCTCGGAATCGATCATTCAAAGCTCAACTAGACTTTGTAACTATCAAATAGTCAATAAAATTTGTTCATCCTAAATGAACTTAAAACATTCCTTGGATCAATGTAACTAGATCAAGGCTGAGTCATAAAGGTGGATAAATCCACAATTCATCTAGAAATCAGATTGAACTCAAGTGCAAGAATGAAAGAAACAAAAGAATCCAAGCACATTCTGGTTCAATAAAAAAAAAGATCTTAAGAGCAGAAAGGATATAATCCATATCAAGCATGACTTCCCTAAACCAAAGGAACATGTCCTAATACAAGAGAAATCATTTATCAACACTTGAATTCTTAGGAGAAAGTAACAACTGTTAAGGGTGTTACATGCTTCCCTCCTAAAAGATTCATCATCCCGATGATTACATCTTTTGCTTTATCTTCGAGCTAATCAATTCATTGGTTCTTGTTGTCCACTCAAAATTCCCCAGCTTTTAAGTGGTTGAAAATTTAAATTTTGAGGTTAAGTGTCTTTTCTGTTGTACTGATAATGTGAAAAGTCAAGAAATTGGGAAAATCTACGTTTTTGGGTCATTTTGTGTGTTTTTCGGGCCTGTCGGACATTTTTGTCCCGCGTGTCCCAAGTTCAATTGGGCCCTCTGTTCCCTGATCGGCCGGTTTACCCAAAGTCTGTTCTTTTCGGGCCCATCAGAACTTTTTGTCCCAAATGTCCCAAGTTCTTCCGGACCCATTGTTCCCTTTTCACCCGATTCACCCGAATCACGTATTCTGCGTACTTTCGTCCCGCATGTCCCAAAAGCATTTGTGCGTCTTTTCCCCGCATCACCCGAATCGGCCGAACTGCGTACTTCACGCTTTCGCGTCCCTCGTGTCCCAAATGAACCAAGTGCCATTCATGCTAATTTTTCCCGCTCTACGAATATCTTGCTTTTCAATTTGGTAGATATGTATTTAATGCGCATTTATTACCTTTCTCTCTCCTAAATGGCTATATAATGAAACTGCCCCCTATGCATTTTTACACACTGCTTTCATGCTATCTATTGCTCGAACCCTTGCAACCAAAATTCCTACGCGCGTATCCATTCCCCCTGCAATTCCATCCCAAGTCTAGCTTGCAGCTCGCTCTCCGAGTTACTATCAACATGAAGATCAAATTCCAGGGGCAGGAACAAATTTCACCACTCGAGTCCACCGTTCCCGATATCGGGGATAGTGAAGTTCACCACCTTGACTTTGGAGATTTTTGGACAAGGATGACAGACGCAAACCCTTCACCGATGGCGCAGATGATTCATGATGCTGAGCCTAGCTTTCGCTGGTGGTTTCCCTATCTCGGTGCAATGCATGAGACACAATGCTCTCATGTGGGGCTCATTTCAACCCTGATTCGAGTGAATTGACAAACGTGCATGGGGAGCTCATCACCAAACTTGACGTTTCCACCATTGGCAATAAGAGTAAAATTTCAAAATTTTGAGTTTAAGTGTTTTTCTCTGAAGTGCCTAAGTCGTGAAATTGAAAAAATCTATGTTGTTTTGGGTCATTTTGTGTGATTTTCGGAACTGTCGGAACTTTTTGTCCCTAATTTTTGTCTATATGACTGTCCCATGTATACTCTGCAGAAAGTGCACTCTGTTCCCCCCGATCGGCGAAATCCCGAATTTTGTCCCATTTTCGGGCCCGTCGGAAAAAAGTTTTGTCCCAAGTGTCCCAAAACTTTTTGTGCGAGTTGTTCGATTTCGGCGAAACACCCGAAGTTGTCGCGTACTTCGCACTTTCATGTCTCAAAGTTTTGTCCCAAGTGTCCCAAAGTTAAAAGTGCGAGCTTTCCAATTTTCGGCGAAACTCCCGTGTCGCGTACTTGAGCTCCTTGTCCCCGAATCGAAAAATGCAAGTTGTTTCAATTTCACCCGACCGAACCGGCCAGAACCGCGTACTCGGAACTTTTTGTCCCGAATGTCCCAAGTCAAGCGGGCCTTGTTCCATTTTCGCCGAATCACCGAACCGCGTACTCGCGCATTTTCGTCCCAATCGTTCCAAAAAGCATTTGTGCATCCTCTCCTGTTTCACCCGAATCGGCCGAGCGCGTGTTTCGCGCATTCGCGTCTCACATGTCCCAGCGTACCAAGTGTCATTCACACTTAGTTTTCCCGCTCACTCGAGTATGATGCTATTCAAATTGGTGGTTGTGTATTCAATGCGCATTAAATTCATTCCTCTCTCAAGCGGCTATATAACGAGCATTTCCCCTTTGCATTTTCGCATTGCTTCCATGCTATCTTTGCTCGAACCCTTGCGATTTGAAAACCTGCAAATATATCCCCTCCCTTTGCAAATTCCTTCCCGAGTCTAGGTTGCAGCTCTCGAGACTATCAATATGAAGATCAAGTTTCGGGGACGGGAGCAAATTTCTCCGCTTGAGTCTGCATTAGCAATATTGGGGACAATGAAGCTCGTCATCTCGACTTCGGTGATTTTGGGCAAGAATGGCGGATGCAAACCCTACACCAATAGCACAAGCGATTCATGATAGCGGTTTGGCTTTTGCGGTGGTTTCCCAATCTCGGTGCGGTGTGCGTCTTTGTGCTTTCATGCGGAGCTCACTTGACCCGCTTGAGCGAATTGACAAATGTACATGGGAACTCATTGCCAAGTGGGCCAGCTGCCGCCATTGGCGCTGCTGCACGAGGATTCGGAGTTGGACAATGCTATAGTCATCTCCGGGATCAAGCACGAGACCCTATTCGATCAAGACGGTGACAAATATAAGGCGCGAGTGGCGAAGTCTTGGTTGAAGAACCCTAAGAAAGGTGCTTCTCGCCTAACCAAAACCCTCTTAGAGAAGATTTCAATGAGGAATTGTCGGACTTCATAATCCTGTTGGCTCGGGTTATGGGTTTGCCCTCCTCCCGATGAGTTTCATTTACGGATGTGCCCGCTCATCGGCATGGTGTGCGAGGAACACAAAACATCAAGCTGGGCGAGAGATCATCGGTATGAATTTGGCGGAGCAGCTATCAACGTTAAGCAAACAAAGAAGTTCTATATGACTTCATACGATGTATACCCTAGCGGCATCAAGGCGGTGGTTTGGTTTCTCCTATATAGATGCACACAAAGATGATCCAGTGTATGCCTATTGCCCATGATTCACCACGGAGACCAGCAATCGGAATTTGAAGGGTTGATGATGCTTTCACCATGTGCGTGGTCGGATTGCTCGAAGGTGATCTTTGCTAGAAGGTTTTGAGATGAAGCCATGAACGATATCGCGTGAGTATGGAGCCTATTTCATCAATTCGGGAAATTTTCCTATATCGGGCTTGCTTTGGCTATGAAAGCACTCCTCTACGGCTTCCCATGTTCTATGATGATAAAATGGCCTTGATAGAAATATGCGAGGCAACTAGCAAGTTTACTGAGAACTTGCGAGAGATAAGAAGATTTACGGCTTGCACTTTCCCATCTCTCACGGGAAACTACACATGCAAAACAGACTCTGGATGCTCGAACATAGAAAGAGCCACTGGTCCCTATCCTTTGTTCATTTCTTCAAGCCAGAACACTGCTTTGACTTGAAGAAGTTTATTGAAACAGAACATCAAGATAATCTACCATCATAGGGCGAGATCTGAGAAGACTACAGGGGTGTGTGAGATGATTTTGAAGCCGGGAGAAGGCATTGTGGCGGGTTCTCCCTGCAATTGATTCAAGAACTCAGTGCATACCAAGTTCTGAAGGTCTCGAGGATGACAATTCTGATCTATACTCGTATGAGTATGAAAATGTGATTAAGCACACCCCTACGGAGGACCTTGATTGGAGCAGGAAAGAGAGGGATGATCGGTGAGATTCTTGCTCAGTCTAGTCGGGACTAAGGTGCAGTTCGATAAGAAGATCGAGAATTCAAGGCACTCGGGAGAATCCAGCTCGAGGATGACTCGACACCGATAAGAGAGGCATCGGTTCAGTGCGAAACACTAATGCAAACCCCCTCTGCCTCATCAACACAAGGACCTCTTGAATCTACTCCCTCTTCATCTACCCGGGTATATAAGAAGAAACTCAAAGAGGTAAAGAAGGAGCTGCGAGAGAATGACCCTCAAGAAAGCAGGCGAGTTGCCTATAGGGCGAGAGAACATCATTGTTCTCGGTGAAAGTGAAGAAAGTGAGATGCAACTCCTGCAAATGTTCTGAAGATCCAGCGAGATAAGGACAAGGAGGTCGAGCCTTGAACTTCCAGGTGCTACTGATTCTTCTACCGCTATTGCCTCCAGTGCTCTACTCACATCTCAGCTTGAGTCAACAGCTGCGCAGACCCTGAGTGTCATGAGCTCCCTGTCTCTTGGTCCCCTTGCTTCTCCTGCAGATTCTTCTTCCTCTTTTGCTTGGGTGCAACCTTTGGTTGACAAAAGGAAGAGAAAATCCTCCTCTCAAAGCTTGGGACCAAATTTCGATGCTGTTGCAGCCTTGTTGGGCACCACTCCTTCTCGTGCCAAGAAAGCCAGAACCACTTCCAGAATAGTGTCTGATGCCCAAGGTCAGCAATTCTTGGAGATTGCTAAGCCTACAGTAGACAAATCAGAATCAGACTTGCTGGCATCTGACTTGGAGCTTTCAAGAATCCCTATGGGAGAGTCTACTCCTGAAGGTGAAATTCACAACCTCCGGAAGCAGATCACTGAGAGTCATTGGAAGGGTAGAGAAAGGGCAGCAAACTATTGAACAGTTGGAAGAACAAGCCCAGATTCTCACAGGTTTCATCAAGTCTCTTTTATCTAAGGATAAAGTCTTGGACCCTACCCCATTGACTACTCTTCCACCTCCTGTAATTCTAAGCCAAGATGAAGTGCAAAGTATCAAAGATATGCACAAGTATTCTGTCTATGGCAGAGCTATTGAAGCCATGGTGGATGACATGCTTGTTTCTGGATTAAACTTCATCGATGAAGCTTTCAAACTCCACGAAAAGGTGAGTAATGTGCAACTGAAGCTCTCCTCCACTATCAATACCATGGATAAAGAACTAAAAATCTGGAGCAGTTGTATAGTAGACCTTCGCCTTATGGGACAGACAGATGAGAACATCTTACTGGCGAATAAGATTTTCGATGATGCTAAGGACAATCTATCAAAATCACTGGGTCTACGGCGTGGAGTGGAAGATCGAGTTTTGGAGGAAGCTTTGGGAGAAATGAAGAGCAGTGGCGAAGGAGAAGCTTTCAAGACTTTATTTATTCTTTGCTTTGAGGATATACATTGTCATCTTGGGATGAAAACTCTGGTGTTTCCCTGTCCTTGCAAGAAATCAAAGCTCGGTTGAGCTTTTGTCAAAGATAATCTATTCAAGAAAGCTCCATCTCTAAGGAAAAGATGAAGGAAATTTGTTCTCTTGATCTGCATTGAAGAAGCAAATAAAGATTATCATACTCACGTCGAGTTTGATAAAGAGATGGAGAAGTGTGCGGGATTTTGGACTCGATCTGCAGCCAACACGTCGGTTCACGTGGCGAGAGACATATTTGAGGCATTGAAGAAATTCAGGCAGCGGATTCTGAAGACAGTGGGTCCCTCCCAGTAGCTGGCCACCTGTCTCCTTCTCCTTTCTTTTCTCTTCTTCCCATTCTTTTCGTATTCTTTGTAATTAGTTAAGGTATTGCAATTGGCGATCCTTAACTATTCTTTAATTAAAAAAGCAGTTACTGAAGAGTAGCGACTTGTAAGCTATATAATGGCCTTTCCACGCCATTTTGCAAGGAGGAAGAACTTGGATATTTGCTGAAAGTGTAAATAGATCTTAAAGAAATCAATACAAAAGGGCTTTCCATTCTTTGTCTATCTAATTCTTGTTATCTCTGTGTTTTCCTTTAATATTGTGAAGATCATTTTGTTCCTGATTCGTTAGTCTCTCTGATTGCATCTTTGTTCGAGTTTTGCAAATACGGTGATCTTGTACAACCAAGAAGGAACTTTGTGTCCTTGATTAATAAATCGAAGAAGGTTATTTATGGAACTTTGTGTCTTTAAATTTAATCTCATTCAGCCAACGCAAATGATCTTGTCTTAAATTCTTTGAAGCTTCGCATACATGAAGAATTATTATTGCTATCTATAATTACGAATGTTGCTATTACTGCTCATCTTCTTATTCCCTTTCCTCGGTCCTTGTGTAATTGATGATCCTTGTGGAAAACACTTTCGTAAATCCAAGTTTGACCATAAAACAATATTACGTACATTTGTAAATAAGTTCGTTTGAATAAGGAACCTCTCCCATTAAAGAGGAGGGACTTCTTGTCCCCACATTGCTCTTCTAAAAAGTCCTATTTGACGACCAACGGTTTTTGGCGACTCATTTGGGAAAATCGCATTCGGATACTGCAATTTTTGATCATCCTTTGATCGGTGACTCCGCGTTTCACTCGAGGAGAAGGACCCTTGGTATCGAAGATTCTCGGTTTCAGCTTTTGGAGCAACGAGGGTTTTCCTTTCCCTTGAATAGAAGAACTCGTTCGGCGAGAGCACTCCACTGTTCAAGATAGAAGTCCTACGGGTGGTATTCCTTCAGAACCTGCTAGTCCCAATCTACGAGCTTTGATCCTAGCTGGTGTTACAGTTCCCCTCCAAGCCGTATTTCCAAGAATGGCGGCACAATTGCCATGGGGTCAACGTGTCGGGCCCCTGGCCCTTAATCAGCCTTTGCATGAGTTACCTAGAGGTAGCCGAAAGAACTTCCCCAAATTTAAAGGAGATGGCAAAGTACACCCTGATGAACACATTGCAGCCTTCATAGTTGCATGTGGAGTCTTGGGAGTTGAACATGAAGACGTCTCAGTAAGGTTGTTCGTTGAGACGTTACGAGATAATCTTCTGCTTGATTGGTTCTATCACCTTGGTGGTGCCATCACCGGGCATTGGAATACTGATGAGAACTTCGGTTGAAAGCCGTTTCAAGCCGGCAGAAGATGTGCATGCCTGCTTGCCCAAATTTCTCAGATAAAGAAAGATCCATCAGAACCCATGAGAGAATTTGTGGCTCGATTCAACAGACTGATCAACAAAATTCCTGTAAATACTCGACCGGTTGATCAAATTCAAAAATGTTTCTTTCTAAATGCTCAAACGCCCAAAGTCAGTTATGCTCTAAGAAGGGCTAATCTCGGAACGTTAGTTCTGGATCAAGAACTGGCTGTTAGTGTCGAGGATGACTTGATCATGTCAGGGAAGTTGAGAAGAGATCCTCCCAAATCTAAATCTGCTGCTTCTTCCTCTTCCACCTCTGGACCCAATACTGATCCATTAGTCCAGAAACTTGCAAATGATCTAGTAGCTATAAAGAAACAATTGGCTCAGCATGCCCCGTATGCAGATGTTCCAAGAAGAAATTTTCAGCCCAGAAATCGTTTGCCTGCTCCTCACACAAGACTAGCACTTGAAGGACCTCCTGTTAAAGTTCCTGTGAATACGACCTGTGAAGTTGAAGAGCCAGATGATGATGTGGACGATGAAGCTCGTGAGGAGTTCTGGAGGAATTTGATGATGAGGCGGAAGAACTTGAGGGATCTCGGGTTAATTTCTTTACCACGAGAAGGCAGCGATGATGGAGATGACTATGATGAAGTGGTAGCGAGATATGAGCAGTGAATCATTTCTTTGTCATGACTCGAGAGCAGCAGACAAGGCGAGAAGGAGAAAGTAACACTGACCCATGAAGAAATCTAAGGAGAGCAGCCGGCAACTATTCTGTAATTGCCAAAAGAGGATCTCCTATCCCTACCTCATCTGCACCAAAGGTAAGTCTGTCAATCCTACTAGCAAAATTGCTTCTTCTTTTTCTCCTAAAGTTGATAAGCCTAGAATTCCAAATGATGATGGTCCATCCACCTCTGGATCCTTTGATATTGTTGATCACCTAAAAAGGACCAAGGTTCAAATCTCGGAAGTGAATACTATCAAACTCATCCCAAGGCTTTTGCCAAGATGATCCAATTTGTTAATTCCCATTCCAAGACCACCTCTAAAGGCCTTTTGCCCCTCCTCATACTGCACCTGACCTAGTCAGTAGCTGCTTTGTCACCTCGCACAGTGACAAAATCAAGCCTTTTATGTAACACTTCTTATAGCTGGCCATAGGCTCGATAAGCTGTGTCATAGATTCGGAGCCTCGGATAATGTGATACTGCTAAAGTAGCTCATGCTTTAGGCTTGACCCTCACTCGTACTTATGGATCTTGCTACTCCATGGAAAGTAAGGAAGTGCCTTTGGTTGGAAGGATTAAAGATGCACAAGTGGCTTTTGCTTTGCTTTACCTGAAAAGAAAGTCTTGGCTACCATCCTAGTAGCAGACATTCCTCCTTCTTATGGAATGTTGCTAAGTAGGAACTTCTGTAAAGATGTGGGTGGAGAGATTCAAATGGATTGGTCACATGCACTCATACCTGTCAATGGACACATGAAGAAGCTGATGCCTGAGAAACAATCAGAGTATATTGTGCAGAAAACGGATGATCCTAAGGCACAAATACTCTATGAGGATATGGGCCATGGTAATTACATGATTCTGTCCCCTGATGAAATCCAACCCTCCAAAGTATCACCCAAAGATCCCAATGGTGTTTGGATTTTAGAATTTGATGGAAGTTGTTCCTCGGCTGGTTCTGGAGCTGGTGTCCTGCTAGTGTCACCTGAAGGCTGCCTACACCCTTTTTCATTTAAGTTGCAGTTCGAAAACACTAACAATACAATGAGTATGAGGCTCTCATTCTTGGACTGCTATAGTGGCAAAGAAGCGAGGTGTAAAAAATCTTCGGCTCGTGGTGATGCGAGCTGATTGTGAAGCAAGTCGAAGCCTTTTCGGGTAAAAAATGGGAGGTGAAGCATTACCGGAATCAGGTTTGGGATTGAATTGAATTCCTTGATGCTTTCTCCATTGAGGCAATACCTAGAGAAAAGAGCAGCGGGGCTGATTCTTTGGTTTGTCTCGGGATCTCTCGATTCCCCATCTGAATTCTCTCGGGATAAGTTCACTATTGAAATGGTCCACCGGCCTAGTGTACTGACAATACCAATAAGCGGCAAGTTTTCAACGATGACCAGCATTTGCTTTCCTTCTGGAACTCAAGGGTAATTTTGAACAAGCTGTATTTTGAGGAAGTGACAACTGCCTCGTGAGAGTGTGTCCTCGACCATCCTGTCACCCAAGGAGAAAAGCAGATCGGGAAGGGTGCATTAAACTCAAAGGAAACAAGATTCCCAAAGGTTTGGTGAGTTTGGAGGAGTTGTTTGATAAACATGATAGATATGTGAAATCTAAAGCCTCTTGGACCTCGTGATCAGTGAGTATGATAAGATTGATATAGGGAGTTCTCACGACCCCAAGCTAGTAAATATTGGAAAATGTTGCACACCAAGCGAGAGGAGAAAAGCAATTGATCTTCTAAGGAGGTATAAGGATGTTCTTGCTTATTCTTATGAAGATCTAAAAGCCTTCAAGCCAAAAGATATGCAGCATTCTATTCCCCTCAAACCAGGAATTAAGCCTTTCAAGCAGAAGCAGAGGCAGTACAATCCAAAAATAGCTGACACCATCTTTCAGGAGATCCAGAAGTTGTTGAAGGCTAAAATTATTTTTCCCATTCACCATTCGACATGGATCGCAAATATAGTGACTGTTAGGAAGAAAAATGGTGAGATCCGCATCTGTGTTGATTTCAGGAACCTGAATCAGGCTTCTCTGAAAGATAACTACCCTTTGCCTATGATGGATCAAATATTGCAAGCGATAATGAGGATCTGAAATGTTATCTATGCTTGATGGATTCTCGGGATACAATCGGGTAGAGGTTGATCTATGAGATCAACACAAGACAGCCTTCACCACTCCTTGGGGTACCTTTGCCTACAAGAGAATGCCTTTTGGGCTGATTAATCTTTGGTGCCACTTTCAGAGAGAGCTATGGATCTGGCTTTTGGAAGCTTGAAAGGGAAATGTATTGTCATATACCTTGATGACTTGTGACAGTGTTTTCAAAGACAAGAAGCGGATCACTTGACCACACAGAAAGCAGTTACTGCTTTGAGATGCGAGAGCATGGGATTTCTTTAAATCCTAAAAAATCATCTTACGTATTCTGAGAAGGAAAACTATTAGGGCACATCGTCTCAAGGATGGTATTAAGATTGATCTGAGCGAGTTCAAGCCATCAGCAAATTCCTCTCCCAACGAGTAAAAAAGGCGTGCATTCCTTCTTGGTAAGATCAATTTTTAAGAAGATTCATCCTGATTTTGCTGAATTAACTTTGAATATTTCTCGAGATGATGAAAGGAAGCAAACATTTGGTTGGTCTTACGAAGGAAAGGAATCCTTTGAGGGTATCAAGAAAGCTATTGCTAAAACTCAGTTTTGGCACGTCACGATTTGACAAAGATTTCATCATCTATTGCTATGCTACTGAGATAATACCACATTCTTTGTCTTAACCCAAGAAGACTACGATAAACATGAGCTACCAATTGCCTTCATGAGCTATATCACGAAGAATCATGAGCTAAAATACACCATGATGGAGAAGCATGCTTTTGCGGTAGTCAAGGTATCAGCGGTTCCGTTTCTATATCCTCAACTCTCACTCTATGGTCTTTGGTTCGAGATCTTTGTTAAGTCAATTCTTACACAAGAATTTGGGTCAAGAGAGGAAGCTGGGTGGCTAAAGTCGGGAGTATGACATTGATATCAAACCGACCAAGCTGGTTCGTGGAAAAGGTCTTTGTGAGCTCATTCTTTGAAGGAGCCAAACATGAGTTCTTTGGAGGAGAAAGATGACATTCCTCTTTGTTCTATTCCTTAGTTCGTCGATGAATGGTATTCGACATCGCCCATTTTCTCACCTATGGGAATGCCCCTCTCATTTAACTACCAAGGAAAAGAGGACATTAAATTGAGATCAGCGCAATATATGTACTTGTGGGAAAATGCCTTGTTCAAGCGTGGTTTAGATGGGAGATTTCTGAAGTGTGTGGACAAGGAACAACGAGAGAAAGTTGCTCTCGGCTTTTCATGATCGGACATGTGGAGGGCACTATTCATCATGATCATGGCTCACAAGATACTCGGGAGGATATTCTTGGCCTTCCTTGTTCGAGAGATGCATCAGTGGGTGGATAAATGCGAGGCTTGTCGGACCTTTGTGGGAAGACCTAAATTGGCCTCTTTGCCTCTCAAGCCGATTGTGATTGAGGAACCATTTCAACGAGTGGGAGTCTGGACTTCATTGGTGCACTCAACCCTGTTTCTAGTGCTGGTCACACTCATGTGCTAACCGCCTTTGACTACTTCACCAAATGGGTGGAAGCTATTCGAGTCAAAGCACTACTTACGAAGTGGTATGCAACTTCATCAAAGAGAACATCTTGGTAAGGTATGGTGTACCTAACAAGATTGTAATGAGATAATGCTTGAACTTCTCCTCAATTTGAGATAATGGATTTCTGCTATGGGTATGGCATCTCTCGGCTCATTCTTGATTATTATCCCGAGGGAAATGGACAAGCGAGAATCCACCAACAAAAATCTGGTGACTATCATAAGGAAGTTGGTGATGAGTCTCGTGGCGGCATAAGAAGCTTTATGATGCTCTTTGGGCGAGACAGAGATCACACCTAAAAGAGCCATTGGAATGTCTCCTTTTCAAGTGGTGTATGGAGTAGAAGCTCAATTGCGGTGGCAGTGGGCTGCCACTTGACCTTGCACTGATGAAGGCCATTGAGGATACTAGTTTCGGTGATGCTCTGGATAAAAGAATCATGTACTGCACAAAGCTGAGCGAGGGGACAGATTGGAGGTTGCTTTGATAGGATATCTGCTCACCGGCGAAGGTAAAGGTTACATTTGACAAGAAAGCTAGGTTCGAGAGAGTTCCAAGTTGGAGATACCGTCTTTGTTATGGGACAAAAGACATGAACCTCGTGGCAGCCATGGAAAATTTGATTCCCTGTGGCTCGGACCTTTCAAGATAAGACACTTTGCTGGTAAGAACTCTTTCTATCTTGATTACATGGATGGTTCTCCCCTCCCACTTCCTTATAGTGGGTAGTATTTGAAGTTGTTCAAGTCATAGGTGACTAGGGAGTCCCTTTGTATATTCTATACAGTGTTTTTGCTTTTCTGCTTTTGGTGTGTTTTCCTTCTGTTGTTGTGTGTGTTGCCCTCTGTATTGGTTTGTTTTTGACTCCTTTGCCCAATGGATAAGGCACTGGTCTACTTCACCGAGTTTGTCTAAGTTCTTGCCTTGTCTCATTCCGAGAATTTATGCCAAGTCATCCCCAGAAGGAGCCAGCTGTTGTCCACTCAAAATTCCCGCTACGATAAGAGTAAAATTTCAAAATTTTGAGTTTAAGTGTTTTTCACACGAAGTGCCTAAGTCGTGAAATTGAAAAAATCTGTGTTTTGGGTCATTTTGTGTGATTTTCGGGAACTGTCGGAACTTTTTGTCCCAATTGTCCCAAGTATGAAAGTGCACTCTGTTCCCGATCGGCGAAATCCCAGAAGTTGTCCCATTTTCGGGCCCGTCGGAAAATTTTGTCCCAAGTGTCCCAAAACTTATTATGCGAGTTGTTCAATTTGGCCGAAACACCCAAACCGCGTACTACGCACTTTCATGTCTCAAATGTCCCAAAGTTAAAAAGTGCGAGCTTTCCAATTTTCGGCGAAACTCCGTGTCGCGTACTTGAGCTCCTTGTCCCAAATCGAAAAATGCAAAATTTTTTCAATTTACCCGAAACCCCGGCCGAACCGCGTACTCGGAACTTTTTGTCCCGAATGTCCCAAGTCAAGCGGGCCTTTGTTCCGTTTTCGGCCGAATCACCCGAACCGCGTACTCGCGCATTTTGTCCCAATCGTTCAAAAGCATTTGTGCATCCTCTCCTGTTTCACCCGAATCGGCCGAGCCGCGTGTTTTGCGCATTCGCGTCTCACATGTCCCAGCGTACCAAGTGTCATTCACACTTAGTTTTCCCGCTCACTCGAGTATGATGCTATTCAAATTGGTGGTTGTGTATTCAATGCGCATTAAATTCATTCCTCTCTCAATGGCTATATAACGAGCATTTCCCCTTTGCATTTTCGCATTGCTTCCATGCTATCTTTGCTCGAACCCTTGCATGATTTGAAAACCTGCGCAAATATCCCCTCCCTTTGCAAATTCCTTCCCGAGTCTAGGTTGCGGCTCTCGAGACTATCAATATGAAGATCAAGTTTCGGGGACGAGGAGCAAATTTCTCCGCTTGAGTCTGCTTTGTTAGTAATATTGGGGGGCGAAGCTCGTCATCTCGACTTCGGTGATTTTGGGCAAGAATGGCGAGATCAAACCCTACACCAATAGCACAAGCGATTCATGATAGCGGTTTGGCTTTTGCGGTGGTTTCCCAATCTCGGTGCGGTGTGCGTCATCTTTGTGCTTTCATGCGGAGCTCACCGACCCGCTTGAGCGAATTGACAAATGTACATGGGAACTCATTGCCAAGTGGGCCTTTGCCATTGGCGGCTGCTCGAGGATTCGGAGTTGGACAATGCTATAGTCATCTCCGGGATCAAGCACGAGACCCTATTCGATCAAGACGGTGACAAATATAAGGCGCGAGTGGCGAAGTCTTGGTTGAAGAACCCTAAGAAAGGTGCTTCTCGCCTAAGCAAAACCCTCTTAGAGCAGATTTCAATGAGAATTGTCGGACTTCATAATCCTGCTTTGGCTCGGGTTATGGGTTTGCCCTCCACCAATGAGTTTCATTTACTGGATGTGCCCGCTCATCGGCATGGTGTGCGAGGAACACAAAACATCAAGCTGGCGAGAGATCATCGGTATGAATTTGGCGGAGCAGCTATCAACGTTCGAGCCAAACAAAGAAGTTCTATATGACTTCATACGATGTATACCCTAGCGACATCAAGGCGGTGGTTTGGTTTCTCCTATATAGATGCACACAAAGATGATCCAGTGTATGCCTATTGCCCATGATTCACCTGGAGACCCGTGCAATCGGAATTCGGAAGGGTCGATGATGCTTTCACCATGTACGTGGTCAGATTGCTCGAAGGTGATCTCTTTAGAAGGTTTTGAGATGAAGCCATGAACACGATATCGCAGTATGGAGCCTATTTCATCAATTCGGGAAATTTTCCTATATCGGGCTTCTTTGGCTATGAAAGCACTCCTCTACGGCTTCCCATGTTACTGCAATGATAAAATGGCCTTGATAGAAATATGCGAGGCAACTAGACAAGTTGCCTGAGAACTTGAGAGATAAGAAGATTTCTGGCTTGCACTTTCCCATCTCTACGGGAAACTACACATGCAAAACTTGACTCTGGATGCTCGGAACATAGAAAGAGCCCTGGTCCCTATCCTTTGTTCATTTCTTCAAGCAGAACTGCTTTGACTTGAAGAAGTTTATTGAAACAGAACATCAAGATAATCTACCATCATAGGGCGAGATACGAGAAGACTCTTTGGGTGTGTGCGAGATGATTTTGAAGCCAGAGAGAAGGCATTGTGGCAGAGTTCTCCCTGCAGATTGATTCAAGAACTCGGTGCATGCCAAGTTCTGAAGGTCTCAGGATGACAATTCTGATCTATACTCGTATGAGTATGAAAATGTGATTAAGCACACCCCTCACGGAGGACTGGATTGGAGCAGGAAGAGAGGGATGATCGCATTTGAGATTCTTGCTCCGAGTCTAGTCGGGACTAAGGTGCAGTTCGATAAGAAGATCGAGAATTCAAGAGGCACTCGGGAGAATCTAGCTCAAGGATGACTCGACACCAATAAGAGAGGCATCGGTTCAGTGCGAAACACTAATGCAAACCCCTCTGCCTCATCAACACGAGGACCTCTTGAATCTACTCCCTCTTCATCTACCCGGGTATATAAGAAGAAACTCAAAGAGGTAAAGAAGGAGCTGCAGAGAATGACCCTCAGAAAAGCAGGCGAGTTGCCTATAGGGCGAGAGAACATCATTGTTCTCGGTGAAAGTGAAGAAAGTGAGATGCCAACTCCTGCAAATGTTCTGAAGATCCAGAGATAAGGACAAGGAGGTCGAGCCTTTGAACTTCCAGTGCTGCTTGATTCTTCTACCGCTATTGCCTCCGAGTGCTCTACTCACATCTCGGCTTGAGTCAGCAGTGCGCTTGAGACCACGAGTGTCATGAGCTCCTGTCTCTTGGTCCCCTTGCTTCTCCCCTGATTCTTCTTCCTCTTTTGCTTGGGTCTGACCTTTGGTTGACAAAGGAAGAAGAAAATCCTCCTCTCAAAGCTTGGGACCAAATTTTGATCTTTGTTGCGGCCTTGTTGGGCACCACTCCTTCTCGTGCCAAGAAAGCGAGAACCACTTCGAATAGTGTCGATGCCCAAGGTAAGCAAATTCTGGGGAGATTGCTAAGCCTACGGTAGACAAATCGAGAATCGAGACTTGTTGGCATCGACTTGGAGCTTTCAAGAATCCCTATGGGAGAGTCTACTCTGAAGGTGAAATTCACAACCTCCGAGAAAGCTTGATCACAAGAGTCATTGGAAGGGTAGAGAAAGGGCAGCAAACTATTGAACAGTTGGAAGAACAAGCCCGGATTCTCACAGGTTTCATCAAGTCTCTTTTATCTAAGGATAAAGTCTTGGACCCTACCCCATTGACTACTCTTCCACCTCCTGTAATTCTAAGCCAAGATGAAGTGCAAAGTATCAAAGATATGCACAAGTATTTTGTCTATGTAGCGAGCTATTGAAGCCATGGTGGATGACATGCTTGTTGTTGGATTAAACTTCATCGATGAAGCTTTCAAACTCCACGAAAAGGTGAGTAATGTGCAACTGAAGCTCTCCTCCACTATCAATACCATGGATAAAGAACTAAAAATCTGGAGCAGTTGTATAGTAGACCTTCGCCTTATGGGATAGACAGATGAGAACATCTTCTTGGTGAATAAGATTTTCGATGATGCTAAGGACAATCTATCAAAATCACTGGGTCTACGGCGTGGAGTGGAAGATCGAGTTTTGGAGGAAGCTTTGGGAGAAATGAAGAGCAGTGGCGAAGGAGAAGCTTTCAAGACACTAGGTTTATTCTTTGCTTTTGAGGATATACATTGTCATCTTTAGGATGAAAACTCTAGTGTTTTCCCTGTCCTTGCAAGAAATCAAAGCTCGGTTGAGCTTTTGTCAAAGATAATCTATTGAGGAAAGCTCCATCTCTAAGGAAAAGATGAAGGAAATTTGTTCTCTTGATACGCCATTGAAGAAGCAAATAAAGATTATCATACTCACGTCGAGTTTGATAAAGAGATGGAGAAGTGTGTCAGGATTTTGGACTCGATCTGCAGCCAACACGTCGGTTCACGTGGCGAGAGACATAGGTGAGGCATTGAAGAAATTCAGGCAGTGGATTCTAAAGACAGTGGGTCCCTCCCAATAGCTGGCCACCTGTCTCCTTCTCCTTTCTTTTCTCTTCTTCCCATTCTTTTCGTATTCCTTGTAATTAGTTAAGGTATTGCATTGGCGATCCTTAACTATTCTTTAATTAAAAAAGCGGTTACGAAGAGTAACTGACTTGTAAGCTATATAATGGCCTTTCCACGCCATTTTGCGAGGAGGAAGAACTTGGATATTTGCTGAAAGTGTAAATAGATCTTAAAGAAATCAATACAAAAGGGCTTTCCATTCTTTGTCTATCTAATTCTTGTTATCTCTGTGTTTTCCTTTAATATTGTGGAGATCATTTTGTTCCTAACTCGTTAGTCTCTCGATTGCATCTTGTTCGGTTTGCAAATACGGTGATCTTGTACAACCAAGAAGGAACTTTGTGTCCTTGATTAATAAATCGAAGAAGGTTATTTATGGAACTTTGTGTCTTTAAATTTAATCTCATTCAGCCAACGCAAATGATCTTGTCTTAAATTCTTTGAAGCTTCGCATACACGAAGAATTATTACGCTATCTATAATTGAATGTTGCTATTACTGCTCATCTTCTTATTCCCTTTCCTCGAGTCCTTGTGTAATTGATGATCCTTGTGGAAAACACTTTCGTAAAATCCAAGTTTGACCATAAAACAATGTTACGTACATTTGTAAATAAGTTCGTTTACGAATAAGGGAACCTCTCCCATTAAAGAGGAGGGACTTCTTGTCCCCATTGTTGCTCTTCTAAAAAGCACTATGGTGCTTATTTTATCCAATTTAGAAAATTTTCCTATATCGGGCTTGCTAGCTATGAGAGAACTCCTCTCAAGCTCCCTATGTTTTACAATGACAAGATGGCTTTAATAGAAGTGTGTAAGCAATTAGAAAAAATGCATAGAACCCGTAGAGACAAGAAAATTACTATTTTGCACTTCCCCATCTCTTTGGGAAATTACCTGCAAAACAGTACTGGATGCACAAAAATAGAAAGGGCCTAGCTCCCATTAATATCCATTTCTTCAGGCCCAAAACTTGCTTTGACTTGAAAATTTTTATTGAGTAGAACATAAAGATAACCTATCATCATAAGCCTTGAGCATACTGAGAGGACTATTGGGTTGACTGTGCTGATGATTTTGAGGCCAGAAGGAAGCATTACGGCAGGTTTTCCCTACAGTTGATTTAGGAACTCAATTTGTACCAAGTTCCTGAAGGGCTTCAAGATGATAATTCTGACCTGTACTCATATGAGTATGAAAATGTGGTCAAACACACTCCCTTGGAGGACTTGGATTGGTTCAAAAAGGAGAAAGATGATTTGGCTGAAATCCTGGCTCCGGTCTTAGTCAGGACCAAGATCTGGTTTGATAGGAAAGTCCGTGAGCTTAGGAGGCACTCAGGGGAATCCTCCTCCAAGGATGCTTCAACACCAAGGAGGGAAGCATCGACTCCCAAATCAGAAGCACCTGTGTAAACTCCTCTTGCCTCGTCAACTCAAGGACCTGCAGTCTCTACTCCTTCCTCATCCACCCAAGTGTATCAGAAGAAATTCAAAGAAGTTAAGAAGGAGCCTATGGAAGAAGATCCCCTGAGAAAGCATGTAGAATTTCCTTCGGGACCAGAGAACATTATTGTTCTCAGTGAAAGTGAAGAGAGTGAAGTGCCAGCTCCTGCAAGCGCCCTGAAGCCCCAATGGATAAGAACAAAGAAGTCTAGAGCACTGAACTTCCAAGCACTGTTGATTCATCTGCACCAGTAACCTCAAGCGCTCCACTCATATCTCAACTCGAGGCAACAATAGTACAAGCCTTGGGTTCCATGAGTTCTCTGTCTCTTGGTCCTCTTGCCCCACCTTATTCTTCCTCGTCCTCTTTTGCATGGGTGCAGCCTCTTGTCAATAGTAGGAAGAGAAAGTCTTCCTCCCGAAGCTCAGGACAAAATTTTGATGCTGTGGTAGCTTTGTTAGGCACTACTCCTCCTTCTCACGCCAAAATCCAGAATTACCTCCAGGATAGTGTCTGATGCTCAAGGCCGGTGATTCTGGTGATAGCCAAGCCTATGGTAGACAAGCCAAAACAAGATTTGTAAGCGTCTGATCTTGAGCTCTCAAGAATTCCCATGGGAGAGTCTATCCTGAAGGTGAGATCCACAATCTTCAAAGAAAGCTTGATTACGAGAGTCATTGGTAGGGTAGAGAAAGGGTAGGAAACCATAGAACAGTTGGAAGA
This sequence comes from Taxus wallichiana var. yunnanensis, assembly GCA_018340775.1. Classification (NCBI taxonomy): domain Eukaryota; kingdom Viridiplantae; phylum Streptophyta; class Pinopsida; order Cupressales; family Taxaceae; genus Taxus; species Taxus wallichiana. The sequence goes on along the minus strand of CM031238.1, from coordinate 458,303,727 downwards.
ACAAGCCCAAATTCTTACAGGTTTCATCAAATCTCTTTTGTCCAAGGACAAAGTTTTGGACCCTACCCCATTGACTACTCTTCCACCACCTATAATTTTGAGCCAAGATGAAGTACAAAGTATCAAATATATGCACAAGTATTCCATCTATGGCAAAGCTATGGAGGCCATGGTGGATGATATGCTTGTTGTGGGATTGAACTTCATTGATGAAGCTTTCAAACTCCACGGGAAGGTGAACAACTTGCAACAGAAGCTATCCTCCACTATTGGGAGCATTGATATAGAACTTAAACTTTGGAGCAGTTGCATAGTAGACCTCTGCCTCATGGGACAAATAGATAAAATATTTTGATGGCAAGCAATGTCTTCGAGGATACAAAGGATAATTTTTCAAAGTCCAGGTCTACAAAGATGGAATGGAAAATCAAGGTCTGGAGGAGGCTTTGGGAGAATTAAGAAATAGCTAGCAGAAGGGTGAGGCCTTCAAAACACTAGTTGTATCTGCTTTCAAAGATATACATTGCCATCTTTAGGATGAGACTTCTGGTGTGTCTCTCTCCTTACAAGAAATCAATTCTCAATTGAGCTTTTGTCAAAGGGGATCTATTCAAGCAAAGCTCCATTTCCAAAGAAAAAATGAAGGAGATATGTTCTCTTCAATCTGCCATTAAAGAAGCAAATAAATATTATCATACTCATGTCGAGTTCGATAAGGAAATGGAGAAGTGCCTCAGAATTTGGAATCAGTCTAGCGCCAACACAAGAAGTCCCACATGGTAGAGACATAGCCGAGGTGTTGAAGAGATTCAGACAGTGGATCTTAAAGTCGGTGGGTCCCTCCCAGTCTTAAGCACTGTCTTCTTCTCCTAATTCTTCTCTTCTCTTCCCATTCTTTCTCTCGGATTTGTTGTAATTAGTTGGGGTATTGCGATTAGCAACCCTTTAACTAATCTTTAGTTAAAAGAAGTAGTTACCAAGAGTAACTGATTTGTAAACTATATAATGGCCTCTCCTCGCCATTTTGAAAGAGGAAGAACTTGGCTTATTTCTGAAAGTGTAAATAAATCATAAAGAAATCAATACAGAAGGACTTTTCATTCTTTGTCTATCCGGTTTCCTTTATTCCCAAGCTATTCATTTACTTTTATTAGATCATTTGTCTATATTATGCTGAGAAGCTTTGTATTCTCACAGATGTTATTTACAGAACTTTGTGTCTTTTCAAATTTCATCTTCTTAATATGATACAAATGATCTTGTTCTAATTCGCTATACCCTCGCATGCATAAGGAATTACTCTGTCATCTATAATTCTGAATGGTGCCTTTCTGCTCTTTCTCACATTTTCATTCCTCAGTCCTTTTGTAATTGATGATCCTTATAGAAAACACTTTCATAATATCCAAGTTCCACAAGAAAACCATACTTTGTATATGTGTAAATAGGTTCGTTTTGAATAAGAGAACCTCTCCCATTAAAGACAAGGGAATTCTTGTCCCCCTGATTGCTCTTCTTGAAGTCCTATTTGACGACCAACGAGTTTTTGGTGACTCTATTTGGGAATCATACTCCAGTTTTGTAATCATTTATTGATCATCTTTTGATCTGGCGACTCCATGTTTTACTCGAGGAGAATGGCCCTTGGTATTGAAGATTCTCAGTTTCAGCTTTTGGAACAGCGGGGTTTTCCTTTCCCTTCAACAAGAAGAAATAGAAAGACTCGTTCAACAATAACTCCACTGTCCAAGATAGAATACCTATGGGTGGTATTCCTTCGATAAAATCAGTCCTAATCTTCAAGCTTTGATTCTTGCTGGTGTTTCAGTTCCTCTTCAAGCCATTTTTCCAAGAATGGCAGTACCATTTCCTTGGGGTCATCATGTTGGGCCTCTTCCCTTCCTCGGCCTTTGCATGAGTTACCCAGAGGTAACCAAAGAACTTCCCTAAATTCAAAGGCAATGGCAAAGTACATCACGATGAACACATCGCTGCCTTTATAGTCGCATGTGAAGTTCTGGGAGTTGAACATGAAGACGTCTCCATAAGGATTTTTGTTGAGACTTTACAAGATAATGTTGCTGATTGGTTATATCACCTTCCAGCCGGTGCTATCACTAGCTGGGACACAGTGAGAACTAGGTTTGAAAACCGTTTCAAACTGGTGGAAGATGTGCATGCCTTGCTAGCCCAAATTTCTTAAATTAAAAGGATTCACAAGATCCTATGAGAGAATTTGTGGCTCGATTCAACAGGTTGATTAATAAAATTCTGCCAAATACTCGACCTGTAGATCAAATTCAAAAATGTTTCTTCCTAAATTCCCAATTGCCTGAAGTTAGTTATGCACTGAGAAGGGCTAATCTCGCAACATTGGCCGAGGATCAAACTCTTGTTGTTAGTGTTGAAGATGATTTAATCATGTCAGGGAAGTTGAGGAGAGACCCTTCTAAATCTAAGTCTACTTCTCCCTCCTCTTCCACTCCTGGACCTAATATTGATCCATTGGTACAAAAACTTGCAAATGATCTCATTGCCATTAAGAAACAATTGGCTCAGCATGCTCCTGATGTAGACATTCCAAGGAGGAATTTTCAGCCCAGAAATCATTTTCTGCTTCTCAAACAAGGCTAGCGCTTGAAGGACCTCCTATTAAAGTTCCTATCAATGCAACCTATGAAGTTGAGGAACCAGAGGATGAGGAGGTTAATGAAGATTGCGAGGAATTTGTTGAAGAGGTTGATGATGAAATAGATGAACTTGAGGGATCTCGAGTTAATTTCTTCACCTGAAGGCATTGATGAAGGGGATGATTATGAAAAAGTAGTAGTAGACATTAATAGCGAATCATACGCTGTCATGACTCGAGAGCGAGAAAAATCAAAGGAAGAAAGTGATGTAGCCCACCAAGAAATCTAAAGAGCAACCGACAACTATCCCGTAATTGCAAAAAGAGGATCTCCGATCCCCATTTCATCTACACCAAGGGTGAGTCCCACAACTCTGCTACTAAAGTTACTTATTTTTCCCCTAAAATTGATAAACCTAGGATCTCAAGTGATGATAACCCATCCACTTGGGTATTTTGATATTATTGATCACGTAAAAAGACTAAGGTTCGGATCTCGGAGGCTGAATATTATCAAACCCATCCCAAGGCTTTTGCTAAAATGATTCACTTTGTCAATTCAATTCTAAAACTACCTCTAAAGGCCTTTTACCCACTCCTTCGCACCCCCCTAATCGGTAGCTCTTTGTCACCTCACCCAATGACAAAATCAAACCATTCTATGTGACACTTATTATAGCTGGCCATAGGCTCAAGTAATTGCATCATAGACTCAGGAGCATCAGACAATGTGATGCCTGCTAAAGTATCTCATGCCTTAGGCTTGACTCTCACACACACTTATGGATCTTGTTACTCTATGGAGAGTAAGGAAGTGCCCTTGTTCGGAAGAATTAAAGACGCACAAGTGGCTTTTGTTGTTTTTTCCGAGAAGAAAGTTTTGGCTACTATCTTGTAGCAAATATTCCTCCTTCATACAGGATGTTGCTAAGCAGAAACTTCTGTAAGAATGTGGGTGGAGAAATTCAAATGGATTGGTCACATGCCCTCATACCTGTTAATGGGCAAATGAAGAAGCTCTGCTGAGAAGCGATGCCAGAGTATATTGTACAAAAAACGATGATCCCAAAGCACAAATACTTTATGAGGATATGGGGCATGGCAACTACATGATTATGTCTCCTGAAGAAATCCAACTTCCCAAAGTCTCACCTAAAGATCCTAATGGTGTTTGGATATTAGAGTTTGATGGAAGTTGTTCCTCAGCTGGTTCTGGAGCTGGAGTCATATTGGTGTCACCTAAAGGAAGCCTTCACCCTTTCTCATTCAAGTTGCAATTTGAAAATACAAATAATACAACAGAGTATGAGGCTCTCATTCTTGGACTCCAGGTGGCAAAAGAATAGGGTGTGAAGAATATTCTAGCTCGTGGGGATGTGGAATTGATTGTCAAGCAAGTTAGAAACCTCTTCCAGGTAAAAAATGGAAGGTTGAAACATTACAAGAATTAGGTTTGGGATTCCATTGAATTTCTTGATGCTTTCTCCATCGAAGCAATACCTAGGGAGAAGAATACCAAGGCTAATTCACTAGCAGTCTCAAGGTCACTACTCATACCTCATCCTGATTTTTCTCAAGATAATTTCACCATTGAGATGATCCATCGACCTAGTGTACCTGATAATACAAGTAACTAGAAATTTTTCAATGATGATCAACACTTGCTCTCTTTCTTAGAACTCAAGGATAATTTTGAACAGTTGTACTTTGAAGGGAGTGATAATTTGTCTCATGAAAGTGTGCCCTTTGACAAATAAGTCACCCAAGAAGAAGAAGCGAGATCGGGATGGATGTATCAAACTCAAAGGAAACAAGATTCCGAAGGATTGGTGAGTTTAGAGGAACTGTTTGATAAACACGATAGGTATGTAAAGTCTAGAGCTTCTACTGGACCTCAACAATCAGCTGAATATGAAAAAATTAATATTGGGAGTTCTACTGATCCTAAACTCATGAACATTGGAAAATTTTACGCACCAGATGAGAGGAAGAAGGTAATTGATATTTTAAAGAAGTATAAGGATGTTCTTGCTTATTCCTATGAAGATTTAAAAGCTTTCCAACCAAAGGAGATGCAACATTTTATTCCTCTCAAACCTGGGATTAAGCCTTTTAAACAAAAGCAGAGGCAATATAATCCTAAAATAGCTGACACCATTTTTCAAGAAATACAGAAGTTATTGAAAGCCAAAATCATTTTTCCTATCCATCATTCAACATGGATTGCCAATATTGTGCCTGTTAGAAAGAAAAATGGTGAGATTCGTATCTGTGTTGACTTCAGGAATCTAAATCAAGCTTCCTTGAAAGATAATTATCCCTTACCTATGATGGATCAGGTCTTGCAAGCAGTAACAGGATCTGAAATGTTGTCTATGCTTGATGGATTCTCAGGATATAACCAGGTAGAAGTTAATACTACAGATCAACACAAAATGGCTTTCACTACCCCTTGGGGTACCTTTTCTTACAAAAGAATGCCTTTTGGGCTCATTAATGTCGGTGCTACTTTTCAGAGAGCTATGGACTTAGCCTTAGAATTTTGAAAGGGAAATGTATTGTTATATACCTTGATGACTTGACTGTGTATTCTAAAACAAGGGCCGATCATTTTCAGCATCTGGAAACAGTTCTTTTAAGATGTAGAGAACATGGGATCTCTTTGAATCCTAAGAAATCTGTCTTTTGTGTCACAGAGGGGAAATTATTGGGGCACGTTGTCTCCAAAGATGGTATAAAAATCGATCCTGAGCGAGTTCAAGCTATTCAGCAAATTCCTCTTCCAACCAGCAAAAAGGGCGTGCACTCTTTCTTTGGTAAGATCAACTTTCTGAGAAGGTTCATCCCTGATTTTGCAGAGCTAACTCTGAATATCTCCCAAATGATGAAAGGCAAACAAATGTTTGGTTGGTCTCCTGAAGGGAAAGAAGCCTTTGAAGGTATTAAAAGAGCCATTGCTAAAACTCCTGTTTTAGCATGTCCAGATTTCAGCAAAGATTTCATTATCTATTGCTACGCCACAGATAACACCTTGGCTTCTTTTTTCAACTCGGAAGATTCTAATGACCAAGAACTCCCAATTGCATTTATGATCTATATTCTAAAATATCATGAGTTAAAATACACCATAATGGAAAAACATGCTTTTGCAGTGGTTAAAGATGTCAATCAGTTTCGTTTTTACATTCTTAACTCTCACTCCATGGTGTTGGTACTAGATACAACTGTTAAGTCAATTCTCACACAGCAGGAATTTGGATCCAAGAGAGGGAACTGGGTGACCAAGGTCCAAGAATATGATATTGACATCAAACCAACCAAGCTCATCCATGGAAAAGGCCTGTGTGAACTCATCACTGAAGGAGCTAGACATGAGTTACTGGAGGATAAAGTTGGTCTTCCTACCATTCTGTTTCTTAGCTCAGTTGACGAATGGTATGCTGATATCACTCATTTTCTCACCTATGGGGAATGCCCCTCTCATTTTACTGCCAAAGAAAAGATGGTTGTTAAACTAAGGTCAGTGCAATATGTGTTGTGGGAAAATGCCTTGTTTAAACGTGGGTTAGATGGGAGGTTTTTGAAATGTGTGGACAAGGAACAACAGAAAAAGCTACTCTCAGCTTTTCATGATCAGGCATGTGGAGGGCATTACTCATCAACTGTCACTGCTCATAAAATACTTCATGGAGGATATTACTGGCCTACCTTGTTCAGAGATGCATCAAAGTGGGTTGATAAATGTGAAGCATGTCAGACTTTTGTAGGTAGACCCAAGTTGGCCTCTTTGCCCCTGAAACCAATTGTGATCGAAGAACCTTTTCAGCAATGGGGTTTGGATTTCATTGGAACACTTAATCCCTCCTCTAGTGCTGGTCATACTCATGTATTAACTGCCACTGATTATTTCACCAAATGGGTAGAAGCCATTCCAGTAAAGAGTACTACTTCCGAAGTAGTATGCAGTTTCATCAAAGAAAACATCTTGGTAAGGTATGGTGTGCCAAACAAGATTGTGACAGATAATGCTTCAAATTTTTCTTCAACTAAGATAATGGATTTTTGCTATGGATATGGCATCTCTCTAGCTCACTCCTCATATTACTATCCTCGGGAAATGGACAGGAAAAATCCAAAAATAAAAATATGGTGACCATAATAAGGAAATTAGTCAATGAGTCCCAACAAAATTGGCACAAGAAACTGTATGATGCTCTTTGGGCAGATAGGATCACACCTAAGAGAGCCATTAGAATGTCTCCTTTTCAGGTAGTATATGGAGTAGAAGCTCAATTGCCAGTAAAAGTGGAGCTACCAGCCTTGCATCTAATGAAGGCCATTGAAGATACCAGTTTCAATGATTCTTTGGATAAGAGAATCATGTATCTTCACAAATTGAATGAGGACAGATTAGAAGTTGCTGATAGGATATCTGCTCACCAACAGAAAGTAAAGGTCCTATTTGATAAGAAAGCTAGATTAAGAGATATCCAAGTTGGAGACACTGTTTTGTTATGGGATAAAAGGCATGAACCTCGTGGCAGCCATTGCAAGTTTGATTCCCTTTGGCTTGAACCTTTCAAGATTAGGCACTTCGCTGGTAAGAATTCTTTTTACCTTGATTATATGGATGGTTATTCTCTCCCACTTCCTTATAGTGGGCAGTACCTGAAATTGTTTAAGTCATAGGTGATTAGGAAGTCCTGTGTATATTCTGTATAGCATTTTGTTTTTCTTTCCCTTTGTTCTGGTGTGTTATCCTCTGTATTGGTTTGCTTTTTGACTCTGTGGCCCAATGGATAAGGTACTAGTCTACTTCCTCGAGTTTTTATAAATCCTTGCCTTGTCTCATTCTTTGAATTTATGCCAAGTCATCCCCAGAAGGAGCCAGCTATTGTCCACTCAAAATTCCCCAGCTTTTAAGTGGTTGAAAATTTAAATTTTGAGGTTAAGTGCCTTTTTTGTTGTCTTGATAATGTGAAAAGTCAAGAAATTGGGAAAATGTGTCCCAAGTTCAATTGGGCCCTCTGTTCCCCAATCGGCCGGTTTACCCAAAGTCTGTTCTTTTTGGGCCCGTCGGAACTTTTTGTCCCAAATGTCCCAAGTTCTTCGGACCCACTTTTCCCTTCTCACGAGTCGCCCGAATCACGTATTCCATGTACTTTCATCCCACATGTCCCAAAACCATTTTGTACGTCTTTACCCCACATCACTGAATCGGCCGAACCGCATACTTCACGCTTTCACATCCCTCGTGTCCCAAATGAACCAAGTGCCATTCGTGCTAATTTTTCCGCTCTACCCGAATATCTTGCTTTTCAATTTGGTAGATATGTATTTAATGCACATTTATTGACTTTCTCTCTCCTAAATGGCTATATAATGAAACTGCCCCCTATGTGTTTTTACACACTGCTTTCATGATATCTATTGCTCAGACCCTTGCAACCAAAATTCCTGTGTGCGTATCCATTCCCCTGCAATTCCATCCCAAGTCTAGCTTGCAGCTCTGCTCTCTGAGTTACTATCAATATGAAGATCAAATTCCAGGGGCAGGAACAAATTTCACCACTCGAGTCCGCCATTCCCGATATCGGGGACAGTGAAGTTTGCCACCTTGACTTTAGAGATTTTTGGACAAGGATGACAGACGTGAACCCTTCACTAATGGCGCAGATGATTCATGACAGCAGTTTAGCTTTATTTGGTGGTTTCCCTATCTTGGTGCAATGTGTGAGACACGGTGCTCTCATGCAGACTCATTTCAACCCTGATTCGAGCCAATTGACAAACGTCCATAGGGAGCTCATCACCAAACTTGACAGCGCTGCCGCCATTGGTACTACACTAAGGATTCCAAAAATGGACCATGTTATAGTTATCTCCCAGAATCAAGCATAGGCCCTTTTCAATCAAGACAGTGATAACTATAAGGTGCGGGTGGCGAAGTCCTGGATAAAAAACCCTAAGAAGGGGGCATCTCGTCTATCCAAGACTCTTTTCCATGTGGATTTCAATGAAGAATTGTCGGATTTCATAATCCTACTAGCTCGGGTCATGGGTCTACCTTCTACAAATGAGTTCCATTTTTGGATGTGCCCGCTTATCAATATGGTGTGTGAGGGAACTCAGAATATCAATCTGGGAAAATATCTTGAGTATGAACCAAGCGGAGCATCTATCTAATGTACAATAAATGAAGAAATTCTATATGATTTCATACCTGATGTATACTCTAGCAGCATCGAGGCAATGGTTTGGCTTTTCATACATCGATGCTCACAAGGATGACCCCGTGTATGCCTACTGCCCACAGTTCACCCTAGAGACCAGCAATCACAATTTTCGAAGGGTGAATGATGCTTTCACCATGTACATGGTCAGGCTTCTTGAGAGTGACACAGCGAGAATATTTTCTGATGAAGCCATGAGTCTGATATCACACTACGATGCTTATTTTATCCAATTCAAAAAAATCCTATATCAAGCTTACTTTGCTATGAGAGCACTCCTCTCAATCTCCCTATGTTTTGCACTAATGATTCCAAAATGGACCATGCTATAGTTATCTCCCGAATCAAGCATAGGCCCTTTTCAATCAAAACAGTGATAACTATAAGGTGCGTGTCGCAAAGTCACAGCTAAAAACCCTAAGAAGGGGGCATCACATCTGTCCAAGACTCTTTTCCATGTGGATTTCAATGAAGAATTGTTGGATTTCATAATCCCTCTTTGGCTCAGTCATGGGTCTACCCTCTACAAATGAGTTCCATTTCTGGATGTGCCCGCTTATCAATATGGTGTGTGAGGGAACTCAGAATATCAACTGGGTAGAGATCATCAGTATGAACCTAGTGGAGCAGCTGTTTAATGTACAATAAACAAAGAAATTCCATATGACTTCATACCTGATGTATACTCTAGCAGCATCGAGGCAATGGTTTGGCTTTTCATACATCGATGCTCACAAAGATGACCCCGTGTATGCCTACTGCCCGCAGTTCACCCTAGAGACCAGCAATCACAATTTCTGAAGGGTGAATGATGCTTTCACCATGTACATGGTCAAGCTTCTTGAGAGTGACACAACAAGAATATTTTCGATGAAGCCATGATTACGATATCGCACTATGGTGCTTATTTTATCCAATTTAGAAAATTTTCCTATATCAAGCTTCTTTGGCATGAGAGAACTCCTCTCAAGATCCCTATGTTTTACAATGACAAGATGGCCTTAATAGAATTGTTGAGGCAATTGGACAAATTGCATAGAACCTGTAGAGACAAGAAAATTACTAGTTTGTACTTCCTCATCTCTTTGGGAAATTACACCTGCAAAACAGCCCTAGATGCACAAAATATAGAAAGGGCCCTAGCTCTCATTACCGTCCATTTCTTCAGGCCCAGAACTTTCTTTGACTTGAAAAATTTTATTGAGCAGAACATCAAGATAACCTATCATCATAGAAGGCGGATACACTGAGAGGACTATTGGGTTGGATGCTTTGATGATTTTGAGGCCGAAGGAGGCATTACGGCAGGTTTTCCCTACAATTGATTCAGGAACTCAATTTGTACCAAGTTCCTGAAGGGCTTCAAGATGATAATTCTAACCTATACTCATATGAGTATGACAATGTGGTCAAACACACTCCCTTGGAGGACTTGGATTGGTTCAAAAGGAGAAAGATGATTTGGCTGAAATCCTGGCTCCAGTCTTAGTCAGGACCAAGATCTGGTTTGATAGGAAAGTCCGTGAGCTTAGGAGGCACTCAGGGGAATCCTCCTCCAAGGATGCTTCAACACCAAGGAGGGAAGCATCGACACCCAGATCAGAAGCACCTGTGCAAACCCCTCCTGCCTCATCAACTCAAGGACCTGCAGTCTCTACTCCTTCCTCATCCACCCAGGTGTATCAGAAGAAATTCAAAGAAGTTAAGAAGGAGCTTGTGGAAGAAGATCCCCTAAGAAAGCATGCAGAATTTCCTTCGGGACCAGAGAACATTATTGTTCTCAGTGAAAGTGAAGAGAGTGAAGTGCCAACTCCTACAAGTGCCCCTGAAGCCCCAATGGATAAGAACAAAGAAGTCCAGAGCACTGAACTTCCGAGAACTATTGATTCCTCTGCACCAGTTACCTCAAGTGCTCCACTCATATCTCAACTCGAGGAAACAACAGTACAAACCTTGGGTGCCATGAGTTCTTTGTCTCTTGGTCCTCTTGCCCCACTTGTTTCTTCCTCCTCCTCTTCTGCATGGGTGTAGCCTCTTGTCGACAGTAGGAAGAGAAAGTCTTTCTCCCGGAGCTCAAGGCCAAATTTTGATGTTGTGGCGGTCTTGTTAGGCACTACTCCTCGCGCCAAAAAATCCAAAATTACCTCCAGGATAGTGTCTGATGCTCAAGGCCAGTGATTCCTGGAGATAGCCAAGCCTATGGTAGACAAGCCAAAACAAGATTTGCAAGCGTATGATCTTGAGCTCTCAAGAATTCCCATGGGAGAGTCTACACCTGAAGGTGAGATCCAAAATCTTGAGGAAAGCGATTACGAGTCATTGGGAGGATAGAGATAGGGAAGCAAACCATAGAACAGTTGGAAGAACAAGCCCAAATTCTTACAGGTTTCATCAAATCTCTTTTGTCCAAGGACAAAGTATTGGACCCTACCCCATTGACTACTCTTCCACCACCTGTAATTTTGAGCCAAGATGAAGTACAGAGTATCAAAGATATGCACAAGTATTCCATCTATGGTAGAGCTATGGAGGCCATGGTGGATGATATGCTTGTTGTAGGATTAAACTTCATTGATGAAGCTTTCAAACTCCACGGGAAGGTGAAAAACTTGCAACAAAAGCTCTCCTCCACTATTGGGAGCATTGATAAAGAACTTAAACTTTGGAGCAGTTGCATAGTAGACCTCCGCCTCATGGGACAAACAGATGAAAATATTTTGATGGCAAGAAAAGTCTTCGAGGATACAAAGGATAATTTGTCAAAGTCCTAGGTCTACAGCGTGGAATGGAAGATCAAGGTCCTGGAGGAGGCTTTGGGAGAATTAAGGAATAGCTGGCAGAAGGGTGAGGCCTTCAAAACACTAGTTGTATCTGCTTTCAAAGATATACATTGCCATCTTCAGGATGAGACTTCTGGTGTGCCTCTCTCCTTACAAGAAATCAAAGCTCAATTCAAAGCTTTTGTCAAAGGGGATCTATTCAAGGAAAGCTCCATTTCCAAAGAAAAATGAAGG